>JASDFA010000010.1:112100000-113350000 GCA_035772735.1 Datura wrightii | reverse complement strand
GAGATCGTGCCCTGATGTTGCCTAAGCGCACATGATCGTCAAATAATATAGGACTGGAAGTCCCGATTATTGTACCCATAGAGACTTGTTAGTTTAATCTTTATAAGGTTAATAGTGTATTTTTCTATTCTAACAAAAAGTTGAATTAAGGATTTTGGTTTGAAGAATTAACTAGTAAAACTTGAAATGAAAAACTCACTAAAGATTGTTGCAAGTTTGATTTTACTTTGATGATGATGAAAATCTAGGGAAATGACACTTGTTTGGTTTCAGGTTGAGTTTTCAAGACGTGATTACATCAGAACGATTCTTTCTATGGTTGCTAATTTCAAGTTACTATCCCATTCCTTTCCACTATCCTTAGTATCCAAGAACTATTTTATGGACTCTAACACCTATATCCCTATGGTCGCATGAGAAGCATGAAACGACAATTATGCCTACTTGTATTTCAACTAAACAGGGTTGAAGGGCATATCCCTATCCTCAACAACTTATATCCTCTCACCAATGGGTTCAAGGGTCTTTGAATTCCTACTCTGTATTTTCCTTTAACCCTTTCAATTCCCTTTCCCAAGTTCTATCAAAAGGCAACATATTTACTTATAGGTTGATTAGTCTGATAAATAAGCAACTAAAATAGGTAAATACAAACAACTATTAAAGAAGAATTGAATCGTGATTAAATTAGTCTTTTAAACAATCATCCATCCACCATGGCCAAACCCTAGAGTAGAGTTTAGTCACTCATAGACAAGTGGAAAAACAAATACTTAATCATCATCAATCAAAGTAAAGCAATAAAGAAGAGAAGAAACCTAATGTAGAACTTGTCTTCCTTCCGAATGGTTTACAAGCCTTGACCAATGAATTGTGGAATGTAAAAATGATCCAAAGATTTCTAACAAACACCCTACAAGATGTATTTATAGTTGAGGCTTCAAATGACACTTCTGCACTCCAACACTTAGGTTTAAGATCAGCAATTTCAGCGCGAAATAGATCTGGTGCGCCACCCCACCTATCTCACCATAAAGTTAGTCAAATTTCCAGCAATTTCAACTCTGAGATAGGCATAGTGCGCCAACCCATCCATCTCACCAAGGACTTAGCCAATTTTCTACACTTCGAACACCTCTAGTGTACCACTCTCACTGTAGCACCAAAGTGTTAGTCAAATATATGAACATTAGGAAACATGTGGCCCGCGGCTCCTTCTATCTCACAAGAATATTGGGAATTTTCTCTAAACCTAAAATGCTCTGGGGATTCACGCCCTCCATCTCGCCAAGGTGTTGAATGAACATTCTCTGATGTTAAGGACTTGGTGTGGGGTGCTAGCCGTAGCACCAGAAATAATGAAATTATCTCATGAAGTTGAGGACTGGGCGCCATGCATAACCCCCAGTCCTTCTTCTCAGCTTCTCAAACCCTCAACCTTGGGTAATTTTGGGTCCTTTTTCCTGGGTTCCTGGTAATATCCAAATTCACTCCTCATTAAGAGAGAGTGTAAATGGTCATTGGAAAAACAAATCGGTTGAATCCCACAAGAAATTGTGTTGATAGTCCAAAAGTTATAAAATGGCTCAAACTAGAAAGCATCGTTGTTCAACATTTGAAAAGTAAAAATGGGGGAAAAAGGTAAATCGCGTCAAATTCTAAATTAAAACTAAGTGGAGGGAATTCCAATTGTTGCAATCACAAATGAGATGGCTAGGGCTGTGCTATTGATGGGTTAACAACTAAAATGGGATTTACTTCATTGCCTGAGATTTAAATATAACATAGACTCATTTTCCAACCAAAAGAATGTTTATGCCTCGAGTTTTCTCAGACCCCAAGGCCAAATTCAAATTATAAACTACAAAAACTAGAGGAAGGATTAAGCTATCTCTAGCCTTGACCTTTAATGGAGTGCAAATGTGGGTTTTCACTATCTTTAGCTCAACCCCACACACCAGCACTCCAAATCCTCCCTAGAATCTTCTTACCATACTCACCTTTCTCTCTCAAGCAAAAGAAAGAAAATTCAAGAAAAATTCATGTTTGCAATAATCAAATTTCACAATTAAAACATAGAGAAAATAATAGATCTATACTTGCAATAAGAAGCCAAGAGCAATAAATTAATACCCATTTGTAACTCCCCAAAAGTCCCCGAGGTTTAAACCAAGAATTTAAAATGAACTCAACAGAAAGAACAACAGAAGTATCTCAGGACGACTCACCTAATGAGTCGTTACATGTACTAACAAGTCGTGGAAACAGTCGTGGGAAGTGCTTTGGGAAACAGTTCTGAGGTCTGGTCAAGTCCAGTGGTAATGGATGACCTGACGAGTTATCTTTCCTGGCAACGACTCGTTAGGTTGGTCGTTGTGTGAAGTTTAGGGTCCCTGGGTTAAGTCTCAGGAAGTGTGGTTAATGGAAGGAGGTGACGAGTCGTTAGTTGTGGCAACAACTCGTCATGGCAGTCATTGGATGGGAGAAGCTGTAGACTGGAGGTAGATCCAGTGTACTTGACGGCTGGACTTGACGAGTCGTTAGAAGAAATAACAACTCGTTATGTTGGTTGTGGGTTGAAAGATCTCTAGATGTGTAATTTTTCTAGTGTACCTAATGGGAGTGACGATGAGTCGTTTGAGGAGACAATGACTCGTCACGTGTGTCGTGGTTCTAGATCGGGCTATGAAAGGATAGAGACGAAACTAAAATCCCTAAATCAACCAATCACGACTAACACCAATGGAGTATCTGACTCTGGACTAACCTTATACACCCAAACTGAATATCCACATTGAACATGCATACCATGGCGCCAAAGATACCGAAGGGCATGAAACCTACATAGAACTAGATAGGACACTTAAAAGGATTCTTCCCCCCTTTTCTAGCACTGAACTAATACGGACTAAAACCTTCGTTCTCAAATCTCTTCTTGATACTAAGCTAGAATTCATGATATCTAATCTTACTGAGGGTAAGGAGTTCATGAGCATGAGTCATTTCCGACACCTAAAAATGAGAACATACAGGAGATAACTTGGTTTCTTTGCACTATTAAGCAACTTCTATAGACTGAGTTTGAGTTGATCATACTGGAAATGTGAGCTAACAAACACAACTGATTCATAACATGAAGATGAGCCTAAAGGATTCATAGAGCAAGACTGACATCACATACTCACCATCTCCCCCTTAGCTAGAGTAATCATTCTAAGGCTCCCAAATCTTCCTTAAGGTCAGGCTAAGTTACAAGCTCCTAGCTTCTCTTCTACCGCTAACCTTCACTGCAAACCTCTCACTAATAGCTATTTACATCACGCATCGATAATCTCTTCCCAATAATCACAACAGAGCTTCTTATTCAATATAGAGATTGGCAACATACAAAGGGTAACACAAGATCCACAAGATACCTGGGGCCACTACCGACCTTGCCCTTATCCTGGTGTGCTGCTACGGCATAAATGTGATTTGACGATGTTCGCCTCCCCGGTTAGAGGATGCTCCCTGCTGAACTGAATGGGCTATCAGAGCTACTAAGGAGGTGGTCGAGAATCTACTCTCGCCTTGCTTAGCTTCTGTGTCATCTCGGTTCTTGTGGCCTACTTTGCCTCAACAAAAACAAACATTTGAGCCAGCCATGCATACTCCCAAATGGTGCTTTCCACAACTCATACACAACAGATACGTAATCTCCCTTACCCTGGGCTTATAAAAAACACTGGTTGTCGAAGGTGCTGCGCCCAATAATTTCTGTTGGTAACGCCAGCGATGTTTGCCACTCGACCTCTGCTGGTAGAACTCTAGATCTCTATTCCTAGCCCTCTTGGTCTCTCTCTTTTTTTCTTTCGCCTGTTCTGCTTCCATCTATTGAGTGAATATCACCAAACGGGGAAAGTCTATATCCCTGTGTAACATAGTAGTCCTTCACTCTTTAACCAAGGAGTCTAACACTCTGTTCACGAACCTACTTAATCAGGCCTGCTGGTCAGCTACCATCTCCGGTGCATACTTGGATAACCGAGTAAATTCCAATGCGTACTCCTTGACAGTCATATCATTCTATTTCAAGTTAATGAACTCTGCCGCCTTTGCCTCCCTCAACTCCCAAGGGAAAAACCTGTCCAAGAATGTTGTCATAAATTCATCCCAACCTACAGGACCCACTCCAACTCCCCAACTGTCCCTCCACTGACAATAACAAATATAAGCAACTCATTTTAGCTGGTAGGAGGCTAAGTCTTCACCCTCATTCCCTGTCACACCCATGATGTGAGTAATCTTCTGAATCTCTTCTAAGAACTTATACGGGTCCTCATCCATCTTTGACCCTAAGAATTCGGTGGGTTCATTAGGAGAAAATCTCTTATCCTTGCTGCCGCTTCATTTCCATTTTGAGGAACACAAGCTATCGCCTTCTGGTTAATCTGAGCGGTCAGGGCCTGTGCCAACATGTGAAAGGCTGCTCGGAACTCGACATGAGTAACATGATCATCCATTAGGTTCGCCTGGGCTAGTGGTACCTGTTGGCGGCTGTTACCACGTCTTCTTCCATTCGATTGTCTGGGAGGCACTATCTGCGAGCACATAAAGCACGAGTCAGGGGAGGATCTATTTAGAGCTTCAAACTCTATGCACGATATGAATTATGAAAAAAGGGAACATTCCCAAAACGTCTCATAGACTATTTGTCATAAGTGAGGTGCGCTTTACACCCATGAAAAAAACTCTACGTAATGCATCCTTCAAACACCCTAGGACACTCTAAACCTTGGCTCTGATACTAAGTTTTTCACGACCTGAGTTCACACCCTAGCTGTAACATAGGAAAAGGAACCCTGAAAGGCAACAAGTCGACCTATGGCATGATCATAGCATAACTCTTAACAATAGAAATGACTAACAACATGAATAGGCAGAAGCTAATAACAAGAATCTAATATAACCCATAAGAGCAATTTAACAACATTTAGATACAATGCTGAACATGTCTAGACAAGTTGCAAAGCCTTCTACTAGATGGATGAGTTGTTGGGACAAGCCCCTAGCTAACTCCTAAAGTCTGAAAACTGAAACATAAGAAAAAAAATATGAACATAAACCATGTCCTCGGAAGATGAGGACTCACCACTAGCAGTTTAGAGAGGATGAAGCATATCTAACCACGAGGCTGAGTTTGGAGACCTGAATCTATATCATGAAAGATATAGTACATAAAGGCACGCGGTCAGTACTTGGAATGTACTGAACATGCAGGAAGCATAAATAAATTAAACATACAAATATAAAAGAAGGAAGTAAATTGAAAACACATTAATAGTAATATAATTGGAAGGAGATATAACAACCTTACATGAGGTTTACATATACATATTAACATAACCACTTTATAAGGACATGCATTATCATAATATCAACTGATGCGCAAAATATAATAAACGAAAATAATATAGAGGTATGATGTCTTGACTAGTATCAAAGATAGTCCCTGACTGTCGAAGGGATATGTCTCGGCTAGAGGAAATCCCTGACTGTCTAAGAGAGAGTACCCTCTGATATATAAAGAGTCACTGACTGACTAGGGATGTAAGTCCAGACAGACTAATGGAAAACATGCTCAACTAGTAACTAGGGATGTGAGTCCCGACCAACTAGGAATGTGAGTCCCGACTGACTAGGGATGTGAGTCCCGACCGACTAGGGATGGGAGTCCCGACTAACTAAGGGAAGACGTTCTCAGTTGGTAACTAAGGATGTGAGTCCCAAAAGTCTAGAGCTATTCTAAACTACTACAGCTAATCAGAAACAAGAACATTCACCACTTTCATCATGAAATATTCGTTTTGAAAGGATTAGGACTACTTTATAATATGCACAAGCTCAACAGTCTGAAATATCATTCTCATGCTTTATCATCATAATTCACATCATCACGGGACCAATTCGACATTCGCTTCAAGCATCTTACACTAATGAGCATTCTATAGACTCACATTATGCACTATACTATCACAACATTTCAAATTCCAAATTCCTCTCATTCATCACGTAGGATAGGGTCATGTATGGCCATAAGTTTAATTCATACTTTTTCAAAGATGCATGGCTTCATTTATTTAGATTTACGGGCAACCTGTACATTTAACTCATACCTCATCATTTACATCACAACCATGGGAGGAACATTCATTTTAATTTCACAAGACTGATTCCATAATTTACTCCATTTCATGAGAAATATGCAATAATTAGGCCATTTTCATAGATTCACCTCATACCCAATCAATTTAATCGAAAACAGCGTGATAATACATAATTTACTTTCAATTGTTCAAGCCCATAAACTCCAAACTCCTCTCAATATAATCACCAATGGCATAATCAGGATGTTATGAATAATCATTGATATTCACATAATTTAAGCATGGACATGAATTACTACGAAAATTAAGTGAATAATAACCAAGTCCTATTCAATACTCAAGCCAATTTATGAAGAACATTCCACACACATGCATTTCCATTAACTAATCCACAATTCACGACAACCCATTAATTTATATCCCAATTAAATTCATAACAGCAGTAGATTTTGGCATATAAGAAAATGTAGAAGAAATTACCCTCACACAAACCCTAGATCATGCTTTTCTAGATTAATCAAAAATGGGTTTTTAATAAAACCTTTTGGCGCACAAGGATGAAAAAATATCCTTGTTGAAAACCAGCGTACCTAGTAGAAGAAATCCCACTCGAAATTGCACCTTGAATCTTGGAGGAAAAATCTTGGGGAAACCTTGATATTGAGAGGAGAGGAAGGAGAGTTGTGAAAAATAAGGGTTTAGGCATGAAAAACCCTCAAAAACGTCCCTTAGCAGCACAATATGACGTTACTTTAATTCTGGAAGAATCGGACATTACCTAACTACCCCTGGGAAACACTGGAAAAATGTATGTTCAGCCAACTTTTGAGGATGGATGTTCCCAAGGGGGAGATATTGTAACACCGCAAAAGTCCCCGAGGTTTAAACCAAGAATTTAAAATGAAATGAGTAGAAAGAACAACAGAAGTATCTCAGGATGACTCACCTAACGAGTCGTTACAGGTACTAACGAATCGTGGAAGCTGTCGTGGGAAGAGCTTTGGGAAATAGTTATGAGGTCTGGTCAAGTCCGGTGGTAATGGAAGACAACGACTCGTCACGTGAGTCGCGGTTCCAGATCGAGCTATTTTTCTAGTTTTTCCCAGGGGTAGTTTGGTAATGTCTGATGCTTCCAAAATTAAAGTGACATCGTATTGTGCTGCTAAGGGACGTTTTTAAGGGTTTTTCATGCCTAAACCCTCATTTTTCTCAACTCTCCTTCCTCTCCTCTCAATATCAAGGTTTCCCCAAGATTTTTCCTCCAAGCTTCAGGCACAATTTCGAGTGAGATTTCTTCTACCAGGTATGCGGGTATGCAATTCTTCCATCCTTGTGCCCCAAAAGGTTTTATTAAAAACATGTTTTCGATTAATCTAGAAAAGCATGATCTAGGATTTGTGTGATGGTTAATTTCTTCTACATTTTCTTATATGCAAAAATCTACTGCGGTTATGAATTTAATTGGGATATAAATTAATGGGTTGTCGTGAATTGTGGATTAGGTGATGGAAATGCATGGGTGTGGAATGTTCTTCAAAAATTGGCTTGAGTATTGAATGATACTTGGTTATTGTTCACTTAATTGTCGTAGTAATTCATGTCCATGCTTAAATTATGTAAATATCATACAATTATTCCTAATAACCGATTTATGCTATTGGTGATTATGTTGAGATCAGTTTTGTTATACCCCGGGAACCCAAGGATCAGACCCGGGAGTCAAACAGGGAAAAATCTGGAAAAATGTTGCAGCAGTGCAGGACGAGGAGGCCCCACGAGTTGTCAGATGGCTCGTGGGAAGGATGGAATGGGCTGAGGAGTTGAGGTCCCCATGAGCGTGGGAACGACTTGTGGTCAACTACCACGAGTTGTCAGGTCTACCGTGGGATGAGGTTGAGGATTAAGTAGGAGGCTGACCAGTGCACCTAATGGATGGGACCCCATGAGTCGTGTTTAGTCCCAACAACTTGTGAGGGGGGTCGTGAGAGACCCTATGGGATTTTACTTGAGGGTGAGGCAGTTTACTTGACGGGCAACACGACGAGTCGTTGCCCATCCTGACGAGTTGTCAGGTCACCCGTTAAGGTCACCTGGCAGTTATTTTCTTCGGATTAGTAAGGACCTTCTCATAATTTCCTAAACTCCTAAGGCCTAAACTATGTCATTTTATGGTCGGGATAGGATCTTTTAAGGGGGATTAGTCCATGTTAAGCCTCATTTATGCATGCAAGAGTTAGAGAGGGCAGTAGAAGGTGATTCAAGTGTTCTTCCTCAAAATTCTCCGAATTCCACCTTGAGCTTTCAAGGGGAAATTAAGAACCAAGTGTTTCTAGGTATGTAGGGTTTAGAATGGGTGAATCCTTTCACACCCATGCCCAAATTTCGTTTTAATTATGAATCTCCTATTCAAGTTCCAAGGGGTTTTACCCAAATGCATGAAAATGTGATTTCTCTTTATGGGTATGATTTAATTGAGTTTTAGTTACTAAATTATGAATGATGGGCAAGTTTTACATTAATTTCCTTTAAAATCATGTTTCAAGCTTTTTAAATCTAAATCCCATTGATGAAGGTTCATGAAAGTTATGATTTATGATGAATATTCAATATTTTGGGATTTATTTATGATGGAAAATCATGAATTCAAGATACCCATGTTTATGAGCATATTTTGAAAGAATTGAGTATGTTGAAGTATTGGGCAATGCCCACATGTTGATGAATGATTTACGATTTATGAAACAAATTACATCATTTATTGATTTATGATGTCGGCCGATGAAAGACAGCTTTGATTATTTGCTAAGCATGTTTCAAATGGGATGAAAGATGATAAATGTTATATTTTAGCCAATGAATCTTAATGCATGATGATATTGATTTACGTATGGGCCTATAAGCATATTTTTGGGAGCCGTGTCTAGCACCGAGCAACCAGACGTTCAAAGGACTACACCGATGTTTCATAACCACGTGCCACCGTGGGTTTCTAATGATATGATTTATTGATAATGATTCCCTCAAATGTGATATTACGGCTAATGCACGAACCTCGCCTTGCGCAAGCTAGGGTTGGCTCTGCCTACTTGAGCGAGATAGTTGGGGCATCATGAAAGGCTCTACCATGATGGTGTCGGTTAAGACGAGTTCTCCCATTGTTCCTCATGTATTATGCATTGTTATGTTTATGTTATTGGTTCAAGTTATGTTTTGATAAAGTTTTCCAACGATTATGAGAATGAATGATTTACGAATGGTTTGAAATCCTTAAGCCTTATGTTTTCTTATGAAGTATATGATACAAGCATGATGTCCGTCTCCTATATTTATTTATGAGTTTATTTTACTTTTAAATGTCCATTTTACTTACCTTGCATACTCAGTATATTCCACGTACTGACCACATACTTTCTATGCTGTATCGTTTTATGATACAGGGTCCAGATCTCATGCTCATCCTCGTCCTTAGTCCATCTCAGCTCACGGTCTTAGACTAGTGGTGAGTCTTCATGTTCCGGGGACCGTTTTACAGACTTTTATGTTATCTTGTGTTCCAGTATTATTCGGGTTAGTTGGGGATGTTGTCCCAGAAACCCATCACATGTAGTAGAGGATTTTAGACAAGTATGTAGTACTCAACCTATGTGTACATCTAGTATTTTCTGTTGTTATGCTATGGTTATGTTTCCTCTATGTTTTATGTTTGGCATTCCGTTTATTTAAATAAGATTAGTTGTATGTATGTGCCATGGGTCAACTTGGGGTCTCTCGGAGTCACATGTCCGGTGTCTATGATTCGGGTGTACGTTCCGGTCGTGAAAACTTTGGAGTTTATGGGCTTGAACAATTGAAAGTAAATTATGTATTATCACAATGTTTTTAATTAAATTGATTAGGTATGAGGTGAATGTACGAAAATGGCCTAACTATTGCATCTTTCTCAAGAATTGGAGTAAATTATGGAATGGGTCTTGCAAAATGAAAATGAATGTTCCTCCTATGGTTGTGATGTAAATGATGATATAGGAGTTAAATGTACGGGTTGTCTGTAAATCTAAATAAATGAAGCCATGCATCTTTTTGAAAGTATGAACTGGACTTATGGACCATGCATGACCCTATGCTACATAATGAATGAGATGAATTCAGAATTCGAAATTTTGTGATAGTATAGTGCATAATGTGAGTCTATAGAATGCTTGTTAGTGTAAGATGCTTGAAGTGAATGTTGAATTAGTCCCATGATGATGTGAATTATGATGATAAAGCATGAGAATAATATTTCAGACTATTGAGCTTGTGCATATTAGAAAGTAGTCCTAATCCTTTCGAAACGAATATTGCATGATGAAAGTGGTGAATGTTTTTGTTTCTGATTAGTTGCAGTAGTTTAGAATAGCTATAGACTGTTGGGACTCACATCCCTAGTCACCATCTGAGAACGTCTTCCCTTAGTCAGTCGGGACTCGCATCCCTAGTCAGTTGGGACTCACATCTCTATTCGATTAGGACTCACATCCCTAGTCGGTCAGGACTCACATCCCTAGTTACTAGTTGAGCATGTTTTCCCCTTAGTCTGTTAGGACTTACATCCCTAGTCAGTCAGTGACTCTTTATATATCATAGCATACTCTCCCTTAGACAGTCAGGGATTTCCTCTAGCCGAGACATATACCTTCGACAGTGAGGGACTCTCTTTGATACCAGTCACGGCATCGTACCTTTGTATTATTTCCATTTATTATATTTTGAGCATCAGTTGATCTTATGATTGTGCATGTCCTCAAAGTGGTTATGTTAATATGTATATACAAACCTCATGTAAGGTTGTTGTATCTCCTTCCAGTTATATTACTATTAATGTGTGTTCAATTTGCTTCCTGCTTGTATATTTGTATGTTTAGTTTATTTACGATTCCTGCATGCTCAGTACATTACAAGTACTGACCGCACGCCTTTATGTGCTATATCATTTCATGATATAGGTTCAGGTCTCCAGACTCAGCCTTGTGGTTAGATACGCTTCATCCTCTCTCAAATGCTAGTGGTGAGTCCTCAACTTCCGAGGACGTGATTTATGTTCATATTTTTTTCTTATGTTTCAGTTTTCCTACTTTAGGAGTTAGCTGGGGGCTTATCCCAGCAACTCATCAATCTAGTAAAAGGCTTTCAGACTTGTCTAGACATGTTCAACGTTATATCTAAATGTTGTTAGATTGCTCTTATGGGTTATATTAGATTCGTGTTATTAGCTTCCGCCTATTCATGTTGTTAGTCATTTCTATTGTTAAGAGTTGTGCTATGATCATTTCATGGGTCGACTTGGAGCCTTTCGGGGTTCCTTGTCCTGTTTTACGGCTAGGGTTGAACTTGGGTCGTGACACCATTCATTTACATAAATCCACATGCACCCACCCCTAGCTAGCAAATTAGCTATGCATAGTTAAAGAGAGAAAAGATACGACGAGGATTGTCCTCAACATTCATTATATTGCTTCACAAGCTCTTAGAACAATGGTAGAATTCCCCCAAAATGGGTTAAAGAAAAAGAAGAGAAAAGCAAGTTCTATCTCTACAATTCTATTTTGAGAGAAATCTACAAATTCTATGGATTAGTTCATAAAAGAATGATAAAAATTTAGTGGTGCACAATGAGGGTGATATAAGTATCTGCACTTTCTTGTGTATAACTTTCCACAAGTGCCATTAGGGCTTCTAGGTGCTTTGGGACCCTTTTCGGATGTTTTTACCCCTCCTTTGATGACTTCACTTGAGAATCACCGTTTGCTCACCAGTGGAGAATGGTGTTGTGCAGGTGAAACCGGCACTTGGACTGGCAGTTGACTGGCGGTTCGCCGATGTCAAGTTCCTATTGGACAGTTACCACTTGCATTTTTCCCACATTTCGCACGTCTGGATCCGCATTTCATCGTTTCAAAGCATGTCCTTAGCACCTCTTTTTGAGTTCAAATCTTCTATTATCTTTTTCTCCTTTCCTTAAAATTCCAACTCATCAAATTCTATCTCAAATTTCATGTTCTTTGTTCAATTTCATGCTTTCTCTACTCAAGTTAAATACCTGCAAAGATCAAGAAGAACGGGCATAAAATCCACCTAAATGACTTGAAGACTAAACAAAAACTCATGTTTAAGAACCTAATGACTTGGTAAATTACCAACTCATCAAACCCCCTAACTTGAACTATTTCTTGTCCTCAAGCAAGGCATTCCTTCACAAGAAGGCTTTGATAAAGCTTAGTTATGGGATTTGTACACAAAACCATCAAACTTCAAGACAATCCAAGAATTATACACTGACTCAAGAAAAAGAAAAGATTCAAACCATGTTTCACAAGCTTCTATAGGTGACCACAATCATTAAGCATATCTTGCATGCATTTCTTTCATTCAAACAAGGGGCATAGTTCATCAAAACAAGTTCAAGGAGCATCTCAAGTCATTGAAAATTCACATTGAAAGCTTGCCTTAATGTTCGCTACACACTTGTCTCATTCATACCTTTCACTAGAAACAATTTTAAGCATATACCGTAGGGAAATGATGTCACTCACAAGAAGAGAGAATCCCAAATATTTTTAAGCATTTCACACATAGGGATTATAAGATAAGTCAAATATGCTCATTCTCACAATGAAATTCAAGTGCATACAAATTGACCCATAGACTTGCCCTTCATGTAACTCGCCACTAATGTAGAGTTGCTACACTCAAAATCACTAAGGACGTAAGGGGTATCATGAAGGCTAGCAGTAAGGGTAGGATAAATGTTTAGCTCTAGTGACTAGAACCTCCTAAATGTCATTTTTTGTGAACAAGTTTAACATCCCATCACCCTATTGAGATCACTCCACCTTATCTCTCCTTGTTCATCATCTTCATCTTTTGTTTAGCAAGAGCCACCCTTATAACACCTATTAATTTCACATTTAGCCTTATCTAAACAAGAGGTAGCACCTTTTAACTATCCTTTCTCTTTTGACGATTCAAGGTTTTTCAATCTATCATTTCATTCATTTCATCACAATTTGGTGCTATCTCACATTGAAGTTCTCCCATCTCTTGCAAACCCCCAAACTTGGGCTTTTGCCTCATTTCACATTATTTCCTTATCTCTCCCCATTTTATGGGCTTTAAGCCCCATTTTTCATTCTTTCATCACTCACTAATTCAGGAGGATGGGTGCCAAGGATGAGGATTAAAAAGGTTATTAGGCTTGTAATGTGGTTTCCAAGAAAAAGGGTAAAGGCTTAAACATTGTCTATCGAAGATTGATGTTCAAGGAGGTCATTTTTGGTGGAGTGACTATCAAAAGAAAGCCTAATATCGTGTTCTAAGTTCATCCACACCTTAAATTTCACCTTGAGTCACACTTAGGGAAAGTTCTAGACAATCATGCATATACAAGAATTAGGCCAAAAGAGTCACCACACAAGGTATCACAATCCAAGGAGTTCACACACTTTCCAAATGACAGTAAGAGATGACTTTAGCCAAGCTAGTTTACGAATCAAAAAGCCAAGCAAGCAATGTATAACCCATGACAAGAGGGTGATCATTTTCAAATTTAAGTGCCCCTCATTTCTTTTCAAAACTCATGCACAATACTAAGAAAGAAAATATGGTGGTACCTTTCAAAAAAAGTGCATAAAAGACTTAAAAAGACTCTAGACTTGACATTTTCCCTTAAGAATGTCGCCTTTCAATCTATCATTGGGACATGTCACCTGGTTCTACACAAAAATAAGATAAGAAAAAGTTGCTCCTTGGTCAATAAATATAGTATACAAAGAAAACCCTTTGAGTTTATTCATAGACTACTATCTACGAAGGCGATGCTAACTAGCAAGTAATAACGATTTACCCTTAAGAATGACATCACCCAATATACCATAGGGCCATATCGTGCATCACTAACAAGTAGTTTACTTAGACTTCACCCCCAAAAAAGACAAAAAAACAAAAACACAAAGATAAGACATTGTCTTCGATGCACAAGTTTGAACAAAATAAGGGAAGAATATGTGAAAGATCTCCCTTCTATAATAGAGGCATCTACATTGGAATTGTGTGTAATGTGGTTGTACCTACAATTCACAGGCGGAGCATAGAACCACTTCTTTTGACCCTTCTCTTTCCAGGTATTCTGGACGTAACCGGTGCTTGAACTGCATTTCATGCATTAGAATCGGTATTTCACAGGTCTAGTGTCGGTTTCTCAATTTTGCTTCTTCCGCTCTTTTCCACATCCCACACTTGTTCCACCCTTTTACAATGAAAGAAAATACAAACACCAAGTAAAAAGAAATGTAAACGCACTTGGGTTGTCTCCCAAGAAGAGCCTTAGTTAACGTCACGACTCAACATTTTCAACTTTTACCACTTTTCTCTCCACTTTGAGCTTTTGAATTGCACCCTTAATTTCTTATCCATTCTTCTACTCCGCTTGAGGGGTGGTGGTGTAAGAATCAAGGTACCAAGAAATGCATGTTGACTCTTGTATTTCCCTGCCCTTAAAGGAGGGATGTGCTTTGGTCTTGTTGGGATGACATACTCTAAGATGAAGCTATTTCTATCTTTCTTTTCAACTCCCTCCATAGACTTGGTTGCCTCCATTTCTATATCGTCAACCAGGTTCAATGTTGAAAAATGATTGGAGGGTGGTTTAAGTCACTCTATTCTCAAGCATGCTTCTTTCTTGGCATCCTCCTTCTCAAATGCACTAGAGTCCTCACAAATGGTTTGATGGACTTCTCTTTGGGGCTCTAGTGTCACTTCTTCACTTATTGCATCTTGTATTATGGTTGGTTTAGTTGGTAGGAAAATCACTGTCACCTCTTCAATGTTTACCTTGACTCCTTCATCATCATGTTGAGCTTTCTTCCATGAGTCAAGTTGAGTTATGCCCCATTGTTCACTTCTTCTTATTATGCTTCTCTATATCTCCTCTGGTTTTTCTTTTAGAGAAATATAGTTTTCTTCCCGAGGTGTTGATGATTCAATGAGATTTGAGGGGTTGAAATCCTTTTTTCCATTACACTCCCGCTCCAAAAAGGATTGGAGCATGGATTCCATGAGCCCACATATATTGCTTATTCCCTCACATGCAATGGCTTCATTCTTATCAAGCTCAAGAGCACAACTTCTATCATAGCCACTATAACGAGAAGTGAACTCATTTGGGCATCCACCCTAATGTCTACGATGACCACCACATAAAGTACACCTATACCCATCATAGGAGAGAGAAGGTGCACTCATCTCTATTCTAGGGGCATTTTTGCTATCTTGCCAAAGGTGTGGTCGACCACAAGTGACATGGGTCATCACGATAAAGGTTGAACCCAACACACCTCCTTTCATTCCTCGATGCCACAATACAAATACAAAAAATTAAAAAAAAAATTAAAAATAGAAGAAGATGTAGAAAAAAGCAACAAGTTCGAATCAATAAATAACTAATGGCTTATGACAACTAAATTCCCCGGCAACGACACCATTTTTCGATAACGTCCAAATTCACTCCTCGTAAAGAGAGAGTGTAAACGGTCATTGGCGAAACAAATACACCTGATGGATGTCGGGGTCGAATTCCACGGGGAATTGAGTCAATAGTCCAAAAGTTATAAATTGATTCAAACTAGAACATATCGTTGTTCAACATTTTAAAAGTAAAATTGGGGGAAAAAGGAAAATCGCAGCAAATTCTAAATTAAAACTAAGTGGAGGGAATTCCAATTGTTGCAATCACAAGTGACACTACTAGGAGTGTGCTATTGATGAGTTAACAAATAAAATGAGATTTACTTCACTGCCTGATATTCAAATTTAGCATAGATAGCAGTGGATAAATTACATTCTCTTATTTTTCAACCAGAAGAATATTTATGCCTTGAGTTTTCTCAGACCCCAAGGCCAAATTCAAATTATCAATCACAAAAACAAGAAGATGGAGTAAGCCATCTCTAGCCTTGACCTTTAATGGAGTGAAAATATTTGTTTTGACTATCTCTAGCTCAACCCCACACACCAACACTACAAATCCTCCCTATTATCTTCTCACCCAATTCTCACCTCTCTCTCAAGCAAAAGCAAGAAAAATAAAGCAAAATTCATGTATGCAATCATCAATTTCCACAATTAAAACTTAGAGAGAATAATATATCGATACTTTCAATAAGAATCCAAGAGCAATTAATCATAATCCATTCATTTTCACAAATCCACCATGCATACACCCCTAGCTAGCAAATTAGCTATGCATATTTAGAGAGAGAGAGAGAAGGTACCAAGAGGATTCCCCTTAACATTCATCATATTGCTTCACAAATTTTCTTCACAAGCTCTTACAACAATGGTGGGATTCTCCAAAATGGGTTAAATAAAAAGAAGAGAAAAGCAAGTTCTATCTCTACAATTCTATCTTGAGAGAAATCTACAAATTATATGGATTAGTTCATGAATGAATGATAAAAATTAAGTGATGCACAATAAGAGTGATATAAATATCTAAACTTTCTTGTGTACAACTTTTCACAAGTGCCCTTGGGGCTTCTAGGTGCTTTGGAACCCTTTTCGGATGTTTTTACCCCACCTTAGACGGCTTCACTTGCGAAGCACTGGCGTTTTGCCGGTGCCAATCCGCAAAGCACCGCTTGCTCACCGGTGGAGAACAGTGTTGTGTAGGTGGAATTGGCAGTTGGATCGGCAGTTGACCAGCGGTTCCCCTCTACCAAACTACGACCGCCGGTGCCAAGTTCCTGCCGGATAGTTAGCACTTGCATTTTGCCCGTGTTTTGCACATATAGATCCGTGTTTCACCATTTCAAAGCATGTCCTTAGCACCTTTTTTTGAGTTCAATTCTTCCATTATCTTTATCTCCTTTCCTTCCAATTCCTACTCATCAAATTTCATAGTTTTGGCTCAATTTCATGGTTTATCTACTCAAGTTAAGTACCTACAAAGATCAAGGAGAACGGGCATAAAATCCACCTAAATGACTTGAAAACTAAACAAAAATTCATGTCCAAGAGCCTAATGATTTGGTAAATTACCAACTCATCAGTTTCCTTCTCAAAACACCTCAAATTGTTTATTAGCATACAAAACACACAAACATATGAATTTATGCATTTTAGAAAGATTATAAACGCAAAACAAGGTAACAGATGGGCAAAAACAAGGCAAATAGGCATAGAAATATGCCCAACATCACCACCCCCACACTTAAACCATTGTTCGTCCTCAAATAATCCTTGATTCCATACATAAACTCATCTTTTACATTTACACTTTGTACCTCTAACAATTCACACTCAACCAACTAGCATAGAGTATAGATCAGTTGGTTCATCAACATACAACAATTCTCATTAAGCACATGTAAATGTTTCACAATCAAGACTACACAACCTCTATGATTGGCTCATCTTTTCAAAACATAGGCCAATATGAATATGTATGACATAGGCAACAAGTAGTACAACTACTTAGACATCTTGTGACCCTCACTTTAAGTGGTGTTCCTCTCTCAGATTATCAATGCAAACACGTGGAACATAGAAAGCAAGGCACCCTCACGTTCACAAATGATGTAATGCACATATGTCATACACCATAAGCTTGCCTTCATGTACATTTTGACCACTTGGTTGTTTCAAGAGATTCGGATCACAAGGTCTTTTCTTGGTTGTAATCTCGGCTAAAGGACGGGTAGGAATGATATTTCTTTTATAGTGACTACCACCCTAAGCACTTTTGAGACATCTTTCACTTTTCAAGTCCACCATCTTTTTCTTGCTTTTTCACCCTTCACTAACTCACCCTTTTTCTTTCTTTTCTATTCATGCCCCTTTTTCAGTACTTGACTGCTAGTCTCTTCTTATAGAATCAATAAGAATTATGCTCTATCTTTCATTGTCCAAGAAGCAAGTAAAAACATAATTCTATGGGCACCCCTTCTTCCTATTTTTCTCCTCTTACCATAATTTTTCTTTTTCCCTTAACATTATACTTCGGTGGACCTTTACTTTCAAGTCTCAATGTGCCTAAGACTACTTTGGATCAACAAGTCTGAGGTCTCACAAAAATAGGGATTATGCTACATTTGTGGCTAAGATGGAATAAGGCTTGTGGCTCAAATAGGGTTAATTAGGGAGAATGTACAGGGAGATAAAACAAACATGGAAAAATGGCTTTTTACTTAAATGCCTTTATCATATCCTCACTCCCTAATAATTAGTTATCCTACATGCACTAAGGCAAGTTCTAGATGGTAAAATATGTATACACAAGATAATTTAGCTCACCTCTCATGGCAATCAAGATTCTAGTCAGCTTCCTAAAGCTACACATGCACACAATCATAAAATAACATTTTTTTCATTATTAAGCCCTAAGAATCATTTTGACTCAAATTAAAGAGATATGTCTGCTCTGATGGATTCCTCACTTATGCATTCAAGATGACCACTTTATTGATTCTAGCATAGCTAAGTAGAATGTCATAGGCATACAAGTGAATGATCTATGACTCAATCCTAAAAATAAAAAATAACGTGATTAAATTTTATTAAGATAGTCATCATCCATGTGTCATAGGGAAGGGTCTCTACTTCTACAATGAGACTGACTCCTAAAAACTTAAAACTTACCTGGTTCAAAGGACTCCCCTTCAGAAAATAATTGAGACCATAAGAAAAATCGAAGGTTAGGTGAGGTATGCCAAATTCAAAAATTTTCAAACAAACCTCAATGGACATACTCACCCTTGACCCATAACATTTAGACTCTAAAATTAAACTTACAAAAACTAAAATAATTAAACTAAAAACTAACACTCTCAACTACTAAAGACAAATCAGGTATCCAACATCCCACAGCATCACAAGTCATCAACATCATATTAACTATTACAAATCAAGACCTACCAAATCATAGAACTACTACTATGGGGAATAACACTATGCTATGACCTACTACAAGTATAGCAATTAAAGAACAGACAAGAATCTTTCCTCCACCCCATACTTAAACAGTGCACAGTCCTCAGTGCATACACGATCATATCAAAAGGTAGGGTAAAAAGAACTTTCTGGGTCACTAAGCATCATCTTCAGGATTGTAATCCCGATCCTCATCCTCATCATCATCGCCATCAACCTACATGGTGCCTGTAGTAGCATCATCCTCCTCATCATCATTATCTAGATCATCAACACCATCAAGGAGCACTGTAGCCTCATCATTAAGTGGCTCATCAAAGGCAGGTCCCACTCTACACATCTGTATGTTACTCTCCGTGAGTGGGTATCTATCCTCAAGGGCTGCCATCTCCTCATAATGACCCAAAGCACTACACCAAAGTTAATTGGTATCCCATTCATAAGAATGTACACAAGAACAACCCTCTTTCTAGTGATTACTATCGTGTGAGTCCTTGGGAGAAACACGACACAAACTATCTTCACCCAAAATTTCGCCTCCTTATTTAGGTAGGAGAACACAAATGTAGAGTGAGTGCCCTTATGGTCCCTTATCCATTAAGTGGATGAGTGCTCACAATAGAGTGTGTGAAGGATGTCATGGTAAGGAGGTCTCTCAAGAAAGATTAAGTACTCTGAAGGGTCTACTGCAGGTGCGCCAAGGAAAGCATCAAACCTCTTGTAAGTGAACCGCACCACCTGACCCCTTATCTTTATTCTGGTACTTTCTCCAAATGATATATCCGATTTTGTGTAGAAATCGCTCACCAAGGTTAGGTTGCACTTCTCCAACTCAGCAATGATGTGTCCAACTCCCAGCTTATGGAGCTTGTCTCTGATAGATGGGAACTCAAGCGTCAGGAAGCCCTTATAGATCCAATTTTTAGGAGCATACATAGCCTCCTTCTGTTTGTTTAACTAGGTAAGCCCATCAGGCTCTACAGCCTGTGCTCCAAATCGTCTAGCAGGGTCAGCCTTGGCTACTGATTCACTAGCTCCCTTTGTACCTTTTTAGAGCATCTTTAGACCTTTTACTCCTACATCAATCTCCATTCCTTTGCTACCTTTTGGTGCCATGATGCCTGTCAAACAAAAAATCAAGAACTACACAAGATTAGTTTGTGAATAACAAGGCTAACTAATTAAGTGTTAAAGGTGCAAAATTGACCCCACTCTTAACTTGCTAAAATAATGGTGAGACTTTGTCCAATGGGGTACTGAAGACTTCTCTCATCATTATCAAATCTCAACAACACTAATTTATTCACCAACTCTAACTACCACTAAGTTCATCAATCTTTCAAATCTCTCCTCATATTTAGCTTTTCAAGAATGCCTCAATTGGCCATCGCTCTCACTTTCCCTTCTTTAATTCTTAATCCGAGTAATTCATACATGGAAGTAGCATTATTCAATTAATTCAATAACTCAACAAACAATTTACTACAATCCATAATGAATTAACATGAACTATTCACATACAAGAATTTAGTTACCAAGTACTTTTTCTCTCTACAATCAATGCATCTGTCCACCAAATTTATGAATTCAATTAACCATCCCCATTCATCTGCACAACTGCAAAGCATTATATTCAACAAAAAAACAAGTTAACCCAACAATAATACACATTATCATGGAAGAATTTAAGACATTAAGTCTCATGATATCCATAATGTGAAACTTAAGATTTTCACTAAAAATGATAATTTGGGTCTTTAATCTTAGGGAGGAAGGGTGTGGGAGCATGCTTTCAACATTACCTAAACACGAGAGAATAAAGATACTTACTTGAGTGCTTTAGTTGAGAATAGGAGCTTCACCAAACCTTGGATAATACAACAATAGAAGGGAGAAGGGAAGAGGGAGATACTGGTTTAAGAGGGAGAAGAGAGAGAACTTTTTTGCTTTTATTTTCACCTTTTTTGATGGAAAAGGATGAGTGAAAAATTTAAATAAAGGTGTGGGGCATGGGGTTTTGGTAATTTTTAGGTATTTGGGTCAACATTGACCCACTTGAGCAAAAACCCCTAGCGCGCCCATAAACTTTGAAATTATTTTTCTTCAGGGATTGGGGCTGGCACGACGCGCCACCCATAACACCAACTTATCAAAGAGTTTTCTTTTAGGGGTTAACTCCTGGTGCCCCATGCTAGGTATCTTACCCCAGACTTAAACTTTTTTAGCTCCTTCTCCCAGCTCTTTCGGCCTCCACAACTTTGTTCGTCTCTATAAAACAAAGAAAAATGTAAAAAAATATTAGAAAGATGGGTTTCCTCCCACCAAGTGCCTTAAATATGATATTCATGGGTTTCCTACCATGCCACGCCTGATTTAACATTGAGGCATGACTATGGTCACAGTCACTCCTTCATCCAAGTGAAATGGTGACCAAATTGACAATTTACTAAACTCTCCTGTTGCCCACACTGCTCAACTAACTTATTACTTCCTCCAGTTTCTACTATTGGCTTAACTATGAAGACATCAGAGTGAGGAGGCATCCTAGCAGCTCTAAACACCTCAACAACTACCTCTTGACCATCCACCTTAATAGATATCTTGCCCGTCTTTACCTATATAATGGCATCACTGGTGGCTAAAAATCCTCTCCCGAAATGGGGGTTACTATTGTATTAGCTTTGTAATTTAGGATTAAGAAGTCCACTAGAAGAATGAAATGTCCCACCTTTATCAATACATATTCTATTATTCCATCTGGATAGGCCAGAGATCGATCTGCAAGTTGCAGAGTCACTGTAGTAGTACGTGGTTCACCTATCCCTAAATTTTTGAAGAGGGATGCAAGCATCATATTGATGTTTGCACCCAAATCACATGAGGCCAAACCAAATTCCTTTTCTCCAATCACCACTAGAAGGGTAAAGCTCCCGGTGTCCTTCAGCTTTTTAGGAATCTTGTCTTGAACCCAAGACCTGCACCTCTAAGAGCCACTGTTTCAAACTCTGTTAATCTACTCTTGTTGACCACAATGTTCTTCAGGTACTTAGCATATTTTGGAAATTCCTAAAAAAGCTCCACAATGGAATGTTAACATGTACCTGCTTCAACAAGTCAAGAAACTTCTTATAAGTTGTATCCCCTTTCTGCTTTTGAAACATCTGTGGGAATAGGGGCAGTGGTCTAGCTATTACAACTTTTGGTTATGAGTTTCTTGACTCCCTGGCCTCACTTTTGGACTTCTCAACCTGCTCATCATCAACCTTCCTTTCTCTGGGATCACCTCACCCAATATTTTACCATTGCACAAAGAGATTGCACTCACATTCTCCTTGGGGTTTTTCTTGGTGTTACTTGGAAGTGCTCCTTTTGGTCTGTTCGCCTACTGTTGGGACAATTGTCCGATCTACCTCTCAAGCTCATGGATGGACTTTTGTATCCCATTAACCACCTAAGTCTGTTTCACAATCCATTGATTCATTGTCTCCTGAATAGAACTGCTCAACTGTTGGCCTTAAGGCCTTGGATAATTATTCTGGTGTCTTTTGAAGTGTTTCTTCCATCCCTATGATGGATTTACTGCATTCTGGTACCACTTATTATAGCCATTACTTGAAAAACCTCCACCATGATTCTATTGTCCAATATAAGATACAGACTCGGGGTTAAGTGGACAATCTGAATATGCATAACCTTCTCCATACACTTCATATAACGGTGGTGGAATCTGCACCTGATGTACCTACTGTACTTGGCTCGCTACTGGTGTGGTCCCAAGTTTGATAATCACATTCACCAGTTGGCTAATGTCTGTTCTGATTACTGCAACACTATCTACCTCAAGCTTCCCTAGCACCTTAGCTATTGCGAATCCTTTGCGTGAGTCTTGACAGTTCCTGACTCTCCACTGACATGAGGTTCAAGAGGGCTTCAATCTTAGCATAGTTTTTGGACAGAATCTGTCCCTATGAGGCAGCATCAAGCAGGATCTTTGACTCGCTTTAGACCCTCAATAATGTTGTGCGCAATTATCTCCTTAGGCTGCATGTGATGTGGACACTCTCTCAAATAGCCCTTGTAATGTTCCCACACTTTATCTAAGGTCTCACCATCTTTCTGCACAAACTCAGAGATCTTCCCTATAAACTCCTTGGTTCTTCTTGAAGAGAAAAACCTGTTGATGAATTTGTTGGAAATAGCCTCCCATGTGGTGATGGAACCTGCTGGCTCATTTTGAAACAACTCTTTGGCTTCACCAATTAGTGAGAATGGAAGTAAGTTTATCTTGACATATCATCTGACATGTTCTGGTAGTGGAAATTCTCGCTCAGCTCCAAGAACGTCATTAGATGCCTGTGGGGATCCTCGTATGACTTGACCTAATATTGGCAATTATTTTGGACCAACCACACGGTCCCTTCCTTTAACTAAAATTTCCCAGTGATAGCAAGCTTGACGATATTTTTAGAAGAGTTCTCCAAGCTCTCTTGGTTTTTGCCCTGCGCCTTCTCATTGTTCTCAATGATCAACCTTCGAAAGGTTCTCTCAATTTCAGGATCAAGAGAAGCTGAAAGTGATTCTTGACTTCTCACTGAGCACATAATCCCATAAACTTCACAAAAACAAAAAACATACATAAAATACATAATAGTGGAATAAAATCCTAACCTACAAACAATCAAACAATATTCAAGTCCCCGACAACGCGCTAAAAACCTTGATGTCGCCCAAGTGCACGCAAGCGCACGTGATTGTCATGTAATATAGGACTAGAAGCCCCAATTATTGTACCCACAGAGACTTGTCAATTTAATTGTTATAAGGTTATTGCTTTATTTTGTATTCTAACAAAACAATTGAAATGGGGATTAGCTTGAAGAATTAACTATTAAAATTTTAAATGCAAAACTAACTAAAGATTGTTGCAAGCTTGATTTTACTTTGATGATGATGAAAATCTAGGGAAATGACACTTGTTTGGTTTTAGGTTATGGTTTCAAGACGTGATTACTCTAGAATGACTCTTCCTATGGTTGTTAGTTGCAAGTTTCTATCCCATTCCTTGCCATTGTCCCTAGAATTAGTGAACTATTTCATGAACCCTAACGCCTATATCTATATGGTCACAGGAGAAGCATAAAACGACGGTTACGTCTACTTATATTTCAACTAAATAGAGTTGAAGGGTATATCCCTATCCTCAATAACAACTTCTATCCTCTCCCTAATGGGTTCGAGGGTCTTTGAATTCCTGTTCTGTATTTATCTTTAACCCTTCCCATTCCCTTTCCCAAGTTCAATCGAAAGCCAATAGATTTACTTATAAGTCAATCAATCTCATAAAAGGCAATTAAAATAAATACAAACAACAATTAAATAATAATAGAATCTAGATTAAAATTAGTCATTCAAGAGTCAACCATCCACTATGGCCAAAACCCTAGAGTATGAGTTTAGCCACACATAGACAAGTGGAAAAATAAATACTTAATCATCATCATACAAAGTAAAGCAACAAAGAAGAGAAGAAACCTAGTATAGAAATTATCTTCCTTCTAAATGGATTACAAGACTTAACCAATTAATTATAGAATGTAAAAATGATTCTAAATTCCTAACAAACTCCCTAGAGGATGTATTTATAGTTGAGCCTTTAAATGATGCTTCTGCCTTCACACATTTAGCTTTAAAATCAGTAATTTCAGCTCAGAATAGGTCTGGCACACCCCCCACATATGTCACCATAGAGTTAGTCAAATTTCTAGTAATTTCAGCTTGGGATAGGCCTGGTGCGCTGCCCCGTCCGTCTCTCCAAGGACTTAACAAATTTTCTGCACTTCTAACACCTCCGGTGTGCCACTCTCACCGTAGAACCAAAGTGTTAGACAAATATATGAATATTAGGACTCATTTGGCATACGACTCCCTTTATCTCACTAGAATTTTAGGAATTTTCTCTATGTCTAGAATGCTCTGGGGCTCCATGCCCTCCATCTCACCAAGGTGTTGAATGAACATTTTTAAAGTTAAGGACGTTGCGCGGGGTGCAAGCCATAGCTCCAAAAATAATGAAATTATCTCATGAAGTTGAGGACTGGGTGTTGGACGACAACCATAGCCCCTGTCCTTCTTAGCTTCTCAAACCTTCAACCTTGGGTCATTTTGGGTCCTTTTTCCTTGATTTCCTACTCAAAACTCCTCAAATCATTTTTTAGCATAGAAAACACACATACGTATGAATTTATGCATCTCATAAGGATTATGAACTCAAAATAAGATAAAAGATAGAGAAAAAGGCAAATGGGCATAGAAACATGCCCAATGTCATGTCCTAGCTGCCACTTCAGTAGCTTGCCTATCTCATTAGGGCGCCTCTGCTAGAGTAGCAGGCGGACAACTCCAGAGCAGGTTCTATGCACTCTCATCTCGTAATGAGTAGGAGTGCTCACCCAATATGCTTATTGGCATATTACGAGTATTTCATCTTGATGTTTATGCATTGTTAGACCCAAGGGCTACATTATCTTTCTTGACTCCTTATATTGCTGTTAGCTTTGGAGTTATTCCCGAAATCCTATCAGAACCCTTCTTAGTCTCTACTCCTATCGGTGAATCAATTTTAACTCGATAGGTATACAGAAATTTCCTTATCACGATTCTTGAGGAAGTCACCTCAACAAACTTAGGGGAGTTAGATATTACCAATTTCGATATTATATTCACTATAAATTGGTTACATGCTTTTTATGCCTCTATTGATTGTAGAACCTGTATATTAGAGTTTTTGTTTTCGGGTGAACTAGTCCTAGAGTGGAAGGGTAGTTCAGTCGTGTATATAGGTCTCTTTGCTTCCTACCTTAAGGCTAGGAAGATGATATCTGAAGGTTGTGTGTACCATCTACTTCAGGTTAAGGATGCTACGTCCTAGACCCTGATCCTTTAGTCAGTTTCTGTTGTATATGAGTATTTGGAGGTGTTCCAACATGATCTACCAGGAGTCCCTCCTTAGCAGGATATTGAATTTTGTATTGACTTTCTCCTTCATACACAACCTATATCCATTTCTCCTTATAAAATGGCTCCAACTGAGCTAAAGTAGTTGAAAGAGCAGTTGAAGGAT
This sequence comes from Datura wrightii, assembly GCA_035772735.1. Taxonomy (NCBI): domain Eukaryota; kingdom Viridiplantae; phylum Streptophyta; class Magnoliopsida; order Solanales; family Solanaceae; genus Datura; species Datura wrightii. The sequence continues at coordinate 113,323,771 of JASDFA010000010.1, read as the reverse complement.
CTCTTAGATAAGGGTTTCATCAGGCCTAGTATGTCCCCATGGGGTGCTCCAGTTCTCTTTGTCTGGAAGAAGGATAGATCCCTTATGATGTGCATGAATTATCTACAGTTGAACAAGGTCACAATCAATATTAAGTATCCCCTCCCCAAGATTGATGACCTGTTTGACCAGCTTTAGGGTGCTAAGTGATTTTCAAAGATTGACTCAAATCCGGCTATCACAAACTCAGAGTTAGGGAGAGTGACATTCTGAAATAGCCTTCAGGACTCGGTATAGTCACTATGAGTTTGTAGTTATGTCTTTTGGACTAACAAATGCTCATGTAGCTTTTATGGACTTGATGAACAGAGTGTTCAAGTAATATTTGGATATGTTCATGATTGTCTTCATAAACGATATCCTCATATACTCTCAGAGCGAGGAAGATCATGCTGCTCATTTGAGGATTGTGTTGTAGACTCTGAAGGATCGCTAGTTGTTTGCTAAATTCAGCAAGTGTGAGTTTTGGCTGAACACAGTAGCATTTTTGAGTCATGTAGTGTCTAGCGATAGTGTGCAGGTGGACTCTCAAAAGATAGAGTAGTGAAGAATTGTCCTGGACCTGTCAGTCCTACAAATATAAGATCTTTTGGGTTAGCTGGCCAGTATAGGAGGTTCATAAAGGGATTTTCATCCATTGCAGCACCGTTGACTAAGTTGAGCCAAAAGAAGATCAAATTTTGGTGGTCGGATGCTTGTGAGAAGAGTTTTTAGGAGTTAAAGACTCGACTCAATTTAGCCCCAAAATTGACCCTACGGGAGGGCACAAATGGTTTTGTTATGTATTGTGATGCTTCTAGGGTTTGTCTTGGTTGTGTGTTGATACAGCATGGCAAGGTCATTGCATATGCCTCTGGACAGAATATGACTCATGAGAAGAATTATCTGATGTATGACCTAGAGTTCACAATGATGGTGTTTTCTTTAAAGATTTGGAGGTATTATTTTTATAGGGTGCATATGGATGTGTTCACAAACCACAAGAGCCCCCATTACGTGTTCACTCAAAAGGACTTAAACTTGTTGCAACGAAGATAGTTAGAGCTTCTCAAGGACTTTGACATGAGTATCCTTTATCATCTGGGCAAGGCCAATGTAGTGGCAGATGCCCTTAGTAAGTTGTCCATGGAGATTGTGTCTCATGTTGATAATGGGAGAAAGGAGTTGTTAAAGGATGTCCATTGGCTTGCTCGTTTAGGGGTTCACCTTACAGATTTAACGGATGGTTGTGTTATTATTCAAAATGGGTCAAAATCTTCATTGACAATGGAAGTCAAAGCTAGGCAAGATGAGGAGCCTATCTTTGTGAAGATGAAGGAAGTAGTCCAAAATTAGAAAGTGGAGGTTTTCTCCCAAGGGGGAGATGGTGTACTCCGATATTAGGGCCGATTATGTGTGCTGGCTGTAGATGAATTGAGAGAGTGGATGTTGAGAGAGGCTCATGGATCGCGGTACTCTATCCATCCGAGTGCCACCAAGATGTATCATGATCTATGGGTAGTCTTTTGGTGGAATGGCATGAAGAATGACATAGTGGAGTTTGTGGCTAAGTGTCCGAATTGCCAACAGGTGAAGCTTGAGCATAAGAGAACTAGAGGTATGCTTCAGGAAATTAGCATTCCTACCTCGAAATTGGAAGAGATCGATATGGACTTCATTACAAGTTTGACTCGTTCACGCTGACAGTATGACTCTATATAGGTGATTGTGGACAGGTTGGAAAAATTAGCCCATTTCCTACCGATCAAAAATACCAATTCAGCCGAGGATTATGCTATATTGTATATTCAAGAGTTGGTTTGGTTGCATGGAGTTCCTTTTTACATCATCTCAAATAGGGATACTCAGTTAACCTCTCAGTTTTGGAGATCGTTACAGAAGGGACTTGGTACACAGCTGAAGCTTAGTAGAACTTTTCACACGCAGACAAATGGTCAGGCTGAGTGGACCATTCAGACTCTTGGGGGCATGTTAAGAGCGTGTGTGATTGATTTCAAGGGTAGTTGGGATCATCACTTTCCTGTCATAGAGTTTTCCTACAATAACAGTTATCACTCCATCAGTCAGAGTCCGTTTGAGGCTCTTTATTACCGGAGGTGTATATCGCCTATTGACTGGTTCAAGGTAGATGAGGCTATGTTGATAGGGCTAGATTTAGTTCATGAAGCTATGGAGATATTTCAACTTATTAGAGAGCAGGTGAAAATAACTCATAGTCGTTAGAAATCTTATGTGGATGATAGGTGGAGAGAACTTTAGTTTGAGGTTAATGATTAGGTGTTTCTGAAGGTGTCTCCCATGAAGGGAGTTATGAGGTTCAGCAAGAAAGGGAAGCTTAGTCCCCAATATGTTGGTATTTATAGAATTTTGAGGCAAGGTGGCATATGAGTTTGAACTACCAGCAGAGTTAGCTTTGGTGCACCCAGTTTTCCATTTATCTGTATTAAAGAAGTGCATTGGCGGACTCAACCTTGGTTGTTCCAGTAGAGAGAATTAGTGTGAAGGATAATCTTACTTAAGAGGAGGTTCCGATTGAGATACTTGATCATTTGGCTTGAAGTTGAGAATCAAGGAAGTAGCTTAACTGAAAGTATTGTGAAGGAATCAGCTTATTGAGGGAGCTACGCGGGAAGCTGAAGCAGATATGTTGGCTAAATACCAGCATCTTTTCCCTGTTGTCTCAGTTCCAACATGAGGTACTAGTTTCCCTCTTAGTACTCAATTTAGTTTCATGTCAAGTTTGTGTCTCTAAGTTTGTTTCATGTGATAGCATGCATGTATGTTTCATGAATTCAGTTCAATCATGTATATCAGTCTGGAGTCTATCACTGCGTTAGGTTTTCATCTATAGTTGATCAGTTTTGGGGTTGCAGTTTTTTCCCTAGCCTTTCAGTATGCTTAATCTACATTCGAGGATGAACGTTTTCAAGGGGGAGATAATAAAACACTCCCAAAGTCCCTAAGATCAGACCCGAGGGTTGAAACGAAGAAAATGGGAAAATCTGCACTAGGTCACATGACGAGTTGTCCAGTGACCGGTCAAGTGACCTAACGGGTTGTTGAGTTATCCATTAGTTGGTGCCAAGTTGGAATGTTACTTTCCTGAAGTCAAGAGAAATGGGGTGACAAGTCGTAAGGTCTCTCCACGAGTCGTGGTGTGACCCATTGTGTGGTGGAGAAAACATTGATTTCTAGTGTACTTCACATATTGAGGAATGAGTCATCAAGTCCCCTGATGACCCATTGAGTGAATCATTTAATTGGGAAATATCAGAGAATGAGTTTTGATTGCCAGTGGTAATGGGTCAGAAGATGACCTGTCAAATCTCCCAACGGGTCTTCCAGTCCCTCGTTGGGTATGGCAGTGTGATTTTTCCTGTCGGATCATTAAGGGTGTTTTCATAATTCCTAAATTCCTAACTCCTAAACTAAGTCATTTTAAGCCTTCTAAAGGGTGTTTTTAAGTGTTTTAACCATCCTAAACCCTCATTCTATTCCTAACACCTCTAAGAGAAGATCTAATCCCCTTAAAAGAAGCTAGGGTCTTCAGCAAGTCTTCCTCAATTCCCTTTTGGGTTTCTTATCAAGTCGGTAATTCTCCAAGCCCATGTATGTAGGGTTATAAATTGGGTAAATTCTTCCACCCTCATGCCCAATTTCAATCCAATTCTATGATTTCAAATTTCTATGCATGTCTAATAGAATTCTAGGGTTTTACCTAATATTCATGAAATCTCCTATGCTATTTCAATGGGTTCAGTCCCTCTATATTTTAATTGATGTCTCATGGAGATTAGGGGAGATTTGAATCCCAATTTACTTATTAATTCAAGATCTTCAGTTTATGAAGATTATGCCCTATTATACATGATTTATGAATTTTAAGCTTATGGGTCCATGATTTCAAGTATGATGAATTATCAAGTATGCATGAATATTATGAATTCCTAGATGTATGATTTCATGATTTGGGAAATCCCATGTAATTTAAGTATGTTTTACCATGATCATAGCAAAGGCTTACAAGAATCAGTTTATAAAATGCTTTGGAGTCTAGACTCCCAATATTTAGCTTTAAGCTATGTTTTGAGAATATGATTATGAGTAATATGCATGTTTTAGGAGTAGTTTCTAGACCTAATTAGGTCAGAGATTTCAAGGACCCCGATCTCTAAACTACGCGCCAACATATGATATATTCTTATTTGGCACCTCTCAAGATAGTGTTTTCCCCACCGGAGGGCACACTCGTGATATCACACCTCATTCTTCCTTTGCCCTAGCAAGGTTTATGATGGCTTTCCTCCATGTGGGCAATATGTGGGATCATCATGTGTCATACATTATAGTTGTCGGTTATGACGAGTCTCCCATTGTTACTCATGTTTTCAGTTACTCATGTTCATGTCTTATGAAGTTATGTCTTTTAGCATATTTTACCCACTGGTCAATGTATGATATTTCGCTTATGCTTTCAAGCACAGTACGCTATATGATTTCTACTTCTAAACCTTGGGTTATTATGTTCAGCTTATGATGAATATCTTATGATTATGTATATTTCAGATTTATGGCTTTTAGCATATAACCCTTACTCTCTTGATCTATCTTAAACTGTATTTATGATTGCACCTGCTTATTTCAGCTTCACCCCAATTTTGGTGAGTCCTCATGATCCAAGGACATCAGTCTTGGTTTTATCTTTACCACGTCTTTCATTTTCATTTTTAGTGATCTAGTTAGGGTGTTGTCCCATCAGCCCAATCAAAATGTTTTAAGGCTTGCAAGACGACATGTATAGATGTTTTTCAATGATGTTGGTTGTTTTACCTTTATGTAGATATGCTTCATAGACTTCTTCATACTCATGATTGTGTTATAATTTCCACTTGATTATGTTCTTAAGTCATACTATGTATGTGCCATGGGTTAGCTTGGAGTCATTCGTGGTTTTAGGTCCCGTCTCTCTGTCTGTGGTCTCTACTTGGGTCATGATGTTTATGCTTACTTGATTTCATGTTTATTCATTAGTCTGATCACCTTTAGAATATTATCTATTGGCTCATTGGTTAAACTCGTGAGAGAGAACGTATGAGGGTTAAAAGAAGCATAGAGTAGGTTTTGATTCTTTTTCAAGTGTTCAAGGAGTTGATTTTGTTATTGAGTATAGGGATATATGCTACAATCCTACTTAGTTGAGTCAAGTATCTTCAACAGTCATCTCATGTTTCTCCTGAAACCATAGGGATATAGGTGTTAGGGTTCATGAGATAGTGTTTCACTATTTGGGAGAATAGGTGAGAAATGAGTTCGTAACTTGAAACTAGTAGTCTTTGGAAGATTTGGTCTAGCGTATTTGAATCTCAAAACTCAACCTAAAAGCAATAATGCCAAGACCCTGGATCTTAATCATCATTTGAATTACAACTCTCTTGGAAACAAACTTATTTTATTAGCCTTGATTTATAGTTCAATTTTAGTAGAAAGTAATCTCAAAATTCTTTCAAAACTTTACTAGTGTAATAAGGATTCGAACTAAGCAATTAATCTGACAAGTCTCTGTGGGTATGATATTTGGGCTTCACCTCCTATATTACTTGACGATCATGTACACTTGTGTGTGCTCTTGGAGAAGTCAACCATCATAGATCTTTTCATGGCATTGATGTTATGAATGTGATAATTATTATGTGACTGTGCATGAACTAGCAATCGGTAGTGATGGTGTATCCTGTGCAATGTGAGTGTAAGGTGCATACTTAGTTCAACATTTGTGAGTACAATCTAGAACTTACATAGTTAGTCATACCAAGGTCGTAGGATATTTGGATAAGAAATGATCATAGCCCATTGTTCAAATCAGTCCACTTTAGCCTAAATGACCTACAAAAAGGAAAATGTATCCCTTGATCCTGATTTTGAGCCTTAAAATAACCATTTTTTAGTTTAGTCAATTCACCTTCCCTCTTTAATTATGATGAAACTATTTCGGCTTTGGTCCCTTCTTGGACACTATGGTATAGGGGTGAATAAGAAAAGTTGGTGGTGAAATAGTTGAATGATGAAAAAGAAAGGAGAGTGCGGTGTGCATAATGACAAATATTATTTTGGAATAAATGAGAAAAAAAGAGAAGAAGAATGAAAAGAAGAATATTGCACACGTAGTATCAAAAGAAGAAGAAAAGAAGGAAAAAGGGAAAAAAGTGAAAAAAAAGGGAGGTTAAAAGTGGAGCCAAAGTTAATGTAGTGTTAAGGAAGATCAAGTCACTATTTCCCTATCTACCATACTAGACTCTGAGCCTACATTACAAGCCCAAGAAATTCCTATAGTGATTCTAATTCAATCATCCAAACATCTAAAGGTATAGAAAATAAAGGCAAGCCTATGATTTTGTATGCACATTGTATGAACTTGTTTATGAGAGTGAGTACATTTGACACATTCCCTTTTTGAATCATTTATGTATATATTTTTGAGTGATTGGGAGTTTTTTGTAGTGAGGGCATATGGGTAACATCATTGACTGCTAGTTGTCTGGGTAAGTGTCATAGATTTATATGCTTGGTTGTCGGTTGATAGTAGGATTTCATTTCTTGATCCCTTTGTGTCGTGGTAGGAAGCTTAGCGTAGGCATGGTTATGTTTTTTTGACAATATAGGAGGGGTTAGAAAGTTTGATTCACTTGTGACATATGTTATGTGACTACCGTAGGTCTCCTTGGTTTCTTTTAGTTAAAGCATCAGTATAGTTTTTGTTTTTTCCTAAAGACATACAAAAGTTTTAAGTTGAGGGTGCTGATGTGCCATGGCTTTACGAGACTTTTGAATCTTAAAACTAAGAAAATATGCAAATCCTAGGTATGTTTATTGATCTAAGGCATATTTACATGCCCAAGCGATATTTTATAACCAAGCTTTAGTCGTTTTTTACCATATTTTGAGTAAAATCTCATGTAATCTTGATTATAAATTCTTGCACGAACTAACCAACAAGATTAGCCTATTCTGTAAGTTCAAAAGCTAAGAAAGGGATAAATATGAAGATGCATGAGTGAGGAGGCAACAAGATTAATTCCCAAAGTGATGGCATGAAAATAACATAAGAAGCAGACAATCGCACATGCCAACCTGCCACGCAGGGCCACAGGTGCGCCAGGCAGCATGCCATGCTAGGAAGTTGCGTGCATAGCCTGGCAAACCTGTGTGCCAGCGCATTGGCAGCATGCCAGGCAAGCCAGACGATGCGATAAGCTCCGCGCCAAGCCGGGCAGGCTCTGTGCTGAACATCATGCCACACCGGACCAACCCTATGTCATGCCCTGCCAAACCAGTACATGCTCGTGATACCACCGTGCCACACCAGGCCCTTGTACGTGTTACCAGGAATGTCATGCCAGGCGCACTGCACGCTAGGTGCCGTGCCATACTTGTTGGACAACATGCCATGCCAAAATTCCAGTGAGCTACTGCATCAAGACCATATGAAAGCAAATCAGGGCATTCAAGGTCATGACATAGGGGTGGTCTACCACAGGGAAAATTGCACACATTATAAATAGAACACTTGGGAATTATTTTGGGATATCACAGATTATTTTAGAAAAACGTGGAGAGCAGGAGGAGGAACATTACAAACTTCATCATCTAGGGTTCTTTTTCTTTTCCTTCTTTTTCCATTCTTGTAATACTTGAATAATGTTGGATTCTTGTACTAGCATGAGTGGCTAAAACCCTTCTTCTAGGGTTGAGGTGACATGACATGAATGTATTTGCATAATTCTAATGTTAATTCAAGTTCTTAATTATTGTTTGCCTTGTATTCTTGTTTTAAACACCAGTGAAATGCATGTGTTATTCTTATTCAATATCAAAAGAGCAAATGCTAGGATAGAACTAGGAACATAAGAAGTGAGCTCAGGTCCTTAAGGCTGATTTGCGGTTAGGTTAGAAATATACCTAATTCGCCTTGCTTGGTTATTATAAGGAAGATAGCTAGACACTTGAATTTGAATTGTCACATCACCGCTCGTTGATGTAGTTTTGAAGTCAAGTTTAGGTTAAATGGTTAGAGGTTCGAAAGTCTATAAACAAAGGCATTAACCCTATAAACCACTCCACTAGGTAATTGCATATGAATTAGGTTGTCACATCCCCACTCAATGATGTAGTTGTGAGGTTAATTTGAATATATGTTTAGAGGCTCAAAACACCATGAACATGACATTTATCTTGTGAGACAACAAATAAAGAAGAATACTTGAACCATTATGAATGTTAGCTATACGTGATTGTTTGGCCTTAACCCTGGATTCTTCTAATTATTATTTTCCATTTAAATTGTGATCGTTCTTAGATTTAGTAACAAACTTTAAAATCATTGAAAAAAGAACTTCTAAATTTTGAATTTATACTTGAACTTGATAATTCACTGATTATCTAGTCTATCTGGGTTCGACATCTACTTCTTTTAGAGTCACTATATTACTTATACAACCGTGTGTGCTTGCATGTGCATCGGAGGCGAGAAAAATCTCACAGATATCCTTTGTAACTCTCTGAAGCTTAAGCCAAGGTATCACCATACTTCTGAATGAACCCTGAGATCTTTGCTATCAACTCCTTTGTTCTCCTTGAAGAGAAAAACCTGTTTATGAACTTACTCGAAAGAGCTTCCCTAGTGGTGATAAACCCTGCTGGCTCATTCTGAAGCCATTCCTTTGCCTCTCCAATCAATGAAAACAGGAACAAAGTGAGCTTAACATACTTATCAGAAACATTTTTGTAAGGAAAGTTCTCAGTTAGCTTCACAAATGTCATCAAATGCCTGTGGGGATCCTCATGCAGCTTTCCTTGATATTGACAAGTATTTTGAATCAACTGCATGGTTCCCTCATTCAACTCAAGATTTCCAGTGATGGCCGGCTTCATGATCACATTGGAAGTGTCCTCAAAGTTTGGCCTAGCAAAGTATAGCACTGGAATTCCATTTGGGTTGTTAGCATGTTCTTCCTCATTGTTCTCTACCATTACTGCTAACCAACAAAAGATTCTTGCTATTTTTGGATCAAAGTGAACCAAGGGTTGTCTTTGACTTTGGGTAGCTGGCATACACTGAACAAATAAAATCTGAAATATGCAACAAGTGACAACCAACATAAAATACAGAATAGTGGAATAAAGATCCCAATAAAAAATAATTAATCAATATTCAAGTCCCCGATAATGGCGCCAAAAACTTGATGCCACCATGTGGACACGCAAGCATACAAGGTTTCATGTAACATAGGACGGTGATGTCCCGATATGGTATCCACAGAGACTTGAAAGATTAATTGCTTAAGTTGAATCTTTATTTCACTATTCCAGAAAACACAAGTAAAATTTTGAAAGAATTTTGAGATTACTTTCTGCTACAACTTGTAATCTAACTAAAATATAATAAAAAGAATTTGTTAGCAAGAGAGTTGTAATTCAAATAATGATTAGGATCCAGGGTCCTGACATTATTGCTTTTAGTTTGAGTTTTTGGATTCAAATGTGGTGGACTAAATCTTTCAAAGACAGTTAGTTGTAAGTTAGGAACTCATTTCTCAACTATTCTTCCGAAAAGCCAAAAACTATCTCATGAACACTAACACCTATATCCCTATGATTGCAGGAGAAACATGAGACAACGTTTTATACCCCGGAAGCCCAACAATCAAAATCGGGAGTTGAAATGGAGTAATGTTTAAAAAATGGCACCAGGCACAGAACGAGTCGTGGGATTAATCGTTGGTGCAGCCCATGAGTCGTGGTGTGACTCAGGGAAGGCCTTAAGAGTTTGGGATATTTGAGAAATAGGACCCCGCGGGTGTGAAAAAGACTCATGGTAAGACCCCACAAGTCTTTAGGTCAGTCGTGGGGTATGTAAGGAAAGAAAATAGAAGAAGAGAGGTAGTGCAATCGACGGGAGGAACCCACGAGTCGTGGTCAGTCCCCACAATTCATGGGGTGTTTCGTTGTCAAATAGAGTATGTTTTTGTTGAAGCCTAGGAAGTGTACTTCACAATCGATTCCACAAGTTGTGACCTTGAGCAACGAGTCATCGGGTCCTCCGTTAGGACCACCTGGCAGTTGTTTTCTGTGAATACAGTAAGGGTTTTTCTGTAATTTTTAAGTTCCTAAGGCCTAAAATACGATGTTTTAAGTTATGAATAGTGACGTTTAAAGGGGTTAAGTTCATTTTAGACCTCATTCATTCGTGCATACAAGGTAGAAGACTTGAGAGGGTGATCAATCTTAGAATTCATCAATTTCTTTTCAATATCCTATTGGGCATCTAAAGAAGTGTTAGAATCAGCTACCAACAGGTATGTAGGGTTATGAATGGGTGATTTCCTTCACACCCATGCCCAATCCCTCTCTAAAGTATGAAATTCCTATGTCTAGTCAATGGGGTTTTAAGCCAAATGCATGAATCTTCCATTTTTATACATGGGTGGGTATGATTTGATTAAGATTATACTATTGAATTATGTAGCATGGGAAAATTTTATAATGTTTTCAATTTAAAACCATGATACTAGTTTTATGAATTAAAAGCCCATAGATGAAATGTTCATGAAAGATGAGATTTGTGATGAGTATATGATGATGATAAGATAATATTTTGAAAAGTATGCTTTGAAGATACCCATATTTACAATTATGTTCTCGATGAGAATCGAGTATTTCTAAGTATAATAAAGCTTTGGGCAATGCCGACATGTTATGTATGGATGATGATTTTCCCGAATTAAGCTTACCACATTATTTTGGAGCGAAGGCTCCCAATTATATTTCCATCTTGCGGTATGTTTTGACTTAATTTTTTTCCATGCATAGCTTACCAAATGATTTTGGAGAGAAGCCTCCCAATTATATTTTCAACTTGTGGTATGTTTGAGCTAAAGCTTCTCATATGCATTATTTCATACTTGTGATGTATTTGATTATTGAGCTTTGTCTGTAGACGATATTGAGCTTCGTTATAAAATGATGTAGAGCACATGCATGTTTTGGGATTAATGTCTAGCACCGAGTTGGCTAAAGGTCGATCACCCTATGCCTCAGAACTACGCGCCAACGTAGGTTAACACTATTATGTATATTGCTTTGGGATTTCCCTTGTGAGATATGCAGGAATGGGCCTTCAGCTTGATATCAATATCATTGTATTGTCCCTAACCCTGGCAAGGCTTTGGATGGCTCTATCCACTTGAGTGTGATAATTGGGAACACGTAAGCTCTATCATGGTATGTTGGTTAAAAGACGAGTCTCCCATTGTTCCTCATGATTTTAGATATGCATATTTCATTACTTATGCGATTTTTATATATATTTGCATGTTCAAAAGCAGGTTTGACTCAATGTTCAACTTTACTTATAAATGTCAGAATTTAGGTTTGAGTCAATCGATTTAATATGATGTTATGAAGATATGTCATGTTATGTTATGAAGAGATCATGATTTCAGAAAGAATGCATGCAAGCCCTACTCCCAGATTCTTAATGTTTATATTTATATGATGCATTTCTTTTAATTTATTTTATTTACTTAAGTAGTATTACTTACCCTGCATACTCGGTACATTTAACGTACTGACCAAATATTCTATATTGTATCATTTCATGATACAGAACCCAGCTCTCAGGTTCAGCTCCGCTCATAGTTAGCCTATCAGAGTTAGCGTTTGTATTTTTTGTGTTGGTGAGTCCTCATCTCCCAAGGACTAGACTATTCATTTTTCTTGTATGTATTTCATCTTCAGTTTGTTAAGTTAGTTAGGGTATTGTCCCATCAACTCGTCATGTTTAGAGGCTATTCGAACTTATGTATGTATTTAGATTCAAATTTTGTATTATGATATTGTGTTCAAGTTTGACTTTCGCTATGAGTATTTTATTGATTATTTAGTTTCTTGATTGAGATTAGATATAAGCTTATGCCATGGGTCGAGTTGGGGTCTCTCGAGGCTCCTTGTCCCGTGTTATGATCCAGCCTCCGTTTGGGTCATGACAAACATGGTATCAGAGCCATAGGTTTGAAGTGTCCTAGGGCATCTGAAAGATGCATTAAGTACAGTATTTTTCATGGGTGTGAAGCGTGCCACACTATGATGAAGAGGCTATGAGATGTTTAAGAAATGTTTCCTTCTTTCATGATCCATGTCGTTTGGTGAAAAGTCTTTCTATCCTTTTAATTCATGCTATTCGTGATTGCAGAATCATGGCTCCTAGAAGAATGAATGGTAGGAGAAATGGAAATGGTGATGGCTTTGAGGATGGAAATGGGAATGGGCACCAACAAGCCCCACCAGTTCAGGAGCCCCAGGCACCGGAGCCAGTTGCCCATGCTGAGTTCTGAGCCGCTATTCAGATGCTTGCGCAGGCCTTGACCGCTTAGGTCAATCACCAGGCTGTTGCGCATGTTCCGCAAAATGGCAATGCAGGGGCAACCTGAGTCCGAGACTTCTTGAGGATGAACCCGCCAGATTTCCTTGGGTCCAAGGTAGATGAGGACCCGCATGAGTTCATAGATGAGATTTTCAAGATCACCCAAGTCATGGGGGTGAATGGGGTTGAGAGTGTGGAGTTGGCCTCTTACCAGTTGAAAGGGGTCATGAATATCTAGTTTCACCAATGAAAGGATAGCAGGGTCGCCAGAGCAGGTCCTGTCACTTGGGATGAGTTTCATATTGCATTCCTGGATCGATTCTTCCCTTGTGAGATGAGGGAGCTGAAGGCAGCCGAGTTCATAAATCTAAAATAAATGAGAATGATAGTACAAGAGTATGCCCTTGAGTTCACTCGCCTATCGAAATATGCCCCAGAGTTGGTAGCCGATCATAGGGCGCGGGTGAGTAGATTTGTCCATGGCGTAGCGGGCTATTTGGACAAGGATTGTAGGATTGTTATGATCCATCAGGATATGGATTTCCCACGGATAGTGTTGTACACAGCAGATGGAGGAGGCACATCTGAGAGAGAGAGAGGCCAAGAGGGCTAGGACCGATGACCACAAATTCGAGGTCAGGTGGTGGGCACCGACAACATACTCACTGGAGATCATCAGCTCCCACATCTTCGACATTGAGTGTGCCATCCAGGCCTAGACATGATCAGAGAGAGAGATCACTAGGCTCGAGGGGCCGGAGCAGCAGACCCGCAGATTCTAGCATCCCAACTTATCAGAGATGTGGTCGGGGACACACAATCCAGTGCTTGGCAGGTTCAGGTGCTTGTTTTGGGTGTGGGAAGCCCAGACACATGCTTAGGGATTGTCTAGCAGTGAGATCGGATCAGATTGGGGGCCGAGGCCTAGCTTCTAATTCAGCAGCCCCTCCCGCACGCTCAGCACATCAGGGGGAATCTACTAGCACAACTGGCGGTCAGCGCCAGAACAGATTCTATGCCTTAGCATCCCGTCAGGAGCAGGAGGTCTCCCCGGATATGGTCACTAGTATGTTAAGAGTTTTCCATATTGATGTTTATACTTTGTTAGATCTGCGGGCTACCTTGTCTTTTGTGACACCTTTTGTGGCCAGTAGATTCGGAGTTAGTCCCGAAGTCTTGTTAGAAACCTTCTTAGTTTCTACTCTAGTAGGTGACTCTATTACAGCTAAACAGGTGTATAGAGGTTTCCCAATCTCAGTCCTTCAGAAGGTCACCCCAGCAGATTTGATAGAGTTAGACATGACCGTTTTTGATATTATTCTTGGCATGGATTGGATATTTGATGCTATGCTTCAGTTAATTATATAACCCGAGCAGTCGAGTTCAGATTCCGAGTAGCCAGTCTTAGAATGAGAGGGTAGTTCAACTCTGCCTGTAGGTCATTTAATTTCCTACCTTAAGGCTAAAAATATGATTTTCAAGGGTTGTTCGTACCATCTAGTTAGGGTTAAGGATGTTCACTCTGAGACCCCGACCGTCCAGTCAGTTCTAGTAGTACGTGAGTATCCAGAAGTATTTCTAGATGATTTACCAGGTGTTCCTCCCTAGAGGGAAATCGACTTTGGTATTGACCTTCTTCTCGATGAGCAGCCTATATCTATCCCTCCTTATAGGATGGCTCCACTCGAGCTAAAGGAGTTGAAGGATAAATTAAAGGACTTGTTAGATAAGGGTTTGATTCGACCAAGCAAGTCCCCATGGGGTGCACCAGTTCTCTTTGTCCGAAAGAAAGATGATTCTCTTTGCATGTGTATTGATTATCGACAATTAAACAAAGTCTCCGTAAGAATTGGTATACTCTACCCAGGATTGATGATTTATTTGACCAACTTCAGGGTGCCAAGTGTTTCTCAAAGATAGATCTCAGATCTGGGTATCATCAGCTCAGAGTTCGGGAGAGTGATATCCCAAAGACAGCCTTCAGGATGCGGTATGATCATTATGAGTTTGTAGTTACGTCTTTTGGACTATCAGATGCTCTTGCAGCTTTTATGAACTTGATGAACAGGGTGTTCAAGCCATACCTGGACATGTTCGTGATCGTGTTCATTGATGATATCCTTATATACTCTTGGTGTGAGGAGGAACATACGGCTCATTTGAGAATAGTTCTTCAGACTCTTAAGGATCGCCAATTGTATGCCAAGTTTAGCAAATGCGCATTCTGGTTGAACTCCATAGCCTTTTTGGGCCATGTGGTATCAAGTGAGGGCATCAAGGTAGATTCTCAGAAAATCGAGGCGGTGAAAAATTGGCCTAGACCGATGAATCCTTCAGATATTCAGAGTTTCTTAGGTTTAGTTGGCTATTATCAAAGATTTATTCAGGGTTTTTCATCTATTGCAGTGCCTTTGACCAAATTGACTCAGAAGAAGGTGAAGTTCCAATGGTCGAAGGTTTATGAGAAAAGCTTCCAAGAGTTGAAGGCTCGACATACTTCAGCACCGGTGTTGACCCTACTCAAAGGTAACGATGGGTTCATAGTGTATTGTGATGCTTCAAGGATTGGACTTCGATGCGTATTTATGCAGCACGGGAAAGTCATAGCCTATCCCTCTAGACAGCTAAAGGTTCATGAGAAGAATTATCCAACCCATGATATTAAATTGGTCGTGGTGGTATTCGCCTTGAAGATATGGTGAAATCATTTGTATGGGGTCCATGTGGATGTATTTACTGACCATAAAAGTTTACAGTACGTGTTCACGTAGAAAGATCTCAATCTTCGGAAAAGAAGATGGTTGGAGCTACTCAAGAATTACGATATGAGTGTCCTTTACCATCTGGGTAAGGAAAATATGGTAGCAGACACACTTAGTAGGCTCTCTATTGAGAGTGTGTCCCATGTGGATGAGGGAAAGAGGGAGTTGGTGAAATATGTGCATTGACTTGCAAGGTTGGGAGTTAGGTTGGTCGACTCGACCGATGGCGGTGTTGTTGTGCAGAATGGATCAGAATCGTCCTTGGTGGCTGATGTGAAAGATAGGAAAGATGAGGACTGGATTTTGTTAAAGTTGAAGGAAGTCATTCAAAGTCAGAAGATGGAGGCCTTCTCCCAAGGGGGAGATGGTGTGCTTTAGTACCAAGGTCGCTTATGTGTTTCGGATGTCAATGATTTGAGGAGTCGAATGTTGTACGAGGCTCATGGATCCAGGTATTCTATCCATCCGGGTGCCACCAAGATGTACCGTGACTTATGAGAAATCTATTGGTGGAATGGCATGAAGAAGGACATTGTAGAATTCGTAGCCAAGTGCCCGAACTGTCAGGAAGTAAAGGTTGAGCATCAGAGACCGGGCACTTCAGGATATCAACATTCTCACTTAGACGTGGGAAGAGATTAACATGGATTCATAGTAGGATTACCTTGTACTCAGCGACAATATGATTCCATTTGGGTTGTGGTAGACAGGTTGACCAAAGCTGCACATTTTCTACGAGTCAAAACCATGGATTCGATGGAGGATTATGCCAAATTATATATCCGGGAGTTAGTCCGATTGCATGTAATGCCCTTATCCATCATTTCATATCAAGGTACTCAATTTACCTCTCAGTTTTGGAGGTCATTTCAAAAAGGGCTTGGTACGTGGGTTAAGCTCAGCACAACATTTCACCCGCAAATGGATGGTCAAGCAGAGCAGACAATTTAGACTCTCGAGGACATGTTGAGGGCATGTGTGATTGAATTCAAGGGTGGTTAGTACGATTACTTGCCCCTAATCGAGTTTGCCTACAATAATAACTATCACTCTAGTATTCAGATGGGGCCATTCTAGGCTCTCTATGGGTGGAGATGTAGATTGCCCATTGGATGGTTTGAGTTGGTGAGGCGGCAATGATAGGGCCGGATTCCGCTCATGAAGCAATGGAGAAGGTTCAGTTGAAAAGAGATAGGTTGAAAACTGCCCAGAGTCGCCAAAAGTCTTATGCGGACATGAGAAGAAGAGAATTAGAATTTGATGTCGGTGACTGGGTATTTTTGAGGGTGTCTCCCATAAAGGGAGTGATGCGGTTTGGAAAGAAAGGAAAACTTAGTTCCCGTTACGTCATCCCGTACTGGATAGTTAGACGTGTTGGAAAGGTGGCTTATGAATGGAGTTGCCCTCCGAGTTAGCTTCCGTGTATCCTGTATTTCATGTATTTCTCTTGAAAAAGTGTTAGGGTGATCCAGCTCTAGTTGTCCCGACAGACATTGTTGGTGTAAGAGACAGGCTTAGCTATGAGGAGGTTCTGGTGGAAATACTAGATTGACAGGTTTGAAGTCTAAGGAAAAAGGAAGTATCTTCAGTTAACGTGTTATGGAGGAATCAACATGTTGAAGGAGTTACGTGGTAAGACAAAGTGGATATGATGGCTAGATACCCATATTTATTCTCTACCGGCCCAGTTTCAGCTTAAGGTATCAGTTTTGCACTCAGTCTCTATTTAGTTTAATGTTTAGTTCATGTGCGCAAGTTTCTTTTATGTATATGAATGTGTGTACGATTCGTGAATCCAGTTCAGTTATGTGATTTGAATCGGAGGTAGTCATTCTGTTGGTTTTTGGTTTAAATAATCAGTATTTAAATATGATAATTTCTTTGTTCTCTGCTTTTCTGTGTTTTCCAACATTTGAGGAAGAATGTTCCCAAGTGGGAGATATTGTTATACCCCGAAAGCGCAAAAATCAGACCCGAGAGTTGAAATGGAGAATATTTTTAAAATTTGGCACCAGGCACTGAACGAGTCGTGGGATGACTCGTTGGTCCAGCCCACGAGTCGTGGTGTGACTCATGGGAAGGCCAGTGGGGAATTTGGGAAGTTTCAGAAAAGGACCCCACGGGCGTGATGACGACTAATGGTTAGACCCCATGAGTCATTAGGTTAGCCGTGGGGTGGGTAAGGAAAGAAAATGGAAGAAGGGAGGCAGTGCACTTGACGGGAGGACCCCACGAGTCGTGGTCAGTCCCCACGATTCATGGGGTGAGTCATGGTCAAGCAGAGTATGTTTTTGTTGAAGCCTGGGTAGTGTACTTCATGTCCAACTCGACAAGTCAGGACCCTGAGCAAAGAGTCATTAGGTCCTCAATTAGGACCACCTGGCAGTTGTTTTTTGCAAATTCAGTAAGGGCTTTTGCGTAATTCCTAAGTTCCTAAGTCCTAAACTATGACGTTTTGAGTTATGAATAATGACTTTTAAAGGGGTTAAGCTCATTTTCGTCCTCATTCATTCATGCATGCAAGGTAGAAGACTTTAGAGGGTGATCAAGCTTAGCATTCATCAATTTCTTTTCAATTTCCTATTGGGCGTATAAAGAAGTGTTAGAATCAGCTACAAACAGGTATGTAGGGTTATGAATGGGTGATTTACTTCACATCAACGCCCAATCCCTCTCTAAAGTATGAAATTCCAATGTCTAGTCAATGGGGTTTTAATCCAAATGCATCAATCTTCCATTTCTATACATGGGTATTATTTGATTATGATTATACTATGGAATTATGTAGCATGGGCAAATTTTATAATGTTTTCAATTTAAAATCATGATACTAGTTTTGTGAATTAAAAGCCCATAGATAAAATGTTCATGAAAGATGAGATTTGTGATGAGTATATGATGATGATGAGATATTATGATGAAAAGTATGTTTGAAGCTACCCATGCTTACAATTATGTTCTCGATGAGAATCGAGTATTTCTAAGTGTAATAAAGCTTTGGGCAATGCCCACATGTTAAGTATGAATGATGATTTTCCTGAATTAAGCTTACCATATTATTTTGGAGTGAAGGCTCCCAATTATATTTTCATCTTGTGGTAAGTTTTGAGTTAAAGTTTTCCTATGTATAGCTTACCACATGGTTTTGAAGCAAAGGCTCCCAATTATATTTTCAACTTCTGGTATGTTTGAGCTAAGGCTTCTCATATGCATGATTTCATATTTGAGATGTATTTGATTATTGAGCTTCGTCAAAGATGATGTTGAGCTTCATTATAAAACGATGTAGAGCACATGCATATTTTGGGAGTAATGTCTAGCATCGAGTTGGCTAAGGGTCGATCACCCTAATCATTAAAACCATGTGCCAATGTAGGTTTACACTATTATATATATTACTTTGGTACCTCCCTTGTGAGTTATCCCGTGCCCGAATAGGCCTTCAGCTTGATATATATCATGGTATCATCCCTAGCCCTGGTAAGGCTTTGGACGGCTTTACCCACTTGAGTGTGATAGTTAGGACCACGTAAGCTCTATCATGGTATGTTAGTTAAAAGACGAGTCTCCCATTGTTCCTCATGATTTCATATATGAATATTTCATTACTCATGAGATTTATATATATATATATATATATATATATATATATATATATATATATATGTGTGTGTGTGTGTGTGTGTGTGTGCGTGTGTGTGTGTGTGTGTGTGTGTGTGTGTGTGTGTATGCATGTCCTAAAGAAGGTTTGACTCAATGTTCATCTTTACTTATAAATGTCAGAATTCAGCTTTGAGTCAATCGATTCAGTATAATGTCATGAAGTTATCTCACGTTATGTTATGAAGAGATCATGATTTTAGAAAAAATGCATGAAAGCCCTACTCCCAGATTCTTAATGTTTATATTTACATTATGCATTGGTTTTAAATGATTTATTTTACTTAAGCTATTTTACTTACCCTGCATACTCGATACATTTCATGTACTGACTGCATACTCTATGCTGTATCATTTTCTGATACATGACCCCACTCTCAGGTTCAGCCCCGCTCGTAGTCAGCCTATCAAAGTTAGTGTTTGCATTGTTCTTGTTGGTGTGTCTTCATCTCCCGAGGACTAGACTATTCAGTTTTCTTGTATGTATTTCAGTTTCAGTTTGTTGAGTTATTTGGGGTCTTGTCCCATCAACTCGCTATGTTTAAAGGCTATTCAGACATATGAATGTATTCAACTTTGGATTTCATATTCTGACGTTGTGTTCATGTTTGACTTCCACTATGAGTATTTTATTGATATTCAGTTTCTTGATTGAGATTAGATGTATGCTTATGCCATTGGTCGTCTTGGGGTCTCTAGGGGCTCCTTGTCCCATGTTACTATCCGGCCTCCATTCAGGTCATGAAACAACGGTTAAAGATACTCGACTCAACTGGGTAGGGTTGTAGGGTATATCTCTATCCTCAATAAAGAAATCAACTCCTTGAAATTTTTATAAGGAATCTAAATCTACTCTATGCTTCTTTTAACCCTCATTCATTCCCTTTCCTGAGTTCAACCAAGAGCCAATAGATAATATTTAAAAGGCGATCAGACTAATGAGTTAACATGAAATTAACTAAGCATAAACAATCTTGAAAAGAAGAATTAAACATCTAGCATAAATGAATGTTCAAACTACAACTATCAAGATATGGAAACAACCCTAGAATAGGGAGTTTAACCACTCATGTTCAGGTTAAACCCAAAGAAATCATCATTTGAATCACAAGTATAAAGAGTAGTGAAGAAAACCTAAGAAGAAAATGTAACTTCTTGTCTCTTCTCTAAAAATGTATCAACCCATATGTTGTTATGAGGGGAAAATTGAGACTGAACACCCCTCTAGCCTAAGTGTTGGTGTGAATATGCTGAGTGGATGTTGATGGAATTTTGAGTTAGGCAAGAAATCGGAGTTGTTGGTTATGGGGAACCGCTGCAGCGAGACCGTTATCATGGTTGTAGTTCCGCTGTAATTGACCGGGAAATATATTATTGTATCTATTGTGACGGTGTCTTGGGCATCGTAGTGGGTCCACTGCAATAGAAATATAACTGTTGTAGCAGATGACGGGAACCAGTAAGTGGATTTTAAGTGGATTTTTAGGGGCTTTACCCATTATTCCAGAAACAAACTGTTAGAACTCAGAGAGAATTCCCCAAGTGCAGCGCAGTTTTCCCTTTTCAAAGGTAAGAATCTTACTATATTCTCTTTATTTTGATACACTAGCAACGTAGAATCAATAGGGGGACCTATTATGGTGGAAATTCTAGGTTGAAAAGCCTTAGAATGATAAGAGTGAGGGAAATTGATTGGGTATTGAGGGTTGATTGATTCCTAAGTCTGTAAGCATGTAATTAGTATTTCCTAGAGTTAATGAGATTGTTCTACTCCATCATTCCTAGAATTAGAGAGCTAGAGAGTGGTGGAAGTGGAGACTTTAATGTTAAAACTACTTGAAAGAGGTGTTCGAGAGTAGAAACCCCATGTACCAGGTTGAATGATTATGAGTGGAATTAGAGTAGGATGAATTAATCGCACATAATGATTAGAACCTCATGAAGTGGGTAGAATAGGGGAGGGGTTGAATTTCCAAAACCTTTGTTCCCTAAAATAGTTGGTTGATTCTTTGTTAATCATTTGTTCTAGATTTTGAAAGTTTGGAAGCAATGAGGAAAGGCAAGGCTCCAGTTGAGTAACTTGAGATTTTTCATCTTCAATCGAGGTAGGTTATGTTTTACCAGAAGTTAGACTTTGGATAATAGCGTATGTGTGTATGGAATGATTTTATGTGAATTGGTCTCCGGACATTTGCTTGTTGATGTAGTCTTTTGTTGAATTCTATCATTGAACAATTAGCTATGAAATTATTATTTATGTAATGTGGAAGTTGGATGCTAAGAGGTTGTGTATGTTTGCTTATATTGTTTGAAACTCAATTCATGAATTGTGTGAGTAATTGAGTTAAGGGAGGTAAGATGAGGACTTCCTAGGGTCAATAAACTTACTGAGTGGTAAAACACTGAGATGTATGAATGAAAATGGATAATGTGAATGTCCTGAGATAAGTGGCTTATGCCCAAGGGGAGCATCCGAGTGAGCAATGATGGTTATGTGGCTTGTGTCTGAGGGGAACATCCGGACGAGCAGATGAGTGGGAGCGGGTACCATGTCGGTACAGTGCATGAATTTCTAAAGTCCCTTGCAGGTCATGACTGGAAGGGCAAAAATAAGACTTTCTAGCATGTGTGTACGTCGATGTTCAGTGATAGAGTGTTCATGGTGATGTGATTTAGGCGTGTGCCTAGCATATTACCATTCGTTGTATTATTTAGGTAAATGTAAGAAGTAAGATCGAACTGGTAATGTGAGGAACTGATTGAACTGAACTTATGGTCAAGTATTTTGCGCATTTGAACTGTTAATGTGTTTATAATGATTTGATGGTTAGGTGACGTTAAATGAGGACTTGTGATGAGTTGTAAAACCTTTCGTGAATGATTCATTCTATATTCCTTGTGGTTATGATGTGTCAATTATTTATTGATGAATATGAATAGAATGGATGATCATAATGAATAGTATGTTGAAAAACGTTAAGAGAATGGTGGATGTGCAGCTAAGCCAGGCTACTGCCAAAGAAGTACCTACACAGCGGGACTTATTCTGTTGTAGTGAGACAGTGGTACGGTCACTTATGTGAGGCCCAATCTAGTAAGCAGGCCGACTAGCACCTTGAACAGGTTAAATTTCTGAATGATTATTATCTATTGAAATGGTGTCTTGAGGTAATCGCATATTGTTGTTTCATATATATGTACGCTATTATTTAAGGTTGGCCAGTGCTGCCTACCAGTACTGTATTTTGTATTGAGGCTATTGTAACACCCCAAAAGTCCCTATGATCAAACTAGGGAACTGAGATGAAGAAAATAGGAAAACCTGCACCAGGTCACAGAATGAGTCGTGGAGTGACTCATTGTGTGAGTCGACGGGTTGTTAAGTGACACTTCTTGGAAACTTAACGAGTTGGGGGACAAGTCATGGTACCACTTCACGACTCTTCAAGTGAGTCATCATCTGGAAGGAGTGGAAGGAAGAGAAAATTTTAGTGACGACGATGAGTGGGGGCGATGAGTCGTTGTCACATCTAACGAGTCATTAGGTGTCTAGTGGGGTAAGATGGATTGATGAAAAACATGAGTTGCAGAGTGTCGTAACATGCGGTGAAATGATCCGTTAGGAGTCATGATGAATCATTTGGTGAAGTATTAAAATAAGCTCTGAAATAAAAAGAAAGTTGCCAGTGGCAACGAGGGGAGACCATGAGTCGTCCAGTGACCTAATGACTTATGAGGTCCCTCGTGGCGACTGGCAGTGAGATTTTAATAGTCCAAATTCCAGGGGTATTTTTGTAAGTTCCTGCTTTTTCCCTAAATTACGTCATTTTGGGCACGTTCTGGGGGAAGTTAAAGCAGTTGATCAACATATCCCTCTCATTCTTTCTCTCAACTCTCAGAATCAGTGTGTAGAAGTTCCAGACAGACATATCAGAGCTAAGCTAGGGCTTTCAATCTTCCTTCATATTTGTTCAGACTTCTCTCAAGGATTCTACTCTAGGTATGTGGGAATTCAACAAGAGAATTGCCCTTCCCTTGTGCCCCCAAATCGTTCTAAAACTTCTTATTACTTCTAGCCCTAAAGATATGAGTTAGGGTAAATTTGTAGTCAGATTCTGGTGAATTCTTATGGATTGTGGTTCATATGAATTCTTGTTATGTTTCCACTACTTAGTGGTCACATTGTTATTATTCTTCATACTATATTGTTTTAGCCCTAATTCTATGAATGTAGAAAATTCGGGTCTTGCATAGTTGATTAGATACGATTGTTGCTTGACTCTGTTAGTTCCTGAATTTCCATGTTATTATAATCATGTGAGTTCAGTGTGAGTTTGCATGTTAGTTCAATCCCATTCAAAAACTAGCATTTTCAGTATCTTTCATTAAGTCCGCTGATTAGTTTGAGAATAGTAAGATCATGAGGAGTTCAGTATAGTAATACTCCTTAGCTTCACTTATCAGTTAATTCTCTAGACAGTTACTATTCGGTCTGTTTGGTATAACTACACGCAAGTGCACGTGGTCGAACAAGTAGTAAAGTGGCTCAAGTAAGCCAAGTATCGATCCCACA
Source organism: Datura wrightii (assembly GCA_035772735.1). NCBI lineage: Eukaryota > Viridiplantae > Streptophyta > Magnoliopsida > Solanales > Solanaceae > Datura > Datura wrightii. Next base: position 113,300,319 of record JASDFA010000010.1, on the reverse strand, counting down.
GGGACTGGACTAAGGTATCAATCTAATCAAGTGTCAATAAACTTTAACTCTAAACAGCAGACAACAGTGTGAAGAAGATTTTTATATTTTGTTCCTAATTTTATACTAAGTCTAAAACGAATATATACAATTTGAGTCTGAACTATAAGTATGAGCATGCTGAGGCTAAAATGAACATGTAGAGAAATAAATTATCGATACAATTTGGTTAATCTTTCCTCCGGTTGCTAGTCAAGAATTATTGCCTATGGATTAAAACTCTCGTATTTAACCCAACTTAAGAATCATGAACCTTCCACCTACATCTCTGTGATAAAAAGAAATTCATGTTCTAGCCATACAAAACTGATTCCTTAATTGACTAATACGACATTCAGGTATATCTCTATCCTGAAGGTAAATCAATTCTCAATTTTCCCAAACTAAGAAAAGACCATATCCTATCAATTCACAACTTTCCAATTTCTCGCTCTCTCGAGTGAAACCGGACTTTTTAGATATACATTAATGTTGGCCACACATTAAAGGAGTAAGAACAAGAATCAATAGAACAACCATGGAAGAAAAGATGAAAAACCAATTTATCAATAATTACATTTCAATACAAATGTTCTTAACCTCAACAAGAAGGGAATTTAGCCACTCATTTGTGGATTAAACATCGTTAAATTAGTGTTAATCATACAAGCAATTGAAATCAAGAAGGAGATAGAGAAAAACCCTGAGATTTTCGTCCCCTAAACTGCCTGTAACCCACGTTCTTGCTACACCAAGTCAGAATAATTAAAAATGAACCTAAGTGTTCTATTTATACTAGTGGGAATTTTTCCCAGAATAACAAGCAACGTGTCACGGAGTGCATCGCGGAGCACTGCCTCCGTGACACTCCACCAACGTGGACCCTCACTGGAATTCGGTAGTCAAAGTATTAACACCCAACGTGGCATGGCGTGCAACACGGGGCTAGGCCAACGTGCCACGGCCCCAACGCGCACCTTCACTAGAATTTGGCATAATTTCAGCATCCAGGCAGAATGCATCCGCGATGGCAGCGTGACATGGCTCCATCGCGGAGCCCCTTTACTTCGTGCTTTCCTTGTGTTTTTTCCCTTGCTAACTTCTGAGTCCAATCCCGATTTCTCCCAACCTTCATCTTAGCTTCATAAAATTATATTTTTCCTACAAAACCACGCCAATCATGTTGGTTGGTATAAATTCACATTTTGTTACAATTCACATGTGAATGTACAAACATCGATAGATAAACAAGGCTAAAATAACACATTTGAGTATCACTTGGGCATATAAATCTGCCCAAGATCAGTTACGATGATTCCAGATAAGTAGCTCAAGCCAGTGTTAGAACACCAATTTCAGTTATTTGGTCCTATAGACTTTTATGTTACTTCAACATAAGTATTCCTGACTTAGTCCAGGACCCCAACTTTGAGCTATCACTTTAGTAGTCAAGTTAGGACAGTCCAGTGGGAGTAGTACTTAGCGTCGAGCAGGACAGGGTTTCAACACCCAGGTTCTAGAACTACGCTGCCACTGTAGGTTTTAGCCTGAATGTGCCCCAGATTTGTGATCACCCAGCTCAGTGGGATTTCTCTGATGGGTTGTATACATTGGACTCAACATCTAGCTCACGTGGTTATATTTCGATTATAGAATCTCCCACTTGTCAATGCAGTTTAGTTAAGCTCAGTCTCAGTTTAGCTCAGTTCAGTCACTTAGTTCTAGGACATATTTATGACCACTAGTAAAGGTCATTATTGAATGTTTCACAGTATTAGCTCAGCTTCTATCAGCATGTAGTATCAGTTGGTCATTTCAAGCTATTTCAGTTCAGTTGCTTATATTCCATACTTATTGTATATCTCACTTACTCAATACATTCAAAGTACTAACGCACATGAACTCAAAGACATTACATGCAGGGGCATATAAACAAGATTTCGCTCTCTCTCCAAAAAGAATTCACATGAATCATGTCATGAACCATAGGCTTGCCTTTAGTGTATTACTCCACTAATATAAGGACGCGTGATGTAAGATCACGTAGGACTTAACGGGTTGTAGTGTAAGCTACGGAACTAGCAGATACTGGGCTAACCAATAATAACAACTAGCCTCCTTAAGTGCTTTTTCAATACATCCCATCAACCTTATGGCATTGTTTCTTCCTTCATCCTCCCCTTCTTGAAGTCTGTCTTTATTTTTGTCCCCATATCTTTAAGCACACTCGACTTAATAACAAAGAGTAGTTATACGTCTTCATTATATTTAATTTATAACGAGTGCACCTTTGACCTTTTCTTTCCTTTCATCACTCTGCTTTTTCTTTTCTTTTCACCATTCTCACTCCCTAACACTGTGGGAAAATTATTTTTTTCTTGAGCGCTTAAGAGTTTTGGATCAAATCCGCGGATAATGAAAAGAAGGGGTTAAGCTCAGTTTACACCTTTTTTAACAAAATAAAAAAAATTAGGCTAAAGGCTCAATGGGCTAACTAGGATGTACATTCAAGGTAGGTACAATAATAAAAAAAACTTTCGGTTAAAGCAAAGAAATGCCTACATCCTTTCCTACAATCCACATCCTTCATTTCGTTTTGTACACACACCAGGCAAGTTCTAGACACTTCACAATAGCATGGAAAAAACGAAACCTCACCACACACTCATTTCACATGCTCAACTCAAGACATGTTCACAGACTCTTCAATCAGCTAATTAAAAGAATTCAAACATTAAGCCTCAATCACACCAAATCGAACTCTATGGCCTGGGTATCTCAACATATTTACAAAGTTGCATGCTTTCATACAAATCACCTTTGCATTTTAAATATCATGTAAAACACGCAACCAGAATTTCGCAACCATAAAGTAATGACACGTTTGGGATACAAACAAACAACAGAAAAAAAAAACAAAAAAATTAACAAAAGAAATCTACTCCTATCAACTCCATTTCCCTTAAGACGGTCGTCATCCATCCATCATAGGTAACGGTCACTAATTATGACTTCGGTTCAATGGGACTATTCTCGGTAAAAGAACCAAAAACAAACGCCGAGAAACCCAAAAATAAAAAATTTCACGAAAATTTTTTAAAATATCGATAATTTCGATAAAACAAAAATATTTACAAAACCAGCTAACAACATTCAACAGCTTCACATTAATTACAATACAGACATACACACAAAAATCACAGGGTCAAGTTTTTCCAAGCACAACAATAGAGAAGAGACATTAATAACAACAACCTGCACCTAACTACTCCCACCACACACTTAAATCGAACACTGTCCCCAGTGTTCACAAAACTCAGCATAGCACAAACGTGGGTGGTGAAACTCCCTAATCAATTGAAGTATTCCACTTCTTCGTCAGGTGTCGCTGCCTCGTCTCCCATGTCTGAATCGCCCCCATCGTCATCATCTGACTCAACATCGGAGTCATCGCGACGTGTCTCCTCATCTGTGGGGACATCATCATCAGTGGGCTCCACAAAAGCTGGCCCCACTTGGCATAGAGCCCTGACATTTTCGCCAAAATGGTAGTCTAGCTCGAGCTGCCACAGCTCATCTTCTGTTGCCGGCCTCCCGCCTATGCGCAGCTGGAGCATCTGAATCCTGAACATGCGAGCCATGTACTGATCATCCCGAACATGTCGCTCGTCTAGTGTAAGAACTGGACCATGAGTGGTGTCGGGTGCCTTAGTTTTTGTGACATCTAAGGCCCGCCTCTCCATCTGCGAGATGTAGTCAACGGCCTCTTCCTCAATATCCATGCCCCTCAGGAACGTGGTCAGTAAGCTACCAAAATCATACCTGTGCCCTTGATGCAGACGGGCTCTCTTCATGGCGGAGATAATCACCGCCCCAACATTGGTCTCCAGCCCTTTCATCAAGGCATAGACCAAGCACACATGATCCCAGGTGACATCTGTCATGTGCACCCCCGGGATCAGGCAGGAACAAACAATCTTAAGCCATATCCTGGCTTCCCTGTTCATCTGTGAGTAGGGCAATGTCTGATGGTAGCCCCTATCCTTATGCCTGCTCCACCGTGCTGTAGACCGGGCTCCACATACAGTGCGTCTGATGTCTGCATATGGTGGAGTGATATTCAGATGTCGGAGCACATGGGCGTCTGTGTCCTGCGCCCCCAAAATGGCATTAAGGTGATGGGGCTCAAAAGTGACTACCTGCCCCCTTATCTTTATGGTGTGACTTCTGAGTCTCGGGTTCCAGTTGGCGTTGAACTCCCGAATCAGGTGCAGATTGCACTCCTTGGGCTTTTCAAAGATGAAGTTCAGCCCGGCTGCATCAATCCTGTGGACAATCCTGGGGAGTTCTTGTGCCAACGGTTCCCTAGCAATGTGCTCCTCGGGGAAGTATTTGCTTTCCTTATGCTCTGCATACCATTTCTTCCCCTCCTCTATCACCCATCGGGTTCCTTATTGCCGACGTTGTCCGCACGGAACCACTGGTGCTGCTGGGAATGTTGTTCCCAGTCTGATTCTTTTCCTTCCGGCGCCCGATATAGATGCGCCCTTCCCTTTATCTTGCCTGCTTGCCATTGTTTCTGTCAAACCAAACAGACAGTTCCAATGTTATTCAAATTAAAATTTGCTTCGACTAAGGTTGTGTTAAGCTAGGCCACCCCACACTTAGTCTTTAGCCACACTCACAACATTACAGCAAGACAAAACTCTTTTTCTAACTTTCAAAAATAAAAAAACACTAACAAAAACGCCTCATGCATTCAGAGGGTTCGACGGTATAAATTCTATGTACTACTCAGACTTTGTACAACTAATCCACTATTACCATCGATAACATTTCATCATGTAGCACTTACCGCAACTTTCTATCAACAAAACCGATGCAATTCCCCCCGGATTTCTATGCAATTTCCACAATTTCATTATCCCGACAATCCATCGTGCCTTTAGCATTTTAACGTTAAGCAAAACATCATTTACTTCATTCAACATGCACAAATCCAGAAGAATTTCACATTTCAACTCAATTTTAACTTCTTCATCTTTGAATTCTAACCCTAGCTACAATTTCGCAAGAATTTCAATCACCATGTATTTATCGAGTTCATATAATCACAACGATACTACGAACATCAATTAACAATAGCTTAACTGAATTCAAGCTCAATTTACACTTAGGGCAAGTTTTCCTCACTTCCTATGCTCAAAATCAGAAAAGTTGGACAAGAAATGAGATGAAGTTAACGAACATACCTTCAATTCAATGATATCGAAGAAAAGTTGAAGAATTTTGGCTCCTAGGTCCGTGTCACATTGGAGAAGGGGAGACTTTGGGTTGTTTGTCGCGGAGGAGATGAGGAATGGGAAAAAATTGAGGGACAAAAGGGTTAAAAGGGGGTATTTTCGCGCGGGTCACCCGGCAACCCGGTGTGACCCGATGCAAAATTGCCTTCAACGTGTCACGGAGGGTAACGCGGAGTATGCCCTCCGTCACACGGAGCCATCGCGCCAGTACTTTGCAATTTTTAAAAAATTCCAGATTAAACTTCAATGTGTCACGGAGGGTAACGCGGAGCACTCCCTCCGTGACACGGAGCCATCGCGTAGGCTCACTGTTTTGCCACTTTTTATTATTTTTCTTACCTCGATTTTTCCTTTGCGATCCTTTGCATTTTAATCCTCCGTTCAACCTGAAATTCATCTCACAACAAGAAGTTGGTTAGAATTATAGGTTTCATATAAAATACAAATTTTTTTTTTGTTTTAATTTTTTATTTTTCTCATTTTTTCTTTTCTTTTTTCTACGGAATCTATTCACATATTAAAAAAATTTCATGGGTTGCCTCCCATGTAGCGCCTGGTTTACCATTGCGGCTCGACGTCATTAAGCTCAGTCATCCTCTAGGGTGAAAAATGTCTTCTCTCGACTACCGTCCTCACCTATGTCATGCTTACACTTCCCCGGTGGTTTTTCAAATGGCTCCTGTTCGGTCTGTTGGCTATGGGTGTATAGCTACACGCAAGTGCACGTGGTCGAACAAGTAGTAAAGTGGCTTAAGTAAGCCAAGTATCGATCCCACAGGGACTGGGATGAAGTGCAATCTGCTCAAGTGTACTCTAATTTTAATTCTAGAAATGCAGACAACAGTGTAACCAAGAGTTTGATATTTTGTTTTATAATTTTTATGCTAAAGCTAAAACAATTATCTAATGTGAGTCTGAACTATGAATGAGAGCATGCTGAGGCTAAACGAACATGTAATGAAATTTATTATCGACATAATTTGGTTAGTCTTTTCCTCCGTTTGCTAGCCAAGAACTATTGCCAAGAGATTAAAACTCTCGTATTTAACCCCACTTAAGAAGCATGAACCATCCACCTACATTTCTGTGATTAAATGCAATTCATGTTCTAGCCATACAAACCCGGTTCCTAAATTAACTAATACGACTTTCAGGTATATTTCTATCCTGAAAGTAAATCAATTCCCAATTTTCCCAAACCAAGAAAAGATCATATCCTATTAATTCACAACTTTCCAATTTCTTGCTCTCTCGAATGAAACCGGACTTTTTAGATATACATTAACGTAGGCCACACATTAATGCAGTAAGAACAAGAATTAATAAAACAACCATGGAAGAAAAGATGAAAAACAAATATGATCAACAATTACATTTCACTACAATTGTTCATAACCTCAGCAAGAAGATGAATTAGCCACTCATTTGTGGATTAAACATCGTTAAATGAGTGTTAAACATACAAGCAATTGAATACAAGGAGAAGGAAAGAGAGAAAAACCCTGATAATTTTTTCCTCTCAACTGCTTGTAACCCACGTTCTTGCTCCACCAAGTCAGAATATTAAAAAATGAACCTAAGTGTTCTATTTATACTAGTGGGAATTGTTCCCGGAATAACAAGCAACGTGTCACGGAGTGCATCGCGGAGCACTGCCTCCGTGACACGCTACGGACGCGAACCTTCACTGGAACTGGGGGTCCAGGAATAAATCCCAACGTGGCACGACGTGCAACGCGGAGACAAGCCACCGTGCCACGGACCCATCGCAAACCCACACTGGAATTTGGCTGAAAATTTCCATCCAGGCAGAAGGCCTCCCCGATGGCAACAAGACACGGCTCCATCGCGGAGCCCCTTTATTTTGTGCTTTCCAATGCCTTGTCCCGTGCTCACTTCCGAGTTCAACCCCGATCTCTTCCAACATGCATTTAAGCTTCCCAAAATTACATTTTACCTCCAAAACAATGCTAATCATGTTGGTTAGTATAAATTCACATTTTATTACCAATTACATGAGAATGTATACACATTGATAGATAAACAAGGCTAAAATGACACTTTTGAGTATCACTTGGGCATATAAATTTGCCCAAGATCACTTACCCCACACTTAAATCCTTGTTCGTCCTTGAACAACAATCCCACACCTCATGCAATTTACATCCCAACCTCGCTACTTTGGTGCGACAATTTAGGCTACGGTCATACCGATTATTCAATACAGCAAATCATCAAGAAAACATGCATGGTCCTATCAATGCAATGACCTTCAATACCTCAAGACCTCCTAGACTTAAGGATCGACTCTCGATATTGGAAAACTCATGCAAATCAGCTGATCAAGATATCTGACATGAAAATTAATCTCTCATCAAGCATGTGCCCTCACAACACAAGAGAATCTTCCCCTTTTTGCTCATATGACTAACAAAATTTTAAGCAGGGGCATGTAAACACAATTTCTCTCTCTCTCCCAAAAGAATTCACATGTATCATGTCATGACCCATAAGCTTGCCCTTAGTGTATTACTCCACTAATATAAAGAAGTGCGATGTAAGATCACGTAGGACTTTAACTGGTTGTAATGGAAGCTACGGAACTAGTAAATATTGGGTTGGCCAATAATAGCCACTAGCATCCTTAAGCGCCTTTTCAACACATCTCATCTACTCATGGACATTGTTTCTTCTTTTATCCTCCCATTCTTGACGTTTTTCTTTAGTTTGGCCCATCTTATTAAGCACACTTGACACAACAACAAAGGTTATTCATGCACCTTCATTATAGTTTATTTATAACAAGTGCACCTTCAACCTTTTCTTTTCTTCTATCACTCTGCTTTTCTTTTCTTTTCACCATTCTCACTCTTTAACACTTTGGGAAAATGATTTTCTCTTCTTAAGCGCTTAAGAGTTTTGTATCGCCTTTACAGCTAATGAAAAGAAGGGATTAAGCTCGGTTTACACTTTTTGACAAAAGAAAAAAATAATAGGCTAAAGGCTCAACGGGCTGACTAGGGTAGACAATCAAGGTGGGTACGAAATGAAAAATAGAAACTTTCGGTTAAAACAAAGAAATGCCTACATCCTTTCCTACAATACACCTCCTTCATTTCGTTTTGTACACACACCAGGCAAGTTCTAGACACTTCACAATAGCTCGGAATAACAACACTTCACTTCACACTTATTGCACATGCTCAATTCAAGATGTATTCACAGACTCTTCAATCAGCTAATTACAGGAATTCAAACATTAAGCCTCAATCACACTGAATCGAACTATAAGGCCTAGGTATCTTAACATATTTACAAAGTTGCATGCTTTCATACGAATCACCTTTGCATTTTAAATATCATGTACAACACGCAACCAGAATTTCGCAACCATACAGTAACTACAGGTTTTGGGATGCAACCCACAAAAGAAAACAACTGAAAAATAATTGAAAAAAACTATTCCTAACGACTACATTTCCCGTAAGACGGTCGTCATCCATCCATCGTTGGGAACGGTCACTACTATGACTTCGGTTCAATGGGACCATTCTCGGTAAAAGAACAGAAAACAAACGCCGAGAAACCCAAGAAGTAAAATTTTTTTAAAATATCGATCATTTCAATAGACAAAAATATGTACAAAATCAGCTAGCAACATTCAGCAACACACATCAGTTTCACATAAATTTACAATACAGAACAACAACTTAACAATTCACAAATCACAGGGAGCAACAAAATTTCACAGGCCCGACAACAGATTCGAGCATACATACATAACAGCACAACCAGCACCTAACTACTCCCACCCGAGCACTGCCCCCGTGACACGCTACAGACGCGGACCTTCACTGGAACTGGGGCTCCAGGAAATAAAGCCCAACATGGCACGGTGTGCAATGCGGGGACAAGCCACCGTGCCACGGACCCATCGCGAACCCACACTGGAATTTGGCTGAAAATTTCCATCCAGGCAGAAGGCCTCCGCGATGGCAACGTGACACGGCTCCATCGCGGAGCCCCTTTATTTTGTGCTTTCCATTGCCTTGTCCCGTGCTCACTTCCGAGTTCAACCCGATCTCTTCCAACATGCATTTAAGCTTCCCAAAATTACATTTTACCTGCAAAACAATGCTAATCATGTTGGTTAGTATAAATTCACATTTTATTACCAATTACATGAGAATGTATACACATTGATAGATAAACAAGGCTAAAATGACACTTTTGAGTATCACTTGGGCATATAAATTTGCCCAAGATCAACTACCATGACTCAGCGCTCTGAGCACTATCTGCTTGATCAAGAACGTTGATCACTGAGAATTCCTCGTACACGGACGGAAGCTTTGTAGCCTTGTACACTTCAAACACCTCCAACTTGTCATGGGCCCGCATAGTTAGCTGCCCTGCCGCTACATCGATAAGTGCTTTCCCGGTAGCCAAGAAAGGACGTCCCAAAATAAATGGGACTTCCGCGTCTGGCTCAAAATCGAGCACGACGAAATCTACCGGAAAAATAAGGGAGCCCACTTGCACCAGCACGATTTCCACAATGCTATCAGGTCTAGCTAAGGAACGATCCGCCAGTTGCAAGATCACTGTTGTTGGTCTAGGACTCCCTAGCCCCAACTTCTTGAATATCGATGTCGACATCAAGTTAATGCTAGCTTCCAAATCACATAATCCACGAGCTCGAATACTCTGACCAATTGTACTTTGAATTGTAAAGATCCTAGGGTCCTTGAGCTTTGTGGGCAACCTATTTTGTATCCGTGAAGTGCACTCCTCCGTCAGCGCAACCGTAGCGTACTCAATCAACCTGCTTTTGTTTGCCACGATGTCCTTAATATATTTTGTGTACTTCAGCACTCCCTGCAAAACATCAATAAGAGGTAAATTAATGGGTACCTTCTTAAGCACCTCCATGATCTTTTTGAAAGACGCTTCCTCCTTGTGTTTCCTTAGTCTTTGAGGGAACGGGGGTGGTGGTCTTTCTGGTTCAGCTTCCTTCTCCTTCCCTTATCATCATTGTGCTCCCTCTCCTTTTCACCTGCTCCCAACTGCTGTGGTGGTTTTTCTGGTTCCACCTCCTTGAGTTGCAAACCACTCCTCGTGGTCACTGCATTTACTTGTTTGGGGTTGGGGTCAGTGTCACTTGGAAGTCCTTCTCTCGGCTTGGTGTTTTGAGCTCTGGCAAATTTCCCAAACTGGTACTCCAGCGCCTTTGTAGCTAACTGATTGTTCTTTACATCGGCTGCCAATTTCACGTAATCAGCCTACAATTGAGCTTGGTTAGCTATCATTGTCTTGAACATTTCCTAAATGCTAGGTGATGGTGGTGGAGGAGGTGCATTGTTGCTTCTGTATTACGACTGATAGTTCTGCTGCCCTCCTTGATTTCTCTGTGCCCCCTGACTTGAACATTTCCCTTGATGGTTATTGCTACCCCAAGAGAAATTCGGGTGGTTCCTCCAGTTGGAATTCTAGCTGTTGCCATGCTGTAGGTGGTTGCTTCTCTGTACATTACCAACAAAGTTCACCGAATCAGGATTTTTTCCACAACACTCAGCTGAGTGTTCATTACTCCCACACACTTCACACCAAATCTGATGCACTACATTCACTGGGGCTTGAGACTGGTTCATGCTCATGTTACTGAAGTGGGTGTTGAGTTGATATTGTAACGCAGCTATCTGTGCAGCAATATCTGTAAAACCATCCACTTCTAGGACTCCTGCTGCTTTCCTTGTTCCTCCTCTTGACAAATCTGCATTCCACTCCAGATTTCCCTGTGAAATACGATTTAACAAGGTATACAGCTCCTCATCAGTCTTCTCTAATGCTTGTCCCCCAGCTGCTGAGTCTAGCAAGATTTTTGTATGGGGTTCCAAACCTTCTATGAAAGTATGCACCAGCACATCATGGGATTGGTGATGATGAGGACAATCCCGCAACATAGATTTGAATCTCTCCCAGGCCTAATACAGATTCTCTCCCTCTCTCTGTTTAAAACTTAGAATTTGACATGTAAGTCTTGCTGTTTTACCGGATGGCTCATCTTTCAACCACCTCTTAGCTTCTCCCAAAAGTGAAAATGGGAACAATGTAAGCCTGACATAATCTGATGACACTCCAGCGGGGATGTAAGTGTCACTTATCTCCAAAAAATTTTGGAGATGTTGCTGTGGATCCTCATAAGGAAGACCTCTGAACTGCCCACTGGTGTGCAGCAATTGCACCATGTTCTGTTTAAGCTCGAACCTCCCTCCTGGCTCAGGTTTGCGAATTTTAGATGTGACATTGTTACCATGTGGGATTTCCACCTCGCGAACCGGCCTAGCTGTCATTTCCTTGGGCACTAACATTGCCCTTACAACTGGTGGATTCTGTTGTTGCTTCAGGATTGTTTGTCTGAGCAACTGCAGCTTTTTCTCTAGAGCTTCTCTCCTTTGATGATGGAATTGTCTTTACGGCTCTAAAGATGAGTCCACCAGCTCCTTGTCTCTTGCCATTGTTCAACAGAAATTAGTATCTGCAAAATACCGGCTAAGACCAAGTTGTCAACACTAAGAAGAAATAGTAAACTAACACTTAAGAAATATTTACCAATTGCCAGTCCCCGGCAACGGTGCCAAAAACTTGTTCGGTCTGTTTGGTATAACTACACACAAGTGCACGTGGTCGAACAAGTAGTAAAGTGGCTCAAGTATGCCAAGTATCGATTCCACAGGGACTGGACTAAGGTATCAATCTAAGCAAGTGTCAATAAACTTTAACTCTAAACAACAGACAACAGTGTGAAGAAGATTTTGATATTTTGTTCCTAATTTTATACTAAGTCTAAAACGAATATACAATTTGAGTCTGAACTATAAGTATGAGCATGATGAGGCTAAAATGAACATGTAGAGAAATAAATTATCGATACAATTTGGTTAATCTTTCCTCCTGTTGCTAGTCAAGAATTATTGCCTATGGATTAAAACTCTCGTATTTAACCCAACTTAATAATCATGAACCTTCCACCTACATCTCTGTGATAAAAAGAAATTCATGTTCTAGCCATACAAAACCGATTCCTTAATTGACTAATACGACTTTGAGGTATATCTCTATCCTGAAGGTAAATCAATTCTCAATTTTCCCAAACTAAGAAAAGATCATGTCCTATAAATTCACAGCTTTCCAATTTCTCGCTCTCTCGAGTGAAACCGGACTTTTTAGATATACATTAACGTTGGCCACACATTAATGCTGTAAGAACAAGAATCAATAGAACAACCATGGAAGAAAAGATGAAAAACCAATTTATCAATAATTACATTTCAATACAAATGTTCTTAACCTCAGCAAGAAGGGAATTTAGCCACTCATTTGTGGATTAAACATCGTTAAATGAGTGTTAATCATACAAGCAATTGAAATCAAGAAGAAGGAGATAGAGAAAAACCCTAAGATTTTCGTCCCCTCAACTGCCTGTAACCCACGTTCTTGCTCCACCAAGTCAGAATAATTAAAAATGAACCTAAGTGTTCTATTCATACTAGTGGGAATTTTTCCCGAAATAACAAGCAACGTGTCACGGAGTGCATCGTGGAGCACTGCCTCCGTGACACGCCACCAACGCGGACCCTCACTGGAATCGGTAGTCCAAGTATTAACACCCAACCTGGCATGGCGTGCAACGTGGGGCTAGTACAACGTGACACGGCCCCAACGCGCACCGTTACTGGAATTTGGCGTAATTTCAGCATCCAGGCAGAATGTATCCGCGATGGCAGCGTGACACGGCTCCATCGCGAAGCCCCTTTACTTCATGCTTTCCTTGTGTTTTTTTCCTTGCTAGCTTCCGAGTCCAATCCCGATTTCTCCCAACCTTCATCTTAGCATCATAAAATTATATTTTTCCTGCAAAACCACGCTAATCATGTTGGTTAGTATAAATTCACATTTTATTACAATTCACATGAGAATGTACAAACATCGATAGATAAACAAGGCTAAAATGACACATTTGAGTATCACTTGGGCATATAAATCAGCCCAAGATCAGTTACGATGATTCTAGATAAGCAGCTCCAGCCAGTGTTAGAACACCAATTTCAGTTATTTGGTCCTATAGACTTTTAGGTTACTTCAACATAAGTATTCCTGACTTAGTCCAGGACCCCAACTTCGAGCTATCACTTTAGTAGTCAAGTTAGGACAGTCCAGTGGGAGTAGTACTTAGCGCCGAGCAGGACAGGGTTTCAACACCCAGGTTCCAGAACTACACTGCCACTGTAGGTTTTAGCCTGAATGTGCCCCAGATTTGTGATCACCCAGCCCAGTGGGATTTCTCTGATGGGTTGTATACATCGGACTCAACATCTAGCTCACGTGGTTATATTTCGATTATAGACTCTCTCACTTGTCAGTCCAGTTTAGTTAAGCTCAATCTCAGTTTAGCTCAGTTCAGTCACTTAGTTCTAGGACATATTTATGACCACTAGTAAAGGTCATTATTGAATGTTACACAGTATTAGCTCAGCTTCTATCAGCATGTAGTATCAGTTGGTCATTTCAAGCTATTTCAGTTCAGTTGCTTATATTCCATGCTTATTGTATATCTCACTTACTCAATACATTCAAAGTACTAACGCACATGAACTCAAAGACATTACATGCAGGGGCATATAAACAAGATTTCGCTCTCTCTCCAAAAAGAATTCACATGCATCATGTCATGAACCATAGGCTTGCCTTTAGTGTATTACTCCACTAATATAAGGACGCGTGATGTAAGATCACGTAGGACTTAACGGGTTGTAGTGTAAGCTACGGAACTAGCAGATACTGGGCTAACCAATAATAACAACTAGCCTCCTTAAGTGCTTTTTCAATACATCCCATCAACCTTATGGCATTGTTTCTTCCTTCATCCTCCCCTTCTTGAAGTCTGTCTTTATTTTTGTCCCCATATCTTTAAGCACACTCGACTTAATAACAAAGAGTAGTTATACGTCTTCATTATATTTAATTTATAACGAGTGCACCTTTGACCTTTTCTTTCCTTTCATCACTCTGCTTTTTCTTTTCTTTTCACCATTCACACTCCCTGACACTGTGGGAAAATTATTTTTTTCTTGAGCACTTAAGAGTTTTGGATCAAATCCACGGATAATGAAAAGAAGGGGTTAAGCTCGGTTTACACCTTTTTTAACAAAAGAAAAAAAATTAGGCTAAAGGCTCAATGGGCTAACTAGGATGTACATTCAAGGTAGGTACAATAATAAAAAAAACTTTCGGTTAAAGCAAAGAAATGCCTACATCCTTTCCTACAATCCACATCCTTCATTTCGTTTTGTACACACACCAGGCAAGTTCTAGACACTTCACAATAGCATGGAAAAAACGAAACCTCACCACACACTCATTTCACATGCTCAACTCAAGACATGTTCACAGACTCTCCAATCAGCTAATTACAAGAATTCAAACATTAAGCCTCAATCACACCAAATCGAACTCTATGGCCTAGGTATCTCAACATATTTACAAAGTTGCATGCTTTCATACAAATTACCTTTGCATTTTAAATATCATGTACAACACGCAACCAGAATTTCGCAACCATTAAGTAACGACACGTTTGGGATACAAATAAACAACAGAAAAAAAAACAAAAAAATGAACAAAAGAAATCTACTCCTATCAACTCCATTTCCCATAAGATGGTCGTCATCCATCCATCATAGGGAACGGTCACTAATTACGACTTCGGTTCAATGGGACTATTCTCGGTAAAAGAACCAAAAACAAACGCCGAGAAACCCAAAAATAAAAAATTTCACGAAATTTTTTTATAATATCGATCATTTTGATAAAACAAAAATATTTACAAAACCAGCTAACAACATTCAACCGCTTCACATTAATTACAATACAGACATACACACAAAAATCATAGGGTCAAGTTTTTCCAAGCACAACAATAGAGAAGAGACATTAATAACAACAACCAGCACCTAACTACTCCCAACCCACACTTAAATCGAACACTGTCCCCAGTGTTCACAAAACTTAGCATAGCACAAAAGTGGGTGGTGAAACTCCCTGATCAATTGAAGTATTCCACTTCTTCGTCAGGTGTCGCTGCCTCGTCTCCCATGTCTGAATCAGCCCCATCTTCATCATCTGACTCAACATTGGAGTCGTTGCAACGTGTCTCCTCATCCGTGGGGACATCATCATCAGTGGGCTCCACAAAAGCTGGCCCCACTCGGCATAGAGCCCTGACATTTTCTCCAAAAGGGTAGTCTAGCTCGAGCTGCCACAGCTCATCTTCTGTTGTCGGCCTCCCGCCTATGCACAGCTGGAGCATCTGCATCCCGAACATGCGAGCCATGTACTGATCATCCCGAGCATGTCGCTCGTCTAGTGTAAGAACTGGCCCGTGAGTGGTGTCGGGTGCCTTAGTTTTAGTGACATCTAAGGCCCGCCTCTCCATCTGCGGGATGTAGTCAACGACCTCTTCCTCAATATCCAGGCCCTTCAGGAACGTGGTCAGTAAGCTACCAAAATCGTACCTGTGCCCTTGATGCAGACGGGCTCTCTTCATGGCGGAGATAATCACCGCCCCAACATTGATCTCCAGCCCTTTCATCAAGGCATAGACCAAGCACACACGATCCCGGGTGACATCTGTCATGTGCACCCCCGGGATCAGGCAGGAACAAACAATCTTAAGCCATATCCTGACTTCCCTGTTCATCTGTGAGTAGGGCAATGTCTGATGGTAGCCCCTCTCCTTATGCCTGCTCCACCGTGCTATAGACCGGGCTCCACATAGAGTGCGTCTGATGTCCGTATATGGTGGAGTGATATTCAGATGTCGGAGCACATGGGCGTCTGTGTCCCGCGCTCCCAAAATGGAATTAAGGTGATGGGGCTCAAAAGTGACTACCTGCCCCCTTATCTTTATGGTGTGACTTCTGAGTCTTGGGTTCCAGTTGGCGTAGAACTCCCGAATCAGGTGCAAATTGCACTCCTTGGGATTTTCAAAGATGAAGTTCAGCCCAGCTGCATCAATCCTATGGACAATCCTGGGGAATTCTTGTGCCAACGGTTCCCTAGCAATGTGCTCCTCGAGAAAGTATTTGCTTTCCTTATGCTCTGCATACCATTTCTTCCCCTCCTCTATCACCCATCGGGTTCCTTATTGCCGATGTTGTCCGCACGGAACAGCTGGTGCTGTTGGGACTGTTGTTCCCAGTCTGATTCTTTTCCTTCCGGAGCCCAATATAGATGCGCCCTTCCCTTTATCTTGCCTGCTTGCCATTGTTTCTCTCAAACCAAACAGACAGTTCCAATGTTATTCAAATTAAAATTTGCTTCGACTAAGGTTGTCTTAAGCTAGGCCACCCCACACTTAGTCTTTAGCCACACTCACAACATTACAGCAAGACAAAACTCTTTTTCTAACTTTCAAAAATAAAAAAACAATAACAAAAATGCCTCGTGCATTCAGAGGGTTCGACGGTATAAATTCTATGTACTACTCAGACTTCGTACAGCTAATCCACTATTACCATCGATAACATTTCATCACATAGCACTTAGTGCAACTTTCTATCAACAAAACCGATGCAATTCCCCCAATTTCTATGCAATTTCCACAATTTCATTATCCCGACAATCCGTCGTGCCTTTAGCATTTTAACGTTAAGCACAACATCATTTACTTCATTCAACATGCACAAATCCAGAAGAATTTCACATTTCAACTCAATTTTAACTTCTTCATCTTTGAATTCTAACCCTAGCTACAATTTCGCAAGAATTTCAATCACCATGTATTTATCGAGTTCATATAATCACAACGATACTACGAACATCAATTAACAATAGCTTAACTGAATTCAAGCTCAATTTACACTTAAGGCAAGTTTTCCTCAATTCCTATGCTCAAAATCAGAAAAGTTGGACAAGAAATGAGATGAAGTTAATGAACAAACCTTCAATTCAATAATATCGAAGAAAAGTTGAAGAATTTTGGCTCCTAGGTCCGTGTCACGTTGGGGAAGGGGAGATTTTGGGTTGTTTGTCACGGAGGAGATGAGGAATGGGAAAAAATTTAGGGAAAAAGGGGTTAAAAGGGGGTATTTTCGCGCGGGTCACCCGGCAACCCGGTGTGACCCGACACAAAATTGCCTTCAACGTGTCACGGAGGGTAATGCGGAGTATGCCCTCCTTCACACGGAGCCATCACGCCAGTACTTTGAAATTTTTCAAAAATTCCAGATTACACTTCAACATGTCACGGAGGGTAATGCGGAGCACTCCCTCCGTGACACGGAACCATCGCGTAGGCTCACTGTTTTGCCACTCTTTATTATTTTTCTTACCTCAATTTTTCTTTGCGATCCTTTGCATTTTTATCCTCCGTTTAACCTGAAATTCATCTCACAACAAGAAATTGGTTAGAATTATAGGTTTCATATAAAATACAATTTTTTTTTGTTTTAAAACTTTTTTCTCATTTTTTTTTCTTTTTTCTACGGAATCTATTCACATATTACAAAAATTTCATGGGTTGCCTCCCGTGTAGCGCCTGGTTTACCGTTGCGGCTCGACGTCATTAAGCTCACTCACCCTCTAGGGTGATGGATGTCTTCTCTGACTATGCCTCAGTCGACTATGCCTGAGTCGACTATGCCTCAGTCGACTACAGAACTAGAGTCGCCAAGTTTCAGTTTCCCAATGAGCTAGTCTTAGAATGGATGGGTAGTGTTTCAGCGCCTAAGGGTCAGTTTATTTCCTACATTAAGGCAAGGAAGCTCATTTTGAAAGGGGGCATCTATCACCTAGTTCAGGTTAAGGATTCTAGCTCTGAGACCCCAACGATTTAGTCAGTTCAAGTTGTCAGTGAATTCCCTGATGTGTTTCTCGAAGATCTTCTTGGAATTCCTCCCGAGATGAGAAATAGACTTTGACATAGACCTTCTTTCAGACACTTAGCCCATCTCTATACCCCCTTATGAAATGGCTCCAACTAAGCTTAAGGAGTTGAAGGAACAACTTAAAGACCTTCTATATAAAGGTTTCATCAGGCCCATCATCTCTCCATGGGGTGCTCCAGCGTTGTTCGTGCAGAACAAAGACGGTACTCTCAGAATTTGTATCGACTACCGTCAACTGAATAAAGTTATAGTTACGAACAGGTATCCCCTACACAGGATTAATGACTTATTCGATCAGCTTTAGGGAGCCAGTTTTTTTTCAAAGCTAGATTCAGGTCGGGATATCATCAACTCAGGGTCGGGAATGTGACATACCAAAAACAGCCTTCAGAACTCTATATGGTCACTATGAATTTGTGGTTATGTCCTTTGGACTAACTAATTCCTGCAACTTTTATGGACCTAATGAATAGGGTATTCAAATAGTATCTGGACATGTTCAACATTATGTTTATAGAAGACATTTTGGTATACTCCAGAAATAAGGAGGACCATGCTGAACATTTAAGGATAGGTTTGTAGACTCTCAGATTCCGCCAACTGTTCGCTAAATTCAGCAAATGTTAATTCTGGATTAATTCTATAGCCTTCTTCGATCATGTGGTTTCAAGTAAAGGTATTCATGTAGACCCTTAGAAGATAACAGCGGTGAAAGAATGGCCAAGACCCACTTCCCCAACAAATATCAAGAGTTTCCTGGGTCTAGCCGGTTATTACCGACAGTTTGTAGAGGGTTTACTTCTATTGCATCTACTATGGCTAAGATAACTCATAAAAAGTGAAGTTTTAGTGGTCAGATGCAGGTGAGAAGAGTTCCCAAAAGTTTAAGACTCAACTCACTACAGCTACAGTTTTGACCTTACCAGAAGGAACATATGGGTTCATAGTCTATTGTGATGCTTCTAGAGTTGGCCTCAGTTGCATCTTGATGCAGTGGGGTAAGGTGATAGCTTATGCCTCCAGACAGCTCAAGGTTCCTGATATCTGACTCATGATCTTGAATTGGCAGCAGTGGTGTTTTCTTTGAAGATATGGAGGCATTATATGTATAGGGTTCACGTGGATGTTTTGACCGATCACACGAGCCTTCAGTACGTGTTCAGTCAGAAGGATTTGAACCTTCGTCAGAGAAAATGGTTGGAGTTATTAAAAGATTATGACGTGAGCATGCTATACCACCCGGGCAAATAAATGTGGTGGTGAATGCCTTAAGAAGGATGTCCATGGGAAGCGTTGCTCATGTTGAAGAGGGCAGAACAGAGCTGGCGAAGGATATTCACAGGTTAGCTCAATTGGGAGTGTAGTTGGTGGATTCAGCTAAGGGTAGAATAGTACTGCATAGTGGGTAAGAATCTTTGTTAGTTGTTGAGGTTAAGTCAAAGCAGGATGAAGATCCCATACTGCTCAAGCTAAAAGCAGCAGTGTTAAGAAAAGAGGTGGAGGCCTTCTCCAAAGGGGGAGATGGTGTACTTCGCTACCAGGGCTGACTATGTGTTCCAGACATAGACAACTTGAGGTAGTGAGTACTAGCAGAAGCACTCAACTCCAGATATTCTATCCAGGTTCCACTAAGATGTACCGTGACCTACCGAAAATCTACTGGTGGAATGACATGAAGAGGGATGTTAATGATTTTATGGCTAGGAGCCCGAACTACCAGCAGATCAGGGTAGAACACTGGAGATCGGGGGGTATGACTTAGGATATCAGCATACCCATATGGAAGTGGGAATAAATGAATATGGACTTCATTATAGGTCTACCTCGTACTCGTCGGCAACATGATTCTATTTGGGTGGTAGTAGATCAGATGACTAAGTCAACACATTTCCTATTGGTCAAGACTACAGACTCAACTGAGGATTATTCTAGGTTGTACATCCAGGAGTTAGTCAGACTGTATGGGGTTCCCTTGTCCATCATTTCAGATAGAGGTACCCATTTCACCTTGCATTTCTAGAGGTCATTTCAGAAAGGACTTGGTACTAAGGTCAAGCTTAGCACAGCTTTTCACGCTCAGAATGATGGACAAGCTGAGCGGAACATTCAGACCTTAGAAGATATGTTGAGAGCTTATGTAATCAACTTGAAGGTCAGTTGGAATGATCACCTACCTCTCATCGAGTTTGCATACAACAAAAGATACCACTCTAGTATCCAAATGGTCCTGTTTGAGGTATTATATGGAAGAAGGTGTAGCTCTCCTATAGGGTGGTTTGAAGTCGGCAATGCTACCTTGATAGGACCAGACTCAGTTCATGAGGCTATGCAGAAAGTGCAACTTATCAAAGAAAGGTTGAAAATAGCTCAAAGGCAACACAAATCATATGCTGATATGAGGAGAAGAGGACTAGAATTTGTTGTAGATGATTGGGTTTATCTAAAAATTTTCACCTATGAAAGTGGTGATGAGGTTTGGAAAGAAAGGGAATCTCAGTTCGAAGTATGTAGGACCCTACAGGATTCTGAGGCGGATTGGCAATATGGCCTATGAGTTAGAGTTACCTTCAGAGTTAGCATCGTGCACCTAGTCTTCCACGGGTCACTGTTGAAGAAGTGCATCGGCGACCCGAGCTTAGTTGTGCCATTAGATAGTGTGTATGTGAAAGATAGTCTCTCATACAAAGAAGTCCCAATTCAGATCCTAGATCATTAGGTTCATAAGCTGAGAAACAAGGAATTTGTTTCAGTAAAGGTTTTGTGGAGGAATCAGCTAGTTGAGGGAGCCACATGTTCGGCGATTTCGGTATACTACGCGCAAGTGCACGTGGTTAAACAAGTAGTAAAGTGGCTCAAGTAAGCCAAGTATCGATCCTATAGGGACTGGACTAAGGTATCAATCTAATCAAGTGTCAACAAACTTTAACTCTAAAATGCAGACAACAGTGTGAAGAGAATTTTGATATTTTGTTTCCTAATTTTATACTAAGTCTAAAACGAATATACAATTTGAGTCTGAACTATAAGTATGAGCATGCTGAGGCTAAACTGAACATGTATAGAAATAAATTATCGATACAATTTGATTAATCTTTCCTTCGGTTGCTAGTCAAGAATTATTGCCTATGGATTAAAACTCTCGTATTTAACCCAACTTAATAATCATGAACCTTCCACCGACATCTCTGTGATAAAAAGAAATTCATGTTCTAGCCATACAAAACCGATTCCTTAATTGACTAATACGACTTTTAGGTATATCACTATCATGAAGGTAAATCAATTCTCAATTTTCCCAAACTAAGAAAAGATCATATCCTATCAATTCACAACTTTCCAATTTCTTGCTCTCTCGAGTGAAACCGGACTTTTTTGATATACATTAACGTTGGCCACACATTAATGTAGTAAGAACAAGAATCAATAGAACAACCATGGAAAAAAAGATGAAAAACCAATTTATCAATAATTACATTTCAATACAAATGTTCTTAACCTCAGCAAGAAGGGAATTTAGCCACTCATTTTTGGATTAAACCTCGTTAAATGAGTGTTAATCATACAAGCAATTGAAATAAAGAAGAAAGAGATAGAGAAAAACCCTGAGATTTTCGTCCCCTCAATTGCCTGTAACCCACGTTCTTGCTACACCAAGTCAGAATTATTAAAATGAACCTAAGTGTTCTATTAATACTAGTGGGAATTTTTTCCGGAAT
This sequence comes from Datura wrightii, assembly GCA_035772735.1. NCBI lineage: Eukaryota > Viridiplantae > Streptophyta > Magnoliopsida > Solanales > Solanaceae > Datura > Datura wrightii. The sequence continues at coordinate 113,278,335 of JASDFA010000010.1, read as the reverse complement.
AACAAGCAACGTGTCACGGAGTGCATCGCGGAGCACTGCCTCCGTGACACGCCACCAACGCGGACCCTCACTGGAATCCGGTCATCCAGGTATTAAGGCCCAACGTGGCACGGCGTGCAACGCGGGGCTAGGCCAACGTGCCACGGCCCCAACGCGCACCTTCACTAGAATTTGGCATAATTTATGCATCCAGGCAGAATGCATCCGCGATGGCAGCGTGACACGGCTCCATCGCGGAGCCCCTTTAATTCGTTCTTTCCTTGTGCTTTTTCCCTTGCTAGCTTCCTAGTCCAATCCCGATCTCTCCCAACATGCATCTTAGCTCCATAACTCTATATTTTTCCTGCAAAAAAACGCTAATCATGTTGGTTAGTATAAATTCACATTTTATTACAATTCACGTGAGAATGTACAAACATCGATAGATAAACAAGGCAAAATGACAAATTTGAGAATCACTTGGGCATATAAATTTGCCTAAGATCACCACATAGGAAGTAGAAGCGGACATGATGGCTAAAATCCACATTTATTCCCTTCCAGTTCAGTTTCAGCATTAGGTATTAAAATTCCTCCTCAGTTCTCTATTCATTTCAGTACTCATTAGCTTTTTTCATGTTTCCAGTGTGCACACTAGTTGTGTCAACTCAGTTAGTATGCCTATTTCAGTTCGGAGTCAGTCACTTCTTCAGAATTCAACTTATAGTTTCAATTTGGGAATTTCAACTCTATTCCCAGTTTTTCAGCAGTTTTAGCCTTCATTCGAGGACGAATGATATCAAGGGGTAGATATTGTAACACCCTAAAATTCCCTAAGATCAAACCAAGGAACTGAGATGAATAAAATAGGAAAACCTGCACCTGGTCAAAGAACGAGTCATGGAGTTACTCGTTCTATGAATCGATGGGTCATTAAGTGACCAATCGTGTGTGCCTCAGTTTATAAATATTGGGAATTCCTGGGAACATAATGAGTTGGGGGACGAGTCGTTATACCACTTCATGACTCATCAAGTGAGTCATCATTTGGATGGAGGGAAAGGAAGAGAAAATTTCAGTGACGACGATGAGTGGGGGTTATTGGGGAAATATCAATATACTTCTAATGTCGAATCAGGATCAACTAGGACAAAAATAAAGCATTCTTCCCTTCTAGACTTTGGTATGGATACAGAATTACAAGTGGATATAAAGGCCTTGTAAGTGGATGAAAATTTTGGATAGGATTTATAGTAGTTCAAAGGGAGTTAGGTACAGGCTCTTTTTCCCCTTTACTAACTACAATCGTAAGATCAAGATCAGAAGTTTCAGGGTTAGTATCACTCTCTTCAACTTGAGGCATATTAACATTTCCCAGTATAGTATGCGTAGGATTATCCGCTTCAAGACGGTAGTTGGAGTCGTTAGGTGTCCCGTGGGGTGAGATGGATGGCTGAAAAAATTGAGTGGTAGAGTGTCATAATGTGTGGTGAAATGATCCGTTAGGAGTCATGAAGAATCATTAGGTGAAGTATTCAAATAAACTCCCAAAAAAAACAAGAAAGTTGACAGTGGCAATGAGGGGAGGCCACGAGTCATCTAGTGACCTAATGACTCGTGAGGTCCCTCATTGCGACTAGCAGTGAGATTTTAACAGTATGAATTCCAGGGGCATTTTTGTAACTTCTCGCCTTTTTAATCCCTGAACTACCTCATTTTTTGCACGTTTAAGGGGAAGTAAAGGAGTTGATCAACATATTCCTCTCATTCTTTCTCTCAACTCTCAAACTTAGTGAGTAGAAGTTCCAAATAGACATCTCAGAGCTAAGCTATCGCTTTCAATCTTCCTTCAGATTTCTTCGGACTTCTCTTAAGGATACTACTCCAGGTATGTGGGAATTCAACAAGAGAATTGCCCTTCCCTTGTGCCCTAAAATCCTTCTGAAACTTTGTATCAGGTCTAGCCCTAAATATTTGAGTTAGGGTTAATTTCTAGTCTGATTTTGATTAATTCTTGTGGTTGTGGTTCATATGAATTCTTTCCATGTTTCCACTACTTAGTGATCACGTTGTTATTATTCTTTTTATGATATGGTTTTAGCCCTAATTCTATGACTGTAGTAAATTTGGGTCTTGCATAGTTGATTAGATACGATTGTTGTCTGACTCTGTTAGTTCCTGAATATCCATGTTGTTACATCATGTGAGTTCATGGTTACTTTGAATGTTAGTCCAATCTCAGTCAGAAACTAGTATTCTCAGTATCTTTCAGTAAGTCAGCTAATCAATTTGACAATAGTCAGATCTTGAGGAGTTCAGTTTAGTAACTCCCTAGCTTCAGTTATCAGTTAGTTCTCTTGAAGGTTATGATGCTTCAAGATAAGTAGCTCTGGACAGTCTTAGAACACTAGTTTCAATTATCCTGTCCTACATACTCTTAAGTTACTTTCAGATAAGTATTCCTGACTTAGTCCAAGATCCCAACTTCGAGCTATCAGTTTAGTAGTCGAGTTAGGACTATCCAGTGGAAGTAGTACCTAGCACCAAATGGGTTGGGGTTGCAGCGTATCCAGGTTCCCAGAACTACGCTGCCACCTTAGGTTTTAGCCTGAATGGGCCCCAGACTTGTGATCACCCAGCTCAGCTACTATACCCTGGTAAGGTACAATGGGCTTTCTCCAATGGGATGTGTACATCGGGCTCCACACTAGATCATGTGATTATATACCGATTATAGACTCTCCCAGTTGTAAGTATAGTTTAGTTCAGCTTAGTCTCAGTTCAGTCACTCAGTTCCAAGATATGTTTATGATCACCAGTCAGGGTCATTATTGGCCCTTTCATAGTATTAGCTTTGCTTCTAGCAGTATGCAGTATAAGTTGGTCATTTCATGTTATTTTAGTTCAGTTGCTTATTTTCCATTCTTATTGTATATCTCACTTACTCAGTACATTCAAAGTACTGACACATACTTTCTATGTTGTATAGTATTATGATACATCGGTAGGTTCCCAGTCTCAGCATCGTCAGTAGTTCCTCCCGACAATTCCAGCAGTAGTCTTGTTGGTGAGTCCTCATCTTCTGATGATGATGTTTTCTTTTCAGTTAGTTCAGTACTTTGTCAGACTTTAGAGTTAGCTGGGGGCTTGTCCTAGCAACTCATCAGTTAATGGTTGGTTTCAGACATAGATGTTCAACATTCTTTATAGTTATGTTTATTATTTCCAAAATAGTTTTGTTTGGATATTTATTTTTTCCCAGCTTCCGTGTATGCTTACTTAGTTTACCAGTGTAATACTAGACCATGGTTTAGCTTGGGGTCGCTTGTGGCACTAAGTACCGGGTTTCATCCAGGGTGTAGACTTGGGTCGTGATAGCTACTCATGTACTTCCTTTTTAAGTGTAGAATCCAATCTCGGCAGTTCATCTTACCCTCATCTTTAAAGTGACAATGAAGTTGTAGAAAGGAGAGTGGCTCAAGGCGTAATGACCGATTCTTCCGTGGCTGATGTCTTTAGTTTAAACCCTTATTCATTTTCCTGTCATTTTCTTTCTCTTTTGGATTAGTCTTAGATAAGATAGGTAGATGTCCTCATGTACAATGTCTATCAAGTTTTGGGAGTGTTTTCATAGCAGATTGTTTATGACTCCTTTATTTATAGTGGTGTTTCGTTAATTAATTTCATAACGTGTTTATTCCTTATGAATGTCGATGGATTTGGGGTAAATTTTTGGGAAACATTTGTTCTCCCACCAAGGGGTTAGTGTTAGAGCTTTAGGTTCGTTGATCTCATTGCATAAGGAAGAGTCTAGTAGAGTCTCACCGATCGGTGCAGAAATGTCCGTAACTTATCTTTGAGAGGCTGCAAGACTTTAGGAAAACTCCCTTATTTCTTCCGTTGTCATGCTATTACTTTATTTGAATTGGTATCTGCTGATCTAAATTGATATCTAAAAATTCTTCTTTATTTTCATCCCAGATGGTGAGAACATGTGCAGGCTAAAAAAGAGAGGAAGCATTCGAGCCAATAGCAGAAGTCGCAGTTTGCGGCAGAGGATGGGGTAGAGGTCATGAGCGGAGGCCTACTGCTGCCAGAGGAAGGGCCCGCGCTCCTGCTTTGGTTTGGGAGAGATTAGCATCTCCAGTACAACCGACAGTGCAGGATAGGGTGTCTATGGAGGTGTAGGTTCCTACTCAGGGAGAGATGACAGCAGCTCCAGCATCCTCCATGGTCCTGGATCAGGTCCTTAACCTTCTAAGTGGCCTCGTGGGTAATAAGGCAGCGCCAGCGACTCCTATAGGGCTGTAGTTTGGTATATAGCATGTAGTAGTTGTGGCTCCCCGTATTGATGATATTTCTGAGTTGTGAAGTTCCCGAGGCCAATAGCTGGACCCATAATGACTGAAGAGGAGAATGATTATTTTGGAGGTTCACTAAGATGAATCCTCCCACCTTTTCTAGTACTGAGGTGGAGGTTGCCTATGAGTTTATCATTGATGGTCACGAGAGGCTCCATAAAATGGGGGCAGTAGAGAAGTATAGGGTAGAGTTTTTCACCTTCCAGTTGATGGGTGATGCTAAGCTTTGGTGGAGGGCTTTTGTGGAGTGCAGACTAGCGGGGTCACCACCATTGTGCTGGACCCAGTTCCACTCAACCTTTCTAGAGAAGTACGTGCCATGTACCCTGCGACATCAGAGGTGAAACGTGTTCACCACCGTTGAGGAAGGGACCTCTTTAGTTGCAGCTTATGAGGCTCGATTCCACTCATTGTCCAGGTATGCTTTGCCCTTATTACCCATAGTGGAGGAGAGAATGAGGTGATTTGTTAAAGGCCTGAATATGGGTCTCAGCTATTAGCCCTTTAGATAGTCTCCGCGGTAAGACCTTTTAGGAGGTAGTTGAGTTTGTGAAAAATTTGGATAGGTGGAAATAGGACGGTTATGTGAAGAATGCCGAGAAGAAGGCTCGAAAGGTGGGTCCTTACAACAACTCTTTTGCTAGGGCTCTGTTACCCTAGGGCTACTCAGGGTGGTATATTCAGTCAGCCATACAAGTGTCAATTGGGGGTTCGCCAGGGACCACTCTGCGACCATAAGGTATAGTTGGGAGTACTTAGATAGTTTTATTGGATTTTGGGGCTCGCCCTATTTCCTCTCTTTAGGCTCAGAGACCGGTGATTGAGAAGGTGTGTCACGAGTAGGGGAGTATGGCCATATCCGAAGACGGTGTCCCAGGTTTTGTTAGGGCAGGCAGATTGTGCTGCACCTAGCTCCTCGAACTCTGGCCCTTTTCAGAAGAGGAGGGAGTGCATTCAGTAGGGATTGCCCCCTAGGGAGGGGTAATCAGCCAACAGTTAGAGGTGGCACCCAATTGGGTAGAGGAGGTGCCCAGGTCGGAAGGGGTAGAAATAAGTCCGGTTCAGGTGTTGCATAGTCCAACCGGGGTGGGTCTCAAGTAGTTGATCAAGCTCACTTCTATGAATTTTCAGTTAGGCCCGAGGTAGTGGCGTCCGACACTGTTATCATAGGTACGATTTTTGTATGTGACACAATGGCAACAACCTTATTTGATCCTTATTCTACTTTTTCCTATGTGTCTACTTATTTTGCTTTGGTAGATCTTGCCTGTTATGTACTTGATACACTTTGTCTACTCCTGTTGGGAATTCTCTGGTGGTGCATAGGTCTGTCATGCTTGTGTTGTTGACTCCATGGGTTGTGATACTCTAGTTGATTTGGTGATCTTAGACATGGCATATTTTGATGTGGTTCTAGGAATGAGTTGATTGCCTCTGTACCATGTCATTCTTGATTACCATGTTAAGACAGTCACCATATTGGGCCTAGGGTTATCCAGGTTGGAGTGGAAAGAGAATTGTACCATTGCTCCTCAGAAACTCATCTCTTATATTCGTGCTCAGAAATTAATAAGGCGTGGGTGTTCAGCATTTTTAGCTCATATTTGGGATTCATGTTTAGAAGATCCTTCCATAGAGTCGGTCCCAGTAGTTTGTGAGTTCTTATAGGTACTTTCCACGGATCGGCCTAGCATGCCACCGAACAGCGATATCAATTTCTGCATAGATTTAGAGCCAAGGACCCAACCTATTTGTATACTGTCGTACAGAATGGCACCAGCTGAGTTGAGAGAACCTCAGTCTTGTTTGTGAAAAAGGATGGTAGTTGTGGATGTGAATTGATTATCATCATCTGAATAAGGTAACCATTTGGAATAAATACCCTCTTCCTTGAATAGATGAACTGTTTGATCAGTTACATGGGGCAGTAGTGTTCTCCAAGATTGATCTGAGATCGGGCTATCATCAAATGAAGATTCGTGCTGAGGATATTCCCAAGACAGCTTTTTGGACCACGTGTAGACATTATGAGTTCCTAGTTAGGTCCTTCGTGCTCACTAATGCTCCATCAGCATTCATAAGCTTGATGAATGGTGATCACACCCAAATTACACCTCGCAATTGAAGTATAAAGTGGTCGTTGTCAAATATAGTAACCAAACAAAGGTTGGTGTCGATCCTACAGGGAATAGGCAGAAATAATATTTTTAACTATAAATAAACTAACTTGGAATCAATATTTTGAAAGGGGGGGTTTGCAAATAAAGAATAAAAAAAGAAAATAATGCTAACAATTATTGAGTTGTTTATCAAATTACTAAGACTAAACTAGGATGGTGTTCCCTATGATTTCATAACTTAGTAGGCTTTTACTAGTGATCTATATTGGTGAATATTGTGTAAGACTTATGTTTAATACTTCTAATGTTTCTCGACTTAAAGACTACACTTATCTCCTTTCGGTCTCAAAGTGCATGTGTTAAGTGTGCCGAGAGACAATAGATGCTTTTCAGCCATCTCCTTCCGGTCTCAAAAGTGCGTATATTATTGCTTTACAATAATTCTTCGAATTTAACTATCCTTGGTTAGAGATCATGTTAATTAGATGTGAATTATTAATCTCAAATTGCCATTGTTACTCTCTTTTCCTAAATTCAACCTCCTTTGTCGGGCAAGTTGAAGATACGAACTTGTTCCAATGTTTGCATCCGCGCGCTAAAAGTTTAACTAAAATGAAGAAAATAACAATCCACTCAATTCACCATTCACGAATCACTATTTTACTATGACTATATTCATTAATCTATCATGGTTCCCACAACTCTAGCTTAAGAGATTTAGCTGATCATGTTTATGAGAAACAAATAGAAGATGCAGAAGAAATCATAATTAAATACTTACTTCAATAAATACTTGCTCAACAAAATCTCCAAGCTAAAAGGTTCCACAAGAACTTGATGAATTTCAACAACAACTCAACAAAACTATTACACAAAGTATGAATTGTGCAACAATTGAATTGTAAACTATGTATGATATGTTCTAACACCAATTGTACTAACTCCTTTAAATAAAGGGTATTTATAATAGTAAATGAAGCCTTCATTGTTCCTTCTTGGATTTGAATTGGGTTTTGCAACTTCAGTTCCTAGTCAAGTTGGGATCGCAAAGTCTGGCTACTTGGGCATGTGCTGTGCATCGCGCCCCTCAAAGCGCTAGAAGGCCGGTGTGTCACGCCTCTCCATGCCTCATCCTTCCTGTGCATTGTGCAGGCCATGGCACCGTTCTGCCTAGGTGATACCAACTTCTACATGTTCGATCTATTAACCCCGTTTTGCCATTCTTGCACTTTTAAGCTACATTAAGCCCAAATTCATCACTTTTGTACCTGAAAACATCTCATCATATGCGTTTTCTCATTCTCAAAAATATATCATAAAACACATGCAAACATACACAATTTGTTCTCAAAACATCGTAAAGTATGGGCAAAATATGGCTAAGAAACACGTAAATTCACCATTCATCACCACCCCACACTTAAAATATTAATCGTCCTCGAACAATCTACTACTTCCCTTCTGAAATTTAAGAAGAAAATTCACCCTAAAAAGAGGTCTACTTGCACCTAGGATTATCTGACAAACTAATAATGCTCAAACAATTCACTCACATACATATAGGATCAACATTAAAATTCCAATATTTGAAATCACTTAGCTTTTAGAGATAACTCAACAAGATATATTTGGGCCAACATGAATCATATGTAATTTAGCAATCAAAATATACCAAAATCTTACCATTGTGCCCTCACCATTTGGGGAGTTTCCTTTTTCACACACAAGATATATAACAAATTTTACTTGGGTATAAATAAATAATCTCGCTCACTCTCCCAAATTACTCAATATATATGCAAAAGATGATCCATAGGCTTGCCCTTTGTGTAAATATTCTACTAATATAGAATATTGAATCAAGGATCAATTAGGACTTATATTTGTTGTAATGTAGGCTAAGGTATGGTTAGGAACCATTTATCCAAGATAGTGACTAAGTTCCCTAAGCACTATAATACTTCACAATACTTTAATTTTTAGCACATTCTTCAATCTCCTATTTTTCTCCTTATACCTCCTTTGATTTTCAAAACTTCACTTAGGTGACTAGTGGGGATTATTCAACATTAAGCTCATTCCTAATTTTTCATCACTATTTTTGAAAGCTCTTTCTTCTTTTTAATTTCCCACTAACATCACCCTCCTTGTTTAAATAATTTCACCCTTTTATTTTCTTCTAATTTTCACACTTTTAGATCTTCCATTCAATTCTCCAATTATGATCCTTTTATGCCCAATTTTCATTAATGTGCTCTAGGATTCATTTGGATCAAATAAAGGTTAACAGAACAAAAAGGGATTAAGCTAGTAATATGGCTATCAAAAGAATAGGCTAACGCTCAAAATGGATAACTAGGATAATTACGTCAAGGTAGGTAAAAATTGAATAAAAACAAGTCTACAAAAGAAACGCCTATATCACTTCCTAGAATCCATATCCTGATTTCATTTTGCACACACACCGGGCAAGTTCTAGACATCAAATTGCAAGCATGGAGTACACCAAGATACCTTATTCAGACAGTGATAGGAATGGTTCATCAATGGAAATCAAGTTTACATAAACACACATATCCATATTGCACGCATAACATAATTAAGCCCAATTTTTCAAGTACAAGAGTCAAGTACAAGAAGAATAAGTGTTTCTACCTTTTTTTCATGCATTTTGAGTAAATATTATAAAGTCTCAATGATACCTAAGTGAAGCAACCAACATTCATATGGTCTCAAGTTCTTGTTTTTCCTAATGACTAATTTTCCCTTAAGACGGTCCTCATCCACCCATCATCGGGATAAGTCATGACTCTATGACTAAAAAAATTTAGACCCAGTAATCGATTCTAAGGGACTATCAACTTGGAAAGTGCCGAAAATAAAAACTAGTGAAACACAAAACAAAATAAAACTAAAAAAAAACTACTACAAACAAACCAAGTATGCAAGAAAAGTCATCACTCAAAAAAAATAGGCCCACCATGTATACATTTAGCGATTAAAGCAGGCATGGTAATGAAGTTTACTTCTCCCACCTCACACTAAATTGACAGCACTATCCTCAGTACTAAAACAATAAAGCATAAAGTAATAGAGTGAAAGAAGAACTCTGTGGGCCTCTAATACTCGTCCTCTATGGGGGAAAGAGCAGCTTCCCCCATCTCAGAATCCTCCTCCTCAGCATCACTAGACTCTATGTCAGAGTCCACTCTTTCCATCTCATCCTCTGTGGCCACGACATCATCAAGGGCCTCCTGAAATCTAGGCCCAACTTTGCCAAGAGCGCGTGAATGCTCTCTTAGAGGATAATCCATGTTGAGCTGCAGATGCTCCTCAGTCACTCCATTCATTTTTAGCTGTAGTATTTTCATACGATACATGTGACTAAACATGTTATCCATTTGTGCATTGCCCTCATTAATAAAAAGGATTGGACCAAGCACACCCTCGGGTTCCTTAGTCTTGGTCACATCAATTCCCCTAGGATTATATACCGGTCTATAATCCACCTCTTGCTCCACAATCTTGTCATGCCCCATCTTGGGAGGCATGATTAGCACCTTATGCCACACTGGGACTTGGGCTGACCTAATTGGGCATATGCACCTCTGGTGCCTGCTAGCAACTCAAATCAAGATAATAAATTGCTATATCTCGTCTGCAAATACAGCCTCAGGCCAACAAGGCCACGCAACACCTGTAAAAAGAAAATACCTAACCCAGCCAACAAAAAAATAAAGGGATCCTATGCGGGCCGACAAGGCAACCATGCTGTCTAGTTATAAATAATGAAAACAGGCAGTCATATTCACACTATAGCCGACAAGGCTTCTAACTATCTAGCTAAACTAGGCCCCACATGTCCAACACACAAAATATAACATATATAGGTCCCATATAGCCAATAACAATCAACTAATTGAAGACTGTAGTCTGCAAGCCTCTAAGAGTGAAAATATTGGTCAGGATAGTGCCCCATCCTACCCAAATGCTTTACAACAAAAGAGCAAACTCCCACTACCTGGCAACTGTGAATGAAAGGAGATGACCAATCTATTGACTCAGTATAGCTGCTAACGGATGTCTTGAAACTTGTCTGTCTAAACCTTCACGGAAGTATGTAGCGCCCCATAGTTAGGCATCAGTACAATATGTACCAAATATGTAAGATAGTAAACAAAGATGAATAGAAGCATATAAAGAATTGAAAGTAAACGAAAATAAGGTTAGAAGTTAACCTATACACTTTTATAATCATGGCCTGCATTTAGTCAATAATAATACAAATAAGAGTGTAAGTTGTACGAGTAAACACTCATAGGCTATATCTAGAAACCAAATGTGCAAACAAGAACCTAACCTGGCCCCATAAGCCTGGAAGGTAAAATCAACACAGAGATAATCTACCTGGGCCCCCCATAAGCCTTGGCAGGTGCCAATCAATCTATATACCCCTATTGGTATCCTTGAGGCCCTACAAGTAACTGTAACTATACATACCTGCTCTCTTGAGACTATACCGGAGGATTCTGAACTCCTATAACTGAGTTTGGGCCTTTTCCCCCTATGACTGCACCCCACGCACACGAGGCTCTATGAAGGGTCTGTAATGAAGCTACGCCGTAGCAGAAGTCCATAAGTAAATAGACTTCAATATGGCCCTATAGGGTTCACTTTAGTCCTTTCAGACAATATATAGCTCTGTAAGCGACACAAAATCGTAGCTCCGTAAGTAGTTCGTACAACTAATAGCCTTTTAGCTTTCATGGAGAGAGGCAATACGAAATACGATCTACCCAACTAGGGACTCTATGTTACAATCTACAAATCTAGTCACTCAAAAGGCAGATATGGTCCCTTAGGCTTAACGCGACCGCTACTCGCCCCTAGAATACTCTATATAGCCACCAATAGGCACACCTCGTGTGCCTACACCTAACCAGAAGGTCCTAGATGTGATTATAAACTCTAACAACCTATACGAAATAGGCAGGGTCTGGAGTACCCTAAGCGATACCCTGACGGGCATACTAGGACAATGATAGTTCTTAAATGAACAACAAGGTCGTAGGTGACTATCTACATGATTCGTTTGCTTAGGATGACTAAAAGTCTGCTACCAATCGAATACATTCCTAAGCGATCAGCCGTAAGTCTCCACAGGTAGCTTACTATAACTCTTAGCCTGGAAGTAACATTGTGATACTACGGTTCTAGTTCCTTTGGACCTTAATTTAGTCTGTCCAGATTTCATATGGCTCCTCTAGGCAATTCCTAGCCTTGTAGGTAGGTATATCTTCCCAGGCCCTATATGGCAACATGTACATGAGCATCTATAAGAGTCGCCTGGGGAGTTGGCCCCATATCTGACTACTAATAAGGTTCCCCCCTTAGGTATCAACTAGTCTGTCAGACATGTAAAAACTAGAGTGGTTTCCTGAGTGACCTGTAGGACAAGCATTGAGTCTGCTGAAAATAACAATCAATGATAGTAGCCAATCATTTGGCAAGATGTCGCTAAGTTCACTAGGCAACCCTAGTGCCACTGACTAAGAGGTAAGACCACCCTATCCAAATTCTGGTCCTGGAGGCGTCAAGGTACGCCAACAGGCTCTAGGCGAGCTTTACTAACAATATAGGTGTCAAGCTAAAAGTTATGTCACCCAGCTATGCACTAGACATTACCAAGTTAGGCTCAATAGCTATCCGTAATCTTCTAAGGCCTTGGCACGACACCAAGGCATTAGAATCCCACTAATACTGAGAACAAAAGAGCAGAGGAGTCCCTATCATGCTCCTAGCATTAGTCACATTTAACATACTATTTCCCGATGAGGGTCACTATGATATAATCTCAATGCGTCTTATAGTAGCTAACCACAACATACATAGTCCTTACCTACTAGAAGCAGCTAATTACAACATATAAGATCGTTATCTATTGCCAGCAGCTAATCACAACATATAAGATCATTATCGACTAGCAACAGCTAATTTCAATACACCAGATTATTATCTATTTTTGAGGGTATAGGTCGTATCACTATATGATGAGAATAACTTGACAAAAATATAATCCTTGACATACCTCAAACGCTAATTCTCGTTTATCCGATTAGTTCCAACCTGTAGCTGGCGATTCCACTCAATTTCAGACTTTACACTTAAGGCTATTTTCAATATCAAGACTCGGCAAAAAATGATATCTTTCAATAATATTAACTATAATTCAACTCCATTTAATTCAGCTGCAAACTCACAAATTCTCAAGAGTTTTAGAAGGTAAAAATGCTTACCTATCACTTGTATTTGCATAGGGCTCAAGTAGAAGTAATTCCACTAACTCTTACTCTGCAGGGTTCCGATACTTCAAGAAAATTTTCAAGAAATAACTCCATAGGGATGTTCCTCATAGGCCTAGAACTCATTATCCAAGATGAATTTGCATTTGGACGAAGTTTAACGGAGTAAATCGGCAAAAAACGGATGAAATAGTCACTTACCCTCTCTTCTCTATCAAGGGGAAAAATAACAAATGAATTAATCAAGTCAAGAAGGGACTTATATATAATTGAGGAGGTGGAAATGGGGGGAGGTACGCTAGGCCAGGGGTGCAACACGCTGGCATGGCAACACGGTGTGGTGCCTAAGGAGCTTGGCCTTCGGCCCTGACCTCCTGCTCGCTCAATGCCGTGTTTGTATACTGTAAAACTCTCAAAATACATACCACACATCAGTTAAATGATAAAAACTTATGGGGTGTAACAAATCTGATGTCCATGTAGAAATCGGGTCAAGAGACCCTCAAACCCAAAACTTTGGCCCTTTTTCATCCTTGCTCTCCTCAACACATTCTTAATGATTACCCCAATATATATTGGCACCCCATTCATCAATGTATAGATGAAACAAATCTCTCCCTAGTAGCATGGGTCACATGCTTCCCAAGAACTAAACAAGCACAAATAATTTTCAACCAAACACGTGCCTCTCTACTCATGTGAGCATACGGGAATGAAACATGATACCTAAATTATTGGTGGACGGTCCACCTTACAACTGAATTAGGTCCACTAAGAGTATGTCTAATGTCTCTATAGGGTTTTCTTTACAATATTCACTAGAGGCTGAGGGTTAATATTTGGTGTACCAAGTAATTTGTTCAAAATAATAGGTGAAAAATTGATAATTTGCCCTCAAATTTTGACTTGGTTTGACCTCTATGTTGGTTCCCAATTAGAAAGAAATTCCCTCACCATATTTAAATTACAATCACCCGGAGAATTATGTACAAAATCAAGATTAAGAGTGTGTAATCTATCTACTATGTGAGGAAATACATATGTCAAACTTCTACAATCATGTCATGTGAATACTTTAAATTCTTATGCTCTTTGAACCATTTCTTACATTCTTTCTCTGAGACCCAACGGAGCCCATAACACCTCAATGGTTAATGTGGACGACTCACATCATCATGCTCCTTCTCATTGGCTCTTTTAGACCTCTTTTAACCATGACTTTAAGAATCCACTCCCTTCCCCTTGCTTGGTTTTGGTTCCATGTATGGAGATTTCACAAGAAAAATATACTCTTTTATGATTTTGGTGAAAAAGTTTTGAAGAATTTTGAAAAAAGATGATGTTTTTGGAGAATTTTCTTAAGAGGGATTGGGTGTGCGGCACGCCTCTTGGAAGAATGGGATGAAAAATTAGGCTTTTAGCTTTTAAAACACTCCCATGGATCGGGTTGACCCACTGAGCCGCAAAATGTTTTGCCTGGCGACTACCTACAGCAACGCACTAGGCTAGCGGCGCGTCACGACATTTCTTGCGCCTCGCACTAGCCCATGCGCAGCAGTGCCATCGCGCCATGCTGCCCAGTACATTGCAGTGCGATTTTTCCGTTGCACCCCTTTTTTCAAATTTCATGCTGAAAACTCATTTTTTTTGAATTATGACTTAGTCCATGTACACTTGAACAAACATATTAACTCAAAATTGTGTTGGGTTGCCTCACAAATAGCGCTTCATATAATGTCTCGGCACGACGTAGGTATCTTGATTACTCAGACTTCATAAAGATACCTATTGGGCTCATGGTCACATATTGTTACCCTCGTTTTGAGGGTTTGGAATGGTATCACTAGGCAAAGTGCCCTTTTTCCTTTGATCTAATGAGGCCGATATTTGCCCCACCTACTGCTCCAATTGTTTGATGGAGGTCAAATGAGATTCAACCAATTGACTCTGGCTTGAAAGTGCCCCTCTCATATCTTTAACTCCCAATTCCATGGAGTCCACCTTTTTTATCATATGTCTCATCATATCTTCTAGCCTTGATGTTCCAAATTCATTTGCAGTAGGTCCCCTTGCTTGTGGAGGTACATACGCTCCACTCCTCTTAATTTTTGGGGCTTCTCGATTCCTCTATTAACCTTGGTCCCTTTGCCCAGCTCAATCATAGCCATTGTTCCCATAATAGTTTCGACCTTAATTTCCTTGTCCTTGATGCCAAGAGTCTTGGTTAGACCCTTGGGTGTTAGCCCGAAAATTCCCCTGATTATTAACAAAATTTGCTTCTCCTCAATCTCAAGGTAATGATCATCATACCTAGGTCCCTCTCTTGCGCATTCACCGCATGCACCTTTTGAGTGTTCAAAGTAGTGAGGTGCTTGGTGATCAACTCGGGCTGGGTCTTAAGGTGGGCCCTTTCTTGGTCCCATTCGTCTTCCTTCTTTCGCTGCATGCTGTCATTCCTCTTGAGTGGCTCATAGCAGCAGCCTCAGATTCTGGGGTGTGCCATACCCGGTTTACTTTAGTCATCATATCCAGTATTTCATTGGCCTCTGCAAAGGTGTGGGTCATCATGGACCCCTCAACAATCCTGACTACTTCGACTTTGTTTGATGTGCTAAGTTACCTATAGAACACTTCCAAAAGGACCTCCTTAGGAAGCTTGTGTTTAGGAAACTACTTTAAATTTTTCTTGAACCTTAGCATGCTTCATGTAGATCTTCCCAGCTAGTTTTCTGAAATTTTTAATCTCATCCCTTAATTGAATCATCCGTGAGGGTGGGAAGAAAATCTCTAAGAAAGAAATACTTAGCTAAGCTCAAGTGGTGATAAACTCATTCGGTAGCTCATTCATCCACAAAGTGGCTTCCGCAGCTAACTAGAATAGGAATAAGCGGAGTCTTATCACTTCTTGAGATACTCTGGGCAATCTATAAGCATTGCAGATACTTGTGAAATTTATCAGATGCTGATTTGGATCTTCGCTGGACAAACCATTGAAAAACCCCTTCATGCTCAGCAGGAGCATCATAGTACTTGTCTTATCAAATTTTTCATTCGCTGACAGTGGGGGTGGAACAATGGCTCTGTGTAGCTGACCTCCTCTAGTTCATACTCCCCCTCAAAGAAAACATTCCTCATGGCATTTCATCCTTGATGACGAGGGATTTCTATTGGTTCCTGTCTGCTAAAGCAGAAACTGATTGGGAAGCATCGGCTCTTCTAGCTATATCAGCTAGCTGACCCTCTTCCACCCTTCGCACTACTTCAGCTCGCTATGTCTCATTCAAATCTTCCTATGGTGGGAGGTTGAACTGTTCCCTAGGGTTCAATATGAACACTTGTGTCTAGTCAAATAATATAAAGAAAAATAAAACAAAACATAAAATACGAAATAACATTACATGTTAAGCTATAACACTAATTAACTATTTCAAAACTGTATTCCCCAACAACGACGCCAAAATTTGATCACGCTCAAATTGCACCTCTCAATTGAAGTATAAATGGTCGTTGTCAAATATATTAACCCAACAAAGGTTGGGGTCGATCCACATGGAATGAGCAGAAATAATATGTTAACGGTAAATAAACTAACTTGTAATCAATAATTCGAAAGAGGGGTTTGCAAATAAAGAACAAAAAAGAAAATAATTCTAACAATTTTTGAGTTGTTTATCAAATTACTAAGACTAATCTAGAATGGTGTTCCCCATGATTTTATAACTTAGTAGGCTTTTACTAGTGATCTATCCTGGTGAATTTTGTGTAAGACTTATGTTTAGTACATCTAATGTTTATCAAATTAAAGACTACACTTATCTCCTTCCAGTCTCTAAGTGCATGTGTTAAGTGCGCCAATAGACAACATATGCTTTCCACCCATCTCCTTCAAGTCTCAAAATGTGTATATTATAGCTCTCATTGCCTCATCCTGCCTACGCGCCGAGCAGGTCATGGAACAGCTATGCCTACTGATGAGTTGGTAAATTCACCAACTCATTAGGCTCTTAAGCCTAAGTTTTGCTCATTTTTTGAGTTGTTTATGTGGATTTTATGCCCTTTTTCTTTTATTGTATGTAGATGCCTAATGTGAAGAAAAGACAAAGAAATGGAGCAAAAAGAAGGAAGTAGGCTGAAATTCGGCATTCCACCGAAGAAGACCAGCAAAACGCTGGTCAAAAGTCGATTACCACTACCTCTAGGAAATAAGCCACTAGCGAAACATGGGTTTCCAATGGAAACTCTCCATTTCAGCAACCGAATGGAACCTGATTTGCTGGATTGAAGGGCAAAAGATCGGAGGAGCACGGATGGAGATCGGTGAAATGTTTACGAACCGCCACTAACTATTGGAATGTATTGAACCAGCAGATAATATAGCTGGCGGTCCACAAATGCAACCGTCTAACCACTGGTAGTCCCGCTGATTCTAGAAGGCTGCTCAGGGGCAAAATTATCCAGCACGAAAAAAGATAAAGAAGATGCCCTATTTTCTTGGATATAAATTCTAGAGAAAGTACTGTGTACTGGGGGATATCATAGAAGAGCATATCATACCATATTTTTCCTTTCCTAGCTTTAGGACATTCCTTTGGCAGAGAAAAGGAGAATTTGATTGGTAGAATCTGAAAAGTACTATTCCCTTCTTCTTCTTCTTAATAGCAAGGTACTGCCATTGTTGAAGACTACTTGTGAACTTGAATTTACTACTCTTGTTATTAATTCAATGAGCTTATTGTTAAAAGTGACTTTGAATTTCTTAATCATGAGTAGCTAAATCATTAACTAGAGGTGTGTGATGATGAATACTTAATTAGAGTGGGTATTGCTAAAGTCATCTTTGTATTATTTAAATAAGTATAAATCTGTTAGATTCTCTTTCATCTGTAATGGAAGATCCATTGATTATGATGTGGGCTAATTTTTCTTACTTGATTGTTGCTTATAAAAGAATAATTAAGTATTGGAAGAGAATTTAATGGTGGGTATGGATGAGAGATTGTGAAATTGGGTTAGAAATAGCAAAAATTACATTCTCACTCCTAATTTGTAGCTAATAGCTAGAATTAGTGTAGCTACTCATCCAAATCTGATCGGGTTGAGCTAATGGTGGCTAGAGGTTTGATAAAACTCTAGTAAGAGGTATTTATAAAGCTGAAAAGCAGTAAATACCCATTTTCCCGAGATTATTTACACTAATTGAACTTATGAGATGACCTAGCATGCCCCTATCTAGTTAGTATATCATGTACACTACACCTCTAGTCTTTCATATTCTTGTCAAAAACCTTGGTAATTTTGCTATTGTAGGTATCCGAATAGCAATCATATTGTATTCAAAATTCCAATTTCCCCCAACTTGTTTATTTTTATGTTATTTCTAAGTGGTCCAAGATAATTTCAATTTCTCAGCCGACACTTATAATTATCAGTCACTAGTCCTTGTGGGATTTGGCCTTGACATCCATCGGGTTACTTGTTTTGATACATCGACCATGTATCCCCTTTATATGAGGACTATATTTTGAACATTATAAAAAATGGCACCGTTGTCGGGGACTAGCGCTTGATATTCTCGTGTTGATTGTGGATTTGAAATAGTTTAGCATCTTAGGTACTTGAGGTGATTTCTGTAGTTCTTGTTAGGATATCACAACCGTATGAGTCATCATTCCCAAGCAGGGGATAACTCAGTGGAAGGTAACATGGAGCATGACGATGATAACCCGGTGATCCCGGAGATTGCAGGAGCCATTCGCCTACCACCCACGGTAGGGAATGCTGTATTTTATGTCATGAGCACCATGCTGCATTTGTTGCAAATTAAAGGACTCTTTGGCGGTAAGCCAAGTGAGGACGCGAATCGGCATTTGAGAAATTTCTTAGAGATATGCCAGCCTTTCAGCATCACAAACATAAGTCAAGAGTCTATCAGACTAAGGCTTTTTCCATTTTCTCTAATGAAAGAAGCGACGATGTGGTTGGAAGAGTTGCCCCCTGGTTGTACTACATCTTGGAAAGAATTAACTGAATCCTTCTTAGATCGTTTATTTCCTCCATTGAAGATGTTACATCTGAGGGATGACATCACAAATTTCAGGCAAGAGCCGAGAGAGCCTTTGCATGAGGCATGACTACGGTTCAAAAAGAAGGTTGCTCTCTGTCCCAATCATGGACTTCCAGATGGAGTGCTTCTCCAAAACTTTTACTGAGCCCTTGACTCCATCAACAAATCTGTTGCCAACAATTTTGCCGGTGGGTCTATTATGGATCAAACATATGTGTTGCCTAAAGCCCTTCTAGATAGAATGACAAAAACCAATAGGGCCTGGAACATGAGAGAGACAAATGTATCTATACATGAGATCAACTTTAGTGCATTGGCGGCTGAGTTGCGGAAAAGGGATGAAGAGCGGGATTAAAATCTTGCTAAGATGATGACACAACTGGAATTAATGACAAAGCATGTGATGGGGGCAGGGTCCAAGGTGGTAAATGTTGTAGGTATGCAAGGTCCTTCCAATATGAAGGATAATCAACACCACCAAGTAATGAGGAAGAATGCCAATACATGGGGAATCAAATTGGAGGTCCTCGACCTGGGTTTCAAGGGACCACTCAAGGCCCTTGGTGCCCAAGGGATGAAGATCAAGGCTGGAGGAATCATGATGCACAGGGATGGCTTGAAAGAAATGAAATATGGGGAAATAGAGAGTAGAATCAAGAGGGTGACTGCTATCATCAGAGTTCAAACCCGTACGTTCCCCTTCCAAAAGCTAGAAACTCCTAAAGTCAGCCAGGTGTGGGCGGCGCGGGTAGTTCAAAAATTGAGGAAATGCTAGCAAGAGTCCTAAGGAAAGTGGAGTCAACCTAGAGTGGGGTCAAAGAATTGAGAGGGGAGGTGTATAACCTTGCCCAAACAGTGAGCTCACATTCAGCCTCCATCAAGCATTTGGAAGCCCAAATGACTCACTTGTCCACTCAAATGAACCCCCGAATGAAGGGAACGCTCCCAAGTGAAATAATGCCGAACCCAAAGAAAGATAGTTAATGCATGGATATTGTCACTAGGAGTGGTAAAGTAATCAAAGATGCACTAGTGAAGCCCAAAGAGGTTAATGACACTAAATCAAATGTGGAAAATGGACTCGATAAGATACCAAAGACTCCAAGGAGTGAGGAAAAGAGTGAAGAGGAAGGTGAGGGGAAGGATGCTGAAATCCCCTCACATGCTGATGATGATGAGGTGGGCATGAAGGCCCCAAATGATGAAAAGGTTGAAGCAAGAGCTCCACCCTCTTATCCACAATGGTTATCCAAGAAAAAGAAGGACGACCAGTTTAGAAAATTTGTTGACATGTTCAGCATGTTGTCCATTAATATACCATTGGTGGATGCACTTCTCCAAAAGTTAGGATATGCTAAATTCATGAAAGAATTTCTGAAATAGAAGAAGGTGGTTGATGCAGGTAGTGGGGAAACAACGCACCATTGTAGTGAAATGATGATGAGCAATCTTCCCCCAAGCAGGAAGACCCTAGACCTTTCACAATCCCTTGTACAATTGGGATATGTATGTTTAAGAAAGCTCTATATGATCATGGTGCTAGCATAAATTTAATGCCCTTAATCATCAAGAAGTTGGGACTTGGAAGAACGAAGCATGCGTCTATGAGGTTGCTCATGGCGGATCCTTCCATAAAAAACTTGTGGGGGTGTTAGAAGATTGTTGGATGGGTGGATAAATTCATCCTACCTGCTAATTTTGTAGTCCTCGATTTTGAAATGAATGTGGAGGTACCCATTATTTTGGGAGACCATTGCTAGATATGAGGAAAGCTGTGGTTGATGAGGAGCTAGGGGAGCTCAAGTTTAAAGTTGGATGTGAAGAAGTCACCTTCAAGGTTTGCCCATCAGCTGAAACTCCTGCCGAATGAAAGGTGATAGGGGTGATGCAGGAAAAGGATGATGATAGTGGAATTGAGATGGAGGAGACTGAGTCGGAGGATGATCCATAAAAGGAAAATTGTAAAATGAGAGCTACGGCGTGTCAGACATTAACTTAAGGCGCTTTTGGGGAGACAACCCAAGTGTTTTATTTAATTTATGTTATGTCTTTGTTGGTTTTGTTTTTGTAGAATCAATGAAGTGAGGAGAAAAAAGGGAAAGAACCACAATAATGAGGGAACCGCGCTGGACCGGTGAGTCATCGATCCAAAAGCATGAACTGCCGCTTCAGGTCACAAAATGGCAGAAGGCTAGGACTTTGAGAATTTGACCGATGGACAATTCAGTGAACCGCCGACGCAAAATCGTGTACTGCCGGTAGGTCGCCGATACAACACAAATCACCTGAAGCATTGGAGCCTAAGCGTCGACCCACCGGCGGATCACCGATCTAGTTCGCGAACCGCCGGTCAACAGCTTGCTGGTATACAGTGAAGTGGGCATGATTTCTAATGAAAAAAAGGTAAAGCGGCAGAAAACCGATTTAATTCGGTGAACCACCGATGCATCACCGGTCAAGGTACAAGTTTATTTTAGAATTTAAATCAAGTGTGGACCCACCTAACCCCAAATACTTGCTGAGCCTCCCTATTCTGCACAATATTCCTTTAAACCTCCCTTTTTACCATTTCTCCACACCCTTTTTGTCTTCCCCATACCCAACCTTTCCACTTCCCACCAACACATTATCTCACCATTATTACCCCACCTTCCCTTAACCTATGACTATTTCCCCTTCTTCCGATAAAACCTCTCCCTTCCTTCACCTAAATTCTCACTACACTCATACTCACTCACATACTCTTCTCTACTACATAACCCTCTGTAGCACCCATTGCTGAAAGTTGCTAGGCTCTCACAAGCTAGAGTTGTAGAATTTTTTCTGATAGTATGGTAATGTATCCTTATCTCTTCTATGTTCTAATCGATGGCACGTTAGTTGCAATTTTAATGTGGCTTACCATACCTATCCTTTCACTTTAATTGCTTTTCCTTCCCATTAGATTCATGATTCATGCTTTATTTATTGAAATGGATGGAGGATTGATGTGGTATTTGTGTAATTTTGAATGGGGTGAAGTCTGTGTAACCCACTAGGATTGAAATTGTCATGCTTTTCCCAATGATGGATTGGGTGACACCATTCTTAAGGGTAAAAAGTCATTTGAGTCTTATTTCATGTGTAGAGTCGTCTTTTCACTGAAATGTGTGTAGGTGTGTAAATGGGCGCCATGGAAATGTTTGGTTCAATTTTGGGACGATGACATTCGGTGATTCGTCGGTGGGGTCCGGCGAAACACCGATGGAATGCAGGTCCAATGAATCATTGGCTTCAGGCCTCTGTCTGGATCCCGTGTTGAATCGACATTTTGCATATCAATACCAGCGACTCGCCGCCTTGTCTCTGATACACCCTAGGTCTACACAGTATTATATTTCACATCGTTGAATCTTGGTGGTTCGCGGATTCTTCCTGCGACTCGCCGGCGCTTCGCCGATGCTGCCAGTAATTTTACTTTTATTGCTTCTCATTTCACTCTACAATTAGCTTTAGTTATTTAAATGAAAGTACATTGTGGCTGTCACTAACCCTATGTTTGCAGAAAAATCATGACTTCTTCTAGAGACACCGGTAAGGGAAAGGCCCCCGTATCATCCATCAGCAAGGGCAAGGGCAAAGCAAAGGCCTCTACACCCTATGTGAACTTAAAAGAGGCAATCATCTTCTGTTTCCTAAAAATGAAGGAGCACTATGTTATATGCCAGGTCTAGTCTATATCTATTGAGAAGCGGTTTGATCAAGCGGGCTTGGGGGGTGATCTTCCCAACATTACCGCCCAATTCACAATCAGGCAATGGCACACTTTTGCCAATCCTCTCCCGGCCTACTACCCCAGTTTGGTGCTAGAATTTTAGGCTTCCTATCAAGCTCGCCATGATAGGATGAAGCACAAGGGAAAGGTTGATGATTTTTCCATGTCTACCATCGGTTATGATAAGGGAAGTGGAAGTTGACATCACCCCGGCTACCATTAACTACCTATTTTGGGAAGATGAGATTGATTTCGGTACAGAGTAGATGGCTCGGGTAGCTGACATGAAAGACCAATTCTCCTGGATAGCCCCAATAGTTGTTGTTAACACACCTCTGTGGGCCTCTACGGGTGGTGAAATCTCTCACCACGATTTGAAGTTTCAGGCTAAGTTGTGGCTGGACTTTATCTATGTACATATCATTCCCTCCAAGAAAGAGTAAAGGGTCAGTTTGGAAACTGCAATTCTCATCTGCTGCAACATGATTGGAGTCCCCATCAACTTTGGGGAGATTGTAGCCCAACAAATGAAGAGGAACGAACGACAGTCTAGCACTTCCATACCCTACGTTGTCCTCATTACCTAGCTTTACTCATAAGCTGGAGTGTCTCTGTATTACACCCCAAAATTTTTTAACTAATTATTTGATGTTTATATTCTAGGTTAAGGGAAGTACGGGTTGTATATTGCTCGTAGATAACAAGGAAAATGTGTACGAACGGAAAAGAAAAGAGTATGTGAAGTTCATAAGTAAAGGTCAATTTTAAATGATGATATCTCCCAAAATATAATGAATTAAAAGCCCCACGACCTATTCAATTAGAGGTCTTTGAGTCTAGTTCTTATAACATCAAACTGCTCATCAATCGTAGCTTAGAGTAAAAAGTTATAGATAATTTCTGGTGGCACTATTGGGCAGTAATGTGGCCACCGCCCTAAAAATGGCCACCGTCCAAATATCTTAATAGTTTATGTCTTAAGTTATGAGATCATTTTCAACTTTTTCATATTTTAGGTTCTTGCTTATTCTATGTAATCCTCTCAAATTTACTGCAAACAAATAAGGAGAACACAAAGCTAAACTCCATTAAAACTAAAGCTAAGTGAAGGGGAGCTATCATAAGATGAAGGTGTTGTGTTGGTGACAGTTTTGGCTGCACTTGGGAAGGGTTGTTGTGGTGAATTTGTTGTGATTATGAAGATTTTATAAGCTACATCTATGTTCCCTATTGTTAGGGATTAACCACAAGTATAAAAGGTAAGAATTCTACTACTAACCTTGCTTGAATTCTTGATTAAAAGACTAGAAGTTGGAGGTGTGTTTGGTGTGTCGGTGAACTGTTTTTTCTGCGTTTGGACAGCAAGGTTTCTGCCATTTTGGACAAGAAGTTGAGTTCAATTACTCCTATTTTTAACCAAGAACAACCCCCCAGAAAAAGGTAAGGATTTCTCCCCTTTTAAACCTCTCAAATTGCAACGCGAAAAGCTGGAAATTGGCAGCTAAGTGAGCTGCCGATGAACTGTTTGTGAGCTGAGTTTTGCTCGTTTTCCTTAGGCTTTTTGTCTATTTCTTTTTCTATAATCATACTTAATATTGAGTGTAAGAATTACATCAGAACTAAGGTAAAAATTTCCTCTTTTTTCTCCCTCAAAAGTTAGTGAGAACTTATTGAGAAAATGGCTAAATGTTGTTGATGTTGCCGTGTGTTGTTGTTGCTATTGTGACTGCCTTTGGTTAGATATTTTGGGCTGCATTTTGTGCTACAGATTAAGCTTGTTGTTGTCTTATAAAACCACTGGATTAAGAAGGTTGAAGGCTGATCATCGAAATAGAAAATTTGCTAAAGAAAAGTTCACCGGAGAAAGGTATTTTAGGTGCCCCGTCCATCGTTCTTTTAAGCACGATTCATGCGTTGTGAATCGAATGAGACAGCAACCTCTTTAAAAGTCTTGAGGCAGCATGTTAATCTTCATTTAAGCTTTAAAGTTACATGTTTTATTGATGTTGAATGTTAAGATTATGCCTAGCCGAAGTGAGGCATCTAAAGTGTGATATTGTGTTGATTGTTGTCGTAGTTGCACATTGAGTTGGATATCTCTAAGCGTGGGCATTGTTAGCTGGTCCTTACTATATGTTATGTGTGTATATATATATGTGTGTGTGTGTGTGTGTGTGTGTGATGTTAAATGTGTTTAATGATCTGGTTGCTAACTAAAATTGGTGAAAGAGCCAAGATGATGACGTGTAAATGATATGAGCCAAGTAAATACAACGCAAGCTATTCAGGGTAAACGAGCTTATTGAAATAGGATTTCCTAGTTATGCTTTTCCTTTGTCTTATGTGTATTTTATGAAATAGGCCAGGCCAAGGGGAGATTTCATAATCCCCTTTCCCTTAAGCCGAATGACAAGCTAGCGAGTCTTTGAGCTCTAATGTCCTTTCAACACGATCTATAAATCTTGTTGAAACTCTTAGGCCATCTGCAGTTCCTTATGATTTATACAAGTTTTGAATACATGCATTTAAGTGCTATTTTATAGCTTTACATGTTATATGTGCTCACTTGCAGTTGTGCATTACGAAGGAGGCCTATGCAGACCACATATTTAGTATTTGTCATTTCTATGATATACATGTTAAGTTGGTCTAGTATAAGACATATCGGATCTATTTATGGTTTTGTTTAAGATTTATTGATTTTACGTCTGTGTGGTACACCGGTTGGATGAATTTTACCCCGGTGTGATACACGGCTTGATGAATTTTATCCCAATGTGGTACACGGTTGGAGGCATTTTTATTTTTACCCCGGTGTGGTACACTGGACGGATGAATTTTATATGGATTTTATGGTCAACTGGCCACTGGCATTTCAGTTATAGTTTTGTTGTACATTAAATGATTGCATTTATACTTCAATATTTAGTTATTGTCAGGTTTCAATTTTTTCAAGATTCCTAGTTGTTACAATTCCTTATTTCTAGCTCAGTTATCATTGTTATCTTATATGTTTATAGTTTTCATCCTTACATACAAGTACATTTTATTCGTACTAACGTCCTTTCACCTTGGGACTCTTCTTGCAATCGTGTTGCAGGTATAGGCCTAGGCTCAGATCATCAGACGCAATAGGAGCCAGATTTCAAGGTATGCTCCTCTCTTCCAATAGCCATGTCCTAGTTTTGACTATTTTGATTTTTGTGTATAGCATGGGTAGGCCGGGGCCCAATCCCGTGCATTGCAGTTTGTTTACACTGTAGAGGCTGATGTGGACTAGTTTGTGTAGTAGTTTTGGTTGTGTAGTCGTATTTGTTTTTCATTGCTCTGTTTAGTTTTATTGTAGCCTTGTCATCTTTTTAGGTTTCATATTCATTATTATCAAGACATTGTGGGTCCATTATTTATCTTGGTTGATTGTAACAGGTTGCTTGGTCAGCCTTAATATTACATTTATAGATTCTATATAGTTGGCTTCTCAGTCAATCATGAGTCGAGTGTCAGTTGCGCCCTACCGTAATTTTGGGGCGTGACAAACTTGGTATCAAAGAGAAGTCGTGTCCTAGGGAGTCCCCAAATCCGTGTCCAGTAGAGTCTTGCTTAAGGGTATGTTCTGCACCATACTTATAATCAAGAAGCTACCGGATATCTAGGAATTGTTTCACTTCTTTTTACTAATAGTTCGTGCTATAGGGCGAGGTCATAAGTACAGAGATATCTAAATCGTGTTATTGTTTCACAGTATGCTTGTGACAAGAAATATGACTACGAGGTTGATTGTCACATCCGATGGAGAGGGTACGAGTCCCCCTCCAGTGGATCAGGGAGACTGGTCAGAGGCTCAGAGTGTGTCTCCTTCCCCAGGTGTTACAGTTCCTCCAGCACCGGTTAGAGTAGTGGAAGATAGACCTCTACCTACTCCCGCACCAGTAGTACCTGAGGGTAGTAGAGTGGAAGACCCTCCCGCGCCTATGGTACCTTCGATTGTTTCGGAAGGATAGGTTCTTGAGAGAGATGTTCAGCTGATGGCTCGTATAGCCACAGATCAAAAGCGACAATTGGAGGCGATAGATAGAAATAAAGGCCAACAATTGAGAGTTACAGGGTACGTGAGTTCTTGAGTTTGAGCCCTCCTATATTCACCAAATCAGACCGAGTGAGATCCTTAAGACATTATTGATCAGAATTATAGGGTGTTGAAGGTGATGCGAGCTATAATGATTGAGGAAGTAGAGTTGGTGGACTTAAGACTACGTGATGTGGCTATATTGTTGTATGATGCTTGGGATCATTCCGGAAGAGCCGATGCACCGCCAGCTGAGTGGGAAGAGTTCTCTAAGGACTTTATGCACCACTATCTACCTTGGGAGCTTCGATAGGCTCGAGCTGAGCAGTTTTTGCATCTAGAGCAGGAAAGTATGACTGTGCATGAGTATTGTCTTCGATTTAATTCTCTTGCCAGGTATGCTCCGCACATGGTTCAGATGATGGAGGATAGAGTTCATCGGTTCGTGTTAGGATTGGGGCTTCATATAGCTCGAGATTTTTTGGGAGAATCTACTTAGGAGAACATGGATATTGCATGAATTTAGGTTTTCGCCTAGAGGGAAGAGGATTTAGTTTATCAATGATGGGATACTCCGAGACAGCAGGAGCAACGGAAGAGTGCCAGGACTGTGGGTCCTTAAAGATGGACACAGGGTGACCTAGGGGCTCAGTCATCCAACCAGTCAGTTAGGCCTATAGGGAGTGCCCCACCTCAGTTTCAAGGATAGAGAAGAGAACAAGGCCTAGCTTTGTCTCGCCCTCGACGACTGGAGCGGGCGGGGCAGAGGCGAGCGCCACTGCCACTGAGTCCTAAGTGTGGGAAATCTCATTCAGGTTAGTGTCGTCAGGGGCAGAATGTATGCTATCATTGTGGATAGCCAGGGCACTTTATGAGGGATTATTCAGCTAGGGTGGAGGAGGATCAGGCGAGATCTGCGGTTGCTTCGTCATCCTTCGTTCGACTTCCTAGACCTGATCCTCAGTTGGTAGCAAGCATTGGAAGAGGTAGAGGGAGAGAGGCTTGTAGTTCTGGGGCAACCCAAAATCAATTTTATGCTTTTGGGCAGTCGATAAGACCAGGAGGCCTCACCTAATATTGTTATAGGTACTTTGATTATTTAATCTCAGGTAGTATATGTCTTGCTTGATCCTAGTTATACACTCTCTTATGTTACATCGTTGGTTGTGAGTCAGTTTGAGACAGTCCCTGAGTTATTATCTATACCATTTACGGTTTCTACACCAATTGACGAATCTGTGTTAGCTAGACTAGTTTACTGGAACTGTGAAGTATTTTTATGTGATAGATCAACCTTAGCTGATTTAGTTGAGCTTGAAATAGTTGATTTTGATGTCATTATGGGTATGGATTGATTGGCGGCATGTTATTCTAATGTTGATTGCAGAGCCAAGGTTCGCACATTCCATTTTCCCGGCGAGCCAGTCTGCAAATGGCTGTTCGGTGTATTTCACAACTACACGCAAGTGCACGTGGTCAAACAAGTAGTAAAATGGCTTAAGTAAGCCAAGTATCGATCCCACAGGGACTGAACCAAGGTAATAATCGAATTAAGTGTTAATGAACTCTAACTCAAAAAATGCAGGCAACAGTTTAAAGAAGATTTTGAAGAGTTTGTTTCCTAATTTATACTAATCTAAGACGAAATTATAAAATGAGTCTGAACTGTAGTAATAAGCAAGCTGAGGCTAAAAGGAACATGCAGGGAAGTAATTTATCGATACAATTTGGTTAATCTTTCCTTCGGTCGCTAGTCAAGAATTATTGCCTATGGAGAGAAACTTTCGTATTCTACCCAACTTAAGAATCATGAACCTTCAACCTACATTTCTGTGATAAAAGAATTTCATGTTCTATCCGTACGAAACTGATTCGTTAAATGACTAATACGACTTTCAGATATATTTCTATTCTGAAGGTAAATCAATTCTCAATTTTCCCAAACTAAGAAGAGATCATATCCTACCAATTCACAACTTTCCAATTTCTTTCTCTTTCAAGATAAATTTGGACTTTTTAGATATACATTAACATTGGCCAGACATTAATGCAGTAAGAACAAGAATTGATGGAACAACCATGGAAGAAAAGATGAAAAACCAAAATGATCAAAAATTACATTCCACTACAAATGTTCTTAACCTCAGCAAGAAGTGAATTTAGCCACTCATTTGTGGATTAAACATCATCAAATGAGTATAAATCATACAAACAATTGAAATAAAGGAGAAAGAGTTAGAGAAGAACCCTAAGAATTTCGTCTCCTCAACTGCCTGTGACCCACGTTCTTCCTCAACTAAGTCAAAATAATTAAAAATAAACCTAAGTGTGCTATTTATACTAGTGGAAATTTTTCTCGAAATAACAAGCAACGTGTCACGGAGTGCATCGCGGAGCACTGCCTCCGTGACACGGTGCAAACGCGGACCCTCACTAGCATTTCATGTTCCAGGTAAATATGGCCAACGTGCCACGACATGCAACGCGGGGCTTGGCGTGTGTGCCACGGCCTCGACGCGGACCTTCACTGGAATTTGTCCAAGTAACCCACCCGAGGCAGACTGCCTCCGTGATGGTAGCGTGACACAGCTCCATCGTGGAGCCCATTTATTTGTTGCTTGTCCTTGACCTTTTCCAATGCTCACTTCCGAGTCCATTCCCAATTTTCACCAACATGCAACTTAGCTTCCTAAAATTACATTTTTCCTGCAAAACAACACTAATCATGTTGGTTAGTATAAATTCACATTTTAATTACAAATCACATGAGAATGTACAAATAACGATAGATAAACAAGACGAAATAGAGCACTTGAGCATCACTTAGGCATATAATTCTGCCCAAGATCACTTACCCCACACTTAAAACCTTGTTCGTCCTCGAACAATAATCTCAATCTCATGCAATTGACACCCACGTATAGCTACTTTGGCTCGACAATTCAAGCTACGGTTATATCGATTATTTAATATAGCAAATCATCAAGAAAACATGCATAGTCTCATAAACACCCTGACATTCACCACATTAAGACCTCCTAGACTCAAGAATCGACTCGCGATCTCGGTAAACTTATGCAAATCAGCTAATCAAGACATCCGACATGAAATTCAATCTTTGGTCAAGCAAGTGCCCTCACAACACAAGAGAATTTCCCCTTTTCCAATCATATGATTGCGAAAGAACTACATGTACGGTATATAAACACAATTTCGCTCTCTCTCCCAAAGAATTCACATGCATTATGTCATGAACCATAGGCTTGCCTCTAGTGTATTACTCCATTAATAGAACGAAGCGTGATGTAAGATCATGTAGGACTTGACGGGTTATGATGTAAGCTAAGGAACTAGTAAATATTGGGCAAACCAATAATAGCAACAAGCCTCCTTAAGCGCTTTTCAATACATCCCACCATCATTATGGGCATTGTTTCTTCCTTCATCCTCCCCTTCTTGAAGTGTTTCTTTATTTTTGTTCACATTTCTTTAAGCACACTCGACATACTAACAAAGATTAGTTATACATCTTCATTTTATTTATATTCGGCAAGTGCACCCTTGACCTTATCTTCACTTTCACCACTTTTGCTTTTCCTTTCTTTTTCACACTTTTCACTCCTTGACACTGTGGAAAAATTATTTTTTCTTTAGCGCTTAAGAGTTTTGGATCAAATTCACGGCTAATGAAAAGAAGGGATTAAGCTCAATTTCTACCTCTTCAGTGAAAGAAAAAAAATAGGCTAAAGGCTCAATGGGGCTAACTAGGATGAACATTCAAGGTAGGTATGATAAGAAAAAAAAACTTTCGGTTTAATCAAAGAAATGCCTACATCCTTTCCTACACTACACATCCTTCATTTCATTTCGTACACACACCAGGCAAGTTCTAGACACTTCACAATAGCATGGAAGAATCGAAACCTCACCTCATACTCATTGCACATGCTCAACTAAAGACTTATTCACAGATTCTTCAATCAGCTAATTACAAGAATTCAATATTAAGCCTCAATCACACCGAATCGAACTCTATAGCCTAGGTATCTCAACATGTTTCACATTTGCATGCTTTCATAGGAATCATCTTTGCATCTTTAATATCATGTACAACACGCAACAAGAATTCCGAACCATAAAGTAGCGACACGTTTGGTGAACAACCAAAAGAAAGAAAATAAAAGAAAGAAAAAAAACTACTCCTATCGACTACATTTCCCTTAAGACGGTCGTCATCCATCCATCATAGGGAACGGTCACTATTTATGACTTCGGTTCAATGGGACTATTCTCGGTAAAAGCACCGAAAACAAAGGCCGAGAAACCCAATCATAAAAATTCAACAAAAAATTTTAAAAAGATTTTTAAAATATCGATAATTTCAATAGGGAAAAAAAATATTTACACAACCAGCTAACAACAATTCAACACAGCACACAACAACTTAACATTCATTACACCGAATTACAATACAAAACATACTCACAAAATCACAGGGTCATAATTTTTTCACAGGCACAACAACAAGACATGAACATAAACAACAACAAAACAACCGGCACCTAACTACTCCCACCCCACACTTAAACCGAACACTGTCCCCAGTGTTCATCAAATTTAATATAGCACAGAAGTAGGTGGTGAAACTCCCTGATCAATCGAAGTATTCAACTTCTTCATCAGGTGCCCTTGCCTCGTCCCCTTTATCTGAATCGCCCCCCCTATCCTCATCTGACTCAACATCTGAGTCATCGCGACGTGTCTCCTCATCTGTGGGGACATCATCATCAACAGGCTCCTTGAAAGAAGGCCCCACTCAGTATAGAGCCCTAGCATTTTCGCCAAAGGGGTAATCTAGCTCGAGCTGGCACAGCTCATCTTCTGTTGCTGGCCTTC
Organism: Datura wrightii; assembly: GCA_035772735.1. Classification (NCBI taxonomy): domain Eukaryota; kingdom Viridiplantae; phylum Streptophyta; class Magnoliopsida; order Solanales; family Solanaceae; genus Datura; species Datura wrightii. The sequence goes on along the minus strand of JASDFA010000010.1, from coordinate 113,246,793 downwards.
TGCCTATTCTCAACTGCAGCATCTGCATCCCGAACATACGGGCCATATACTGATCATCCCGAGCATGTCGCTCGGCTAGTGTGAGAACTGCCCCGTGAGTGGTGTCGGGTGCCTTAGTTTTGGTGACGTCCAAGGCACGCCTATCCATCTGCGGGATGTAGTCTAGGGCCTCCTCCTCGACGTCAAGGCCCCTTAGAAATGTGGTCAGCAAACCACCAAACCCGTACCTGTGCCCTTGATGCAAACGGGCTCTCTTCATGGCGGAGATGATCACCGCCCCAACATTAATCTCCAGCCCTTTCATCGGGGCATAAACCAAGCACACACGATCCTGGGTGACATCTGTCATGTGCACCCCCGGGATCAGGCAGGAACACACGATCTTAAGCCAAATCCTGGCTTCCCTATTCATTTGAGAGTAGGGAAGCGCCTGATGATAGCCCCTCTCCTTGTGCCTGCTCCATTGTGCTGTCGAACGGGCTCCACACAGAGTGTGTCTGATATCCTCATAGGGTGGAGTTATGTTCAGCTGCCGGAGTACATGGGCGTCTGTGTCCCGCGCCCCCAATATGGCATTTAGGTGGTGAGGCTCAAAGGTGACAACCTGCCCCCTTATCTTGACGGTGTGACTGCGGAGTGTCAGGTTCTAGTTTGCATAGAACTCCCGAATCAAGTGGAGATTGCACTCTTTGGGCTCTTCGAAGATGAAGTTCAGCCCGGCAGTGTCAATCTGGTGTACTATTCTGGGGAAATCTTAAGCAAGTGGCTCCCTTGCAATGTGCTCCTCAGGGAAATATTTGGTCTCCTTGTGTTTGGCATACCATTTCTTCCCTTCGTCTGTCACCCATCGGGTTCCGTATTGACGACGTTGGCCGCGTGGAACCGCTGGTGCTGCTGGGACTGCCGTTCCTAGTCTAATTCTTTTTCTCCTGGAGCCTGATGTAGATGCGCCCTTTCCTTTGTCTTGCCTGCTTGCCATCGTTCCTGTCAAATCAAACAGACAGTCCCAATGTTATTCATGTCAAAAATTTTCTTTGATTAAGGTTGGGTTGAGTTAGGCCACCCCACACTTAATCTTTAGCCACAATGAAAACAATTCGGCAAGACAATCATTCCATTCCAATTTTTGTCAACCAACATGCCTCGTGCATTCAGATAAGTCGATGGGATAATGACTAAGTACTACTCAGACTTTGTACAACTAATCACAATTTCACCATCGATTTCATTACATCACATAGCACTTAGCCAAACTTTTTCTCAACAACAACAACCTATAAAATTCACCAATTTCATTTTCCCGAAAATTCCCTTGTTTATTTAGCATATTCATCCATGTTCACAAAATCATTTACATAACCCAACATGCACAACCCAAACATTTTCAAATTTTCAACCAAATTTAAGTTCTTCCTATTCAAATTCCAACCCTAGCTACCAATTTCACAAAAAATCAATCAAACATGTATTTATCGAGTTCATACAATCATAACGATACTACGAACATCAATCAATAATAACTTAAATGAATTCATGCTCAATTTACACTTAGGGCAAGCTTTAGCTACCTCACATGCTCAAAAATTGAAAATTTCGGCAAAAATTGAGGTTAAGTTCAAGAACGTACCTTTAATTCGATGAACTTGAAGAAAAGTTGAAGAAAATTTGATCCTAGGTCCGTGTCACGTTGGGGGAGGGGGGATTTTGGGGAGTTTATCGCGGAGGGGAGTGAATATGGGAAAAATTGGGTGTTTTCGGGGTTAAAAAGAAGGTTTTTCGTGCGGGTCACCCGGCAACCCGGTATGACCCATCGCGAATAACACTTCAACGTGTCACAGAGGGTAATGTGGAGCACCCTCTCCGTGACACGGAGCCATCACGTAGGTGTTTTAGAATTTGTAAAAAATTCCAAAACACCTTCAACGTGTCACGGAGGGTAACGCGGAGGCCCTCCTCCATGACACGGAGCTATCGCGCAGGCTCATTGTTTTGCCACTTTTAATTTTTACTCACCTCGATTATTTTCCTTTGCGATCCTTTGCATTTTTTTGCCCTCCGTTACACCTGAAAATCATCTCACAACAAGAAATTTGTTAGAATTTATAGGTTTCAAACACTAATGAAAAAAATATTTTGTTTGTTTTTGTTTTTATTTTTAATTTCTTTTCTTTTTTTTCTTCTTTTTCTAAACTAATTCTACTCATCTATTACAACAATTTACCGGGTTGCCTCTCGTGCAGCGCCTGGTTTACTGTCGTGGCTCGACGTCATTAAAGCTCAATCATCCACTAGAGTGACGAACGTTTTCTCTCAAATAACGTCCTTACCCCAATAATGCTTACACCGCTGCCTATTAACCAAGTACCTGGCACTTCCATCTTCTTTCTACAACTGCACTGCCTTGTGCGGGGTCATTCTCACTACCTCAAACAGGTTTGACCATTTGGACCGCAATTTCCCTGGAAACAGCTTCAATCTTGAATTGAAAAGCAACACTTTCTACCCCGGCTCGAAAATACGATGCACCATATGCTTATCGTGCCACCTCTTTGGTTTATCTTTGTAGCCCTTGGCACTTTCATAAGCATGCCAATGAAACTCATCAAGTTTGCTGAGTTGCATCAGCCTCTTCTTGCCCGCTAGCTCTAGGTCCATATTTAATTTCCTCACGGCCTAGAAAGCTCGGTGTTCTAGCTCCACCGGTAGATGACACGCTTTTTCATAGACCAATTGGTATGGAGAAGTCCCAATCGGTGTCTTGTAAGCAGTTCTATATGCCTACAATGCATCGTCGAGTTTGCTTGACCAATCACTACGTTGTGCATTCACTATTTTCTGGAGAATCTGCTTCACTTCTCTGTTCGACACCTCCACTTGCCCACTATTTTGGGGATGATATGCTGTTGACACCTTATGGCGCACCCCATACTTAGTCAGCAACTTTTTGAAACTTTCATTGACAAAATGAGCCCCTCCATCACTGATAATGTGTTTCTTCACAAATTTTGTTACCACCTTGTTGTCATTCCTGGGGCAAGCTAGTGCTTCAACCCACTTTGATACATAATCAACGGCCACCAAGATGTAACAATTACCAAATGACGGTGGGTACGGGCCCATGAAATCAATACCCCATACATCAAAGATCTCCACCTCTAGTATATGCTGCAGCGGGATCTCTTGCCTCCTACCAATTGTGCCTATCCTTTGACATCTATCACATATTTTGACGTATGCCATCGAGTCTCTGAACAGTGTAGGCCACAAGAAACCTGACTATAGCACTCTGTGTGCTGTCTGCTCGCCCCCGTGGTGCCCTCCATACAATGAAGAGTGACAACTCCTCAAAACTTATGCAATCTGGCTCTCCGGGATGCATCTTCTCATAACCTGATCCGGTCCTTGTTTAAACAAGTATGGCTCATCCCAAATAAAATACCTGCAATCATGCTTCAATTTTTTCCTCTGCTGAGTCGTAGCCTCCGGTGGATAGACTCCACTCACTAGGAAATTCACTATGTCTGCATACCACGGGATCTCAGCTTCCCCTATTTCCAAGAGCTTCTCATCCGGGAACTCCTCTTTGATGTCGTCACCTTCCTTCACATGCGACCGGCTTTCCAATCGCGATAGGTGATCTGCCACTTGATTCTCGCTGCCCTTTCTGTCTTTAATTTCTAGGTCAAACTCTTGCAACAACAAGATCCATCTGATCAGCTTGGGCCTTGCATCCTTCTTATTAAATAGATACAGAATCACTGCATGATCGGTATACACCACTACTCTCGAACCCACCAAATAGGACCTGAATTTATCAAACGCAAACACCAATGCTAGCATCTCCTTCTCTGTGACTGTATAATTACTCTAGGCAGTGTTCAGTGTTTTGCTTGCATAATGAATAGAATGAAAGATTCTATTCCTCCGCTGCCCCAATACAGCTCCCACAACCATATCGCTTGCATCACACATCAGTTCAAATGGTTGTTCCCAATCCGGAGAAATAAGTATAGGTGCTTCTATCAATTTCTTCTTCAACTCCTCAAATGCTTTGACACACTCATCATCCAACTCGAACTTCACCTCTTTTTCTAGCAATCTACATAATGGTCCAGAAATTTTGGAGAAGTTTTTTATGAACCGTCTGTAGAACCCTGCATGCCCGAGAAAACTGCGAACACCCTTCACCGACACAGATGGTGGTAGCTTCTCAATAACTTTGATCTTAGCATGATTGACCTCCAACCCCTTGCAAGACACTTTATGGCCAAGGACGATACCCTCCTTGACTAAGAAATGACATTTCTCCCAATTGAGTACAAGGTTGGATTCTTCACAGCGAGCTAGCACCCTGTCAAGATTCTGCAAACAAGTAGCAAACGAATCGAAAACAGAAAAATCATCCATAAATACCTCGACGAAATCCTCCACCATGTCGTGGAAGATAGCTATCATGCATCTCTGGAATGTGGCGGGTGCATTGCATAACCCAAATGGCATCCACCTAAAAGCATATGTCCCATAAGGACATGTGAATGTAGTCTTCTCCTGATCCTCCGGGGCTATGGCTATTTGGTTATAGCTAGAGTACCCGTCAAGGAAATAATAATATTCTTATCCTTCCAATCTGTCCAATATCTGATCAATGAACGGGATAGGATAGTGATCTTTCCTATTGGCTTCATTGAGCTTTCTTTAGTCCACGCAAATCCACCAGCCTATGACGGTGCGAGTAGGGATTAGCTCATTCTTCTCATTGGTGACCACGATCATCCCTCCTTTCTTTGGAACACACTGAACAAGGCTGACCTATTCGCTGTCAAAAATAGGATAGACCACACCTACATCAAGCCACTTAATGATTTCTTTCCTAACCACATCTTTCATTGCTGGATTCAACCTTCGCTAAGGCTGAACAACTGGCTTTGCTCCTTTCTCCATGAAAATTCTGTGTGTGCAAAAATCTGGGTTGATACCCTGAATATCTGACATTTGCCAGCCCATTGTTTTCTTCCTTCTTCTGAGGACCATCAATGCTTCCTTTTCTTGTGCCTCTGTCAATTCTGTGGAGATGATGACTGGAAAAGTATCCTCTTCCCCCCAAAAGACATATTTTAAATGGGGAGGCAGTGTTTTCAATTACATCTTTGGTGCTTCCTCAATAGATGGTTTCGGCAATGGTTCCAGGGACCTCATTAAAGGCTGAAAGTCCTGCTTTCTTGGATACATTTGTGGTTTATTCAGCCTTTGCACCACTTCATAAGTATCTCTATCTCTGAAATGATCGGAGCTCCGTAATGCTCTTTCCAATGAATCTCGGGATTCAACAATCTGAAGAATTTCTGCTTGATTAAGCACACTGATTGCTGAAAGCTCCTCATATGTGGCCGGAAGCTTCATGGACATAAATACATCAAATACCTCCACCTTGTCATGCGCCCACAGGGTTAGCTGCCCTGAGGCTACATCAATCAAAGATTTCCCAGTTGCCAAGAAAGGACATCCCAAAATAAATGGGACTTCCGCATCCGGCTCAAAATCCAACACAACAAAATCTACCGGGAAGATAAGGGAGCCTACTTGCACCAGCACGTCCTCCACAATACCATCTGGTCTGGCCAAAGAACGATACGCTAACTGCAAGATCACTGTAGTTGGTCTAGGACTGCCTAGCCCCAACTTCTTGAATACCGATGTCGGCATCAAGTTAATGCTCGCTCCCGAATTGCATAGTCCACGAGCTCGGATACTTTGCCCAATTGTGATTTAGATTGTAAAGCTCCCAGGGTCCTTGAGCTTTGTTGGCAACCTGTTCTGTATCCAGGAAGTGCACTCCTCTGTAAGCGCCACCATAGCATACTCCGTCAATCTGCTTTTGTTTGCCACGATGTCGTTGATATATTTCGCATACTTCGGCACTCCCTGCAAAACATCAACAAGAGGTAAATTAATGTCTACCTGTTTAAGCACCTCCATGAACTTTTTGAGACACACTTCTTCCTTGTGTTTCTTTAATATTTGAGGAAACGGGGGTGGTGGTCTTTCTGGTTCAGCTTCCTTTTTCTTCCCCATCTCATGATCGTGTTCCCTTTCTTTCTCAACTGGTCCCGACTACTAAGGTGGTCTTTCTGGTTCCACCTCCTTGAGTTGTAAACCACTCCCTGTGGTCACTACATTCACTTGCTTGGTATTCGGGTCAGTGTCACTTGGTAGTCCTCCTCTTGGCCTGGTGTTTTGAGCTCCAGCTAGTTTCCCAAACTGGTACTCCAACGCCTTTGTAGCTAAATGATTATTCTTTACATCTGCTGCCAATTTGACATAGTCAACCTGCAATTGAGCTTGGTTAGCTATCATTGTTTTAAACATTTCCTCAATGCTGGGTGATGGTGGTGGTGGACTCTAAGGCATTGTTGCTTCTGTATTGAGTCTGATAGTTCTGCTTCCCTCCTTGATTTCTCTGTGCACCCTGATTCGAACTCTGCCCTTGATGGCTGTTACTACCCCAGGAAAAATTCGGATGATTCCTCCAATTAGAGTTGTAGTTGTTGCCATACTGTTGGTGATTATTTCTTTGTACATTACCAACAAAGTTCACTGAATCTGTATTTACACCACAACACTCAGCTGAGTGTTCATTACTACCGCATACTTCACACCAAATCTGCTGCACTACATTAACTGGGGCTTGAGATTGATTTAAGCTCATGTTGCTGAAGTGGGTGTTGAGTGATTTTGCAACGCAGCTATCTGTGCAGCGATAGCTATAAACCCATCCACTTCTAAGACTCCTGCTGCTTTCCTTGTTCCTCCTCTAGAAGAGTCCGCATTCCACTCTGGATTTTCCTGCGAAATACGATTTAACAAAGTATACAACTCCTCATAAGTCTTTTCTAATGCTTGTCCCCCAGCTGCTGAGTCTAGCAAAATTTTTGTGTGGGGTTCCAAACCCTCTATGAAAGTATGCACCAGCACATCATTGGACTAGTGATGATGAGGACAATCCTGTAACATGGATTTGAATCTTTCCCAGGATTGATACAGATTCTCCCCCTCTCTTTATTTAAAACTTAGAATATGACTTCTAAGTCTTGTTGTTTTCCCGGATGGAAAGAACCGTATCAAGAGTTTCCTTGCAAGATCATCCCACGTGGTGATGGAATTAGGTGGCTCAGCTTTCAACCACCTCTTTGCTTCTCCCAATAGTGAAAATGGGAACAATGTAAGCCTTACATAATCAGATGATACTCCAGTGGGGATGTACGTGTTAATTATCTCCAAAAAGTTTTGGAGATGTTGTTGTGGATCCTCCTGAGGGAGACTTGTGAATTGCCTGCTGGTGTGCAGCAATTGCACTATATTCTGTTTCAGCTCAAACCTCCCTCCTGGCTCAGGTTTGCGAATGCTTGATGTGACATTGTTAGCATGTGGGATTGCCACTTCGCGAACCATCCTAGCTGCCATTTCGTCGGGCAGTAACACTGCCCTTACAAGTGGTGGATTCTGTTGTTGCTCCAAGATTGTTTGTCTGAGCAACTGCAGCTTCTTTTCTAGAGCTTCTCTTCTTTGACGATGAAATTGTCTTTTCGGCTCTAAGTATGAGTCCACCAACTCCTTGTCTCTTACCATTTTTCAACAGAATTCAATATCTGCAAAAGACAGACTAAGGTCAAGTTGTTAGCACAATATAGAAATCGTAAACTAACACTTAAGAAAACAATTTTACCAATTTCCAGTTCCCCGGCAATGGCGCCAAAAACTTTTTCGGTGTATTTCACAACTACACGCAAGTGCATGTGGTCAAACAAGTAGTAAAATGGCTTAAGTAAGCCAAGTATCGATCCCACAGGGACTGAACCAAGGTAATAATCGAATTAAGTGTTAATGAACTCTAACTCAAATTATGTAGACAACAGTTTAAAGAAGATTTTGAAGAGTTTGTTTCCTAATTTATACTAATCTAAAACAAAATTATAAAATGAGTCTGAACTATAGTAATAAGCAAGCTGAGGCTAAAACAAACATACAGAGAAGTAATTTATCGATACAATTTGGTTAATCTTTCCTTCGGTTGCTAGTCAAGAATTATTGCCTATGGTGAGAAACTTTCATATTCTACCCAACTTAAGAATCATGAACCTTCAACCTACATTTCTGTGATAAAAGAATTTCATGTTCTATCCATACGAAACCGGTTCCTTAAATGACTAATACGACTTTCAGATATATTTCTATTCTGAAGGTAAATCAATTCTCAATTTTTCCAAACTAAGAAGAGATCATATCCTACCAATTCACAACTTTCCAATTTCTTTCTCTTTCAAGATAAAATTGGACTTTTTAGATATATATTAACATTGGCCAGACATTACTGCAGTAAGAACAAGAATTGATAGAACAACCATGGAAGAAAAGATAAAAAACCAAAATGATCAAAAATTACATTCCACTACAAATGTTCTTAACCTCAGCAAGAAGTGAATTTAGCCACTCATTTGTGGATTAACATCATCAAATGAGTATAAATCAACAAACAATTGAAATAAAGGAGAAAGAGTTAGAGAAGAACCCTAAGAATTTCATCTCCTCAACTGCCTGTGACCCACGTTCTTCCTCAACTAAGTCAGAATAATTAAAAATAAACCTAAGTGTGCTATTTATACTAGTGGAAATTTTTCCCGAAATAACAAGCAACGTGTCACGGAGTGCATCGCGGAGCACTGCCTCTGTGACACGGTGCAAACGCGGACCCTCACTGGAATATCATGTTCTAGCTAAATATGGCCAACGTGCCACGGCATGCAACGCGGGGCTTGGCCAACGTGCCACGGCCCCGACGCGGACCTTCACTGGAATTTGTCCAAGTAACCGACCCGAGGCAGACTGCCTCCGCGATGGCAGCGTGACATGGCTCCATCACGGAGCCCCTTTATTTGTTGCTTGTCCTTGACCTGTTCAAATGCTCGCTTCCGAGTCCATTCCCGATTTTCACCAACATGCAACTTAGCTTCCTAAAATTACATTTTTCCTGAAAAACAACACTAATCATGTTGGTTAGTATAAATTCACATTTTAACTACAAATCACATGAGAATGTACAAATAACGATAGATAAACAAGACGAAATAGAGCATTTGAGCATCACTTGGGCATATAATTCTGCCCAAGATCAATGGCAAGGTAATGCCGCTACGCCTAAAGGTAAGTTTATTTCATACCTTAAGGATTAGAATTTGATATCAAAATACTGTATTTCTAACTTGGATCGAGTAAGAAACTTGGAATGTGAGCCAGTGACTCTCCAATCAATTTATGTTGTAAATGAGTTCCCCGAGGTCTTTCTAGAGGATTTGCGTAGAATTCCTCCTGAAAGGGAATTAGATTTTGCTATTGATTTACTTCTAGGCACTTAGCCGATATCCATACCCCCATACAAAATGGCCCCAGCAGAATTAAAAGAATTAAAGGAGAAGTTGTCAAATTTGCTCAGAAAGGGTTTTATCCGGATTAGTGTGTCGCCGTGGCGTGCATCGGTGTTTTTTGTGTGAAAGAAAGATGGGTCGTTAAGAATGTGTATTGACTAAAGGTAGTTGAATAAGGTTACGATTAAGAACTAATACCCACTTCCTAGGATTGATGACCTGTTTGATCAAATATAGGGTGCAAGATGCTTCTCAAAGATTTACTTGAGATCCGAGTACCATCATTTACGGGTTAGGGAAGTTGATATCCATAAGACTTCCTTCAAAACCAAATATGACCATTATGAGTTCTTAGTGATGTTATTTGGGCTTACTAATTCCCCAACAACTTTTATGGATTTGATGAATAGGGTGTTTAGGCCCTTCCTTGATGTATTCGTGATTGTCTTTATTGATGACATCCTGATTTATTCACGATCAGAGGATGAGCATGCAGATGACCTGAGAGTTGTGTTACAGACTCTCCTGGAGCACAAGTTGTATGCTAAATTTTCTAAGTGTAAATTTTGGCTAACATTTGTGGCTTTCCTTGGTCATGTAATTACAACTGAAGGTATAAGAGCGGATATTCAGAAGATAGAGGCAGTAAAGAGTTGGCCTAGACCCTTGAATCCTAGAGAGGTTTGTAGTTTTCTTGGATTGGCAGGTTATTATCGCCGATTTGTGGAAGGTTTCTCTACTATCTCTGCGCCATTGACAAAGTTGACTCATAAAGTAGCTAAGTTTCAGTGGACAGAGGCATGTGAGCAATGTTTTCAGTAGTTGAAGGATAGGTTGACTTCATCACATGGCCTGACTCTTTAAGCGGGTGTCGAGGGTTATATGGTCTATTGTGATGCTTCGAGAGTTGGGCTAGGTTGTGTTATGATGCAACACGACAAGGTCATTTCTTATGCCTTTAAACAATTGAGGAAGCACGACCACAATTATTATACCCATCTTGAGTTGGACATAGTGATAGTTGCATTGAAGATTTGACGCCACTACTTATACGGGGTACATGTTGATATCTTCACAGATAATAAAAGCCTCTAGTATTTGTTTCAGTAGAAATAGTTGAATTTATGCCAAAGAAAGTGGTTAGACTTGCTGAAAGATTATGATGTTAGCATTCTTTATCATCCGAGCAAGGAAAATGTTGTAGCTGATGCTCTAAGTCGCAAGTCGATGGTTAGTTTGAGTCATATTCAGGTACACAGGATTGAAATGATGAAGACTTTGTAGCAGTTGGCTGACTTACAGATTCGGTTACTAGATGCCGAAGATGGGGGTGTTATTGTCAAAAACATAGCAGAATCGTCCTTGGTAGTAGAAGTTAAGCAATGACAATATGATGATGTAGAGTTAGTCTTACTGAGAGAGAATATACAACATCAGAAGCAGAGCCTATTTGATTATGGACCCGATGGAGTTCTTAGATACCAGGGTCGTCTATGTGTACCTAATGTGGGTGAGCTACGAGAATAGATTATGAATTAACCTCATTACTCTCGATATTCAGTACACTCAGGTGCCATGAAGATGTATTGTGACCTGAGGCAGCTATATTGGTGGAACAACATGAAAAAGGAAATCATAGGTCTTGTGACTCAATGTCCTAATTGCCAACAGGTGAAGGTTGAGCACTAGAAGCTTGGTGGTCTGATGTAGAACATAGAAATTTCAACCTGGAAATGGGAGGTGATCAATAAGGATTTTATTACAAGATTGCCTCGAACGAGCAGGAAACATGATTCAATCTGCGTAGTAGTTGATAGATTGACTAAATCATCTCACTTCTTGCTAGTTAGGACTACATGTGCTGCAGAGGATTATGCTATGCTTTATATACGAGAGATAGTTTGCCTACATGGAGGCTCCTTATCCATTATTTCTGACAGAGGTGCTTAGTTCACAGCAAAGATCTGGAAGTCATTCCAGAAAGGCCTGGGCACTCAGGTAAGCCTCAGTACCGCAATTCATCCTCAGACAAACGGATGGGATGAACACACCATTGAGACACTTGAAGATATGTTGTGTGCCTGTGTTTTAGATTTAGGCGGAAGCTGGGAAGATCATGTTTCCTTGATCGAGTTTGCCTATAATAACAACTACTAGGAAAGTATTCAGATGGCCCCATATGAAGATTTATATGGGTGAATGTGTAGGTCGCTAGTGGGTTGGTTTGAACTCAGTGAGGAAGAGTTATTAGGGCCATACTTAGTGCAGCAGGCTATTGACAAGGTTAAACTTACTAGAGATTGACCTCAAACGGCCCAGAGTAGGGAAAAGTCTTATGCGGATGTATGCCGTCGAGTGCTAGAGTTTGTTGTTGATGATTGGGTCTTCCTGAAAGTGTCGCCATTGAAAGACTTCATGAAATTTGGATGAAAAGGCAAGCTGAGCCCTAGATATGTTGGGGCCTTACAGAGTTATCCATAGGATAGGCAATGTAGCCTATGAGTTGGAGTTGCCACTAGAGCTAGTGGCAGTCCACCTAGCATTTCATGTATCGATGTTGCAGAAATGTATAGGAGACCTTACCAGTGTTATGCCTATCGATTATATTCGGATTTCTAAGGAGATGACCTACACTGAGGTCCCAGTTTCTATACTTGACTAGTAAGTCAGGAACTTCGGACCAAAGAAGTCGCTTCAGTTAAAGTATTATGGCGAAGTAATAACATCGAGGAAGTGACTTGGGAGGCTGAGGAGGAAATGAAGAATAAATATCCTCACCTATTTATGATGTCGACGTGATATTAAGGTATGTGTTTGATACCTAAGTTACTGGGAGTACCTATTTTGAAGAATATTATGCGAAATTAATTTCCATTAGGGGACGAATTTTCCTGAGTGGAGAATATTACGCCCTGGAAAATTTTTTGGTGATTACTTGATGTTTGTATGCTAGGTTAATGGAAGTACGACTTATATATTGATCGTAGATGACAAGGAAAATGTGTACGAATGGAAAAGCAAAGAGTATGTAAAGTTCATAAGAAATGGGAATATTTAAATGATGATATCTCCCAAAATACAATGAATTAGAAGTCCCACGATCGATCAAATTAAAGGTATTTGAGTCTAGTTTTCAGAACATCAAACTTCTCGTCAATCGGAGTTTAGAATAAAAAGTGATAGATGATTTATAGTGGCACTATCGGGCAGTGATGTGGCCACCGCCCTAAAAACGGTCACTGCCCAAATACCTTAATATTTAAAGACTTAAGTTATGAGATCATTTTCAACTTTTCCAGATTTGAGGTACTTTCTTATCCTTTGTAATCCTCTTAAATTTCAAGCAAACAACTAAGGAGAACACCAAGCTAAACTCCATTAAAACTAAAGCTAAGTGAAGGGGAGCTATCATAAGGTGAAGGTGGTGAGTTGGTTGTTGTTTGGGTTGCACTTGGGCAGTGTTGCTGCGGTGAATTTGCTACATTGTTTAAGATGTTCTAAGCTACATATATGTTCCCTCTTAGTAGGGATTAAACAAAAGTATAAAAGGTAAGAATTCTACTAATAACCTTACTTGAATTCTCGATTAAAAGACTAGAAATTGGAGGTGTGTTTGGTGTGTTGGTGAACTGTTTTTGCTGCGTTTTGGAAAGAAAGGTTTCTCTGATTTTGGACAAGAAGTTGAGGTCAATTAATTCTATTTTTAACCAAGAACAACCCCCCAGAAAAATTTAAGGATTTTTCCCCTTTTAAACCTCTCAAATTGCAAAGAGAAAATCTGGAAACTGGCAGCTAGGTGAGCTGTCGATGAACTGTTTGTGAGCTGAGTTTATCACGTTTTCCTTAGGATTTTTGGCTGTTTATTTTTTTGGAATCATACTTCATATTGATAGGAATAGTCACAGCAGAACTAAGGTAAAAATTTCCTCTTGTTTATCCCTCAAAAGTTAGTGAAAACTAATTGAAAAAATGGCTAAATGTTGTTGAGGTGCCGTGTGTTATTGTTGCTATTGTGACTGCCTTTGGTTAGTTAATTTGGGATGGATTTTGTTCTGCAGATTAAGCTTGTTGTTAGATTATAAAACCACTGGATTAAGGAGGTTTAAGGCTGATCATTGAAATAGAAAATTGGCTAAAGAAAAGTTCATCGGAGAAAGGTATGCAAGGCGTTCCGTCCATCGTTTTTTAAGCACGATTCATGTGTTGTGAATTGAATGAGCCAGAAACCTCTTTAAAATTCTTGAGGCATTATTTTAAGCTTTATTTAATCTTTAAAGTTTCATGTTTTATTGTGGTTAAATGTTAAGATTATGCCTTGCCGAAGTGAAGCATCTGAAGTGTTATATTGTGTTGATTGTTGTCATAGTTGTACATTGAGTTGGAGACCCATCAGTGTAGGCATTGTTAGCTGGTCCTTAATGCATGTTATGTATATATATAAATATATATATACATATATATATATATATGTGTGTGTGTGTGTGTGTGTGATGTTAAATGTGTTTAAAGGTCTGGTTGCTAACGGAAATTGGTGAAAGAGCCATGATGATGACATGTAAACAATTTTAAGCCAAATAAAGACATCGCAAGCTATTAAGGGTAAACAGTTTTATTGAATTGGGATTGCCTGGTTATGGTTGTCCTTTATCTTATGTGTATGTTATGAAATAGGCCAGACCAAGGGGGGATTTCATAATCCCCTTTCCCTTAAGCTGCACGACAAGCTAGCGAGTCTCCAAGCTCTAATGTCCTTTGAACAAGATCTATAAATCTTGTTGAAACTCTTAGGCCATCTAGAGTTTCTTATGATTTATACAAGTTTTGAATACATTCATTTAAGTGTTGTTTTCTAGATTTACATGTTATATGTGCTCACTTGCAGTTATGAATTATGAAGAAGGGCTATGGAGGCCACATATTTAGTATTCATCATTTCTATGTTATATGTGTTAATTTAGTCTAGTATAAGCCATATCGGCTCCATTTATGATTTTGTTTAAGATTTATTGATTTTAACCCGCTGTGGTACACCGGCTTGACAGATTTTACTCTGGTGTGGTACACCGGCTAGAGGGATTTTTTTTACCCCAGTGTGGTACACCGGCTGGATGAGTTTTATATGGATTTTATGGTCAGCTGGCCGCTGGCATTTCAGTTATAGTTTTGTTGTGCATTAGATGATCGCATTTATACTTCAATATTGAGTTATTGTGAAGTTTCGATTTTCAGGATTCCAGGTTTTTACTATTCTTTATTTTTGGCTCTGTTATCATTGTTATCTTATATGATTACAGTTTTCAGCCTTACAAACCAATACATTTTATTTGTATTGACGTCCCTTTACTTAGGGACCCTTTTTTCAGACGTGTTGCAGGTACAGGCTAAGGCTCAGATCATCAGATGCAATAGGAGCCAGATTTCAGGGTATGCTCCTATCTTTCAAGAGCCATGTCCTATTTTGACTATTTTGAGTTTTGTGTACAACAAGGCTTGGTTGGGTCCCTGTCCCATGCATTTCAGTTTTTTTACACTGTAGAGGTTGATGTGGACTAGTTTGTGTAGTAGTTTTGGTTGTGTAGTCGTGTTGGTTTTCCATTGATCTATTTAGCTTTATTGTAGCCTTGTTGTCTTTCCAGGTTTTATATTCGTTATTTTCAAGATATTTTGGGTCCAGTATTTATCTTGGTTTGTTATGACAGGTGTCTTGATCAATCTTAGTGTTACATTTATGGATGCTATATAGCCGACTTCTCGATTAATCATGATTCGAGTGCTAGTTGCGCCCAACCCCAATTTTGGGGCATGACACTCTGTTCCAAGAAAACCCTTTTCGATGCTTTTGGAGTGATCGCCATTGATCGGAAGAGAGACGCTGAGGCACCCACAATGAAGAGGAAAAGATTGCAAGCCTCTGGGGTAGCTGAGGGATCCTTTTCCCATGGGTCGGACCACTGACAACACGCCTCAGATTTGAACGTGCCCCAACACAAATTGTCAGGCCAAGCTTCAAGTGACATGCCTCATTGGGGAGAATCTTCCCCTCCTCAATCCTCCCAACCAAGAGGTCTCTACAAACTTGTGGAAATGACCAACTCTCACGAGAGCCAACTCCAAAGATTTGCCAAGAGTCTCCCCGCACTCATTGGTCAAACAATTAAGAAGGAGCTCAAATCTTTATATGAGAGTGTCACTATGTTGTGCAAGAGGGTGGATGCAGTTGAAGGGGCAGTCACCTCCCTCCAAACTGAGGTGCAAGAATGGAAGAGTCTAACTTCAATAGAGGTTCCCGACATGAGCGCCCTTGATGCTGAAATGGCTTCTCCCTCCATAGTTCGGGGCCTTATTGATGATCTATTCGAGGGCTTGGGGGAGGATTTTGATGGGCTAGGTGAGGCAAGTGGTGATGGTGCAGGTGATGCAACTGCTGATATGAGGAAGAAATGACTCACTCGGGGAGTTTCTTGTCCCTTTCCCTTTTGCATGCATACATTGGGGACAATGTACTCTTTTAAGTGGGGGAGGGATGAGCGTAGTTGTTGGGGAGTCATTGATGTCTTCTATTTTTGTTTGAATTGATTGGATAGAACCCTTGTTGGGCTGTTGTTTATGTTGTTTGATGATTGCCTTTGCCGAGCTTATTTTGGTAATGAAATGAATGGCATGATTTAGTTTTGAAGGTTGATATGTGAGTGACAAAAAAGGATCTTAGCTTTGAATTGATAAAGTTTCCGCGCATGACCCGAGTTGTTCGCCTTTGTAATTAGTAGGATAGTAAATAAATCCAAAGGGTTTTCTTCATACCATGGTTCTTTCGTGAGGAGCGTGTTTTTGTTTTTTCATTCTTTTTTATTGTCGGACTGGGTTGGCACTTCCCGATGATAGATTGTGTTGCAAGTCTCTTAAGGGAAAATGCCATGTTGATTTTGAGTCTTTTTATGAAGCTATTTTGAGAGGAATCACCAGAAATATTTTTGAAATGAAATTTTAAAATGGGGGCATGAAAAATGAAAGATAACGAGCAGATGTTTGAGGCAAGAGCATATCACTCTTTATCATAGTTTGTAAATTCCTTGCTTGACTTATGAGTTTGCATGCTTTGATTCCCTGACTTGAAATTTTATAATGAAAATGACTCTTGTGGAGCCTTTAAGGGTAATGCCTTGTGTGGTGAGAAATATTTAGGGAATCTCATGCATGACTTCTTGTCTAGAACTTTCCCCAAGTGTGACTCAAGGCGAAATCCTAGATGTAGTTGCACTTAGAACATTATTTTAGGTTTTCCTTTGTTTAGCAACTTTACCCATATACCCTCCTTTAACATTGATCTTTGTTAGCCAATGTTGAGCCTTAGACCCCTTCTTTGGCAATCACATTACAGGCCTTAAGACCGTTCGTAATACCTCTCTTTGGCACCTATCCTCCCTAAGTCCTAGTGATAGTATAATGATAATATGAGGCTTCAAGCCTTAAAAACGGAGTGATAAGGAAAAAATGATAAATGAGGCAAAATCACATATTTGGGGGTGTAAATGGGAAACATAGGAATTTCAGTTTGAGGCAGCACCACATTGTGTAAAAATGCATAAAATAATGAATCGAAAAGAGAAAAAGAATATTTGTAAACTGGTGCTTCCTCTTGCTTAGATAAGGCTAATTGTGAGAGCCAAAGAAGTTATAAGGAGGGTCATTGAGAATGAAAGTCAGAGATGATGAAAGAGGAGAAAAACGGTGAGGTGATTGGAAATAGTTGATGGGAGGTATATTCACAAAAGGCATTAGGGAGGTTCTAGTCACTAAAGCTAAATTTTCATCCTACCCTTAACTAAAGACTACATCATAATCCGCAAGTCCTAAATGATTTTGAGTGCAATCGCTCTACATTAGTGGCGAATTACATGAAGGGCAAGCCTATGGGTCAAGTTGTGTGCATAAAGATATCTTTCAGGAGAGTGAGCGTGATTATCTCTTCCAAATAATCCCTTGTGTGTATTTAATGATTACATGACAAAAGAATAGGGATTCTCCTTTCCATTAGTGGCATCACCCCTTTCTGGGGACATAAGTGCATTTAGAGTTAATGTGTGGATAGGGCATGAGAAATATAAACTCTAAGGCAAGTTTTGAACATGCACTAAATATGACTTGAGATGTTATGTGCATTTCATGGATAAGCAATGCCCTTCTTTTACAAAATGAATCCTCTCATGAGCCATGTTTGTGAAAGGTGGTAGCCTCTTGAAATATCTTCATTGTTTTGGTTTATAGGGGAATATTCTTCTCTTTTCCGATGAGATTGGTGAGCATTTTTGGGTTGCCATAGACAGGTGGTTATTGATGTTGAAACTTGTGTGGAGTGGCATGTTTTTCTAATGCTAAGAATTGCATTACTTGAGGACAAGCAATGGTTCAAGTTTGGGGGTTTGATGAGTTGGTAAATTCACCAACTTATTGGGCTCTTAAGCTTGACTTTTGCTAAGTTTTTGAGTTGTTTATGTGGATTTTATGCCCTTTTTTGCTTTTGTTTTGTGCAGATGCCTAATGTGAAGAAAAGAGCAAGAAATGGAGCAAAAAGAAGGAAGTAGGCTGAAATTCGGCGTTCTACCAAATAAGACCGGTGAAACACCGGTCAAAAGAAGATTACCACTTCCCCTAGGAAATAAGCCACCGGCGAAACACGAGTTTCCATTGGCGACTCACTGGTTCAGCCTCCAAATGGCACCTGATTTGCTGGATTGAAGGGCAAAACATCGGTGGAGCATAGATGGCGATCAATGAAACATCAGCGGAACCACCGCTGACTACTGGAATGTATTGAAGCAGCAGATAATGTAGCTAGCAGTCCGCGAATTTCAACCAGTGAGCTGCCGATAGTCCCACTATTCAAGAACACTGCTCAGGGGAAAAATTGTCCAACATGGAAAAGGAAAGAGAAGATGCCCTATTTTCTTGGATATAAGTTTTAGAGATAGTACTGTGCACTAGGGGATATCATAGAACAACATATCATATCATCTTTTTCCTTTCCCAGCTTTAGAACATTTCTTTGGCAGAGAAAAGGAGAATTTGATTGGTAGAATCTGAAAAATACTATTCTCTTCTTCTTCTTCTTAATAGCAAGGTATTGTCGTTGTTGAAGACTACTTGTAAGCTTGATTTTACTACTCTTGTTATTAATTCAATGATTTTATTGTTAAATGTGCTTTTGAATTTCTTAATCACGAGTAGCTAAATCATTAACTAGGGGTGTGTGATGATGTATACTTAATTAGAGTGGGTATTGCTAGAGTCATCTTCATATTGTTTAAATAAGTGTAAATCTGTTAGATTCTCCTCAATTTATAATGGAAGATCCATTGATTATGATGTGGGTCCAATTCTTCTTACTTGATTGTTGCTTGTAAAAGAATAATTAAGTATTGGAAGAGAATTTAACGGTGAGTATGTATGAGAGATTGCGAAATTGGGCTAGAAATAGACAAAATTACATTCTCACTCCTAATTAGTAGATAATAGCTAGAAATTAGTGTAGCTACTAATCCAAATCTGATCGGATTGAGCTAATATTAGCTAGAGGTTTGATAAAACTCTAGTAACAGGTATTTATAAAGCTGAAAAGCAGTAAATACCCATTTTCTCGAGATTATTTACACTAATTGAACTTATGATATGACCTAGCATGTCCCTATCTAGTTAGTGTATCATCTACACCACACCTCTAGTCTTTCACATTCTTGTCAACAACCTTGGTAATTTTGCTATAGTAGGTAACCAAATTAGCAATCATATTCTACTCTAAATTCCAATTTCCCCCAACTTGTTTATTTTTATGTTATTTCTAAGTGGTGCAAGCTAATTTCAATTTCTCAACTGACACTTGTAATTATCACTCACTACCCCTCGTGGGATTTGACCCCGACATCCGTCGGGTTACTTGTTTTGGTACATTGACCATGTATACCCTTTATATGAGGAGTATATTTTGGACGTTATCACCTACGCGATGCCAACTTCTGCATGTTCGATCTTTCAATCCCATTTTTCCATTCTTGCACGTTTAAGATAATTTAAGCGCAAATTCATTACTTTTATACCTAAAAGCATCTTATCATGTGTTTTAGTTTATTTTCACAAATATATCATAAAACATATGCAAAAACATATAATTTGTTCAGGAAATATAGTAAAGTATGGGCAAAATATGGCTAACAAACATACCGTTCATCAAATGGTATCTTTAAACCTTGTCTAGATTCATCTGCAATCATGTTTATTGATGATATCTTGATTTACTCTAAGATTAAGCAGGAACATGAGAATCATCTATGGACTGTGTTGGGGTTGTTGAAGGAGAAACAATTGTATGGCAAGTTCACTAAATGTGAATTTTGGCTGGAGTCGGTATCTTTTTTGGGACATGTAGTCTCCAAGGAGGGGATTAAAGTGGACCCACTTATCTTGGGCATATTTATATGACCCAGCATTGTATTTTCAACCATATTGGAGCCTAGTTGAGCATAATACCGATATATTCGTGCATGTTTTGAATTAATTATGCTTGTGGACTAATAAATGTGATCAGACTATTTGTAGGTGGAAAATACACTAATTTCAGCTTGGTTTTACGAATGGACACTTGGATATGAGGAACGGGAAGTTCACAGAGCTTAAAATTTTATGTTAGAATTCACTCCCGTGCCACGTTGGAGATTGTTTGTGTTTAAAAACGTCCCACAACACTTTTGTAGAAAAAATTAACTTTTGAAGGAATCATTTTTCCAGTGAAAGACCGTGTTTGGTCCGTGTCACATAGCAGCAATGGAACGATGGCCTCCATGACATGGAACCTATTTATTTTTGTGGCCATCAATTTTCCAGTAAATGTCTGCGTTTGGTCCATGTCACGGAGGCAAAATGGCACGTTAAGCTCCCTGATACAGAGCTTGGATTTCTAGAACTCCCACAATTCTAGTAAGCCTCCGCAATAGCTCCGTGTCACGGAACAGTTCCTTCGCGATGAGCTCCATGTCACGGAGCTAGTTATTCCCTATGTATTTTTCCACTTGTATAAATAGAACACTTAGATGTTTTATTTTTCATTATCTAAAATATTAACAAGAACGTGGGCAACCACAATTGAGCTGAAGAAAACTCTAGGGTTCTTTCTCTTCTCTTTTCTTCTAAATTTCAATTGTTCTTATGCTAAAAACTTGTTTGGAGATGTTTAATCAAAGAATGAGTGGCTAATTAATCTCATTCTAAGTTTAAGGCTATTTGCATGATTGTATGATTTTATTTTATTTTCATCTTGATGTTCTTCTATCATGAATGGTCGTTCTACTATTCCTGCTCTTTGTATTTTACTGTTTGGCCAACATTAAGATAAATTCATAACCTTAATTTGACTCTAAAAGGAGAATTATTTAGGGTAGAACGAGGAATAGGGGAATGTGTTCTTATCTTTGCTATAAATTGAAGGAAGGATTCGTGTGTTGGATAGAATTATACCTACAACACCACATTCGGTTAGCAACGGGAACAAATTCTTTTAAACCTAAGATGAGTTATTGCATCACAATTTAATATGTATAGTTGGAAAGTTCATAATTAGGCAATTCGCTAGAGGTTCGAAAGACTATAGTCAAACTTTAATTCCTCATAACCATCAACCCTATAGAGAATGTAGCTGAAGAAAAATATAAGTTGTACATGATTGCGTCTCATACCTTAACTTTAGAATATTCTTGCTTATTGATTTAATCAACGTTCTTTGCTTCATTGATTATTACTTTTTCTAGATTTATATTTATAACACTCTTAATTTATTGGGCTACTTACACACTTGTGTAGAATAATCGTGAATATTAAAATCAAAAAATCACTACATCATAGTCCCTAAGGGTTCGATATTATGCTTGAAGAAGCCATTATATTACTTGTACGACCACGTGCACTTGCGTGCATTTGGGTGACGACATGTTTTTGGTGCCGTTGTCGGGGAATGGCAAATTTATTGAAATTGTGGGTTTTAGTTTCGCAATTTTTTGTACTAGTGTTGACAACTTGATTTTAGATACTACACTTGCAGGTACAGGGCAATTTCTAAAAGTTGGCAAGGAATAAAGAACTGGTGGATCCACTGTTGGAGCCTGAACGACAGTTCCATTTGCTAAGGAGAGAAGCTCTCAAAAGAAAGTTGCAGCTGTTAAAGAGAGAGATTCTGGAACAACAACAACATCCACTAGTTGGGCAGGAAGAGTTGTTTCCCGAAATAATGGCAGTAAGACCAGTATGCGAGGTGGCAATCCCACACACGAACAATGTTACATCTAGCATCTGCAGGCCAGAGCCAAGAGGTAGATTTGAGCTGAAACAGAATAAGGTGCAGGTCTTGCATACCAGCAAGAAATTCATAGGTCTCCCCTATGAAGACCTGCAGCATCACCTACAAAATTTTCTGAAGATAAGTGACGCATACATACCCACAGGGGTATCATCAGACTATGTGAGGCTTACATTGTTCCCGATTCCTTGCTGGGGGAAGTGAAGAGGTGGCTGAAAGTTGAACCACCTAACTTTATAACCACATGGGATGATCTAGCAAGGAACTTTTTGATCAGGTTCTTTCCTTCTGGGAAGACATCAAAGCTTAGAAGTCAAATTCTAAGTTTCAAACAGAAAGATGGTGAGAACCTGTACCAAGCTTGGGAAAGGTTCAAGTCTATAATGAGAGATTGTCCTCACCATCACCAGTCAAATGATGTGTTGGTGCACACATTTATAGAAGGCTTCGAGCCTCACACCAAAATCCTTTTAGACTCTGTAGTTGGAGGGAAAGCCTTGGAAAAGACTAATGAGGAATTATACACATTGTTGAACAGAATTTGGCAGGGCAACCCAGAATGGAATGCTGACACACCTAGAGGTGTGGTGAAGCAAGCGACAAGCGTCTTAGAGGTGGATGGGCTAATAGCTATTGCTGCACCGATAGTTGCATTATAGAATCAGATGAACACTCACTTTAGTAACATGAACTTGGGGAAGCCACAATTTCCAGTGAATGCAGTCCAACAAGTGTGGTGTGAAGTTTGTGGATGCATTGAACACTCAGCTGTGTCGTGTGGTGCTAACCCAGATTGAGTTTATTTTGTAGGGAATGTGCAAATGAGCAATAATCAGCATTATGGCAAATATTACAATTCCAATTGGAGGAATCATCCAAATTTTTCATGGGGTGGTAATAATCACCAAAGCCAAAGTTTGAATCAGGGTCCGCACAGAAATCAAGAGGCACATCAGAATTTCCAACCCCAATCCATAGGGAAAATGCTCCTACTCAGTCCAGCAACATTGAAGACATGCTGAAGACAATTATAGCCAACCAAGATCAGATGGTGGCTGACCAAGTAAAATTGACAGCCGACATGAAAAATCAATAGTTGGCTACAAATGCTGTAGAGATTCAGCTGGGACAGCTAGCTGGAGCACAAAATACTAGACCCCGGGGTAGGTTGCCGAGTGATACAGACACCGAACCTAAGAAAGTAAATGTTGTTATCACCAGGAGTGGGAAACAACTGAAAGATTTGGTGCTTGAAAAGCCAGCACAAAAAGTTGTAATTATAGAGGAGGAGGTCGAGGAGCTGTAAAGTCACCAGCACCACCCCCTTTCCCTCAGAAATTGAAGAAGCATAAGGAAGAAGCATGCTTCCAAAAATTTATGGAATTATTAAAGCAGGTACATATTAATCATCCACTGGTGGATGTTTTATAGGGTTTTCCTAAATATGCAAAATACATAAAATATATTGTGGCAAACAAGAGTAGACTGACGGTGTGTGCCAAAGTTGCACTTATTGAGTAGTGTACATCACAGATACATAACAGACTGCCTACAAAGCTAAGAGATCCGTGAAGTTTTACTATCTAGATTACCATTGGGTAGTCCATTAGAGCCCGTGGTTTATGTGATCTTGGTGCGAGCATTAATTTGATGCCCACCTCATTGTTTAAGAAGTTGGGTTTGGGTAGTCCAAGACTCACCACTATGATTTTGCAGCTAGTGGACCGCTCATTGGCCAGACCAAATGGAATTGTGGAAGATGTGCTAGTGCAAGTAGGCTCCCTTATTTTTCCGGTAGATTTAATAACTCTTGATTTTGAGCCAAATTCGAAAGTCCCATTTATTTTGAGATGTCCCTTTTTGGCAACTAGAAGAACCTTGATAGATGTAGCAACAAGGCAACTAACTATGAGAGCCCATGACAAGGCGGAAGTGTTTGATTCCTATAAAACCATGAAGCTCCCTACAATTTATGAGGAGCTGTCAGCCATAACTGTTATTGACCAAGAGTTAGCACATCAGCTTATTAGCCCAAAGGATCACTTGGAAAGAATATTGGTGGGATAGGATCAGTTCGGGGATATTACAACTTATTAAATGTTTCAAGCACTGAATGCGGCCGACATGTTTTTTCAGAAGCAGGAGTTTGAATCTGTACAGAGATCTTTGTAGCCTTCACCCAAGCCATCTGTTAAGGAGCCCTCCAAACTAGAGCTAAAGGCATTGTCTCCACATCTCAATTATGCATTTTTGGGAGAAGCTGATACATTGCCTGTCATTATTTATTCAGGACTAAAAAATTCATAGGCTCAAGAAGCATTGGTGGTCTTGAAAAAGTGGAAGAGAGCCATAGGATGGCAAATGTCAGACATCTACGGATTCAGTCCGGCCTTTTGCATGCATAAGATGTTAATGGAGGAAGGATCCAAACTGATTGTGCAACATCAAAGAAGGTTGAACCCAGTGATGAAAGATGTGGTACAAACGGAGGTAATTAAGTGGTTAGATGTAGGAGTGGTCTATCCGATCTCTGATAGTGAGTGGGTTAGCTTGGTTCAGTATGTCCCAAAGAAAGGGGGCATGATAGTTATCATGAATGAGAAGAATGAGTTGATTCCTACTCGCACAGTCACAGGCTAGAGGATTTGCATGGACTACAAAAAATTAAATGAGGCCACCAGGAAAGACCATTATCCCATTCCATTTATTGACCAGATGTTGGATAGACTTGCAGGCCAGGAGTATTATTGCTTTTTGGATGGTTATTCTTGCTATAATAAAATATCCATAGCCCTAGAAGATCAGGAGAAGACCACATTTACTTGCCCATATGGGACGTACACCTTCAAGCATATGCCATTTGGGCTATGCAATGCACCGGGCACCTTCCAATGATGCATGATGGATATATTTCATGACATGGTGGAAGAGTTCGTGGAGGTCTTTATGGATGATTTTTCTATTTTGGGTAACTCATTTGCTATATGTTTGCAGAATCTAGACAAGGTCTTCGCTAGATGTGAAGATAGGAACCTGGTACTGAATTGGGAAAATTGCCACTTTTTAGTCAAGGAAGGCATTTTCCATGGCCATAAAGTGTCACAAAGTAGTTTGGAGGTTTACCATGCCAAGGTAGAGGTTTTTGAGAAGTTGCCACCGCCAATGTCTGTCAAGGGTGTCTGCAGTTTCTTAGGACATGTTGGGTATTATAGGCGGTTCATTTAGGATTTCGCAAAGATCTCCTGAAACGATGCGAAAACTACTGGAAAAAGATATAAAGTTTGAGTTTAGGGCATAATGTGTCAGGGCTTTTGAGGAGCTAAAGAAGAAGCTAGTAGAAGTCCTATTCTTATTGCTCCTGAATGGGAGTGCCCATTTTAGCTGATGTGTGATGCTAGTCTTGTGGTTGTGGGTGTCGTGTTGGGGTAGAGGAGACAAACTATTTTTCACTCCATATACTATGCAAGTAAAACATTGGATGCAGCTCAGTCTAATTATACTGTAACAGAGAAGGAGATGCTGGCACTGGTGTATGCATTTGATAAATTCAGGTCCTACCTTGTTGGGAAAAAAGTGGTGGTGCACATGGATCATACTGCGATCCAGTACTTATTCAATAAGAAGGATGCTAAGCCTAGGTTGATTAGGTGGATATTATTGTTGCAGGAGTTTGACTTGGAAATTCAAGACAGGAAAGGTAGCGAAAATTAGGTAGCAGACCATTTGTCGCGGCTAAAGGACAGGTCACACGTGAGTGATGTTGGCGCATCCGAGAAGAGTTCCCTGATGAGAAACTCTTGGCACTAAGTGTGGCGGAACTCCATTGGTAAGTGAACATAGTGAACTTGATAGTAAGTTAAGTGTACCTACTAGAGGCAACCGCTCAACAATGAAAGAGGCTGAAGTATGACTCCCGATTCTACATGTGGGATGAACCATATCTATTAAAGTAGGGTCTAGATCAAGTGGTGAGATGGTCCATTCTAGAGAGCCAAGTGACACAGGTGTTGAGAAGCTATAATTCCTCACCATATGGCAGTCATCATGGAATAGAGCACACTGCCCATAAGGTGTTCCAGTCAGATTTCTTCTGGCCAACTTTATTCAAGGACCCAACAACATATGTTAAGGAATGTGATCAATGCTAGAGGATGGGCACAATCAGCAGAAAACAGGAGATGCCTTTGCACAACATCTTGGAAGTTGAGGTATTCCACCTGTAGAGGATAGATTTCATGGGGCCATTTCCACCGTCATTCGGCAATCAATACATTTTGATAGCAGTGGACTATGTCTCCAAATGGGTTGAGGCCACAACATTCCCCACTAATGATGCTAATGTAGTGGACAAATTTGTTAAGAAGTAGATATTTTCTAGGTTTGGAACCCAACGAGCTATTATTAGCGAAGGAGGTTGACACTTTATAAACAACTGGTTTCTAAACCTATTGGCCAAGTGTGGAGTTCGGCGTAAGGTTGCTACAACGTACCACACGCAGACTAGTGGATAGATTGAAGTATCAAATAGGGAAGTCAAGAAAATTCTACAGAAAATCGTGAATGCTTAATGAAAATATTTGGCAAGAAAATTAAATGATGCTTTGTGGGCGTATAGGACTGTATAAGATGCCAATTGGGACTTCACCGTATCATTTGGTTTATGGGAATGCTTTTCAATTGCTTGTGGAGCTTGAACATCAGGCATTTTGGGCTGTGAGGAAATTGAACATGGATCCTGAGTTAGTAGAGAAAAAGAGGATGTTTCAATTCCATGAACTGGAAGAGTTTCAGTGGCAATCCTATGAGAGTGTGAAGCTGTATAAAGAAAATACCAAGAGATGACATGACAAGCACATAGTGCCTCGAGTCATCGAGCCTGGGCAGATGGTGTTACTATTCAACTCATGTTGAAGTTATTTCCTGGAAAGTTGATGTCCAAGTGGTCTGGACCATTTGAGGTTACTAGGATGACCCCTTATGGGGCAGTTGAATTGTGGCTACAAGACAAAAGTGCCACATTTTTTGGTAAATGGTCAAAGGTGCAAGCATTATTGGGGTGAGGACGTAAATCAAGAGAAGACGTCTATCACCTTAGCTAACGAATGAGTTTGAGTTAGGTCATGAAGTGCTGAAAAATGATCTAAGGTACAAACACATTGCAGGAGTAAAAGTTAAGACTAGAAGTGGAAGGTAAGTGCATATCCAAAAAGGCATCATCTAGTGAGCAGGCAGGATAGCTTCGTGTCACGGAGCTGTTACTACATGTTGCCCAATTAAAAACTCAGCACTGCAAAATAGTGTATGTCCGCGTCTTCTCCGTGTCACGAAGCTTATCCTCCGTGATAGTCTCTGTGACACGTTAATGTAGTTTCTGCGATGGGTTTATTTAAATTGACGGGTCAACCCGCCCCAAATCCCCCTCTTTTTATTTTTAATCTTCATTTTCAGCCGTAATCCCCTACTTCTAGTGTGATAAATACCCCGAAGTCCCCTTGCCCTCTCTAAAATTCACTCCAACGTGAACGTTCCATGGCACTAGGTCACCAACTTCATCTCCTCTCTTCTTAAGAACAAGATTAAGAGGTATGTTTATGCTTTCTCTCTCTTCTCTCATGTAAAGTTTGGGCAAGAACATGTGGGTTTGAAAAGATGAGACTAGTTCATGCCAGGGGTAGCATATCTTGGTAAATGTAGTTGAAGCATTCTTCTTACACTTGATATACCCCTAATTGATAGTAATTTGTTTGACAAAATGTACATTGTGAAAGCGTGGGTGTTCTAATTTGTAACTTGGCTAGAAATTATGGAGGATAGAATTGCAAGTCCTAAGATCATGATGTGGTGAATATATGTTCTTTGTGTTTATCTCCAAATTTCTATACCTATTGAACCATATGTCTAAGTGTGTGAATGGTGCTGTAGAATTGCTCAACATGCACTATTTTTCTATGTGCATAGTTTAAATATGTGTATTGAATGAAGATGGAAACATGGTGAAGTGATGTGAAAATCATGAAGGGCTGGGGGATTTTTCTCTTTGTTGAGCTGTGCATCTTGAATTAGGATAACACTGTTAGGTTATGACATGGGAATTGTACATTATTGGTTACATGCAGTTTGTAAGGACATGCTAGAGGATACTACATAGCCTATGCCCCATTGTGAAAAATTATGTTCTTTGTAAATGAGGGTATGCATAAATTGTAAATGTTTCTGTTTACAAGTTCCCAATTGCTTGAAGTCTGAAAGCAATATGAACTTAATGTAAATGATAGTGTCATGGGTCTGAGTTATTTGATTGTATGAAGTCTGAGTAGTACAAGATAATTGCCAAAGTCAATCACTTAGTGATTACCTTAAGTGACAACGTTGTATACTATTGCGGTTGCTTAACCTTGTCATGTTGCTAATGATGTTTCATTATGTGAAAAACTAGTCAATGAGGTGAATAGGGGAAGTTTGAGTACCCGATATTCATGACTAGTGAACCCACTCTAGCAACTAAGTGTGGGGTAACTACTAAAGCCCTGACTTAGTGTTGGCTAGCCATGTTAAATGCCGACTAATTTGGTATCTGTGTTGAATGAACAGGAACAATGTCTGCCAGACAAGACAAAGGAAAAGGTGCTTCGTCCTCCAGCGAAGGCCGAAAGAGGATCTGACTTGGTGCAACTGTACCAGCGGCCCACCAATTCCCAAGGGCCAAAAAAGCCAATTTGGTACCAGATGGGTGGTCGACAAAGGCAATAACTGGTATGCCAAGCATAAGGAGTGGAAATACTTCCCAGAGAAGTAGATTGATCGGGAGAGTTTGGAATAGGAGTTCCCCCGCATAATGCAAAGGCTACACACCCTGGGCATGGACTTCATTTTCAATGAGCCTAGGGAGTGTAATTTACATATGTTTGGGAATAGTACATGAATTGGGACCCCACTCTTCGCAGCCACATGGTCAAGATCTAGGGTCAAGTCATATCATTTGAAGCACATCACTTGAATGCAATCCTGGGTACACCTGACACGGATCCAAATCCACTCCGCTAGCTTAATATCACACCGTCATATGCTGAAATTCGGAACACATTATAGGGGCAACGATCGACAGCCAGGTGGTTCACCACAAAGAAAAGGGGTATCACCAGACCTTACCCTATGCACAGATGAACAAGGAGGCACGTGTCCAGCTGAAGATTGTTTGTAGCTCACTCATTCCAGTGGGTACATATGACTGATGTCATCAGGGATAGGGTCTATTTTGTATACACCTTAATGAGATATTTGAGATAAATATGGGGGTTGTGATCAAATCATCCATGAAAAAGGCGAGGCTGCATTAGGGGCACATGTACGACTTTGGTGGTCTACTAACTATCTACCTTAGGAGCCAAGACATTGAGGAGGAGGCTTCGGACTATAGGACAAGAGTAGAATGGCGCGTTGTCGATGTGACAAAGACTAAGGCGGAAGATACCACTTATGAGCCAGTTCTCACATTAGCCGAGCGTCATTCTTGAGATGATAGCTATGCGGCCAAGATGTTTGGACTGCAAATGCTGCAACTTTAAATTGGTGCATGGCCCACAATAGAGGATGAACTGTGGAAGGTGGGTAGGGACTACCCATGAATGAACATGCTAGAGCCATGTGTAAGATTGGGCCCATATTTGTAGAGCCGATGGATTATTGTGTACCCATCAATGCGGAGAGGCGCCGGGAAGACTCAGACATTGATTCAGATGATGATGAGGCGGATGACATTGACCTTGGTGAGGAAGCTTTTGCACCATATGAGGAGATTGATACAGTTGTTTGATTAGGGAGTCTTCACCACCCTAACTCTATTTTTATATTGATATGTAGAAAGCACTGGGGACAGTGCTCATTTTAAGTGTGGGATGGTTATTTTGTGTATGTTTATCTATGTGACTCTCTGTGGCATGTATTAACTAGTAACAAAAAGCAAGGCTATGACATATAATTCATATCTAGGAACAAGACTTTGTATTGGGTATGTAATAGCTAGTAAGATTATCTGTTTTTGTTCTTATGTTGTTGCTTCTATTGCTCTTGATTTTTTTCAAATTTTTTGGGTTTCTCGACTTTTATTTTTGGTTCTTTTCCCGAGAATAGTCCCTTTAAACCGAGTAGATTTTTTTAGTCATAGGTAGAGACTATTCCCTATGATAGTTGGATGACGATTGCCTTAAGGGAAATTAGTCATGTTTAAGAAATAAAACCATCACTAATGGGCTAGAGTACTCCACTTGGTCAGATGCTAGACTTCATAGGATATACATCTGAAACAAGAAAATAGTGAGGAGAAAATGGTAGGATCATATAGGCCATGGTGTTTAACTCTAAACTGTAAAATTTTAGGATTAAATGTGCTTGTCACTCAATGCGGATGAAATCGTAAAAGAGGTCTAGGCTACCCAAGTTTGAACCTTTGTGCCATGTGTGGTGAGAACTTCATATATTTCTTGCTAACTACCATCTAGAATTTGCCTTGTGCGTATGAAAAGCTGAAAGTGGCATTAAACTTAGCAGATATGATTAAGGCACTTCTTTGTGAACCAAACTATTTGACCCATATCAATCACTATTCCTCACCTTGTTGTTATCCGTAGTGAGCCCCATTTGAGCCTTCAAGCCTATTTTTGTTGGAATAGCCTAAATAATTAGCCTTACCCAGTTTTTTCAAACGACCTCAATGTTAATTTGATCCAAATAAGTCCTAATGCACTGTATTGAGACGTTATTTCAAAGGAACGAGTGAATAGTAGGGCGGGGGAAGGATTGGTGTGTGTACTCAATTTTTTGTTCATAAGATAAATAAAAAATGATTTATATATAGACGTATGTATGTGTGTGTGTATATGTATATATATATAATGTATTAATGAGTCTAGTCCATGGTTACACACTCCTTACATCTTGGATGAGAATTAGTAATTGAGGGTAAAAACAATCGTGAAATGGTGATTGAAGTGCTAAAGAAGTAAGGCACTGAAAAGTAAAATGTGTAATTGTCTTAAAGTATATAGGGATAAGAGTCACTTTGACCCAAACCATCCTACCCATCCCGTAGCCGACATTACAACCATAAAAGCCCTTTTGATCCTACAAGTGATGTTATGCTTGGTTGAATAGTACACTACAGGCAAACTCATGGTATGTTAGATTTTCTTGAAATAATCTTTGAAGCGTGAGTGAATTAGTTATAGAATGTACTCAATTGTGGTCATATTGATCTCATGAAAGTAGGGACATTGCATCCAAGTGAGCACATACTTTGGTGAAGCTAATGACCTCGCTACTATGATGTAAACATGTTGGCCAAATTTTCGGTTGAAAATTATTTATTAGGGCTTGTGTGATTCTGCTGATGAATGTGGTGAGTGAAGACAATGCTTGATTGAATAAATTGTATTCCATGATTAATATGTTTAACACAACTAGGTGTGAGCTATCTGGTTCCATTGATGATGGTAATGTTTAAATCATGCCAAGGATGTTAAAGGATTTTCTGAGGACGAACAAGGTTATAAGTGTGGGGTGGTGATCTTGGGCGTATTTATACAACCCAACACCGAATTTTCAACCATACTGGAGCCTAGTTGAGGATAATGCCGATATATTCATGCATGTTTTGAATTAATTATGCCTTTAGACTAACAAATGTGATTAAACTATTTGCAGGTGGAAAATACACTAATTTCATCTTGGTTTAGCGGATGGACACTCGGAGATGAGGTACGAGAAGTTTAGAGAGCTTAAAAATTGATGTTGGAATTCACTCCCACACCACGTTGGAGATTGTTCACGTTTAAAAACTTGTCATGGAACATTGGTAGAAACAATTAACTTTTGAAGGAATCAATTTTCTAGTGAAGGACGACGTTTGGTCCTTGCCACGGAGCAGAAATGGCACGGTGGCCTCCGTGACACGAAACCTGTTTATTTTTGCGGGTATCACGTTTCCAGTGAACGTCCAAATTTGGTCCATGTCACGGAGGCAAGATGGCATGTTAAGCTTCGTGACCCATAGCTTGGATTTCCAGAACTCCCAAAATTCTAGTGAGCCTCCACGATGATTCATAACTAAGCTAGGCCTACTAAAGAGACAGAGATTCGGAGTTTCATAGGTCTTTGCAGTTAATACCGCCGATTTGCGAAGAGATTTGCATCCGTTGCCTCGATGTTGAAAAAGATGACTTAGAATGATGTTCCCTTTCAATGGTCCAAGGAATGTGAACAGAGTTTTCAAAAGCTCAAAACCCTTCTAACCACGACACTTATCCTGGCACTACCTGTGTAAGGTAAATATTTCGTAGTTTGTTGTGATACCTCACAGTCTGGGTTGGGTTTTATGTTAATGCAATAAGCACAAGTCGTTGGTTATGCTTCGAGAGAGTGAAGGTGCACGTTAAGAATTACCCCATATATGACTTGGAGTTGGAAGCAGTAGTGTTCGCCTTGAAAATTTGGACGCATTACTTGTATGGGGCTTGTTGTGAGGTGTTCACAGACCATCGAAACTTGTAATATGTGTTCTCCCAGAAAGATTTAAATATGAGACAATGAAGATGGATGGAACTACCTAAGGATTATGATATTACCATTCTGTATCACCTGAGGAAGGCAAACATCATGGAAGATGCCTTGAGCCGAAAAGGAGTAAGTATGGATAGTCTAGCTTCTTTGGAAGCTACTCGACAGCCGATTGACAGAGAAGTACAGAAAATGGTGAATAGCTAGTTGAGACTTTCATTTACAGAAATAGGAGGGACACTAGCCCGTGTGGAGGCTAAGTCATCTCTATTGTATGAGGTAAAAGCTAGGCAATTTAAGGATGCAATACTGAGTAGGATTCGGGACAGGGTCTTACGAGGAGAAGATAAGAAAGTAGTGCTAGATAGCAAAGAAGGGGTCCTAAGGATAAAGGGACGTGTGTGTGTTCCCTGGGTTGATGAGCTAATTAAATCCACCCTGTTAGAAGCTCACAACTTGAGGTACTCCATCCATGCTGGGGTTAAAAAAATGTATCATGACGTAGAACAACATTATTTTTGGGGAAAGATGAAGAGGGACATTTTTGTTATGTCGTCCAGTGTTTGAACTGTCAGCACGTAAAGTACGAGCATCAAAAGTCTAGGGGAGTACTCTAGGGGTAGCCCATCCTAGAGTATAGGTGGGTGTGAATAACAATGGACTTTGTGGTTGGTATGCCGAAAACATTGGGGAAGTTTTACTCCAGTTGGGTCATTGTTGACAGACTGACTAAGTTTGTCCACTTCTTACCTATTCAAGTGACTTACAATGCTAAAAGACTAGCCAAGATGTATGTGAAGGAGGTTATTCAGTTGCATGGGGTACTAGTTTTGATTGTGTCAGACATGGTACACAGATCACCTCCCATTTCTAGAGGACTTTGCAGGAAAAGCTAGGTGCTAGGTTGGACTTGAGCACAGCTTTCCATCAGAAGAAAGACGGGTAGTCAGAAACGACCATTTAGATGTTGGAAAACATGCTTTGGGCTTGCATGATTGATTTTGGTGGCCATTGGGATATATTTTTACCTTTGGTAGAGTTTTCTTACAATAACAACTATCATTCGAGTATTGGCATGGCGCCATTCGAAGCTTTATATGGGAGGAAATATAGGTAAATCGGATAGTTCGATGCATTTGAGGTGAGGCCTTGGGGTGCTAATTTTCTTTAAGAGTCCTTGAAAAATGTTCAGGTGATTTAGGAATGACTGGTAGCTAGTCAAAGCAGGCAGAAACAATATGCAGACAGAAAGGTGGGGGACATGGAGTTCATGGTTGGAGAGCAAGTGTTGCTCAAGGTCATCCCCATGATGGGGGTGATGAAGCTTGAAAAGTGGCGAAAACTTAGCCCGAGATACATTGGTCCATTAAAGATCCTTCGACATGTAGGGAAAGTGGATTATGAATTAGCTTTGCCACCAGGACTGTTAGGGATACATCCAACCTTACATGTCACTATGTTAAAGAAATACCATGGGGATGGATCATATATAATAAAATGAGACTCGATGTTACTGGATGAGAAATCAACCTTTAAGGAGGATTCTGCGGTTATAGTAGATAGAGAGGTCTACAAGTTGAGATCGAAGGAGATTGCAATAGTAAAAGTTGAGTGGAAGAATTGTCCCATAGAGGAAGCCACTTGGGGGACTGAGGCCAACATTCTGAACAAATATCCACAACTATTTGTAGAATCTGGTATGTCTTTTTCCTTGCTTTTGTAGGCCATTTGGGGATGAAAGGTATTTTAATTTATATGTAATGTAACAACCAGTATGTCATTATGGGGGGAAAAATAAGACCGAACACCCCTCTCTAGCATAAGTGTTGGTGGGAAGGTGTTGAGTAGATGTCGATAGAATTTTGAGCAGGGAATGGTTGGTGTGAAAGAAATGGGAGCTATTGGTTACAGGGGACCACTGCCGCGTAGGGATAACCATTGCAGCGAGACCATTATCACGGTTAGAGTTCCATTGTGATGAACTAATAATTATGCAGTCGGATCGGCTATAATGGACCAGGAAATATGCAGTCGGATCCGCTGTGACGGTGTCTTGGGCGTCGTAGCGGGTCGGCTATAGTGGAAATATGACCGCTATAGTGGATGACAGGAATCAGTAAGGGGGTTTTAAGTGGAATTTCAGGGGGTTTACCCCGTTATTCCAAAAACAAACTGTGAGAACTCAGATAGAATTCCCCAAGTACAGAGCAGTTTTCCCTTCTCAAAGGTAACAATCTTAGTCTATTCTCTTTATTTTGGTTCCCTAAGCATGAAGAATCAATAAGGGGAACTGTTATGGTGGAAATTATAGGTTGAAAAGCCCTAGAACAATGAGAGTAAGGGAAATTGATTGGGTATTGAGGGTTGATTTATTTGGTAGTTTGTAAGCTTGTAATTATTGTTCCATAGAGTGAAATGGATGGTGCCAGTCAATTATTCCTAGAATGGGAGACCTAGAGAGTGGTGGAAGTGGAGAAGTTAGTGTTAAAGAAACTTGAAAAAAGGTTTGGGGGAGTAGAAACCTACACCGCCCCTATTGTCCCTAAGATCAAACCTGAGGGTTGAATTATAGAAAATAGGAAAAAAGTGCACCAGAGTCACAGAACAACTAAAGGAATGATTTGTTGTTGGAAACAACAATCCATTGTAATGCCTCATTGTAAGCCTTCAGTCAAGCCTCCCAGATACAACAAGTCTAGCAACGAGTCGTTGTCTTGATTCAACGGGTCGTCTTAAGCAGTCTTTAAGTGGAGTTCAGAAAAAGGGGTCGAAGTTTGTTTGGGGAAACAGATAGATACCACGACTCATTAAGGAGAGTAGTGATTCGTTGTATGCAACTGTTGTCTAGAATTAAGTATCAATGTAGGTGAGGAGCAGTAGTGACAATGGGAGGAGCGATGAGTCATTGTTTCATATAATGACTTGTCCTGTCCAATCATTGATCAAAGAATTAGTAGAGTACAAAATGTACTCCAAAAACAATGGACTAATCCAATGAGCCATCGAATATAGCAACGACTCATTAGAAGGTTTATTGTAGCTGACAGTCTGGATTTGATGCAATTTCCCAGTGTTAGTTATGTAATTTCCCCAGCCCAAACTTCTTAATGACGTTATTTTGAGCCTTTTAATGAGTGTTTCAAGAAGTTTTAGCCTAGCCTAGGTCATTAGGCTTTCATAACATCATCCCCTTCTAAGATCAACCTAGAATTTCTCTTTAATTTCACTCTCCATTCTCTTTGGCTTTCAAGACCAGCTTAGAAATCCATTTACCCAAGTATGTAGTGCCATGAATGGGGGATTTCTTCCACCCTCATGCCTAAATTTCTCCTCTAATTCATGAATTCAAGTTTCTAATCAAGTGTATTAATTTCTATGATTTTAACCCGATTTATGAAATTATCTATGTTATATCTATGGGTCCAATCTCTTCATGTTCTGACGAATGATTTAAGATAAATGGTCAGATTTTACACTCAAATTGATTATAAATTCATGTTTTCAAGTTATTAGAAATTATTCTCTATTATGCATGTCTTCATGAAAATTCAAGCCTATGATCCATTATTTCAACATTATTAGTTATTTAGTGTGCATGAATGTTTATAAGCTCTTAACTTATGATTCCATGATTTTGACTTATGAAGTCTATTTTAAGTATATATAATTTCATGACTTGGGCAAGCCCATCCAAAGTTAAGTTTTCTTATTATAATTTTAGCCATTGCTAACAAGATCAATTTATTATATGTTTTGGAGTCAGGACTCCCAATACTTAGATTTAAGCTATTTTTTTAGAATATGATTATATGAGCAATATGCATGTTTTGAGAATAGTATCTAGCATCGAGTAGGAAGGTGGTTCTGAGGTTCTGATCTCTAAACTACGTACCAACGTAGGATATATTCTTATTGGGACCTCCTAAGAGAGTGCGTCCCCTGCCCAAGGGCACACCCGAGATATCACACCTCATTCATCCATAGCCCTGGAAAGACTTAGGATGGATCTTCTCCATGTGAGCAAGATGTGGGATCATCACGTGCTCATACATGGTGGTTGGCAGTTTTGATAAGTCTCCCATTGTTCCTCATGAATTCAGTTACTCATGTTCATAACTTATGATATTATGTTTTATAACATATTTGACCTAATGATCAGTTTATGAGTTTTTACATACGATATCAAGCATGATAAATCATATGATTTTTATTTTTAAATCTTTGTTCATTATGTTCAATTTATGATAAACAACTTATGATTATGTATATATCATATACATGGCCTTTAACATGCAGTCCTTACTCTTCTGAAAGTTCTTGATTTATATTCATAAATTCAATTAATGGTTTACTAGCATGTTTTACTTACCTTGAATACTCAGTGTATTTCAAGTACTAACTTCATACTCTATGTTATATCATCTCATGATATAGGTTCGGGTGATCTAGTTCAGTCTCGCCTATAGCTCGATTTCTATCAGTTCATTTCCATTCCCGTTTGGGTGAGTCCTTATCGTCTGAGGCCATCTATCAATTTAGACTTTTTATGAATTGTTTAATTTTATACTTGGAGATTGCTGGGGCTTTTCCCAGCATCTCATCAAATAGTAGAGGCTTTTAGACATAAACTTGGCATGTAGAACTTTGTGACTCAGCATTGTGATATTGTTATTTGTAATTATGCTTTATGATGCTTAGACTTTCTCTTATCCATGTTTATGTTAATTTCCACTTGATTATGATCTTCAGTCATGCTTTGTATGTACCATGGGTTAGCTTGGAGCCATTCATGGTTCTAGGTCCCACGTGTCGATCCGGGGTCCATGCTTGGATCATGACAAACAGATATTAGAGAAAAAGCTTTAGGTGCATCCTAAGGTGTCTGAAAGCCGCATTAATTAGAGTATTTTCCATGGGTGTGAAGCGTTCCACACTTATGTAGAAGAGGCTACGAGATGTTTTAGGAAATTTTCATTTTTTCATGATCTATGTCGTGTGATGAAGTACCTCTCCATTCCTTTAACTCGTGCTATTTGCGTTGTCAGAAACATGCCTCCATGCTGAGTAAATGGAAGGAGAAATAGCTACAGAAATGGTCATGGCAACAGAAATATAGATGGGCATCAGCCAACCCCACTAGCTCCAACAGATCCCTTGCATGAGTGGGTCACTCATGTTGAGTTCAGGGTGGCATTTCAAATGTTAGCATATGACATGACTGCTCAATTCAACCAGCAGGCCACCTATGTTCCCCAGAATGGGAATACAACAGTGACGATAGTGCGAGACTTCCTCAAGATGAACGCACTAGAGTTTCTTGGGTCGAAGGTGGATAAGGACCTACATGAGTTCATTGAGGAGGTGCAGAAGATCACTCAGATTATGGGGGTGACTATAGAGATGAGTGCAGACTTAGCCTCCTATTAGCATAAAGGGTTTTCTCACATATGGTTCCGTCAGTGGAAGGATAGCTTAAAGGGAGTTAGAGCGGTTCCCGTGGGTTAGGATGAGTTTTGACTGCTTTCTTGGATAGGTTCTTCCCTAGGGAGTTGAGAGAGGCAAAGGCAGCCGAGTTCGCCAATCTAAAATTGAACCATAGGACTATTCAAGAGCATGCCTTAGAGTTTACCTGGTTGTCCAAGTATGCACCGGAGGTAATTGCTGATCCAAGGGCTTGTATGAGCAAGTTTGTGAATGGACTGGAAGATTCCATGGTCAAAGAGTGCAGGACCACCATGTTTATCAATGAAATATATTTTTCCCGATTGGTTATATATGCCTACTAGAGAGGTGGAGCAGATAAAGGAAAAGGGGAGAGAGGCCAAGAGGGACAGGATAACGAATCATGGGCACATTCAATAGAGGTATGGTGGTGGACATAAAGCTCAGCTCCACCTAAGGTCATCAGCCCCATCTCCCTTATCAGCCAGCATTCCATTCAGACCATGAGAAGATTAAAGAGGCAGAGCGTCAGGCTTTAGGGTAAAGAGGAGCATGTAATGTGAGCACACTTTTTCGGCTTGTAGGAAGTATGGGAGGAAGCACCTTGGCAAGTTATTAGTTGGTAAAAATAGTTGTTTCGGGTGTGGAAAGCTCGGGCATATGCTCAGAGACTGTCCTTCAGCTAGACAGGGCATGAATAAAGTTCGTGCCCCAGCTACTACTTCAATAGCTCAATAGCTCACCCATCTCAGCAGGGTGCCTCTTCTAGTGTAGGTGTAGTTCAACGCCAGAATAGGTTTTACGTACTATATTCTCATCAAGAGCAGGAGGTCTCTCCCGATATGGTCACAGGTATGTTGCGAGTATTCAATCTTGATGTCTATGCACTGTTAGATCCATGGTCTACTTTATCCTTAGTGACTCCTTATTTGCTATTAGTTTTGGAGTCAATTTCAAAATCCTGTCAAAACCCTTCTCAGTCTCTACTCCTGTCGGTGAGTCAGTTTTAGCTCGATGGGTGTACCGAAATTGCCCTGTCATGATTCTTCAGAAAGTCACCTAAGCCGACCTAGTAGAGTTAGATATGTCCAATTTCGATATTATATCAATTATGGATTGGTTACATGTGTGTTATGCCTCAGTCAATTGTAGAACCCGTATAGGAGAGTTTTGGTTTCTAGGTGAGCTAGTCCTAAACTAGAAGGGTAGTTCAATTATGCTAGTAGGTCGCTTTGTTTCCTATCTCAGTGAAAGGAAGTTGATCCCTAAGGGTTGTGTGTATCATGTAGTTCGGGTCAAGGATTCTACGTCTGAGACCCCAACTTTTCAGTCAGTTCCTATTGTATGTGAGTATCTAGAGGTTTTTCCAAATGATCTACCAGGAGTCCCTCCCGAGCGAGAAATTGACTTTAATATTAACCTTCTTTCTAATACGCAGCCCATATCCATTACTCCTTAGAGAATGGCTCCAACCGAGCTAATAGAGTTGAAAGAGCAGTTAAAAGATCTCCTAGATAAGGGTTTCATTAGGCCTAGTAAATCCCTATAGGGTACTCAAGTTCTCTTTGTGCGGAAAAAGGATGGCTCCCTTGGGATGTGCATTGATTATCGACAGTTGAACTAGGTCACAATCAAGAACAAGTATCACCTCCCCATGATTCATGACCTATTTGACCAGCATCAGGGTGCTAAGTGCTTTTAAAAGATAGACCTCAGATAGATCCAACTATCACTAGCTCAGAGTTAGGGTGACTGACATTCTAAAGATATCCTTCAGGACTCGGTATGGTCACTATGAGTTTGTAGTTATGTCTTTTTTACTAAGAAATACTCCTATAACTTTTATTGATTTGATGAATAGGTCGTTCAAGAAGTATTTGGATATCTTCGTGATTGTTTTCATAGATGATATTATCATATACGCTCGAAGCGAGGAGGAGCATGCCACTTATTTGAGGATTATGTTGCAGATACTCAAGGATCGCCGGCTATTTGCAAAATTCAGCAAGTGTGAGTTTTTGCTAAACTCAATATCAATTTTGGGCCATATAATGTCTAGCGAGGGTGTGGAGGTGGACTCTCAAAAGATAGAAATGGTTAAGAATTGGCCTAGACCAGTCAGTACTACATATATTAGGAGCTTTATGGGATTAGCTAGCTATTTATAGGAGGTTCGTAGAGGACTTTCATCCATTGTAGCACCATTGACTAAGTTAACCCAGAAGAAAGTCATATTTCAGTGGTCAGATGCTTGTGAGAAGAGTTTTCAGGAGTTAAAGACTCGAGTCACTTCAGCCCCTATATTGACCCTGCCAGAGGGCACATATGGTTTTGTCATATATTGTGATTCCTCCAGGGTTGGTATTTGTTGTGTGTTGATAAAGCATTATAAGGTATAGCATATGCCTCTAGACAACTTAAGACTCATGAGAAGAATTATCCAACGCATGACCTAGAGTTGGTAGCTATGGTGTTTGCTTTAAAGATTTGGAGGCACTATTTGTATGGGGTGCATATGGATATGTTCACAGACCATAAGAGTGTTCAGTATGTGTTCACTCAAAAGGATATGAATTTGTGGCAAAGGAGATGACAAGAGCTTCTCAAGGACTATGACATGAGTGTTGTTTATCATCCGGGCAAGGCCAATGTAGTAGTGGATCCTCTCAGTAGGCTGTCCATGAAGAGTGTGTCTCATGTTGAGAATGAGAGGAAGGAGTTGGTGAAGGATGTCCATAGACTTGCTCATTTGGGGTTTGCTTTATAGATTCAATGAATGGTGGTGTTATTATTCAGATGGGTTGGAATCTTCATTGCTAGAAGTCAAAGCTAGGTAAAATGTGAATCCTATCCTAGTGAAGTTGAAGGAAGCTGTTCAAAATCAGAAATTGGAGGTTTTCTCCCAAGGGGGAGATGGTGTACTTCGATATCAAGGATAATTGTGTGTGCCAGCAGCAGATGACTTAAGAGAGTGGATGTTTAACGAGGCTCATGGCTCTCGGTACTCTATCTATTAGGTGCCACCATGATGTACCGTGACCTACGAGAAGTCTATTGGTGGAATGAAATGAAGAAGGACATAGCAGAGTTTTTGGCTAAATGTTTGAATTGCCAACAGGTGAAGGTTGAGCATCTAAGACCTGGGGGTATGCTTCAGGATAATAGCATTCCTACTTGGAAGTGGGAAGATATTAGTATGGACATTACAGGTTTACCTTATACATGCCGACAATATGATTCTATATGGCTGATTGTGGACAGGTTCACTAAATCAACCCATTTCCTACTAGTCAAAACTACCGATGTAGCCAAGGATTATGCTAGATTGTACATTCAGGAGTTGGTTCGATTGCATGGAGTTCCTTTGTCTATCATATCAGATAGGGGCACCTAGTTCACCTCTCAGTTTTGGAGATCATTTTAGAGGGCCTTGGTACTCAGGTGAACCTTAGAACAACTTTTCATCTGCAGACAGATGGTCAGGCTGAGTGGACGATTCAGACTCTTAAGGAAATGTTGAGAGCGTGTTGACTGATTTAAAGGGTAATCAGGATTATCACTTGCCTCTCATTGAGTTTGCTTACAATAACAGTACCACTCCAGCATTCAGATGACTCTATTCTTAGGCTCTTTATTTGGGGAGGTGTAGATCACCTATTGGATGGTTTGAGGTAGGTGAGGCTATGTTCATAGGGCTAGATTCAGTTCATAAGGTGATGGAGAAAGTTCAGCTCATTACAGAGAGGCTGAAAGAAACTCAGAGTCATCAGAAATCGTATGTGGATGTTAAGAGGAGAGTGCTTGAGTTTGAGGTTGATGATTCGGTGTTTCTGAAGGTTTCTCCCATGAATGGAGTGAATGAGATTCATTAAGAAAGGGAAGCTTACTCCCTGATATGTTGGTCCTTATAGGATTCTGAGGTGAGTTGGCAAGGTGGCATATAAGTTGGAGCTACCAACAGAGTTAGCTTCAGTGCATCCAGTTTTCCATGTGTCTCTATTGAAGAAATGCATTGGTGACCCGACCCTATTCCGGTGGTGAGAATAGGTGTAATACCCTAGAAGTGCATAAGATTAGACTCGAGATTTAAAATTGGAAGTTGGCTAAAATTGGGGAAAATCCCATTGGATGGACGACCCAAAGGATCGTTGGTCCAAACAACGACCCGTGGGAAGCAGTCGTGGGAAGTCATGGACTGGTAGCAGTGGATAACCAACGGGTGAGGTAACGACCTGTTGTTTAATACAACAAGTCGTTGTTATGAGTCATGGTGAGAATTGGGCATTAGTGTTAAGGGAAATCACGGGTCATCCCACGACCCATCGTGAGAAGTAATGGGTCGTGGTCACCAGTTGTTGTATGGGATATCAATACTTTTCCAATCTACATCATGGAAGGAAACCATGACTCGTTGGAGAATGTAGCGAGTCGCGGTGAGGCTCGTTGGAACGATCAGTACAGGACCTGAAGGAGAAACAACGGATGATGTAATGACCCGTTGCTTGATAGGAAGACTCGTCCTGTCGAGTCGTTGGGTCGAATTTGAGATCAGGAATTTTGGCAGTGCAGATGACTCGTGGTTTCCTCCAGCGACCCATTAGCCCGTCCATTAGTTTGCTAGTGTAGATTTCTAGGGCTTTTCATTAAGGGTATTCTCGACATTCCTACGCTCTAAGGTCCTAAACTACGTGGTTTTTAGTTATTTTCTGAGTGTATTAAGATAGTTTAATCCCTTCTAGCCTATTCGTTCTCATCCATGCAATGTTAGAGAATTGAGAAGGTGATCAAGCTAGTCTTCAAGGTTTTCTTCATCAATTTCCCTTGGGCTTTCAAGGAATGGTGAGGATTGATTTTCCCCAGGTATGTAGGGTTATGAATGGGTGTTTTCGTTCATACCCATGCTCAATCTCTCCTAATTCACTAAGTTTGATCAAAAATCTTATGGGGTTTAAACTTAAATCTTGTGGAATTCTAATGATCTATCAATGGGATATTATTTTTCGTGATTTACATCATATTTTATGAATTATGATCTGATTCTACAACTATTTTGATTATAAATTTATTTATTTCGAATTATACTAAATTGAGCCTAATTATGCATGTTCTATGATGAATCGAGTTATGATCTTTACTTCAATTGTTGATATTCATAAACCCATCATGATTTATGATTCGTACCATAGATTTATCCAAATGCCCATTATGAATTAATGATTTACAAAGTCTATATATAATTTTTAAATATGCATGAATCTCATGATTTTATCAATTCTGTTTTGGTCGACCCACGGGCCTTACCCTTATGGCTAGTTCACATATTTACAAGTATGTTTATGATTATCATAATTTAACTAGCCCATGAATCTCATGCATATTATACTATGAGTACTATATATGTTTTGAGAGTAGTATTTAACACTGAGTAGGTTGGGGCCTAAGTTCTACCCCGAATTTCAGAATTACGTGCCACCATAGGACATTATGGGACCTCCCTTGTTATTGTCCCCTTTTTCCCAAATGGGCCCTTTCATGTGTGATATCATTCTCTTCATGGTTCTACTCTCGGAAAGGTACGAACACCCTCCCGACTAGGGGTTTACAGGTTAGGCTCCACGTGTGCTCATATGGGGTATGTCGGTTATAAGAATCTCCCACTATTCCTCATGATTTATGCATGTTTATGATTATGCATATTGGCTCATGACATGCTCAATAAAGCTTTTCTATTATGATTATGATTACGATTGAATTAGGAATGTTTTGAAAACCTTGAGCCTTATCTTATCGTATGCTACTTATATTATGAGCATGTTGTCCCACTCTTATGATCTTTTATGAACTTTTATATTTTTCAAATGTCGTTTTTACTTACCTTATATACTCGGTACATTCCACGTACTCACCACATACTCTATGTTGTATCGTTCAAAGATACACAACCTGACTCACAGGCTCAGCCCCGTCAGTAGTCCATTGTAGAGTTTCGCATCCAGCCTTTTGGTGACACCTCATTTTGTAAGGGCCATATTATCAGATATTGATGTTCCTTTTGTTTTAGTTTTGTCGGGTTAGTTGGGGATGTTACCCCATCAACCCATCTGATATGATAGAGGCTTTCAAACTAATTATAGTACTCAACTATTGTGTATTTTAGTATGTTCCGCTTATCATGCTATGGTATGTTACACTTATTATTTCCGATATATCATATTTTTAGTATTTCACTTTAAGTGACATAAAGTCAGATGAATGTTCATGCAATAGGTCGATTTGGAGTCTCTTGGGGATATTGGTCCCGCATTACGATCCGGGTCTACGTTGGGGTCGCGACAAACTTTGTATCAAAGCAATAGGTTTGAAGTGTCTTAGGGTGTCTGAGAGCCGCATTAAGTAGACTCTTTTTTATAGGTGTGAAGTGCTCCAAACTTGTGATTAAGAGGCTATGAGACGTTTAGGAAATGTTTCCTTTTATAATTATCTATGTCATGCGATGAAAAGTCTTTGTATCCTTCTAATTCATGCTATTCGTGATTGGAGAATCATGGCTCCCCGGAGAATGAATGGAAGGAGAAACGGGAATGGTGAATGCCATGAGGATGGCAACGATAATGGGCACCAGCAAGCCCTAGCAGTTTAGGAGCACCAGGCACCAGTGCCAGTTGACCATGCTGAGTTTCAAGCAGCTATCCAGATGCTTGCACAAGACTTGACCACTCAGGTCAATCAGTAGGCTATTGTGCATGTTCCACAAAATGGCAATGCAGTGGCGGCTCTAGTCAGAGATTTATTTAGGATGAACCCGTCGGAGTTTCTTAGGTCCAAGGTAGATGAGGACCCGTATGAATTCATCAACGTGATTCTAAAGATCACCCAGGTCATGGGTTGACAAACGGAGAGTGCGTAGATTTGGCGTCTTATCAGCTGAAAGGGGTAGCGAATATATGGTTAAAGCAGTGGAGAGATGGTAGGGCAGTGGGG
Source organism: Datura wrightii (assembly GCA_035772735.1). Taxonomy (NCBI): domain Eukaryota; kingdom Viridiplantae; phylum Streptophyta; class Magnoliopsida; order Solanales; family Solanaceae; genus Datura; species Datura wrightii. The sequence goes on along the minus strand of JASDFA010000010.1, from coordinate 113,202,060 downwards.
GAAGGCCCTATAGGTTGGGAAGAGTTTCATGCAACCTTTTTGGATCTGCTCTTCCCATGTGAGATGAGGGAATTGAAGGTGGCCGAGTTTGTAAATTTGTAGCAAGGTGATATATCGGTTCCGGAGTACGCTCGGGAGTTCACCTGCTTATCCAAGTATGCACCAGAGTTAGTAGCAGACCAAAGGACTCGTGAGCCGATTTGTGAATGGTGTGGCGGACTGTTCGTTCGTTTTGGTTGGGTATAAAACTACACGCAAGAGCACGTGGTCGAACAAGTAGTAAAGCGGCTTAAGTAAACCAAGTATCGATCCCACAGGGACTGCGATGAAGTGCAATCTGCTCAAGTGTACTATATTTCAATTCTAAAAATGCAGACAATAGTGTAACCAAGAAGTTGATATTTTTGATTTCTAATAATTATGCTAAGTCTAAAACAATTATCTAATGTGAATCTGAACTATGAATATGAGCATGCTGAGGTTAAACGAACATGTAATGAAATTAAATTGTCAATATAATTTGGTTAGCCTTTTCCTCCGGTTGCTAGTCAAGAATTATTGCCAAGGGATTAAAACTCTCGTATTTAACCCCACTTAAGAATTATGAACCATCCACCTACATTTTTGTGATTAAATGCAATTCATGTTCTAGCCGTACAAAACCGATTCCTAAATTGACTAATACGACTTTCAGGTATATTTCTATCCTGAAGGTAAATCAATTCTCAATTTTCCCAAACTAAGAAAGGATCATATCCTATTAATTCACAACTTTCCAGTTTCTTGCTCTCTCGAGTGAAATCGGACTTTTTAAATGTACATTAACCTAGGCCACACATTAATCCAGTAAGAACAAGAATCAATAGAACAACCATGGAAGAAAAGATGAAAAACCAAAGAATCAATAATCACATTTCATTACAATTGTTCTTAACCTCAGCAAGAAGATGAATTAGCCACTCATTTGTGGATTAAACATCGTTAAATGAGTGTTAAACATACAAGCAATTGAATACAAGAAAAAGGAAAGAGAGAAAAACCCTGATAATTTCGTCCCCTCAATTTCCTGTAACCCACGTTCTTGCTCCACCAAGTCAGAATCTTGATAAATGAACCTAAGTGTTCTATTTATACTAATGGGAATTTTTCCCGGAATAACAAGCAACGTGTCACGGAGTGTATCGCGGAGCACTGCCTCCATGACACGCTACCGACGCGGACCCTCACTGGAAACTGGGGGTCCAGGAAATAAGGCCCAACGTGGCACGGCGTGCAACGCGGATCCAGGCCACCGTGCCACGGACCCATCGCGAACCCTCTCTGGAAATTGGGCGAAAATTCCCTATCCAGGCAGAAGGCCTCCGCGATGGTAGTGTGACACGGCTCCATCGCGGAGCCCCTTTATTTTGTGCTTTCCAATGCCTTGTCCCTTGCTCACATCCGAGTCCAACCCCGACATCTTCCAACATACATTTTAGCTTCCTGAAATTATATTTTTCCTGCAAAACAATGCTAATCATGTTGGTTAGTATAAATTCACATTTTATTACCAATTACATGAGAATGTATAAACATTGATAGATAAACAAGGCTAAACTGACACCTTTGAGTATCACTTGGGCATATAAATTTGCCCAAGATCACTTACCCCACACTTAAATCCTTGTTCGTCCTCGAACAACAATCCTACACCTCATGCAATTTACATCCCAACCTCGCTACTTCGGTTCGACAATTTAGGTTACAGTCATACCGATTATTCAATACAGCAAATCATCAAGAAAACATGCATGGTCCTATCAATTCAATGACCTTCAATACATCAAGACCTCCTAGACTTAAGAATCGACTCTTGATATTGACAAACTCCTGCAAATCAGCTGATCAAGACATCCGACACGAAGATTAATCTCTCATCAAGCATGTGCCCTCACAATACAAGAGAATTTTCCCCTTTTTATCATATGAACTCACAAAATTTCAAGCAGGGGCATATAAACACAATTTCGCTTTCTCTCCCAAAAGAATTCACATGCATCATGTCATGACCCATAAGCTTGCCTTTAGTGTACTACTTCACTAATATAAAGAAATGTGATGTAAGATCACGTAGGACTTTAACGGGTTGTAATGGAAGTTACGGAACTAGTAAATATTGGGCTAGCCAATAATAGCCACTAGCATCCTTAAGCGCTTTTTCAACACATCCCATCAAACTCATGGACATTGTTTCTTTCTTCATCCTCCCATTTTTGAAGTTGTTCTTTAGTTTGGCCAATCATATTAAGCACACTTTTCACCACAACAAAGATTATTCATGCACCTTCATTATAGTTTATTTATAACAATTGCACCTTCAACCTTTTCTTTCCTTCCATCTCTCTGCTTTACTTTTCTTTTCACCATTCTCACTCTTTTGACACTTTGGGAAAATTATTTTCTCTTCTTAAGCGCTTAAGAGTTTTGGATCGGCTTACGGCTAATGAAAAGAAGGGATTAAGCTCGGTTTACACTTTTTGACAAAAGAAAAAAATTAATAGGCTAAAGGCTCAACGGGCTGACTAGGGTACACAATCAAGGTGGGTATGATCATGAAAAATAGAAACTTTCGGTTAAAAACAAAGAAATGCCTACATCCTTTCCTACAACACACCTCCTTCATTTCGTTTTGTACACACACCAGGCAAGTTCTAGACACTTCACAATACCATGGAATAATAAAACCTCACTTCACACTTATTGCACATGCTCAATTCAAGATGTATTCACAGACTCTTCAATCAGCTAATTACAGGAATTCAAACATTAAGCCTCAATCACACTGAATCGAACTCTATGGCGTAGGTATCTCAACACATTTACAAAGTTGCATGCTTTCATACGAATCACATTTGCATTTTAAATATCATATACAACACGCAACCATAATTCTGCAACCATAAAGTAACTAAAAGTTTTGGGATGCAACCCACAAAAGAAAAACAACTGAAAAATAATTCAAAAATCTACTCCTAACGACTGCATTTCCCTTAAGACGGTCTTCATCCATCCATCATAGGGAACGGTCACTAACTAGGACTTCGGTTCAATGGGACCCTTCTCGGTAAAAGAACCAAAAACAAACGTCGAGAAACCCAAGAATTGAAAAAAAAAGAAAAATTTTAAAAATATCGATCATTTTGATAAACAAAAATATGGAAAAACTCAGCTAGCAACATTCAGCAACACACAACAGTTTCACATATATTTACAATACAAAACAATAACTTACAATCACAAATCACAGGTCAGAAGATTTTGTTCACAGCACAACAACATATTAGGACATACAAAACAGCATAACCAGCACCTAACTACTCCCACCCCACACTTATCTCGAACACTGTCCCCAGTGTTCACAAAAAAATTAAAATAGCACAAAAATCGGGTGGTGGAACTCCCTGATCAATCAAAGTACTCCACTTCTTCATCAGGTGCTGCTGCTTCATATCCCATGTCTGAATCACCCCCATCGTCATCCTCGGACTCCACATCAGAGTCCTCCCGACGTGTCTCCTCATCCGTGGGGACATCATAATCTGTGGGCTCTAAAAATGCTAGCCCCACTCGGCATAGAGCCCTGGCGTTTTAGCCGAAAGGGTAGTCTAGCTCGAGCTGCCATAACTCCTCCTCTGTTGCTGGCCTCCCGCCTATCCTCCACTAGAGCATCTGCATCCCATACATGCGAGCCATGTACTGATCATCACGAGCATGTCGCTCGTCTAGTGTAAGCACTGGCCCGTGGGTGGTGTCGGGAGCCTTAGTTTTAGTGACATCTAAGGCCCGCTGCTCCATCTGTGGGATATAATCAAGGGCCTCTTCCTCAACATCTAGGCCCCTCAAGAAGGTGGTGAGTAGCCCACCAAATCTGTATCTGTGCCCCTGATGCAACCGGGGTCTCTTCATGGCGGAGATAATCACCACCCCCACATTGATCTCCAGCCCTTTCATCAGGGCGTACACCAGGCATACACGATCCCGGGTTACATCTGTCATATGTACCCCCGGGATTAGGCAGGAACAAACGATCTTTAGCCATATTCTGGCTTCCCTGTTCATCTGTGAATAGGGCAAAGTCTGATGGTAGCCCCTCTCTTTTTGTCTGCTCCATCTAGCTGTCGATCAGGTTCCACACAAAGTGCGTCTGATGTCCGCATATGGTGGAGTGATGTTCAGCTGTCGAAGCACGTGGGCGTCTGTGTCCCGCGCCCCTAAGATAGCATTGAGGTGGTGGGGCTCGAAGGTGACTATTTGCCCTCTGATTTTGATGGTGTGACTTCTGAGAGTCGGGTCCCAATTGGCATAGAATTCCCAAATCAGGTGCAAGTTGCAATCCTTGGGCTCTTCAAAAATGAATTTGAGCCCAGCTTCCTCTATCCGGCGTACAATCCTAGGGAACACTTGTGCCAACGGTTCCCGTGCTATGTGTTACTCGGGGAAGTACTTACTCTCCTTGTGCTTGGCATACCACTTCTTCCCCTCTTCTGTCACCCACCTGGTTCCGTATTGGCGGCGTTGGCTGCGTGGAACCGCTACTGCTGCTGGGACTACTGTGCCCAGTCTGATTCGCTTTCTTCCGGCGCCAGATGTTGATGCGCCTTTCCCTTTTTCTTTCCTGCTTGCCATTTTACCTGTCAATCCAAGTAGACAAGATCAATGTTAAGCCAATGAATATTTACTCCGACTAAGGTCGGGTTAAGCTAGGCTACTCCACACTTAGTCCTTACCCAAAATTACAACATTCCGGCAAGGTCATGCTTATTTACACAGACCAACAACCAACTATAAAACCATGCTTAGTGCATACGAAGAATTCGACGGTATATATTCTATGTACTACTCAGACTTCGTATAGCTAACCACCGTCATTACCATCAATCACATTTTATCCCCTCGCACTTAGCACGGAAAAACAAAGAAACGAAACAACAAGAATTTATCTACACGAACCTATAGAACTCACCCAATTCTTGCAAATTTCAGTATTCCCCTAACCCAAGAATTCGTCGGTTTTTGTTTTTTTTTAACATCATAACAATTAGCACATCGACTAATATCACTCAACAAGTACAACCCGGCATGAATTTCACAAGTTCACTACATTTTCCACTTCCACTTCAAAAACAAGCCCTAAATATGATTGTATCAACAAAATTCGATTAAATTATGCAATTAACGAGTTCAAGCAATCACAACGATACTCTGAACATTTATCAACACTAATTCAATTGAATTCATGCTTAATTTCTGCTTAAGGCAAACTTAGCTCACATCCCATGCTCAATATCAAAGAAAATTGATAAAAAATGAGATGGAATCGAAGAACATACCTTGAGATTGAAGAATTGAAGGAAACTTGTTGAATTTCTTGGCCTATTCCGTGTCACGTTGAAGGGGGAGGGGTTTTAGGGGGGTTGGTCACAGAGTGTGTGAGGAATAAAGAAAATTTGAGGGGGATTCGGGGTTTAAAAGTGGAAAAATCGCGCGGGTCACCCGGCGACCCGGTGTGACCCGTCGCGATATACACAGCAACGTGTCACGGAGTGCATCGCGGAGCACTGCCTCCGTGACACGGAGCTGTCGCGAGGGTACTCTGGAATTTTTTAAAATTTCGGATTTATACCTCAATGTGTCACGGAGGGTAACGCGGAGGTCCTCCTCCGTGACACGGAGCTATCGCCCTAGGTCACTGTTTTGCCACTTTTTCTTAATTTTCATACCTCGAATTTTCCTTTGCGATTCCTTGTATATTTTCCTCCTCCGTTTGACCTGAAATTCATTCTACTACAAGAAATTGGTTACAATTATAGGTTTCACTCTAAATAAAAATAAAAACGAAAATTAAAACTAAACATTTTGTTGTTAATTAAGAAAAAGAAAAAGAAAAATCTATTCACAATTTAAAAAGAAAAATTTTTCACGGGTTGCCTCCCGTGCAGCGCCTGATTTATCGTCGTGGCTCGACGTCGTTCAGCTCAGTTGTCCCCTAGGGTGATGGGCGCTTTCTCTCGAAAACCGTCCTCCCCCCAGTAGTGCTTACATCATTCAGGTGGTTTTCCCAATAACTCTCGTGAATCCTTTATCCGCGCATCATCAACTCGATCAATCACATTGATCACCGAGAGTTCCTCGTACATAGTCGGGAGCTTGGTGGCCTTGTACACATTGAACACTTCCACCTTGTCATGTGCTCGCATTGTTAGCTACCCCACAGCTACATCAATCAGCGCTTTCCCGGTCGCTAAGAAAGGACATCCCAAAGTAAATGGGACTTCCGCGTCTGGTTCAAAATCCAGCACGATGAAATTTACCGGGAAGATCAGGGAGCCCACTTGCACCAGAACGTCCTCCAAAATGCCATCAGGTCTGGCTAAGGACCGATCTGCCAATTGCAAGATCATGGTTGTGGGTCTAGGACTCCCTAGACCTAGCTTTTTGAATACCGATGATGACATCAAATTAATGCTTGCTCCCAAATCACACAATCCACGAGCTCGGATACTCTGCACAATAGTAATCTGTATAGTAAAGCTCCCAGGGTCTTTGAGCTTTGTGGGCAGTCGGTTTTGTATCCGGCAAGTGCACTCCTCCGTGAGAGCCACCGTAGCATACTCAGTCAACCAACTTTTGTTTGCCATGATGTCCTTTATATACTTAGCATATTTCGGCACTCCCTGCAAAACATCAACAATAGGTAAGTTAATATGTACCTATTTTAGCACCTTCATGAATTTCTTGAAACACGCCTCCTCCTTGTGTTTCTTTAATCGTTGAGGGAACGAGGGTGGTGGTCTTTTTGATTCTACTTCCTTAGTCTTCCCCCTCTCATCACTTTGCTCCCTCTCAACTTCTGCTGCTCCCGATTGTTGAGGTGGTCTTTCTGGTTCCACCTCTTTCAGCTGCAAACCACTCCTTGTGGTCACCACATTTACCTGCTTGGGGTTGGGATCTGTGTCGCTCGGAAGTCCTCCTCTAGGTATGGTGTTTTGGGCTCCAGCAAATTGCCCAAATTGATATTCAAGTGCGTTGGTAGCTAACTGGTTGTTTTTCACCTCGGCTGCCAATTTCACATAGTCAGCCTGCAATTGAGCTTGATTAGCTATCATAGTCTTGAACATCTCCTCAATGCTGGGTGATGGTGGTGGAGGAGGTGCATTGTTGTTTCTGAATTGTGCTTGATAATTCTGCTGCCCTCCTTGGTTCCTTTGCACACCCTGACTCGAACTCTTCCCCTGATGGTTGTTGCTACCCCAGGAGAAATTCGGGTGATTCCTCCAATTGGAATTGTAGCTGTTGCCATACTGTTGGTGGTTGTTCCTTTGTGTATTTCCCACAAAGTTCACCGAGTCAGGATTTTCTCCACAACACTCAGCTGAGTGCTCACTGCTTCCGCACACTTCACACCAAATCTGCTGCACAGCATTCATTGGGGCTTGAGGCTGGTTCATTATCATGTTACTGAAGTGGGTGTTGAGTTGATTCTGCAAAGCAGCTATTTGTACAGCAATAGCTGTAAACCCATCCACTTCTAGAACTCCTGCTGCTTTCCTTGTCCCTCCTCTTGACGAATCTACATTCCATTCCGGATTGCCCTGCGAAATACGGTTCAACAAGGTATACAACCTCATAAGTTTTCTCCAGCGCTTGTCCCCCAGCTGCTGAGTCTAGCAATATTTTTGTATGGGGTTCAAAACCCTCTATAAAAGTGTGCACCAACACATCATTGGATTGATGATGATGAGGACAATCCCGCAACATGGACTTGAATCTCTCCCAAGCCTGATATAGATTCTCTCCCTCTCTCTGTTCGAAACTTAGAATTTGACTTCTAATTCTTGCTGTTTCACCATAGGGAAAAAATCGTATCAAGAACTTCCTTGCAAGATCATCCCACGTAGAAATAGCGTTAGGTGGCTCGGCTTTCAACCACCTCTTGGCTTCTCCCAATAGTGAAAATGGGAACAATGTAAGACGGACGTAATCTGATGACACTCAAGTGGGGATATAAGTGTCACTTATCTCCAAAAAATTTTGGAGATGCTGTTGTGGATCTTCATGAGGGAGACCTGTAAACTGCCCGCTAGTGTGCAGCAATTGCACCATATTCTGCTTAAGTTCGAACCTCCCTCCCGGCTCAGGTTTGCGGATGCTAGATGTGACATTATTAGCATGTGGGATTGCCACCTCGTGAACCGGCCGAGCTGCTACTTCTTCGGGCACTAACATTGTCGTACTACCGGTGGATTCTGTTGTTGCTCCATGATTGTCTGTCTGAGCAACTGCAGCTTTCTTTCTAGAGCTTCTCTCCGCGCACGATGAAATAATCTTTCTGGCTCCAAATACGAGTCCACCAGCTCTTTGTCTCTTGCCAGTGTTCAACAGAGATTAAATCTGCAAAATACAGGCTAAGACCAAGTTGTCAACACAAATAAAATAAAAATATAGTAAATTAACACTTAAGACAAATTCACCAATTGCCAAGTCCCCGACAACGGCGCCAAAAACTTATTCGTTCATTTTGGTTGGGTATAAAACTACACGCAAGTGCACGTGGTCGAACAAGTAGTAAAGTGGCTTAAGTAAGCAAAGTATCGATCCCACAGGGACTGGGATGAAGTGCAATCTGCTGAGTGTACTATATTTCAATTCTAAAAATGCAGACAACAGTGTAACCAAGAAGTTGATATTTTTGATTTCTAATAATTATGCTAAGTCTAAAACAATTATCTAACGTGAATCTGAACTATGAATATGAGCATGCTGAGGTTAAACGATCATGTAATGAAATTAATTGTCAATATAATTTGGTTAGCCTTTTCCTCCGGTTGCTAGTCAAGAATTATTGCCAAGGGATTAAAACTCTCGTATTTAACCCCACTTAAGAATCATGAACCATCCACCGACATTTTTCTGATTAAATGCAATTCATGTTCTAGCCATACAAAACCGATTCCTAAATTGACTAATACGACTTTCAGGTATATTTCTATCCTGAAGGTAAATCAATTCTCAATTTTCCCAAACTAAGAAAGGATCATATCCTATTAATTCACAACTTTCCAGTTTCTTCCTCTCTCGAGTGAAACCGGACTTTTTAAATGTACATTAACGTAGGCCACACATTAATGCAGTAAGAACAAGAATCAATAGAACAACCATGGAAGAAAAGATGAAAAACCAAAGAATCAATAATCACATTTCATTACAATTGTTCTTAACCTCAGCAAGAAGATGAATTTGTTGAAGGATCACGCAGCCTATATCTATCCCTCCCGGCTCAGGTTTGCGGATGCTAGATGTGACATTATTAGCATGTGGGATTGCCACCTCGTGAACCGGCCGAGCTGCTACTTCTTCGGGCACTAACATTGTCGTACTACCGGTGGATTCTGTTGTTGCTCCATGATTGTCTGTCTGAGCAACTGCAGCTTTCTTTCTAGAGCTTCTCTCCGCTGACGATGAAATAATCTTTCTGGCTCCAAATACGAGTCCACCAGCTCTTTGTCTCTTGCCAGTGTTCAACAGAGATTAAATCTGCAAAATACAGGCTAAGACCAAGTTGTCAACACTAATAAAATAAAAATATAGTAAATTAACACTTAAGACAAATTCACCAATTGCCAAGTCCCCGACAACGGCGCCAAAAACTTATTCGTTCATTTTGGTTGGGTATAAAACTACACGCAAGTGCACGTGGTCGAACAAGTAGTAAAGTGGCTTAAGTAAGCAAAGTATCGATCCCACAGGGACTGGGATGAAGTGCAATCTGCTGAGTGTACTATATTTCAATTCTAAAAATGCAGACAACAGTGTAACCAAGAAGTTGATATTTTTGATTTCTAATAATTATGCTAAGTCTAAAACAATTATCTAACGTGAATCTGAACTATGAATATGAGCATGCTGAGGTTAAACGATCATGTAATGAAATTAATTGTCAATATAATTTGGTTAGCCTTTTCCTCCGGTTGCTAGTCAAGAATTATTGCCAAGGGATTAAAACTCTCGTATTTAACCCCACTTAAGAATCATGAACCATCCACCGACATTTTTCTGATTAAATGCAATTCATGTTCTAGCCATACAAAACCGATTCCTAAATTGACTAATACGACTTTCAGGTATATTTCTATCCTGAAGGTAAATCAATTCTCAATTTTCCCAAACTAAGAAAGGATCATATCCTATTAATTCACAACTTTCCAGTTTCTTCCTCTCTCGAGTGAAACCGGACTTTTTAAATGTACATTAACGTAGGCCACACATTAATGCAGTAAGAACAAGAATCAATAGAACAACCATGGAAGAAAAGATGAAAAACCAAAGAATCAATAATCACATTTCATTACAATTGTTCTTAACCTCAGCAAGAAGATGAATTAGTTGAAGGATCACGCAGCCTATATCTATCCCTCCTTACAGAATGGATCCATCCGAGTTAAAGGAGTTGAAGGATCAGTTGAAGGACCTGTTAGATAAGGGTTTCATCAGGCCAAAGAAGTCTTCGTGGGGTTCACCAGTCTTATTTATCCGAAAGAAGGATGGTTCCCTTCGGATGTGCATTGATTATCAGCAATTGAACAAAGTCACCATCAAGAAAAGGTATCCTTTACCTAGGATTGATGATTTATTTGATTGGCTTCAGGGTGCCAAGTGTTTCTCAAAGATAGATCTCAGGTCCGGGTATTACTAGCTCAGGGTACGGGAGAGCGAGGAGGAGCATGCCACTCATTTGATGGTGGTACTGCAGACTCTCAAGGATCATCAATTATATGTTAAATTCAGCAAGTGCGAGTTTTGGTTGAACTCTATATCATTTTTGGGCCATGTGGTATCAAGTGAGGGCATAAAGGTGGATTCTTAAAAAATAGAGGTGGTGAAGAAATATGCATAGACCGGTGAATCCTTCAGATATTCAGAGTTTCTTCGGTCTAGCCGGGTACTATCAGAGATTTTTTGAAGGCTTCTTGTCTATTCCAGTGACCTTGACCAAATTGACCCAGAAGAAGGTGAAATTCCAATGGTCGGAGGATTTTAAGAAGAGTTTCCATGAGTTGAAGAGTCGACTTACCTCAGCACCGGTGTTGACCCTACCCGACGGCACCGGTGTTAACCCTGCTTGAGGGTACTGATCGACTCGTGGTATATTGTGATGCTTCAAGGATCTAACTTTGGGTTGTGTTGATGCAGCACGGAAAAGTCATATCCTATGCCTCTAGACAGTTGAAAGATCATGAGAAGAATTACCCAACCCATGATCTTGAGTTGGCTGAGATGGTATTCATCTTGAAAATATGGCGACACTACTTGTATGGGGTCCACATAGATGTGTTCATAGACCATAAGAGTTTGAAATATGTGTTTACCTAGAAGGACCTCAATCTTCGGCAAAGTAGGTGGTTGGAGTTACTCAAAGACTATGATATGAGTGTGCTATACCATCCGGGTAAGGCTAATGTGGTAGCAGACTCACTTAATAGACTCTCTATGGAGAGTGTGTACCATGTGGATGAGGGAAAGAAGGAGCTAGTGAGAGATGTGCATCGACTTTCAAGGCTGGGAGTTAGGTTGGTTGACTTCACCGATGGCGATGTTGTTGTTCAAAACGTATCAGAATCGTCCTTAGTGACTGATGTGAAAGCTAGACAAGATGAGAACCCAATTTTGGTAAAATTGAAGGAAGCCGTTCAAAATCAGAAGGTAGAGGTCTTCTCTAAAGGGGAGATGGTGTGCTTCGGTGCTAGGTTAGCTTATGTGTTCCGGAAATGGACGAATTGAGGAGCCGAATGTTTCATGAGGCTCATGGATCCAAGTATTTTATCCATTCGAGTACCACCAAGATGTACTGTGACTTATGAGATATCTATTGATGGTATGGCATGAAAAAGGATATTGCAGAATTCGTAGCCAACTGTCCGAACTGTCAGCAAGTAAAGGTTGAGCATCAGTGACCAGGAGGTATACTTCAGGATAGCAGCATTCCCACTTGGAAGTGGGAAGAAATTAATGTGGATTTCGTCTCAGGTCTACCTCGTACTTGTCGACAATATGACTCCACTTGGGTTGTGGTAGACAGGTTGACCAAGGCTGCACATTTTCTACTGGTTTAGACCACGGATTCGGTAGAGGATTACACCAAGCTATATATTCGGGAGGTAGTTCGATTGCATGGAGTGCCCTTATCCATCATTTCAGGTAGGGGTACCTAATTTACCTATCAGTTTTGGAAGTCATTTCAAAAAGGGCTTGGTACACAGGTTAAACTCAGCAAAACATTTCACCCGTAAATAGATGGCCAAGAGGAGTGAACAATTCAGACTCTCGAAGATATGTTGAGAGCATTCGTAATCAACTTTAAAGGTAGCTGGGATGATCACTTGCCCCTGATCGAGTTTGCCTACAATAACATCTATCATTCTAGTTTTTAGATAGTGTCGTTCGAGGGGTGGACATGTAGATCGCCCATTGTATGGTTTGAGGTTGTTGAGGCAGCGATGATAGGGCCAAATTCGGTTCATGAGACAATGAATAAGGTTCAATTGAAAAGGGACAGGCTGAAAATAGCTCAGAGTCGCCAAAAGTCCTGTGCTTATGTGAGAAGGAGAGAATTGGTATTCGAGGTAGATGATTTGGTATTCCTGAAGGTATCTTCCATGAAGGGAGTGATGCGGTTTGGAATGACAGGAAAACTTAGTCCCCGCTATGTTCGCCCCTACTGGATTATGGGAAGAGTTGGCAAGGTGGCACATGAATTCGAGTTGCCCTCAGAGCTATGTTCGTTCATCCTGTGTTTCATGTATCGCTCTTGAAAAAGTGTCTGGGTGATCCAATGTCACGACCAAACGTACAACCGGATCGTAGACACGTGACAAGGAGCCCCGATAGACCCCAAGACGACCTATGGCATAAGCATAGATCTAATTCAATCACATGAGCGGAAGACTTAACATAAAGATCGTAATCATAACAAGCATGAGGAAAAATTAGTACAAGACTTGAACCATACGACGGAATACAACTCGTAGTCTGATAAGCCTCTAAACATGAACAGCGGATTAACGGAACAACTCCGTAACTAATCCAACATCTAGAAAATGAAAGAAATAACATAGAGTATGAACATGTAGTCCTCGGAACATGAGGACTCACCAAGTGCGCTGAGAGCAAAGCTGAAACTAGCTACGGGTGAGGATGAGCCTGAGAACTTGGACCTGTGTCATGAAATGATACAACATAGAAAGTATGCGGTCAGTACGTGAAATGTACCGCGTATGCAAGGTAAGTAAAATAGACATTTAAAACATATATAAGACTCATAAACGATCATAAGAGTAGGACAGCATGCTCGTATCATAAATCATAATATCATATCATATGGCTCAAGGTTTTCAAAACTTTCGTAACATAACATAATCATAATATAAGCAATTTACTTAACATGACTTGAGCCAACTTACATACTCATAATATGAATAAATCATGAGGAACAGTGAGAGATTCTCTTAACTGACATACCCCATATGAACACACATGAAGCCCGACTTGTAACCCCAGTCAGGAGGGTATTCGTACCTTGCCAAGGGTAGAATCATGAAAGTGTGACATCACCATGAAAAGGGCCATTTGGGATAGGTACTAACACGAAAGGGGTCCCAACATACCTAGGGTGGCACATAGTTCATGAGATCCGGGGCTTAACCTGAGCTCCCTACTCGGTGTTCGATACTACTCCCAAAACATATATAGTGCTCATAGTAAAATATGCATGAATTCATGGGCTAGTTAAATCATGATAATCGTAAACATGCTTGAACATATGTGATCTAGCCATGACATGAGGCCCGTGAGTCGGCCAAAAATAGAATTCATGAATAATAAGATTCGTACATACTTGTAGATCATGTACATAGCTTGAATTTCATAAAATCATAACATGTAGTAAAATAAATTCATAATTTAAAACATAATTCATATTGGGTTCGTAAAGAACATCAATGAGAAAATAGCTCATAGTTTGATTCATCAAGGGGCATGCACAATTAAGCTTAATTTCTTAAAAATTCAAAATCAATATTATTATAATAAATTTAAACTCAAAAGATAATCGAAATCCATAGATTATGATAATATTTCAAAATCACAAAACCCACCATTTAAATCATTAGAATTTGGATAATCAAATACAAAACCCTATGAGATTTTGATGAATTTTTAAGTAAGATCATCGAGTAGGAGCATGGGTATGGAAGAATTCACCCATTAATGACCTGACATACCTGGAAACACTTATTCTTAATCTCCCTTGAAAGCCCAAGATGGAATTTGGAGAAATTGGGGAAGAACACCTTAAATCACCTTCTAGACTCCTCTCTATACTCTTGCATGCATAAATGAGGCTTAACATAGACTAATCCCCCTTAAAAGACTCTATTCAGACCTTAAAACAACGTAGTTTAGGCCTTAGGAATTTAGGAATTGTGAAAACACCCCACTAAAAACGCATAATTTTCTAGCTGCCAGTCCCCACGAGGGACCTCATGAGTCATTACCAGGGGCCACGACTCGTGGCCTAAACCCGTGATGTCTACTACCGAAACAAGCTCAGGGGACCCCACGAATCGTGGTGGCTAACCATGACTCTTGGTCACCACATATGGTCCCTACTGCCTCAAGTCCCTAGCCATGCCTTGCATGCTCGCTGCGGGTGACCTCACGAGTTGTGAGGTCTGACCACGACTCGTTGTCACCCCCCTGGCCACCCAAAAACTCTTCGAAGCCCAACCTGACCATGAGTCACTTCACGACTAGTGGTCCCACCTGACGAGCAACCTCACGAACCGTCTTGTAACCTGGTGCGAATTTGTAGTTTTTCTCCGTTTTGACTCCAGGGTCTGATCCTTGGGTTCTCGGGGTATAAAAATATCTCCCCCTTGGGAAAATTTGTACTCAAATGTTAGAAACATGCAGAAAACTCATAAATAAGAAATCATCACATGCAATGACTACTCATTTAAGCTAAAAACTAACAGATTGACTACCTCCGAAAAGAACTACAAAACTGAACTAAATTCAGACATCACATATGTACACCATATCATAAAACGAACTTGTACGCATGAACTGAACATGAAAACTAATTAGAGTTTTAGGGAAAAAACTGATACCTCAAATTGAAACTGAGCCGGTAGAGAAAAAGTGTGGGTATCTAGCAATCATAGCTGCTTCGGCTTCCCACGTAGCTCCTCCAACATGCTAATTTCTCCATAATACTTTAACTGAAGATACTTCTTTGTTCCTCAACCTCCGAACCTGATGATCCAAGATTTCCACTTGAATCTCTTCATAACTGAGGTTATCCTTTACACCAATGTTGTCCACCGGGACTACTAAAGCTGGATCACCCAAGCACTTTTTCAAGAGTGACACATGAAAAACGGGATGCACAGAAGATAACTCTGATGGAAAGTCCAACTCATACTCTACCTTACCAACTCTTCTATTAACATGGTAAGGACCAACATATCAGGGACTGAGTTTCCCCTTCTTCCCCAACCGCATGACTCCCTTCATGGGAGATACCTTTAGAAATACCCAATCATCCACATCAAACTCCAACTCTCTTCTCCTCACGTCAGCATATGATTTCTAACGGCTCTGAGCGCTCTTCAGCCTGGCCTTTATCAATTGAACCTTTACCATGACCTCATGAACCAAATCTGGCCCTACCATAGCTGCCTCACCAACCTCAAACCATCCGATGGGAGATCTACACCTCCTCTCGTAAAGAGCCTCGAATGGTGCCATTTGGATACTGGAGTGATAGCTGTTATTATAAGCAAACTCGATTAAAGGCAAATGATCATCCCAACTAAATTCAAAATCCATAACACATGCCCTCAACATCTCCTCAAGAGTCTGGATTGTCCATTCTGCCTGGCCATCCGTTTGCTGATGGAATGCGGTGTTGAGCTTGACATGAGTATCAAGTCCTTTCTAAAAAGACTACCAAAATTGAGAGGTAAGTTGAGTACTTTGGTCTGAAATAATAGACAAGGGCACTCCATGAAGTCGAACCAACTCCCGAATGTTCAACTTGGCATAATCATCCTCTAAATTCGTGGTCTTGATTGGTATAAAGTGTGAAGCCTAGTTTAACCTATCTACCACCACCCAAATGGAATCATAGTGTCTCCGAGTGCGGGGCAAACCTATTATAAAGTCCATGTTGATCTCTTCCCACTCCAAGTAGGAATGCTAATACCCTAAAGTACACCTCTCGGCCTTTGATGCTCGACATTCACTTTCTAACAGTTTGGACATTTGGCTACGAACTCTACAATATCCTTCTTCATACCATCCCACCAATAGATTTCTCGCAACTCCAGATACATCTTCGTGGATCCCGGATGGATAGAATATCTGGTACCATGTGCTTCATGCAATATTTGAATTCTCAATTCATTAATGTCTGGGACATATAGGCGACCTGGTATCATAACACACCATCTCCCCCTTGGGAGAAAACCTCTACCTTTTGACTCTGCACCGCTTCTTTTAGCTTCCTCAAAATCCGATCCTCATCTTGCTTAGATTTTACATCAGCCACCAAGGACGATTCTGACCCATTCTTCACAACAATGCCGCCAACAGTCGAGTCAACCAATCTAACTCCCAATCTTGCGAGCCGGTGGAAATCTTTAACCAACTCCTTCTTTCTCTCATCCACGTGGGACACACTCTCCATAGAGAGCCTACTAAGTGCACCCGCCACCACATTAGCCTCGCCCGGGTGTTAAAGAACACGCATATTGTAATGTTTTAATAACTCTAACCACCTCCTTTACCGAAAATTGAGATCTTTCTACGTGAACACATGTTGCAAGCTCTTGTGATCCATGAATACATCAACGTGGACCCCATACAAGTAATGCTGCCATATCTTCAATGCAAACACCACCGCGGCCAACTCGAGATCATGGGTCAGGTAATTCTTTTCGTGAACTTTCAGTTGTCGAGAGGCATATGCTATTACTTTCCCATGCTGCATTAATACACATCCCAATCCTACTCTTGAAGCATCACAATATACAACTAAACCATTTGTACCCTCAGGTAAAGTCAACACTTGTGCTAAAGTGAGTGGGGTCTGCAATTCTTGGAAGCTTTCCTCACAAGCCTCCGACCATTGGAACTACACCTTTTTCTGAGTCAACTTGGTCAAAGGTGCCGCAATAGATGAGAAACCCTCAACAAATCTCTGGTAGTAGCCTGCCAAGCCAAAGAAACTCCTAATTTCTGAGGGACTCGCCAGTCTAGGCCAATTCTTCACCACTTTGGTTTTCTGAGAATCCACTGTTGTGCCCTCGCCTGATACTACATGGCCCAAAAATGCTACCGAGTTCAACCAGAACTCACACTTGCTAAACTTGGGATACAACTGACAATGCTTGAGGATCTGAAGCACTATTCTCAAGTGAGCGGCATGCTCCTCCTCGCTCTGGAGTATATAAGGATATCATCAATGAACACAATTACGAACATGTCCAGATACTGCTTGAACACCCTGTTCATCAGGTCCATAAAAGTTGCAGGAGTATTGGTTAGTCCAAATGACATAAATACAAATTCGTAGTGACCATACCGAGTCTTGAAAGATTTTTTCGGGATGTCACTCTCCCGAACACTGAGCTGGTGTTAGCCGGACCTTAGATCTATCTTTGAGAAACACTTGGAACAAATAAATCATTGATCTTGGGAAACGGGTGCCTGTTCCTTACAGCGACCTTATTAAACTGCCGATAATCAATACACATCTAAAGTGATCCATCCTTCTTTCGAATAAAGAGAACTGGTGCCCCCCATGGAGACTTGCTCGGTCTAATGAAACCCTTATCCAAAAAGTCTTTAAACTGTTCCTTTAACTCTTTTAGCTCGGCTGGAGCCATCCTGTAAGGAGGAATGGAGATCGTCTACATGTCGGGAAGAAGATCTATACCGAAATCAATCTCCCGCTCAGGAGGGACACCTGGCAATTCATCGGGGAATACCTTTTGATACTCACACTCAACTAGAACAGACTGAATAGTCAGTGTCTCGGACTCTATATCCATAACCCTAACTAGGTGGTAGAGGAAACCCTTAGAGACCATTTTCCGGGCTTATGAAATAAACCAACCGGCTGGTACGACCGAACTACCCTTCCACTCCAAAACATGCAAACAACCAATCCATATCCAAAATGATGTCAAAGTCAGCCATGGATAATTCTACTAAGTCTGCAGAGGTGACCTTAAGCAATATTGTAATGGGGAAACCTTTATATACCCGCCTAGCTACAATTGAATCACCGACCAGAGTAGACATAAAGAACGGTTCTGACAAAATTTTAGGACTAACTCCAAAGCTACTAGAAATGTAAGGCGCCAAAAAAGACAATATATCTCCCAGATCTAAAAAAGCATAAGCATCAATATGAAAGACATGCAACATACCCATGACCACATCTGGCGAAGCCTCCTTCTCCTGGCGAGGCACTACGACAAACAACCTGTTTCGACGCTGACCACCTGCTGAACTAGTGGAGGCACCCTGCGAGGGGGTCGTGCTGCTGGAGCAGTAGAACTTGCTTCAAGGCAATCTTCGATCCTATGTATGGGTTTTCCACACCCAAAACAAGCATCCGCGCCGACCAGGCATCTCCCATGATGATTTTTTTCGCACTTTGCACAAACCAAAAAAGTGCGCTCCACCTACATGCTACCATGATCCCTCGAGCCTATAGCCCTGCTCCTCTGGTCACCCCTGAACTTGATGGCGTGCTGGCCAGTGATGGAGCTGGAGCAATGGACCTGTACTAGGTCTGCTGACATGGACCACCTCCTAACCTGGCCTGAGAAACCCCATATTTGTCGGTCCTTGCCATCTTGGCCTCTGTCTGCCTCCTATAAACTGACCCCATCTACTGTGCATGCAATTCAATACGGGGAAAATCAATGTCCCGGTGAAGCAGGCGATCCCACAATCCTCATTCAACTAATCTGCTACTCCATGCACAAAACGGCTCACCTGAGCCCGCTGATCCACCACCAACTCCAGAGCATATTTTGATAAACAGGTGAATTACAATGCATACTACTAGACAGACATGTTACCCTGCTTCATATTCACAAACTCAGCCACCTTGAGCTCCCTCATCTCCTGAGAGAAGAAACGATCCATGAATGCGGTGCGAAACTCATTCCAACCTATCGGGCCTTCACCCACCACTTTGGCATATCTCCATTTCTTAAACCATATATTTGCTACCCCGTTTTAGCTGATAAAAGGTCAAGCCAATGTGTTACCCATTATTCACCCCCATAACTTGGGTGGTCTTCAGAATCTCCTCAATGAAATAATGTGGATCCTCGTCCACCCTTGACCCTGTGAACTATGGAGGGCTCATCCTCAAGAAGTCCCTCACGGTAGCTGCCGCTGCATTCTCGTTCTGAGGGTGATGCTCCACTGTCTGATTCTGGACCTGGGCAGTCATGGCCTGTGTCAGCATCTGAATCACTGCACTAAACTCGACGTGGGCAGCTGGCTCTGGTACATGCTTCTCATGAACGGGTGGAGCTGGCTGATGCTCACCATCATAGGCACCCTCATGATCATTTCCATTTCCGTTTCTCTTGGCATTTACTCAACGTGGTGGCATGATTTTTCAAGCACGAATAACACGAATTAGAAGAGTAAAGGAAGTTCATCGCACGACATAGATCATGAAATAAGGGAACATTTCCTAAATGTTGAGTATCCTCTTCGTAATAAGCGTGGCGCGCTTCACACCCATGAAAAAGTCTCTACCTAGCGTGACTTTCAGACTCCCTAGAACGCATCAAACCTATGGATCTGATACCAAGTTTGTCACGACCCAAACGTATACCCCGATTGTAGACATGGGACAAGGATCCCTGAGAGACCCCAAGTCGACCCATGGTATGAGCATACATGTAATTCAATCACATGAGCGAAAGACTTCACATTAAGATCGTAATCATAACAAGCATGAGGAAAAATCAGTACAAGACTTTAACCATACTGCGGAATACAACTCGTAGTCTGATAAGCCTCTAAACATGAATGGTGGATTGATGGGACAACTCCAAAACTAAACCAACATCCAGAAATTGAAAGAAATAACATAGAGTATGAACATGCAGTCCTCGGAACATGAGGACTCACCAAGTGCGCTGACAATAAGGATGAAACCAGCCACGGGTGAGGATGAGCTTGAGAAGTGGGACCTATATCATGAAACAATACGGCTTAGAAAATATGCAGTCAGTACGTTGAATGTACCAAGTATGCAAGGTAAGTAAAACAGACATCTAAAAAATATATAAGACTCATAAACAATCATAATAGTAGGACGACATGCTCATGTCATAAACCATAATATCATATCATATGGCTCAAGGTTTTCAAAACATTTGTAACATAACATAATAATAATAATAATAATAGAAGCGATTTACTTAACATGAATTAAGACATCATATATAATCATAACATGCATAAATCATAAGGAAAAGTGGGAGATTATCTTAACCAACATACCCCATATGAGCACACATGAAGCTCGGCTTTAACCATAGTCGGGAGGGTGTTTGTACCTTGCCAAGGGTAGAACCATAAAAGTGTGATATCACCATGAAAAGGGCCATTTGGGCCAAGGACTAACATGATAGGGGTCCCAACATACCTATGGTAGCAGGTAGTTCATGATATCCGGGGCTTAACCTGAGCCCTGAACCTACTCGATATTAGATACTACTCCCAAAACATATATAGTGCTCATAGTAAAATATGCACGAATTCATGGGCTAGTTAAATCATGATAATAGTAAACATGTTTGAACATACGTGATCTAGCCATGACATGACGCCCATGAGTCGGACAAAAAAATAATTCATGAATAATAAGATTCGTACATACTTGTTGATCATGTACATAGCTTGAATTTCATAAAATCATAATAGGTAGTAAAATAAATTCATAATTTAAAACATAATTCATATTGGGCTCGTAAAGAACATCAATGAGAAAATAGCTCATAGTTTGACTCATCATGGGGAATGCACAATTAAGCTTAATTGCTTAGAAATTCAAAATCAACATTATTATAATAAATTCAAACTCAAAAGATGATCAAAATCCATAGATTACGATAATATTTCAAAATCACAAAATCCACCATTTAAATCATTAGAATTTATATAATCAAATACAAAACCCCATGAGATTTTTATGAATTTTTAAGTAAGAACATCGAGTAGGAGCATGGGTGTGGAAGAACTCACCCATTGATGACCTGACATACCTGGAAACACAAATTCTTAATCTCCCTTGAAAGACCAAGATGGAATTTGGAGAAATTGGGGAAGAACACCTTGAATCACCTTCTAGACTCCTCTCTATACTCTTGCATGCATGAATAAGGCTTAACATAGACTACTCCCCCTTAAAACACCCTATTCAGATCTTAAAACGACATAGTTTAGGCCTTAGAATTTAGGAATTACAAAACGACCCCTACTAAAAATGCAAAATTTTCTAGCTACTAGTCCCCACGAGGGACCTCACAAGTCATTGCCAGGGGACACGACTCGTTGCCTGAACTCGTGATGTCTACTAGCCAAACAAGCTCAGGGGACCCCACAAGAGACCCCATGAATCATGGTGGCTGACCATGACACGTGGTCACCACCTGTGGTCCCTACTGCATCAAGTCCCTAGACTTGCCTTCCATCCTCGCCACAGGTGACCTCACGAGTTGTGAGGTCTTACCACTACTCATGGTCACCCCCGTGGCCTCCCAAAAACTTTGCCAAGCCCAACTTGTCCAAGAGTCACTTCACGACTCGTGGTCCCACCTAATGAGCCGCCTCACGAACTGTCCTATGACTTGGTGCGAATTTCCAATTTTTCTCCATTTTGACTCCCGGGTTTGATCCTTAGGTTCTCAGGCTATAACATCTAGCTCTAGATGTCCCGGTGGACAGTGTTGGTGTAAAAGACAGCCTTATCTATGAGGAGGGTCCGGTGGAAATATTGGATCGCCAGGTTCGAAGGCTAAGGAACAAGGATGTAGCTTCTTTGAAAGTGTTATGGAGCAATCAAAATATTGAAGGATCTGCGTGGGAAGCCAAAGCAGATATGATGGCTAGATACCCACATTTATTTTCTACCATCTCGGTTCCAACTTGAGGTATCAGTTTTTGCCCTAAAACTCTAATTAGTTTCCATGTTCAGTTCATGTGTTCAAGTTTCTTTTATGTATATGGATGTGTATGTGAATCATGAACTATCAGTTCAGCTATGTGGTTTGAATTGGATATAGTCATCCCATTAGTTTCGGTTTAAATGATTAGTATTTGAGTATAATGATTGCATGTCTCTATTTTCTATATTTTTTCAACAATCGAGGACGAATGTTCCCAAGGGGGAGATATTGTAATACCCGAAAAGTGCATAAGATTAGACCTGGGATTTAAAATTAGAAGTTGGCTGAAATTGGGGAAAATCTCACAGGACGGACGACCCAATGGATCGTTGGTCCATCCAACGACCCGTGGGAAGCAGTCGTGGGAAGTCATAGACTGGTAGCAGTGGAGAACCAATGGGTGAAGTAATGACCCAATTTTTAATACAATAAGTCGTTGTTATGAGTCGTGGTGAGAACTGGACTTTAGCATTAAGAGAAATAATGGTCATCCCATGACCCATCATGAGAAGTAACGGGTCGTGGTAACCTGTCGTTGTATGGGATATCAATACTTTTCCAGTCTACATCATGGAAGGCAACCACGAGTTATTGGAGGATGTAATGAGTCGTGGTGAGGCTCATTGGAAGGATCAGTACAAGACTTGAAGGAGGAAATAATGGACGATGTAACGACCCGTTGCCTGATAGGACGACTCGTCCTGTCGAGTCGTGGGATCAAATATGAGATTAGGAATTTTTGCAATGCAGACGAAGGATTTATACCACGAGTCTTTGTATCCTCCAACGACCCTTTAGTTTGTCCGTTAGTTCGCCAATGCAGATTTTCCAGGGTTTTTCATTAAGAGTATTTTCATCATTCCTACACTCTAAGGTCCTAAACTACATCGTTTTAAGTTATTTTTTGAGTGTATTAAGATTGGTTAAGCCCTTTTATCCTATTCATAGGTTAATCCCTTCTATCCTATTCATTCTCATGCATGAAACGTTAGAGAATTGAGCAGGTGATCCAGCTAGTCTTC
Source organism: Datura wrightii (assembly GCA_035772735.1). Classification (NCBI taxonomy): domain Eukaryota; kingdom Viridiplantae; phylum Streptophyta; class Magnoliopsida; order Solanales; family Solanaceae; genus Datura; species Datura wrightii. Next base: position 113,178,734 of record JASDFA010000010.1, on the reverse strand, counting down.
AAGGTTTTCTTCATTAATTTCCCTTAGGGTTTAAAGGAATGGTGAGAATTGATTTTCCCCAGGTATGCAGCATTATGAATGGGTGTTTTCGTTCACACCCATGCCCAATCTCTCCTAATTCATGAAGTTTAATAAAAAATCTTATGGGGTTTTAACTTAACTCTTGTGGAATTATAATGATCTATCAATGGGATAATATCTTACGTGATTTACATCATATTTTATGAATTATTATCTGATTCTACAACTATTTTTATTATAAATTTATTGATTTTGACTTCTACTAAATTATGCATAATTATGTATGTTATATGATGAATCGACTTATGATCTTTACTTCAATTTTTGATATTTATAAACCCATCATGATTTATGATTTGTAACATGGATTTATTCAAATTCCCATTATGAATTCATGATTTACAATGTCTATATATGATTTATAAGTATGCATGAATCTCATGATTTTATCAATTATGTTTTGGCTGACCCACGGGCCTTACCCTCATAGCTAGTTCACGTATTTACAAGAATGTTTATGATTATCATAATTTAACTAGACCATGAATCTCATGCGTATTATACTATGAGCGCTATATATGTTTTGGGAGTAGTATTTAACACCGAGTAGGTTCGTGGTCCAGGTTCTACCCCGAATCTCAGAGCTAGTGCCACCATAGGATATGATGGGACCTCCCTTGTGACTGTCCCTTTTTTCCCAAATGGGACCTTTCATGTATGATATCACTCCCTTTATAATACCCTTCGCAAGGTACGAACACCCTCCCGACTAGGGGTTTACAGGTCGGGCTCCATGTGTGCTCCTATGGGGTATGTCGGTTATAAGAATCTCCCGTTGTTCCTCATGATTTATGCATGTTTATGATTATGTATATTGGCTCAATTCATGTTCAATAGAGCTTCTCTACTATGATTATGATTACGATTGAATTATGAATGTTTTGAAAACCTTGAGCCTTATGTTATTGTATGCTACTTATGTTATGAGCATGTTGTCCCACTCTGATGATCTTTTATGAACTCTTTTATATTTTAATTATCCATTTTACTTACCTTGCATACTCGGTACATTCCACGTACCGACCGCATGCTCTATGTTGTATCGTTTCATGGGACACGACCCGACTCTCAAGATCAGCCCCGTCAGTAGTCCATTGTAGAGTTTCACATCCAACCTTTTGGTGAGTCCTCATTTTTTGAGGGCCATATGTTCAGATATTGATGTTCCTTTTATTTAAGTTTTGCCAGGTTAGTTGGGGATGTTGGCCCATCAACCCATCTGATACGATAGAGGCTTTCAAAGATTTTAGTACGTTCCTCTTATCATGCTATGTTATGTTACGTTTATTGTTTCTTCTATATCATATGTTCATTATTCCGCTTTAAGTGATATAAAGTTAGATGAATGTTCATGTCATGGGTCGACTTGGAGTCTCTGGGGGCTCTTGGTCCCGTGTAATGATTCGGGTCTACATTTGGGTCATGACAATAGGTGTGAAGGATATCCTTACCTATGAGGATGTTCCAGTTAAGATTCTTGATCATCAAGTTCGGAAGTTGAGGAATAAGAAAGTAGCTTCAGTGTAGGCTTTGTGAAGAAATCAACTTGTTTATGGAGCTACGTGGGAAGTTGAAGCAGATATGATGGCTAGATACCCGCATCTTTTCCGCTCCGGCTCAGTTTTAGAATGAGGTACTACTTCATGTCAAGTTCATGTCTCTAACTTTCATTCATGTAATTGCATGCATCTATGTTTCATAAATTTTGTTCAGTCATGTATATCAATCTGAAGTCAGTCACTCCGTCAGTTTTCAGCTATAGTTATTTAGTTTTGGCATTGTAGTTCTTTCCCCAGCCTTTCAGTATGTTTAATCTACATTCGAGGATGAATGTTCCCAAGGGGGAGATAATGTAACACCCCCAAAGTCCCTAAGATCAGACTGGAGGGTTGAACCAGAAAAAATAGGAAAAGATTGCACTAAAGTCACAGAACGACTCATGGAACAAGTCGTTATTAGAAACAATGACCCATCGTAATGCCTCATTGTAAGCCTTTTGTCAAGCCTACCAAAAACAACGAGTCTACCAATAACTCGTTGTTTGATCAATGGGTCGTTCTAAAGTACTCGCTAAGTGGAGTTTAGAAAAGGGGTCGAACTTGGTTCAGGGGAAAAAATGAATACCAGGACTCATTGGGGCAAGTAATGATCCATTGTATGCAACCATTTTCTGGGATTAAGTATCAATATAGGTGAGGAGCAGTGGTGACAATGGGAGGAGCGATGAGTCATTGTTTCATATAGAGACGACTCACTTTTTCATATAACGACTCATCCTATCCAATCGTTGGTCAGAGAAGCAGCAGAGTGCCATAACTACTCCAGATACAATGGGCTGATCCAACGAGCCTTTGAATACAGCAACGACTTGTTGGAAGGGTCGTTGTAGCTGGCAATCTAGATTTTGATGCAATTTCCAAGGGTAGTTTTGTAATTTCCCAAGCCCTATCATTCTAATATCGTCATTTTGAGCCTTTTAATGAGTGTTTTACGATGGTTTAGCCTATCCTAGGTCTTTAGGCTTTCATAACTTCATCCCCTTGCAACATCAAGCTAGAAATTCTCATCAATTTCACTCTCAATTCTCTTGGGCTTTGAAGACCAACATAGAAATCCATTTACCCAGGTGTGTAGGGCCATCAATAGGGGATTTCTTCCACCCTCATGTCTAAATTTCTCCTCTATTTCATGAATTTAAGTCTCTAATCAAGTGTATTTATTTCAAGGGTTTTAGCCCAATTCTATGGAATTATTTATGTTATGTCTATGGGTCCATTCCCTTCATGTTCTAATGAATGATTTAAGATTAATAGGTAGATTTTACAGTCAATTTGATTATAAATTCATGTTTTTAAGTTATTAGAAATTATGCTCTATTATACATGTCTTCATGAAAATTGAAGCCTATGATCCATGATTTCAACATGATGAGTTATTTAGTGTGCATGAATGTTTATAAGCTCTCAACTTATGACTCCATGATTTTGACTTATGAATTCAATTTCAAGTATGTATGGTTTCATGACTTGGGCCAAGCCCATGCAAAGTTAAGTATTCTTATTATAATTTTTTCCAAGGCTAATAAGATAAGTTTATGATATGTTTTGGAGTCAAGACTCCCAATACTCAGATTTAAGGTATGTTTTGAGAATATGATTATATGAGCAATATGCATATTTTGGGAGTAGTGTCTAGTTCTGGGTAAGCCAATGGTTTCGAGGTCCCTGGTCTCTCAACTACGCGCCAACGTCGGATATATTCTTATTGAAATCTCTCAAGAGAGTGCTTTCGCTACCCAAGGGCACACCGATGATATCACACCTCATTCTTCCTTATCCCTAGCAAGGCTTAGGATGGCTCTCCTCCACGTCGGCAAGACGTGGGATCATCATGTGCTCATACATGGTGGTTGTCGGTTATAACGTATCTCCCATTGTTCCTCATGATTTTAGTTACTCATGTTCATGACTTATGATATTATGTTTTATAGCATATTTGGCCTAAAGATTAGCTTATGAGTTTTCACATGCAATTTCAAGCATGACAAGTTATTATGATTTTTATTTTTAAATCTTGGGTGATTATGTTCAGTTTATGATAAATAACTTATGATTATGCATATCCCAGATACATGGCCTTTAGTATGCAGTCCTCACTCTTATGAAAGTTCTTGATTTATATTCATGATTTCAATTAATGTTTTTCTAGCATGTTTTACTTACCTAGCACACTCAGTATATTCCAAGTACTGACCATATACTCTATGTTATATCATCTCATTATATAGGTTCGGGTGATCCATCTCATCTCACTGATAGCTCCCTCCCTATTAGTTCAGTCTCATTCCCTCTTGTGTGAGACCTCATCATCTGATAGCATCTATATATTTAGACTTTTTATCTTTGTTTAGTTTTAGACTTAAAGATAGGGGCTTGTCCCAGCATCTCATCAGATAGTCGAGGCTTTCAGATATAGATTTAGCATGTGCAGCTTTGTGACTCAACATTGTGATATTGTCACTTGTATTTATACTTTATGATGTTTAGACTTCCGCTTATCCATATTTATGTTAATTTCTGCTTGATTATGATCTTAAGTCATGCTATGTATGTACCATGGGTTAGCTTGGAGCCATTCATGGTTCTAGGTCATGTGTCTCAATCTGGGGTCCGTGTTCGGGTCGTGACAAAACCCTATGAACCGGGTTGAATGATCATGGTAGGATTAGAGTGGGATTAATTACTCGCAAGTAATGATTAGAACCCCACGAAGTGGGTAGAATGGAGGCGGGGTTGAATTTCCAAAACCCTTGTTCCCCGAAATAGTTAGTTGGTTCTTTGTTAATCCTTTTTTCTAGATTTTGAACGTTCGGAAGAGCTGAGGAAAAGCAAGGCTCCAGCTGATTAACTTGAGATTTCCCATCCACAATCGAAGTAGGTTACGATTTACCAGTAGTTAGACTTTAGATAATAGCTTATATGTGTGTGGAATGATTTTTTGTGAATTGGTCTCCGAACATTGCTTGTTGATGTAGACTTTTCTTGAATTCTATAATTGAACAATTATCTATGAAATCATATTTTATGTAATATGGAAGTTTACTGCTAAGACGTCATTTATGTTTTCTTGTATTATTTGAAACGTGATTCATGAATTGTGTGAGTAATTGAGTTAAAGGAAGGTAAGATGACGCCATCCCAGGGTTAATAAACTGACTGAGTGGTAAAACACTGAGATGTTTGAATTAAAGTTGATAATATGAATGTCCTGAGATAAGTGGCTTGTGCCCGAGGGGAGCATTGGGACGAGCAAATGAGTGAGAGCGGGTGCCATGCCTGTATAGTACATGGATCTCTAGAGTCCCCTATAGGTCATAATGCTCAAACTCACACTCTTGACAAAGTATGAAGCAACGTTGTCACTAAATAACCCAACAAAGAGGTTGGGGTCGAACCCACAAAGAATAAAGTCAGGATAAAGAAGAATGCTAGTACTTAATATTTTAAGTTAATTATCTCCTAAAGGGGTGAATTTGTAAAAGTAACAAGTAACAATGTTGAGAAGTTGAATGTTCATTCCAAAAATTAATGCAAATTAACTAGGGTGAGTGTTCCCCATGGATTCATAACTACTTCGGATTTTACGCTTGTGATATATCCCAATACTTTCCTTGTAGAACTGATAACATATGTTCATCCAAACTACTGATTCATCCCTACTGGATGACTATACTCAATTACTAGGTTAGGTCTCATGGAAATTTCAAATTAATCATTATCAATTTGATCCAAATTAATTATCCTGAGACCGCAGATCAAGTTATACAATGATCATAAAAATCAAGGTTTTGTTGTACTTCTCTTTTTCTAATCTCTACCTCTCTAGACTCAAGCAAGTACCAAATTCAGGTAAGTCCTAATGTTTTACACTATTAAGAAATGTTTAAGATGAAGAGAATACAATACAAGTGTTTAACATTGGTTTAGAATCACGTCGTGCAAACTCTAGTTCGTTAATTCACCATGGTTCCCATAACCCTAGTTGTGGAGGTTTTAGCCTCTCAAGTTTATAAGTAAATTAATAGCATTCATAGACAAGAACATAAATTAATACTTACAAAGATGATAGGAAGAAACTCACTTGATTATTGCAAAAGTAAGGAAGAACAATTCAACAAATGGTATCTCAATAAAACTTGTAACTCTCAATTCTAAATTGTAAGTTCGCTAAAAAATGGCTATCTGTTACAAAGAAATAAAGGATATTTATAATAGAAGATTTACGCCTTCTTTGTTCCTTTATAGATTTGATTTGGGATTTGTAGCTCCTTTTCCTAGTTGAAGTAAGATTCACTTGTTGGCACCCGGATATGATTGGCGCGCTGCACTGGTCATTGCGCTGAAGGGCCTGCACCTCGTGCCTCTGGTCGCACTACTGTGGCCTTGCCTCATGCATTTGATCGCGCAGGAAGGCCTGCGCGCTGTGCTGTTGGTCGCGCAGGTGTAGCCAGTAGTGCTAAGTGTCATGATTTTTACTTGTTCATTCCAACTTCTTCAGCTTCATTCCAATAGCATCAAATACACGCAAGTCTGTTACTTTTAGCCCTAAAAACATGTAATCATATGCGTTATCTCTTTTCACACACACACACACACACACACACACACACACACACACACACACACACACACACACACACATATATAGATATATATATATATATATATATCAGAAAACACTTGCACACACACATAATTTGTTCTCAAAACATAGTAAAATATGGGCAAAATATAGCTAAGAAGTGCGTAAATACGCCCTTCATCACCACCCCACACATAAACTATTGTGCATCCTCAAGCAATATACTACTTCCCTTATCAAATATAGGCACAAAAATCATCCTACGAGTAGGTCTACTTGCACTTAGAATCATGAGACAAATCAATAAAGCTCCAAAAATTCACTCACATGCATATAGGATCAACATTAAGATGTCAAAGTTAAAAATCATTTAGCTTTTGCAAACTAACTCATCAAGACATATTTTGGGACAACATGAATCATATGTAATTTAGCAATCAAGATTTACCAAAGTCCTACCATTGTGCCTCACAATTTGAAGAGATGCCCTTTCTCACACAAGATATAAGTCAATATAAACTTGGGCATAAATAAAACAATGTTCGCTCACTCTCCCAAAGAACTCAACATGCATGCAGAAGACGACCCATAGGCTTGACCTTAGTGTAATACTCCACTAATATAGATTTAATGCTCCGAAAGCCCTAAGATCAGACCTGGGAGTTGAAACGGAGAAAACTGAAAAATATGCACCAGGTTATAGAATGGGTCATTAATGGACTCATGGGGTTAACCACGAGTCGTTAGGTGACTCGTGGTGAGGTGCTGGTGTTAAATTTTGGAAATGGTGATTGGAAGCCACCACGGGCTTAACCATAAGTCGTGGTTAGATCCCATGACTCATTGAGCCAATCGTGGTCAAGGGCTATGGAAAAGAGAAGAAAAACTTGACAGGTTGGTCACCATGAGTCGTGGTCTGGCACCACGATTTGTGGGATGGGTCATGGTAAGTTGGTTGCTTATGGTTTGAGAATGTGGGCAATGAGGGTGACGACTGGTGACCACAAGTCGTGGTCATCAGGAACAACTCGTAGGGTCCCCTGTCGCGAGCCCCGGATGAAATATTGGACAATGCAGTTGAAGACTGATGCCACGAGTCGTGGTCTTGGGTAACGACTCGTTTAGTCTGTCGTTGGGGCTAGAAGTTTGTTTTTACCAGCGTATTTAGTAAGGGTGTTAACGTCACTCCTAAGCCCTAGGGTCCTATACTATGTCGTTTTAAGCTATTTTCAGGGTGTATTAAGATAGTTTAAGTCATTCTATCCAATTCAAAACTCATGCATGCAAAGTTCAAGAGTGTAGAGGGTAATCAAGCATAAAAAACCAAGGTTCTTCATCAATTGTTCTTCAATTCCTCTTGGGAAATTAAGGGAGTAATAAAATCAAAGTCTCTCAAGTATGTAGGGTTATGAGTGGGTGAATTCGTTCATACCCATTCCCAATCTCTCCTAAATCATGAAATTTTATTTGAAAATCTTATGGGCGTTCATCCCAAATTCTTATGAAATCCTAATGATCTATCTTTGGGTTAATATCTCTCATATATCACATAATATTTTACAAATTATGGGCGAATTTTACAATTAATTCGATTATAAATTTATTGATTTAAATTTCTGTAAAATTACGCCCAGTCATGCATGTTCCATGATAAATTGAATTATGATTTTACCTTGATTTTGATGTTCTTTAACCCATCATGATTTATGATTTATGATATGGATTTACTCAAATGCTCATCTTGAATTTATGATTACTAAGTATATACATATTTTACAAGTATGCATTGGTTTCATGATTGATCGATTTATGATGTTAGCCAATTCATGGGCTCTTGAAATATGGATAAACATTTATTTAAATGGGGATCAATGATGTTAATGTTTATTTGGCGATGAATCTCATGAATGATGTTTATGATTTACATACGAGCCTAATGTACATATTTTTGGGAGTAGTGTCTAGCACCGAGTAGCCTGACATTCAAAGGACTATGCGGGTGTCTCATAACTACGTGCCACCGTAGGTTCATATTGATACATTAAAATGTTAATGGATCCCATCTTTCGTGATACCACATACTGCACGTCCCTTTCTTGGCAAGCCTGAGATGACTTTTTCCACTTGAGTGAGATAGTTCGGGCATCATGTAAGGCTCTACCATGATGGTGTCGGTTATGACGAGTCCTCCTATTTTTCCTCATCATTTATGCATGGTTATGTTCATATTATTTTGGCTCAAGTCACGTTTAATTAAGCATTTCTCCTATTATTATGATTATGACTGATTTATGAATGTTTTGAAAACCTTGAGCATTATGTTACATTATGATATTCATGTTATGAGCATGTTGTCCTACTCTTATGAAATTTTATGAATTTTAAATTTCCGTTTTACTTACCTTGCCTACTCGATACATTCCACGTATTGACCGCATACTTTATGTTGTATCGTTTTATGATAGAGGCTCCGACCTTCAGACCCAGCACCGTCATTAGCTCATTTCTCAGAGTTAGCTTCCATTTTAGTGGTGAGTCATCATCTCCCCAGGAGCAGTTGATATTAGTGATCCTTTATGTTCAATTTTCCAGACTTATCGGGTTAGTTGGGGATGTTGTCCTATTAACCCATTAGATATGTTAGAGGCTTTCAGTCTATATGTAGTATTCAACTATCATGTATGAAGTGTGTTTCTTTTTCTATGTTTTGTCATGATTATTCTTCTGCTATGTTATTATGTTGAGTATTCCGCTTTATTTGACTGAGTTAGATGTATGTTCATGCCAAGGGTCGACTTGGAGTCTCTCGAGACTCCTTGTCCCAAATTGCTATTCGAGTCTACATTCGGGTCGTGATAAACTTGGTATCAGAGTAATGGTTTTAAGTGTCCTACGGTGTCTGAAAGCCGCGTTAAGTAGAGTCTTTTTCATGGGTGTGAAGCGCACCACACTTATGATGAAGAGGTTGTGAGATGTTTAGGAAATGTTCCCTTCTTTCATAATCTTGTCATGTGATGAAATGTATCCTTATCCTTCTAACTCATGCTATTCGCAATTGCATAATTATGGCTCCCAACAGAGTTAACGGTAGGAGGAATGAGAATGGAAACGGCAACGAGGATGGCAACAGAGACGGGCACCAACAAGACCCACCAGTCCAGGAGCACCATGCACCGGAGTCGGTTGCCCATGCTAAATTCTGGGCAGCAATTCAGATGCTAGCGCAGGCCTTGACCGCTCAAGTCAACCAGCAGGTAGTGGCACATGTTTCGCAAAATGGAAATGCAACAGCAACATGAGTCAGAGATTTCTTAAGGATGAACCCTCCTAAATTCGTTGGATCGAAGGTGGACAAGTATCCACATGAATTTATTTATGAGATTTTGAAGATCATCCAGATAATGGGGGTGACTGGGGAGGGGTGTGCTAATTTTTCCTCATATTAGTTGAAGGGGGTCGCGCACATCTGGTTTAAGCTATGGAAGGATAGTAGGGTCGTGGGAGCAAGTCCTATTAGTTAGGAGGAGTTTCACATTGCTTTTCTAGATCGGTTCTTCCCTCGAGAATTGAGGGAGGTTTAAGGAAGTAGAGTTCGTGAATCTAAAGCTAGGGAAGATGACGGTTCAGGAATATGCTTTGGAGTTCACCCGTTTGTCTAGATACGCCCCAGAGTTAGTGGCTAACCAAGGGCTCGAGTGAGCAGGTTCATACATAGAGTGGCGGACTATTTGGACAAAAATTGTAGGATTTCCATGCTTCATTGGTATATTGACTTTCCCCGGATAGTGTTGCACACCCAGCAGATGGAGGTAGTGCATCTGAGAGAGAGAGGCTAAGAGGGCCCGAGCAGACAGCTATGGGTTCACTTAGCAGAGATCCGACGGTGGTCACCACCCTCAGATTCAGCAAAGGTCATTAGCTCCAACACCATCATCAGCTAGTATTCCATCCAGACCCAAGGGTGATCACAGGACTAGGGCCTCAGTTTCAAGGGACCATAGGGGCATGCAGGAAGAGCGCACATTTTTGGCCTGTGGGTAGTGTGGCAAGAGTCATGCGAGGAGGTGCTTTCTAGGCTTAGATATCTGTTATGGGTGCGGTAGATTCGGACACATGCGTCGGGCGTGTCCATTGGCTAGACAGGGTGATGATAGAGGTCGTGCTCAAACTACCAGGTCAGTAGTAGCTCCAGCTCGCTAAGCTCCGTAGGAGGCATCCACTAGTGGGGGTGGCAGGCAGCGTCAAAATAGATTCTATGCCCTTGACTCATGACAGGAGCAGGAGACTTCATCAGATGTTGTTACGGGTATGTTACGAGTGTTTCACCTTGATGCTTATGCTTTGTTATATCCAGGGGCTACCTTGTCTTTTGTGACACCTTATATTGCTAGTAGCTTTGGAGTTAGTCCCGAAATTCTATTAGAACAATTCTCAATCTGTACTCCCATTGGTGATTCAGTTGTAGCTAGCCGGGTATATAGGAGTTTCCCAGTCACAGTATTTCAAAAAGTCATCTCCACAGACCTAGTAGAGTTAGCCATGACTGACTTTGATATTATTCTTGACATGGATTGGTTTTATGCATCTCATGCTTCTGTTAATTGTAGAACCCATGCATTGGAGTTCCACTTTCTGGGTGAGTCAGTTTTATAGTGGAAGGGTAGTTCATCCGTTCTTGTAGATCGTTTTATTTCTTACCTTAAGGCCAGAAATATGATCTCCAAAAGTAGTGTATACCATCTACTTAGGGTAAAGGATGTTGAGTCTGAGACCCCGACTATCCAGTCAGTCCCAGTAGTAAGTGAGTTCCTAGAGGTCATTCCAGATGATTTGCTAGGAGTTCCTCCCGAACAGGAGATTGATTTTGGTATCGACCTTCTTCCCAATACACAACCTATATCTATTCTTCCTTATAGAATGGCTCCAGCTGAGTTAAAGGAGTTGAAGGATCAGTTGAAGGACCTACTAGACAAGGATTTCATTAGACCTAGCAAGTCTCCATGGGGTGCACCAGTTCTATTTGTCCCAAAGAACAATGGTTCCCTCCTGATGTGCATTGACTATCGGCAATTGAACAAAGTCACCATAAAGAATAGGTATCCTTTACCCAGGATTGATGATCTTTTTGACCAGCTTCAAGGTGCCAAGTTGAAGATAGATCTCAGGTCCGGATACCATCAGCTCAGGGTTCGGGAGAGTGACATTCTAAAAACAGCGTTCAGGACGCGGTATGGTCATTATGAGTTTGTAGTTATGTCTTTTGGACTAACAAATGCTCCTACAACTTTTATGGACTTGATGAATAGGGTGTTCAAGCCATATTTGAACATGTTCGTGATTGTGTTCATAGATGACATTCTCATATACTCTCAGAGTGAGGAGGAGCATGCTGCTCATTTGAGGGTGGTGTTGCAGACTTTGAAGGATCGTCAATTCTATGCAAAATTCAGCAAGTGTGAGTTCTAGTTGAATTTTGTGGCATTCTTGGGTCATTTGGTGTCTAGTGAGGGTGTGCACGTAGACTCACAAAAGAAAGAGGCGGTGAAGAATTGGCCCAGACTGGTTAATCCTTCTGATATCAGAAGTTTCTCGGACATAGTTGGCTACTATCGGAGGTTTTTTGAAGGGTTTTCATCAATCACAGCACCGTTAACTAAACTGACCTAGAAGAAGGTAAAGTTCCAATGGTTGAAGTCTTGTGAGAAGAGCTTCCAAGAGTTGAAGGCTCAACTCACCTCAGCAAGTGTTGACCCTACTTGAGTGTACCGATGGGTTCGTGGTGTTCTGCGATGCTTCAAGGATCAAACATGGGGGTGTATTGATACAACATGGAAAAGTTATAGCTTATGCTTCTAGACATGTGAAAGTACATGAAAGGAACTACCTGACTCATGATCTCAAATTGGCCACGGTGGTATTTGCCTTGAAAATATGGAGACACTACTTGTATAGGGTCCACGTGGATGTGTTTACGGATGATAAGATCTTACAATATGTGTTTACCCAGAAGGACCTAAATCTACGAGAAATGAGGTGGTTGGAGCTACTTAAGAATTACGACATGAGTGTCCTTTACCATCCGGTCAAGGCTAATGTAGTAGCAGATGCACTTAGTAGACTCTCCATGGAGAGTGTGTCCCATATGGATGAGGAGAGAAAGGAGCTGGTGAAGGATGTGCATCGACTTGCAAGGTTGGGAGTTCCGTTGGTTGACTCGACCGATGGCAGCGTTATTGTTCAGAATGGATCAGAATCGTCCTTGGTGATTGATGTAAGAGCTACACAAGACGAGGATCCTATTTTGGTAAAGTTAAAGGAGGTTATTCAAAATCAGAAGGTAGAGGTTTTCACCAAAGGGGGAGATGGTGTGCTTTGACACCAGTGTCACTTATGTGCTCTGGACGTTGATGATTTGAGAAATCAGATGTTTCAAGAGGCTCATGGTTCCAGTTATTATAAACATCCCGGTGCCACCGAGATGTAGCGTGACCTACGGGAAGTCTATTGGTGGAATGACATGAAGAAGGACATAGCAGAATTTGTGGCTAAGTGTCCAAACTATCAGCAGGTCAAGGTTGAGCACCAAAGACCCGGAGGTATGCTAAAACATATTAGCATTCCTACTTGGAAGTGAGAAGAAATCAATATGGACTTCATAACAGGTTTGCCTCGCACTCGCCGGCAATATGACTCCATTTGGGTTGTTGTGGACAGATTGATCAAAGCCGCTCATTTTCTACCAGTCAAAACCACTAATTCTATGTAGGATTATGCCAAACTATATATTTGGGAGTTGGTCCGATTGTATGGAGTGCCCATGTCCATCATATCTGACAGAGTTACTCAGTTTACCTCTCAGTTTTGGAGGTTATTTCAAAAATGACTGGCTACTCAGGTTAAGCTCAGCACAGCATTTCACATACAAACGGATGGTCAAGAAGATTGGACAGTTCAGACTCTCGAGGACATAAGAGCATGTGTGATTGACTTCAAGGGTAGTTGGGATGACCATTTGTCTCTTATCGAGTTTGCGTATAGTAACAGCTACCATTACGACATTCAAATGGCTCCCGTTTGAGGCTCTCTATGTGAGAAGATGTAGATCGCCTATTTGCTGGTTTGAAGTTGGTGAATCTATGATAATAGGACCTTATTCAGTCTATGAGGCTATGGAGAAGGTTCAGCTCATACGGGACAGGTTGAAAATAGCTCAAAGTCGCCAAAAGTCCTATGCCGATGTGAGGAGGGAACTAGAGTTCGAAGTGGATGATTGGGTATTTCTAAAGGTGTCTCCCATGAAGGGAGTGATGAGGTTTGGAAGGAAAAGAAAACACATCCCTCGTTATGTTGGTCCCTACCGGATTGTGAAACGGGTTGGCAAGGTGGCATGTGAGCTGGAGTTTCCCTCAGAATTAGCTTTCGTGCATCCTATTCTGCATGTACCACTCTTAAAGAAGTTTTTGGGTGATCCAACTTTAGTTATCCTGGTGGACAGTGTTGGTGTAAAAGACAACCTTAGTTATGAAGAGGTTCCGGTGGAAATACTGGATCATCAAGTTTGAAGACTAAGGAACAAGGAGGTAGCTTCAGTCAAGGTATTATGGAGAAATCAGCATGTTGAGGGAGCTACATGGGAAGCCGAAGCGGATATGATGGCTAGTTACCCACACCTATTCCCTTTCTTTTAAGTTTCAGTTTGAGGTATTAGTTTTTGCTGTAGTAATTTATTTAGTTTTCATGTTCAGTGCATGTGCCCAAGTTTCTTTTATGTCGAAGTATGTATGAATTGTTCATGAATTCAGTTCAGCCATGTAGTTCAATGCGGAGGTAGTCATTCCGTTAGTTTACAGCTTAAATGATCCGTGTTTGAATATGATGATTGCATTTCTCTGCTTTTCTGTATGTTTTCCAACATTCAAGGATGAAAGTTCCCAAGGGGGAGATATTGTAATTACCCAAAATCCCTAAGATTAGACCCGGGAGTTGAAACAGAGAAAATTGAAAAATCTGCACCAGGTCAAGAACGGGTCATTACTTGACCCGTGGGGTTGCCCACGAGTCATTAGGTGACTCGTGCTGAGGTTTTGGTCTTATGTTTTGGAAATGGTGATTGGAAGCCACCACGGGCTTGACCACGAGTCATGGTACCATGAGTCATGGTTAAATTCCACGACTCGTTGAGTCAGTCATGGTCAAGGGCTATGGAAAGGAGAAGAAAAACTTGGCAGTGTATCCTATGGTTGGACACTACGAGTCATGGTGTTATACCCCGGGAACCCAAGGACCAGACCCGGGAGTCAAAACAGTGAAAAGCTGAAATTTCACACCAGATCACAGAATGATCCCTAAAGTGGCTCATGAGGAGTGACCACGAGTCGTGAAGTGACTCGTGGTCAAGCAGGGCTTGGCAAGGTGTTGGGGGAGGCCACGAGCATGACCATGAGTCATGGTTAGACCTAACGACTCGTGAGGTCATCTGTGGCATGGATTGAATGGTTGCTAAAGTTTTGGGCAGTGGGGATCACGAGTGGTGACCACGAGTCGTGGTCAGCCACCACGGTTCGTGGGGTCCCCCGTGGGATCCCCTAAGTGAAATTGGGCAGTAGACACCACAACTTCAGGCCACGAGTCGTCCATTCCCTCGTGGGGACTAGCAGTCAGTAAAATTCTACGATTTTAGTAAGGGCTTTTTCGTAATTCCTAACTCCTAGGGCCCTATATTACATCGTTTTAAGCTCTGAATAGTGAGTTTTAAGTAGGGTAAGTTCATTCTAAACCCACTCTAACTCATGCATGCAAGTTTAGAGGTTTTGGAGAGGTGATCAAGCTTAGCCTTCAAGTTCTTCATCAATTCTTCCTTGGGCAATCTAGGGGATTGTAGAATCAGCATCTCTCAGGTATGTAGGACCTTGAATGGGTGGTTTAATCCACACCCATGCCTAATTTCTCCCTAATCTACGAATTCTATCACTTAACTTTTATGGGGTTTTAACCCAATGAATTAATCTTCAAGTAATCGATATGGGTATGTTACTAGCATGTTTAAATTGATGGGTTTTAATTAGTGGGCAGATTTTATATTTTTTTCAATCACTATCTTGTTTACTAAATGTTTTAAATTCTGATGCCCATTTATGAGGAATCCATGAAGGTTTTGTTAAGTGAGTTATCGATTTAAAATCATGTTTCCTAGTTATTAATGTTTTACACTCAAAATTTCAAAAAAATTAAGCATTTTAAGTATGTTTAAGTATCGGGCAATGCCTACATGTCAAGCATGATTTATGATTTATGACTTTGGTCGATTCACGGGCCCTATTTCATAGCTAGTTCACGAACACTCAAGCATGTTTATGATAATCATGATTTTAACTAGCCAATGAATCTCAAGTATCTTATTATATGAGCACTATATATGTTTTGGGAGTAGTACTTAACACCGAGTAGGTTCGGGGCCCAGGTTATGCCCTGAATCTCAAAACTACGTGCCATTGTAGGTCATTCTTGGGAGCTCCTTTATGACTGTCCCCTTTTGCCCTAATGGGCCTTTCATGAGTGATATCACGCCCTTCATGGTTCTACCCTTGGCAAGGTACGAACGGCCTCCCGACTAGGTTTAAAGGTCGAGCTCCATATGTGCTCATATGGGGTATGTCGGTTATAAGAATCTCCCACTGTTCCTCATTATTTATGCATGTTATGATTATGTTCTTTGGCTCAATTCATGATTTATAATCCTTTCCACTCATGTCTATGAATACTATAAGTTATGAACGTTTTGAAAACCTTGAGCCTTACGCCTATTTGTGATTTCAGTATTATGATCATGTCATCCTACTCTTATAAACTTTTATGCATTTTAAATGTTCATTCTACTTACCTTTCATATTCAGTACATTCCATGTACTGACCCGCATATATGTTGTATCATCTCGTGATACAGGACTCGACTCACAAGCTCATCATCGTCAATAGTCCATTCTGAGCTACCTATTAGCCTTATTGGTGAGTCCTCATGTTCCGAGGGCCATATGTTCAAACTTTATCACTCCTTTTAGTTTTTGGTATTTGTAGGGTTAGTTGGGCTATTGTCCCATCAACCCGCCGGTTATGATTAGAGGTTTTCAGACAATATGTAGTACTCAGCTATCATGTATGGATTATGTATCGTCCCTCTTTCTATCTTATGTCATGATTTCACTTCCGCTATGTTGTTACGTTATGTCTTCCACTTTACGTGAATGATTTAGATGTATGCTCAAGTCATGGGTCGACTTGGAGCCTTTTGGGGTTCCTTGTCTCGTGTTTACGATCGAGGTCTACTCTTAGGTCGTGACAAACTTGGTATCAGAGTCAGGTTTTGAAGTGTCCTACAGTATCTGAAAGCCGCATTAAGTAGAGTCTTTTTCATGGGTGTGAAGCATGCCACACTTATGATGAAGAGGCTATGAAATATTTAGGAAATGTTCCCTTCTTCTATGACTCCGCCTCGTACCATGAGTTCGACTCTCTCCATTCCCCTAACTCGTGCTAATCGTGTGTGCAGAAACATGTCTTCTCAGGACAACAACGGGAGTCAGCTAGCCCCACCAACTCTAATGGATTTCGTGCAAGTTACGGATGTGGAACTTGGAGCCGCCCTCAGAGTGTTGATGGGGACATGATCACCCAGCCTAACCAATAGGCTATCACACCAGTGAACCCTATCTGGGAGGCGTCAGCTACTAGGGTTCAAGCACTCATGAAGGAGAGCCCGCCGGAGTTTGGTGACTCGAGTGTGGTTGGGGAGTGTAGAGGGAACAAAAGGGGAAACAAGAGGCCCAGGGCCAGAAACCTTAAGTGGTCCCATCAAGGGTCGAGTAGTGGGAGTCACTCTCAAACCCGTTAGAAGAGTTCTAGTCCAAAATTGGGGGTACAAGCCCCGAGAGAGGGACATTATTTACCCAAATTGCGGGCGTTGCGGAAAGCATCACCGAGGGAAGTGCTTGAAAGGTTCAGATGTTTGTTTTTATTGTGGCAAACTTGGTCACAAACACAGGGATTGTGCTTAAGCCAAGCGACATGGTCGGAAAGGTTGTGC
The DNA here is from genome assembly GCA_035772735.1 of Datura wrightii. NCBI lineage: Eukaryota > Viridiplantae > Streptophyta > Magnoliopsida > Solanales > Solanaceae > Datura > Datura wrightii. The sequence goes on along the minus strand of JASDFA010000010.1, from coordinate 113,161,432 downwards.
TTCGAATCCTCCTCCGTCAGCTCCAGCAAATTTCCCACCTAAGCATCACAGGTTATCAAGAGCAAGTGGCAGTCAACCGTAGATGTAGTCTCAGGTATGTCAGAAGTTATTCCCTCGTACCTATCATGATTGTTAGTTCCAAGGACTACTGTAAAAGGTACAATTCCCTTTAAGCATTTTAAGATAAGATTATCACATGGGAGGTGAGGAAATTGTAAGTTGAGGGCTCGGACATGTCTTGAGTTCTAGTAAGGAAGTCTTACGTGTAGCATTCGGGGGTAGTTCCTCCTTTCTTCTTTAGATGTTCCCTTACGTATCACTCGATGCTACGCTCCTCACGCTTACATTCAGAACCCTAAGATGGTAGGCAAGCCCGTCCATCCGCGATTCCAACATTACCCATTCCATTTTATGTCATAGACCTCGATATGTATGTGAAATCATGTCACCTATCACATTCGACCCTATGGATTCAGTCCCCAAATGTTTGTTCCATCGGCTCATGAGATGATGCTATAATAGGTATATGCCAAGATTAGACTTCTTACATGATTCGTGCTCATGATTCTCTTACTCTAAACCCTAAGGATGTTCCCCATGATGGAAATGCTGGTTAAGACGTGTACGTTCAAGATAACTCTTATCCTCGCTATAGATGCCAAACCTAGTATAGGAAGCCCAGTCATTAACCAAGCCTCGAAGTGTAGCAAGCCACATGGTTATTTTGTGATTATCGATCCTTTTTCCTAGGATGAACCTTTCCATATCATTACTCTGTTGTTCATGACTTGCGGAAGTGGAAGACCTCGTTCCGAGATGATTTAATAAAGATTGGGCGAGATTTTAAATTTTGAAGGGTTTGAAGTTTAAGGGTTGACCAAAGTCAATAATTTAAGTTGTCAAGCTCGAATTTGGATTCTGAAAGCTTGGTTGGTTCCGGATGGCGAGTTATCATATAGTCAGGTAGTTTACATGGATTATGAGATGATTCGAGAGTGAGTTGAACCTTGGGTTGAATTTACAAGCTTTGATTGAGCTAGATGTGACCATGGAGAGGTCGGTGTCGAGTAACCATGTGTGTGTAACTTGATGGTTCTAATCAGTCCAGAGAGGGTTTCAGGATTTGAAATAAGTATTTGGATTGTGACTGGAGAAGTTCGGGTGAAATTCAGGTGGATTCGAGTCCATTACGTATTTGTCATGGTATTAAGAATAAAGGATTGAGGCTCAGGTATTGGACACCTTAGAATTCTTGATCGAAAATTTTAGGAGTTCAATTAGTTGACTCAACCGATGGCGGTGTTATTGTACAGAATGGATCAAAATCATCCTTGGCGACTGATGTGAATGCTAGACAAGATTAGGATCCGATTTTGGTAAAACTAAAGGAAGTCGTTCGAAGTCAGCAGGTGGAGGTCATCTCCTAAGGGGCAGATGTTGTGCTTCGGTACCAAGGTCGCTTATATGTTCTAGATGTTGATGATGGAGGAGCCAGAACATGCGTGAGGCTCATGGATCCAGGTAATCTATCTATCCAGGTGCCACCAAGATGTATCATGATTTACGGGGAATATATATCGATGGAATGGCATGAAGAAGGATATTGCAGGATTTGTAGTCAAGTGTCTGAACTGTCAGCAAGTAAAGGTTGAACATCAAGGGCAGGGAGTTGGTTTGATTGCATGGAGTACCCTTGTCCATCATTTCAAACCATGGTACTCAATTTACCTCTCAGTTGTGGCGGTCTTTTCAAAAAGGGCTTGGTTCTTAGGTTAAACTCAGCACAGCATTTCACCCGCAAATAGATGGTCAAGCAGAGCGGACAATTCGGACCTCGAGGATATGTTGAGGGCATGCGTGATTGACTTCATAGGTTGTTGGGATGATCACTTGCCCCTAATCGAGTTTGCTTACAGTAACATATATCACTACAATATCAAAATGGTCCGTTTGAGGCTCTCTGTGGGCGAAGATGTAGATCGCCCTCGGATGGTTTGAGGTTGGTGAGGTAGCAATAATAGGGCCAGACATGGTTCATGAGACTATGGACAAGGTTTAGTTGATAAGAGACAGGTTGAAAACGGTGAAAAGTCGCCAAAAGTCCTATGCAGATGTGAGAAGAAGAGAGCTCGAGTTCAAAGTCGATGATTGGGTGTTTTTTTGAAGGTATCCCCCAAGAAGGGAGTGATGAGATTTTGAAATAAAGGAAAACTCAGTCCCCGCTGTGTTGGCCCATACCGGATTGTGAGATGTGTGGGTAAAGTGGCTTATGAGTTAGAGTTACCTTCAGAATGAGCTTCAGTTCATCCCGTCTTTCATGTATCGCTCTTGAAAAAAAAAAGTTCTTAGGTGATCCAGCTTTGGTTGTTCTGGTAGAAAGTGTGGGTGTGAGAGATAAAATCAGCTATGAGGAAATTCTGGTTGAGATATTGGATCATCAAGTCCGGAGGCTAAGGATCAAAGAAGTAGCTTCAGTAAAGGTGTTATAGAGAAATCATCATGTTGAGGGAGCTATGTGGGAAGCTGAAGTGGATATAATGGCTAAAACCCTAACCTGTTCCCTATCGGCTCAGTTTCTGTTTGAGGTATCAGCTTTTTCCCTAATTCTCTAATCAGTTTCCATGTTCATTTCAAGTTCGCAAGTTTGTTTTATGTTATGATAGATGTATGTGATGTCTGAGTTCGGTTCAGCTATGTAGTTCTTTATGGAGGTAGTCATTTCATCAGCTTTCGATTTATATGATCAATATTTGCATGATGATTGCATGTTTCTGAGTTTTCTATGTGTTTCTAATATTCGAGGATGAATGTTCCCGAGAGGGAGATATTTTTATACCCTGAGAACCAAAGGATCAGACCTGGGAGTCAAAATGGTGAAAAGCTAAAATTTCGCACCAGATCACAAAACGATTCGTGAAGTGGCTCGTGAGGAGTGACTACGAGTCGTGAAGTGACTCGTGTTCAAGTAGGGCTTGGCAAGGTGTTGGGTGAGGCCAAGAGCAAGACTACAAGTCATGGTCAGACCTCAGGACTCTTAAGGTCATCCGTGGCATGGATTGAATGGTTGGCTAAAGTTTTGGGCAGTGGGGATCATGTGTGGTGAACACGAGTCATGGTCAGTCTCCATGATTCGTGGGGTCCCTTGTGGGGTCCCCTGAGTGAAATTGGGTAGCAGACTCCACGGCTCCAGGCCACGAGTCGTTAGCCTTGGTCATGAGTCCTCCAGTCCCTCGTAGGGACTGACAGTCAAAAAAACTCTGTGATTTTAGTAAGGGCTTTTCCGTAATTCGTAAGACCTAGGGCCCTATACTACGTCGTTTTAAGATCTGAATAGCCAGTTCTAAGTAGGGTAAGTTCATCCTAAACCCACTCTAACTCATGCATGCAAGTTTAGAGGTTTTGGAGAGGTGATCAAGCTTAACCTTCAAGTTCTTCATCGATTCTTCCTTGGGCATTATAGGGGATTGTAGAATCAGCTTCTCTCAGGTATGTAGGGCCTTAATCCATACCCATGCCCAATTTCTCCCTAATCTATGAATTCTATCACTTGACTCTTATGAGGTTTTAACCCAATGCATAAATCATCAAGTAATTGATATGGGTATGTTACTAGCATGTTTAAATTGATGCGTTTTGATTAGTGGACAAATTTTATATTGTTTTCAATCACTATCTTGTTTATTAAATGTCTTAAATTAATGATGCCCATCTATGAGGAATCCATGAAGGTTGTGTTTTAATATTATTCCAAGCAAGAAGTAAGTTATCGATTTAAAAGCATGTCCAAGTTATTTATGTTTTATGAACATGATTTCAAACAAATTTAAGCATTTCAAGTATGCTTAAGTATCGGGCAATGCCCACATGTCAAGCATGATTTACGATTTATGACTTTAGTCGACTCACGGGCCCTATTTCATAGCTAGTTAACGAACACTCAAGCATGTTTATGATTCCATGATTTTAACTAGCCTATGAATTTCACATATATCATTATATGAGCACTATATATACTTTGGGAGTAGTATTTAACACCGAGTAGGTTCGAGGCTCAAGTTACGCCTCGAATCTCAGAACTACGTGCCACCGTAGGTCATGCTTGGGACCTCCTTTGTGGCTGTTCTATTTTTCCCTAATGGGCCTTTTATGAGTGATATCACGCCCTTCATGGTTCTACCCTTGTCAAGGTACGAACAGCCTCCTGACTAGGTTTACAGGCCGGGCTCCATGTGTGCTCATATGGGGTATGTCGGTTATAAGAATCTCCCACTGTTCCTCATTATTTATGCATGTTATCATTATGTTATTTTGCTAAAGTCATGTTTTATAATGCGTTCCACTCATGTCTATGAATATGATAAGTTATGAATGTTTTGAAACCCTTGAGCCTTACTATTTGTGATTTCAGTATTATGATTATCTCTTCCTACTCTTATGAACTTTTATGCATTTTAAATGTTAGTTTTACTTACCTTGCATACTCAATAGATTTCATGTACTGATCCGCATACTTTCTATGTTGTATCGTCTAATGATACAATACCCGGCTCACAGGCTCATCATCGTCAGTAGTCCATTCAGAGTTAGCTATTAGCCTTTTTGGTGAGTCCTCATGTTCCGAGGGCCATATGTTCAGACTTTACCACTCCTTTAAGTTTTCACTATTTGTAGGGTTAGTTGGGGTATTGTCCCATCAACCCATCAGTTATGATTATAGGCTTTCAGACAATATGTAGTACTCAGCTATCATGTATGGATTATCTATCATCCTTCTTTCCATCTTATGTCATGATTTCACTTCCGCTATGTTGTTATGTTAAGTCTTATGTGTTATGTGAATAATTTATATGTATGGTCAAGTCATGGGTCAACTTGGAGCCTTTGGGGGTTTCTTGTCCCATGTTTACGATCCGGGTCTACTCTCGGGCCGTGACACGTGGTCAGGCACCGTGATTCGTGGGATGGGTTGTGGTAAGCCGGTTGCTTATGGTTTGAGAATTTGGGAAGTGAGGATGATGATTGGTGACAACAAGTCATGGTCACCAGTAACGACTCGTAGGGTCCCTCGTCGCGAGCCCCAGATGAATTATTGGATAGTGCACTCGACGACTGATGCCACGAGTCATGGTCTTGCATAACGATTCGTCCCCCTCATTGGGACTAGCAGTCAGTTTTTAGCTGCGAATTTATTAAAGGTGTTATCTTCATTCCTAAGCCCTAGGGTCCTATACTACGTTGTTTTAAGCTATTTTTAGGGTGTATAAAGATAGGTTAAGTCATTCTAGCCTATTCAAAACTCATGCATGCAAAGTGCAAGAGTTTAGAGGGTGATCAAGCATAAAAACCCAAGGTTCTTCATCAATTTTTCTTTTGTTCCTCTTGGGCAAGTGAAGGAGTGATAGAATCCAAGTCTCTCAGATATGTAGGGTTATGAGTGGGTGAATTCATTCATAGACATGCCCAATCTCTCCTAAATCATGAAATTTTATTTGAAAATCATATGGGGTTTTATCCCAAATTCTTATGAAATCCTAATGATCTATCTATGGGTTAATATCTCTCATGTATCACATCATATTTTATGAATTATGGGCAAATTTTACAACTAATTCGATTATAAGTTTATTGATTTATCTTTCTATAAAATTATGCCCAATCATGCATGTTCCATGATAAATCGAATTATGATTTTACCTTGATTTTGATGTTTATTAACCCATCATGATTTATGATTTATGATATGGATTTACTCAAATGCTCATCATGAATTTATGCTTTCTAAGTATGTACATGCTTTTCAAGTATGCATGGGCTTCATGATTGATTGATTTATGATGTTGACCGATTCATGGGTCCTTGATCCATGGCTAAACATGTATTTAAATGGGGATCAACGATGTTAATGTTTATTTGGCCATGAATCTCATAAAGATGTTTATGATTTACATACAAGCCTAATGTGCATATTTTTGGGAGCAGTGTCTAGCATTGAGTAGCCTGGCGTTCAAAGAACTACGCTGGTATCTCATAACTACATGCCACCATAGGTTCATATTGATACATTGCAATGTTAATGGATCCCTCTTTCGTGATACCACATACTGCACGTCTCTTGCCTGGCAAGCCTAGGACGACTCTGTCCACTTGAGTGAGATAGTTGGGGAATCATGTAAGGCTCTACCATGATAGTGTCAGTTATGATGAGTCCTCCCTTTGTTCCTCATGATTTATGCATGGTTATGTTCATATTATTTTGGCTCAAGTCAGGTTTAATGAAGCTTTTCTCCTATTATTATGAATATGACTGATTTATGAATGTTTTGAAAACCTTAAGCCTTATGTTACATTATGATATTCATATTATGAGCATGCTGTCATACTCTTATGAACTTTTATGTATTTTAAATGTCCATTTTACTTACCTTGCATACTCGGTACATTCCACGTATTGATCGCATACCTTATGTTGTATAGTTTTATGATACAGGCTTCGACCTTCAGACCCAACACCGTCATTAGCTTGTTTCCCGCAGTTAGCTTCTAGTTAAGTGGTGAGTCCTCATCTCCCGAGGACCAGTTGATATTAGTGATTCTTTATGTTTAGTTTTCTAGACTTGTCGAGTTAGTTGGGGGTGTTGTACCATCAACCCATTAGATATGTTAGAGGCTTTCAGACTATATGTAGTATTCAGTTGTCATGTATGAAGTGTGTTTCGTTTTCTATGTTATGTCATGATTATGCTTCTGCTATGTTATTATGTTGAGTATTCCGCTTTATTTGACTAAGGTAGATATATGTTCATGTCATGGGTCAACCTGGAGTCTCTTGTCCTATGTTGCCATTCGGGCCTATATTCGGCTCATGACAATAGAACTTTTCAATCAAGGATCAATTAGACTTAAATTGGTCGCAATGTAGGCTAAGGGACTAGTAGGAACTATTTGACCAAGATAGTGACTAATCTCCCTAATCACTTTAATATTTCACAACGCTTTGATTTTTTATCACTTTTCTCAATCTCCTATTTTTCTCCTTACACCTCCTTTTATTTTTTAATATTTCAACCTCGGAAACTATTGGGGATATTTTTCAACAATTGAGCTCATTCACACAATTTTTTTATCATCACTTTTTTTCGAAGCTCTTTCTTCTTTTTGTTTTCCCAACTAACTTCACCCTCCTTATTTAGGAAATTTCACCTTTTTCTTTTCTTCTAATTTCCACAGTTTTTAGCTTTTCCATTGACTTCTCCACTTATGCTTCTTCCATACAAATTTTTTTATTGAAGTGTTCTAGGACTTATTTGGATCAAACAAAAGTCAATAGAACAAAAGGGGAATTAAACTTGTAATATGGCTATCAAAAGAATAGGCTAAGGCTCAAAATGGCTAACGAGGACAATTACTCAAAGCTAGGTAAAATAGGATAAAAACAAGGCTACCAAAGAAACGTCTATATCACTTCCTAAATCTATCATTCTTATTTTATTTTTCACAGACAGCGGGCAAGTTATAGACATCAATCTGCAAGTATGGAGTATATATATTAAACAAATTCCTCACCATTGGCACAAAATGGTTTAATAATGGTAATCAAGATCACATAAGCTCATATATCAATATTGCATGCATAACATAATTAAGCCCACATTTTCTTTTCAAGCACAAGAGTCAAGTTCTAAAAGATTAAGTGTTTCTACCTTTTTCATGCATTTTGAGTGAATTTTATAAAGTCTCAAAGATACCTAAAGTGAAGCACCTAGCATTCGCAGGGTCCAAGTTCTTGCTCTTCCTAATGACTAATTTACCCTTAAGAATGCTTTCATCCATCCATCATCGGGAAAAGTCATGACTCAATAACTAAAAAAAACAAAAAATAAATCTAGACTCTCTAGTCGGTTCAAAGGGACTATCCACCGGAAAAGCTTCAAAAACAAAAATCAGAGAAACCAAAAATAAAACAAAAAAAACTACTGCACATCAACAAGTATGAAAGATAAGTCCTAAATCCCCAAAAAAAAACTAGGCCTACCATGTGCAAATTTAGCAATTAAGGCATGTATGGTAATATGAAGTTTACTTCTCCCACCCCACACTAAATTAGTACTCCTCATCTTCTGTGGGGCAAGAAAAGCTTTCCCTATCTCAAATTCCTTCTCCTCTACATCACTAGACTCTATGTCAGAGTTTACTTTCGCCATCTCATCTTCTGTGGCCATGTCATCATCAATGGGCTCCTCAAATCTAGGCCCAACTCTATAAAGGGCTCGTGAATGCTCGCTCAAAGGATAATCCATGTTGAGCTGTTGCAACTGCTTCTCAATCACACCATTCATTCTCAGCTGTAGCATTTGCATGCCATACAAGTGAGTCAACATGTTATCAATTCGCGCATTGCGCTCATTGAAGAAAGGACTAGACCATTTACACCCTCGGGTTCCTTAGTTGTAGTCATATTAGTTCCCTTTGGATCATAAACAGGTCTATAGTCTGCCTCCTCCACCTCTATATCATGCCCACGTAGAAATTGGGTCTAGAGACCCACAAATCCAAAGTTTTAGCTCTTTTTCATCCTTGCTCTCCTTAACACATTTTTTATGATTACACCCACATTTATTAGCATCCCAGTCATTAGCGCGTAGACTGGAGAAACCCTCTCCCTAGTCACATGGGTTACATGCTTCCCAGGCACTAAACAAGCCCAAACAATCTTTAACCAAACACGTGCCTTCCTGCTCATGTCAGCATATAGGAAGTAAACATGATACCTAAATATTTGGTTGCGAGTCCACCTTGCAACAGAGTTAGGGCCACAAGAGTATGTCTAATGTCTCTATAAGGGGGTTTCTTCACAATATTTCCAAAATGTTGTGGGTCAACATTAGGTGTACCAAGTAAATCTATTCAAAGTAATAGGTGAAAAATTTATAATTTTTCCCCTAATTTTGAATTGATTTATCCTTTCCTTTGGTTCCCAATTAGCAAGGAATTCCCTCACCATATTCAAATTACAATCACCTGGAGCATCAAACACAAATTCAAGACCAAGAGTGTGTAATCTATCTACCATGTGAGGAAACACATGTGCTATGCTTTTTCTATCAATGAACCTGTCATGTGAGTACTTTCATTTTTTGTTATCTTTAAACCATTTTTTACCTTCTTCCTCCATGACCCAACGGAGCCAATAACGCCTCAATGGTTGTGATGCGATCCTCACATCCTTATGCTCCTCTTCATTGGTTCTCCTTGCTCTTTTTGACACATGGGTTGAAGAAGCCAATCCTTTTCCCTTACTTGGTTTTGCTGCCATTTATGGTGGTTTTCACAAGAAAAATGTTATATTTGTGTTCTTGGTGAAAACGTTTTGAGGAACTTGAAGAAAAGATGAAGTTTTGAGAGATTTTCTTGTGAATAATGGGGTGTGCAGTGCGGTTCTATTAAAAAGAAGATGAAAAATTAGGTCTAGGCCTTTTAAAGTACTCCCATGGGCTGGAATTTACATTTTAGACCTCAAAATTTTCGCCTAGGACCCTTGCTCTGTGTTGCGGCGCTAAAGGCGCCTTCATTGCTGCATGTCACATCCGTTGCTGATTCATCTGGCCTGCGCGTCTCACTAGGCCTTGCGGCGCTTGTGCCTGTGCCTCGCACTAGGCCTTGCGCTGCTTGGCCTGTGCCCTATGCTCTTTTCAGCTACTTTCCACCCCGTGTTCAATGTTCATTCACAAAAATCATGGTTTATGACTTAACTCCTGCACACTCGAATAAACACATCAATTTTGAAAAATAATCAAAGATTATCTTGGGTTGCCTCCTAAGTAGCGCCTGATTTAACATCGCAACACCACATAGGTATCTTGATTATTCAAACTTCATCAAGATACCTATATAGATCGTGGTCACATTTTGGTTGTTTATTTTACCACGCTAACTTGTGACGTGGCAGAAAGAGAAAACAAAAACATAAAATAGTAAATAAAGACTAAAAGTTAAACACAAGCAATTAATCTAATCCTAATCCTTATTCCCCAGCAACGACGCTACTTTTTGATAATACTCAAACACACACTCCTGAAAAGAATGAAGCGGATGACGTCAATAAATAACCCAACAAAGAGGTTGGGATCGAACCCACAGGTAATAAGGTCAAGATATAGAAGAATGCTATTACTTAAGCTTTTAAGTCAATTATCTCCTAAAGGGGGGAATTTGTAAGAGTAACAAGTAACAATGTTGGGATGTTGTATGTTGATTCAAAATTAATGCAAATTAACTAGGGTGAGTGTTCCCTATGGATTCATAACTACTTTGGGTTTTACACTTGTGCTCTATCCCAATACTTTACTTAACAACTGATAACATATTTTCATCCAAACGATTGGTTCGTTCCTATTAGATGACTATACTCAACTACCGGGTTAGGTCTCATGAGCAATTTAAAATTAATCATTATCAAATTATTCCAATATCCTGCCACCGCAACTCAATTTATACCATGATTATAAAAATCAAGGTTTTGTTGTACTTCTCTTTCCCTAATCCTACCTCTATAGGCTCAAGCAAGAAAAGAATTCAGGCAAGTCCTAACGTTGTGCACCGTTAAGAAATGTTTAAGATGAAGAGAATACAATACAAGCATTTAGTATTTGTTCTGAATCACGTTGTGCAAACCCTAGTTTGTTAATTCACCATGGTTCCCACAATCCTAGTTGTGGAGGTTTTATCCTCTCATGTTTATAAGTAAATTAATAGCATTCACAGACAAACACATAAATTAATACTTACAATGCTAATAAGAAGAAACTCACTTGATTATTACAAAAGTAAGGAAGAACAATTCAATAAAATTATCTCAATAAAACTTCTAACTCTCAATTCTGAATTGTAAGTTCACTAAAAGTTGGCTCTCTCTTACAAAGAAATAAAGGGTAGTTATAATAGTAGATTTATGCATTCTTTGTTCCTTCATAAATTTGATTTGAGATTTGTAGCTCCTTTTCCTAGTTGATGCAGGATTCACTTGTTGGCACTCGGACAGGACTGGTGTGCCGTGCTGGTCATTGCGCTGAAGAGCCTATGCCTCGTGCCTCTAGTCGCACTGTTGTGGCCTCGCCTCGCATATCTGATCGTGTAGCAAGGCCTGCGCGTCGTGCTGTTGGTCGTGCAGGTCTGTCCAGTAGTGCTAAATGTCATGATTTTTTACTTGTTCATTCCAACTTCTTAACCTTCATTCCAATATCCTCAAATGCACCCAAATTTATCACTTTTAACCCTGAAAGCATCTAATCATATGTGTTATCTCTTTTCACAAATATATATTATAAAACACATTCACACACACACATAATTCATTCTCAAAACATAGTAAAATATGAGAAATATATGGCTAAGAAATGCATAAATACGCTCTTCATCAGTAGGTCTTGACTGGAAGTGAAGAAATAAGACACTCTGGCATGTATTTATATCAGTGTTTAGTGATTGAGTGTTCATTGTGATGCAATGGAGGTGTGTGCCCGGCATATCACCATTCGTTGTATTATTTGACTGAATTTAAGAACAAAAATCAGACTGGGAATGTGAGGAACTGATTGAACTGAACTTATGGTCATGTATTTTGCACATTTGAACTATTGATGTGTTTATAATAATTTGATGGTTAGGCGAATTTAAATGAGGACTTGTGATGAGTTATGAGCCCTTTTGTGAATGATTCATTCTATATTCCTTTTTGTTATGATGTGTCGATTGTTTATTGATGACTATGAATAGTCCGGATTATCATAATGAATATATGTTGAAAAGGATTAAGAGAATGGTGGATGTGCAGCTATGTCAGGCTACTTCCAAGGCATTACTGCTGCAGCGGGACTTATTCTGTTGTGGCTAGACCATGGCAGCGGTCAAGTGACCGCTGTAGAGAGGCTCAATATAGTAAGAAAGTCGCCTAGCACCCTGAGCGGGTTTAATTTATGAATGATTATTGTCTATTGAAATGGTGTCCTGAGGTAATCGTATATTGTTGTTTCGTGTATATATATATATATATATATATATATGTATGTATGTATGTATGTATGTTATTATTTAAAGTCGGCTTATGATGCCTACCAGTACTGTGTTTTGTACTGATGTTACTCCTGCACTTCTTTTCTGAGTGCTAAATCCAATCCCGGCAACTCATCTCGCCCTTATCTTTAAAGTAGTAATGGAGTTGTAGAAAGGTGAGTGGCTCAAGTCATACTGACCGACTCATCCGTGGCTGATGTCTTTAGTTCAGACTCTTATTTATTTTCTTGTCGTTTTCTTTCTCTTTTGGATTACTCTTAGACAAGAATAGGTAGATGTTCTTGTATACAATGATTATCAAGTTCTGGAGTGTTTATATGGCGGATTGTTTTTGTTCCTTTATTTATAGTGATGTTCCATTAATTAATTTCACGTGTTTTATTCCTTCTGAAAGTCCATGGATTTGGGGTAAATTTTTTGGGAAATGTTGGTTCGCCCACCCGGGAGGTTAGTGTGGGTGCCAATCATGGCCAATTAAGTAGTGACAAAAACTTGTGTACAATGTTCGACTCCCTCTAACAAATTCCCTAACAATGTCCTTATAAGCATGGTAACAAATTCCCCTTTTTCCCTTAAGTAATTCAGCTTTTGGACTTAGAAAAATAACTACCGGACAAGCCCTAGCATGCCACTTCACCTATCTCGCAAACTTGGCTTGAACTTCTTCTAAAGTTTGGCTTCTGGCGTGCCACTTCTACTATCTCACCAAAGTGTTACTCAAAATTCTATAGTTAGGGACCTGGCGCACCACTTCTCTCAATGCACCATAGAGTTAGAAATATTTTCCAATCTTGTATCCTCTCTAGCGCGCCACTTCTCTCATTTTGCCAATGTGTTGATCAAACATTCTTTTGATGTTTGAGGTATGGCGTGCCACTTCAGCCATAGCACAAACTTGAATATAATTTCTCTAAAGTTTAGGCTCTGGTACACCTAAACTTTACCACTTGGCTTGAGGTGCATCTTGGTCTCTGCACCGCTCCCAACCTTCATACCACAATATAACCATCTCTAGCAGCCTGAATGCAGCCAACTCTGGTGCCTCAACTAAAGTCACATGAATAACCCAAAATATAAGATATAATTGATCAATGAAGTTCTCCGGGTCTTCTCTTGCATTCATCCCACAGAATCGGGAGGATTCAATGCCATAAACTCATGGGTTCTGGAGCTCCCTAATCACTCAAAAGTCTCTACACCCACTATTGCCCTAGCTCCCTGATGTCTAGACACTATCCTCATGAATGGATTTACAATAGTCCTCAAATCCTGATGTGTAGAACTACAGGTTGGTCTAGAGGTCCTGCTGCCCTTGAAATGCCTCCGAGTAGGAGTACGTGTGAAGAAGACAGTATTGAGGCCTCATCTAGAGCCTATGAAGGGTCAATCTTTATATGTTGTTGTCACGCCCTGCCTTGAGGGGTGTGACTGGCACCTGGTGCCCTAACTAGGACCTGAACTGCTAAACTGCTGAGCCTAGGCACTTTTGATGCCTGGCTGGCTCTAACTCTTGATTCAAGAAAACGACAGGCTATATAATAGCTGTAAATACAGCCTTCAGCCGACTAGGCCTATAGCCACCTGTACTATAATATCAGCTAACCAGAATCACATTCATATAGGGGAACCTATGCGAGCCAACAAGGCCACCATGCTGTCTAGTTATCTCTAAATCAAGAAAATACGTGCTAAACCGCTACGTGACTGACAAGGTCACCACTACCAACTGAGTAAGGCCCCACACGACCATTATAACAAACCACAAGGTATACACAATCTGCAAGCCTCTAAGAATACTGATAATATGGTCGGGATAGGGCCCCAGCCAACCCATACTGTACAATCAAAAGAAAAGGGGTAAGCCTCTAGCTATCTAGCTCTGGATGACTGGAGCTGATGACTCTATGAGCTAGCTGGAATCATGAGGTATCGGCTCCTCGCCTTTGAGTACCTGCAAGCAAGTAATGCAGCGCCCTAAACGGGCGTCAGTACCGCTGGTACTGAATATGTAAGCAACAACTGAAAAATATCTGAAAACAACATACAACTTATGGAACTGAAATAGAGAGAAATAGATTGAAACTGACTGAGAATATGAATCTAAGACTGTTCTCAACTATGCTGGAAGGAGTAAGAGTCATACCTGGAAATGTATCGCTCTACTGTCGATCTACTCGTATCTAGCATAAGATGGCATAACATAACATAACACAACATAGCATAGCCCACGCAAACCTTACCTGGCCCCCATAAGCCCGGAGGTACAATCAACACGCAATCTATACCCCTATCCTAGTCGTCCCATCTCCTATAATAACTATAAGCATCCTACCGATCCCCTGGGTATGCACTTGGGCTCACTGAGCCCCTGACTATAACTGTACCTAAGTCCGGAGGACTCCTGAATCAACACCCCGGGCGTACCCGCTCGACGGGGGTGTATAAAAGCCGACCAAGGCAAAATATGGGGAAACCGGCATCCCATCTTCGTCCCCTGAGGGACGGCATGCCACTCCGTAGAGCGACGCATCCTCGCCCTCTGGCGGATGAGTCGATACATCTATTAAACCTGGGGCGGTCATGAATGCAAGGTAATCCAACCCCAAAACAATACAGTGGTCTCAACTAGTAATACTAACTTCGTATACCACATGCTGAAACTAGTGACAATAATGTGTATGTATATACTACATGCTAAAACTAATGATAGTGATATGTATGTACTTAATACATGTTGAAACTGATAATGCTATATATATACAATCTTCTGTCATACTGTGCTGAGTCTAATGCTGAACAAGATATCGTTTTTTTGCTGGGAATCAGGCTGTATAACTGAGTTTTATAGTAACATGATTTACTATTTCTAACATGCTCTCTAAACTTCATTTTAGGCTACCATTCTATTTCTATAATACCTTACAGGAACTTATTTTGCTTTACTAAGTTTCACCTGAACACGATAATATCCTAACATACTTTACTAAATCACATACTGGGCATGCTGTACTATTTTGGTCACTTTCTGCTAGAATTTGCATCGAGCTAGTAAGTTTCATGCTACACATGACATGATGTTGGTAATATCATACTAAAATGCATACTAAACATAATATGCGGTTTCTGAAACACTCTACCGGCACTTGAACTATTTTACTGTACCGGAACTAGTAGCTTGCCGAAGAAACTGGCTTTACATACCTCCATTTATGATTTCCCAACTAATTGGCGTAATTCGGTCAATATTCCTCTATTTCTCCCAACTGCATCCATATATATATATCTATTAGGACTCAATACATTAATATTCCGAAAGAAAATGTCACTTTTAATATATATATAGCCCAAACTTTGACTAATGAAAAAATGGCCGAAAACTCGCTATTTCTCGGAAGTCCAGAAGGGAGAAATGCTCGCTTTAGGGCTAGGAGTATATTGACACTAATTTGGAGAAATTCCGCTTACCTTAGCTCGGTAGGACGACGATTCGCCGGCCAAATTACACAAAACTAACTCCGCAGGAATGTTCTCGGCAGCTTGATACTTCGGTATCTGGAGTTAATTTGAGTTTGGACTGTGTTTGACTGTGTAATAGGATGAATATTTATCATAAATCTTTGTTCCTCTCTGTTCTCTATCATTTACTGAAATTCAAAAGTGAGAAAATGAGACAAAAACCGAAGTTGGTGCTTTTATACTTGAGGCTGCACCTCATCTCCGTGGCACGCTGTGTATCGCAGATGTTAGCCTCCGTGACACACTGTGTATCGCGGAGGTGAGCCTCCGTGTCACTCTGGCCATCGCGGAGGAGGTTTGCCAGCCTCCTCTTGCGATGGTTCGATGTGTCGCTTATCCAGTCTTTCCCCCGGGCCTTTTCCTAGCATGTATGGCATTCAAAAACTCTTAACCAACATGCGAATAGGCAATCTACATGTCTTGAATTTACGGGGTGTAACATTCTCCCCCCCTTAAGAACATTCGTCCTCGAACGTAAACTTCTACTTGCAAGAAGTTCAACTTACTTGACTTATTCTAGAAAAATTTTGGTAGAGTCTCCCCTGTAATATGGACTATCTCAAAAACTTGAAATGCAGAAAAGTCCAATACAGGTACTCCACACAATACTGTAGCAATTATCATGTAAAAGTGTAGAGTCGGCTATCTCATTATACATGTAATATAAGGCATCTCATGTGATAACAATACTAACATCCCTCTCAACTGATTAGGCTTAGAATAAGTGAGGATATCTGACTTTCATGTCTTCCTCTGCTTCCCAAGTCATCTCCTCTCGGTTCTTATTACGCCACAGTACCTCGACAGAAGCAACGTTTTTAGTCCTCAACCTGCGAATCTTCCTGTCTAGTAGGGCTACTGGGACCTCTTCATAGGCCAACTCTTCCGTAAATTGGACATCCTGGACTGGGACAACTCTGGAGGGGTTCCCTATATACTTCCTCAACATAGACATGTGGAAAACTGGATGAACGGACTCTAATTCTGGAGGCAAGTTCAACTCGCATGCCACTTGGCCTATTCTCCACCAAATTTGGTAAGGCCCAACAAACCTCGAACTGAGCTTACCTTTCTTGCCGAATCTCATCACCCCTTTCATTGGAGATACATTTAAAAATACCCAGTCATTCACATTAAATTCCAGGTTTCTGCGCTGCAACATCAGCATACGATTTCTGGTGGCTCTGAGCAGTCAGTAGGCGCTCTCTAATAAGCTTTACCTTCTCCTCTAACTGATGAATAATATCTGGCCCAATCAGCGCTGATTCTCCAACTTCAAACCAGCCAACTGGCGATCTACATCTTCACCCATACAATGCCTCGAAGGGCACCATCTGGATAGCTGAGTGGTAACTATTGTTATAAGCAAACTCAATCAGCAGTAAATGCTCATCCCAGCTACCTCCGACGTCCACCACACACGCCCGTAGCATATCCTTGAGTGTATAAATAGTGCGTTCTGCCTGTCCATCCGTCTGTAGGTGGAATATTGTGCTCAAATTAATCTGCGTTCCCAAAGCTCTCTGAAATGACTGCCAAAATCTAGCTTTAAATTATGCTCCTCTGTCAGAGATAATAGATACTGGAACACCGTGTAATCTAACTATTTCTCTGATATACAATTCGGCGTAATCTTCGGCAGAGAAAGTGGCTTTTACTAGCAGGAAATGGGCTGATTTCGTCAGTCTGTCAACAATTACCCAAATGGAATCATGTCTATGCCTGGTATGGGGTACTTGCTACAAAGTCCATGTTTACTACTTCCCACTTCCAAAGAGGCACAGCTATGTCTTGAGTTAACCCGCCTGGTTTCTGGTGTTCTGCTTTTACCTGTTGGCAGTTAGGACACTGGGCTACAAATTCTGCTATTTCCCTTTTCATACCTGGCCACCAGTAGATTTCTTTAATATCATGGTACGTCTTCGTCATGCCTGGGCGGAGAGAATAGCGGGCGTAATGTACCTCACTCATAATCTGCTGGCGAAGCCCTGAAATATCTGGAAGACAAAGGCAGCCTTTACATCGCAACACTTCACCCTCAGTTACCTGAAAATCTGGCGCTTTCCCTTCCTGAACTTTGTCCTTAAGCTGAACCAGGTCAGGATCTTCATACTGCCGTTCCTTTACCTCCACAACCAATGATGACACTGCGGTGTTCTAAATTACCGCTCTATTGTCCTCTGTTTCTGCTACACGAACGGCTAAACTGGTTAATTGGTGTATTTCTCAGACCAACTCCCGCTGCTCGGGCTGCAAGTACGCCAAACTCCCCATGGATTTGCGGCTGAGAGCATCTGCTACTATGTTGGCCTTTCCCGGATGATACAGAATATTTACATCATAATCTTTCAACAATTCCAACCAGTGACATTGTCGTAAGTTCAACTCTCTCTGAGTGAAGATGTACTGCAGGGTCTTATGGTCAGTGAAAATATCCACATGAACGTCGTACAGGTAATGTCTCCATATCTTTAGGGCGTGGATCACTGCGGCTAGTTCCAGGTCATGGGTAGGATAGTTCTTTTCGTGTTTCCTCAGCTGTCTAGAAGCATAAGCAATCACTTTACCATGCTGCATCAACACACATCCCAACCCAATACCTGAAGCATCATAATAAACTGCATAACCCTCTATACCTTCTGGCAATGTTAATACTGGGGTGGAGGTCAACCTATCTTTCAATTCTTGGAAACTCTGCTCACATGCCTCTTTCCACTGGAACTTTACTGCTTTCTGCGTCAGCTTAGTCATAGGTGCCGCTATGGTGGAGAACCCCTCTATAAATCTTCTATAGTATCCTGCTAATCCCAGGAAACTGCTGACTTCAGTCAGAGTGGTAGGTCTAGGCCACGTTTTTATTGCCTCTATTTTCTGTATGTCTACCTGTATACCCGCATCCGACACAATATGCCCCAAGAAAGCTACTGAGTTCAGCTAGAATTCGCATTTTGAGAACTTGGCATACAACTAACGGTCCCTGAGAATCTGAAGCACTGACTGTAAATGATTCTGGTGGTCTGCCTCTGAGCGAGAATATACTAGAATGTCATCAAAGAACACTATCACGAACAGGTCCAGCTACGGTCTGAATATGCTGTTCATCAGGTACATGAATACTGCGGGAGCATTCATCAGCCCAAAAGACATAACTAGGAATTCAAAGTGGCCGTATCTGGTCCTGAAAGCTGTCTTCGGAATGTCCCTTTCACGAACTCAAACCTGATGGTATTCGGACCTCAAATCAATCTTGGAGAAATATTTGGCCCCCTGTAACTTATCAAAAAAATCATCTATTCTGGGAAGCGGATACTTATTCTTAACTGTAACCTTATTCAACTGTCGGTAATCTATACACATGCAAAGCGAGCCATCCTTCTTTCTCACAAATAGAATTGGCGCACCCCAAGGTGAAGTACTCGGCCTGATAAAGCCCTTATCTAACAAATCTTCCAACTGCTCCTTTAATTCTCTGAGTTCAGCAGGAGCCATACGATACGGAGGAATTGATATGGGCTGAGTTCCTGGTATTAAATCAATTGCAAAATCTATTTCTCTTTCTGGAGGAATACCAGGTAGCTCATCTGGAAATACGTCACGGAATTCATTCACCACTGGAACTGACTGGAAATTCGGAGGCTCTACCCGAACATCCTGAACTCTGACAAGATGGTAAATGCACCCCTTAGCTATCAACTTCCTCGCCTGAAGATAGGAAATAAACCTACCTTTTGGCGTAATTGTACTGCCCTTCCACTCTCGCACTGCCTCCCCTGGAAAGTGGAATCGGACTGTCTTGGTCCAGCATTCTACATTTGCATAGCACGGAGCCAACCAATCCATTCCCATAATGGCGTTGAAATCGACCATTTCTAATTCTACCAGGTCTACTGTGGTCTGACGATTAGCAACCTCTACTGTACACCCGCGATAGACCCTTCTGGCTATAATGGAGTCACCAACGGGGGTGGATACTGAAAAGGGTTGCTAAAGCAACTCTGGTGCAACACTAAACTTTCGAGCCACAAATGGAGTAATGTAGGACAAAGTAGATCCGGGATCAAACAATACACAAACAGGGTAGGAGCAGATAGTCATCATACCTATCACAACATCAGGTGACGCTTCTGAATCCAGCCTCCCTGGTAAGGCATATGTGCGGCTTGGGCCCGTACCTACACTGGAGGCCCCTGATCTACCCCGGCCCCTGCCTGTTGAAACTGAGGGCCTGCGCCCTGCCGAGGATACTGAAGCTCGTGACACTACGGATGCCCTGTCTTATCTATCCCGGTCCTCCTGTCCTCTGGCTGGGCAATCTCTCATCAGATGGCCCTCTTGGCCACAAATATAACATCCGGTGGAGCCATACCTGCATGCTCCAGAATAGCGTCGGCTGCATATAGGACAAAGTGATAGGGTATACCTACTCTGCTCCGCCCTCCTCTGTAATGGTGAATCTGCAATCTGCGAGCCTCTACCGGTCTCTCACTGCGCCCTGCGGCTAAATCTCCCCCTCTGCGGCTGTGGTGGAGGCGGGGGTCTGGGCGGCCTATCTATCAATCGTAGCCTAGGTCCTCCCCGAGCCTCCCTCTGTAACTCAACTGGCCTATCCGTGCGGCGCTGTTCCTGATTGGTCCTCCTGATCTCCCGATGTCGTTGCCTAATGCCCTCAATATTCTGGGTAAATGCCTGAACTCGGGCAATATCCATGTCCTCTCGCAGTGTGGCCGTAATACAAGTCTCAACATATTCTGGATTCAACCCCATGATGAAGCGGTGTACTCTGGATGCCATGGTAAAAACTGGTCCACCTGGGCCTGTCGAATCTCCCATGGCAAATAATGATCCAGAAAAGCTCCTGAGAAGTTGGACCAGGTCGGAGGGGAAACATCTCTCCCTCGAGACCTTTCCCAACTTTCATGCCATAACATGGCGATGTCCTATAATCGGAATGCTACCAACTCAACCGATTCTGTAGGCGTGGCATGCATAACCCTGAAAATTCTCTGCATCTGATCTAGAAAATCCTGAGGCTCCTCTGTCTAGTCCGTACCTGTAAACTGCGGGGGATTTAGATCCAAGAACTCTCGGACCCTCAAACTATCGGGCCCTCCTGATGACTCTGCAACTATAGACGGCATCGGCTGACGCTGAGCATCCATCATCTGTGCCAATATGACTACCGCACTCCTGACCTCCTGGTCGGAAGGTATCGGTATAGGGAATTCTGGAGGTAGTGTCGCCCCAAGTGGCTTCTGCTGTGGTGGAGACTGCTGAGAAGGTTGGGACGATGCCTCTGTATTGCCCTCTGATCGGGCTGTTTCTAAATAAGGGTGAGGCATCTTGTTGGTGCCTTCCCCTGCTGCAATACCCAAGCTCCGGCCTGTGAGAGGATGTCGCTGGTCTGACATTATCTGTAACCAAAGAATATAGTAAGCTCTAGGGACTCAACCCTATATTGTACCGCTCTACAACACGACTGAATAAGAATAAAAAGCAACCATCCTATCATGCCTTGCAGCCTCCTACGTATAGTATGTGGTACACAACACATCCATAGGCAAGACTCTACTTAGCACGGCTTGCAGACTCCCTGGGATACGACCTGCTCTGATACCAAGCTTGTCATGCCCCGCCTTGTGGGGTGTGACTGGCACCTAGTGCCCTTACTGGGACCTGAACTGCTAAACTGCTAAGCCTAAGCACTTCCGGTGCCTGGCTGGCTCTAACTCTGGATTCAAGAAAACGACGGGTTATATAACGACTGTAAATACAGCCTCCAGCCGATTAGGCCTATAGCCACATGTACTATAATATCAACTAACCAAAACAACATTCATCTAGGGGAACCTATGCGGGCTGACAAGGCCACCATGCTGTCTAGTTATCTCTAAATCAAGAAAACAGGTGCTAAACCGCTACGTGACCGATAAGGTCATCACTACCAACTGAGTAAGGCCCCACACGACCATCATAACAAGCTAAAACATACACACGGCCTCACAAGACCGGTATAACAAACCACAGGGTATACACAATCTGCAAGCCTCTATGAATACTGATAATATGGTCGGGACAGGGCCCCGGCCTACCCATACTGTACAATCCAAAATAAAAGGGGTAAACCTCTAGCTATCTAGCTCCGGATGACTGGAGCTGATGACTCTGTGAGCTGGCTGGAATCACGAGGTATCGGTTCCTCGTCTTTGAATACCTACAGGCAAGTAATGCAGCACCCAAACGGGCGTCAGTACCGCTGGTACTGAGTATGTAAGCAACAACTGAAAAATATCTGAAAACAACAATACAACTTATGGAACTGAAATAGAGAGAAATAGATTGAAACTGACTGAGAATATGAATCTAAGACTGTTCTCAACTATGTTGGAAAGAGTAGGAGTCATACCTGGAAATGTATCGATATACTTTTGATCTACTCGTATCTAACGTAACACGGCATAACATAACATAACACAACATAGCATAGCACACACAAACCTTACCCGGCCCCCATAAGCCAGGAGTTACAATAAACACGCAATCTATACCCCTACCTTAGTCGTCTCATCTCCTATAATAAATATAATCATCCTGCCGATCCCCTGGGTATGCACTTGGGCTTGCTGAGCCCCTGACTATAATTGTAACTGAGTTTGGAGGACTCCTGAATCAACACCTCGGGCGTACCCCCTCGATGGGGGTGTATAAAAGCCGACCAAGGTAAAATATGGGGAAACCGGCATCCCATCTTCGTCCCCTGGGGGACGGCATGCCACTCCGTAGAGCGACGCATCCTCGCCCTCTAGCAGACGAGTCGATACATCTATTAAACCTGGGGCAGTCATGAATGCAAGGTAATCCAACCCCAAAACAATACAGTGGTCTCAACTAGTAATACTAACTTCGTATACCACATGCTGAAACTAGTGACAATAATGTGTATGTATATGCTACATGCTAAAACTAATGATAGTGATACGTATGTACTTAATACATGTTGAAACTAATAATGCTATATATATACAATCTTCTGTCATACTGTGCTGAGTCTAATGCTGAACAAGATATAGTTTTTCTACTGGGAATCAGGCTGTATAACTGAGTTTCATAGTAACATGATTTACTATTTCTAACATGCTCTCTAAACTTCATTTTAGGCTACCATTCTATTTCTATAATACCTTACAGGAACTTATTTTGCTTTACTAAGTTTCAACTGAACACGATAATATCCTAACATACTTTACTAAATCACATACTGGGCATGCTGTACTGTTTTGGTCACTTTCTGCTAGAATTTGCATCGAGCTAGTAAGTTTCACGCTACACATGACATGATGTTGCTAATATCATACTAAAATGCATACTAAACATAATATGTGGTTTCTGAAACACTCTACCGGCACTTGAACTATTTTACTGTACCGGAACTACTAGCTTGCCGAAGAAACTGGCTTTACATACCTCCGTTTATGATTTCCCAACTAATTGGCGTAATTCTGTCAATATTCCGCTATTTCTCCCAACGGCATCCATATATATATCTATTAGGACTAAATACATTAATATTCCGAAAGAAGATGTCACTTTTAATATATATATAGCCCAAACTTTGACTTATCGAAAAATGGCCGAAAACTCGCTATTTCTTAGAAGTCCAGAAGGGAGAAATGCTCACTTCAGGGCTAGGATATTGACACTAATTTGGAGCAATTCCGCTTACCTTAGCTCGGTAGGACGACGATTTGCTGGCCAAATTTCACGAAACTAACTCCGCAGGAATGTTCTCTGCAGCTTTATACTTCAGTATCTGGAGTTAATTTGAGTTTGGACTGCCTTTGACGGTGTAATCAGATGAATATTTATCATAAATCTTCATTCCTCTCTGTTCTCTATCATTTACTGAAATTTAAAAGTGGGAAAATGAGATAAAAACCGAAGTTGGTGCTTTTATACTTGAGGCTGCACCTCACCTCCGTGGCACGCTGTGTATCGCGGAAGTTAGCCTCCGTGACACGCTGTGTATTGCGGAGGTGAGCCTCCATGACACTCTGGCCATCGCGTTGGAGGTCTGCCCGCCTCCTCTTGCGATAGTTCGACGTGTCACTTATCCGGTCTTTCCCTGGGCCTTTTCATAGCATGTATGGCATTCAAAAACTCTTAACCAATATGCGATAGGCCATCTACATGTCGTGAATTTACGGGGTGTAACAGTTGTACTCAGCTAGTACCCTCACCAGCTATTGCGTGTAACCGTTGACCAGCTACCATTCTACGTGTCACAGGCATTCTCTGCATAAATCAACTAACATATATCGACTCCTGATTTCAAACTTACCGCATGATATTGATAGAAGAAGGGTAACCATCCTGAATGTCCTGTAGCCTTCTATTTATAAGTACATTGCGCAATCACACATTAACATGACTCTACTAGACATGGCTTATTGAATGAAAGACATGACCTACTTGATACCAAGTTCGCCACACTCCAAACCTGGAGAGGCGTGACCGACACCCGGTGACTCACTTGACCAATCAATCCCTGCAAATAACCAACCACAACATGAAAGAACCAATAATTCTCTATATCACTATGACATAAATATAATCAGATTAAATAATAATAAAGCGAGAACACGACCCTCAAGTCAACTATAACATACACAAGACCGATAAGGCCGTTATATACAATATGGCTCCTAAGTCCTACAATAGTTGAACAAACCTAAAAAGAAGCTTCTACTGAATCATAAGATCATAAACGATTAGGACAGGTCCCCAACCTACCCAATAAATTCACAACTCCAAAATATTCAACAAGGTAACTCCAAACAAGTTGGAGCTTACCAATAGGCAAGAACTCTCCTCGGCTACGCGGGTCTCGTTCTTCCTGTCGGTCAACACCTGCAAGCATGTATGCACCGCCTCCAAGCTCAGGGCATCAATACAGAAAAATAAAATACAGATATACAAAACAACAGAAGAGAGTACAAGAGAATATCAATAGATTGGCCCAAGTCCCAGACCAACAATTATAAATTATAAAATGATACTAACCACAATCTAAGCTACCCAAAAATCATAATAGTCACAGCAACTGCTAGCTCACGTATTAAAATAACATCTAACTAGAACAATTATCAACACAATAATACAATAGGCATATCAAATCACAATCACAACCTTGTCAAAAATTATCACGGACTTCTAGATATCACAATTCACAAGTATGACCTTGCTGGAAACAATCACAATCTTATAGATCCTTATATGCCAAAGGCTCGACGAAGCCAAAAATTGTCAAGGAGTTGGAGGTAATTTGTAATACCCCAAAAGCTCCTAAGACTAGATGACAGAATCGAAAATGAGTTCAGTAGAAAAATCTACATTTTTTCCTTAGAACGACTCATGGTACTAGTTGTGGTGATAAGTAACGGACAATAGAAAGAGTCGTGGTAGAATTCTGAAGTTGGATTCCTAGAGCACGAGCCTGGGTTGGAAAGGCTCACTATGGGAAACAATGAGTCATGATAACGACAGTAGTTTGGATGTTCTCTGTATGGATGTGTTGTCAAGAGTGGTGTTATGACCCGTGCTGACATGTAACGACTCATTATAGACGCTCGTGATTTGATCCTCAGGAACAACTCCTACGACCAGTGGTGAAAATGGGAGGTGGCCATTAGTCGTCATTTCATGGTACAACTCGTGGTAAGAGTCGTGATGAAAAGCAAAGCTTATTTTCTGGAATTTTCATTAAGGGTATTTTCATAAACCCTAAGCTCCTAGGTCCTAAACTATGTTGTTTTAAGCTCTGAAAGAGGTGTATGAAGAGGGCTTAAGCCTATTCAAGCCATTCCCCTCCTTTGCATGCAAGTCTCGACCTCTCCATTAAAGATCAAGCCTAGAATCCTTCAAGTTCTTCTCCAAATATCTTGGGCTTTCAAATACAAGTGTAGGTTCATTTTACCCAAGTATGTGAGGCCATGAATGAGAGTTCCTTTCACTCTCATGCTCATAATTCTCCTCAATTCTATGAATTCAATTTCTAGATTAAGTTCATGATCCTATGGGGTTGTATCCTAATTTTATGGAATTCTCTATGATTTATTTATTGGTCAATTCTCTTCATGTTTCAAAGCATGTTTTAAGACTCATCGGAAGATTTTATATACTTATTGATTATAAATTCATGATTTTAAATTTTAGAAAATTATGCCCAATTATGCAAGTTCATGAAAAGTCAAGTTTATGGTTTATGATTTCAAATATGATGAGATATCTAGTATGTATGAATGTTTACAAATGACCCATATATGAATCTATGGTTTTGATCAATGAAGCCTATTTCCGGAATGCATGATTTTTTAGATATGAAAGGAACACAAAAGACAAGTATCTTTTATGATCTATCTATGTCATGCCCCACCATGGGAGGCTTTATTGGCACCTACTGCCATACTGGGATCTGGACTAACCTGGCTGGCCTGGTGCACTTCTGGTGCACACCTATAACTTAATTCAAGAAATCGACAAGCTATATCTCGGCTGTAAATACAGCCTCAGGCCGACAAGGCCACCTGTAAAATAAGACAGCTAACCACCAACAACACAATAACAGGGATCCTATGCGGTCTGACAAGACCACCATGCTGTCTAATTATAACTGAAATGAAATCACGCAACTAAACTATTCTATAGCCAACAAGGTTGCTAACTAACAAATAAATAAAGCCTCACATGGCCAACAAAAAAAGCTAACCACTGGGAATCTGTAGCCTACAAGCCTCTAAGAGTAGAATAATTGTCGAGAAAGAACCCTGACCTACCCATAAACTGTACAACAAAAGAACAAACCTTCTCTAACTATCAACCCCGAAAGAAAGGAGTTGAATGCACTGCTAACTCCAGCTGATGGTCCCAAATCGTGTCTATCCGTACCTACAGGCAAGTAATGTAGTGCCCCAAGGATGGATTTTAGTATAATATGTATCGAATATGTAAGGCATTAAAATAATAACTGAATGAAAGCTGATAAAACTAAAGTAATCATGAAGAAGGGTAAGAGTTTAACCTAAATGATCTCACATCCAAAACATCTAACTATCAAGTATACATACACAAAAAAGAACCTAACCGGGCCCCTATAAGCTTGGAAGGTACAAGCAACACAGAATAACTTACTTGGGTCCCCATGAGCCCTGGCAAGTACAAACAATGTGCAATCAACTATCTGGCTACTGAGAGTTTGTAAACATAATGTAACTCAGGCATACTCGTTCTCTGAAACTGTATCCGAGCCAGGTAAGCTCCTGTAGCTGTATCTATGTCTGAGTCATCTAGGCTGTATAACTGGGCCCCGAGCCTTGGCTCGACTATGAGCCATAATATAATCTCTGATAACTGGACCCCGGGCCTTGACCCGACTATGGGTCATAATGTGACTATTGTAACTGGATCCCGAGCCTTAGCTTGACTATGGATCATGATGTATCTACTGTAGCTGAGCCGCGAGCCTTGGCTCGATTATGGGCCATAATGTAATCTCTAATAACTGGACCCCAGGCCTTGGACCGACTATGGGTCATAATAGAAGCTCTAAAAACTGGATACGGCCTTCACGGCCTCACTCTAGTCCCTCCGAACATCATACTTCTCCTGCGAGCATAACCTCATAGGCGAAAACATTCAAACCCCAAATGTCATATACAACTACCAAGCTGGCTATGGTTAACTCTGATGAGGGTTACTATATCATCACCATCATCTCAATTCAATTCATCACAGCTGACCACAATAAGTTTACTCTGATGTACTAAAGATATACAAGTCATACTAATTTTACGACTAACATAACTTTCTGAAAAGGACATCCTTACATACCTCGAGTGCTGACTTCTGTTTAATTGGCGAGTTTCAACTTGTAACCGGCGGTTTTATCCAACTGCAGCCCTGATACTAAGAGAATAGGACTAATTTCAATACTAAATTCGGCAAATAACGATAACTTTCTATAACAATATTTACTATAATTTGACCTTGGATAACTCGATCGAAAACCTATAATTTCCCAAGACTTTAGAAGGGAGAAATGCTTACCTAATGTCCATGGCTGATTAGGATTCAATTTGGAACAATTCTAACAACTTTTACTCGGCAGAGTTCCAATATGCTGAGCGAATTTTCAAGAAATAACTCCGTAGTAATGCTTCCCGTAGGCCTAGAACTCGTTACCTGAAGTTAATTTGCGATTGGACAACGTTTGGTAGCGTAATCGGATGAAAAATTGATGAAACTTGCGTTCTCTTTCTATCTTTGGTTGTGGGTCTCTTTTTGTAAATAATTTGAAATGAAGGAGGGGACTTATATATATAGCTAAGGGTGGTGGAAGGGGGGGCACCCCATGCCTCTCAAAGCGCCACAGGGCCTGCTGCATCGCACCTCTCAAAGCGCCAGCAGGCCTGGCATGCCGCATTGGCCAGTGCACTGCCGGCTGGCGCGTTGCGCTGGCCTGTCACGGCCTAGCCTCGCCCGACCCTGCTTCCGAGGCTCTTTCCACACGCATCAAGCTCTACTTACTGATCACAAATCCACGCGTAAACTTGCTAACCGATAACACTTTACGGGGTATAACATCCTTCCCCCTGGGAACATTCGTCCTCGAATGTCATCTTTAGGCTTATAGGAGTTAACTCTTCTAGCTAATACTCAGAAAAATTTCGGCAGAGTCTCTTCAGTAATATGGACTATCCAGAAAGCTGAAACACAGAAAATTCTAACATAGGCACCTTACAGGAAGCTATAAACAACTATTCCACCACAAAGAGGTAGCTAAGTAGGCAGTACTGATAACATAAGTAGTAAAATAACAATTGAGTAACAATATCACGTTAACTGTATAATCCAAATCAATCCTGGAACAAGTGACGGTATCTAGATCTCATTTCATCCTCAACTTCCCAGGTCATTTCTTCTTTGTTTCTGTTCCTCCATAGTACTTTAACAAAGGCGCCGTCTTTAGTCCTCAATCTATGAACTTTTCTATCTAATATTGCATCTAGGTTTCTTCGTAGCCTAACTCCTCAGTAACTTGACCGTCCTCAACTGCACAACTCAGGACGGGTCCCCTATACACTTCCGCAACATTGACATGTGAAAGACTGGTGAAAAGACTCTAACTCTGAAGGAAACTCTAATTCATATGCCACTCAGCCTATCCTTCGCATGATCTAGTACGGCCTAATGAACCTCGGGCTAAGCTTGCCTTTCTTGCCAAATCTCATCACGCCCTTCATCAGCAACACTTTAAGGAATACCTAATCATTAACATTAAATTCCAATTCTCTACGCTGCACATCGGAGTAGGTCTTTTGACGACTCTGAGCCATCATTAACTGCTCTCTGATAAGTTTCACTTTCTCTTCTGACTGATGAATCACATCCGGTCCAACTAACTCTACATCTCCTACCTCGAACCATCCTATGGGGGACCTGAATTTATGCCAAAAAATGCCTCATAAGGTGCCATCACTATTGCAGAATGATAGCTATTATTATATGCAAATTCAATAAGGGGTAAATGCTCATCCCAGCTTCCTCCAAAATCTAGCACACATGCGCGTAACATATCCTCGAGCATCTAAATGGTGTGCTCTGCCTAGCCATCTGTCTGGGGGTGGAAGACTATACTCAAATTAACTTGTGTTCCCAAACCTTTTTGAAATAACTACCAAAATCTATCTCAAAAATGTGCCCCTCTATCATAAATGATGGATGTTGGGACACCATGCAAACGGACTATCTCTTTAATATATAACTCGGCTTAGAATGTAGTTCGGACTGGCAAAAGTGAGTTGATTTTTTCAACCTATCAACAATCACCCGAATAGAATCAAATTTATGTCTGATATGGGGTAGTCCTATCACGAAGTCCATATTGACTGCCTCCCATTTCCACATTGTTATACCCAAGAAATCCAAAGATCTGACTCGGGAGTTGAAATGAAGAAAAACTTAAAATCTGGCATCAGGCACAAAATGAGTCTTG
This sequence comes from Datura wrightii, assembly GCA_035772735.1. Lineage (NCBI taxonomy): Eukaryota > Viridiplantae > Streptophyta > Magnoliopsida > Solanales > Solanaceae > Datura > Datura wrightii. The sequence continues at coordinate 113,131,800 of JASDFA010000010.1, read as the reverse complement.
AGGTAACCCGTTGGTGTAGCCCATGAGTCATGATATGACTCGTGGTGAGGTCCAGGTGAATAGTTGGAAATTTGGGAAATAAGATTCTTACGGGCATTACCGCGAGTGGTGGTCAGTCCCCACAACTTGTTAGGTTAGTAGTGGGGAGTGGTATTTAAGTAAAGAGGAAAATGAGGATAGCGTCCTTGATGGAAGGACACCACAGGTCATGTTCAGTCCCCAAAATTCATGGGATAAGTCGTAACCAAGCAGGGAATAATTTTATTAGGGCTAAGGTAGTGTACCTGACGGATGGTGACCACGAGTCGTGGTAACCTGGTAACGAGTCATCAAATCTCCCATTACGATCCCAACAGACTTGAGAAGCAGTGAACTTCACAGATAATGCCACGAGTCATGGACCTTGAGGACGAGTCATAGGGTCCCTCGTTGGGACCAAATGGCGGTTATTTCTGCGAATTTAGTGAGGGCTATTTCATAATTCCTAAGCTTCTAAGACCTAAACTACATCATTTTGAGTTATGAATAATGACTTTTAAAGGGGTTGAGTTCATTTTAGGCCATTTTCATATCCATGCATGGGAGAGTGATAGTCTAGAGAGGTGATCAAGGCAATCCTTCAAGGTCTTTCTTCAATTTCTTCTTGGGAATTCAAGGAAGTGTTTGAATCAGCCATAATTAGGTATGTAGGGTTATGAGTTGGTGTTTTCGTTCACACCCATGCCCAATCTCTCCTAATTCATGAAGTTTATTCAAAAATCTTATGGGGTTTTATCTTAAATCTTGTGGAATTCTAATGATCTATCCATGGGTTATTATTTTCCATGATTTACACTATATTTTATGAATCATGATCAGATTTTACAACTAATTCGATTATAAATTTATCGATTTTAATTTCGACTAAAATATGCCTAATTATGCATGTTCTACAATGAATTGAATTATGATTTTTATCTCTATTGTTGGTATTCATAAACCAATCATGATTTATGATTCATAATATGGATTTATTCAAATACCCATTATGAATTTATTATTTATAAAGTCTATACATGATTTACAAGTATGCATGAACCTCATGATTTACTAATTATGTTTTTGACCGACTCACAGGCCCTACCCTCATGGCTAGTTCACATATTTACAAGCATGCTTATGGTTATCATGATTTAACTAGTCCATGAATATCATTTATATTATACTATGAGCACTATATATGTTTAGGGAGTAGTATTCAACACCAAGTAGGTTTGCGGCCCAGGTTTTGCCCCAAATGTCCGAACTACATGCCACCATAAGACATGATGGGACCTCCCTTGTGACTGTCACTTTTGCACAAACGGGCCCTTTCATGTGTGATATAACACCATTTCACAGTTCTACCCTTGGCAAGGTACGAACACCCTCCCGACTAGGAATTTACAGGTCGGGCTTCGTGTGTGCTCATATAGGGTATGTCGATTATAAGAATCTCCCCTTGTTCTACATGTTTTATGCATTATTATGTTTATGTTATTTGGCTCAAGTGATGATTTAATGAAGTTTCTCTTATGACTATGATATTGAACAATTTACGAATGATTTGAAAACCTTGAGCCAAAAGAAAGATGGTTCTCTTCGTATGTGCATTGATTATCAACAATTAACAAAAGTCACCGTCAAAAATAGGTATCCTCTACCTAGAATTGATAATTTATTTGACCAGTTTCAGGGTGCAAAGTGTTTCTCAAAGATAGATCTCAGATTCGAGTACCATCAACTCAGGGTTCGGGAGAGCGATATCCCGAAGACAGCCTTCAGGACGCGATATGGTCACTATGAGTTTGTAGTTATGTTTTTTGGACTAATGAATGCTCCTGCTACTTTTATGGATTTGATGAACATGGTGTTCAAGACATACTTGTATATGTTCATGATCATGTTTATTGATGACATCCTGATATCTTATCGGAGCGAGGAGGAACATGCCACTCATTTGAGAGTGGTGCTACAGACTCTAAAGGATCGCCAATTATATTCGAAATTCCTCAAGTGCGAGTTTTGTTTGAACTCCCTAGCATTTTGGGGCCATATGGTATCAAGTGAGGGCATAAAGGTGGATTCTCAAAAAATAGAAGCAATGACGAATTGGCCTAGACCGGTGAATCCTTCAGATATTTGGAGCTTTTTGGGTTTAGCTGGCTATTATCAAAGATTTGTTGAAGGTTTCTCATTATTGTAGAACCTTTGACCAAATTGACCCACAAAAAGGTGAAATTCCAATGGTTAGAGGCCTATGAGAAGAGCTTCTAAGAGTTGAAGACCCGACTTACTTCGGCACTGGTGTTATCTCTACCGGAGGGTACCGATGGGTTCGTGGTGTATTGTGATGCTTCGAGGATCGAACTTGGGTGTGTATTGATGCAGCATGGGAAGGTTATAGCATATGCATCTAGACAACTAAAAGTTTACGAGAAGAATTACCCGACCCATGATCTTGAATTGGCCGCGGTGGTATTTGCCTTGAAGATATGGCTACATTATTTGTACGAGTCCACGTGGATGGGTTCACAGACCATAAGAACTTGCAATATTTGTTTACCCAAAAAGACCTCAATCTTCGACAAAGGAGGTGGTTGGAGCTACTCAAGAACTATGATATGAGTGTCCTTTACCATCCAGGTGAGGCCAATGTAGTAGCAGACACACTTAGTAGACTCTCTGGAGAGTATGTCTCATGTGGATAAGGGAAATAAGGAGTTGGTGAAGGATGTGCATCGACTTGCGAGGTTGGGAGTTCAGTTGGTTGACTCGACCAATGGCTGTGTTATTATTCATAACAGATCAAAATCTTCCTTGGTGACTGATGTGAAAGCTAGACAAGATAAGGTACCAATTTTGGTAAAGTTAAAGGAAACCGTTCAGAATCAGAAGGTGGAGGTCTTCTCCAAAGGGGGAGATGGTGTGCTTCAATACCAGGGTCAATTATATGTTCCAAATGTTGATAATTTGAGGAGCCGAATGCTGCACAAGGCTCACGGATCTAGGTATTCAATCCATCCAGGTGCCACCAAGATGTACCATGACTTACGGGAAGTTTATTGCTGGAATGGCATCAAGAAGGACATCGTGGAATTTGTGGCTAAGTGCCCAAACTCTCAGCAAATAAAGGTTGAGCATCAAAGACTGGGAGGTGTACTTCAGGATATCAACATTCCTACTTGGAAGTGGGAAGAAATTAATATGTATTTCATCATAGGTTTACCTCACACTCGCTGACAATATAACTCCATTTGGGTTGTGGTAGATAGGTTGACCAAGGCTTCCCTTTTTCTACCGGTCAAAACCACGGATTTCGCAGAGGATTATGCCAAACTATATATCCGGGAGCTAGTTCGATCGCATGGAGTTCCCTTATCCATCATTTCAGATAGAAGTACTCAATTTAGCTTTCAATTTTGGAAGTCATTTCAAAAAGGACTAGGAACTCAGGTTAAGCTCAACACAGTATTTCACCTGCAAACAGATGGTTAAGCGAAGCAGACAATCCAGACTTCAAAGGTAGCTGGGATGAGCACCTGCCTCTTATCGAGTTTGCATACATAACAGCTAACGTTCTAGCATCCAGATGGCCCCATTTGAGGCTCTCGGTGGGCGGAGATGCAGATCGCCCATTGGTTGGTTTGAGGTTGGTGAAGCGGCATTGGTAGGACCAGATTCAGCTTATGAGGCTATAAAGAAGGTTTGATTGATAAGGGACAAGCAGAAAACCGCTCAGAGTCGCCAAAAGTCCTATGTCAATGTGAGAAGGAGAGAACTGGAGTTCGAGGTGGATGACTGGGTGTTTTTGAAGGTATCTCCCATGAATGGAGTGATGCAATTGGGAAGGAAATGAAAACTTAGCCCTCGTTATGTTGGACTCTACCGGATTGTGAAACAGGTTGGTAAGGTGGCATGCGAATTGGAGTTGCCCTTAGAATTTTCTTCTGTACATCTTGTATGCCATGTGTCGCTCTTAATGAAGTGTTTGGGTGATCCTGCTTTAGTTATCCCGATGGAAAGTGTTGGTGTGAAAGACAACCTTAATTACGTGGAAGTCCCGGTGGAAATATTGGATCGGCAGGTTTGAAGACTAACGAACAAGGAAGTAGCTCCAGTTAAGGTTTTATGGAGGAATTAGCATGTTGAAGGAGCTACGTGGGAAGATGAAGCAGATATGTTGGCCATGTAACCACATTTATTCTCTACCGGCTCAGTTCCAGCTTGAGGTATCAGTTTTTTCCCTAAAACTCTATTCAGTTTTCATGTTCAGTTCATGTGTTAAAGTTTCTTTTATGTATGTGGATATATATATATGATTCATGAATTCAGTTCAGCTATGTAGTTTGAATCGGAGGTAGTCATTCTGTTAGTTTTCGGCTTAAATGATCAGTATTTGAATATGATAATTCCACTTCTCTGCTTTCCTGTGTGTTTTCTAACATTCAAGGACGAATGTCCCAAAGGGGGAGATATTGTTATACCCCGGAAACCCAATGATCTAATCCAGGAGTTGAAATGCATAAAAACTTAAAATTTGGCATCAGGCACTCGCGAGGTGACCCGTTGGTGCAGCCCACGAGTCATGATATGACTCGTGGTAAGGTCCATGTGAATAGTTGGAAATTTGGGAAATGAGATCCCAACGGGCATGACCATGAGTCATGGTCAGTCCCCACGACTTGTAAGGTCAGTCGTGGGGAGTGGTGGTTGAATAAAGAGGAAAATGAGGACAGTGTACTTGACGGAAGGACCCCACGGGTCGTGGTCTATCCCCACAATTCGTGGGATGAGTCATGACCAAGTAGGGAATAATTTTATTGGGGCTAAGGCAGTGTACCTAATGGATGGTGACCATGAGTCATGGTCACCTGGTAACGAGTCGTCAAGTCTCTCGTTATGAGCCCAGTAGACTTGAGAAGCAGTGAACTTCACGGATCATGCCACGAGTTATGGCCCTTGATGATGAGTCGTAGGGTCCCTCGTTGGGACCAGCTGGCACTTATTTCTGCGAATTTAGTAAGGGCTATTTTGTAATTCCTAAGCTTCTAAGGACTAAACTACATCGTTTTGAGTTATGAATAATGACTTTTAAAGGGGTTAAGTTCATTTTAGGCCATTTTCATATCTATTGATGCAAGAGTGATAGTCTAGAGAGGTTATCAAGGCAATCCTTCAAGGTCATTCTTCAATTTCTTCCTGGGCATTCAACAAAGTGTTAGAATCAGCCATAATAAGGTATATAGGGTTATGAGTGGGGTTTTCAATCACACCCATGCCCAATCTCTCCTAATTCATGATGTTTGTTCAAAAATCTTATGGGGTTTTATCTTAATTCTTGTGAAATTCCAAAGATCAATCAATGAGTTAATATTTTCCATGATTTACACTATATTGTATGAATCATGATCAGATTTTACAACTAATTCGATTATAAATTTCTCGATTTCAATATCTACTAAAATATGCCTAACTATGCATGTTCTATGATGAATTGAATTATGATCTTTACATCTATTGTTGATACTCATAAACCCATCATGATTTATGAGTCATAATATGGATTTATTCAAATGCCCATTATGAATTAATGATTTACAAAGTCTATACATGATTTACAAGTATGCATGAACCTCATGATTTACTAATTATGCTTTTGGCTGACTCACGGGCCCTACACTCAAGGCTAGTTCACGTATTTAGAAGCATGCTTATGATTATCATGATTTAACAAGTCCATGAATCTCATGCATATTATACTATGAGCACTATATATGTTTTGGGAGTAACACCGAGTAGGTTCGGGTCTCAAGTTTTGCCCAGAATCGCAGAACTACATGCCACTGTAGGACATGATGGGACCTCCCTTGTGACTGTCTCCTTTGCCCAAATGGGCCCTTTCATGTGTGATATCAAGCCCTTTCATGGTTCTACCCATGGCAAGGTATGAACACCCTCTTGACTAGGGATTTACATGTCGGGCTCAGTGTGTGCTCATATGGGGTATGTCGGTTATCAGAATCTCCCCTTGTTCCGCATGTTTTATGCATTGTTATGTTTATGTTATTTGGCTCAAGTGATTATTTAATGAAGTTTCTCTAATGACTATGATACTGAATGATTCACGAACGATTTGAAAACCTTGAGCCTTATGTTATCTTATAATATTTATGTATTGAGCATGTTTTCCCATTCTTATGATCTCTTATACACCTTTATGTATCTTTAAATTTCTATTTTATTTACCTTGCATCTTGGTACATTCCATGTACTGATCGCATACTCTATGATGTATCATTTCATGATACAAGACCCAAGTCTCAGGTTCACCCTCGTTCATAGACAGTCTTCTCAGAGTTTGGCATCCATCTTTTGGTGAGTCCTCATTCTCTAAGGACCATGTGTTCCAGATATTGATGTTCTTTTAGTCTTTAGTTTGCCGTGCTAGTTTGGGGATGTTGTCCCATCACCCCATCAAATACGATAGAGGCTTTTAGACTAATTGTAGTGCTCAGTTGTGATGTATTTAGTACGTTCCACTTATCATGCTATGTTATGTTATGATTATGTTTCTACCATATCGTATTGTTATGTATTTCGCTTTAATGATATGGAGTTAGATGAATGTTCATTCCATGGGTCAACTTGGAGTCTCTTGGGGCTCCTTTTTCCTGTGTTATGATCTGGGTTTACGTTCAGGTCGTGACACACATAGGTATAGCCATCTCCTGAGTTAGGCAACCAGGTTTCTGATGTTCAGCTTTCACCTATTGGAAATTGGGACACTGCGCTACGAATTTGGCTACACCTTTCTTCATTCTAGGCCACCAGTATATCTCTTTTATGTCATGGTACAACTTCATTGAACTTGGATGGAGGGAGTAATAGGAGTAATGTACCTCTGCCATAATCTGCTGCCGGAGCCTTGCTACGTCTGATACATAGAGGCGACCTCTGTATCTCAAAAGTCTGTCTTCAGTTATCTCAAAAGCTGATAATTCACCTTGCTAAACTTTATCTCTGAGTTGTACTAAATAAGAATCCTCGTACTGCCGCTCTTTTACCTCTACAACCAGGGATGATACTGCGGTATTCAAAATTATAGCCCTCTTACCCTCTATATCTACTATCTGAACTGCTAAACTGGCTAACCGATGTAATTATCGAGCCATTTCTCGCTGTTCTAGACTCAGATGTGCTGAACTTCCCATGGATCAGCGACTGAGGGCATATGCTACAATATTAGCTTTCCCTGAATGATACAGAATGTTCACATCATAATCTTTCAACAATTCTAGCCAACGGCGCTGTCGCAAATTCAGCTCTTTCTGCGTGAAAACGTACTGGAGGCTTTTATGGTTAGTAAAAATATTTACATACACCCCATACAAGTAATGCCTCCATATCTTTAAGGCGTGAATCACTACAGCTACCTCCAGATCGTGGGTGGGATAGTTCTTTTCATGTTTTCTCAATTGTCTTGAAGCATATGCAATTACCTTCCTCTGTTGCATCAAAACACACCCTAACCCAATGCCTGAAGCGTCACAATATATAGAATAACCTTCTGAACCTTCTGGCAAAGCTAACACTGGTGCTGATGTCAATCTATTTTTCAATTCCAAGAAACTCTACTCACAGGACTCGGTCCACTGAAACTTACCTGCGTTCAGAGTCAATTTAGTCAAAGGCATTGATAGGGTAGAAAATCCTTCCACAAACCTTCTATAATACCTAGCTAACGCCAGGAAACTGCGAACCTCTGTTGGAGTTTTAGTCCTAGGCCATGTTTTTACTGCCGCAATTTTCTGCGAATCAACTTGAATACCAGACTCTAATATAATGTGGCCCAAGAAAGCTACAAAATTTAACCAGAACTCACATTTAGAAAACTTTGCATACAACTAGTGATCCCTAAAAATCTAAAGTACTGCTCGCAAATGATTTCTGTGTTCTGCTTCTGAACGGGAATATACCAAGATGTCATAGATGAATACTATTACAAATAGATTTAAATACGGCCTGAAGATACTATTCATCAGATCCATGAACACTACTGGGGCATTTGTCAACCCAAAGGACATGACTAGGAATTCAAAATGACCATACCTGGTCCTGAAAGCTGTCTTTGGAATATCCTTCTCCCTAACCCGCACAGATGATACCCAGACCTTAAGTCAATCTTAGAAAAATTTTCGCCCCTTGCAACTGATCAAACAAATCATCTATTCTGGGAAGTGGGTATTTATTCTTAATAGTAACCTTGTTTAATTATTGATAATCTATACGCATACGGAGGGAGCCATCTTTCTTTCTCACAAACAGGACTGGCGCACCCCATGGTGACGTACTCGGCTTGATAAGCCCTTGTCTAACAGATCTTTCAGCTACTCTTTCAATTCCCTCAATTCAATAGGAGCCATTCGATAGGAGGGATGGATATAGGCTGAGTACCTGGTAATAATTCAATAGAGAAATCGATTTCCCTTTCTAGAGGGATGCCAGGAAGTTCATCTGGGAACACATCTAGGAACTCATTAACCACTAGAATAGACTGGAGAGTCGGGGATTCTGCTTGCATATCCTGAACCCTAACAATATGGTAGAAACAACCCTTTGCTATCAACTTATCTGAAGATAGGATATGAATTTACCTTTTAGCATGGCTGTATTACCTCTCCCCTCTCGTACTATTTCCCTTGGAAAGTGAAATCAGACAATTCTGGTCCAACACTCTACAGTGGCGTAACATGGTGCCAGCCAATCCATACCCATGATTACATAAAAATCAATCATTTCTAGTTCTATTAGATCTTCTAAGGTCTAACGACCAACAATCTCTATTGTACAACCCCGATAAATTATTATAGCAATAATAGAGTCACCGATGGGTGTAGACACCAAGAAAGGTCGCTGAAGCAATTCTCACTCTATATTAGACTTTTAAGCCACTAACGGGGTAACATACGACAAAGTGGAGCACAAATCTATCAAAGCATAAACTGAGTGAGAGCAAAAATCTAATATACCTGTCACCACATCTAGCGAGATTCTGACTCCTGTTGCCCTGGTAGTGCATATGTGTGGTCCTGCCCACTGCCTGAACTAGATGCCCCTAATTTTCCTTGGCCTGTGCTCTATAAAAGGTGATGGAGCATATAAACCTGCTAAGGATCTATTTTGTTGGTCCTAACCTCCCTAGCGTCTAGTCGGGAAATCTTGCATTATGTGTCCCTTCTGTCCAGAAGAATAACAGGCCGTGGAACCATACCTGCACCTCCCCGAGCGAAACCTATGACAGGTACCGCAACATGGAACAGCTGGTCCCATCTGGTCTGGCCCTCTCTACTGCTGTGAGCCTGACGCTCGTAAACTCTCGCCAGGACCTAACTACCCTTGACGATCCAATATGTTGCCCTGCTGCTGTTGGAATGGGGGCCTAGGTGGCCAACCTGATAAACGAGGATTGGGCCCACCCTGAAAGTATGCCTAGAAATTTGTGGTTCTAGCTCACCGATGCTACTATTAACCTGCCCTTTTCATGGCGTACTGGCGCCGTCTGAGCTCCTCTATATCCTGAGAAAAGGCTTGGATTCGTGAAATATCCATATCCTCTTGAATTGTGGCTATAATTCAAGATCCTACATATTTTGGCGCAAGTCCCATAATAAATCGGTGCACCCTGGCTGGCATGGTATCGACAAACGAGGGCGCATATCTGGATAAGGATTTAAATTTCAATGCATATTCTCTAACACTCATTCTTCCTTGCTTCGGATGCAAAAACTGCTCTACTTTGGCCTGTCGGACCTATCGAGGTAAATAATTGTCTATGAAAGCCTCATAGAAGCTAGGCCACATGGGTGGAGGTGTATCTCTGCCCCGGGATCTTTCCTAGATCTCGTACCACAAGACTGCTACATCTCGCAATCGAAATACTACTAACTCAACTGACTCTATGGACGAGGCATGCATAACCCTAGATATTCTCTATAGTTGATCTATGAAATTCTGGGGGTCCTCTCTGCGATCTTTCCCTGTAAATATCGGGGTACTTAAAGCAAGGAACTCACGGACTCTCGAACTATCAGTCCCCTCAGCGGGCTCAACGGCAGTTGGTACTACTGGCTGAGGCTGACGTTGGGCAGCCATCACTTGAACCAACATATAGAATGCACCCCTGAGCTCCTGATCTGATGGTATAGGAATGGCTGGGGTGGGTACTGCTATATCTGCTGCCCTAGGGGGCTTAGAGTGCAGTGGTGACTGCTAGGGAGATCAAGGCGATATCTCCCTATCACCCTCAGATCGGGTTGACTCTGACTGGGGCCCCCTGCTAGTTCCCTCTCTTCCTGCCACATCTAAATCTCGACCAGTCATGATCCGTCGTTCATCACCCTGGCTGGCATGGTATCCAGCAGGCTTGGCACACCGCACTAGCCAGTGCACTACTTGCTGGTGCATCACGCTGGCCCCTCGTGGCCTAGCCTCACCCGACACTGTTTCCGAGGATCTTTCCACACGCATCAAGCTCTACTTACTCATCACAAATCCACGCGTATGCCTGCTTAACAATAACACTTTACGAGGTGTAATAACCCAAGGGTTACAAGATCAAAGATAAGCATATATTTTAGAGTCAAGACTCCTCAAATGTGTAGATTCAAGCTATATTCTAGAATTTTATTATATGATCACTATACATGTTTGGGGAGTAGTTTATAGCACCGAAAATGCTAGGGGTTCCAAGGTTCCCTAGTCTCACAAACTATGCGCCAACATAGGTATATTTTAGAGCCTCTCAAGAAAGCATTTCCCCTACCCAAGGGCACATCATGATATAACACCTTAGTTATCCTTCGCCTTGGCAAGGCTTAGGATGGCCCTCCTCCACGTGGGCAAGACGTGGGATCATCATGCGCTCATACATGATGGTTGTCAGTTAAGACAAGTCTCCATTATTCCTCATGATTTCAATTATGCATGTTTATGACATATGACATTATTTTTTTAGCAGGTTTGACCCAATGATCATCTTATAAGCTTTTACTTATGATTTCAGTTATGGCAGGCCATATGATTCTACTTTCAGCTTTGGGCCATTCGATTCAAACATGAGATTCAGTTCCTTACTCTCGTGATCTTATGATTTATGTTATGTGCATTCTTTTAGTTATACTTACTCAACCTGTTTTACTTACCTTGCATACTCAGTACATTCTATCTATTGACACTATACTCTATGTTGTATTATTTATGATACAGGTCCGAGCAATCAAAATCAACCTCGTCATTAGTCATGCTCCCATAACAGTCTAGTCTAGCTAGTGTCGGTGTCCTCATCTTTCGAGGACATTCATTTTAATTTTTGTCTTGTTATTTAGTCCCAGACTTTAGAGCTAGTTAGGGGTGTTGTCCCATCATCTCATTAGATACTTTAGAGGCTTATTAGACATTTATGTGGATGTTCAGTCTTATCGAGCATTGACTCTTCTATGCTCTTATGATATATGTATGTAGACTTTTGCTTATTCATGTTTAGTTTTCCATTAATTTATGCTCTTTAGTTTCTATGTTCATGCCATAGGTTGACTTGGAGCCATTCATGTTTCTAGGTTCCGTGTCTCGGTCCGGTCCTGTATTTGGGTCAAGAAAAACTTGGTATCATAGCCAAGGTTTAGAGTGTCTTAGGGTATCTGAAAGCCACATTGAGTAGAGTCTTTTTCATAGGTGTGAAGTGCGCCACACTTATGGGGTAAAGGCTACAAGATGTTTTAGGAAATTTCCCCTTATTTCATGATCTATCTCATTCGATGAAGTGTCTCCTTATTCTTCTAAATAGTCCTATACGTTTTCGTAGAATCATGCCTCCATGCCGAGTAAATGGTAGAAGGAATAGAAATTGAAATGGCCATGAAGATTGAAATAGAGATAGGCACCAGCAAGCCCCACCAGCACAAACAGGTCCTTTGCCCGAGTAGGTCTCTCATGCCAAGTTTAGAGCGGCTTTTCAGATATTAGCCAAGGCTTTGACCGCTAAGGCCAACCAGTATGTTGTGGCTCATGTCCCTTAGAATAGGAACGCAGCGGCAGCTCGAGTTTGGGAACTCCTTAGGCTGAATCCACCTACCTTAGATGAAAAGTGGATGAAGACCCACATGAGTTTCTTGAGAAGGTATAAAAGATCACCCAAATTATAGGGGTGACGGGAGAAGAGAGTGCAGACTTAACCTCCTATCGGCTGAAGGGATAGTTAATATTTGGTGCTATCAGTGGAAAGACGACAGAGCAGTGGGCGCATTTTTCATGAGCTGGGATGAGTTCATGATAGCCTTCTTAAACAAATTCTTCCCTAGAGAATTGAGGGAGGCATAGGCAGCGGATTTCATCAACTTGAGGAAAAATGATATGACTGTTCAAGAGTACTCTTTGGAATTTACCTAGCTGTCCAAGTATGTGCCGGAGATGGTTGCGGATTAGAGAACCCATTTGAAAAGATTTGTATATGGAGTTTTAGATTTTCTGGAAAAGGAGTGTAGGACGACAATGCTGAACAGTGAACTAGACTTCTCTCAATTGGTTATATATGCCCAGCATATAAAGGTGGATTAGATGAAGGAAAGGGAGAGAGATGTCAAGAGGGCCAGGACAGACAGCTTTGGGTTTTTCCAGGAGAGGTATGGTGGCAAACATCATCAGCAGTCCACCGGAGATCATCAGCCCCAGCGCCGTCACCAGTCAGTGTGCCACCCAGATAGAGGCGTGATCAGAGGGGAAAGACATCAGGATCCAGAGGATAGGGTGGAGGTTAGGGGAGCCAGTGTGCTAGCTTGCGGCAAGTGTGGTAGGAAGCACCCCAGAAGTTCCTAGCGGGGTCAGGTGAATGTTTCAGGTGTGGTAAGCCCAGAATCTGCTCAGAGACTGCCCTTCCCCCAGACTGGGCCATAGTAGAGGCCATGACGTAGCCACCAGTTCAGCAGCTCTACCAGCACGTTCAACTCAGTAGGGTGCATCCACTAGTGCAGGTGGTGGTCAGTGTCAGAATATATTTTATGCCCTCTTATCTCATCAAGAGCAGGAGGTCTCTCCAGATGTGGTCACTAGTATGTTGCGAGTATTTCATCTTGATTTATACGCATTGTTAGATCCAAAGTCTACTTTATCTTATATAAAGCCTTATGTTGCTATTAGTTTCGGAGTCAGTCCTAAAATTCTATCAGAACCCTTCCCAGTTTCTACTAAGTCGGTGACTCAATTATTGCTTGACAGGTATACAAAAATTGCCATGTGATAATCCTTCAGAAAGTCATCTCAGCTGCTTTAGTAGAGTTAGAAATGACTGATTTTGATGTTATCTTTGGTATGGATAGGTTGCATGCATGTTATGCCTCAGTGAATTACAGAACCCATAGGGTAGAATTTCGATTTCCGGGTGAGCCAGTCCTAGAATGGAAGGGTAGTTCAGTTGTGCCTATAGGGCACTTTGTTACCGCAAGCCAGAAAGATGATTTCTAAGGGTTTTGTTTACCATCTAGTTTGGGTTAAGGATGCAACGTCCAAAACCTTGACTCTCCAGTCAGTTCCTATAGTGTGTGCGTATCTGGAGGTGTTCCTAAATGATCTACTTAGAGTCCCTCCTGAGAGGGAGATTGACTTTGGTATTAACCTTCTTCCCGATACGCAGCCTATAACAATTCCTTCTTATGGAATGGCTCCAATATAGACCTCAGATCTGAGTATCATCAGCTCAGAGTTAGGGAGAATGCCATTTCGAAGACCGCTTTTAGAACTCGATATGGTCACTATGACTTTGTAGTAATGTCGTTTGGACTAACGAATGCTCCTGCAGCTCTCATGGATCTGATAAACAGGGTATTCAAGCCATATTTGGACATGTTCATGATAATCTTCATAGATGACATTCTTATATACTCTCGGAGCGAGGAAGAGCATGCCACTCATTTGAGGGTGGTGCTACAGACCCTTATGGATAGCCAGCTACATACTAAATTCAGCAAGTGTGAGTTTTGGTTGGATTCAGTAGCATTTTGGGCAACATGGTGTCAAGTGAGGGTGTGTAGGTGGACCTCAAAAGATAGAAACGGTGAAGAATTGGCCTAGACTGGTTAATCCTTCAGATATCAAGAATTTCATGGGTTTAGCTGGCTATTATAGGAGGCTTTTTGAAGGATTTTCATCCACTGTAACACTATTGACTAAGTTGACCTAGAAGAAAGTCAAATTTCAGTTGTCGAGCGTCTATGAGAAGAGTTTTTAGGAGTTAAAGACTTGACTCACTTCAGCCACAGTATTGACCCTACCTGAGGATACAGATGGATCCGTTGTGTATTATGATGCCTCTAGGGTTCGTCTTGGATGTGTCTTTATGCAGCATGGTATGTTCCTTGCATATGCCTCTAGACATCTTAAGACTCATGAAAATAATTTTCTTACGCATAACCTAGAGTTGGCATCAGTGGTGTTCTCATTGAAGATTTGGAGACACTATTTGTATGGGGTCCATGTGGATGTGTTTAAGGACCATAAGAGCCTGCAGTATGTGTTCACTCAGAAGGATTTGAATTTGCGACAAAGAAGATGGTTAGAGCTGCTCAAGGACTATGACATGAGTGTATTTTATCATTAGGGAAAGGCCAATGTAGTGGTAGATGTCGTTAGCAGGCTGTCCATGGAGAGTGTTTCTCATGTGGAGGATGGAAGGAAGGAGTTGGTGAAGGATGTGGATCAGCTTGCACGATTAGGGGTTGGCCTTGTTGACTCAATGAATGGTGGTGTCATTGTTCAGAATGGGTTAGAATCTTTCTTGGTGACAAAGGTTCCCATTGAGATCCTTGATCGTTAAGTTCGGAAGTTGAGGAAAAAAGAAGTAGCTTTAGTGAAAGACTTGTGGGGAAATCATCTTGTTGAGGGAGCTATGTGGGAAGTCGAAGTAGATATGATGACTAGATGTCCGCATCTTTTCACGTCCGGCTCCATTCAAACTTGGGGTATCAGTTTCCTCTCTAATACTGTATTCAGTTTCATGTCAAGTCCATCATGTAAGTTCCTTTCATGTTTTAGCATGTATGTATGGTTCACGAATTTAATTCAGTCATGTATTTCATATTCAGAGTTGGTCACTGCATCAGTTTGAATTGTAGTTGTTCCATTTTGGGATTTCAGTTCCTTCCCTATCCTTTTAGTATGTTTATCAACATTAGAGGATAAATGTTCCCAAGGAGGATATATTGTAATACCCCAAAAGTTCCTAAGACTTGATGAGAGAATTGGTAATGAGTTCAGCATAAAAATCTATATTTTTGCCTCAAAATGACTCGTGGTATGAGTCGTGGTGAGAAGTAACGGACCATGCGAAGAGTAGCGGTGGAATTCTGAAGTTGGATTCCTAGACCATAGGTCACACCATGAGTCATGGTTCATGAATACGACTCGTGGTCAGGAGTCATGGTGAGACACTAAGATGCCAGGGTTGGGAAGGACGGATCGTGGTACGACTCATTGTGGGAAACAACGAGTCATGATAAGGGTCGTGGTTTGTTAGTATTGTATATGGATGTATTGTCACGAGTGGTGTTACAATCCATGGTGACATGTAATGAATCGTTGTAGGAACCCATGATTTGATCCCCAGGAACCAGTGCTACGTTCAGTGGTGACAATAGGAGGTGGCCACGAGTTCTGACGACTGGCAGTGCCTATTTTTCAAAATATTTATTAAGGGTATTTTCGTAAATTCTATGCTCCTATGTCCTAAACTACGACGTTTTAAGCTCTGAAAGAGGTGTATTAAGAGGTATTTAGCATATTCTAACGATTCTCCTCCCATGCATACAAGTCTAGACCTCTACATTGAAGATCAAGCTTAGAACCCTTCAAGTTCTTCTCCAAATCTCTTGGGATTTCAAAGATAAGTGTAGATTTAATATACCCAAGAATGTGAGGCCATGAATGAGGGTACCTTTCACTCTCATTCTCATAATTCACCTCAATTCTATGAATTCAAGCTCTAGATCATGTTTGTGATTCTATGAGGTTTTATCCTAATCTTATGAAATTCTCTATGATTTATTTGTAGGTCAATTCCATTCATGTTTCAAAGCATGTTTTAAGACTCATGGGCTGATTTTATAGACTAATTTATTATAAATTCATGATTTTAAATTTTAGAAAATTATGCCCAATTATGCAAGTTCACGAAAAGTCAAGTTTATGATTTATGATTTCAAGTATGATACAATATCTAGTATGTATTAATATTTACAACTGACCCATGCATGAATCTATTATTTTGATCAATGAAGTCTATTTCAAGTATGCACGATTTTTAGATTTGGGCAAGTCCACATAAGACAAGCATGTTTCATGATCTACCCAAGGCTAACAAGATCAATGATAAGCATATATTTTGGAGTCAAGACTCCTCAAATGTATAGATTCAAGATATATTCTACAATATGATTATATGAGCATTATACATGTTTTGGGAGTAGTTTCTAGCACCAAGTAGGCTAGGGGTTTCAAGGTTCCCCGGTCTCATAAACTTTGTGCCAACAAAGGTATATTTTTGGGCCTTTCAAGAGAGCATTTCCCACTACCTAAAGGCACATCGTGATATCACACATTAATTATCCTTCACCTTGGAAAGGCTTAGGATGTACCTCCTCCACATTGGTAAGACGTGGGATCATCATGCGCTCATACATAGTGGTTGTCAGTTAAGACGAGTCTCCCATTGTTCTTCATGATTTCAGTTATGCATGTTTATGACATATTATATTATGTTATTAGCAGGTTTGACCCAATGATAAACTTATAGGCTTTTACTTATGATTTCAATTATGGAAAGCCATATGATTCTATTCTCAACTTTGGGTCATTCAATTCAAACATGAAATTCAGATTATAACTATTCAAGTTTTTAGATATCAGCATGCAGTTCCTTACTCTGGTGATCTTGTGATTTATGTTATGTGCATGATTTCAGTTATACTTGCTCAACCTATTTTACTTACCTTGCATACTCAGTGCATTTCAAGTAGTGACTGCATACTCTATGTTGTATTATTTAATGATACAGGTCTGAGTGATCAGACTCAGTCGCACCATTAGTCCTTCTCCCATATCAGTCTAGTATAGCCAGTGTTGGTGAGTCCTCATCTTTCGAGGATATTCAATTTAGTTTGTTGTTTTGTTATTTAGTCCCAGACTGTAGAGCTAGTTGGGGATGTTACCCCATCAGCTCAGCAGATAGTTTAGAGGCTTATCAGACATTGATGTGGATGTTCAGTCTTATCGGGCGTTGACTCTTCTTATGCTCTTATGATATATGTATGCGGACTTATGCTTATTCATGTTTAGTTTATCAGTTTCTATTAATTCATGCTCATTAGCTGCTATGTAATGCTATGTACATGTCATGGATCGACTTGGAGCCATTCGTAGTTCTAGGTCTCGTGTCTCTATCCAAACCTATGTTTGAGTCGTGACATAATCACAGAGCTTCCCAAGGGCCATACAAGTCACAAGAGTTCAATATCAATTATAAAACACACAAGCACAAGTATAATTAGCGCATAAACAATATACAAGATCATACTTTCATCTCAACATTTTCAAATTGATTTCTCACAACAATCAACTAGCCGACGGGCCTTTCATGCAAACAAATTAATCTCAACTCGATATATACCTTCAACACTAATTCCACCACCAAACAACAACCTAAGACACCACTATAAAAAAACTGCAGGGCTAATACCAATGGACTATGTAGGTTTTTTTAGTATAATCGAAAGCTAACTGAACGACTAATATTCCTCAAATTGGGATCATCGAAAATAATAAACAACGAATATTATCAGTTAATACCGAGGGATGTTCATCGATTTCTTAAAATTCAACTTGGTCAGTTTTATTAAATACCACCTGACGTGGAAAAATAGTTTACCGATAGAAACCCTTAGTTTATTATAATTAATAAACAAATTATTTTTAAAGAATCAAAAAATCCGACTTTGTCCATTGGTATGTTCTTTCCAAGAACAAATCGATGAACAGTATTGATTTTCTAGGCTTCTAACCATGATTATTTGGCAAAAACCTGATGGACTAACCTACGTTGTCCATCGATTTTCTGGAAAAAAAATCAAAAGCAGAAACCTGCTATTTCTGCATTTCCCACCTACCAAATTAAAATTTAATTCAATATAAACTACAATCCAACACTAATTACTACAAAAACAGTTCTAAATTAATAACAACATCAATAGCATAGTAATTATCAAATAAAACATCAAAAATAATATTAAATATCCATCAAAATGATCTAAAAAGTCAAAAAAAAATTTAAAACTTAAATATTTACAAAGTTTGAAATTGTTTTCAATGTTCAACAGTATTAATCCTAACAACTAGGTGTCCACTCGACGAACTAATCCTCATTATCACTTGAATTCCCATCTTCAACCGAGGTGGGAGAAGAACAAATGTCTATGCACTCCACTGTCAAGGAGGTTACTCACTTATGGCTTGAGAGTCTCGATGGTATGACTATCCTGCCCCAAGCTTACACCCGGGACGAAACACGGTACTTGAAGTCACAAGTAACCCTAAGTCAACCCCTGCTCTATCATACACTGGCATTCTGAGTAAACATAAAATATAGGGGAAGCTTAAAGTAACTATAAAACATTTACGAAATAGAGCTGGATCGTAAAGTTTAAAAACATCTGAGCAAAACTTCAAGTATGAAAAACCAAGTCTGTGTTTAAAAGCCACTACAAATGGTGAGTTGCTAGGACAAGCCCCCAGCTAACTCCAAATCCAAATAGAAGAAAGCAATATTGAATAGAATCGTCCTCGTCCTTGAAAGATGAGGATTCACCAATAGAACAGGTGGAGTCTTTTGAGAGTGATCGGCTACAAAGCTGAGACTGAGATCCTGTAGGTGTATCATAAAATGATACAACATAAAAGTATGCGTCAGTACCTTGAATGTACTGAGTAAGTGAGAAAAACAATACATAAGAAATAAAAGTGTTGAACTGAAAAGACATGCAATGACTAACTGAAGCTACTGAACTGAATAACTAAAATAACTTAGATGGTCTAAAAGACCTTGTCTGATGGTCCAAGACAAGCTCTGAATTTGAGATACTGGTCTGTAAGACTATACTAAACTCATAATTGTACTCAGTACTCTGAAACTGTTCTGAATAGGGCTAAGCTGAGACTGAGCTGAACTGGACTAAACTAATACTGAATTGACTAGTGGGAGAGTATATAACCGACATATAACCACATAAGCTAGATATGGGGTCCGATGTATACATCCCATCGGTAGGACCCAATATACCTTGCCAAGGTATAGAGGCATGAACTGGGTGATCAAAAGAGACTAGGGCCAAGAGGCCAATAAAACTTTAACCTATGGTGGCAATGTAGTTCTGGGAACCTGGGTGCGCTGCAACCCCGCTCCGCTCAGTGCTATGTCCTACTCCCACTGGATAGACCTAGACTAAACACTAAGTTGATACCGCGAACTAGAGCCCAAGACTAGTCGGGAAAACCTATCTAAAAGCACTCTGAGAGTTTTATCGGACCAAATTTTAGAACTGGGTTCTAAGACTGGTCAGAGCTGCTTATCTGGAAGTAATGTAACCGTCTAAAGAACAAGTTGTAATCTATAACTGGGGTCCTAAGGCTGTCCAGATCTACTTATCTGAAAGTTTCATGAATGCCTAGTGAACCACCAAAACTGAGTTTTGAGTCTGGTTCTGTTAACTGGGAGGTACTATTGGCACCTCGAAAACTTTATGTACTCAAACTAGTCAGCTAACATTTCTGACTGACACTGAGTATTCTAACATTTTGACTAAAACTAGGCTAACATGCATCTAACTGAGAATTCAGCATATCCAAATAAAATGGGAATCCACAACACTGATAGAATCAGGATAATTTTGAGGTTTAATCACTATAGCAAGATTCTAGTCTTTTCTACTCTCAAGGACTAGGGATAAATTTACTGTACTGGGATAAGCATAAATTCTATCACAAACTGGTGGAAAATATCTATAATTACTATAAAAAAATATTCAAAATGAATTAAACAAAGCATGACTAAGAATTTCTTAACATCCGATAATCTGCAGGGCTAAAACTGACAAAAAATAGAGAGAATTTTAGGGACACAAGGGAAGAACTATTTCCTTGTTGAATTCCCACATACCTAGTGGAGAAATCTAAAGAATTTCCTTAAGAACCCGAAGAAGTGGACTGCCCTAGTTCTTGCTCTGAAATAAATCTTACGTCACTTTTTTCTAAAAGTCTGAATGGGGAAAATGAGGAAGGAAACCGTTTAACCCCTCTAATAGTCTGAAAATATGCTTAAAACGACATAGTTTGGAGTATACAAGGGTAGAAAATTAATGAAAGACCCTTGAAAAACTCACAGGGGAAAACTAATCGAAAGTTCCCATGGGGGACCCAATGGGTCTTGACTAGTGACCATGACTTGTGGTCACCTCTCATGGTATCCACTGCCCCAAACTTTCTTGAAGTCACCACGGGCGACACCATGACTCATGGTGCCCCAAACAAGTCATGGTGAGGACCCATCGTGTACGCTGCCTAACATCCTAAACTGCTAGTAAAATCCTAACCACGGGCACCCTACAACTCGTGGTGTTGACCACGACTCGTGGTCACACCCGTGGTCACCCCTTTTTCCAAATTTTTCAACTAAGTCCAAAGTCCTCACCACTGTCACTCAACGACTCGTGTTCACCTCCCACAGGTCATAGAATGACTCATTCTGTGACCTGGTGCAAATTTTCTAGTTTTCTCCATTTTAATTCCCGGGTCTAGTCTTTGAGTTCCTAGGGCATTAAAATATCTCCTCCTTAGGAACATTTGTCCTTGAATGTTGGAAAAACATAGGAAAGCATAGAATGACAATCTTTATACACAAATACTGATCATGAAAGCTAAAAACTAGCGGAATGACTTCCTCTGAACTGAATCACATGTCTGAATTGAATTCACTAATCATACACATGTTCATTTACATGAAAGAAAATGAAACATACGAACTGAAAGTAGTTTTGGGGAGGAAATTAATACCTTAAACTGAGACTGAGCCAAAAGGGAATAAACGGGGGTATCTAGCCATCATATCTGCTTCGGCATCCCATGTAGCTCCCTCAACCTGCTGATTCCTCCACAAGACTTTGACCTAGGCTACCTCCTTGTTCCTCAGCGTACGAACCTGACGATCAAGGATCTGGACTGGGACCTCTTCGTATGAGAGACTATCTTTCACTCCCACACTGTCCAATGGCACAATTGAAGTTGGATCACCGATGCACTTCTTCAATAGTGACACATAGAATACTGGGTGCACAAATGCCAAATGTGAAGGTAATTCCAGCTTATAAGCTACCTTGCCAATTCGCCTCAAAATTTTATAGAGTCCCACATATCTCGGACTTAACTTTCCTTTCTTCCCAAATGTCATTACCCCTTTCATGGGTGAAATTTTCAGATAAACCCATTCATCCACAGCAAACTCCAATTCTCTTCACCTCACATCAGCATAAGATTTTTTACGGATCTGTGCTGTTTTCAATCTTTCTCGAATGAGCTGAACTTTCTGCATAGCTGATCTTGGGCAGATTTATATGCCCAAGTGATACTCAAACGTATCATTTTTACCTTGTTTGTTGTGTAATGTGTATATAATATCATGTAATTGGTAATAAAATGCGAATTTATACTAACCAACATGATTAGCATTTGTTTTGCAGATAAAGGTGATTTTTAGGAGCTAAAATGCATGTTGGAACTATGTCGGAGTTGGACTTGGATGCGAGCGTGGAAAAGACCTTGGAATGCAGGATTTATAGGGGCTCCGCGATGGCTCCGTGCCACGCTACCATCGCGGTAGCACACTGCCTGGACACAAATTAAAATGGCAATTTCCAGTGTGCCTGCGCGTCAGCTCCGTGGCACGGAGATAGGCCTCCGCGATGGCCTCCGTGCCACGTTGAGGTTAATTTTCCGGACCCTGGAAATTCCAGTGAAGGTCCGCGTCCACGCCGTGTCACGGAGGCAGTGCTCCGCGTTGGCCTCCGTGACACGTTGCTTGTTATTCCGGGAAAAATTTCCCACTAGTATAAATAGCACACTTAGGTTTATTTTAATGAGGAGTTTTTTAGTATTTTAGTTTTTAGACTGAGTTCAGAAGTGGAGAGCAGGAACGTGGGTTAGTAGCAGTTGAAGATTGAAAAAGCTAAGGGATTTCTTCTCTTCTTTTCTTCTTTCTATCAATTGTAAGTATAATTTACACTCATTTTAGGATGATCAATCCAAGAATGAGTGGCTAATTCCCTTTCTTGCTGAGGTTTTGAACATGTGTAATGAATTTTGATTGTAAATGATATGGTTTTATTCTTCTTCTTTAATGTTGTTCTATTAATTCTTGTTCTTTACTGCATTAGTGATTGGCCAACATTAATGTATATCTAAAAAGTCCAATTTCACTCAAAAGAGAAAGAAATTGGAAAGTTGTGAATTAATAGGGTATTGTTCTTAACTTGATTTGGGAAAATTGGGTTTTGATGTGCTTTCCTGATAGAAATATACCTGAAAGCCATATTAGTCAATTTAGGAACCGGAATTGTAGTGCTAGGTCATAAATTGCATTTGATCACAGAAATGTAGACGGATGGTTTATGATTCTAAAGTGAAATTAAATACGAGAGTTTTAATTTCTAGGCAAATGTTCTTGGCTAGCAACATAAAGAAGAGAATTAACCAAAATTATCATGATTATCAAGTTCATTACTTGTTCTTAACCTTGGCATGTTCATATCCATTGTCTGAATTCAAAAGTAAATAGTTGTATTAATTGTAGTATATAGTTTAGAAACAAAAACTCAATTGACTCTTGGGTACGTTGTTGTTAGCATAATCAGAAGTTAAATAGAAATATAGTAAATTAGGCAATTTTACATTTCTTGAGCCTCCTTGGATCGATACTTGGCTACTTAGCCACTTTATTACTTGTTTGACCACGTGCACTTGCGTGTCGATTTTTAATATAAATTACCAACCCCAGAGCAAGCCGAGCAAGTTTTTGGCGCTGTTGCCGGGGAGGCTAGGCGATTTGTAAAATTGTGTTTAGTGTAAATTTACTGTATTTGTATTTTTATTTTCTTAAGTGTTAACAACTTGGTCTTAGCCTGTATTTTGCAGATTTTGTTTCTGTGAACACTGGCAATGGACAAAGATCTAGTGGAATCTTACTTAGAGCCTGAGCGTGAGTTTCATAGTCAACGTAGAGAAGCTCTTCGAAAGAAGCTGCAGTTGCTTAAACAGTCTATGATGGAGCAACCAAATCCACCAGTTGTTAGGGCAGTTTAAGTTCCCGATGAAGCAGCAGCAAGGCCGGTTCGCGAGGTGGCAATCCCACACGCTAATAATGTACATTCTAGCATCCGCAAACCAGAGCCTGGAGGGAGGTTTGAATTAAAGCAGAATATGGTGCAACTTTTGCACACAAGCGGGCAATTTACCGGTCTCCCTCACGAAGATCCACAACAACATCTCCAGAACTTTTTGGAGATAAGTGACACTTATATACCCGCTGGGGTGTCACCTGATTATGTTCGGCTCACCTTATTTCCATTTTCCTTACTTGGTGAAGCCAAGAGGTGGTTAAAAGCTGAACCACCCAATTCTATATCAACGTGGGATGATCTTGCACGGAAGTTTCTTATCAGATTTTTCCCTTCTGGTAAAACAGCCAGACTTAGGAGTCAAATCCTAAGTTTTAAACAGAGGGAAGGGGAAAATCTATATCAAGCCTGGGAAAGATTCAAATCCATGTTGCGGGACTGTCCTCACCATCATCAGTCCAATGAGGTGTTGGTACACACTTTTATTGAGGGTTTGGAACCCCACACTAAAATTCTGTTAGATTCAGCAGCTGGAGGGCAAGCGCTGGAGAAGACCTATGAGGAGCTGTACACTTTGCTCAACCGAATTTCACAAGGCAATCCAGAATGGAATACAGATTCTTCAAGAGGTGGAGTAAGGAAAGCAGCGGGAGTGCTTGAAGTGGATGGATTCACAGCTATCGCTGCACAGATAGCTGCTTTGCAAAATCAGTTAAACAATCACTTCAGCAATATAAGTTTGAACCAGCCTTCAGCTTCAGTCAATGCAGTTCAACAGATGTGGTGTGAAGTGTGTGGTAGTAGTGAGCATTCAGCTAAATGCTGTGGTGCAAATCCTGATTCTGTTAACTTTGTGGGCAATGCACAGAGAAATCAACAGCAGTTTGGTGGTAGCTACAACTCAAATTAGAGGAACCATCCGAATTTTTTGTGGGGTAACAACAATCAACAAGGCCAGAGTTCAGGGCAGGGTATGCACAGAAACCAAGGAGGGCAACAAAATTATCAAGCTCAGTTCAGAAATCATAATGCCCCTCCTCCACCACCATCACCGACTATTGAGGAAATGTTCAAAACCATGATCGCCAATCAGGCACAATTGCAGGCTGACTATGTCAAATTGGCAGCCGAAGTGAAGAACAATCAATTGGCGACAAAGGCTCTTGAATATCAGTTTGGGCAGTTTGCTAGTGCCCAAAATACCAAACCCAGAGGAGGACTACCTAGCGACACGGATCCTAATCCGAAGCAGGTAAATGCAGTGACCACGAGGAGTGGTTTACAATTGAAGGAGGTGGAACCGGAAAGACTGCCTCAAAAGTCAGGAGCAGCAGATGTTGAGGGAGAGCATATTTCAGATAAGGGGAAGAGTAAAGAAGCTGAACCAGAAAGGCCTCCACCCCTGTTCCCTCAACGACTTAAGAAACACAAGGAGGAGGCGTGTTTCCCGAAATTCATGGAGGTACTTAAACAGGTACATGTTAACTTACCTCTTGTTGATGTCTTGCAGGGAGTGCCAAAATATGCGAAGTATATTAAAGACAACGTGGCTAACAAAAGTCGTTTGACTGAGTATGCCAAGGTAGCTTTAACGGAGGAATGCACTTCCCGTATTTAGAATAGGTTGCCCACAAAACTGAAAGACCCTGGAAGTTTCACTTTCCAGCTTACAATTGGGCAAAGTATCCGAGTGCGTGGATTATGCGACTTGGGGGAAAGTATAAATCTGATGCCATCTTCGGTATTCAGAAAGTTAGGTCTACGGAGTCCTAGACCTACAACGGTAATCTTGCAGCTAGCAGACAGGTCTTTGCCTAAACCGGATGGCATTGTTGAGGATGTGTTAGTGCAAGTAGGCTCCCTCATTTTTCCGGTCGATTTTATTGTTTTGGACTTTGAACCAGATGCTGAAGTCCTATTTATTTTGGGACGACCCTTTTTAGCAACCAGAAAGTCATTAATTGATGTAGCTGCGGGTCAACTCACGATGCGAGCACATGACAAGGTCGAAGTATTCGATGTGTACAAGGTACCTAAGCTCCCGACTGTTTACAAGGATCTCTCGGTGATCAACGTAATTGATCATGGGAATGCTAATGGAGTGAGTGATTCCCGAGAGTTACTAGGTAGGCCACCGGACAAGGTTGAGAACTACTGGGGGGATGATCATGATCGGGACAAATCGTCCATCTCCCTAGTAGATAAATGAGCTTCAAGGGCGTCGAGCCGCGACGGTAAACTAGGCGCTGCACGGGAGGCAACCCGTGAAAAATATTTTCTTTCTTTCTTTTTAGTGTAAATAATTTTTATTTTTCTGTTCTTTTTCTTAACTAGGTTTAGATTTTCATTTTATTTAATATTTTTTTATTTTAGTTAGGAAATCTATTAATTTAACCAAGTTTTGTTTAGTGAGGTGATTTTCAGGTATAACGGAGGAAATATACATGGAATCGAGAATATGAGGCGAGGTATCAAAAATTAAATGTATTGGTGAAACAGACCACTGGCGCGTTGGCGCCGTGTCACGGAGGCAATGCTCCGCGTTGGCCTCCGTGACATGTTGAAGGCAAATCTGGATTTTTCAAAAATCCAGTAAGCCAGCGCATTGGCTCCGTGTCACGGAGGACGGGCTCCGCGTTACCCTCCGTGACACGTTGCCCCTTATCCAGTGCCGGGTCACACCGGGTTTCCGGGTGAACCGCGTGTTTTCTTTAAATATAACCCCGATTTCGCCCCTATTTTCCCCATTCCCTCTTCCCTCCGCGACCAAACACCCATTTCCCCCTCCCCAAGCAACGTGCCACGTTAATAGGCAAAGAAAAACGTCAAGTTTCTTCGGTTCGTCAATCCTAAGATATGTTTTCATCATCTAACTCAATTTTTTGGCGATTTTTGTCAAAGTTGGGCAGGTAAGGTGAGATATATCACCCTAGGTAGAAATTAAACATGATGTTGAATTATTTTGTGATTGATTATGTTCGGATTGTTGTATTTGGCGTTTGAACTTGTCGATTATGTAAATAATCCGAAATTGATTGTAGAACTCTATTCCAGGGCTTGGGTTGTTGAATTTGACTTGGGTAACTTGATAGTTCGATGAATTCGATGCCGGGGTGTGTTTATTATTTGAGATAAGTCGTGGTAAATATTGTATAACTGTTAAAAGACGACTAATTCTCGAATTTTTGTGGGAAATTGCATAATGTGTGAATTGGTTAGATTGTTTAGATTAGCTTGTATATAAAATGTTTTTCTAGTTGTTTTAGTTTGTTGTTGTTGTGTTGCGAAGTGCGATGGGTGAATTGTTGGCGATAGTAGGATTGGTATTAGCTGTATGAAGTCTGAGTATTACACTAACCGTTATGCTGTCGAATTTTTGTTGCGAACGCACTAAGCAATAGGTGTATAGTTGTTTGTGTTTGGGGTTGTAAATAGAGCTATCCTTGATGAAATTTTGTAAATATTGTTAAGGACTAAGTGTGGGGTAAATTTTGTTTAACCCGACCTTAGCCGAAGCTAACAAGTTTTTAGCTTAGCGTTGTGCTTGTTTGTGTAAATTGACAGGTACAATGGCTAGCAGGCAAGACAAAGGCAAGGGTGCTTCTACCTCTGGCACCGGCAGAAAAAGGATGAGACTGGGCACTGCAGTCCCAGCTGCACCCGCTGTTCCGCGCGGCCAACACCGCCGATACGGAACACGATGGGTCACCGATGAAGGGAAGAAATGGTATGCGAAGCACAAAGAAAACAAGTACTTCCCCGAGGAACATATTGCAAGGGAACCACTCGCACAGGAGTTCCCTCGCATTGTACAGAGGATTGAGGCAGCTGGGCTCAGCTTTATCTTTCAGGAGCCCAAGGAGTGCAACCTTCACTTGGTCCGGGAATTTTATGCCAACTGGAACCCGTCCATCAGGAGCCACACTACTAAAATCAGAGGGCAGATCGTCACTCTGGAACCCCAGCAGCTGAATGCCATCGTTGGAGCGCGGGACACAGACGCCCACGTTCTCCGCCAGTTAAACATCACCCCACCGTATGCCGACATCAGATGTACGTTGTGTGGGGCTCGATCCACAGCCCGATGGAGTAGACACAAAGAGAGGGGTTACCACAAGACTCTGCCCTACTCGCAGATGAACAGGGAGGCCATAATCTGGCTAAAAATTGTATGTTCGTGCTTGATCCCGGGAGTTCATATGACAGACGTGACCCGGGACCGTGTCTGCTTGGTGTATGCCCTTATGAAAGGGCTTGAGATTAATGTTGGGGCGGTCATAATATCCGCCACGAAGAGAGCCAGACTGCACCAGGGCCACAGATACGGGTTTGGCGGACTCATCACCACCTTCCTCTGAGGCCTCGACATCGAGGAAGAAGCCTTGGATTACATTCCGCAGTTGGAGCGGAGGGCCCTCGATGTGACAAAGACTAAGGCCCCCGACACTACACACGGACCTGTGCTGACTTTGGGCGAGCGACATGCTCGTGACGATCAGTACATGGCCCGTATGTTCTGCATGCAGATGCTGCAGCTACGGATTGGTGGGAGACCAGCCACCGAGGAGGAGTTATGGCAGTTGGAGCTGGACTACCCCTTTGGCGAGAACGCCAGAGCCTTATGTAAGGTGGGGCCAGCCTTTGTGGAGCTGACAGATGATGATGTCCCTACTGATGAGGAGACACGTCGTGAGGACTCTGATGTGGAGTCCGATGATGACGATGGAGCTGATTCTGACATGGGCGACGAGGCCGCAACACCGGATGAAGAAGTCGAATATTTCGACTAAGCAGGGAGTTCCACCACCCAATTTTTGTGCTTTGTATTTTTGTGAACACTGGGGACAGTGTTCGATTTAAGTGTGGGGTGGGGAGTAGTTAGGTGCTGGGACAAGGCTCTAATCTGCTGTATATTTTTCCTTGTTGTTTATGTATGTTGTGCTTTCCCTGTTGCGAACTGATTTGTGATGTATGTGTATATATTTGTTTTGTGGCTAATGATGTGTGTTTTTGAAAGTTATGGTTGCAATTGTAAATATTTTGTAAATTTCTCTATCGACATGATCGATATTTTTCAAAAATTTTTGCGAAAATATTTTGCACTTGTAAATATTTTCTTTCTATCGAAATGATCGATGTAAAATTTTTTTTTTGATTTTTATTTTTGGGTTTCTCGGAGTTTGTTTTCGGTTCTTTTACCGAGAATAGTCCCATTGAACCGATGTCATAGTTAGTGACCGTTCCCTATGATGGATGGATGACGACCGTCTTAAGGGAAATGTAGTCGGTAGGAGTAGGATTTTTATTTGATTTTTTTAGTTTTCTTTGGTGGATTGCATCAATAAACTGTAGTTGCTTATGGTTGCTAAAATTTCGTTGCGTGTTATAATTGATGTTCAAAATGTGAAAGTGATTCGTTTGAAAGCATGCAATTCTGTAAATATGTTGAGTTACCTAGGCTATAGAATTTGGTTCATTATGATGGAGGCTTAATCTTGAATTCATGTAATTGACTAATTAAAGAGTCTGTGAATGCATCTTGATTCGAGCATGTGCATGAAGTGTGAAGTGAGGTTTTGCTATTCCATGTCATTGTGAATTGTCTAGAACTTGCCTGGTGTGTATACAAAACGAAATGAAGGAGGTGTAGTATTGGAAAGGATGTAGGCATTTCTTTGTTTTAACCAAAAGTTTCCATTTTTTTTTCTTGTCAAATTCTACCTTTTTATATGTTGTATACCCTAGTCAGCCCGTTGAGCCTTTAGCCGATTTCTTTCTTTTGTCCAAAATTGTATGAACTAAGCTTTATTCCTTCTTTTCATTAGCCTTAAAGTCTATAAGAAGCTCTTAAGCGCTTACAAAGAACAGAAAATGTTTCTCAAAGTGTTAAAGAGTGAAAAGAGTGAAAAGACAACGAAAAGCAAAGTGACGAAAGAAAAGATGACGTTGAAGAGGCACTTGTTGTAATTAATTGATAGTAAGGGTACATGAAAACCCTCTGTTCTGTGTCAAGTGTGGTTGATGAAATGGGCTGTATGAAAGTAAACCAGCATGTATGGGAGAAAAAGAGAAAAGAGAGGAACAATGTCCATGAGTCGATGGGAATGAGTTGAAAAGGCGCTTAAGGATGCTAGCGACTATTATTGGCTAATCCAATATATATATACTAGATCCATAGCCCCGTTACAACCCATTAAAGTCCTACGTGATCCTATATTGCATTTCTTTATATTAGTGGAGTAATACACTAAGGGCAAGCCTATGGGTCATGACATGATGCATGTGAATTCTTTTGGGAGAGAGAGTGAAATTAATTTTTATATGCCCCTACTTGCGTGTTTGTGTGCTGCATGAACATAAAGGGGAAGTTCTCTCGAGTTGTGAGGGCACATGCTTGATGAAAGATTGATTTTCATGTCGGATTTCTTGATTAGCTGATTTGCATGAGTTTTCCGATATCAAGAATCAATTCTTAAAGTCTAGGAAGCCTTGATGTATTAAGGGTCATGGTATTGTACGACCAAGCATGTTTTCTTGATGATTTGCAAAAAATTGAATAATCGGTATGACCGTAGCGTAAATTGGGGCACCATAGTGACGAAGGTTGGGATGTAATTTGCATGATTTGTGTATGTGTTGTTCGAGGATGAACAAGGATTTAAGTGTGGGGTAAGTGGTCTTGGGCAGATTTATATGCCCAAGTGATACTCAAACGTATCATTTTTACCTTGTTTGTTGTGCAATGTGTATATAATATCATGTAATTGGTAATAAAATGCGAATTTATACTAACCAACATGATTAGCATTTGTTTTGCAGATAAAGGTGATTTTTAGGAGCTAAAATGCATGTTGGAACTATGTCGGAGTTGGACTTGGATGCGAGCATGGAAAAGACCTTGGAATGCAGGATTTATAGGGGCTCCGCGATGGCTCCGTGCCACGCTACAATTGCGGTAGCACACTGCCTGGACACAAATTAAAATGGCAATTTCCAGTGTGCCTGCGCGTCAGCTCCGTGGCACGGAGATAGGCCTCCGCGATGGCCTCCGTGCCACGTTGAGGTTGATTTTTCGGACCCTGGAAATTCCAGTGAAGGTCCGCATCCACGCCGTGTCACAGAGGCAGTGCTCCGCGTTGGCCTCCGTGACACGTTGCTTGTTATTCCGGGAAAAATTTCCCACTAGTATAAATAGCACACTTAGGTTTATTTTAATGAGGAGTTTTTTAGTTTTTTAGTTTTTAGACTGAGTTCAGAAGTGGAGAGCAGGAACGTGGGTTAGTAGCAGTTGAAGATTGAAAAAGCTAAGGGATTTCTTCTCTTCTTTTCTTCTTTCTATCAATTGTAAGTATAATTTACACTCATTTTAGGATGATCAATCCAAGAATGAGTGGCTAATTCCCTTTCTTGCTGAGGTTTTGAACATGTGTAATGAATTTTGATTGTAAATGATATGGTTTTATTCTTCTTCTTTAATGTTGTTCTATTAATTCTTGTTCTTTACTGCATTAGTGATTGGCCAACATTAATGTATATCTAAAAAGTCCAATTTCACTCGAAAGAGCAAGAAATTGGAAAGTTGTGAATTAATAGGGTATTGTTCTTAACTTGATTTGGGAAAATTGGGTTTTGATGTGCTTTCCTGATAGAAATATACCTGAAAGCCGTATTAGTCAATTTAGGAACCGGAATTGTAGTGCTAGGTCATAAATTGCATTTGATCACAGAAATGTAGACGGATGGTTTATGATTCTAAAGTGAAATTAAATACGAGAGTTTTAATTTCTAGGCAAATGTTCTTGGCTAGCAACATGAAGAAGAGAATTAACCAAAATTATCATGATTATCAAGTTCATTACTTGTTCTTAACCTTGGCATGTTCATATCCATTGTCTGAGTTCAAAAGTAAATAGTTGTATTAATTGTAGTATATAGTTTAGAAACAAAAACTCAATGGACTCTTGGGTACGTTGTTGTTAGCATAATCAGAAGTTAAATAGAAATATAGTAAATTAGGCAATTTTACATATCTTGAGCCTCCTTGGATCGATACTTGGCTACTTAGCCACTTTATTACTTGTTTGACCACGTGCACTTGCGTGTCGATTTTTAATATAAATTACCAACCCCAGAGCAAGCCGAGCAATAGCTTCATGAACCGAGTCTGGCCTGATTAAAGTAGCTTCACCCACTTC
The DNA here is from genome assembly GCA_035772735.1 of Datura wrightii. Lineage (NCBI taxonomy): Eukaryota > Viridiplantae > Streptophyta > Magnoliopsida > Solanales > Solanaceae > Datura > Datura wrightii. The sequence continues at coordinate 113,100,104 of JASDFA010000010.1, read as the reverse complement.
AAACCACCCTATAGGAGATCTACACCTCCTACCATATAATGCCTCAAACGGGGCCATCTGAATATTGGAGTGGTAGCTGTTATTGTAAGCAAACTTGATGTAAGGCTAGTGATCATCCCAACTGCCTTTGAAATCGATCACGCGCACTCTCAACATATCTTCTAGGGTCTGAATAGTCTACTCATCTTTTCCATTTGTCTGTGGATGAAAATTTGTGTCGAGCTTGACCTGCGTACCGAGTCCCTTTTGAAAAGACTTCCAGAAATGATAGGTGGACTGGGTACCTCTATATGAGATAATGGATAGGGGCACCCCATGAAGTTTGACCAATTTTCGGATATAAATCCTAGAATAGCCTTCAGCTGAATCTGTAGTTTTAGCTGGGAGGAAGTGTGCCGACTTACTCATCCAGTCTACTATTACCCAAATAGAATCATTCTGCCAACGAGTCTGAGGTAGACTTGTAATAAAATCCATATTCACTTCTTCCCAATTCCATGGGGGTATGCTGATATCCTAAGTCATACCTCTCGATCTCTAGTTCTACTTTGATCTGCTAGTAGTTTGGGCACTTCACCACAAATTCAATGATGTCTCTCTTCACTCCATTCCACCAGTAATTGTCCTGTAAATCTCAGTACATTTTATTAGCACCATGGTGGATGGACTATCTCGAGCTGTGTGCTTCAGCCAATATCTACTGTCTCAAAATTATCGACGTCGGTACATACAATCTACCTTGCTAACAGAGCACACCATCTGCCCCTTTGGAGAAAGCTTCAACTTCTTTTCGAAGAACCGCTTCCTTAAGCTTAAGTAAGATAGGATCTTCATCCTGTCTGGTCTTAACTTCAACAACCAAAGAGGAATCTTACCCACTTTGCATTACCACTCCACCCTCGGCTGAGTTAAAAAACTGCACCCCTAACCGAGCTAGTTAGTGAATATCCTTCGCCAGTTCCTTTCTTCCCTCTTCCACATGGGCCACGCTCCCTATAGACACTCTTCTTAGGGCATCCACCACCACATTGGCTTTGCCCGGGTGATATAGCACGCTCATGTCATAGTCCATTAGGAGTTCTGACCACCTTCTCTGACAAAGATTTAGATCTTTCTGACTGAATACATATTTAAGGCTATTGTGATCTTGTGAATACACCCACGTGAGCTCTGTACAGATATTGTCTCAATATTTTTAATGCAAAAACCACCTCTGCCAACTCCAAGCCATGAGTCGAATAATTCTTTTCATAAATGTTGAGATGTCTGGAGGTGTAGGCTATCACCTTGCCCCGCTGCATTAGAACGCAACAAATTCCAACTCTGGAAGCGTCTCAACACACCACAAACCCATCTGATCCTTTCGGTAGGGTAAACACTGGAGCGGTAGTGAGTCGAGTTTTTAACTTCTAGAAATGCTTCTCACACACATCTAACCACTGAAATTTCACCTTCTTCTGAGTCAGCCTAGTTAGAGGGGATGCTATAGATGAAAAGCCTTCCACAAAGTGTCGGTATACCCAGCTAAACCCAAGAAACTTATGATTTTTGTTGGGGAGGTAGGTCTGGGCCAGTCATTCACTGCTGCTATATTTTGAGGATCTACCTGAATACCCTCACTCGAGACATGACCCAGGAAAGTCATGGACTTCAACCAAAATTTGCATTTGCTAAACTTGGAGAACAACTTATGGTCTCTGAGTGTCTAAAGCCTTATCCTCAGGTGATTGGCATGCTATTCCTCATTTCTGGAGTACACTAAAATGATATCGATAAATACAATGACGAACATATCCAAATACTGCTTGAACACTTTATTCATCAGGTCCATCAAGGCTGCGGGAGCATTTGTTAGTCCGAAGGACATAACCACAAACTCATAGTGACCATGTTGAGTTCTGAAAGATATTTTTGATATGTCACCCTCTCTAACCCTTAACTGATGATAGCCCAACCTGAGATCGATTTTAGAGAAACAACTGGCTCCCTGAAGCTGATCGAATAGGTCGTAAATATTGGGTAGGGGATACCTGTTCTTGCCTGTGACCTTGTTCAACTAACAGTAATCAATGCACATTCTGACAATACCCCAGGGAAAGATGCTTTCGTTTGCACAAATAGTACTAGAGCACCCCAGGGAGAGATGCTGTGTCTGATAAAACCCTTATCGAGAAGGTCTTTTAGTTGCTCCTTCAACTCCTTAAACTCAGATGGAGCTATTCTGTAAGGAGGGATAGAGATGGGTTGATTATCTGGGAGAAGGTCTATACCAAAGTTTATTTCCCGCTTAGGAGGGACTTCGGGAAGATCTTCGGGAAACACATCAGGAAACTTGCTAACAACTTGGACTGGCTGGATAGTTGAGGTCTTAGAGTTAGAATATTTGACCTGAACTACATGATAGATACATCCCTTAGAAATAAGCTTCTGGTCCTTAAGGTAGGAAATAAACCGACCCTTAGGTGCTGAGCAACTGCCTGTCCACTCTAAGACTGGCTCATTTGGAAACTAAAATTTTACCACTCTAGTTCCTCAATCGATTGAGGCATAACCGGAGTGTAACCAATCCATGCCAAGACTGAGGTCAAAATCAACCATGTCTAGCTCTACAAGGTCAGCTGTAATGACTTTATTGAGGACTGAGACTGGGCAGTTTCTATACCCGGCTGGCTCTAACTGACTTGCCAACTGGGGTGGAGACTGAGAATGGCTCTGGATTGACATAAAACTAGACTACTACATAGGGATTCACGAATGAATGTGTGGCTCCTGGATCTAGTATGGCATACACGTCTAGATGAAAAAGGTGTAACATACCCGTGACCACGTCAGGTGAGCTCTCCTGATTCGGATGAGAAGACAATGCATAAAAATGGTTTTGGCACTGGTCGCCATCCATACCTGAAGGGTTGGCCTGTTGAGCTGGTCAGCTTGATGGAACTACTGAGGTAGTGGATTGTGACCTTCCCCGCCCTTCTGACAAACACTCTCTAAGTTGATAACCAAGCTGTCCACAATGAAAACAGCCCTCTCGACCCTGAAGACACTCTCTTGATGGTTCTTGCAACACTTAGGACAAGCTAGATACCTGTTGTTGGCACTGTAGCTACGGGACTGAGAGCTAGATGCTCCACCCCTCCGATCATGGCGGGACCGAAAAGTAGGGGCACTGGCTGAGTTGGATGTTGGAGCCCTTTACTGCTTTTTCTGTGGGCGGCTACTACTGCCAGATCTCTGGTGGCCATAATCTGATTGGCCAGTCCTTGCCCGCTTCTTCATCCGTTTCATGTCTTTCAGTTTTTCTGCCTCAATCTGTTGGGTATGAATAATAAGGCTGGAGAGGTCAATATCCTTAATCATCATCGCTATCCTACACTCTTTGAGGAATAGGTTTGACACCCCATTAACAAACTTCAGCATGCGAGCTCTTGGCTCGGCCACCATTTCTGGAGCATATTTAGACAACCTGGTGAAATTCATGGCATATTCTTCTACTGTCCTGTTTCCCTGTCTCAGATTCATGAACTCCGCTAATTTTTCCTCTTTGAGATCCCGAGGGAAGAATCTATCTAGGAAGGCTATAGTGAACTCCTCCAATTCCACTGGTCCTGCTCTAGCTGGTCTCCCCTCCTTCCATTGTTCGTACAAGATCTAGGCTACCCATTTTAACTGGTAGGCAGCCAAGTCGTCACTCTATGAGGGACTGACACCCATAATTCGAGTGATCTTTCCAATCTCGTCCACAAACTCCTGTGGGTCCTTTCCCACCTTAGATCCCTGAAAATCTAGAGGGTTCATCCGAGTGAAATCCCAAACTCGGGCAGCTGCTGTGAACCCATTGTTGTTGATTGGAACCACCTGCTGGTTCACCTGGTTGGTAACTTTCTGAGTGAGCAGCTGGTAACTGCCCTGAATTCCGTGGTGGACACTGAGTCGTCCTAATGGGCTGCTGGAGCTGGTGGTATAGGTCAGTGAGTGTTACCAGCCATTATTCTGTTACCACATCATGGAGGCATAATTCACTCAAATGAAATAGAGCACGAGTTAGGAGAACGATTTCGGAAATGAATTTCAACGCACAATAAAGAGTATGAACAAAAGGGAGTTTTTCAAATAAAATCTCGTAGCCTCCCCATCATAAGTGTGGCGTACTTCACACCTATGAAAAGAACTCTACTCGATACGGCTTTCAGACATTCGAGGATACTCTAAACCTAGTACTCTAATACCAAGTTTGTCATGCCCCGAGCTTACACCCTGGATGGAACACGGTACTTGGAGTCACAAGTAACCCCAAGTCAACCCCTAGTCTAACATACACTGGCATTCTGAGTAAACATAAAATATAGTGGAAGCTTAAAATAATTATAAAATATTTATGAAATAGAGCTGGATCATAAAGTTTAAAAACATCTGAGAAAAATTACAAGTCTGAACAACCAAGTTTGTGTCTGAAAGCCACTACAGCTGATGAGTTGTTGGGACAAGCCCCAGCTAACTACAAATCTAAATAGAAGAAAGCAAGATTGAATAGAATCTTCTTCATCCTAGAAAGATGAGGACTCACCAATAGAACAGCCGGAGTCTTCTGAGAGCAATCGGCTAGCGAAGCTGAGACTTTGATCCTACATCTGTATCATAAAATGATACAACATAAAAGTATACATCAGTACTTTGAATGTACTGAGTAAGTGAGAAAAATCATACACAAGAAATAAAAATGCTGAACTGAAAAGATTGCACTGACCAACTGAAGCTACTGAACTGAATAACTGAAATAACTGAGATGGTCTAAAAGACCCTGTCTGATGGTCAAAGACATGCTCTGAATTTGAGATACTAGTTTGTAAGACTATACTGAACTCATAACTGTACTGAGTAGTCTGAAACTGTTCTGAACTTGTCTAAGAAGAGACTCAGCTGAAATGGACTAAACTGATACTAAATTGACTAGTGGGAGAGTCTATAACCGATATATAACCACGTGAGCTAGACATGGAGTTTGATGTATACACCCCATCAGTAGGACCCGATATACCCTGTTAGGGTATGGAGGCATGAACTGGGTGATCACAAGAGACTGGGGCCATGAGGCCAATAAAACTGTAACCTACGGTAGTAACGTACTTTTGGGAACATGGGTTTGTTGGAACCCCGATCCACTTGGTGCTAACTCCTACTCCCACTGGATAATCCAAGAATGAATACTAAGCTGATACCTCAAAAATGAGGCCCAAGACTAGTCAGGAATACCTATCTGAAAGCACCATGAGAGTATTATCGGACCAGATTCTGGAACTGGGTTCTAAGACTGGCTAGACCTGCTTATCCGGAAGCGTCTTAACCTTCTAAAGAACAAGTTGTAATCTGTAACTGGGGTCCTAAGCTTGTCAGAGCTACTTATCTAAAAGTTTTATGACCTCCTAGTGAACCTCTAAAACTGAGTTTTGAGTCTGGTTCTGATAACTGGGATGTACTACTGACAACTCGGGAATTTCTGTACTCAAACTGATCAACTGACATTTTTGACTGAAACTGAGTATTCTAACATTTTGACTGAAACTAAGCTAACATGCATATGTCTGAGAATTCAGCATATCCAAATAATATGGGAATCCACAACACTGATAGAATCAGACAAATTTCGAGGTTTAATCAATATAGCAAGATTCTAGTATTTTCTACTCTCAAGGACTAAGGCTAAATTTACTGTATTGGGATAAGCATCAATACTGTCACAAACTGGTGGAAAATATCTAAAGTTACTATAAAACAATATTCAACATGAATTAAATGAAGCATGAATAAGAATTTCTTAACATTCGATAATCTGCAGGGCTAGAACTGATAAAGAAAATAGAGATAATTTTAGAGACACAAGGGAAGAACTATTCTCTTGTTGTATTCCCACATACCCGATGGAGAAATCCAAAGAATTTCTTTGAGAACCTAAAGAGAAGTGGACTGCCCTAGTTCTTGCTCTTAAAGAAATCCTACGTTGTTTTTTTTGAAAGTTTGAATGGGGAAAATGAGGAAGGAAACCATTTAAACCCTCTAATAGTCTTAAAATATGCTTAAAACGACGTAGTTTGGAGTCAAGGAGGGTAGGAAATTACTAAAAGACTCTTGAAAAACTCGCAGGGGAAAAATGATCGACAGTTCCCACGGGGGACGCAACGAGTCGTGGCCAGTGACCATGACTTGTGGTCATCTCTCATGGTCTCTACTTCCTTAAAACTCCCTAAACTCACCACGGGCAACACCACAACTCGTGGTGCCCCAAACGAGTCGTGGTGAGGACCCATCGGGTACACTGCCTAACTTCCCAAACTCCCAGTCAAATCCTGACCACGGGGCACCCGATGACTCGTGGTCACCTCTTTTTCCAAAATTTTCAACTAAGTCCAAAGTACCCACTATGAGTCATTCAATGACTTTTGGTCACCTCCCACGGGTCACAAAACGACTTTTTCTATGACTTGGCATAGATTTTTCAATTTTTTCCATTTTAACTCCCAGGTCTAGTCTTTGAGTTCCTGGGGCATTACAATGACATATATTCTTATTATCATAAATGCGTCTTGCCTCAACATCTGTCATGGAACGTGTAAGGTGTTCGATATTCTATGATATAGCAGTGATCTGAACACGATCAACCTCCTTAACTTGTCTACAAGAGGTAATACCTTCCAGTTCATACTAGATCCGTCGAATTGGATTCCTAGATCCTAGGTTGTAGAATCTCCCATTTTGTCTCCCCCTAGCCATTTTCTCAATCCAGATCTAGGTAGCGACATCCGATGGAGACTAGGTCGGCTCACCTTGGGTTTGCTGAGTCTAGTTGTTATTAGACAAGATCTGTTGATAATCCATTTGTATAATTAAAAAGAAAGTGAGTATATGTTTATTCTTAACCTATTACTATTTATATGTAACTTGTAGGGACTTACATAGGCTTTTTCAGCCCTTTTCTTGACCCATGTGTCCAAATCCGACTCATTCTTATTCTTCTTCTTTACGTGGATTGCCTAAAAGAGCTCCTCCAAAATCAAATCCCTGCCTAATTTATTGTCCTACAAACAAAATTTAATCAAAGTTAGTTAATATATAAAATTTAATCAAATTTATACAAGTATACATATAAGTTACTTATCAGTTTTCTATATATCGTCCCTTGGCTCTTTGCAAACCCAGTCTGCAATGAGCTACCTTTCCTTTCCCTCCTGGCCTTCTTCACCTGTTCAGACGTTGCCAGAAATTTTGGTAATCTCTAATATGCCTAAAAGGCCTCCTAAAGATGAGATAGAAGCCAATCAGGCTTCTTGTTCTTTTCCTTTGTATCAGTCGGACATCCTAGAATTGGCCTTCCTTTCTTAGTTTGTGGAAATTATCTAGGTTGTACTATGGAAGGCAAGTAGACAATATTTGCGATCGAATGATCACTACAGTTAGATGATATATAATGATCAGTAGTCAAACAAAAAATTTTATGAAATAATAGTTAATTTGTATATCCTAAACAAACTAAACATGCCCAGTCGTGTTCGATGTTGTATTTCACTCTAGATCAGATAAGGCCAATCATAAAGTCTCCAAACGCTCTCCTTGAGAGCATTTCCACTCTCTTTTCTTGGAAAGAACCTGCAAGAAAAAAATGTCAAGTCATAAATAAAATATTAAGATTAAAAACTATAAATCTAAATCTAGATAAAAAAACAAAAATAAATTTACCTAGATCCATCAGGCACAATCACAACTCTACCAAGACTATCTTTCTCGCTTGGTTGTGGCTCTCCATCTCCTAGCGGTGGTGCTGGTACCAGAATTCTATATGATTGGGTCAAGGGTGGAGTAGAAGTATCCTATGTATCGGACTCGGAGCTACTATCTTTGGGTCGCAAGCCAGACAAATGAGGAGTTGAAATACTCAGTGAAGGAGTACCCGACAGTGAATATGTCGAGTGTCCCCATGGTGGAAGCATGACAGGTGTAGGCATGAAACTATGAGAAGTAGTAGGGAGTGGAGGCACAGAAGAATATGCCAGATTCCTAGTGCCATGAGGGACATAAGACACAAGTTGAGAAGAATGTGTATGTGGATAAGATGATAAACTACCTAAAGCAGCGCTAGAATCTAGGGGCCTCCTAGGTACTTTCTTACTACTCTTACTCGATTTACTAATCCTACTACTATAACCTCAATCACCATCACCTAACGACATCTGCATACAAGTTTACGTTAGTATATATAAAAAAATTTACAAGTATTAAACATAATAATAATTGCTTAAAAGAAATAATCCAAATTTGCTAGTTGTCATTCTCCCATTCTTTCCTTCTTGCTTGTTTTATTTCAATCATTCACCCATTCTTCCTCCTCATTTAATTAAATTTTTGATAAATTTTTAACTTAGCTTATAACTCAATATAATCACTAAGTTTTAATTTCGAACTCAATCAGCTCGAAAGTAAGTCAAATTTTTTATGTAATTAAATATTTAGTATTTATTGATTAATTACTAAAATTATGTAAAACACTAAATTAATGGACAAGTTCATTTTATTTTAATTAAACTTTTGATAAATTGATCTAAAGTTAGTATTTGTTTAATAGTTTTTATTTATTTTATTTTTACACATTATAAATTTCTAACTTTGCTTATAACTCAATCAGTAAGTTTAAATTTCTAGCTCAATCACTCCAAAAAGTATAATTTTGAATTTCTAATTTTTCTTCTAAATTCCTAAATTCACAAGCAATTTCAAACGAATTAGAGAACAAACAAGAACATACGCTTTGAAATCTAATAATGAAATTTAATTAAATCTAACAGTGAAAGAATTCAACTAAATCTAATAATTTAACAACAACACTATTTAAATCTAAAAGTTTAACAATAACATTATCTAAATCTAACAATTCTAACAATAACTTACAATAAAATTATCTAAATCTAACAATTTACAAATAACTAACAAAAATATTATTTAAATCTAATAATTCTAATAATAAGATACAATAAAATTATCTAAATCTAACAATAACATTATTTAAATCAAACAATTCTAACAATAACTTACAATAACGTTATCTAAATCTAACAATTCTAATAATAACTTATAATAACATTACTAATCTAACAATAACATTAACAATACAACAAATATATTGTTTTTTAATCTAATGATAACATAACAAAATAAAATAATAACCTTTAAAATTGGGGCTAAAATAGTGAATGGGGTGGTGGCTGGGAGGGACAGCAATCGGAGGCAGACGACAGCTAGTTTGGTGAAGGGACGTCCGTATTATGGGAATAGGGTGGTGGCTGGGAGGGATTTTCACTAGAGGGAAAGAAAAGACGGAAGACACGTGAGAAATGAGAGTTTATCATGTCTGGGTTTAATTTAATTAGATAAACCCACGGGCAAGGTCGGATAGTCCGTCAGTTTGTTTATTAAATGATTTGATCAGATCTTGACCAAAAAATCGATGGACTAAATGACATTGTCCATCAATTTTTTAAAATTATTTTAAATAAAATTTTATTTTTATTTATTATTTTATTTTTTAAAAATAATAATTCTTAACTAAAATAACAACGGAACGGGGTAGGATACACAAAATATTTTTTATTTTTAAGTGAAAATCCGACTCTATCTGTTGAATTATCAAATTTTATCCTAGTTAAAGTTATTTGCGCAAAAATGCGTGAAAGATGCCAACAAAAGATCAAGGGATAATGAAGGTGTGTTGAAAAAATTAAATATAAATTAAATAAAAAATAGAGGAACTTTCGGACAAGCCCAATTTCTTTCGATTTTTTCTAACATACCCTATTCCTCAGTTGCTTTCCTTCAATTGTTGAGAAGTCTTTCATAATTTCAAAGTTATCAAAATATCCAATTGCATGACAATAATGACAGATCAATATACAACAAAAACATGTTAAAACGAGATACGAAAAGGCCTTGACATATCTCAACTTCGACGAACACGAATTTAGAGGAATCCTAACGCTACCAACACCAAAACACTGCCACAAACATCTATCACCTCTACCAATGTGAATCTACAAGGAATCGATAAGAAATAACACGTACAACATATGACTAATAAGATTTATGTGGATTCGAACATAGAAACTTTGGAACAACAATCTAACTATGCTTATGGATTCATAACTATGATAATAAGGTGAATATCAAAGGGAATAAGAGACTTACCAAACCAAAACAAATGTGATAGCCATCGAACTCCTCAAAACCACAATCAAAACACGATTTAGATGGAGGATTACAACTCCACGCCCCTCGGATTCTAGTTGGATGATGGTTTCTAGGCTCCAAATCCTTAAGAAAATGAAGAATACCTAGACATAAGGGTTTCCACTACTTTGAAAAATCAAAAAATCTAATATAGAAATGTTCTATATAATATATATATGTATATATATATATATATATATATATATATATATATATGGCATCCGAATTAGCCTGGCGTTACACATGACCGCTATCAGGTCCGCTTAGCGCCAGGCTTAATTTTCAACCTTCTAGAATTTCATCCAACATTTGACGCTCCACACGCGATATTAACTATCCATCTTTCCTCAACATACAATGTATAGTTATAATACTGGACTTGTACATTCAAAACATAATGATTAAATTAATCTAAATGCATGAGATATTACGAAGGTGTCGAGGATGCACAAACTCAGGTGGGGGAGAATGTCATGGGTGGCTTTTCAGCCTTGCCCCGTCACCCTTTGGTAGCACCCTGTGCTGCCTTGTGAGCCTCACAACGCCTAACACCATGGGCAGCTCCGTGGTCTTGGTGTACTAATTTACAAGCGTCCCTATAGCTATATCGCCCATCGATAACCATCTCTAGTGGCCAACGTAATCGTAGGCAGAAGCCAGAAGTGCCCCTAGCAGGTTGTGCCTCAGCACGTGCCCTTTGTAATATATAGTGGCTAATACCTTATATAACGCGCCCGTGACAATGTCCCTGCCACAGTGCGTACATCATGATGCTAAAGACAATGAAGCAATCCCTCAAAGGGTTACCACTGGACCAACTTTTCCTTTGGAGAAGTTTTGATTCCTTTTCATTATAAATAGAGAGTAGTTTACTTCTTATATTTCTATTATGATTCTCTAACCTATTTATGCCTACTCATGTCACTTTAATTTTTATTTTTGAAGCACTATTAGGAGGGGATAAAGACGTCAAACATTTCAAGAAAGAAAATAATTCTCTATATTGGTTTCTCTCCCCCTTGATATTATGTTGCATTTCTGTATTAGCTTTCATTTATGCAATCAAGTTTTATTTAGTTCACTCTTTTTTCTTGTCTTAATTTCCTTCCACATTGGTTTTCTCGTACGACACTGAAAATCTAGTCTAGCGTATGGTGGGGAGCCCGATTTGCAAATAGTGACTACATAGACATCGGTTGCTTAATTTTACATTTTCCTTCAAACGAATCTCAAGAAAGCATTGCATAGTAGTACTCATGTGTTTATATATTGTTGAACCATTCTAAAATTGACCTTAACATTTTTAAAATTCAAATTGAAAGATATATATTAAACAAATAACATTTATAATATCAACTATGATGCTTAATAAATAAGTATCTGTAATATTGGAAAGGACAACCATATGGAAGTATATTTATCATCGCTTAAATTGTTGTTTTCCTGGTTACATTAGATTAGGCGAGCGATTAAGAAATTTATGAATTAAATTTAATTTAGGAGAAGAAAGTGTACTCTAAAAATGTGCAAAAGAAATATTTATATGGATATAAAATTACTTTCTAATTTTTTCACTTTTGAGTAGCCACATGCATGATAATTGTCTCTTTGGACATTACATTTTTTTTGGGATAATAAGATGTGAATATTACCATACCATCAAGTTAACAATATAAATACAGTGGACTTAGTCCTCAACTCCCTTCAACAAGTTGTTGAGTTCTAGCAAGTCTCTATCCCTCTAGGTACAAATTGCATCTATAAGGTATTTATATTTCCTCACCCATTTTGTCTCACTACTTCCTCTCAATCTTTTAATAATTATCTAAATTGTTGTAATATTAGTACTGATTGTGCTAATTTCCCTTTGACTATTTTCTGGTTTCTTGCATTCCGGATGTGGTATATTGTGGCACCATAAATTGCAGCCATGATCTCTTTCTTGCTTTTGCTTTATCTCTTGCTTCTCATTCGAAGAATCATCATATCCACTCGTCTCTGTTGCAATGTAACTCCTATCCGATGTCTGGCCCCCTCCCACAACTCCTTCGACCATACACACTCAGAGAATATCTGTGCAGCTATCTCAAAAATCCCTTATCACAAAGACAACAATCTGTGGACACATGTGCGATCCCCATACCACTAAGTCAATTTTAGAGAGTAACTTATCTTGGACCGCCAGCTAGAGGATGAACCTATTCTTCAGAACTGCAGCTCGTGCCCATACTAGTTCTGCATATAACTTTCTAGGAGCTTCTCCCATTAATGCCTGATAACTCTAAGAAACAGAATACTTACCATTGGTTATGAGGCCATAGTTTCCATTAGCATACAAATTTACTATTCTTGATTTTATCTTGTGCAATGTTCTCCAATACCAGCTACTATTTACTGGTAACTTCGAATTTCAAAAGTCCTCCATATGCTGCATATAAATAATAGTAGTTTCTGGACACGTGTGATATCCACATTAAATAATTAAATATAGAGTTGCGATAAGTGTAAATTTAAAATGATTGAACTGGCGTTTTGGTTACCTTAGTTTGCTAATTATGCTTTGATGATGATTAAGTATAAAGCGTGACAAGATCACCTAAATAAAATGAAAACAAAAAAAAAATTAAACACTTATGTAGAGAAGTGAAAGAATTACTTAAAATACAAGTTATCATGATGGGCATAAATATAATTCATGAGCCAAGAGTAAATTTAATCTGCAGGTTTGAAACTACTTCTATTAAGTTTATGGACATTTCATACAAACCCAAAATGCCAACAACAAAACAAGAAAGTAAATCAGAAAAATTTTTAAAATCTATCACAAAGAAGAAGAAAGAATGCAACAACTTCATATTACCTATTAAAAGGTGTAGAGTATGATCATAACACAAAGACATATATTTTTCATATTGAGTCTGCTAAAGGGTACGGATCTTCACTAGATGATTTTGTATAAATAATATTGTAACTGGTAGAAGCTTAGAAGATGAAATAATTGGAAGGTTAAAAGGTAGTATATGAAATAATAATGTAAAAATATATAAAAGTGTAACCTACAATAATTACTGGCAGGTAAAATAATCCTCCTGATTTACTCAGTTCAATGAATGATTTTATTCATTTATATATAATATTAGATATTTGATGGTAAAGTATTATTATTTAATTAGATATTTTATTATATTCTAATTTACTACATGGGAAAAATGGTCATCAAACTTTTAAGATAAAGATTTCCACTTCTAATTAGTATAATATATTATTATTATTATTATTATTATTATTTATTTAGTTAATTAGTTAGTTATTGATTATTATTATTTATTATTTGTATTTATTAATTATCATTATCATTATTTATATTTATTTATTATTATTTATTTATTTTTATATATTTATTACAATTATTATCATTATTATTTTTATTTATTTATTATTATTTACTTATTTTAACTTATTACTTTTTGGCTTCCCACTTATATAGTAATAAATATATAAATATGATATAATATGATAAAATATTAATATTTAATTATGTGTTAATTAAATTTTAATTAGTGAAGGGACAAAATGGTTATCTAACTTAATATATAAATATGATATGATATGATATGATAAAATATTAATATTTAATTATGTATTAATTAAATTTTGATTTAGTGGAGAGGCAAAATGGTAATCTAACTTTCAAATTTGGGGCTTCCCACTTATATTAAAATTTAATAATGTATTAATTAAATTTTAATTTAGTAGAGGGGCAAAATGATAATCTAACTTAATATATAAATATGATATAATATGATATAATATTAATATTTAACTATGTATTAATTAAATTTTTATTTAGTTGAGGGGAAAAATGGTAATCTAACTTTCAACTTAGGGGCTTCCCACTTATATAATAATATGATATGGTGTATCAACTTCACCCAAAGAACTTCTTTCTTCTCCTTAATCAGCCATATTAGTTTATCTACCAGTGCTATATTCCACAATTTTGTCCCTTTAATCTATAATCCCCTTTGTTTCTTTGGTCTATACAGTTTCTCCCACGTTATAAGGGAAATTTTCCTCTTTTCATCCATACCTCCCCATAAAAACCCACAGTTTGTCCACCTCTTTTAGATCGCTCTGGGGTAGAATGAAGGCTGAGCCCCAAAAATTATGCAGAGAGAAGAGCGCAGACAAAATAATTTGTAACCTACCTACATGTGACAAAAGCCTAATAGCAGCAACTCGTATTCTGCCCATGATCTCAAACAAAGTTGATAGCAATCCATCTTGTTCCATTTTTCTTGGTAATAAAGGAAAGCCTAGGTACTTTATAGGGAGTGATCCCTGTGTAAAGCTAGTGACTGCTAACAGCTTCTCCTTTAGAGCATTGTTTATTTCTATAAAAATATACTAGATTTATCATTGTTAGCTAGTAATCTAGTGGAATCGGAGAAATGGTGCAGTGCTTCCATTACCCTAATTACTTATGCTAATTCCTTTTACAAAGTATCATCAAGTCATCCGCGATGGTCAGGTACGCCAGTTAATGCTTTTTTCACATGGAATGGAATCTGAAGTCTGCCAACTAAGACATCTTGTTTAACACTCTATATAGGCAATCCATCACCATTACAAATAGTTGAGGTAAGGTGAGATCTCCTTGTCTTAATCATCATCCCCCTGCGAACTACCCGTAGCTATCTCCATTAACTTTAATCAAGTACTTAGGTGTGGTAACACACATCATTATCAGTGTAATCACCTTTTCTGGAAATCCATATTCATTCTGTATCTCTTCCAAAAAGACCTAATATCATTCAACTTCACCTTGGGGAAGTTTGCCTATTATAATGCCTCATAATATCACGACATATTAGCACATTATGCAGTAAGGGTCTCCCGCTAACAAAAGTAACCTGTGTTTCATTCACCAAATTAGGAAGTATCTATTTCAATCTATTGCTCAAAATCTAGAAACACATCTATAAATCACATTGCAACATGCTATAGATCTGAATTGTCCTGCCTGTTCTGGGTTAGGAGCCTTAGGTCTCACCAAATTAGAAGTATCTATTGAATTTAGCTATTTAAGCATTCTTCTTGAGCATAATACTTCAAGCACTGCATCTGTGACTTCCTCTCCTATTATACACCATGTATCTCTAAAGAATCCACTTCCAAACCCATCTGGACTAGGTCTTTTGTTTGGGTTAATATTGAACACGGCATCCTTAACTTCTTTTATAGAATAAGCTGTCAGCAGGTTGACTTGTTGTGCCATTGTTAATCTATGTCCTGTGTAAGAAATCCCTTGTATGCCTTCTGTCTCCTTCCCCCAGATTCTCTTAGTAGCCTTTTGTAGAACCTCCAAATAGATCTTC
The DNA here is from genome assembly GCA_035772735.1 of Datura wrightii. Classification (NCBI taxonomy): domain Eukaryota; kingdom Viridiplantae; phylum Streptophyta; class Magnoliopsida; order Solanales; family Solanaceae; genus Datura; species Datura wrightii. The sequence continues at coordinate 113,084,457 of JASDFA010000010.1, read as the reverse complement.
TATCTCCTCTTGTGTGTACTACATTTGGTGCTCCTCATTTTCCAGTTGTACCACATACTACATCAACTTTTTTTGTTTGATTATTGAGTGAAAATACCTTATATGTTCATCTCTAAGACTTATCCATGTCTCTTTGTGTCACGACCCGAGCTAGGACCTTGAATCGAGACACAGGACCTAGAACCACGAATGGCTCCAAGCTAACCCATGGTACATACATAAAATGACTTAAAAGCATAATCAAGCGAAAAATAATGAAAACAAGAATTAGTGGAAGACTGAATATCATAAAGCATATATCAAATGATAAGAACAACAAAAACATTGAGCCTAAAAGCTAAACATACTAGTCTATGTCTAAAAAGCCACTACTATTTAATAAGATGTTGGGACAAGCCCCCAACCTATCTCCAAGACTGAAACAAAACTGACAAAATAAAATTAAACAGATAGATGTCCTCAAATGATGAGGATTCACCAAAAGCAGGGGTTGTACTGTACTGGGATAGGAGCAAGCTATTGGCGAGACTAAGCTAGATCACTTGAACCTATATCATGAAATGATATAACATAGAGTATACGGTCAGTACTTTACATGTACTTAGTATGTAAGGTAAGTAAAACATGCTTACTAAAATGTTAGTTGAAATCATGCATATAAATCAAATAGATCATGAGAGTAAGGACTGCATGCTAAAAGCCATATCTGAGATATACAAAATCATAAGTTGGTTGTCATAATTGAACATAGTGACCCAAGATTCAAAAATAGAGCTCATATGACTTGTCATCTTAAATCATTAGTAAAAGCTCATAAACTGATCATTGGGTCAAATCTACTGTAAAACATAATATCATAAGTCATGAAAAAGATTAACTAAAATCATGTGGAACAATTGGTGACTCTTTATAACTAGCACCATCATGATAAAGCTTACATAATGCCCCAACTATCACACTAAAGTGGACAGAGCTGTGTAAAACCTTCTCAGGGTAAAAGACGCTACCATGATATCAATATCAAGCTGAGGCCCCTTGCAGGTGAGGGAAAACTCTCTTGAGTGGTCCCAAAAATGAATACATATACCTATGTTGGCGCGTGGTTATGAGATCGGGGAAGTTTGGAACCCCAAGCCTACTCGGTGCTAGACACTACTCCCAAAAACATGCATCGTGCTCCCATCATTTTTCAACAAAGCTGAAATCATAATCTCAAACATAGCCTGAATCCTAACATGGGGAGTCTTGACTCCAAACATATCATAAGCTGATCTTATTAGCATTGGCTAAATCATAATAAACAAACTTAACTTGCATAGCCATGCCCCAAAATTTTAAAATCATGCATACTTGAAATAGACTTCATAAATCAAAATCATGAAATAATAAGTTGAGAGTACATAAACATTCATGTATACAAAATATCTCATCATGCTTGAACTCATGGATAATAAGTTTGAATTTTCATAAAACTTGCATAATAGGGCATAATTTCTAATAACTTGAAATAACGAATTTTATAATTAAATTAAGGATAAAATCTTCCCATTAGACTTAAAACATACTTTATAACATGAGGGATTAGATTCATAAACTTAGCGTAGAAAATTTCATAAAATTGGGTTGAAACCCTAGAAATCAATACACTTGATTAAAACTTGGATTCATGAATTTGAGAAGAAGCTTGAGTTCAATCTAGTCTTGAAAGTCCAAGATAATTGGGGTAGAAATTGGGGAGAATTCTAGCTTGATCTTGGAAGGGAATATTAATTCAATGCATACATGGGAGCCTAAAGACTTAGGATAGTGTAAAACCCTCTTAAAACCCTCACTTCAGGGCTTAAAATGATGTCATTGGGGAGTTAGGAGCTTAAGAATTGCAAAAACACCTTTAATGATTCACCAGGAAAAACCACACTGGCTAGTTCCCACGAGTCGTACCACGACTCATACAACCAAAACACTACCTATGGTTTCTTCTCATTGCTACCCAGTCCAATGTTTCCAACTTCCTAATTCTAACCACAGACGCCATCCACGACTCATTTTTTTCCTACAATGAGTTGTGCCTTAACTCATAACATCACCCCTCCCCATGACAGGTTCAAACCACGCCTATATTTCATTACCTATTACAGCCTCCTACAACTCATACTATAAGTCGTTGTTACTGGTCCAGAAGATTCTGCTGTTAACCACGACTATTGACCATGGGTGTTACACCAACCAATGGGTTGTACCTTGGCTCATTGGTCTAAGAATTTTCAACCAGAAGCTCACCATGATTTAATCCTACGACCTATACCATGATACAATGACTCATACCATGAGTCGTCCTGAGAGAATAATGCAGATTTTCTGTTGAATCTATTACATGTCTAGGGCTTGATCATAGGAACTTTTGGAATATTACAATATCTCCCTCCTGGGAACATTCATCCTCGAATGTATATTAAGCATACTGAAAGGCTTGGGAAGGACCTGCAATCCCAAAACTGAACAACTGAAGCTAAAAACTGATGGAGTGACTAACTCCGAACTGATATACATGACTGAACTGAATTCATAAAACATACATACATTCTATGACATAAAAGGAACTTAGGAACATGAACTTGAAATGAAATTGAATAGAGTAATAAGGAGGGAAACTGATACCTCATGCTGGTACTGAACCGGAAGGGAAAAGATGTAGGTATCTGGCCATTAGATCTACTTCGGCTTCCCACGTAGCCCCTTCAATAAGCTGGTTTCTCCACAACACCTTCACTAAAGCTACCTCCTTGTTTCTCAACTTTCAAACCTGATGATCAAGGATCTCAACCAGAACCTCCTCATAATTAAGGCTATCTTTCACATCTATGCTCTCCATCGTAACAACTAAGGCTAGGTCACCAATGCACTTCTTAAATAGAGATACACGGAAAATTGGATGTATCAAAGATAACTCTGTTGGTAGCTCTAACTCACATGTCACTTTGCCAACTCGCCTCATAATCCTATAAGGACCAACATACCAAGGACTAAGCTTCCTTTTCTTCCTGAACCTCATCACCCCCTTCATGGAAGACACCTTCAAAAATACCCAATCATCGACCTCAAACTCAAGCTCCCGCCACTTAACATCCGCATACAATTTCTGATGACTCTAAGCTATTTCTAGTGTTCCCCTAATGAGCTGAACTTTCTCCATGGCCTCATGAACTAAATATAGACCTATCAATGTAGCCTCACCTACCTCAAACCATCCAATAGGTATCTACACCTCTGCCCATAAAGAGCCTCAAACAGAGCCATCTAAATGCTAGAACGATAACTATTATTGTAAGCAAACTCGATGAGAGGCAAGCGATTATCCCAACTACCATTGAAATCAATCACACAACCTCTCAATATGTCCTCAAGTATTTGAATAGTCTGCTCGGCCTGACCATCTGACTGCGGGTGAAAAGTTGTGCTAAACTTTACCTGAGTACCAATTCCCTTCTAAAATAATCTCCAAAACTGAGAAGTAAATTGAGTACTCCTATCTTAGATGATGGAAAAAGGAACCCCATGGAACTTAACTAACTTTCGAATGTACAATCTAGCATAATCATCAGTTGAATCAATAGTTTTGACTAGTAAGAAATGGGTTGATTTGGTCAACCTGTCTACAATCACCCATATAGAGTCATACTATCGATGAGTACGAAGAAAGCCCCTAATAACGTCAATATTGATCTCTTCACACTTCCAAGCAGGGATGCTAATATCCTAGAGCAAACCCCCAGGTCTCTGAAGCTCAACCTTCACCTACCTACAAACTCTGCGATGTCCTTCTTCATGTCATTCAGCCAATAGACTTTTCGTAGATCACAGTACATCTTAGTGACACCTGGGTTGGTAGAATACCGAGATCCATGAGCCTCACTCAATATTCACTCCCTCAAGTCACATATAGCTGACATACACAAACAGCCCTGATATCGGAGTACACCATCTCCCCCTTGGGAAAAGACCTCCACTTTCTGATTTCGGACCGCTTCCTTCAACTTTACCAAGATAGGTGATGAATGGTGAATTTACATGTTTCTTTTCCATATTTTGCCCATACATTTTTCTTTCAGGTGTAAAAGTGATGAGTTTGGGCTTAAATGTAGCTTAAAAGTGCAAGAATGGAAAAATGAGGTTGACAAGATGAATACATAGAAGTTGGCATCGCGTAGGCACACCTACGCCATGGCCTGCGTGACGGGCAGGCAGGATTGGGCAACCATAGGCGTGACGTACCGGACCTCTAGAACTATGAGGGGTGTTGCACACTGCCTAATGTGGACGACCAAAATTTATAAATCCAAGTTCAACTAGGAACAGAAGTTGCAAAACCCAATTCAAATCCAAAAAGGAACAACGAAGGCTAAATCTACTATTATAAATACCCTCTCATAATTTTTTTTAGGTGTCAAAGTCCAAGTCCAATTATTAGGGACTTCTTCCAATAAATAGGGAGATTAAATTCAAGTGTTGCACAATTCAACTTGTTCAGTAGTTTAATTGACAATTTTTGGAGTTTAATCAAGTTCTTGTGATTGAATATAGTCTTTGAGATTTTCTACTCAATTTATTATTCTTGTAAGTATTTTACTATGATTTCTTCTACATCTTTTATTTGTTTTCTCATAAACATGAGTAGCTAAATCTCTTATAGGGTTGTGGGAACCATAATGGATTGATGAATTTAAGCGTAATAAAATAGTGATTCTTGAATGGAGAATTGAGTGGATTGTTATTCTCTTCATTTTAGTTAAAGTTTTAGCCGCTGCAAACATTGAAACAAGCCCGTATCTTCAACTTTCCTGACCAAGGAGGTTGAGTTAGGAAAAGAGAGTAACAATGCTAATTTGAAATTAATAATTCTCATCTAATTAACTTGAGCTCTAACCGAGTATAGTTAAAGTTAAGTTTTATTGCAAATATAGAATATACACACTTTTGATACCAAGAGGAGATGGATGGAAAGTATCTATTGTCTATTGGCGCATGTGACACATGCACTTTGAGACCGAGAGGAGATAAGGGTAGTATTTAAGTCGAGAAACATAAGAAGTACTTAATATAAGTCTTACACAAAATTCATCACGATAAATGACTAGTAAAAGCTTGCTAAGTTATGAAGTCATGGGGAACACAATCCTAGTCTAGTTAAAGTGAAAAGAAAAGTGGTAAAATTGATGACGTTGTTCCGTGATGTTAAGTCAAGTGCTGCTTGCAAGGCAACCCAAGGTGATTTAATTTTTGATTTTTAGAGTTGATGTGTTTGTTCAAGTGTGCAGGAATTAAGTCATAATTCACAAAAAGAAGTTTGAGCATGAAAATTAAAAATGGGATGCAAAGAAAAAAATTTGACCAAGTAGTGCAAAGAGCAGCGCGCTGCATGGGCCAAGTAGCGCATGGCCTGGTGCGATGCATAGGTGCTGGCACCACAAGGAGGGTCGCGATGCAGCAAGTCGACTTGCACATTGAAGCACTGATGCATTGCTGTGTGAAAAAGTGATTGCCTAACTGACGATGAGGATTAGAGGCCTAGGGAATTCTTCTTTCACTCATGAACTTTATGCTTTATTATTTTAGCACTGCGGATAGTGCTACCGATTAAGTGTAGGGTGGAAGAAGTAAACTTCACTACCATACATTCATTAATTGCCAAATCTATACATGGTAGGCCTAGTTTTTTTTTGTGATCACGACTTATCTGGCATACTTCGGTTGTTTGTAGTAGTTTTTTTTTCTAATTTTATTTTGTATTAGGTTTCACCACTTTTTGTTTTCTGTACTTTTCCGGTGGATAGTTGATGAAAGGCATACTTACGCACTTCATAAACATATTTTTCCTATACTTTATTATATTTTGAGAACAAATTATGCATGTTTGCATGTGTTTATGTTACATATTTGTGAAAATGGCTAATGAATGCGATTAGATGCTTTCAAGGCTGAAAATGATGGATTTGAACATATTTGAGGCTTTTTGATCAAACGCAAAGAAGTTGGAGTAAATGATGCAAGGATTGAAGTTTAGCACTAGGATGGTACACAACCGCACGAGGCGCCAGGCCATTGGCGCTACAAGCTGTGCGGGGCAGCAGCAGCTTGTGCATACTGCCAGGCGTGAGGCCCCTTCATCCTGGCGCTATACTCCACGTGACACAACAGCAGCAGACGTGCGATGTCAGGCGCGTAGCAGCCATCTCCCCGCGCGATGGGACGTGCGACGCGGCACTGGAGACGTGGTTGTGGCATGGGAAACGTGGCAAGGCTTGTTCAACGACCAAAAATGGATCTCCTACTTCAACTAGGAAAAGGAACTTCAAGTCCCATGTCAAATTCTTCAAGGATTAAGCAAAGCATAAATCTACTACTATAAATACCCTTTTATTTTTAAGTTTAAGGAGAGTTGGAAGTTAAGTTTTTATAAGTTTTAGAGTGGGAGATAAGTGTGAAAAATACCATTGTAAGGTTTTATTTTCACAAAATACTTTGAGATACGATTTTGAAGTTGTTCTTCCTTATTTTTAGCATTAATCAAGTGAAGGATCTTTCTATCATCGTTGTAAGTATTAATTTATTGCTTTTGTCTATTAATACTTTTAATTTAATTATGAACATGATAGTCTAAAACTTCCACAACTAGGGTTGTGGGAACCATGGTGAATTAATGAACTAGGGTTTGGACGACGTGATTCTAAACCAATACTAAACGCTTGTATTGTATTATATTCATGCTTAAACATTTCTTAATAGTGCGCAACATTAGGACATGCTTGAATTATTTACTTGCTTGAGCCTACAGAGGTAGAGATTAGGAAAAGAGAATTACAACAAAGCCTTGGTCTTAATGATCATTGTATTAACTTGAGCTATGGTCGCAGGATAGTTATATTTGGAACAAATTGATAACGATTAAATTGAAATCGCTCATGACACCTGACCCGGTGATTGAGTATAGTTATCCAATAGGGACGAAATAGTCATTTGGATTAATATATGTTATCAGTTCTACAAGTATTGGGATAGATCACTAGTGTAAAACCCGAAGTAGTTAAGGATCCATGGGGAACACTTACACTAGTTAGTTACATTAATTTGGAATCAACATTCAATTTTTCAACATTGTTATTTATTACTTTTGCAAAATCCCCCCATTTAGGAGATAATTGACTAAAAAACTTAAGCACTAGCATTCTTCTATATCCTTCCATATTCCAAGTTGGATTGACCCCAACCTCTAGTTGGGTTCCTTATTGACAACGTGCACTTCATACTTCAGTAGGAGGTATGGTTTCAGCGTTATTAAAAAGTGGTGTCATTGCCGGGGAATACGACTTAGGATTAGATTAACTACTTGTATTTAACTTGTTGTCGTTATTTTCTATTTTTCGTTATTTCTTTTATTTTCTGACGTGTCATAGGTTAGCGTGGTAAAACAAGCGGCCAAGATGTGACCACGGTCTCAATAGGTATCTTGATGAAGTCTGAGTAATCAAGATACCTGTGTCATGTCGTGATATTAAATCAGGCGCTACTTGAGAAGCAACCCAAGATAAATTTTTCTCTTTTATGTGTTTGTTCAAGTATGCAGGCGATAGCTCATAATTTTCAACAAACCAATTTGAGCATGAAATACATAGATAGGTGAAGCTATTCTTAACCCCATAGACGACGAGGAGTAGAGGCCCAAGGAGTTCTTCTTGAACTCTATTACTTTATTCTTATTTGTTTTAGCACTAGGGGACAATGTAACTAATTAAGTGTGGGGTGGGAGAAGTGAACTTCATATTACCATGCATTCTTTAATTGCTAAATTTGCACATGGCAGGCCTAGTTTGTTTTGGGTATTAATGATTTATCATGCATGCTTGTGGGTTTGTAGTATTTTTTTAGTTTTATTTTATTTTGGGTTTGTCCGATTTTTGTTTTCGGTACTTTTCCTGTGGACAATTGCTTAGAACCGATTAGAGAGTCTAGATTTTTTTATTTTCTTTATTTTTGGTCATTGAGTCATGACTTTGCTCGATGATAGATGGATGTCGACCGTCTTAAGGGTAAATTAGTCATTAGGTATTGTTGAGAATTTATTAAATTCACTCAAGAATGCATGAAAAAGGTAGAAGCACTTAGTCTTTTGGGAATTTGACCCTTGTACTTAAAAAATGGGCTTAATTATGTTATGCATGCAATACGAATATATGTGTTTATGTGATCTTGATTTCCATTATTAAATCATTTTGTGCAAATGTGTGAGGATTTTTTGATACACTCCATGCTCGTAAATTGATGTCTAGAATTTTTTTGGTGTGTGTGCAAAGCAAAATAAAAATGATGGACTTAGGAAGTGATATAGGAGTTTCTTTGGTAGCCTTATTTTCTATCCTATTTTACCTACCTTGATTGTAATTGTCCTAGTTAGCCATGTTGAGCCTTAGCCTATTCTTTTGATAGCCATATTACTAGCTTAATTATGTTTTTTTTCTATTGACTTGTTTTTAATCCAAATGACTCCCAGAGCAATTTAATGAAAAAAAAAATTTTGTATGAAAGGAGCATAATTGGAGAAGTGAAGGGAAAGGCTAAAAGTGTGGTGAATTAGAAGAAAAGAAAAGGTGAAATTTTGCTAAACAAGGAAGCTAATTGTTTGTGGAAAAACAAAAAGAAGAAAGAGCTTTGAAAAATTTAAGATGAAAACATGTGTGAATGAGCTCAATAATTAAAAGAAAAATTCCCAATAGTCACCTAAGTTGAAAATTGAAAAATAAAAGGCAGTATAAGGACAAAATTTGGAAATTGAAGAATGAGCTAAAAATCAAACTTTTGTAAAGTATTAAAGTGCTTAGGGAAGTTAGTCACTATCTTAGCGAAATAGTTCCTACCCGTCTCTTAGCCTATATTACAACCAAATTTAAGTCCTAATTGATCCTTAATTCATAATACTTTATTAGCGGAGTATTGCACTAAGGGCAAGCCTATGGTTCATGCAGCCTTGTCGGCTGAAGGCTGTGTTTACAGCTGAGATATAGCCCATTGTTCTCTTGAATTGAGTTGCAGGCCTGCACCAAACGTGCATATAATCCTAGCCAGACTAGTCCGATTCCAGTGGGGCACTAGGTGATAGTCACGCCTCCCAAGGTGGGGCGTGACAAACTTGGTATCAGAGTAGTTCGTATCCTAGGGTGCCTGCAAGCCGTGTCTAGTAGAATCTTGCTTATAAATGTTTGGTTCACCACATTCTATAAGCCGAAGGCTAGAAGGCATGATAGTATTGTTACCCTTCCTTCTTCTCAGATCGTGCTATAGAGCAGAGTTGTATAGGGTTGAGCCCCTAAGCTTTCATTGTTATGTCTGTCTAGAATAATATTCGATATGATAGACACCAGTCAGTTGCAAGATAACTTTAACGGCAGGAGGAGGTACCGGTGAAGTGCTTCAATTGGGAGGCGATTAGCCCAAGGGCGGAAGTAGACGTCTTTTACATTTCCCCATCACCCTACCGAGGTACCAGGAACCTCATAATGAGATAGATATGCCAGTGCCATCCCTAGTTCTCCCAACAACCTCAAAATAGGGGGTTAGGAGTATAATATATATGTATATATGAGATGGTTTACCTACTAGATATTTAGAATTAGACCCGGGGCAACAGTTAATGTTGAATTACCCAAAAGGTGCAAAAGAAGGAGGAAATTGCAGGATTCCTACCTCCAACTTTTCAGATGTTGTAAGCTTCTATACCTCAGTCCTACTATAGTAAGATTAGGTCATTTTTCCACCTTATAATTTGTTATTTCAGTACAATAGAAAATGTAGGTATTGGTGCTATGATGCTCCGAATGAATAGTAAAAGAGGGCTAGAATTGTTGCCTCCAAGAAGGATTAGAGAGTGGTTGGAACCCTTAGTATTTAAAAGTTATCTAGACTCTTATGGTTGCAAGTCAGGAAAGGGAAGTAAGATTGCCAATAGCACTCAAGTGTGTATAAGAGAGTCCATCAGTAATAAACCCCAGTAATAGTAAAGCTCAAGTCTGAAAAAGGCTGAATCCACCGTAGCATGCTAAAGATGGAAGAACATGCCTGCAAGATAATGGTTATGGCCTTAGTTTGTGATATCGAATGTAGGGAGATCATATGAATAAAATAGATTGGACTGCGAGTCAGAAGAAATATAGGTCAGTAGACCTGATCGGTAACATCCTTGACAGTATGAGGTAGGAGGCACGAACCTCGGAGCCCAGTCCAAGGGAACAAGAGGAAAGGTGTAAATATGTAATGGGGGAAAACCAGATTCACCTCTAGGTTGATAGAGCATAGGATTACCACCATATTGAGAACTAAGCATCAGGAAAACAGTTAAGAGATAGTAAGGTTGTAGCCTAGAATGTTGCGGTATTCCCACCAGAGGAGAAGATAAGCGAGTGCCGATACAGAGACTTTAACCTACAACAGCCTAGAAATAAGGTCGAGTAGAAATCATTGGCCCTCAAGATAATAAGAGGCTAATTAATAAGACCTAGAGGTCGACTCCATATTCCAAGTGTAGCAGAACTTCGATTAGCAGACCATGCTTCCAGAATTTAACGAAAATGCAACGGGTCAAAAGGAAAGACCTATTGATGGCATGGAAAGACGGAAAATTTCATTGAATCATAACAACAGAGCTCCAGTGATAGGCCAGAAAAGACGAGATAGCAGGAATTGGGTAGGCCAATAAAGAAGGTGGCCATTCCTGCAAAGGGGTGGAGAGTAATTGACATGAATACAATCATAAGATTATCTCATACCAAGTGTAATTTGACTTCATTTGAACTAGTATAGAGAGGCTAGTGAGATTTACTTGTGTCTCGCCAGATGAAATTATGTCGCAATTAAGACTTATGCCGAGTTAAATGTCCCGGAAGTAGTTGGAGTGCGTGGAGCTAAATTGTTTGATAAACTCTGACAGAGAAGTGCAATTTTCAACTAAGTTCTAGAAAAGGCGTAAGAACAGATTAAGACACATGCCAAATTAAGTATAACCTCTCGTATCCAAACAAATTGCTAAGCATAGCACACAAGTCAGATGCCAAAGACCTGTAATGGACAGAAATGTAAGTCCCCTATATGATTACTTGAAGCAGGTAAATTAAGGGTAGTTGGATCGGGGCATACGAGTTGGAATTGCCTCTAGAGCTAGATCCGAACCTTCCAGCTTTCACATGTCAACGATACGAAAGGGCTTAGGTGGCCCGTCCCGAGTTGTTCCAGTTAAGGACGTTCAGGTTACTACGAAATTAACCCACGAAGAGGTTCTAGTCGTCGTATTAGATCGGCAGGTTCGCAAGTTAAGGACCACCGATGTGGTCTCTATCAAAGTATTGTAGAGAAACATAAATAAGGAAGAAACGACCAAGGAAACTAAGGATGAAATGAACCCTAGATATCCCCACTTATTCCAGGATTATTACATAGTTCAGATGATGTTATCATTCAGCTGCTATTTTATTGCTTATGTTATCAGTATTGTTCAGTCGACTATGATCTTGTTGTGAAACAATTTTGATAGTGTCATATGAAGTGTGTGTGTTGGGCATTTCTGCGTTTCAGTATTTTCAAATAGTCCATACAATAAGGGGAGACTCTGCTGAAATTTTTCTGAGATAATAGTTGAAAGAGTTAGATTCCTGTAAGTTAAAGTTGACTTCGAGGATGAATGTTCGAAGGGGGAGAGGATGTTACACCTCGTAAAAGTTACTTATTAATAAGTGTACACATGGATTTATGATTATTAAGAAGAGCTTGACGCTAATGGAAAAAGCCTCGGGAGTAGGGTCGGGCGAGACTAGGCCGTGAGAGGCCAGCGCGACGCACCAGCCAGTAGTGCACTGGCCAGTGCGGCGTGCTAGGCTTGCTGCCTCAATGGGAGGTGCGAGGCACAAGGATAGCTGCCTCAATGGGAGGCGCGAGGAACTAAGATGGCAGCCTCAATGCTAGGTGTTTGGCTGTTTGGAATAACTACACGAAAGTGCACGTGGTCGAACAAGTAGTAAAGTGGCTCAAGTAAGCCAAGTATCGATCCCACAGGGACTGGACTAAGGTATCAATCTAATCAAGTGTCAATAAACTTTAACTCTAAACTGCAGACAATAGTTGACGAAGATTTCAACATTTTGTTTCCTACTCTTATACTATGTCTAAAACGAATATACAAGTTGAGTCTGAACTATAAGTATGAGCATGCTGAGGTTAAAATGAACATGTAGAGAAATAAATTATCGATACATTGATTAATCTTTCCTCTGGATTGCTAGTCGAGAATTATTATCTATGGATTAAAACTCTCGTATTTAACCCAACTTAAGAATCATGAACCTTCCACCTACATCTCTGTGGTAAAAAGAAATTCATGTTCTAGCCATACAAAACCGATTCTTTAATTGACTAATACAATTTTCAGGTATATCTCTATCCTAAAGGTAAATCAATTCTCAATTTTCCCAAACTAAGAAAAGATCATATCCTATCAATTCACAACTTTCCAATTTCTTACTCTCTCGAGTGAAACCTAACTTTTTAGATATACATTAACATTGGCCACACATTAACGCAGTAAGAACAAGAATCAATAGAACAACCATGGAAGAAAAGATGAAAAACCAATTTATCAATAATTACATTTCAATACAAATGTTCTTAACCTCAGCAAGAAGGGAATTTAGCCACTCATTTGTGGATTAAACATCGTTAAATGAGTGTTAATTATACAAGCAATTGAAATAAAGAAGAAGAAGATAGAGAAAAACCCTGAGATTTTCGTCCCCTCAACTGCTTGTAACCCACGTTCTTGCTCCACCAAGTCAGAATAATTAAAAATGAACCTAGGTATTCTATTTATACTAGTGGGAATTTTTCCCGGAATAACAAGCAACGTGTCACGGAGTGCATCGCGGAGCACTGCCTCCGTGACACGCCACCAACGTGGACCCTCACTGGAATCCGGTCGTCCAAGTATTAAAACCCAACATGGCACAGCGTGCAACGCGGGGCTAGGCCAACGTGCCACGGCCCCAACGCGCACCTTCACTGGAATTTGGCATAATTTCAGCATCCAGGCAGAATACATCCGCGATGGCAGCGTGACACGGCTCCATCGCGGAGCCCCTTTAATTCGTGCTTTCCTTGTGCTTTTTTCCTTGCTAGCTTCCGAGTCTAATCCCGATTTCTCCCAACATGCATCTTAGCTTCGTAAAATTATATTTTTCCTGCAACACCACGCTAATCATGTTGGTTAGTATAAATTCACATTTTATTACAATTCACATGAGAATGTACAACCATCGATAGATAAACAAGACAAAATGACACATTTGAGTATCACTTGGGCATATATATTTGCCCAAGATCACTTACCCCACACTTAAATCCTTGTTCGTCCCCGAACAATAATCTCACACCTCATGCGATTGACACCCAATCCTGGCTACTTTGGCTCAACAATTCAAGCTACAATTATACCGATTATTTAATATAGCAAATCATCAAGAAAATATGCATAGTCTCATCAATACAATGACCTTCAACACATTAAGACCTCCTAGACTCAAGAATCGACTCTCGATATCGGCAAACTCATGCAAATCAGCTGATCAAGATATCCGACACGAAATTCAATCTCTCGTAGAGCATGTGCCCTCACAACACAAGAGAATTTTTCCCCTTTTTAATCACATGAACTCCAAGACATTACATGCAGGGGCATATAAACAAAATTTCGCTCTCTCTCCCAAAAGAATTCACATGCATCATGTCATGAACCATAGGCTTGCCTTTAGTGTATTACTTCACTAATATAAGGACGCGTGATGTAAGATCACGTAGGACTTAACAGGTTGTAGTGTAAGCTACGGAACTAGCAAATACTGGGCTAAACAATAATAACAACTAGCCTCCTTAAGCGCTTTTTCAATACATCCCATCAGCCTTATAGGCATTGATTCTTCCTTCATCCTCCCATTCTTGAAGTCTGTCTTTATTTTTGTTCCCATATCTTTAAGCACACTCGACTTAATAACAAAGATTAGTTATACGTCGTCATTATATTTAATTTATAGCGAGTGCACCTTTGACTTTTTCTTTCCTTTCATCACTCTGCTTTTTTTTTCTTTTCACCATTCTCACTCCTTGACACTGTGGGAAAATTATTTTTTTTTTGAGCGCTTAAGAGTTTTGGATCAAATTCACGGATAATGAAAAGAAGGGGTTAAGCTCGGTTTACACCTTTTTGACAAAAGAAAAAAATAGGCTAAAGGCTCAACGGGCTAACTAGGATGTACATTCAAGGTAGGTACGATAATGAAAAAAAAAACTTTCTGTTAAAGTAAAGAAATGCCTACATCCTTTCCAACAATACACATCCTTCATTTCGTTTCGTACACACACCAGGCAAGTTCTAGACACTTCACAATCGCATGGAAGATACGAAACCTCACCACACACTCATTGTACATGCTCAACTCAAGACATATTCACAAACTCTTCAATCAGCTAATTACAAGAATTCAAACATTAAGCCTCAATCACACCGAATCGAACTCTATGGCCTTGGTATCTCAACGTATTTACAAAGTTGCATGCTTTCATACGAATCAACTTTGCATTTTAAATATCATGTACAACACGCAACCAGAATTATGAACCATAAAGTAACGACACTTTTGGGATACAAACAAACAAAAGAAAAAATTTAAAGAGAACAAAAGAAATCTACTCCTATCGACTACATTTCCCTTAATACGGTCGTCATCCATCCATCATAGGGAACGGTCACTAATTACGACTTCGGTTCAATGTGACTATTCTCGATAAAAGAACCAAAAACAAACGCCGAGAAGCCCAAAAATTAAAAAAAATTCACGAAAAATTTTAATCGATAATTTCGATAAAACAAAAATATTTACAAAACCAGCTAACAACATTCAACAGCACACAACAGCCTCATATTAATTACAATACAGGCATACACACCAAAAAAAATCACAGGGTCACAAGTTTTTCCAAGCACAACAACAGAACAGAGACATTAACAACAACAACAACCAACACCTAACTACTCCCAACCCACACTTAAATCGAACACTGTCCCCAGTGTTCACAAAATTCAGCATAGCACAAAAGTGGGTGGTGAAACTCCCTAATCAATCGAAGTATTCCAGTTCTTCGTCAGGTGTCGCTGCCTCGCCTCCCATGTCTGAATCGCCCCCATCGTCCTCATCTGACTGAACATCGGAGTCGTCGCGACGTGTCTCCTCATCTATGGTGACATCATCATCAGTGGGCTCCACAAAAGCTGGCCCCACTAGGCATAGAGCCCTGGCATTTTCACTAAAAGGGTAGTCTAGCTCGAGCTGCCATAGCTCATCTTCTGTTGCCGTCCTCCCACCTATGCGCAGCTGGAGCATCTGCATCCTGAACATGCGGGCCATGTATGGATCATCCCGAGCATGTCGCTCGGCTAGAGTAAGAACTGGCCCGTGAGTGGTGTCGGGTGCCTTAGTTTTGGTGACATCTAAGGCCCGCCTCTCCATCTGCGGGATGTAGTCAAGGGCCTCTTCCTCAATATCCAGGCCCCTCAGGAATGTGGTCAGTAAGCCACCAAACCCGTTCCTGTGCCCTTGATGCAAACGGGCTCTCTTCATGGCGGAGATAATCACTGCCCCAACATTGATCTCCAGCCCTTTCATCAAGGCTTAGACCAAGCACACATGATCCCGGGTGACATCTGTCATATGCACCACTGGGATCAGGCAGGAACAAACAATCTTAAGCCATATCTTGGCTTCCCTGTTCATCTGTGAGTAGGGCAATGTCTGATGGTAGCCCCTCTCCTTATGCCTGCTCCACTGTGCTGTAGACCGGGCTCCACACAAAGTGTGTCTGATGTCCGCATATGGTGGAGTGATATTCAGCTGCTGGAGTACATGGGCGTCTGTGTCCTGCGCCCCCAAGATGGCATTAAGGTGATGGGGCTCAAAAGTTTCTACCTGCCCCCTTATCTTTATGGTGTGACTTTTGAGTGTCGGATTCCAGTTGGCGTAGAATCCCTGAATCAGGTGCAGGTTGCACTCCTTGGGCTCTTCAAAGATGAAGTTCAGCCCGACTGCATCAATCCTGTGTAAAATCCTGGGGAATTCTTGTGCCAACGGTTCCCTAGCAATGTGCTCCTCCGGGAAGTATTTGCTTTCCTTATGCTTTGCGTACAATTTCTTCCCCTCCTCTATCACCCATCGGGTTCCGTATTGCCGACGTTGGCCGTGTGGAACCGCTGGTGCTGCTGGGACTGCTGTCCCAGTCTGATTCTTTTCCTTCCAGCGCCGATGTAGATGCGCCCTTCCCTTTATCTTGCCTGCTTGCCATTGTTTCTATCAAACCAAACAGACAGTTCCAATGTTAGTCAAATTAAAATTTGCTTCGACTAAGGTTGGGTTAAGCTAGGCCACCCCAAACTTAGTCATTAGCCACACTCACAATATTACAGCAAGACAAAACTCTTTTTCTAACTTTCAAAATAAAAAAACAATAACAAAAATGCCTCGTGCATTCAGAGGGTTCGACGGTATAAATTTTATTTACTACTCAGACTTCATACAGCTAATCCACTATTACCATCGATAACATTTCATCACATAGCACTTAGCGAAAATTTCTATCAACAAAACTGATGCAATTCCCCCAATTTCTATGCAATTTCAACAATTTCATTATCCCGATAATCCGTCGCGCCTTTAGCATCTCAACGTTAAGCACAACATAATTAACCTCACTCAACATGCACAAACCAACAAGAATTTCACATTTCAACTCAATTTCAACTTCATCATATTCAAATTCGAACCCTAGCTACAATTCCGCAAGAATTTCAATCACCCATGTATTTATCGAGTTCATATAATCACAACGATACTACGAACATCAATTAACAATAGCTTATGAATTCAAGCTCCATTTACAATTAGGGTAAGTTTTCCTTACTTCTGATGCTTAAAATCGGAAAAATTAGACAATAAATGAGATGAAGTTAACAAACATACCTTCAATTCGATGATATCGAAGAAAAGTTGAAGAATTTTAGCTCCGAGGTCCATGTCACGTTGGGGAAGGGGGGATTTTGGGCTGTTTGTCGTGGAGGGGAGTGAAAAATGGGAAAATTGGGTGTTTTCGGGGTTAAAAGGGAGGTTTTTCGCACGGGTCACCAAGCGACCCGGTGTGACCCGTCGCGAATAACACTTCAACGTGTCACAGAGGGTAACGTGGAGCATGCCCTCCATGACACGGAGCCATCGCGCAGGTACTCTAGAATTTTTCAAAAATTCCAGATTACACTTCAACGTGTCACAGAGGGTCACGCGGAGCACTCCCTCCATGACACGGAGCCATCGCACAGGCTCAGTGTTTTGCCACTTTTTATTATTTTTCTTACCTCGATTTTTCCTTTGCGATCCTTTGCATTTTTACCCTCCGTTCAACCTGATATTCATCTCACATCAAGAAATTGGTTAGAATTTATAGGTTTCACATAAAATACAATTTATTTTGTTTTTATTTCTATTTTTCTCATTTTTTTCTTTTCTTTTTTTTTTCTTTTCTTTTTTTTTTCTTCTACGAACTCTATTCGCATATTACAAAAATTTCACGGGTTGCCTCCCGTGCATACCATTGCAGCTCGACGTCATTAAGCTCAGTCATCCTCTAGGGTGACGAACGTCTTCTCTCGACTACCGTCCTCTCCCCAGTAATGCTTACATCGCTGCCCATTGACTAAGAAAGTGGCACTTCGATCTTCTTGCCACAACTCTACTGCCCTGTGCGGGGTCATTCGCACTACCTCAAATGGCCCTGACCATTTGGACCGCAGTTTCCCTGGAAACAGCTTCAATCTTGAATTGAAGAGTAATACTTTCTGCCCCGGCTCAAAAATACGATGCACCACATGCTTGTCATGCCACCTCTTTGTTTTTTCTTTGTAGTACTTGGCACTCTCATAAGCATGTCAACGAAACTCTTCATGTTCGCTGAGTTGCATTAGCCTCTTTTTGCCCGCTAGCCTTAAGTCCATATTCAATTTATTCACGGCCTAGAAGGCTCGGTGCTCTAGCTCCACTGGTAGATGACACGCCTTACCATAGACCAATCGGTACAGATAAGTTCCAATCGGTGTCTTGTAAGCAGTTCTGTATGCCCACAACGCATCATCAAGTTTGCTTGACCAATCATTACGTTGTGCATTTACTGTTTTCTGGAGAATCTGCTTCACTTCTCTATTCGACACCTCCACTTGCCCACTAGTTTGAGGGTGATATGCTGTTGCCACCTTGTGGCACACCCCATACTTGGCTAGTAGCTTCTTCAAACTTGCATTTACGAAATGAGCCCCTCTATCACTGATAATGGCTCGGGGTGTCCCAAACCTGGTGAAAATGTGTTTTTTCACAAATTTTGTTACCACCTTATTGTCATTCCTGGGGAAAGCTATTGCTTCAACCCACTTTGATACATAATCAACGGCCACCAAGATGTAACGATTACCAAATGACGGTGGGAAGGGGCCCATGAAATCTATGCCCCATACATCAAAGGTCTCCACTTCCAGTACATTCTGCAGCGGCATCTCCTGCCTTCTACCAATTGTGCCTGTACGCTGACATCTATCGCACATTTTGACGTATGCCATAGAGTCTCTGAATAGTTTAGGCCAAAAGAAACCTGACTGTAGAACCTTGTGCGCTGTCCGCTCGCCTCCATGGTGCCCCCCATACAACGAAGAGTGACAACTCCTCAACACCTCTGCAATCTGGCTCTCTGGGATGCATCTTCTCATCACCTGATCCGGTCCTTGTTTAAATAAGTATGGCTCGTCCCAAATAAAATACCGGCAATCATGCCTCAATTTTTTTCTCTGCTGAACTGTAGCCTCAGGTGGATAGACTCCACTCACTAGAAAGTTGACTATGTCTACGTACTAGGGAACTTCAGCTTCCCCTATTGCCAAGAGCTGCTCATTCGGGAACTCCTCATTGATGTTATCACCTTCCTTCACATGAGACCGGCTTTCCAATCGCGATAAATGATCTGCCACCTGATTTTTGCTCCCCTTTATGTCCTTAATTTTGAGGTCAAACTCTTACAACAACAGGATCCATCTGATCAGCCTGGGCTTTGCATCCTTCTTGTTAAACAGATACCGAATCGCTGCATGATCGGTATACACCACTACTTTCAAACCCACCAAATAGGACCTGAATTTGTCAAATGCAAACACCAATGCTAGCATCTCCTTCTCTGTGGATGTATAATTACTTTGGGCAGTGTTCAGTGTTTTGCTAGCATAATGAATAGAATGAAAGATTCTATTTTTCCTCTGCCCCAATACAGCTCCCACAGCCACATCACTTGCATCACACATCAATTCAAATGGTTGTTCCCAATCCGAAAAAATAAGGATAGGTGCTTCTATCAATTTCTGCTTCAACTCCTCGAATGCTTTAACACACTCATCATCTAACTCAAACTTCACCTCTTTTTCTAACAATCTGCATAGTGGTCTAGAAATTTTTGAGAAGTTTCTGATGAACCATCTGTAGAACCCTACATGCCCAAGAAAGCTGCGAACACCTTTCACCGACACAGGTGGTGGTAACTTCTCAATAACCTCAATCTTAGCATGATCGACCTCCAGCCCCTTTCAAGACACTTTATGGCCAAGGACGATACCTTCCTTGACTAAGAAATGGCATTTCTCCCAATTGAGTACAAGGTTGGATTCTTCGCACCGAGCCAGCACCATGTAAAGATTCTGCAAACAAGTAGCAAACGATTTACCGAAAATAGAAAAATCATCCATAAATACCTCAACAAAATCCTCCACCATGTCGTGGAAAATAGCCATCATGCATCTTTGGAATGTTGGTGGGTGCATTGCATAACCCAAATGGCATCCGCCTAAAAGCATATGACCCATAAGGACAGGTAAAAGTAGTCTTCCCCTGATCCTCCGGTGCTATGGCTATTTGGTTATAGCCAGAGTACCCATCAAGGAAACAATAATATTCTTGTCCAGCCAACCTATCTAATATCTGATCAATGAATGGGATAGGATAATGATCTTTCCTTGTGGCTTCATTAAACTTTCTATAGTCCATGAAAATCCGCCAGTCTGTGACGTTTTTGTAGGAATCAACTCATTTTTTTCATTGGTGACCACAGTCATCCCTCCTTTCTTTGGAACGCACTGAACGAGGCTGACCCATTAACTGTTCGAGATAGGGTAGACCACACCTGCATCAAGCGACTTAATTATTTCTTTCCTAACCACATCCTTCATTGCTGGATTTAACCTTCGCTGAGGCTGAACAGTTGGCTTTGCTCCTGTCTCCATGAAAATCCTGTGTGTGCAAAAAGCTGGATTCATACCCTGAATATCTGACATTTGCCAGCCCATTGCTTTCTTCCTTTTCTGAGGACACCCAATGCTTCCTTCTCCTGTGCCTCCGTCAATTCTGCGGAGATGATGACCGACAAAGTATCATCTTCCCCCAAAAATACATATTTTAAATGGGGAGGCAATTCTTTCAATTCCATCTTTGGTGCTTCCTCAATAGATGGTTTCGACAATGGTTTAGAGACCTCATTAGAGACTAAAATTCCTGTTTCCTAGGATGCCTTTGTGACTCATTCAGCATTTGTACCACCTCGTAAGCATCTCTATCTATGAAATGATCGGAGTTCATCAACACTCTTTCCAGTGGGTCTTGAGATTCAATAATCTGACGAATTTCTTCTTGCTCAAACACACTGATTTCTGAAAGCTCCTCATGTATGGTCGGCAGCTTCATGGCCTTAAATACATCAAGTACCTCAACTTTGTTGTGTGCTCGCATAGTTAGCTGCCCTGCCGCTACATCAATAAGTGCTTTCCCGATCGCCAAGAAAGGACGTCCCAAAATAAATGGGACTTCCGCGTCTGGATCAAAATCCAACACGACGAAGTCTACCGGGAAGATAAGGGAGCCCACTTGCACCAGCACGTCTTCCATAATGCCATCAGGTCTGGCTAAGGAACGATCCGCCAGTTGCAAGATCACTGTTGTTGGTATAGGACTCCCCAGCCCCAACTTCTTGAATTTCGATGTCGGCATCAAGTTAATGCTCGCTCCCAAATCACATAATCCACGAGCTCGGATACTCTGCCTAATTGTTATTTGAATTGTAAAGCTCCCAGGTCCTTGAGCTTGGTTGGCAACCTATTTTGTATCCGTGAAGTGCACTCGTCCGTAAGCGCCACCGTAGCGTACTCAGTCAACCTTCTTTTGTTTGCCACGATGTCCTTGATATATTTCGCGTACTTCGGCACTCCCTGCAAAACATCAACAAGAGGTAAATTAATGTGTACCTGCTTCAGCACCTCCATGAACTTTTTGAAACACGCTTCCTCCTTGTGTTTCCTTAGTCTTTGAGGGAACGGGGGTGGTGGTCTTTCTGGTTCAGCTTCCTTCTCCTTCCCCCTATCCTCATTGTGCTCCCTCTCCTTTTCACCTGCTCTCGACTGCTGTGGTGGTCTTTCTGGTTCCACCTCCTTGAGTTGCAAACCACTCCTCGTGGTCACTACATTTACTTAATTGGGGTTGGGGTCAGTATCACTTGGAAGTCCTCCTCTTGGCCTGGTGTTTTGAGCTCCAGCAAATTGCCCAAACTGGTACTCCAGCGCCTTTGTAGCTAACTGATTGTTCTTTACATCGGCTACCAATTTCACATAATCAGCCTGCAATTGAGATTGGTTAGCTATCATTGTCTTGAACATCTCCTCAATGCTGGGTGATCGGGGTAGAGGAGGTGCATTTTTGATTCTGTATTGTAACTGATAGTTCTGCTGCCCTCCTTGATTTCTCTGTGCCCCTGACTCGAACTTTGCCCTTGATGGTTGTTGCTACCCCAAGAGAATTCCGGTGATTCCTCCAGTTGGAAATGTAGCTGTTGCCATACTGTAGGTGGTTATTTCTCTGTACATTACCAACGAAGTTCACCGAATCAGGATTTGCTCTGCAACACTCAGCTGAGTGTTTATTACTCTTGCACACTTCACACCAAATCTGCTGCACTACATTCACTGGGGCTTGAGACTGGTTCATGCTCATATTACTGAAGTGGGTGTTGAGTAGATTCTGTAACGCAGCTATCTGTGCAGCAATAGCTGTAAAACCATCCACTTGTAGAACTCCTGCTGCTTTCCTTGTTCCTCCTCTTGACGAATCCGCATTCCACTTCAGATTCCCCTGCGAAATACGATTTAACAAGGTATACAGCTCCTCATAAGTCTTCTCTAATTCTTGTCCCCCAGCTGCTGAGTCTAGCAAGATTTTTGTGTGGGGTTCCAAACCCTCTATGAAAGTATGCACCAGCACATCATTGGATTGGTGATGATGAGGACAATCCCGCAACATAGATTTGGATCTCTCCCAGGCCTGATACAGATTCTCTCCCTCTCTCTGTTTAAAACATAGAATTTGACTTCTAAGTGTTGCTGTTTTACCGGATGGAAAGAACCGTATCAAGAATTTCTTTGCAAGATCATCCCACGTGGTGATGGAATTAGATGGCTCAGCTTTCAACCACCTCTTAGCTTCTCCCAAAAGTGAAAATGGGAACAATGTAAGCCTGACATAATCTGATGACACTCCAGCAGGGATGTACGTGTCACTTATCTCCTAAAAAGTTTGGAGATGTTGTTGTGGATCCTCATGAAGGAGACCTATGAACTGCCCGCTGGTGTGCAGCAATTGCACCATGTTCTCTTTAAGATCGAACCTCCCTCCTGGCTCAGGTTTGCGGATGCTAGATGTGACATTTTTAGCATGTGGGATTGCCACCTCGCGAACCGGCCTAGCTGCCATTTCTTCGGGCACTAACATTGCCCTTACAACTGGTGGATTCTATTGTTGCTCCAGGATTCTTTGTATGAGCAACTAAAGCTTTTTCTCTAGAGCTTCTCTCCTTTGACGATGGAATTGTTTTTCGGCTCTAAAGATGAGTCCACCAGCTCCTTGTCTCTTGCCAGTGTTCAACAAAAATTAGTGCCTGCAAAATACATGCGAAGACCAAGTTGTCAACACTACAAAGAAATAGTAAACTAACACTTAAGAAAAATTTACCAATTTCCAATCCCCGGCAACGGTGCCAAAAACTTGTTCGGCTGTTTGGAATAACTACACGCAAGTGCACGTGGTCGAACAAGTAGTAAAGTGGCTCAAGTAAGCCAAGTATCGATCCCACAGGGACTGGACTAAGGTATCAATCTAATCAAGTGTCAATAAACTTTAACTCTAAATTGCAGACAACAGTGTGAAGAAGATTTCGATATTTTGTTTCTTACTTTTCTACTAAGTCTAAAACGAATATACAAGTTGAGTTTGAACTATAAGTATGAGCATGCTGAGGTTAAAATGAACATGTAGAGAAATAAATTATCGATACAATTTGATCAATCTTTCCTCCGGATTGCTAGTCAAGAATTATTGCCTATGGATTAAAACTCTCATATTTAACCCAACTTAAGAATCATGAACCTTCCACCTACATATCTGTGGTAAGAAGAAATTCATGTTCTAGCCATACAAAACCGATTCCTTAATTGACTAATACGACTTTCAGGTATATCTCTATCCTGAAGGTAAATCAATTCTCAATTTTCCCAAACTAAGAAAATATCATATCCTATCAATTCACAACTTTCCAATTTCTTGCTCTCTCGAGTGAAACCAGACTTTTTAGATATACATTAACGTTGGCCATACATTAACGCAGTAAGAACAAGAATCAATAGAACAACCATGGAAGAAAAGATGAAAAACCAATTTATCAATAATTACATTTCAATACAAATGTTCTTAACCTCAGCAAGAAGGGAATTTAGCCACTCATTTGTGGATTAGACATCGCTAAATGAGTGTTAATCATACAAGCAATTGAAATAAAGAAGAAGGAGATAGAGAAAACCCCTGAGATTTTCGTCCCCTCAATTGCCTGTAACCCACGTTCTTGCTCCACCAAGTCAAAATAATTAAAAATGAACCTAAGTGTTCTATTTATACTAGTGGAAATTTTTCCCGGAATAACAAGCAACGTGTCATGGAGTGCATCGCGGAGCACTGCCTCCGTGACACGCCACCAACGCGGACCCTCACTGGAATTCGGTCGTCCAAGTATTAAAACTCGACGTGGCACGACGTGCAACGTGGGGCTAGGCCAACGTGCCATGGCCCCAACGCGCACCTTCACTAGAATTTGGCATAATTTCAGCATCCAGGCAGAATGCATCCGCGATGGCAGCGTGACACGGCTCCATCGCGGAGCCCCTTTAATTCGTACATTCCTTGTGCTTTTTTCCTTGCTAGCTTTCAAGTCCAATCCCGATTTCTCCCAACATGCATCTTAGCTTCGTAAAATTATATTTTTCCTGCAACACCACGCTAATCATGTTGGTTAGTATAAATTCACATTTTATTACAATTCACATAAGAATGTACAAACATCGATAGATAAACAAGACAAAATGACACATTTGAGTATCACTTGGGCATATAAATTTGCTAAAGATTATGAGGCACGAGGCGCCAGGATGGCAGCCTCAATGGGAGGCGTGGCCTGCCAGGGTGGCAGCCTCAATGGGAGGCATGAGGCGCCAGGATGACAGACTCAGTGGGAGGCGCAGAGCGCCAGGGTGGCAGCCTCAATGGAAGGCGCGAGGCACACCCCCTACCATCGCCCAACATGTATATATAAAGCCTCCTCACTTGATTAAATCATTTCCCGATCCTTGTTTCGGCCAGAGGGAGGATTATATGAAGATTTCAATCGAGTTTAATCCGGTTACTCTATCTAACGCTGTCCAAATTCAAATTAACTTCGGGTATCAAAGTTTAAGCCCACAGGGAGTATTACTAAGGAGTTATTTTCATAAAATTCGCCTGGCGAATCATAACCCCGCCGAGCCAAAGTTGTAAAAATTGCTCCTATACGATCACAGGCTTCAGGTAAGCATTTCTCTCTTCTGAACTCTCGAGAAATAATAAGTTTTTAGCTTTATTTTACGTAAATGAATTATGGTTGCTATTAATGTCAAGAGTTATCCTTTCGCCGAATTTTGTATTGAAATTCACCTCTTTCTCCCAATATAATGGTTACAACTGAAAAGAGCTAATGAATCCATGTGAAACTCATCGGTTATTCGGGAAACGATAGCTAAGGTATGTAACGCTTATCCCTCGGCAAGTTATTCTCGTCGTACAGTGTTACGACTTATGTTCTCTAGTAGAAATAACTATCCCATATTCTGCAGATAGTCGCTATCAGTAAATTATGATTAGAAATATTGTAATTAACTGTCGTTAGTACATAAAGGTCATATATGCTTTGATTAGATGCTATCAGTAGGCTACGGTTATTGGGACTGAGGTAGTAAATTGAACAGCATAGGAACAACTAGGTGATATAACAATCAATACGGTGCCCGTATTGTCAGTAGAGCTCGCCCAGAGACTGTTGGCGTATCTTGATGCCTCCAGGGCCAGAATTATTTGAGTACGGTCTCACCCCAGAGTTAGTGGCACTAGAGTTTCCTTGAGAGTTGAAGGTCAGTCCGCCACATTGTGTCTATTGCCAGTGATAGATAGTTTTAGTCGACGTGGTGCTTATCGCCCAAATCACTCAGGGCACCACCTCAGTTGTATCAGCCTGATAGAACAGTAGATACCCTAAGGTGGGGAAGTTTGGTTAGTAGCTAGATACGGGGCCAATGGCCCTACTTACTCTTGCTAGAAATCCAGGTACAGGTTGCCGGGAACGGCTAAGTCCAGATAAACACACCTACGACATTAGGAGTCACCCAAAGAAGGCATATGAAATCTGAAAAGACTCAGTGGGCATCCAAGGGACTAGAACCACAGTTTTATAGTATTACCTCCAAGCTAAGAGTTGTAATAAGCTACCTATGGGAGGTTAGGGATGACTACTCAGGAGCATATCCGACTAGTAGCAGCCGCACAGTTGTTTCACGCAGAGGGAAAGCATCCTAAAGTAAACCTATCATGGTCAGCTGTGATGAATAGCATTGTTCGGGGTGTTATATGGGTATAAAACTCATACGCAAGCGCACGTGGTCGAACAAGTAGTAAAGTGGCTTAAGTAAGCCAAGTATCGATTCCACAGGGACTGGGATGAAGTGCAATCTGCTCAAGTGTACTATATATCAATTCTAAAAATGCAGACAACAGTGTAACCAAGAGTTTGATATTTTGTTTTATAATTTTTATGCTAAAGCTAAAACAACTATCTAATGTGAGTCTGAACTATGAATGAGAGCATGTTGAGGTTAACGAACATGTAATGAAATTAATTATCGATGTAATTTGGTTAGTCTTTTCCTCCGGTTGCTAGCCAAGAACATTTGCCAATAGATTAAAATTCTCGTATTTAACCTCACTTAAGAATCATGAACCATCCACCTACATTTCTGTGATTAAATGCAATTCATGTTCTAGCCATACAAACCCGGTTCCTAAATTGACTAATACGACTTTCAGGTATATTTCTATCCTGAAAGTAAATCAATTCCCAATTTTCCCAAATCAAGTAAAGATCATATCCTATTAATTCACAACTTTCCAATTTCTTGCTCTCTCGAGTGAAACCGGACTTTTTAGAAGTACATTAACGTAGGCCACACATTAATGCATTAAGAACAAGAATTAATAGAGCAACCATGGAAGAAAAGATGAAAAACCAAAGAATCAATGATCACATTTCATTACAAGTGTTCATAACCTCAGCAAGAAGATGATTTAGCCACTCATTTGTGGATTAAACATCATTAAATGAGTGTTAAACATACAAGCAATTGAATTCAAGGAGAAGGAAAGAGAGAAAAACCCTGATAATTTCGTCCCCTCAACTGCCTGTAACCCACGTTCTTGCTCCACCAAATCAGAATATTGAAAAATGAACCTAAGTGTTCTATTTATACTGGTGGGAATTTTTCCCAGAATAACGAGGAACATGTCACGGAGTGCATCGCGGAGCACTGCCTCCGTGACACGCTACGGACATGGACCTTCACTGGAACTGGGGGTCCAGGAAATAAAGCCCAACGTGGCACGACGTGCAACGCGGAGCCAAGCCACCGTGCCACAGACCCATCGCGAACCCACACTGGAATTGGGCTGAAATTCCCATCCAGGCAGAAGGCCTCCGCGATGGCAGCGTGACACGGCTCAATCGCGGAGCCCCTTTATTTTATGCTGTCCAATGTCTTGTCCCTTGCTCGCATCCAAGTCCAACCCCGATATCCTCCAGCATGCATTTTAGCTTCCCGAAATTACATTTTACCTGCAAAACAATGCTAGTCATGTTGGTTAGTATAAATTCACATTTTATTACCAACTACACGAGAATGTATACACATTGATAGATAAACAAGGCTAAAATGACACTTTTGAGTATCACTTGGGCATATAAATTTGCCCAAGATCACTTACCCCATACTTAAATCTTTGTTCGTCCTCGAACAACAATCCTACACTTCATGCAATTTACATTCCAACCTCGCTACTTTGGTTCGACAATTTAGGCTACGGTCATACAGATTATTCAATACAACAAATCATCAAGAAAACATGCATGGTCCTATCAATGCAATGACCTTCAATACATCAAGACCTCCTAGACTTAAGAATCGACTCTCGATATTGGCAAACTCATGCAAATCAGCTGATCAAGATATCCAACACGAAAATTAATCTCTCATCAAGCATGTGCCCTCACAACACAAGAGAGTCTTCCCCTTTTTGCTCATATGACTGACAAAATTTTAAGCAGGGGCATGTAAACACAATTTCACTCTCTCTCCCAAAAGAATTCACACGCATCATGTCATGACCCATAAGCTTGCCCTTAGTGTATTACTCCACTAATATAATGAACTGCGATGTAAGATCACGTAGGACTTTAACTGGTTGTAATGGAAGCTACGGAACTAGTAAATATTGGGTTAGCCAATAATAGCCACTAGCATCCTTAAGCGCCTTTTCAACACATCCCATCAACTCATGGACATTGTTTCTTCTTTCATCCTCCCATTCTTGATGTTTTTCTTTAGTTTGGCCCATCTTATTAAGCACACTTGACACAACAACAAAGATTATTCATGCACCTTCATTATAGTTTATTTATAACAAGTGCACCTTCAACCTTTTCTTTTCTTCTATCACTTTGCTTTTCTTTTTCTTTTCACCATTCTCACTCTTTGGCACTTTGGGAAAATGATTTTCTCTTCTTAAGCGCTTAAGAGTTTTGTATCGACTTTACGGCTAATGAAAAAAAAAGGATTAAGCTCGGTTTACACTTTTTGACAAGAGAAAAAAAAATAATAGGCTAAAGGCTCAACGGGCTGACTAGGGTATACAATCAAGGTGGGTACGACAAGGAAAAATGGAAACTCTCGGTTAAAACAAAGAAATGCCTACATCCTTTCCTACAATACACGTCCTTCATTTCATTTTGTACACACACCAGGCAAGTTCTAGACACTTCACAATAGCACGGAATAACAACACCTCACTTCACACTTATTGCACATGCTCAACTCAAGATGTATTCACAGACTCTTCAATCAGTTATTTACAGGAATTCAAGCATTAAGCCTCAATCACACTGAATCGAACTCTATGGCCTAGGTATCTCAACATATTTACAAAGTTGCATGCTTTCATACGAATCACCTTTGTATTTTAAATATCATGTACAACGCGCAACCAGAATTTCGCAACCATACAGTAACTACTGGTTTCGGGATGCAACCCACCAAAGAAAAAGAACAACTAAAAAAATCTAAACTAAAAAAAAATCTACTCCTAACGACTACATTTCCCTTAAGATGGTCGTCATCCATCAGTCATAGGGAACGGTCACTACTATGACTTCGGTTCATGGGACCATTCTCGATAAAAGAACCGAAAACAAACGCCGAGAAACCCAAGAAGTAAAAAATGTTGAAAATATCGATCATTTCGATAGAAAAAATATGTACAAAATAAAAAATATCGATCATTTCGATAACAAAAATATGTACAAAATCAGCTAGCAACATTCAGCAACACACGTCAATTTCACATAAATTTACATTACAGAACAACAACTTAACAATTCATGAATCACAGGGAACAACAAAATTTCACAGGCACGACAACAGATTAGAGCATACATACATAACAGCACAACCAGCACCTAACTATTCCCACCCCACACTTAGCTCGAACACTGTCCCCAGTGTTTAGAAAAATCAAAATAGCACAACAATCGGGTGGTGGAACTCCCTGATCAATCAAAGTACTCCACTTCTTCATCAGGTGCTGCTGCTTCATCTCCCATGTTTGAATCACCCCCGTCTTCATCATTGGACTCCACATCGGAGTCCTCCCGATGTGTCTCCTCGTCTGTAGGGACATCATCATCCGTGGGCTCTACAAATGCTGGCCCCACTCGGCATAGAGCCCTGGCGTTCTTGCCGAAGGGGTAGTCTAGCTCGAGCTGCCATAGCTCCTCCTCTGTCGCTGGCCTCCCGCCTATCCTCAGCTGGAGAATCTGCATCCCATACATGCGAGCCATATACTGATCATCACGAGCATGTCGCTCGCCAAGTGTAAGAACCGGCCCGTGAGTGGTGTCGGGTGCCTTAGTTTTAGTAACATCTAAGGCCCGCTGCTCCATCTGCGGTATATAATCAAGGGCCTCTTCCTCGACATCTAGGCCACTGAGGAAGGTGGTGAGTAGTCCACCAAAGCCGTACCTGTACCCCTGATGCAACCGGGCTCTCTTCATGGCGGAGATAATCACTGCCCCCACGTTGATCTCCAGCCCTTTCATCAGGGCGTACACCAAGCATACACGATCCCGGGTTACATCTGTCATATGTACCCCTGGGATTAGGCAGGAACAGACAATCTTCAGCCATATTCTGGCTTCCCTGTTCATTTGTAAATACAGCAAAGTCTGATGGTAGCCCCTCTCCTTGTGTCTGCTCCATCTAGCTGTCGATCAGGTCCCACACAATGTGTGTCTGATGTCCGCATACGGTGGGGTAATGTTCATCTATCGGAGCATGTGGGCGTCTGTGTCCCGCGCCCCTATGATGGCATTGAGGTGGTGGGGCTCCAAAGTGACTATTTGCCCTCTGATTTTGATGGTGTGACTTCTGATAGTCGGGTTCCAGTTGGCATAAAATTCCCGAATCAGGTGCAAGTTGCATTGCTTGGGCTCTTCAAAGATGAACTTGAGCCCAGCTGCCTTGATCCGGTGTACAATCCTAGGGAACTCCTGTGGCAACGGTTCCCGTGCTATATGCTCCTCGGGGAAGTATTTGTTTTCTTTATGCTTTGCGTACCACTTCTTCTCCTCATCTGTCACCCATCTTGATCCGTATTGGCGGCGTTGGCCGCGTGGAACTGCTGGTGCTGCTAGGACTGTTGTGCCTAGTCTGATTCGCTTCCTTCCGGCGCCAGAAGTTGATGCGCCTTTCCCTTTTTCTTGCCTGCTCGCCATTTTACCTGTCAACCCAAGTAGATAAGATCAATGTTAAGCCACTGAGTATTAACTTCGACTAAAGTCGGGTTAAGCTAAGCTACCCCACACTTAGTCCTTAGCTACAGTTACAATATACTGGCAAGATCATGCTTAATTGTATAAATAAACAACCAACTATACAAACATGCTTAGTGCATACAAAGAATTCGACGGTATATATTCTATGTACTACTCAGACTTCGTAGAGCTAACAACAATCATTACCATCGATAACCTTTTAATCCATCGCACTTAGCAAGGAAAAACAAAGAAACGAAAACAACAACAAGAATTTATCTACACGAACCTATACAACCAACCAAATTCTTGCAAATTTCAATATTCCTCTAACCCGAGAATCCGTCGGTCTTTTAACATGATAACAACTAGCACACCGACTCATCTCACTCAACATGTACATCCCGGCATGAATTTCACAAGTTCACTACATTTTTCACTTCAAATTCAAAAACAAGCCCTAGAAATGATGATATCAAGAAAATTCGATTGAATTATGCAATTAACGAGTTCAAGCAATCATAATGACATTCCGAACATTCATCAACAACAATTCAATTGAATTCATGATTAATTTCTACTTAGGGCAAACTTAGCTCACCTCACATGCTCAATATCGAAGAAAATCGACAAGAAATGAGATGGAATCGAAGAACATACCTTGAAATTGAAGAATTGAAGCAAACTTGATGATTTTCTTAGCCTACTCCGTGTCACGTCGAAGGGGGATGGGTTTTGGGGAGTTTGGTCGCAGAGTGAGTGAAAAATAAGGAAAAGGAAGGGGTTTTCGTGGTTAAAAAGTAGAAAAATCGCGCGGGTCACCCGGCGACCCGGTGTGAACCGACGCGATATACACGGCAACGTGTCACGGAGTGCACTGCCTCCGTGACACGGAGCCGTCGCGAGCCTGTTCTGGAAATTTTTTAAAAAATCAGGATTAAACCTCAACGTGTCACGGAGGGTAACGCGGAGGTCCACCTCCATGACACGGAGCTATCGCCCTAGCTCACTGTTTTGCCACTTTTTGTTAATTTTCATACCTCGAATTTTCCTTTGCGATTCCGTGCTTATTTTCCTCCGTTTGACCTGAAATTCATCTCACTATACAAAATATGTTAGAATTATAGGTTTCACTCTAAATAAAAATAAAACAAAAAGAAAAACTAAAATTTTGTAGTAAATCAAGAAAAAGAAAAAGAAAAATCTATTTACAATTTAAAAAGAGAAAAAAAAATTCTACGGGTTGCCTCCCGTGCAGCGCCTGGTTTACCGTAGTGGCTCGACGTCGTTAAGCTCAGTTGTCCTCTAGGGTGATGGACGATTTCTCCCGATCACCTTCCTCCCCCTAGTAGTGCTTACACCTCTCCGGTGGTTTTCCCATTAACTCTCGTGAATCCTTAGTCTGCTTATCATCGCCTTGATCAATCACATTGATCACCGAGAGTTCTTCGTGCACCATCGGGAGCTTGGGTGCCTTGTACACATCGAACACCTCCACCTTGTCGTGTGCTCACATTGTTAGCTGCCCCGCAGCTACGTCAATTAGTGCTTTCCTGTTCGCCAAGAAAGGACGTCCCAAAATAAATAGGACTTCCGCGTCTGGTTCAAAATCCAGCACGACAAAATCTACTGGGAAAATCAGAGGGCCAACTTGCACCAGAACGTCCTCCACAAGGCCATCAGGTCTGGCTAAGGACTGATCCGCCAATTGCAAGATTACTGTTGTGACGGCATCAAATTTATGCTCGCTCCCAAATCACACAATCCACGAGCTCGGATGCTCTGCCCAATAGTAATCTGTATAGTAAAGCTCCCAGGGTCTTTGAGCTTTGTGGGCAGTCTGTTTTGAATCCGGGAAGTGCACTCCTCCGTTAGAGCCACCGTAGCATACTCAGTCAACCGACTTTTTTTTGCCATGATGTCCTTTATATACTTAGCATATTTCGGCACTCCCTGCAAAACATCAACAAGAGGTAAGTTAATATGTACCTGTTTTAGCACCTCCATGAATTTCTTAAAGTATGCCTCCTCCTTGTGTTTCTTTAATCGTTGAGGGAACGGGGGTGGTGGTCTTTCTGATTCAGCTTCCTTAGTCTTCCCCCTATCATCACTTTGCTCCCTCTCAACTTCTGCTGCTCCTGATTGTTGAGGTGGTCTTTCTGGTTCCACCTCTTTCAGCTGCAAACCACTCCTTGTGGTCACTGCATTCACCTGCTTGGGATTGGGATCTGTGTCGCTCGGAAGTCCTCCTCTGGGCCTTGTGTTTTGGGCTCCAGCAAATTGCCCAAATTGATATTCAAGTTCCTTGGTAGCTAACTGGTTGATTTTCACTTCGGCTGCCAATTTCACATAGTCAGCCTACAATTGAGCTTGGTTAGCTATCATGGACATGAAAATCTCCTCAATGCTGGGTGATGGTGGTGGAGGAGGTGCATTGTTGTTTCTGAATTGTGCTTGATAATTCTACTGCTCTCCTTGGTTCCTTTGCACACCCTGACCCGAACTTTGCCCCTGATGGTTGTTGCTACCCCAGGAGAAATTAGGGTGATTCCTCAAATTGGAATTGTAGCTATTACCATACTGTTGGTGGTTGTTTCTCTGTACATTTCCCAAAAAGTTTACCGAGTCAGGATTTGCTCCACAACACTCAGCTGAGTGTTCACTGCTTCCACACACTTCACACCACATCTGCTGAACTGCATTCATTGGGGCTTGAGGCTGGTTCATTGTCATGTTGCTGAAGTGGGTGTTAAGTTGATTTTGTAATGCAGCTATCTGTGCAGCAATAGCTGTGAACCCATCCACTTCTAGCACTCCTGCTGCTTTCCTTGTCCCTCCTCTTGAGGAATCAGCATTCCATTCTGGATTGCCCTGCGAAATACGGTTCAACAAGGTATACAACTCCTCATAAGTTTTCTCCAGCGCTTGTCCTCCAGCTGCTGAGTCTAGCAATATTTTTGTGTGGGGTTCCAACCCTCTATAAAAGTGTGCACCAGCACATCATTGGACTGATGATGATGAGGACAAGACAATCCCACAACATGGACTTAAATCTCTCCCACGCCTGATATAAATTCTCTCCCTCTCTCTGTTTGAAACTTAGAATCTGACTTCTAAGTCTTGCTGTTTTACCGGAGAGAAAAAACCGTATCAAAAATTTCCTTGCAAGATCATCCCACGTAGAAATAGAATTCGGTGGCTCAGGTTTCAACCACCTCTTGGCTTCTCCCAATAGAGAAAATGGGAACAATGTAAGCCGGACATAATCTGATGACACTCCAGCGGGGATATAAGTGTCACTTATCTCCAAAAAATTTTGGAGATGCTGCTGTGGATCTTCATGAGGGAGACCGGTAAACTGCCCTCTAGTGTGCAGCAATTGCACCATATTCTGCTTAAGTTCGAACCTCCCACCTGGCTCAGGTTTGCGGATGCTAGATGTGACATTATTAGCATGTGGGATTGCAACCTCGTGAACCGGCCGAGCTGCTACTTCTTCGGGCACTAACACTGCCCGTACTACCGGTGGATTCTGTTGTTGCTCCATGATCGTCTGTCTG
The DNA here is from genome assembly GCA_035772735.1 of Datura wrightii. NCBI lineage: Eukaryota > Viridiplantae > Streptophyta > Magnoliopsida > Solanales > Solanaceae > Datura > Datura wrightii. The sequence continues at coordinate 113,050,207 of JASDFA010000010.1, read as the reverse complement.
AGCAACTGCAGCTTTCTTTCTAGAGCTTCTCTCCGCTTACTATGAAATATTATTTCTGGCTCTATATACGAGTCCACCAACTCCTCGTCTCTTGCCAGTGTTCAACAGAAATTAAATCTGCAAAATATAGGCTAAGACCAAGTTGTCAACACTAAGAAAATAAAAATACAGTAAATTAACACTTAAAACAATTTCACCAATTGCCAGTCCCCGACAACAGCACCAAAAACTTGTTCGGGGTGTTATATGGGTATAAAACTCACACGCAAGCGCACGTGGTCGAACAAGTAGTAAAGTGGCTTAAGTAAGCCAAGTATCGATCCCAAAGGGACTGGGATGAAGTGCAATCTGCTCAAGTGTACTATATTTCGATTCTAAAAATGCAGACAACAGTGTAACCAAGAGTTTGATATTTTGTATTATAATTTTTATGCTAAAGCTAAAACAACTATCTAATGTGAGTCTGAACTATGAATGAGAGCATGCTGAGGTTAACGAACATGTAATGAAATTAATTATCAATGTAATTTGGTTAGTCTTTTCCTCCGGTTGCTAGCCAAGAACATTTGCCAAGAGATTAAAACTCTCGCATTTAACCTCACTTAAGAATAATGAACCATCCAGCTACATTTCTGTGATTAAATGCAATTCATGTTCTATCCATACAAACCCGTTTCCTAAATTGACTAATACGACTTTCAGGTATATTTCTATCCTGAAAGTAAATCAATTCCCAATTTTCCCAAATCAAGTAAAGATCATATCCTATTAATTCACAACTTTCCAATTTCTTGCTCTCTCAAGTGAAACCGGACTTTTTAGATGTACATTAACGTAGGCCACACATTAATACAATAAGAACAAGAATTAATAGAGCAACCATGGAAGAAAAGATGAAAAACCAAAGAATCAATGATCAAATTTCATTACAAGTGTTCATAACCTCAGCAAGAAGATGGTTTTGCCACTCATTTGTGGATTAAACATCATTAAATGAGTGTTAAACATACAAGCAATTGAATTCACGGAGAAGGAAAGAGAGAAAAACCCTGATAATTTCGTCCCCTCAACTGCCTGTAACCCACGTTCTTGCTCCACCAAGTCAAAATATTGAAAAATGAACCTAAGTGTTCTATTTATACTGGTGGGAATTTTTCCCGGAATAACGAGCAACGTGTCACGGAGTGCATCGCGGAGCACTGCCTCCGTGACACGCTATGGACGCAGACCTTCACTGGAACTTGGGGTCCAGGAAATAAAGCCCAACATGGCACGGCGTGCAACGCGGAGCCAAGCCACCGTGCCACGGACCCATCGCGAACCCACACTGGAATTGGGCTGAAAATTCCCATCCAGGCAGAAGGCCTCCGCGATGGCAGCGTGACACGGCTCCATCGCGGAGCCCCTTTATTTTATGCTGTCCAATGTCTTGTCCCTTGCTCGCATCCAAGTCCAACCCCGATATCCTCCAACATGCATTTTAGCATCCCGAAATTACATTTTACCTGCAAAACAATGCTAATCATGTTGGTTAGTATAAATTCACATTTTATTACCAATTACATGAGAATGTATACACATTGATAGATAAACAAGGCTAAAATGACACTTTTGAGTATCACTTGGGCATATAAATTTTCCCAAGATCAAGCATCAAGACAATCGTGATAAAATAGGAACCCTCATCAGAATTACCCTAGCTTGGTTGGTTATTCCTTACGACGTCTAGGCGTTAGAAGTTATTGCCTATAGGGTCAAGCCTATAAGGGCTATACAGAGTTCCATTTACTGACGCTGTAAGGGTCGTATTAAGTCCCATTTACTAAGGATGTAAGGTTCGTATAGATGTTACACCCCGTAAATTCTCGACATGTAGATGGCCTATTCGCATGTTGGTTAAGAGTTTTTGAATGCCATACATGCTAGAAAAGGCCCGGGGGAAAGACCGGATAAGAAATCCATCGAACCATCGCGGAAGGAGCCGGGGCAGAACCCCTCCGCAATGACAATGTGCCACGGAGGGAGGGCCTCCACGTTGGCTCCCTGTCACGGAGGCCCTGTCAGGGCCCAACTATATAAGCCCCTCCACTTCGGTTTTAAAGTTACTTTTCATATAATTTCCAGTAAGGTCGAGGGAAAACAGAGGGAGATGAGGTTTTGTGATAATTTTCATCCGATTACGCCATCAAACGCGGTCCAAACTCAAATTAACTCCAGATACCGAGGTATTAAGCAGCAAGGAACATTCCTACGGATTTAGTTTCATGAAATTTGGCCGGCGAATCATCGTGCTACCAAGTTAAGGTAAGTGGAATTGCTCCAAATTAGTGTCAATATACTTCTAGCCATAAAGTGAGTATTTCTCCCTTCTGGACTTTCGAGAAATAGCAAGTTGTCGACTGTTTTTTGATAAGCCAAAGTTTGGGCTATATATATATTGAAAGTGATATTTTCTTCCAGAATATTAGCGTATTTAGTTCTAATTGACATATATATGAATACAGTTGGGAGAAATAGCAAACGTACTGACCAAGCTACGCCAGTTAGTCGGGAAATCTGAAGCGAAGGTATGTAAAGCTAGTTTCCTCGGCAAGTTAGTAGTCTCGGTATAGTAAAATAATTTAAAGGCCAGTAGAATGTTTCAGAAGTCCTGTGTTATGTTTAGTATGAATATTAGTACGATATTGGAAGCATCATGTTATGTATAGCGTGAAACTTGCTAGCACGATATAAATTCTAATACAAGTGTTAGGAACTGTACAGCATGCCCAATATGTGATTTAGTAAAGTATGTTAGGACATTATCGTGTTCAGTTGAAACTTAGTAAAGCAATATAAGTATCTTTAAGGTATCTCAGAAGCAGAATGGTAGATTAAAATGAAGATAAGAAAGCATGTTAGAAATAGTAAATCATGTTACTATGAAACTCAGTTATACAAAATGGTTCCCAGCAGAAAAACTATATCTTGTTCAACATTAGACTCAGCACAGTATGAAAGAAGATTATATACATATACCATTATCAGTCTCAGCATGTATTAAATACACACATATCACTATCACTAGTTCGGCATATAGTATGTACATATATATTATCATCACTAGCTTCAGCATGTGATATATGGAGTTAGTATTACTAGTTGAGACCACTGTATTGTTTTGGGGTTGGATTACCAAGCATTCATGACCGCCCCAGGGTTAATAGTTGTATCGACACGTCCGCCAGAGGGCGAGGATACGTCACTCTATGGAGTGGCATGCCGTCCCACAGGGGACGAAGATGGGATGCTGGTTTTCCCCATAATGTGCCTTGGTCGGCCTTTATACACCCCCGTCGAGCGGGTACGCCCGGGGTGTTGATTCAAGAGTCCTCCAGACTCAGATATAGTTATAGTAAAGGGCTCAGTGAACCCAAGTGCATACCCAGGGGATCGACAGGATGCTTATAGTTATTATAGGAGATGGGACGACTGGGGTAGGGTCATAGATTGCGTGTTGATTGTACCTCCCAGCTTATGGGGGCCGGGTAAGGTTTCTGTGTGCTATGTTTTGTTATGTTATGTTATGCCATGTTATGCTAGATACAAGTAGATCGGCAGTAGAGTGATACATTTCCATGTATGACTCCTACTCCTTCCAGAATAGTTGAGAATAGGCTTAGCTTTACATTTTCAGTCAGTTTAGTCTATTCCTTTCTATTTAAGTTCCATCAGCTGTATTGTTGTTTTCAGATATTATTCAGATGTTGCTTTACATACTCAGTACCATTGGTACTGACACCCGTTGGGGGCACTGCATTACTTGCCTGCAGGAACTCATAGACGAGGAGTCGATACCTCGTGATTCCATCCAGCACACAGAGTCATCAGCCCCAGTCATCCGAAGCTAAATAGCTAGAGGTTTATCCCTTTTCTTTTGTTGTATAGTATGGGTAGGCCAGGGCCCTGTACCGACCATCTTTTCAGTATTCTTAGAGGCTTGCAGTCTGTATATATTTCCCTATGGTTAATTGTGTCGGTCGTGTGGGGCCGTGCGTATGTTTAGTTATTTATGTTGGCCGTGTGAGGCCTTTATACAGTCAGTAGTGGTGACCTTGCCGATCACGTAGCTGTTCAACATTTGTTATATTGATTTAGAGTTAACTAGACAGCATGGTGGCCTTGTCGGCCCACGTAGGTTCCCCTATATAAATGTGACTCTGGTTAGCTGATGTTATAGTACAGGTGGCTATAGGCCTAGTCGGCCAGAGGCTGTATTTACAACCGTTATATAGCCCGTTGTTTCCGTAAATCAGAGTTAGAGCCAGCCAGGCACCAGATGTGCTTAGGCTCAGTAGTCTAGCAGTTCAGATCCTAATAGGGCACCAGGTGCCAGTCATACCCCCAAGGCGGGGCGTGAAAACTTGGTATCAGAGTAGGTCGTATCCCAGGGAGTCTGAAAGCCATGCTAAGTAGAGTCTTGTCTATGGATGTGTCGTGCACCACATGCTATAGACAGGAGGCTGCAAGGCATGATTGGGTTGTTACTTTTTTCTTCTTATTCAGTCGTGCTATAGAGCGATACAATATAGGGTTGAGTCCCTATAACTTATCATACTCTTTGGTTACAGATACAAAGTCAGGTTAGCGACACCCTATCACAGGAAGAAGATTGGATATAGCACCAGAAGAGGGCACCAGCCAGTTGCAGGGTAACTACAGTGGCAGGAGAAGGTATCAGGGACCTCCCAATGTGACACCTCTATCGATACTATCCCCAGTATATTTCCATAACTTCAGAGTAGGAAGTTAGAAGCATAGCGTACATACAAGGTGATTTATTTTTTAAATATATAAGATCTGACTAAGATGATAAATAATATTAGATTATTAGAGAAATGTGAGATAGAGAGGGAAATGTAGGATCCCCACCTCCATTCTTTCAAATGTGGTATAGTTCCATGTCTTCGTTTTGTTGCAGTAAGAAAAGATTATTCCCACCTCTTAGTTTTGATTCCAGTATAGCAAAGGGCATAAGGATTGAGGTGATGTTGCCCAAAGTAAGCAGTAAGTGAAGATGCATTGGTTGATTCTAGAAAGTGTTAGAAGGAGTAAGGAGCCCTTATGATTACGTAAGTTGTGCAGACCCTCACGGTAATAAGTTAGAAGAGAAAGTAAGACCACTAGCCTACTCGAAGTGGGCGTAGGAGATCCGTCAGTGATGGACTTCCAGTAATAGTCAGGTTCAAGTCAGAAAAAGACTGAATCCGCCGTAGCATGCTAACGATGGCAGGATATTTTTGCAAGATAATAGTTATAATCTTAGCTGTGACATCGAAAGACAGGGAGATTATATGAATAAGATGGGTCCGACTGCAAGTCAGAAGAAGTATAGGTTGAAACTTGACTGGTAACCTTATTGACAATGTAAGGAAGGTGCCTTGAACCCCAGAGCTCAATTTAAGGAAGATGAGGGTAAAGAGTCTGAATACCAGATTTTGAGGGGAAATTAGAATCACCTCTAGATTGATAGAACATTGTGTATTAAGGACTAAAGTTCGGACTGACAGATAAGAGATAGTAAGATTGAGTTTAGAATGTTGCGGTACGTCCGCCTAAGGAGAAGGTAAGAGGGTGTCGACCCGGAGACTCTAATCAAGTGTGGCCTAGAGGCAAGGTTCAACAGATAGTCACAGACCCTTAATATAATGCCAAGTAAGGCCACAAGGTTCGGATGTTGACCCCATGTTATAAGAGTGGCGGAATTTCAATTAGCAGACCATACCTAAGGTGCATGTGCTTGTTGCTTCCAGAATGGAACGAAAATCTAATGAAATGATATGAGAGGACAAGAGATATCATTAGATTGTAGAAGCAGTATATCATGTGCAGTATGAAATTCAGTAAAGCATGTCAGAGATTACGTATTACTACAAAACTCAATATGTAGTGTACATAGTTGTTAATATATATATATACATATATCAAATATGCTGTGAGTAGTTGCCAATAGGGGTTATAGTCACACAAATTCTAGTTAGCTGCTAGGAAGTATACACAGATCGTACTGCAGGACCCCTCCCCCAAAAAGGGCAATATTTAGATTTCAGAAGCTAACAAGAGTTAGTAGCCTGAATCAGGTGGTTAGGTGATACGGGCGCAGTTAGATGGTCTAATGACCAGTTGGCGCCTGCATTAGCATGGAAGCATCCCTAAAGACCAATAACATTATCACATGTGCCAGAACCAAAAACAGAGACCGAATAAGCATACTCCAGAGGTTAGAAACACTAGAATTCTTCGGTATGTTAAGTGGTCGTACATTGTTTTTCCAGCCTTGTAGGTGAGAGTCAGCCTTAGTCAACTTAGCAGTTATCATGAAGGAAACCCCGAAAGTTAGCCAGCCGTCCCAGTCGGATAAACCCGTGGGTACCCCAAGAAGGGGGTCCACATCAGTAGTTAGTGACAGACTAGTACCCCAGTCGGTTCTCGTAAGATATTCAAATACAGAGTCCTTGGAGAAGGACAGTCTTTACAGAATTGCTTATAAGACCAAGAACCTCTCAGAACAGTAGTATAGATCCGAGTGGATACGAAAAAGGCATAAAAAATTGGTAGAACTCTGCTAGCACAGTGTCTACTAAGACTAGGAAATTGGCAGGTTCCCTGTGAAGATCCAGAGACTAGTCGCCTGAGGGTAAGTCTGACTAAGCCCAGCTCTACAATTGTCCAATTAGAATAACAAAGCAGTTAGCTATCCACAGCTCAGCAGTTAGGCATGAGCTGCAGATGCCCAAGTAGGACATTTAGAGCATAGTTAGATTACTTCCGCATTCGGGTCATTCAGCCCAGTTATTCAGTTATTCAGCCAGATTATTAGAGATCATGATCACTATCAGGATCCTCTGATCAGATACGTGCACTTGGTGTACAGGCAGTCATACAGATTATTCCAGCAGCGAGTTGCATTAGCATGCGGCCTAGAAGGCCAGATAAGCTCTAGCTATTCAAATAGATTACCTGATAGTTTTTTTTTCCAGTATAATAAACCAGGTGGGTTGACTCAGGACATAGCTATGCCTCTTTGGAAGTGGGAAGCAGTAAACATGGACTTTGTAGTAGGAGTACCCCGTACCAGGCATAGAAATGATTCAATTTGGGTAATTATTGACAGACTGACGAAATCAGCCTATTTCCTGCTAGTGAAAGCCATTTTCTCTGCCGAAGACTATGCCAAACTGTATATCAGAGAAATAGTTAGATTACACGGTGTTCCAGTATCTATTATCTCTGATAGAGGAGCATAGTTTATAGCTAGATTTTGGCAGTCATTTCAGAGAGGCCTAGGAACGTAGATTAATTTGAGCAAAACATTCCACCCTCAGATGGATGGGCAGGCTGAACGCACTATTCAGACGCTCGAGGATATGCTATGGGCGTGTGTGCTAGACTTTGGAGGTAGCTGGGACGAGCATTTGCCACTAATTGAGTTTGCTTATAATAATAGTTATCACTCAGCTATCCAGATGGTGCCCTTTGAGGCACTGTATGGGTGAAAATGTAGATCGCCAGTTGGCTGGTTTGAAGTAGGAGAGTCAGCACTGATTGGGCTAGATATTATTCATCAGTCAGAGGAGAAGGTAAAGCTTATCATAGAACGCCTACTGACTGCACAGAGCCGCCAGAAATCATATGCCGATGTGCGGCGCAGGGACCTGGAATTTAAGGTAAATGACTGGGTATTTTTGAAAGTATCTCCAATGAAAGGGGTGATGAGATTCGGCAAGAAAGGTAAGCTCAGTCCAAGATTCGTTGGGCCTTATGAGATCCGACGGAGAGTAGGCCGAGTGGCATACGAATTGAACTTGCCTCCAGAATTAGAATCCGTTCATCCAGTTTTCCACGTATCTATGCTAAGAAAGTACATAGGAGACCCATCCAGAGTAGTCCCGGTCCAGGATATCCCGGTTACGGGGGATCTAGCCTATGAAGAGGTTCCAGTAGCTATCTTAGACAGACAGATTCGTAGATTGAGAACTAAAGATATTGCATCTGTCAAGGTACTGTGGCGTAACGGGAATCGATAGGAGATAACTTGGGAGGCAGAGGAAGATATGAAAATCAGATATCCTCACTTGTTTCAAGCCTAGTCAGTCAAGAGGTATGTTAGTATTGTTATTTTATATAGTGCCTTATAGTGTATGCATAAACGAGATAATCGACTCCAATCTTTTGTTAGATGATTGCTATAGTGTTGTGTGGAGTACCTATATTGGGCTTTTTTGTATTTCAGGTTTTTGAGATAGTCCATATTACAGGGGAAACTCTGCCAAAATTTTTCTAGAAATAACTTGAGTAAGTCGAGAATTCTTATAAATAGAAGTTCACATTCAAGGACGAATGTTCTTAAGGGGGGGGAGAATGTTACACCCCGTAAATTCTCGACATGTAGATGGCCTATTCACATGTTGGTTAAGAGTTTTTGAATGCCATACTTGCTAGGAAAAGGTCCGGGGGAAAGACCGGATAAGAAATCCGTCGAACCATCATGGAAGGAGCCGGGGCAGAGCCCCTCCGCGATGGCAACATGCCACGGAGGGAGGGCCTCCGTGTTGGCTCTATGTCACGGAGACCCCGTCCACGCCCAACTATATAAGCCCCTCCACTTCGGTTTTAAAGTTACTTTTCATATAATTTCCAGTAAGGTCGAGGGAAAACAGAGGGAGACGAGGTTTCGTGATAATTTCCTTCCGATTACGCTGTCAAACGCGGTCCAAACTCAAATTACCTCCAGATACCGAGGTATTAAGCAGCAGGGAGCATTCCTACGGATTTAGTTTCGTGAAATTTGGCCGACGAATCATCGTGCTACCGAGCTAAGGTAAGTGGAATTGCTCCAAATTAGTGTCAATATACTTCTAGCCATAAAGTGAGTATTTCTCCCTTCTGTACTTTTGAGAAATAGCAAGTATTTGATCATTTTTCGATAAGCCAAAGTTTGGGCTATATATATATTGAAAGTGATATTTTCTTCTAAAATATTAGCGTATTTAGTTCTAATTGACATATATATGAATACAGTTGGGAGAAATAGCAGAAGTACTGACCAAGCTACGCCAGTTAGTTGGGAAATCCGAAGCGAAGGTATGTAAAGCTAGTTTCCTTGGCAAGTTAGTAGTCTCGGTATAGTAAAATAGTTCAAAGGCCAGTAGAATGTTTCAGAAGTCGTGTGTTATGTTTAGTATGAATATTAGTACGATATTTGAAGCATCATGTTATGTATAGCGTGAAACTTGCTAGCACAATATAAATTCTAATACAAGTGTTAGGAACTGTACAGCATGCCCAGTATGTGATTTAGTAAAGTATGTTAGGACATTATCGTGTTCAGTTGAAACTTAGTAAGGCAATATAAGTATCTGTAAGGTATCTCAGAAGTAGAATGGTAGATTAAAATAAAGTTTAGAAAGCATGTTAGAAATAGTAAATCATGTTACTATGAAACTCAGTTATACAACATGGTTCCCAGCAGAAAAACTATATCTTGTTCAACATTAGACTCAACACGGTATGACAGAAGATTATATACATATACCATTATCAGTCTCAGCATGTATTAAATACACATATATCACTATCACTAGTTCAGCATATAGTATGTACAGATATATTATCATCACTAGCTTCAGCGTGTGGTATATGCAGTTAGTATTACTAGTTGAGACCACTGTATTTTTTTGGGGTTAGATTACCTAGCATTCATGACCGCCCTAGGGTTAGTAGCTATATCGACTCGTCTGCCAGAGTTCGAGGATATGTCACTCTATGGAGTGGCATGCCGTCCCACAGGGGACGAAGATGGGATGCTGGTTTTCCCCATATTGTGCCTTGGTCGGCCTTTATACACCCCCGTCGAGTGGGTACGCCCGGGGTGTTGATTCAAGAGTCCTCTGGACTCAGATATAGTTATAGTCAAGGGCTCAGCGAGCCCAAGTGCATACCCAGGGGATCGAGAGGATGCTTATAGTTATTATAGGAGATGGGACGACCGGGGTAGGGGCATAGATTGCATGTTGATTGTACCTCCCGGCTTATGGGGGCCGGGTAAGGTTTGTGTGTGCTATGTTTTGTTATGTTATGTTATGCTAGATACAAGTAGATCGACAGTAGAGCGATACATTTCCATGTATGACTCCTACTCCTTCCAGCATAGTTGAGAATAGGCTTAGCTTTACATTTTCAGTCAGTTTAGTCTATTCCTTTCTATTTAAGTTCCATCAGCTGTATTGTTGTTTTCAGATATTATTCAGTTGTTGTTTTACATACTCAGTACCATTGGTACTAACGCCCGTTGGGGGCACTGCATTACTTGCCTGCAGGTACTCATAGACGAGGAGTCGATACCTCGTGATTCCAGCCAGCACACAGAGTCATCAGCTCCATTCATCCGAAGCTAAATAGCTAGAGGTTTATCCCTTTTGTTTTGTTGTACAGTATGGGTAGGCCGGGGCCCTGTCCCGACCATCTTTTCAGTATTCTTAGAGGCTTGCAGTCTGTATATATTTCCCTGTGGTTAGTTGTGTCGGTCGTGTGGGGTCGTGCGTTTGTTTAGTTGTTTATGTTGGTCGTGTGAGGCCTTTATCAAGTCAGTGGTGGTGACCTTGCTGGTCACATAGTTGTTCAGCATTTGTTATATTGATTTAGAGTTAACTAGACAGCATGGTGGCCTTGTCGGCCCGCATAGGTTCCCCTATATAAATGTGACTCTGGTCAGCTGATGTTATAGTACAGGTGGCTATAGGCCTAGTCGGCCGGAGGCTGTATTTATAGCCGTTATATAGCCCGTTGTTTCCGTAAATCAGAGTTAGAGCCAGCCAAGCACCATATGTGCTTGGGCTCAGTATTCTAGCAGTTCAGATCCTAATAGGGCACCAGGTGCCACTCGTACCCCCCAAGGCGGGGCGTGACAACGGAGTTCCATTTACTAAGGCTATAAGGGCCGTATTTAGTTCCATTTACTGAGGCTGTAAAGGCCATACAGAGTTCCATTTACTGAGGCTGTAAGGGCCATACAGAGTTCCATTTACTGAGGTTGTAAGGGCCGTATTAAGTCCTATTTACTGAGGTTGTAAAGGCCCTATTGAGTTTTCTTTACTGAGACCATGAGGGATATAATGGATTCCGTTAGATTGAGGCCACGAGTGCCACCCCGAGTTACAATTTATTCAAAAGTCCTTAGTGGTCAGGTAAGTGGAGGGGATCTTGTTTGCACCTGTTGGGGCTTAAGGGGGCCCAGGTAGGTTTTCCTGTGTTGTTTGTACCTTCTAGGCTTATGGGGGCCAGGTTAGGTTCTTATTTGTATTCTTGCCTGCCAGTTATAGTTTATGAATGTGTAATCATACAGTCTTAGCTCACGTACATGTAGTGTTTTGTTAAATGTAGATTACAAAAAAGCAAGCTTACAGGTTAATCTTGTTGCCCTTCTCTTTCTATTTATTTTCAGTCTTTATTAGCTTATTTATTTCCTTACATATTCAGTACATATTATACTGACGTCGTCCTTTGGGCGCTGCATTACTTGCCTGCAGGTTTAGAAATACAAAATTTAAGGTCTTCAGTAGCAGCTGTTCAGAGTCAGCAGTTGGCGAGCTCCTTTCATCCAAAGTTTCCATGTGATAGAGGTTCAGTCTTTCTTTATATAGCTTTGGGTAGGCCGGGGCCCTGTCCCGACCACTAATTGTATTCTTAGAGGCTTGCAGACTATAGTTGTTCGTTAATTAGCTATTGTTGGCCGTGTGGGGCCCATATACATCTTATTTTACGTGTTGTCCGTGTGGGGCCTAATATAGCGTTGAATTTTCATTTCAGTTATAGCTAGATATCATGGTAGTCTGGTCGGCCAGTATAGGATTTCTTGTTATTGTTGATTCTAGTTAGCTAGTTTTTTTTACCGGTGGGTAGCGGCCTTATCGGCCGGAGGCTGTGTTTACAGCCGAGATATAGCCCATTGTTTTCTTGCATGGAGTTGCAGGCCTTCACCAGACATGCATATAAGCCTAGCCTGACCAGTCAAATTCCAGTGGGGCACTAGGTACCTGTCATGCCTCCCAAGGTGGGGCGTGATAGAAGGTCTATGCTGAAGTCTATTTCCCGTTCGAGAGGGACTCTGGGAAGATCTTTGGGAAATATGTCTAGGAACTCAATGACAATTGGAACTGACTGGATAGTTGGGGTCTCAGAGCTGGAATTTTTAACCCAAACTAGGTGATAAATGAACCCTTTAGTAATGAGCTTCCTTTCCTTAAGGTAGGAAATAAACTAATCCTTAAGCGCTGAACTACTGCCCATCCATCCTAAAACTGGCTCATTTGAAAACTGAAATCTGACGACTCTAGTTCTGCAGTCGATTGAGCCATAATTGGAGTCTAACCAATCCATGCTAAGAATGATATCGAAATCGATCATGTATAACTCTACTATATAAGCTGGAATGACCTTATTCAATATTGAGAGTGGGAAATTTCTATACACGCGGCAAGCTCTAACTGACTCACCAATTGAGGTAGAGATTGAGAATGGCTCTGAGAGGACTTCTAGACAGATTTCAAACTGGATAGCTACATAAGGAGTCACGAATGATAGTGCGGCTCCTGGATCTATTAGGGCATACACATCTAGGTGGAAGAGACATAACATACCCGTGACCACGTTAGGTGAGCTCTCCTGATCCTGACGAGAGGACAAAGCATAAAAGCGATTTGGCATTGACCGCCATCCGTACTTGAAGTGTTGGCCTGCTGAGATGGTCGGCCTGCTGGAGCTGCTGAAGTGGTAGAATGTGATCTCTCCCGTCCTGCTGACAGAAATTCCCTTAGCCGGTGACCTAGCTGTCCATACCCAAAGAAACCCTCTTTTGCCTACAGGCATTGACCTGGATGATTCTTGCCACACTTAGGGCAAGCTAGATAATTGTTGTTGGCACTGTAATCCTGGGACTGAGTGCCAGATACTCCACCCTTCCAATCCTTACGGGATTGGAAAGTAGGGCGCTGGCTTATGTGGGTGTTGGACTCCTCTACTGCTGTTGCAGCTGGGGGTGGCTACTACCGCCAAACCTCTGGTGGGCATAATCTGATTGCAGTCCTAGCTCGTTATTCTCCCGCTTCATATCTTTCAACTTTTCCGCCTCAATCTACTGGGCATGAACAATTAGGCTAGAGAGCTTAATATCTTTTATGAGCATCGCAGTCCTGCACTCCTTAAGTACCAGGTTTGATACTCCATTGACGAACTTAAGCATATGAGCCCTTGGCTAAGCTACCATCTCCGGAGTATATCTTGATAACCGTATGAACTCCTATGCATATTCCTCCACTTTCCTATTACCCTTCTTTAAATTCATGAACTCTGCAACCTTAGCGTCCCATAACTCCCGGGGAAAGAATCCATCTAAGAATTCTGTGGTGAACTCCTCCCACTCCATCGTTTCTGCTCTTGCTGGTCTCCCTTCCTTCCACTGATTGTACTTGATCTGTGCCACACCTTTCAACTAGTAGGCAGCCAGATCAGTACTCTCAGTGGAACTAACACCAAAAATCTTGGTGATCTTCCGTACCTTATCCATGAACTCCGATGGGTCTAGAGGGTTCATTCGGGTGAAGTCCCGAACTCTGGCAGCTGCTGTTGGCCCATTTGAGTTTATCGGAACCACCTACTGGTTCACTTGGTGTGTTACTATCTGAGCCAGTTGCTGGATTGCCACTTGGAACTCTTATGAGGACACTTGATCATCTTGAGGGTTGTTGGAGCTAGTGGGGCAGGTCGGTTAGCGTTGCTAGGCCCTCTTCTATTCCCGTGTCATGGAGGCATAATTTTACTAAAATGAGACAAAGAACGAGTTAGGAGAACGTTTCTGGAATTGAAATTCAAGAACGATAAGGAGTATGAAGAAAAGAGAGTTTTCCTAATAACATATCGTAGCCTCCCCATCATAAGTGTGGCACACTTCACACCCGTGAAAAGGACTCTACTTGACACGGCTTCCAGACATTCTAGGATACTCTAAACCTAGTACTCTGATACTAAGTTTGTCACTACCCGAGTCTATACCCTGGACGAGACATGATACTTGTAGTCACAAGTAACCCCAAGCCAACCCATGGTCTATCATTACACTGGTAAACTGAGTAATCATCGGCGGAAGCCTTAAATTAATAAAATCATTTAACAAAACTGAGTTGACAAGAGTTAATATATCTGAAAGAAAATACAATATTGAATATCTATGTCTATGTCTGAAAGCCATCTACTAATTATGAGTTGTTGGGACAAGCACCCAGCTAACTCTAAAGTCTAACAGAAATAAAATAACAGACAATAAACATCATCCTCGAATCTACTGAAGGAATGTACTAACGATGTTGGGGCTAAGGGTCTGTGCTTGTATCATGATACGATACAACATAGAAGGTATATGTCAGTACTTGGAATGTACTGAGTAAGCGAGAGATAATAAACATGAAAGAGCAAGTAACCAAACTGAGATGACATGAAATGACCAACTGAAATACTGAAAATTGAACAACTAAAATAACAGATATGGTCAATAATGATCCTGGCTAATGGTCATAGACATGTTCTAAATCTGAAATACTGAGCTAAGCTAAACTGAAAATGTACTGAGCTGAGCTAAGCTGAAACTGCACTGACTAGTGGAAGAGTCTATAACCGATATATAAGCACGTGACCTAGACGTAGAGTTCGATGTATGCGCCCTATCGATAGGACCCAATATACATTTCTAGGGTATAAAGGCATGAACTGGGTGATCACAAATATGGGGCCATTGGGCCAATAAAATAACCTATGGTGGCAACATAGTTTTGGGAACCTAGGTGCTTTGGAACCACGATCCGCTCGGTGCTAAGTCCTACTCCCACCGGATAGTCCTAGTCTGACTACTAATTTATAGCTTGAAACTGGGGTCCAAGACTAAATCAGGGATACTTGTCTTATTAGACCAAATTTTGTAACTGGTGTTCTAAAAATGGTCAGAGCTTCTTATTGGGAAGCGTCATAACCGTCTAATGAATAAACTAAAACTGAGGCTAGTGGTTCTAAGACTGGTTAGAGCTGCTTGTATGGAAGCTTCATAACTATACAAATAACAACTAATATCTGATATCTGATAACTGAGTCTGATAACTGATATCCGGGAGGCACTACTGACACCTCAAGAAAAGACTATAGTCAAACTGATCAGCTGACATTTTTGAAAATAATGAATATGCTAATATTCTGACTGAAACTGGACTAGCATGCAACTAACTGAGATTTCAACTGATATTAATAACAGGAGAATCCTAACATTGATAGAATCAAGCAATATGAATAAGTAATCAATTATGCAAGACTCTAATTTGCTGCATTCAAAAACTAGGGCTGGAATCCATTTACAGGAACTAGTGTCAACATAGTCACAAGATAGTGGAAATATAACAAAAATTAACATGAATAATATTCCACATGATGTAGACTGAATCTGGCTGAAAATTTATTCACATTCGAAAATTCAGGGCCTAGAATTGATAGGAAAATTTAGATAGATTTTGGGGCACAAGGGAAGGAAAATTCCGTTGATAAATTCTCACATACTTAGTGATGAATTTATTGGGAAGGATCTAGAGAATCTATGGAGGAATTGAAAGCCCTAGCTTTGTCCTGAGAAGCCTATTTGTCTGCTCCTTCATACAGAATCTTAGTGTTGAGAGAGGAATGAGTGGATTACGTCGACTACCCCTCTAAACCATTGAATATAACCGAAAACGACATAGTTTAGGGAACAAAAAGGTGGGAAGTTACAAAAATATCTCGGGGAGAATGTATGGAAAACTACCCGATAGGGGCCCATTGGGTCACACAATGACTCGTTAGTTGACAACATGACTCATTGGGACTAGTTGTTTGTCCTGGGCTCAAACCTAGGGCTTATTGGAACTGGCAACGGGTGGGAACCACGACTTATTGGAAGAACCAATGGGTCGTTTGTACCTCCCATTGTTACTGGCAGAAAAATTGCGAAACCCAACAACGAGTCTCGTTGGTAGAACCAACAGGTCATTGTATTTACTCGTTATCTCTGCTGGTAAATTTTGAGGATCCCTAGACTTGTCACCACCAGTGGACACAACGACTCATTGTGTGATACAACGGGTCATTGTTGCCACTCATTGTCATTGAAGGAGTTGGTTGAGAAATACCTTGGAGCACCAACTAACGAGCCACACCATGAGTCACTGTATCAAACAATGACTCGTTGGTTGACTCGTGGGTTCCTGGAAAGGGATCACTAGGTTTTGAGCTAGGGATGCAACGAGTGATAGGATGAGTTGTTGCTCCTCACAATGGGTCATTCCATGTCGCATTGGTCCTCAATAGATCATGGAAGGGTTGACCACGACCCAAACAACGAGTTGTTAGAGCTGACGACGACTCGTTGTCTCGGTCATTCTTAGGAAAAAATTTCTTATTTAATCTGCTAAATCTGAGTGTGGTCTAGGAAAGTTTCGGGGTGTTATAGATTCCTTGGCTAGATATTCGCCAGCATTTCCTTATACTACCCCATTCAGGGTATATGGGTTTATAATAACTCTTGCACCGGAGTATGTGGAGCCTGCACTACAGCCACATTATGAGGAGACATGGATATCTCGTGAATTCAGAACATTCTTAGATTTGCTCATATGGTGTTTATTGATGATATTCTGGTATATTCATGTTCAGAAGATGAGCATAGAGATCATCTACAAACAATACTCCAGGTATTTAAGTTGACTAGTAGAAGATAGAGGCTATAAAGACTTAGCCCAGACCCACGACTCCGACAGAAGCTCGAGGCCTTCTGGGGTTAGCTGGGTATTATAGAAAGTTTGTGGAAGGATTCACTACCTTATCAGTGCCATTGACGAAGCTGACTTAGAAAGCAGCTAAGCTCCAGTGGACTGAGGTTTGTGAGCAAAGTTTCTAGGGGCTCAAAGATAGATTGACATATGCACCAGTATTAACCTTTCTAGAGGTCTACGTTGTATACTGTGACGCTTTAGGTGCTGGGTAATGATGTGTTTTGATGTAGCACTATAAGTTGATTGCTTATGCTTTGAGGTAGTTAAGGAATCAAGAGAAGAACCACCCAACCCATGATCTAGAATTAGTTGCAGTTGTTCATGCTTTAAAATTTTTGAGGAATTATTTATATGGTATACATGTAAACATATTCACTGATCATAGGATCCTCCAGTATATTTTTTTTTAGAAAGAGTTGAATTTTCACAATGTCGCTGGCATGAGTTGCTGAAGGACTACGACGTAGACATCTTGTATCACCTAGGGAAGGCTAACAGTGTAATTGATGACCTTAGTCGTAGATCCATGGGTAACCTATCGTATTTGAGGCTAGAAAAGGGAGAATTAACTTGAGAGTTGGTCCAGTTGGCTAGTTTAGGAGTCTGGTTGATTAACCCAGAGGATAGAGGGGTTCTGATCCAGAATACTACAGTATCATCCCGATTATGGAGGCGAAAGAGCGATAGTATGAAGACCTATCCTAGTACAGCTTCAAGGCAAGGCTCAGTAGGAGGAGTCTTTGGCCTTTGAGATAACAAGGGATGGTGTCTTGAGATTCAGGGGTAGGCTATGCTAGCAGATTATAGCGGAGGTACATTATTCTCATTATTCTCTTCACCCGGGTTCGATGAAAATGTACCATGATATAAAAGAGATTTATTGGTTGTGTGGGATGAAGAAAGATATTGCTGAGTTTATAACACAGTGTCCCAATTGCCAGCAGGGAAAAGCTGAATGGAAAAAACCCGACAGGCTGACTCAGGAGATAGTCGTGACTATAAAGAAGTGGGAAGTAATTAATATGGATTTTCTTATACGTCTACTTTGTACCAGGTATAAATTTGACTCAATTTGGGTCATTATTGATAGGTTGATGAAATTAGCCCATTTCTTGCCAGTTAGGACTACGTCTAAAGAAAGAATATGCAGAGCTGTTCTGCATGGTGTCCCAGTATTTATCATCTCTGACAGGGGGGCAAAGTTTACCGCTAGATTTTGGAAGTCATTTCAGAAAGGTTTGGGGACACAGGTTAAC
This sequence comes from Datura wrightii, assembly GCA_035772735.1. Taxonomy (NCBI): domain Eukaryota; kingdom Viridiplantae; phylum Streptophyta; class Magnoliopsida; order Solanales; family Solanaceae; genus Datura; species Datura wrightii. The sequence goes on along the minus strand of JASDFA010000010.1, from coordinate 113,032,071 downwards.
TTGAGTACATCTTTCCACCCCTAGTCAGATAGCCAAGTAGAGCGCACCATTCAGACACTCGAAGATGTGTTGCGGGCGGGTGTGCTAGACTTTAGAGGAAGTTGTGATGAACACCTACCTCTTATTGAGTTTTCATATAATAACGGTGACCATTCTACCATCAATATGGCACCCTATGAGGCTTTATATGGGATTAAATGTGGGTCCCCCATAGGATTGTTTGAAGTAGTTGAGTCTGGGTTTGTCGGACTTAACACGATACATCAATTAGAAGACAAAGTTAAACTTATCAGAGAGCATTTACTAACAGCCCAGAGTCGTCAAAAGTTCTATTCTAATACATAACATAAAGACTTAGAGTTTTATATTAATGACTGGGTATTCCTAAAGGTTAGCCTGTGAAGGGCGTTATGAGATTTAGAAAGAAGAGCAAGCTTAGCCCCAGATTTATTGGGCCATACCGGATCCTCCAGAAGATAGGCTGAGTGGATTATGAGTTAGAATTACATTTAGGGCTAGTATTTGTTCATCTAGTCTTTCATGTATCGATTATACAAACGTGGATAGAAGACCCTTCTTAGATCGTCCTAGTAGAGGATGTTCAGGTCACAGAGGAGTTATCCTACGAGGAGACTCCAATAGCTATACTAGATCGACATGTCCGCAGATTGAGGACCAAAGATGTAGTCTCTATTAAAGTATTATGGAGGAACAAAAATATAGAAGAGATGATTGGGAAAGCCGAGAACGACATGAGGTCTAAATATCCTCACTTGTTCTAGACCCTATGATAATAGGACATAGACTCAGACAGTTACAGTTGAGGTGAGATAGTTCTCAGGTGTTGTATTGTTTCTTTTGTTACTATTGTTGTTAGTCGCTCACTTATTTGTTATGGAGCTATGTTATTCAATTGGTTTTAGCGTCTTGTGAAACACCTATATTGGACTTTTTTGCCTTTTAGGTTTTCATATAGTCCATATTATAGAGGAGACTCTGCCAAAAATTCTCTACTAGTGCCTAAGAACTGAGTCTCTTAAGATTGAATTACATTTGAGGATGAATGTCCCTAAGAGGGGAAGGATGAACGCCCCTTGAATATGTGTCGATGGGCACAGTGAGAACATAAATTCCTCAGGATAAATTTTTGTTTTTATATTACCCGAAAGTGAAATAGTAAGGAATTAATGTTTCCCAAGAAGGATCGCCCTCGTATGTCGAGCGACAGCAGGATGGCTGAAGAGTCACGTGCATAGACAAACGTCGACAGGGAGCCACGCACGTGTCGGAGCACAGGGCCGCGTGACGCGCAGGCAGCCGCAACGCATGGAGCTGTGCAATGCACAGGGAGTAGCTTGTTGCGGACCCCTACCACCACCTCCCATATATATATATATATATATATATATATATATGTTTTTCTTATGGTGGTTTCACTTAAAAACATTTCCTGGAAAGAGAGCTTCGGTTAGGGAAAATTCCCTCTTCAATATTTTGTCAAGTAAAGGTAAATTATGTTATGAAATCATCTCCAATCACCAATTTCTCTTAGGTAATGAATCCCGGGCCTATGAAGAACATATCTACAGAGTTGAATCATTGAAATTAGCTCAGATTAATGGAGCCTTATGGAGTAGAAGCAGTAGAAATTATCTCTATTCAAGTATAGTACATCTAAAGTGATAGTAACTACTTCTACCCTTTTAATCTATAAGAATTCATAAGATTCTGCTAAGCCGAACTTGTTATGACTTTTTATTGTTATTTTTTGTGGTATGATGTTGTTGGCCTACTTCTTGAAGGTGAGTAGCCTTGCTTCCTTGACATAGAAGCTAAAATACAGAGGAATTGTGAGTTCTTAATCAAAGCAGGGTTTGTTGAGTAGAGTTCGACAATTGAGGTATGTTAAGGCTAACCTCTTTTGGCAAGTTATTCCCTTCTTATAGTTTATACGACTTGTACCTTCATAGTAGTTCGTGATTATGTGTGTTGTAGTTAGCTGCTATGAGATGAATTGACATTAGAGTGAAGTAAACCTTGTCGAGATTGATTATATTCAGCTTTGTTCCTCACTAGAAGCGACATAAAGATTTCCTATTTGTTTATTTGTCATCTAGAAGGACTAGTGATGTTTATCTGTCGTTCTAAGGCTATAGAGGCTTGTGGTTAGCTGTTAAGCATACGTTGTTTTAATTGGGCAGCATTGGGCATAAATTGGCGATATAACTTTCTGTTTGACGTCTATATATACAGTAAAGCTCACCTACAGGCCATTCGCATACCTTAACACCTATAAGAATAGAATCTTGATAGAGTGTCCTTACCTTTGAGACAGTGGCACCAGGGTTGCCTAATGAACTGGGTGGTAGCTTGCTAGGTGAAGTACCTACTGTTAGTGATCTTATAGCTTCTTTCGACTTACAAGTGGTCGTATTGGTCGCTCAAGAAACCACCCTAGTTGTTATAAGTCTGATGGACTATGTGAGCCTCTGACTATTCATACAGATGCCCACATACATGTTGCCTAGAAGGGCTAAGTCTATGTATACTTGCATTCGGGGATACAGATTACTCACAAGAGCTATATACTATCTAGGCAGATTAGATTAATGCCTATGGACTTAGAACCTTTGTATTACTGTTTTATCTTCATGTTAATAATTGTTGTGGGTACCTAGAGGCTATTGTGGTTGACAACTTAGAATCATATCCAGTCATTAGCAGCCCTGTAGTCATTCTAGGTGGGGGAATCATATAGTTGGTCACCTATGAACTTGATGTTTGTTGATGAACTACTATGGTTCTAGTATGACATTCAAATTATCTCCCAAGTCACCTTGGACCTCGCCTTTTTCTTTCTAAGCTAGCTTATTTTATAACTACTTTCATGACTATCTGGCTAGCTGTGGACACATAGAATATGCCTGTTGAATGCTATTTAGATGTTATAGTGGAAAGTAATAGTTGTGTTAGGCCTAAGGGGCTATGTGCGCTTACTGAGCGATGTGTAGTATTTAAGTTATGCCTGTCAAATGGTATACAAGATGCTCAAGGGGTAAAGGTAATCATGAAGTGCCTACGGGGCTATATTGTGTTCACAGAATAATATGAAGTCTCGAGTGACAATACTGACACCCGCAGAGCCATTCGAAGTCTGGAGCCCATGCTAGCTTCCCTTATGCCTGAGTTGGCATCACTGACCCTCAGGAGTCCAGATGGCTCAGATATAGTAACAAGAGCCTAGTTGGCTAAAGTATAGTTACAGGAGGCCAAACGGCTCAGATACAATTATAGGAGCCCAGATGGCTCAAATACAGTTACAGGAGCCCAGACGGCTCAAATACAGTTACAGAAGTTTGAATGGCTCAGATATAGTTACAGGAGCCTAGAAGGATCAAATACAGTTACAGGACACAAATGGCTCAGATACAGTTACAGGAGCCCAGAGGGCTCAGATACAATTATAGGAGCCCAAATTGCTCAGATACAGTTACAGGAGCCCAGATGGCCTAGACACATTCACAGGAGCCTAAAAGGCTCAAATACAGCCTCAGAGGCCGAGTATGGCTAAGCAAAAGCTTTCTTACATTAATACCCTAAAAGTTTCTAAGAAATAGATAGGGAAAATTATAAATGAGTTTTGTAGAAAAAACTGAATTTTCGCACTAGAACAACTCGTGGTACAAGTCGTGATAGGAAGTGACGGATTGTGGAATTAGTCGTGGTGGAGTTTTGAAGTTGGGGTCTAGACCACGAGTCACACCACGAATTATGAGGTGTAGGTGCTGATCTTGGGCATAATTACGTGCCCAAGTGCTATTTTTTGACTTACATTAGTCAAGTGTGTCAATTTAATTAATTATATTCTCATGTGATTTTTAATATTTATGTAAATAAACTAACCGACATGATTAGTCTTTTTTTTGTAGGTGTAAAATGCTTGGGAGGGACTAAATATGAGGGTTAACCTTAAGGAGAAAGCTTACAAAAAATTGCAAAAGATTCGCACGATGTTGCACTAGGGTATGCACTACCCATGCCATCCAGCGTGCCACGCCGGCGGGACTGCGCTCTAGGCAATGTGCCACGACAGGGCATCTGCACGCTAGGCGGCGTGCCACACCCAGGTACCTATGCGCAATGCCATCCTAATCTAGTGAAGAGCCGCGATGGCAGCGTGCCACACCTACTGCCCTCCGCGCTAGGCGCCGTGTCACGCAGGCGACGCGCACAGCCTGCCCATGCTAGTGCCAAACTAGTAGTTGTCCGCGTTTGCTCCGTGTCATGGAGGAAAATTGAGGCATTCAAGTCCGTGACATGGAGGTAGTCCATCCACAGCTAAAAAGTGCAATTTTCCCACTTACTATAAATTAAAACCTTAGCTCCAAAAATCATTTATCACGAATATTTTTGGGAAACCGTAAAGGAGCGAAGGGAGAACGGAAGAACTCTACCTAGGGTTCCTTATTTTTTATTCTTTTTTAAGTATTCTAGTAAGTACTCTACTTGTATCATGTTTTTAAGTATTTGTACGAACATGAGTGGCTAAAACTATACCTCTAGGGTTGAGGCTACGTTATATGATTGTAAATGCATGATTTCTTCGTGGTTTGAGTTTTAGTTGTTTTGTCTTACATTCTTCAATTATTAATGTTTTTATGCTTCATCACCATGAAAATGAAACACATTAAGCATAGGTAAAAGCTCGAAGGAGTAACCCTAGGTTAGAACATGAGAATGTAGGGAGCAAGTTCTTATCTTTACGATGGGATTAGCAGTTAGGATAATCATTATACGTAATTTGCCTTGCTTGGTTTGTAAAATGGGATAAGCTAGACACTAACTTAGAATTGTCACATCACCACTCATAGAAGTAGTTGTGAAACTAATTTCGGTTGAATGATTAGAGGTAGGAAAGTCCATAATCAAGGGCACAAACTCCGTAAACAACATCCATGTAGTTAAATTACTCACGAATTAGGACGTCAGATCCCCGCTCAACGATGTAGGTGTGAGACTAGTTTGTCGTGTTTAAAGGCTAAAAAGACCATGAACATAGCATTTTAATTATGTGAGAGAACAACTGAAGTTTCATACTCGAACTATTGAGAATTGTAGCATTGCATGATTATTAGGCCTTAACTCTTATTGCTTCTTATATTGTTTCTTGAGTATTTTGTGATCACCGCTAGACTTAATTAGAATTTCCTGAAAACTTCTATAATCAACACTTGTGAAGATTAAATTAATACTTAAACTTGAATATTCGCTGAAATTTTCCAGTCCTTGCGGGTTCGACATTTGGCTCTTAAAAAGTGCCACTGTATTATTTGCACGACCACGTACGCTTGCGTGTGCACTGGGGCGCAACAAGGTTTTGGCGTCGTTGCCAGGTACTGGCAAAGTTTCATGAATTTTTTTGTTTTGTGTGATTTTTAATTTCCTTATGTGTTGAAAAAATTGGTCTTAGTCTACTACGTTGCAGGTGACGGGTTTTCCTTGCAGAGTTGGCAAGGAATAGACAGCTGGTGGAACCATTGTTGGAACCTGAATGCCAACTGCATTTGCTCAAGAGGAAATCTCTAGAGAGAAAGTTGAAAAGATTACAAGAGCAGTTGCAACAACATCCAGCAGTTGGGCCAGCGGAGTTGTTACATGACCAAATGGCAGCCCGACCAGTTCGCGAAATGGCAATCCCACTAGCGACGATTGTGACCTCCAGTATCTGCAAACCGGAGCCCAGAGGGAACTTTGAGCTGAAACAGAACATGGTGCAGCTGTTACATTCTAGTGACCAGTTCACTGGGATGACTCATGAGGACCCAGAATAACACTTACAGAACTTCTTGGAGATCAGTGACACTTTCGTACCAACCGGAGTGTCAACGAATTATGTCCGACCCACACTCTTCCCATTTTCATTGTTGGGAGAGGCAAATTCAGAGGTGGTTGAAGTCTGAACCACCCAAGTGCATTACTTCTTGGGACGACAAAGCAACGAAGTTCCTCATCAGATTCTTCCCTTCAGGAAAGACATCCAAACTTAGGAGCGAAATATTATGCTTCAAGCAGAGGCCGGAGGAGAACTTGTATTTAGCTTCGAAGAGATTCAAGTAATTATTGAGAGAATGCCCCCATCACCAGCAGTCCAATGAGGAGCTAGCCCATACCTTTGTGGAGAGTCTAGACCCACATACAAAAATCTTACTAGACTCTGCATCGGGTGGGCAAGCATTAGAGAAGACTTATGATGAGTTGTGCACTCTGTTGAACAGGATTGCTCAGGGAAATTCAGAGTGGCACAGTGATTCATCAAGAGGGGCAGGTAAGAAAGTAGTAGGGCTGATAGTGGTGGATTGAGCAGCATAGCTAGCATCATTTCAACATCAGATGATGACTCAGTTCAACAAACTAAGTATGAACCAACTGTAGGGCGTGAATGCAATTCAACAGGCAACGAGTTGCTTTGAAATCTGTGGTAATAATGGGCACAATGTAGAATCTTGTGGGGAAAATCCGAAATCTATCAATTTTGTTGCGAATGTTCAAAGAAATAATCAGGCCTATGGGAACACCTATAATAAGAATACGCAAAGCCACCCAAATTTTTCTTGGGGTGGAAATCAGAGTCAGAGCTACCAGCAACCTCAACAACAATAGTATTAGCAGCAGAACCGGCCGAACGGTGGCCAGTCGAGTAGCAGCAATATTGAGGAAATGTTGCAGAAAATTATGGCTACTCAGACTCAATTGGCAGAAAATTAGGCGAGGATAACATCAGATTTGAAAAATCAGTAGTTGGCCACCCGCAATCTAGAGAAGCAGATGGGCCAATTAGCAGCTGCTCAACACACCAAACCTTAGGGAGGGTTGCCTAGTGACACAGATACAAACGCCCGATAGGTCAATGCCATTAGTCTGAGGAGTGGCGGGCAATTGGCTGATGCACCACCAAAGGAAAAGAAAAATTAGGTGCAGCCGGAGTTGGTCAAACAAGGTCCACCTACTTACAAGGGTGATAATAAAAGTGCTTTGCAACAAAATGCACAATCATCATTACAACCAGCATAGAGACCACCACCACCATTCTCGCAAAGACTTAAAAAGAACAAGGAGGAGGAATGCTTTAAAAAGTTCATTGATATTATCAAAGAACTTCACATAAATTTGCCTTTTCTTGATGTTTTGCATGGAATTCTCAAGTACGCTAAGTACTTAAAAGATGTGGTGGCCAACAAAGTCATATTGGTGGATTTTCAAACAGTGGCACTAACAGAGGAGTGCAGCTACAGGGTAATAAGCAAGATTCCTAAAAAGCTCAAAGACCAAGGGAGTTTTACCCTCCCCATACAAATTGGTAAAGCTAAAGTGATAAGAGCACTCTGTGATTTAGGGGCAGCAGTAAATATAATGCCCCTATCTTTGTTTAACACCTTGGGGTTGGGTCAGTCGAGACCAACAAGAGCGATGCTATAGCTGGCAGACAAGTCTCAAGTGGCACCAGATGGAATAATTGAGGACCTTCTCATCAAAGTGGGTAAGTTCATTATACCCGTTGATTTCATGATTCTTGATTATAAAGTTCATGAAAAGGTACCCCTAATCTTGGGACGGCCATTATTGGCCACTGGAGGAGAAATTATAAATGTAAGAGTAGGGACCCTTAAAATGAGGGTCGATGATGAAGAAGAGGTCTTTCGAGTTTGCCAAGAGATCAACCCACCCACACACTATAGAGACGTTTGTAAGATCAGTGTGTTGTCAGAGGCTAAGTGTGGGGTGGAAGATTCCATAGGTCTATGGCTGCAAGAGATGATCACATTTCAGCCCGAATTTGATGGAGGGCTTAAGTTAGAGAATAAGTTGGAAGAAGAGAAGGGTCGAGTGGAGGCTGTCCCCTCAAAAAATAAAAGGAAAAGAAGATGGTTCTCAAATGGGAATGCTGGTTTGAGGATGTCCTGAGAAGGATAATCCATGTCGTGCCACAACATAAAATTAGGCGATGTTTGGGAGGCAACCAAAGGGTACCACAGGTACAAATTTATTTTCCTTTGTTTTGATTATGTTTATTTTCACTTGGTTGTTGTTTTTGGTTGTGATTTAAGAACAGATTGAGGGAAAGTCTGAGTACCCTTGGAAAAGGAAGCTAAAGAGCATGGAAGAAAATGAGTGTGGGGTCGATAACCCAACTTGGGCAAAAACAAAAGAAAACATGTTGTTAGCTAGGCCTAGAGGCCTCAAGGAGCATTTCTCACCCTTTTTGTATTCTAATTTGATGCTTTAGGGACTGAGCATATTTAAGTGTGGGGTGAGGGAAATTTCAAAATTTGTGCTTAATGATTTCGGATGGAATGCTTGATATGGTATTGGTTGATGAAAAATTTTTGAGTTGAGCATGATTCACTCGCCTGTTGGTTTTTGTCGGTTCTTATCCAACGGGGGCACTTTGAACCGATGAATAATATTTTTCTTTGTTTAGACATAATTGTTTTTAGTCATAGTTAAGGACGTTTCCCGATGATGGATGGATGACGACCGTCTTGAGGGAAAATTAGTCAATAGGTTTTTGTTTTTGAACCCTTAGCTAATTTATGGCTTGATTTTCTTGTTATGTGCTATATATGATTGTGAGATGCAAGTGGTGTTAATTTTGAAGCATGTTAGCAAATGTATTACTTTATTTGAGACATCTAGGCTCTTGAATGTGACTCTATGTGCTTTAAGTTGAATTTTGCATTCTTGTGATTAGTTGAGTTAAGAGTCTGCTGATTTTATCTAGAATTGAGCATGTGCTATGAGTGGAACATTTTTTAATATTTCATGCTATTATGTAGTGTCTAGAACTTGCCTGGTGTATATACAAAGCGAAATAAGGGATGTTGATTGTAGGAGATGATTTAGGCATTTCTTTGAATGAGCCTAATTTTTATCCTTTGCTTTACCTACCTTGAATGTCTGATCCTAGTTAGCCCAAGTGAGCCTTTAGCCTATTCTTTGCTAGCCACAAAAATGAACTTAACCCCTTCTTTTCAATAGCCTTGAATTTGATCCAAAACTTCTAAGCGCTTATTTGAAATTTCAAAAGAGAGTTAAGGAGTGAGGTGTTGGAAGAACAAAGAAAAGAGTAGTTGTGGGAGTTAAAGAAAAGACTAGAGGTGCACTTGTTTAAAAATGAATAAAAGTTAGTAGGGAGTAAAAGAAGAAAAGAGCGAAAAATAAAATTTAAGAAAATCGCTTGAGTACTCCTTACTAACAGCTTAAGTGTGCCTAATGAAATGGGGAAACAAAAGAGGAAAATGGGAGAGAAAAGATTAAAGGTGAATTTAGAGGATGGAAATTCCTAATGAAAGGGTGATGTATTAAAAGCGCTTAGGGAAGATAGTCACTCTTACTGACCATAATAAAACCTATTTGTCCCTTAGATTACAATACAACCCATTAAGTCCTACTTGATCTTACTTTTGAACATTCTTAAATTAGTGGAGTAAAACACTAAAAGGCAAGCTTATGGTTCAATACACATGGCATGTGAATTCTTTGTGAGAGTGAGCTTATCTCTTATGCGTAGACCCATACATGTTATAAATTTGAAGAATCATGAGTGAGAATTGGGTAACTCTCTTGTTGTGATGGAACATGTTTGATGAAGGATAAAATTCATGTCGAATTTCTTGATTGGTTAATTTGCATGAGGTTGTTGAGATTGAGAGTCGATTCTTGAGGCTAGGAAGTCTTTACGTAGTTATATTTGATTTTAATGGTTAAATCTTTCATGCTCTATATTTTTTAACTTGCCATCGAAACCAATCATTGTAGCCTTAGCTTGAATTGTCTTGCTTCAATTAGCTATGTGTGAGTCTTCATGTGCATGAGATGTAAAAGAGTTGTTCGAGGACGAGCAAGGATTTAAGTGTTGGGTAGTGATCTTGGGCATAATTACGTGCCCAAGTGCTATTTTATAACTTACATTAGTCAAGTTTGTCAATTTAATTAATTATATTCTCATGTGATTTTTATTATTTATGTGAATAAATTAACTAACATGATTAGTGTTTGTTTTGTAGGTTAAAAATGCTTAGGAGGGACTAAATATGATGGTTAAGGCTTAAGGAGGAAGGTCGGAACAAATTTCAAAAGATTCGCACGATGTCGCACTAGGGTATGCACTACCCATGCCATCCAACGTGCAACGCCGGCAGGCCTGCGCGCTAGGCAACGTGCCACAACAGGGCATCTTCGCACTAGGCAGCATGCCACACCCAGGTAGCTGCGCGCGGTGGCGTCCTAATCCAGTGAAGAGAGGTGATGGAAGCATTCCATGCCTGCTGCCCTTCGTGCTAGGCGACGTGCACAACTTGCCCATGCCAGCGCCAAACTAGTAGTTGTCCACGTTTGCTCTGTGTCACAGAGGAAAATTGAGGCATCCAGGTCCGTGACACGGAGGAAATCCATCCACGGCTAAAGAGTTCAATTTTCCCACTTACTATAAATTAAAACCTTAGCTCCAAAAATCATTTATCACAAAATATTTTTGGGAAACCGTAAAGGAGCGAAGGGAGAACAGAAGAACTCTACCTAGGGTTCCTTATTTTTCATTCTCTTTTAACTATTCTTGTAAGTACTCTAGTTGAATCATGTTTTTAATTATTTGTACGAACATGAGTGGCTAAAACCCTTTCTCTAGGGTTGAGTTTCTCACCGCGTTCTTGGATCGATTCTTTTCGCAAGAGATGAGGGAAATCAAGGCAACAGAGTTTGTGAACCTGAGACAGAACAACATGACGGTTCAAGAGTATGCTCTAGAGTTCACCCATTTTTCTAGGTATGCGCTGGAGATGGTGGCCGATCAGAGGGCTCGGGTGAGCAGATTTGTGAATGGGGTAGCAGACTATTTGGTCAAGGATTGTAGGACCACTATGCCACATCAGGACATTGACTTCTCCCAAGTGGTTTTGTATGCCCAACAAATGGAGGTAGTGAATATGAGGGGGAGAGAGAGACTAAGAGGTACAGGAGAGATAGTTTTGGGTTCTCCCAGTAGTGGTCGGGCGGTGGACATCGTCAGAAGTCTCACTAGAGATCGTCGGCCTCAGTATCGTTATCAGCTAGTGTTCCATCCACGTCTCAGGGTGATCAGAGGAGCAGGGCATCAGGTTCGAGGGGTCAGAGGAACCTGTCGGTGGAGTGCAGATTTCTAGTCTATAGAAAATATGGCAAGAACCACATAGAAGAGTGCTTGATTTGATCAGATATTTGCTTCGTGTGTGGTAAATTTGGGCACATGCACTGGGAGTGTCCTTTGGATAGGCAGGGTGATGGCAGGGTCGTACTCAGGCTACCAGTTCAGTAGTAGCTCCATCAGCACATCGTCCTCGACAAGGTGCATCTACTAGTACAGGTGTTAGTCAGCGCCAGAACAGGTTTTATGCCCTAGTGTATTCTCAGGAGCAGGAAGTCTCCCTAGATGTAGTCACTGGTATGTTACGAGCATTCCATCATGATGTTTATGCCTTGTTAGATCCAAAGGGATACTTTATCATTTCTGACGCCCTATATTGTTAGTAGTTTTGGAGTCAGTCCCCAAATCCTATCAGAACCTTTCTCAGTGTTTACTCCAGTCGAGGATTCAGTTATAGCTTGACAGGTATACAAAAATATCCCGGTCACTGTCCTTCAGAAAGCCACCTTAGCAGATTTAGTAGAGTTAGCCATGACATTCTTTGATGTTATCTTTGGCATGGATTGGTTGCAGCATGTTATGCCTCAGTAAATTGTAGAACCCATGCGATAGAATTCCAATTTTCGAGTGAGCCAGTCCTAGAGTGGAAGGGTAGTTAAACTGTGCCAGTAGGTTGCTTCATTTCCTACCTTAAGGCGAAAATATGATTTCTAAGGGTTGAGTGTACCACCTAGTTCGGGTTAAGGATGCTACATCCAAAACCCCGACTTTTTAGTTAGTTCCTATAGTGTGTGAGTATCCGGAGGTGTTCCAGGATATCTCGGAGCGAGTGAGAGATTGTGTTTAGTATTAACCATTTTTCTGATATGTAGCCAATATCAATTCCTCCTTACAAAACGACTCCAGCTGAGCTAAAAGAGTCAAAAGAACGGTTGGAGGATCTCCTAGACAAGGGTTTCATCTGACCTAGAAAATCCCTATGGGGTTCACTAGTTCTCTTCGTCTGAAAGAAGCATGGTTCTCTTCGTATGGATATTGACTACCAACAGTTGAATAGGGTCACAATGAAAAACCAGTATCCCCTCCCTAGAGTTGATGATTTGTTTGACCAACTTCAGGGTGCTAAGTACTTCTCAAAGATAGATCTCAACTTCGGTTATCACCAGCTCAGGGTTAGGGAGAGTGACATCCCGAAGACAGCCTTCAAGACTCGGTATGATCTGTATTTATGTCTTTTGGACTAATGAATGCTTCTGCAACTTTTATGGATTTAATGAATAGGGTGTTTGATGTGCCCGCAAGTGTACGGGTCGTACAAGTAATACAGTCGCCCTTTTTAAGAGCCAGATGTCGAACCCACAGGGACTGGACAATTTCAGCTAACTATCAAGTTCAAGTGTGACATTAAATGCCACAAGTGTTGATTGTAGAAGTTTTCGATAGAGTCAATAAAGTCTAGGGACGGTCAACAAAATACTATAAATTAATTTAAGGAGCAACTAGAGTTAAAGCCAGATAATCATGCGATACTACGATTTGCAATGGTTTAAGTATGAAACTATCAATTGTTTTCTCACATAATTGGATTGCATGTTCATGGTCTTTCGAACCTCTAAACATGACAAACTAGCCTCACTACTACATTGTTGAGCGAGGATGTTATTTCTAGTTCGTGGGCAATTCACTACGTCGATGTGGTTTATGGTGTTTATTCTCTTGATTAGGGACTTTCATACCTCTAATCATTTAACTCAACGTAGCCTCACAACTACTTCTTCGAGTGGTGATGTGATAATTCTAAGTTGTTGTCTAGCTCATCCCATTTTATCAACCAAGCAAGGTATTAGGTATATTTCTATCCTAAAACAAATTATATCGTGAGATACAATCTTGCTCCCTACATTCTCTTGTTCTTGCCTAGGTTATCTTTCTCAAGCATGTACCTAAGATTAACCCACTTGTTTTCATGGTGATCAATCATAAAAACAACCATAATTCATAATGCAAGACAAAACAACAATTAATAACTTAAAACCAAAACAAAATCGCAAAATCACAATCATATCTTGTGGCTTCAACCCTAGAGGGAGGGTTATAGCCTCTCATATTCGTATAATTACAATAAAACATAATTAAAGTAACCTACTTACAAGAATTGGTAGAAGAGAAGATGAAATTGATGAACCCTAGGTGACTTCTCCCACTTCTCCCTCACTCCTTGGCAGTTTTTCAGAAATAAATCGCGACTTCTCCTGTTTTTAGGAGCTGAGGGACCTATTTATAGTAGATGAGAATTGTGCAAAATTATGCCTGTTGTGGAAAGGCTCTGTGGCACGGAATGTATCGCGGAGCACTGCCTCCGTGACACGGAGTCTATCGCGGAGCACTGCCTCCGTGACACGAAGTCTATCGCGGAGCACTGGCTTCGTGACACGGAGTGTATCGCGGAGCACTGCCTCCGTGACACGGAGGTATCGCGGAAGCCCTCTGGAAATCGCCCAATTTATTCCAACTTTGATGTTTCTCTCCCGATATCATTCCCCCACTTCCCCAAATCATAGATTGGGTCCTCCAATGCATTATTTCCTTCAAAAACAAAGACTAATCATGTTGGTTAATATTTCTTCTCATTTATATAAAAAGGCATGAAAATGTACATAATTAAATACATAAACAAGGCAAAACTAAGTTATAAAGTATCACTTGGGCATGTAATTATGCCCAAGATCACAACCCCACACTTAAAGTATTGTTCGTCCTTGAACAAACCTTTTACATCTCATGCACATGAAGACTCACACATAGCTAATTTATCAAGACAATTCAAGCTACGACTACAATGACTGTTTAAGATAGCAAGCTAAAAATAGAGCATGCACGATTTAATCATTGAAATGAAATATAACTATGTTAAGACTTCCTAACCTCAAGAATTGACTCTCAATCTTGCAACTCATGCAAATCAACTGATCAAGAAATCCAACATGAATGTTATCCTTCATTAAACATGTGCCCTCACCACAAGAGAGTTACCCAATTTAACTCATGAATCTTGAAATCGCACCATGTATGGGTATATGAATAAAAATTACGCTCGCTCTCACAAAGAATTCACATGCATCATGTAGTGACCCATAAGCTTGCCCTTAGTGTTTTACTCCACTAATTTAAGGATGTATGAACGTAAGATCAAGAAGGACTTAATGGGTTGTAATGTAAGCTAAGGGACGGGTAGGTACTATTCTGGCCATTAATAGTGACTATCTTCCCCAAGCGCTTTTAATAACTTCAACCTTCATTAAGGATATCTCTTCTCTTACTTCACCCTCATTCTTTTCAATCCTAAATATTATTTTTCTTCTTGTTCCCATTTCTTTAAGCACACTCAGCTTATTAGTAAGGAGTACTTGCGCAACTTTTTCATTCATTTATTTTCTTACTCCCTACCAATAATCAAGCATTTTCAAACACGTGCACCTTTCTCAACTTTTACAGCTGCTACTTTTCCTTCTTTTTCATGCTTCTCACTCCTTCGCTCCTTCGGATTCTTCCCTTAAGCGCTTAGGAGTTTTGGATCAAATTCAAGGCTAATGAAAGAAAACGGATTAAGCTTATGTTGTAGCTATCAAAGAATAGGCTTAAGGCTCAATGGGGTTAACTAGGATTAAATATTCAAGGTAGGTAAAGTGAGGGATAACATTTAGGTTCATTCAAAGAAATGCCTAAATCATCTTCTACAATTCACATCCTTCATTTCATTTTATATACACACCAGGCAAGTTCTAGACATTCCACAATAGCACGGAATATTCGAAAAACTTACACTCACAGCACATGCACAATTCAAGACACATTCCACAGACTCTTAACTCAGCTAATCACAAGAATTCAAAATTAAGCATCAATCACATTGAGTCAAATTCATGAGCCCAAGTGTCTCAAACAAAGTTATACACTTCTTACATGCTTCAACACTAACCACACTTGTATCTTACAATCATGTATAGCACATAACAAGAATATCAAGCCATCAATTAGCTATAGGTTCAAAAACCAAAACCTATTGACTAATTTTCCTCAAGACGGTCGTCATCCATCCATCGTCGGAAATAGTCTTTATCTATGACTAAAAACATTATATACAGACAAAGAAAATTTTTTATTCTTCGGTTCAAAGACCCCCCGTCGGAAAAGAACCGAAAAGAAAAACCCACGGGTGATCAAGTTATGCTTGACTCACAAAAATTTTTCAAATATTTCTCACAAGCATTACATTCACCAAAAATCGTTAAGCACAAAAAATTTGAAATTTCCCTTGAAATTTCCCTCACCCCACACTTGAATCATGCTATGTCCTCATAGAATTAAATTAAAATTTAAAGAGGGTGAGAAATACTCCCTGAGGCCTTTAGGCCTAGCTAACAACATGTTTATCTTCAACTTGTCACAAGTGGGTGTTCAACCCCACACTTTTTCTCTTCCATGCTTGTTAGCTTCCTCCTCTACGGGTACTCAGACTTCCCCTCCATTTGTGCTTAACTTTCCACCAAAAACAACACAAGATGAAAAATAAATAAAATCAACACAAATGCAAGAAATTAAAATGGTACCTGTGGTACCCTTGGGTTGCCTCCCAAGCAGCGCCTAATTTTACGTCGCGGCACAACGTATCAAGTTTCACCACTTTTTCCTCCACCTTGAAGATATGAATCTCACCCCTAATTTCTTCTCTAATTTTCTCTTATGCTCACGAGGTGGTGGTGAAAACTTCAAAGGAACAAAAAATAGATGTTGCCTTTGGCATTTATAGGTCCTTAAGTAAGTGAAGTCATTCTTTTTTTCAGAATCAGCAAATTTCAGAATATATGGGGCTTGTTCCTCCTCTAGACCTTTCTCTACAAGCTTGGAAGACTCTATTTATAGGTTGTCAACCAAACTTAATGTCGAGAAATGCTTTGAGTGAAGTGCAATACACCTCAACTCTAAAACTGCATTGTGCTTGACCTCCTTACTTGTATACACTTTCTCCACATCAACATTTAACTCCCCATGAATGTTAAATGGTTGAAACTCTGTATCTTTTTCCATGAATGGATTGTCCATATGCGTGAGACCATCATGGGGACTCTCAAGAGCTTCTAATTGTTGGGCTTCTTCCAAGAACTCACCCTTTTATTCTTGTTGTAGTTCCTCTTGAGTATCACATAAGACATTTACTTGCAAATCACAAGCTTCAGCCTCAGCCATCATCTCTGTGACCTTGGCGCATATCATTTCTAGGGCCTCTCCATTTTCCTCTTGCTGAATTCTCAATGCTTCCCTCTCCTCCTTTATTGCTTCTGTTTGCTCAAGGATCTGTTTTAGCATGTCTTCTATTTGAGATTGACGTTCCAAGTCCTCATTTTCATCATGTGTATAATCAGCAAAAACAACAGAAGGATCATAGTAGGGGCTTGGGGGAGGGGAGTGTGCATTCAGACAGCCATCCCAATGGCCATCTTGACCACCACATATATTGCAAGTGTGTGCATTTGGGCAACCATTCCAATGGCCATTTTGACCACCACATATATTACAAGTATTACAGTGTTGCCGTAAGTGGGGTCCTCCACAATTCAGACAAGACTCATCAAAATAAGAGTATCCACTTTGTAACCCATTTATATTCCATGATGTCATGTTAAGAAGGGTATCAGATTAAAAATAAAAAATTAAAATAAATCTAAAACTAGTAAAGAAATTTTTTTTTCAACACTTAAGAAATTTAAAAATCACACAGAAACAGACAAATTCACTGAACTTCGCCGAGTCCCCGGCAACGGCGCCAAGAACTTGATGTACCCGCAAGTGTACAGGTCGTACAAGTAATATAGTGTCCCTTTTTAAGAGCTGGATGTTGAACCCACAGGGACTGGACCAATTAAGCTAACTATAAAGTTCAAGTGTGACATTAAATGCCACAAGTGTTGATTGTAGAAGTTTTTGATAGAGTTAATTAAGTCTAGGGACGGTCAATGAAATACTCTGAATTAATTTAAGGAGCGACTAGAGTTAAAGCCAGATAATCATGCGATACTAAGATTTGCAATGGTTTAAGTATGAAACTATCAATTGTTTTCTCACATAATTGGAATTGCATGTTCATGGTCTTTCGAACCTCTAAACACGACAAACTAGCCTCACTACTACATTTTTGAGCGAGGTTGTTATTTCTAATTCGTGGGCAATTCACTACGTGGATGTAGTTTATGGGGTTTATTCTCTTGATTTAGGGACTTTCATACCTCTAATCATTTAACTCAATGTATCCTCACAACTACTTCTTCGAGTGGTGATGTGATAATTCTAAGTTGTTGTCTAGCTCATCCTATTTTATCAACCAAGCAAGGTATTAGGTATATTTCTATCCTAACACAAATTATATAGTGAGATACAATCTTGCTCCCTACATTCTCTTGTTCTTGCCTAGGTTATCTTTCTCAAGCATGTACCTAAGCTTAACCCACTTGTTTTCATGGTGATTAGTCATAAAAACAACCATAATTCAAAATGCAAGACAAAAAAACAATTAATAACTTAAAACCAAAACAAAATTGCAAAATCACAATCATATCTTGTGGCTTCAACCCTAGAGGGAGGGTTATAGCCACTCATGTTCGTATAATTACAATAAAACATAATTAAAGTAACCTACTTAGATGAATTGGTAGAAGAGAAGATGAAATTAATGAACCGTAGGTGACTTCTTCCACTTCTCCCTCACTCCTTGGCAGTTTTTCAGAAATAAATCGTGACTTCTCCTATTTTTAGGAGCTGAGGGACCTATTCATAGTAGATGAGAATTGTGCAAAATTATGCCTGTCATGGAATGGCTCCGTGGCATGGAGTGTATCACGGAGCACTGCCTCCGTGACATAGATGTATCGCGGAAGCCCTCTGGAAATTGCTCAATTTATTCAAACTTTGGTGTTTCGCTCCCGATATCATTACTCCACTTCCCCAAATCATAGATTGGGTCCTCCAATGCATTATTTCCTTCAAAAACAAAGACTAATCATGTTGGTTAATATTTCTTCTCATTTATATAAAAGGCATGAAAATGTACATAATTAAATACATAAACAAGGCAAAACTAAGTTATAAAGTATCACTTGGGCATGTAATTATGCCCAAGATCAGTGTTCAATCCATATTTGTACATGTTCATGATTGTGTTCATAGATGACATTCTCATACCCTCTAGGAGCAACGAAGAGCAAGCCACACATTTGAGGATTGTGCTATAGGCTATAGAGGATCACTAGTTGTTCACTAAATTTAGCAAGTGTGGGCTTTGGTTAGATTCAGTAGCATTTTTGGGTTATGTGGTGTCAAGTGAGGGAATACATGTGGATTCTCAAAAGAAGAATTGACTGAGACCAGTTAATCCTTCGGATATTAGGAGTTTCTTAGGTTTGGCTAATTACTACAGCAGGTTTGTGGAGAGATTTCCTCCATTGCTGAATCGTTGACTAAGTTGAGCCAGAAGAACGTTAAACAGTGGTTGGATGCATGTGAGAAGAGTTTCCACGAATTAAAGATTCGACTCACTTCTGCCCCAGTGTTTACCTTACCCGAAGGTATAGGTGGATTTTTGGTGTATTTTGATGCCTCAAGGATTGGACATGGTTGTATGTTGATGCAACATGGCAAAGTCATTATGTATGCCTCTAGACAGCTCAAGGCTCACGAGAAGAATTATCCAACGCACGACCTAGAATTTGTAGCAGTGGTATTTGGATTGAAGATTTGGAGGCACTACTTGTATAGGGTGCATGTAGATGTGTTCATGGACCACAAGAGTCTTCAGTACGAGTTTACCCAAAAGGATCTGAATTTGCAACAAAGGAGGTGGTTAGAGCTTCTCAAGAAGTATGACATGAGTGTCCTTTATCATCGGGGGAAGGCCAACATAGCGGTAGATGCTCTTAGTAGGTTATCCATGGAGAAGTTTGTCTCATGTAGAGGAGGAAAGGAAAGATTTGGTGAAGAATGTTCATCGACTTGCTTGCTTCGGGGTTCGCTTGGTCGAGTTGACGGATGGTGGTGTAATTTTTTAGAATAATTTAGAATCGTCTTTGGTGACTGAAGTCAATTCTAGAAAAGATGAGGATCCGATCTTGGTAAAGTTGAAGGAAGCAGTTTTGAATCAAAAGGTAGAGGTCTTCCCCCATATGGGAGATAGTAGTCTTTGATATCAGGGTCGTTTGTGTGTCCTAGATGTTGATGATTTGAGAGACCGAATGTTGCATGAGGCCTATGATTCCTAATATTCTATACATTCAGGTGCCACAAAGATGTATTATGACCTTCGAGGAATCTATTGAGGAACGACATGAAGAAGGAAATTGCAGAGTTTGTGGCCAAGGGTCCAAATTGTCAACAAGTGAAAGTCGAGTATCAAAGACTTCGAGGTGTACTTCAATACATTAGTATCCCTATCTGGAAGTGGGAGGAAATAAATATGGACTTCATCACTGGATTTCCTCATACACATTGACAATATGACTCGATTTGGGTAATCATAGATAAGTTGACTAAAGCAGCTCATTTCTACTGGTCAAAACTAAAGATTTAGTAGAGGATTATTCAAAATGGTACATTTAGGATTTGATTCGGTTGCATGGACTACCGTTGTCTATCATCTCAGATAGAGGTACTAAGTTTACCTCGCAATTTTTGAAGTCATTTCAGAAGGGACTTGGTACTCAAGTCAAGCTTAGCATAGCTTTTCACCTGCAGATCGATGGTCAGGCTGCATGGACCATTCAGATTCTCGAGGATATGTTGAGAGCATGTGTGATTGACTTTAAGTGTCGTTGGGATGATCATTTACCTCTCATCGAGTTTGCATATAACAACAACTACCAATACAACATCCAAATGGCTCCATTTGAGGCTCTATATGGGCAGAGATATAGATCGCCTACTGGTTGGTTTGAAGTAGGGGAAGCTATGTTGATAGGGCCAGATTCAGTTCATGAGGCTATGGAGAAAGTCCAGCTTATAAGAAAAAGATTGAAAACAACTTAGAGACATCAAAAGTCCTATGCGGATGTGAGAAGGAGAGATCTTGAGTTTGAAGTAGATGATTGGGTGTTTTTGAAGGTGTCTCCCATGAAGGGAGTGATGAGATTCAAGAAGAAAGGGAAGCTTAGTCCTCGATATGTTGGCACGTACAAGATTGTGGGACGTGTTGGAAAGGTGGCCTATAAGTTGGAGTTGCCCTCAGAGTTGGCTTTAGCACATCCAGTTTTCCATGTTCCGCTCTTGAAAGAAGTGCATTGGTGACCCGACTTTGGTCATTCTGGTGGAGAGCGTAGGTGTGAAGGATAGCCTTAGCAATGAGAAGGTATTAGTTGAAATTCTTGATTGTCAAGTTTGGAAGATGAGGAACAAATAGGTAGCTTCAATAAAGGTTTTGTGGAGGAATTAGCATGTTGAGGGAGCTATGTAGGAAGCCAAAGCGGATATGATGGCTAAATACCTGCACATTTTTCCTTCCGCCTCAGTTTCAGCTTGAGGTACCAATTTCCTCCTTCATAGTTTATCTAGTTTCAGGTCTAGTTCATGCCTCTAAGTTTCTTATATGTCAATTCATATATGTATGATTCATTAAGTCAGTTCAGTCAAGTGTTTCAGTTCGGAGTCAATCATTCTGTTGGTTTTTAGCTTCAGGTGTTCAGTATTTGGGATGGAAGATTCTTTCTTAGTTATTCAGTGTGTTTACCCACATTCGAGGATGAATGTTCCCAAGGGGGAGATATTGTAATACCCTAAAATTTCTAAGAAATAGATAGGGAAAATTAGAAACGATTTCTGCAGAAAAATCTAAATTTTTGCACTAGAATGACCCATGGTGAGTCGTGATAGGAAGTGACAACTCATGGTCTCAGTCGTGGCGCAGTTTTGAAGTTGGGGTCTAGACTAAGAGTCACAACACGAGTCGTAAGGTGTAGGTATGACTCGTTGTTAGCAGTCACGATGAGTTTCCTTGTGGTGCCAAGGTATGAAGTCATGGATTATGGTACGGCTCATAGTAAGTAACAATGAGTCGTGATGGGAGTTATGGTTAGGACTTGGCAAGTGAAGGGGATGATGTCATGACTTACAATACGACTCGTGGTAGGACACCATGAGTTGTGATATGCAGTTATGGTGAGTTTCAGAGATGCTGCATGGATGAGCAGTGGTGACCACGAGAGATAAGCATGAGTCGTTATTTCATTGTACGACTCGTAATTAAAGTCGTGATGACTGGCAGTCTCCATTTTTCAAATTTTTCATTAAGGGCATTTTTATAATTTTAAAGCTCCTAAGTCCTAAACTAAATCAATTTAAGCTCTTTTAAGAGGATCTTAAGAGGGTTAAATCTATCCTAATTCATTCAACTCCCATGCATACATGAATAGAGGTTTCTCTTTGAAGATAAAGCATGAAACCCACCAATTCTCCTCCAATTTCCTTGGGCATTCAAGGAAGAGTGTGGAATCAGATTTTCTAGTTATGTCGGGATATGAATGGGAGTTTCTTTCACTCTTGCACCCAAAATTCTCTTCAATTCAATGAGTTTAAGTTGTAGATCATGTTCATCATTTATGGGGCTTATTCCTAATTCTACGAAATTCTCTATGATTTATCTATGGGTCAATTCCCTTCATGTTTCAAATCATGTTTTGAGATCTATGGGTAGATTTTATACATATTTTAATTATTAATTCATAGTTTCAAATTTTAATCAGTTTATGCCCAATTATGCAAGTTTCATGAAAAGTCAAGTTTATGGTTCTAAGATGATTTTGACCTTCCAAAGCACTAAATTATGATTTATGATTTATGATATGGTTTCCTTCAAGTACTCTTCATGAATTAATGAATTTCAAGTGTAGTGATTTTCTCAAGCATGTATGTTCTTCATGATTTATTAGTTTATGATTTTGCCAGACTTATTGACCTTAATTCATGGCTAACATGTATTTCAAGTATGATCAAGTATGTTATGATTTATCTAGCGATGAACTTCATGTATGATTTCATGATTACTATATGAGCTTTCATGTGCATGTTTTTAGGAGCAGTGTCTAGCACCAAGTAGGCCCGACGTTTAGGTAAACCCCGTGGTCTCAGAATAACCTGCCAGCGTAGGTTTATGTTTAGGGACTGTAGGTGGGTCCCTATTAGTGATATCACATCATGCACGTCCTTGGCCTGGCAAACCTGGGACGGCTCTGCCCATTTGAGTGAGATAGTTGGGGCATCATGTAAGCTCTATCATGATGGTTTCTGTTAAAACGAGTCCCCCCATTGTTCCTCGTGATTTATGCATTGTCCTGTTATGATACTTTAACTCAAGTTATGCTTTTACAAGTTTTATGTTATGATTATGCTTAAGACTAGATTATGAATAGTTTTGAAAATCTTGAGCATCATGTTTATGTTATGATTGTCATTGCATGTTTTGTACTATCCTACTCTTATGAACTTTTATGTGTTTTGATTAGTCTGTATTACTTGCCTTGCATACTCAGTACATTTTAAGTACTGGCTGCATACTCTATGTTGTATCATTTCATGATATAAGCTCGGACATTCAGGGTCAGTCTTTCCGTTAGCCAGTCATCAGAGTTTAGTTCAGCCAACTGTTGGTGAGTCCTCATCCTTTGAGGACCTTCATTTAGTTGTATTGTTGCTATTTTCAATTTCAGATTGTTGGTGAGATAATTTTGGGTCTTGTCCCATCAGCTCTTAGTATGTAAAGGCTTTTCAGACATAATGTTGTATTCAGTTCAAATTCGATGTTATATGGTTCTGTTGTTCAAATGTTTAATATTCAGACTTCTGCTATTTTAAAATTCAGTTCCTTTCCATATTGATTATGTTGAGTTAGTTATCCTGTTCATGCCATGGGTGACTTGGAGCGTTTTTATTATTCTAGGTTCTGCGTCTCCATCCGAGCTTATGTTCGGGTCGTGATACCTATGGGGCTATAGTGAAATAGATAGGAGTATATAGATTGCTTGCACCTTTTGGGGCTTATGGGGGCCCAGGTAGATTATTCTGTGCTACTTGTACCTTCCAGACTTATGGGGGCTAGGTTAGGTTCTTGTTTGTATATTTTTCTGTTAGATACAGTTTATGGTTGTGAGATCGTACAGGTTAACTTCTGGCTCTAATTGTTGATTACTTCTATTCCTTATCAGTTTTTATCCAGTTATTATTACTGCCTTACATATTCGGTACATATTGTACTGACGCCCACGCATGGGGTGCTGCATAATTACTGCAAGTTTAGACAGACGGGTTTCAAGACATCCTTAGTAGCTGCTTAGATCCAGCAGATTGGCCAACTCATTTCCTCCGGAGTTGCCATACGATTAGAGGTTTGCCTGTCTTTTGATGTACAGTTATTGCGTAGGTTGGGGCTCTGTCCCAACAAATATTTTACTCCTAGAGGCTTGTAGACTACAGTTCTTGTTAGACATGCGTTGTTGACCATGTGAGGCGTAGTTATGTTATCTTTTGGAAGACTTGTTGGCCTATATATATATATATATATATAAGTGTGAGCCTACCTTCATTTTATTATGATATAGACAGCATGGTAGCCTTGTCGGCCCGTATAGGATAATATTATTATTACAATTGTTGGGTTAGCTTGTTGAAGAAGGTATTATGTTGCAGCCTTGTCATCCTGAGGCTATGTTTTGAGATGAGATATAGCTGATTGATTTCTTGATTTTGTGCTGCTGGTATGCACCAAAAGTGTAGATATCCAACTAAGTCAGCTAAGAGTCCAGTGTGGCATTAGGTTCCAGTTACACCTCCCAAGCTGGGGAGTGACATTTACCTAGGGCCCCAGTCCTCACATTAACCATCGTATCAAGGATTTATCATCCGTATCATCCATTGTCTCAGTCACACATTAGTTTGACACCAACTCGCCACTCAATCTCGAGACACATATCATTGCACAATAAACAATAGATCACACACGACAAGAGTTACATATACATATCAACGAGTACAATCACATGCTTAATTCTAAACCCTATCATGCTCACCAAAATGAAGGCAGCATCGTATCAAGCTTACTTCAACAATTAACTTTTCACAGTGCAATCATTAACATGAATAATATTCACCGATCCTAACAATACAATATTAACCATAGCACATTTAGGTCATTACGTAAAGTATAACTACCCTAATTCACGGGCTTCACCTCACGTCCTGTAATAATCATAATCTATTAACCATTTAGTTATTGCATCTTCTAAACATGATTTACATGATTAATCGTCAAAAATTTCAATTCTGAAAGAATGACCCTATAATTTTATACATCAGAAAATATAATTAACAACAACGCCAGAAAGTCAATCTACATACAATGGTTTCGCTCCCAAATACACCCTTAAACATAGACTAATTTTTATTGCAATCTCCCTCCCCTAGGGATTTTCACATTATAGGGTATCATTAATCTTTTTTTAATCCATTCATCCTTGAAATCTCACCCATTTCAAATAATCAATAACAATATATCTATGTTTCGCTCCCACCCATCACAAGCATACCAAACATACGTGCATATATGTTTAGCTAATAAAAGTCTAAAAGTGCATAAATCATAGCCTACCTGTGCGCCAAGCCATCATCAAGATGTTCCCAATTGATTGCTGGCATCAATTCCTAAGTTCTTGCTGAAAGACCTAGCTATGGAGGACGAATCTTTACCTCCTTGCTCCTCTTCTTTTTCCAAAAGTGTATTTTCTATTTTTGGGAATTTTTATTAAGCCCTTTTTGATAGAACAAGTTATTAAAATCCTAATCGAAATAGGATTGTAGAATTTTTGTCCACGTCACCCGTTGCAGTGCATGAATTACCGCAACAGTGGTTCTGCTATGGCAAATGGAATCCCCCTATGGTGCACGCTTGCCTGGGCCCACCGATTGTGCCTTGGCACATTCGAACTTGTTCATCTTACCCCATTTGTTTTCCAGGTATTTCATTTCAAATTACCAAAAATTTAAATTTGCCTATTCTTAGGTGGTAAGAGTGCTATAATGGTTGGGCGGTTCGTTACATATAAAAACTTAAAGAATGAACAGAAACATCTTTACTTGTACCTATGAACTAAAAGTCATTGCATGAAGGACATCTACCTAATTATAGTCTAAGAAGAATAACAGAAAAATAAATAAAATCTGTGTCCGAAACAAAGACAATTCTTCCAGAGGAGTTGGATCATCTCTAAGACATTATCTCACCCTTGCAATTTTCATAGATGCTTCTATAAGTGGGGGCAAGAGAAACTTCCTGGATGGCAGTCTGCACTCAAAAAAAAAGTGTAGGAGAAGTGTCAATACGACAGATTATACTGGTAGGCATCATTGGCTGACCTTATATAGTAATGAAAATGCAAGTGAAACAATAACATACGTTCATGAACGGGGTTAATCATTGCATAACTTTATTTCTACCATCATTAAGAACAAAATCAAAGCTGGCCTGCTAACTGGATTAGGCCCCACTACAGCAGTAGTATGTCCGCAGCGGTAGTCTCGTCGTAGTGGTAAGAGTTTCACTATAACAGTACTACAAAGCAGTAGCTCGATCAAGCTGTCAACCTTAAACTCCACATTTAGAAATTTTTCTCATTCAATCCACCAGATCAAAACAAAAATAAAAATAGTAAAAATTACAATCAACTTATCCACTCGTCACATTACGTGCATACAAAGCATTCAACATTTAATTCATCCACTATCCAAAGATTCACATATAGTATATAGAGATTCAATAATACATAGTAAATACATCAGTAATTAATTCACGAGTAACTACTCATTCTAGTATCATGGTCTCACATGGTTCTCCTAATTTCGAACCAATCCTCACTCCTCAATTTTCCCTTGATACCTTGCCATCCGTAATGTGCCGGGCGCATGCCTCCCTCACATCTTCATACACTCTCACATGGAACACCACAGTACACACATGCTAGAGGGTTTTATTTCTTCCCTTCCACTCATGACTTGAGGGGGACTCTAGAAATCCACGTACCGTGCACCAAGTCATCTAAACTTGTCAATCATACCTGTCGGTGCACTCTCACTTGTACACCCCATTATATGAACCTGTCTATCATACCTGTCGTTGCACTCACCTATACACCAAGCTATATGAACTTATTGTATCATACTTGTTTATGTACTCCTACCACTTATGGGCCTTTGATGAGTTGGTAATTTACCAACTTATTAGGCTTTTAAACATGAGATTTAGCTTAGTTTTAAGTCTTTTAGTTGGATTTTTTGCCTTTTTCCTTTGGATGTTGCAGGTACCCTGACATGAAGAGAAGGAGCATGAAAATTAGTAAAAGGGATGAGATTTGGGTAAAAACCGATGCTCCACCGAAGGACACAGGTGAAATGCCGACTAACCGCAGGCACCCACTGGAGGGAGGAACAATTGCAACTGGCGGCTCACGGAGCAGCAGCCGGCGAACTGCCGGTGACATCACCGTTTTTCTCTAGAATTCATTGGACACCAGAAGGAGATGAATCGGTGGCGGATGGTCACCGGCAAACCACCGATGACTCGCAAGTGAAAGACACCTAAAAAAGGCCAAAAAGGAGAATATTATGACCTACTTTTGTACATATTCTAGAAAAGCACTTTGAACAAGCACATTATTATTCTCCGTAACTTTTGGAAAAGAGATTTGCATAGAAAATAGTGTTTTGAATATTATCTTTTTCATCTTCATCTTCTTCAGCAAGGCATATCCACCATTGTAGAGTTATTTTGAGCTTGATTGAGTTTACTCTTAATTATGAAATTGTTGAGTCTATTTCTAAATAAGCTCTTATGTTTATCAATTAGGAGTAGCTAAATCTATAGCTAGAGGTGTGTGATTATAGGTATTTGATTTAATTGGGTATTGCTAGATTTATCTTGTCATTAATTAATTAGTGTAAATCTATTGTTTTCTCCTTAAACCAATTAAAAATACTATATCCCGAATATAAGCAATTAAGCTCAAGCAAAACAGATGATGTTAGACTTGAATACTTAATAGATTTAATTTCAAGAACAGAATATAATTATATAAAATATCTAAAAAAGAAAACATGAAAGACAATATCAATAACAAAGAAGAGTACAAACAACAACTACTTAATAAAATAAATGAAGTAATAAATGAAATCAAATTTAGAAAAAAGAGAATAAATTATAACATAGTTGCAGGAGTATGCCACACATCAATTAAAACACAAAGAAAAGAAATATTTTATTTGGAAGGACAACTACAAAGCCTAGAATATAAATTACAACACGAATTACCATGAATAAAGAAGAATATGCACTAGAAGAAGAAAAATATATGAGTCAAAAAGGACTAGAAATAAAAATTATACACTCAAGTTTAGGAAGAAGATTTAAAAAAATAGGAGACCAATTATATTTAATGTTAGAAAAAGAATCGGCAAAACTAGAAGATAGCTTAACAGCAATGGTAAGGATTAATAAAGAAAATGAAGAGATAGATAGGAAAAAAGAAATAGAA
This sequence comes from Datura wrightii, assembly GCA_035772735.1. Taxonomy (NCBI): domain Eukaryota; kingdom Viridiplantae; phylum Streptophyta; class Magnoliopsida; order Solanales; family Solanaceae; genus Datura; species Datura wrightii. The sequence goes on along the minus strand of JASDFA010000010.1, from coordinate 113,004,279 downwards.
AAAATTAAAAAACAAGCCCAAATAGAAGTACAACAGATTAAACAAGAAAAAGATACAAGAATCCAAGAATTAGAAAAAGAATTGGAAAAACTTAAACAATTGTATGAAGAAAAATTAAAAGCTAGAGAAAAACAACGTGAAGAATTAAAACTCACAGAAGAAATAGAAAAATTTAAAACATTACTAGAAGAAACAAGTACATTAGAAGACCAACCTAGGTACCAATCTCAGTACGAGCCATACCTTGATTGTACGAGTCGTACTGAGACTCGTGGAAAAACTCAAAAAGCTGAAACAATTTGTAGGCAAAGTACGACTCTCAATACAAGCCATACCAAGATGGTGCGACCCATAACTGGAGTCATGGAAATCTTTAGATAAAATTTGCACAAGCAGTCTCTTAGTATGGGTGGAACCCACGGATCGTAACATCTACATACAACCCATACCATGAGTTGCGAGGAGCTTTAGTGATTCTTAAAAACTTGGCAAAACTCCAGATGAAACAAGCAAATACGAGTCGTAGGAGAAAGGTACGAGGCGTACCACAACACTCGTAGAAAACTTCAGAAGATGTCAAAGTTCTCAGGGCCAAGCCACGGATGGATTGTATGCTCGTAGAACCATGGTATGAGTTATAACAGTTTCCAACACTTAATCAAATCAGCAGCAACCAAGGGATGTATAAGAGGAAGGTATGATCCCTACAATCCTGTTACGGGTCATATGACTAGTCATAGGATGAGTCGGCGCTAGGTATGGAAATTTCCCTGTTAGCTTAGGAAAAGGTTTCTCATATCTGTATAAATACCTTTTATGTTTTGTTTTAGTAAAGAATCATATAGAGAGAGGAGTAGATGTGTGATTATATAGAGAGAATTTTTATTTGTGAATTATTATCAAGTTCTAGAGAGCAATTCTTAAGATCAACACTTAGTTTTGTCAATTGTTCTTGATTTTGTTCATCAATATTCAAAGCAAATTTTCATCCATTTATTGTTGTAAATATTTAATTATGTGTTTGTCTATAAATACTAATTACAATCTTACAATCATGAGTGACTAAAACCTTTACAACAAGGGTTGTGGGAACCATGGTGAATTAATGAAATAGGGTTACACAAAGTGATGCAAAACCAATGCTAAATTCTAGTATTATATTATGTTCATCTTTGAATGTTTCTTAACGGTGCGCAACATTAGGACTTGCCGAAATTCTTTACATGATTGAACCTAGAGAAATAGAGATTAGGAAAAGATAATTACAACAAAGCCTTGATTTTTATGATCATTGTATGACTTGAGCTGCGATCGCAGGAAAGTTAATTTTGAGCATGTTGATACAGTTAGTTTGAAATCGCTCATGAGACCTGGCCCGGTGATTGAGTATAGTCATCCAATAGGGACGAAACAGTTGTTTGGATGAATCTTAGTTATCAGTTCAACAAGTAAGCATTAGGATTGATCACGTGTGTATACTCGAAGTAGTTATGAACCCATGGGGAACACTTACCCTAGTTATTTACATATCTTGATAACAACCACAATTACGATCTTGCTTTATTATTGTTTTTCTTTAAACCCCCCAATTTGTATATAACTTATCAACAATTTTTAGTATCCACATTAGTATAGATCTACCTTATTCCCTTTGGGTTCGACCCCAACCTCTTTGTTGCATTCTTTATTAACAACGTCTGCTTCATACTTTTTCCGAAAGTGTGACTTTGAGCATTATCTAAAAGTGGCGTCCTCATCAGGGAATATGGATAAGATTAGATTAATTGCTTGTATTTATATTTTGGTTTTTATTTCCTTAATTATGTTTTCTTTTTGTTTTTGGACACGTACATGTTGTCGCTTGGTGAATGCCAAGTACTCGACAGAGTGGAAACCCCCTGATTCTTTTGGATCTCCAACTTGAAAGAACACTAAGAAGGATGGAGAATTATGAGTAGAGAGATGCCCATCTTGCTGAAGAAGCTAGGAAAGCAAAGCTAGCTTGGCAAGATGCAATTCAGGAAGATGATGATGCTCGAGGTGAGGTTATCAGCGCTGGCCGCCATGGAAGGGGCAACAAATGCCATAGATGTGCCCCTCAATTCTTTGATGAGTATGAACCGGACATTGATAACATCCTGTCAACTAGAGCCATGGTAGTACCCTTTGCCTGCAGGGGAAAAATTTGATATTACTAGCACCATGATTCAATTATTCTAGTGGTCACGTAGTTGATGATGCCAACCTGCACTTTATGTTAGAATGAACTATGGTCGCAGGATAGTTAAATTTGGAACATATTGTTAATAGTTAGTTTGAAATCACTCATGACACCTGACCCAATTATTGAGTATAGTCATCAAATAAGGATGAACGTCATTTGGATGAATCCTAGTTATCAGTTCTACAAGTAAGCATTGGGATTGATAACGTGTGTATACCCGAATTAGTCATAAACCCATGGGGAAAACTTACCCTAGTTGTTTGCAAATCTTGATTTAAATCACAAATATAATCTTCTTTTAATATTATTTTCTTTAAAACCCCCTAATTTGGAGATAACTCACCAACAAGTTTAATTACTGACATTATTCTAGATCTTACCCTATTACATGTGGGTTCGACCCCAACCTCTTAGTTGTGTTCTTAATTACCAACAACTGCTTCATACTTTGTCAGGAAGTGTGAGTTTGAGCGTTATCAAAACATATCACCATATCTTGGGAATATGGCTAAGACTTGATTCATTGCTTTTATGTGACTTTTGGTAGTTATTTCTTGAATTACATTTTATTTTTATTTTTGGATATTCACAGGTTGCGCTTGGTGAATGCCAAGTACTTGTCGGAGTGGAAACCCCCTAATCTTGTTGGATCTTGAAACCAAAAGAACACTATGAAAGATAAAGCACCAAGAGCAGAGAGATACCTGTATTGCTAAATAAGCTAGGCAAGCAGAGCTAGCTCAGCAAGCTGCACTTCAGGATGTGGAGGATGCTCGAGATGAGGTTGTTAACACCGATCGACATGGAAGGGGCAACAGAGGTCAAAGACATGCCCCTCAATTATTCAATGAAGATAACCTGGACATTGATGAAGTTGGGCCAACCGGAGTTACCGTACCACCACCACTACCTAAAGGGGAAAATTTGACATCACTAGCACCATTATCCAATTATTGAATATAAAAGGGGTGTTAAGGGTCACCCAGCTGATGTTGCCAACCTGCACCTGATGAACATTGTTGGAATATGCAAGGCGTACAAGTTGCCTGGAGTCAGCCAGGATGCTATACAGCTACGACTCTTCCCCTTTTCTCTGTCTGGGGAAGCCACATTATGGTTATCGGAGTTGCCAAACTACTCTATTACCAACTGAAGGGAGCTGAAGCAATCTTTGTTAGAGAGATTCTTTCCACCCTCCAAGATGTTGCAGCTTAAAGACGAAAAGTATAATTTTTGACAACTGAAGACTGAGGCACTTCATGAAACCTGGTTGAGGTTCAAGAAGAAGTTGACCAAGTGCCCGAACCACAAAATTCTTGATGATATTCTATTGGAGATTTTCCATAGATCATTGAACAACAGTACAAAAGAAGTAGCAGACACAGTGGTAGGAGGAGCACTAATGAGCCACACCTTGGAGCAAGTTTCCACTATTCTAGATAGAGTAACCAAGACAAATAGAGCATGACACACCCAGGAAGCAGAAGCAGCGGCTGGTACATATGTTGTTGGTTTAACTGTAGACCAACGAAAGACTAGGAATTGGCTCATATGTGCGTATCATTGGATTTGCTTACTAAACATATCATGGGAGAGGGAGCCAGAAAGTTTAATGCAGTGGGGACACAAGGACAGTAGCCAAGGCTGGACCATTCAGATTCCAAGGAGAAAGCAAACTTCTTGGACAACAAGGTGGCAGGTTTTTGAGCCAACTCCCTAGCGTATGGATAAGACACATGGCGGCAAGGTTTTTGAAACCAAGGTTGGAACCAATAAAGAGACAATGACAACTGGAATTGGTGCAGTGACAAAAGACGAGGTCATGATCCCGAGGTAGATTGGAGAAGGAATGACGGTTACAGCAATGACCAAGCTGGATTGTACGTGCCTCCTAATGCTTGTGAGGGGGAGGCTGGAAAGTCAAAGTTAGAGAGCATGATGGTTGTGATGCTAAAGAAGGTGAGATCCATAGACGATTAGCTGAAAGACACCCATAGTGATATATCGAGCATGGGTCAGAGAGTGGAGTCACATGCTACGGCTATCAAGTAGATCGAACAACAGCTAGGGCAACTATCAACATCTATGAACCCTAGGAAAAGGGTACACTACCTAGAAACACAGTCCAGTATGATGACTAGGAGTGGAAAGACCATGATTGATCCCCCTCTACCGGTTGTAGTTGAAAGAAAGAAAGTAAGCGTGATTGACAATGAAGAGGATATTGCTGAAAAGGAGCATAATGAGGATGCTAAGTTGACTGAGGATCCAAGTGTTGAAAATGGGCCTGAAGCTACATAAGGAGAAAAGCAAGGAGCTACACAAATTTACAAGACTATTCCACGACCACCGCTACTGTTCCCTCAAAGAATGAAGAAGAAGGTGGAGAATGGTAAGTTTCACAAATTCTTGTCAATGCTCAAACAGTTATCTATAAACATACCATTGGTTGAGGCATTGGAATAGATGTCAGGATATGCCATGTTTATGAAGGACCTTGTCACAAAGAAAAGGCCCGTGAGCTATGAGACTATGGATAATGTGCATCATTACAGTGCTATAGCCTCACGGATCCTTGCCTAAAAGAAGGAAGATCCAGGTGCCTTCACTATTCCATGGATAATTGGTAATGTTGAATTCGCAAGGGCACTCTGCGATTTAGGAGAAAGCATTAATCTGATGTCATTGGTTGTGTTTAAGAAACTGGTCTTCAGAGCTCCCACATCGGCTACCATGTAGCTACTGATGGCCGACAGAATTGTGAAGAAGCCTGTGGGGATCCTGTTCAATGTACTTGTTAAAGTTGATAGATTCATATTCCCAACGGACTTCGTGATCCTTGATATCAAGGTTGATTTTGAGGTCCCTATCATTTTGGGGCGACCATTCCTTTCCACTGGGAGAGCCTTAGTAGACGTGGAGGCTGGCTAGTTGAGTTCAGACTCAATAAAGAAGAGGTCACCTTTAATGTCTGCTGATCAATGAAGTAGCTGAAGGAATACATAGTTGTCTCAGCAATAGAGGATGAGTCTGAGTTCCTTGAAAAAGTCTGAGTAATCAAGAGACTTGCATCGTGCCTTAATGTTTAATCAGGTGCTTCTTGGGAGGCAACCCATGAGGTGGTTTGGTGAATTATAAGTAACCAAACCACATGCATCGTGGCACGATGTTAAATCAAGCGCTTATTGGAGGAAACCAAAGTTGATTAACTTATATGTGTTCAATGTGTTGGGGAAACGAAAATAGGTTGCAGAAAAATTGTTGAACAAGCGGGTGCTACGTTTCTCAGTGCGATTTGTGAGAGTGTTGTACGAGCCGTAGAAGGAGTCGTGGTGAGAATCAGAGATATATTTCAGTGCATTAGTTTAGGGTACGTTTGGTTCTACAACTTGTAACCTCATTATATGGGTTGTAGTACTCACTATGGCTATGAGTTATGCAAATCATGGACCACAATGAAAGAAAGACCTACGAGTCATAGTATAAATCATACCCCAATACGAAGAATAGTAATATGTGCTCGTAGGTCCATAGGTATGTTTCTCAATCTCTCTATTACAGGTCACAGGGAAGAGTCGTAGGGCCTTCCTATGAATCGTGGTATGAGTCGTGATGGGTAAAAAATTTTAAAATTACTTGACTCGGCCTAGATTTTTCAAATCTTCCCTATAACCTATTTAAACCCAGAACAAGTTTTACCCTTCTCCCATGCTATCAAAACCAAAGTCACAACCATAACCCATGACTTTCTCACACTCGTAACTCATCATCAAAGATTGATTGAGCATGTTCTTGCTCAGATTACATCGAGAATCTCAATCCCAACCCTACTTCTGATTGATAGTCGAAGTTATCAACATTCAAGTAAGTGTGTTTCTTTGAATTTGATAAATATGACTTTTGTGCTTGACACAAACCAACTAAATCCCTGAGATTCCTCTCAATGCTTGAAATATTAGAAAAGGAAAATGACTAGAGATATGAACAAGCTATGTGCAACTGCATAGGGGCTTGAACTTATAAAAATTCTGCATTGAACTATTAAAATTAAAGTTACAGGTCATGACTAAAAAGGGGAAGAATGGGTAACTATAAAACATGTTAAATTCACGTTTGGACTTGGAGAATTCTAAATACCCAACACCAAATTGAAACCTCCTGCAATTGAACCAAAAATAAGGCAGGGACATGCTTCACAAGCCTTCCTATGACTCATGGTTTCATATTATGACTCATTGGATGGCTCATTGGGACTATCCAAAACCAAATTGGTAATAATCACGAGGTATGAATCCTAGTATGGCTGGTGGTTTACTGCTACGAGTCCTACCAAGAATCTAAAAAGAGTCAAGTCCACAAGTGAAAGTACGATCCTTCCTACAACTCATGGAATCGACTTATGAGTCATACCATTAGTCGTTGAAAAACACAGAATAAGTGTGTTAAAGGGGCATCCTCATACGACTCATGGTACAGACCATACCTTCATGGTACGAGTCGTACCTCAGAGGCGTAACATTGACTTGAGATATTACGGGTCTCAGTATGAACCATACCTCCAAGGTACCACTCATACTATTGACCCATGATAAATTACAAAGGAACTTTTCTTGCTTTCTTTTTCTCAGAATTAAAATTCTAACCCTTTTTCTCCATACGTGCAATAACAATGAAACGTAAAGCATCAAAGTCAACTACTTGGAGGACATTGCTTGATGAGACCTCTGAATCAGAACAAGAGGGAAACTCCCCAGTGGTTCATTAGAGGAATACAGGGTCAATATATCGTATACTGACAGGACCCAAACCACTAAGGAGAAGGCCAAAGCCCAGGCCGTGGCATCCACTGCCACATCTATCGGTGCTCCCAATTTTGAGGAGGGAGCGGAGGAAAGAGTCCAAGAGTCAGGAAATGACTCTAATGAAGAAGAGGGGTCCGAGGAGGCCTAATCCAGAGATGCAAGCAATGAGTCCAGATTAGAGAGGAGGCACCAAATGCCGAGTAGGAGCAACCCCAGCCTAGGGAGAACAACACCATCCTGTGTAGAGTATCAAAAGCCTAGGATATATATGAACAGGGCATTGCTCTCACCAATAAGAACAAACCTAGGAGGAGTATTCAAGAAGAGCCACAGATCCTTACATATTCATTGAACGAGGTAGAGGAAATGAAGCAGATATTCAGCTTCTACGTATTTGATTGGATGGCTACGGCCTCGAACCAATACACTTCAGAAATCGTCTGGGAATTCTATGCCAATTATATGGAAACCTTGGAGTAGAAAACAAATGAGAGGCTGAAGTTGAAAGATCAGCCCAAGCTGGAGCGCCCTGGATAGAGGCCGAGCGATTGATATATCTGAGCTCGCTATTGCTCGGGTATTATATAGGCCCCAGTTCATACCACCACATGCTATACTAGAATATGACTATTGGGTGGAGGTTTTGAAATAGATCAAGCAGCTCGATTTTGATGAGAAGCGGAGGCAGATACAATGGTTGTCCAACATGATCTGAGGACAAAGAAGGGCAGAGTGGGTCACTAGCGGCAAGAAGGTTACAAAGAACTCTTTAAACTTCATAGAAAAGGCCTCTTAGACGTTACTGCGCCACCGGTTGGCACCATCTATTAATGATAATACCCTCATTGCAGATAGAGCAGCTTTGGTGGCTTGTACCATGTCCAGATACCCCATCAATATTTCGAGGGTCATTATAAAGGAGATGTGGATCGGTTTATGGAATTGAGCATTGCCATCCCAATCCTGAGACTCTTTTCCAGATTGTGCACAGAGAGGACATCAACATGCATCGTGGTGAGAAGCTTCTGATCAAAGGACATCGGATCGCTGACATTGGCCTAATCCAGGACGAGATGAACCCAGTAAGTTGAGCCCAACTTTGCACCGCATTTCCACTATCACCGGCAGTTGGGGGCGCACGGGTGAATGACCCCACTTCATAGGAGCAAGGGGATACACTTGCTATAGATGTCGGTCATTCCGATCCAGATACTAGAACCTCTTCCACACAACCTATGAGCCTCCAAACCGGACTCCTGTCGGGTACATCCTAGTGCCCTAGGAATTTCTCCAAAAGCTGGCCAAGAGATGACTATAGCAAAGAATAAGGTTCAGTCAATGATGGAGAATGTCAGGCCTTGGGTAAAGGATGATGTAGAGACAGCTTTGCAGACCCTACACGCCAGATTAGATGGGTTCGAGAGTAGATTCAGCATATACAATGGCAGAGCAGATTGTTATGGGTAGCCTCAGTGAGGAGTTGGTGGCTCTTCAAAGTCAAGTGGCTGAGCTGTCATCAGTCAACCAACAATCATAGCATCCCTAACTCTTCCTGACCTCGATGCCATTATTGATGAGGAGCTTGATCTGGCAGCTTATTGGCAGCCCAAAGGAGCCGACAAAGAGAAAGGGAAAGAAAGGGTCTCCAAGGATGTTGGAGAAGAGACCCTGAGGAAGAATAGAAAATGAGAGGAAATAGAGCACAAGCGGGAGAGACTGGAGGGTCAGCAGACTCATGACGTGCACTAGTGTGGAGCTACTTGAGAGAACTAGAGGTGCGGGTAGCTCCACCACAGCCCAAGCAGATCTTACGAGTTGCAGGGACCCTTCGTGCTAGCCACATTCAGCCCTGATTATTCCATAGGCTGTAGAGATGGCCAATACTACTGAGGGGATAGCCACTCCTCCTACTGATACACCACTAAGTGCACTGGCCACTGCCAGTGCCACGATTGCAGCGGATGTACCTCCTCTACAAGACGACAGGAGCGCTTAGTGCACTGCGAGTATGTTCCCTTCCCTTTGTTTTTACATTCTATGCTTCAGGGATGAACCATTCTTTTTAAAAAGGGGAGGTGGTGTACTCATAATATTTGCACTTTGGATTCGTCGGAGGGTTTTTCTTGCCGTGTTTCTTTTCCCTCGGGAATGCTATCAAGTAGAACCGACATGTTTAGAATTTTATTTTTGTGATTTTTGTTTAATGAAAAAGTATCTTAGGTGTACTCAGCCAATAAATTGCACTAGTTTTGGATTTGTAAAAATTGTTTTACCCTGTTTGAAATTTTTGATGATTAGTTGTGTACTTTTGATTGCAAAGAATGATTTTTATGGATCTTTTTATGCCATTTAGTATATTATCATGTATAGTTTTTGTTAAGACATGTATTAACTGTACAGGTAGAGTCAATGCAATACATGTACCATGAGTGAGCGAGATCTAATACCTGTTCAATACTGCGTAGAGGATCTAGAACTTGTCTAGTTAGTCTGTACATAGGTTTTAGGAGTGTTGGTTGGGAAAGGATTATAGGCCATTTTTGTATAGCCCAGTTTTAGCTTAAATGACCCTACCAAAATAATATGATTCCATTGATCCCAATTTTGAGTCTCAAATAGATCATTTTTCTTTTATTAACTAATTAACTGTACCCATTTTTATAATGAATCTGTTTTGGCCCTATTACCTCCTTGGACATTGTGAACCTCAACGTAGGCAAAGTGCCTAAGTTGAGGTTATCTAGAGTAGCGATGCATAAATAATGAGAAGGTGAAAAAGGGAGAAAAAAGAGAAAAAGGTGAAAAATGAGGTATGTTATGATGAAAGAAAAAGGAAAAGAAAGGAAAAGAAAACAAAATTTGAAGAAAAAATACAAAAAGAAAATGATGCATGAAAAGCTTGAAGAAACACACCACACTCATACAAGTGCATAAAAAGGGTGAAAAGGGAGGAAAAAGTGGAAAATGCAAAAATGGTGAAAAAGTGAAAAAATGGAGCCACATGCATGTAGTAACAAGGAAGGGTTTAGTCACTTAAAAATATCGCATATCTACCATACCCAACACGAAAGCATACATTACAAGCCAAAGCAAGTCCTATAGTGCTGCTAGCCTGACCATCTGACAAACTGAAGTAGAGAAAATAAGGGCAAGCCCAGGGTATACGACATGGAATATTTGAAACTTCTATGTGAGAGTGAGAGTCTTACTTGATTAGTCCCATGTGTCATATTTTACTCTATATGTGAGTGGGGGACTTCATTTGCTGTGAGGGTACATGATTTGTGTTTAACTCTAATAGTGGTCTGTGTAAAAAGCATTGGTGATGACTTGACTATCTGTTAATAGCTAGATGACATAGCTTGATCGCTATTTATCATGTTTTGTGGTTGCTTGCAATGCATGTGCTTATTTGGTTCAAGGGAAAAGGATCTAAAGCTTTTTGAGTTTATAGTGCAAGTTTTGTTTGATGTTGGCTGTAGTATCCTAGGTTTATTTTCTAGTTAAGCGCAGTGTTTAGTTTTTATTTTCTTTGCCTGAGGACATGCAAAAGTCTTATGCTGAGGGTGTTGATGAGTTGTATGTTTACAGCACTTTCGTCGCTTATAACTGAGACAATAGAATGGAACTTAGGTATGTTTATATGGATATAAGGCACTTTTAATTTGATTTCCCCTAAACTATGTGTTGGAGCAAAATGTGCAAAAGAAGCCTAAAAATGCAGAAAATCAGCCAACTACAAGTCTCGCTACAAGCCGTACCTTGATTGTACGGGATGTACTGAGAATTGTGGTCAAATTCATAAGGTTGAATTAAGATGAATGCAACATACGGCTCTTAGTACGAGCCGTACCGAGATTGTACGAGCCGTAACTGGAGTCGTGGAATTGTTCCGAGAAATTTGCACGAAGGCAGTCTTTTGGTACGGATGGACTTACAGATCGTACCATGAACATACGAACCATACGATGAGTCACGGTGACCTTTAGAAGATTCTTCAAGACTTGGAAGAACTTCCGACACCGAGTCATAGGAAGAAGGTACGTGTCATACCACAACACTCATGGAAAACTACAGAAGATGTCAGAGTTCTCAGGGCCAAACCAACAGAAGCATTGTTCAACTTGTAGGACTGTGGTATAAGTCGTACCAGCCCGTCAACACTTAGACAAATCTGCAGCAGACAAGGACGTATGATAAGCAGGTACGACCCGTACAATCTTGCTACGAGTCGTAGTTCCTGTCGTGACATAGTCTGTGCCAGATATGGAAAATTACCTATTAGCTTAGGAAAAGGTTTTTAATGTCTGTATAAATATATTTTATGTTTTAGTTTAGTCAGAGAACATAGAAAAAAAGTAGGAGATGTGTGAATTATATTATTTGTGAATTTTTATCCAGTTTTGAGGAGCAATTCTTAGGATCAAATTCTTGAATTCCTACATTATTTCTGAGATTGTTCTTTGATATTTAGATCTGATTTTCTTTTAATTGATGATGTAAGTATTTAATTCTGTATTTTTCTATGAATGCAAATTATACTCTTACAACCATGAGAGGCTAAAACCTCCACAACTAGGGGTTGTGGGAACTATGGTGGATTAACGAAATAGGTTACACAAAAGTGATTCAAAACCAATGCTAAACGCTTGTATTGTATTCTCTTTATCTTTAAGGGTTTCTTAATGGTGTATAACGTTTGGACTTGCTCGAATTCTTTACTTGCTTGAACCTAGACAAGTAGAGATTAGGAAAAGAGAATTACAACAAAACCTTGGTCTTTATGATCATTGTATTATCTTGAGCTGCGGTCTCAGGATAGTTAAATTTGGAACGTATTAATAACGGTTAGTCTGAAATTGCTCTTGAGACCTGACTCAGTAATTGAGTATAGTCATAAAATAGGGAAGAACCAGTCATTTGTATTAACCCTAGTTATCAGTTTTACAAGTAAGAATTGGGATTGATCATTTGTGTATAACCAAATTAGTTATGAACCCATGGGGAGCACTTACCCTAGTTGTTTGCAAATCGTGATTTAAATCACAAGTATAATCTTGTTTTAATATTGTTTTCATTAAAACCCTCAAATTTGGAGATAACTCACCAATAATTTCAATTACCTACATTAGTCTAGATCTTACCCTATTCCCTATGGGTTCTACCCCAACCTCTTAGTTAGGTTCTTTATTGACAACGACTGCTTCATAATTTTTGAGGAAGTGTGAGTTTGAGTGTTATCAGTCCCTCACACCGTAACTCAAGGTCACGATCAATTTGGGCAAGATTTTTGCTCAATTAACATTGCTAAACTTGAAGTCCAACCCTAGTCACTGATTCTCAGTTGAAGTTGAGCCAGGTTTGCAAAGAAATTCAAGTAAGTGTTATGCTTTAAGTTGGGTATCAAGACTTATATGCTTATGAAAACTTGTGCAATCACTGAGAGTCCTCAAAATGCATGTAAAATAGAAAAGGACAATGACCAGTGACGTTAAAATTAAATATATGTCTAGGTAGGAGTTGAACATGTTAAAAATTGGAAATGAACTGCTAAAACTTGAGTTATGGGTTGTGAATAAAAAGGGGAGGAATGGATAGTTGTAAAACTGTGAAGAATGCATTCCTAGACTTGGGGAAGTCTGAGTATCCAACACAATAAAGAATTCACCTATAAATTGACTTGAAAATAAGGCAAGGAAGGCTTCACGAGCCCTTCTACGACTAGTGGTTTCACACTATGACTCATAGGATTGCTCGTTGGGACTGTCCCAAGCCAAACATGTAAAAATTAAGAGGTACAAAACCTAGTACGACCCGTAGTATCTTGCTACGAGTCGTACCTGGCAATCGTACCAGGAGTTTGAAAAGGATTAAGTCCAAAAGTGACAGCACGATCCTTCCTACAACTCGTGGAATCGACTTACCGGTCGTGCCATGAGTCATCGAAAAATACAGAATGTTGGTTTTAAAGGGGCATCCTCATACGACTCGTGGTACGGATTGTACCTTCGTGGTACGAGTTGAACCTCAAAGGTGTAACATTGATTTAGAACATTCCTCCAAGGGACAAGTCGTGTTGTAGACCCATGAAAAATTACAAAGGAATATTTTTTACTTTCTTTTTCTCAGGTTTGGAATTCTAACCCTTTTTCTCCATAGTTACAATGACTCAGAAAAGGAAAGCGTCAAAAGAAACTACTTAGAGGGCATTGATAGTAGAAACCTCTGAATTTGAACAAACGGGAAACACACCTAGTGGTTCAGTGGAGGAATACAGGGTCGATACATCTAACACTAACGGGACCCGAACAAGTAGGGAAAAAGCCAAAGCCCAAGCCAAGGCGGCCACTGCCATATCTGCTAGTGCTCTCCAATCTGAGGAGGGAGCTGAGGAAAGAACCCAAGAGTCCGAAAGTGGCTCTAATAATGATGAGGGGTCAGAGGAGGCCAAATCTGACGATGGAGATAGTGAGTTTGGATCTGAGGAGGAGGCAACCAATTCCATTTGGTGGAGAGTACCAGGAGCCCAGGAGATATATGAACAGGGTATTGCTCTCACCAGCAAGAACAAAACTAGGCAGAGTGTTAAAGAAGAGCCGTAGATCCTCACCAATGCACTGAATGAGGAAGAGGAGATGAAGCGGATATTTAGCAATTATGGGTTCGACTGGATAGCTAGAACCCTGCATCAATACATTTTATAGATTTTTTGGGACTTCTATGCCAATTATTTGTCAACCATGGAGCAGAAGCAAAGGAAGGGAAAAATTGAAAGATTAGCCCAAGCTGGAGAGCGTGATGGTACGAGGATGCAATGTTTATATATCTAAGTGCATAATTGCTCGGGTGTTATATGGGCCCCAATTCATACCACCACACACTACATTGAAGTATGACTACCGAGTGGATGCCATGAAAAAGATCAAGAAGTTAGGAATTGATGAGAGGCGGAGGCAAATTCAGCAGTTGTTCGAGGTTATTGTTGAGGACAAAGAGGAAGCACAATGGATCACTAGCATGAAGTAGGTCACAAAGAATTCAGTAAACTTCATAGAAAAATCCTGCTGGATATTAGTTCACCACCGTTTGGCCCCGACCGTGAATGACAATACCCTCAGCCTAGACAAAGCAGTATTGGTGGTGTGTATCATGTCCAGATACCCCGTCAACATCCCGAGGGTTATTGGAGAGATGATATGGAATCGGGCTATAGGTTGAGTACTACCATCCCATTCCTGAGTCTCGTATTCAAGTTGTGCATAGAGGCAGGTATCAAGGTGCGTCGTGGTGAGGAGAAGTTGATCGTAGGACAATGAATAGAAAATATTGGCTTGATCGGGATGAAATGAATCCAGTGAGCAAGGCACGACTTGCTATTGCAATCCCGGTATCAATGACAATTAGGGGCAGCAGGTGAATGCCCCCACCTCACAAGAGCAGAACGAGACACTGGCTATAGATTCCGATCATTCAGAGGTAGCTCCCAGCACCTCCGTCGCACCACGTATGGGCCTTCCAAGCCATACTCCATCTGGATACATGCTAGTGCCTCAGGAATTACTCTAGAAGATGTCCAAGAGACTGACCATAGCTGAGAAGAAGGTTCAGTCCATGATGGAGAATGTGAAGCCTTCGGTGAAGGCTTAGATTGAGGTGGTTGCACGGGTCCTACGTGCCAGGCTAGATAGTTTTGAGAGCCGTTTCAATGATTGCATGGCTGAGAAAACTGACACTAGCAGCTTTCGTGAGGAGCTGGGGGCTCTTCGAAGCCAAGTGGCCTAGCCGTCATCATAGCAGCCGGCAATTCTAGCAGCAACCACTCTTCCTGATCTCAGCATTAGCATAGATGAGGAGCTTGATTTGGCGTCATATTGGGAGCCTACAGGAGCTGAGAGCGAAAAAGGGAAAAAGAGGGTCTCTATGAATGATGGAGATGAGATCCTAAAGAAGAAGAGAAAGAAAGAAATGAATGAGTTCTAGCAGGTGAGATTGGAGAACCAATAGACTCACGACGAGCATAGATCGGAGCTGCTTGAGCGAGCAAGAGGAGCGGGTAGCTCCACCACTACCCATTCCAAGATTGCAGGTGGCAAGGACCCTTCAGATGAGCCACATCAGTCCCAGTGATTTCAGAGGTCGTAGAGGCGACCGCTACTACTGAGGGGGTAACCATTCCCCCTACGGATACACATTTAGTGCGCCATCCACCACCAGCGCCACGATTGCAGCGGAGGTACCATCTCCACAGGACGACAAGAGCTCTTAGTGTGCCACAGGTATGTTCCCTTCCTTCTTCTCTACTATGCTTCAGGAATGACGCATGCTTTCTAAAAGAGGAGGGGGTGTACTTGTATTTTTGGGATTTTTTGGATTCATCTGAGGGTTTTTCTTGTTGTCTTTCTTTTACCTTGGGCATGCTATCTAGTAGAACCAACCTGTGTAAGGTTTTATTTTACTTTTGTGTTTTTGTTTAAGTAGAAAGTAGTTTAGGAGTACTCTGCCAATAAATTGCACTAGTTTTGAAATTTCAAAAAATTGACCCTGTTTAAAAAATTTTGATGGTTAGTTATGAACTTGTTGATTGCAAAGGATGATTTATATGGATCTTTTTGTGCCATTTAGTGCATTATCATGAGTAGTTCTTGTTAGCCATGTATAAACCGGATAGGTAGAATAAATGCAAAACATGTACCATGAGTGAGTGAGGTCTATACCTAGTTCAATACTACATAGAGGATATAGAACTTGTCTGGTTGGTCTAAACATAGGTTTTAGGATGGTTGTTTAGGAAATGATCATAGGCCATTTTTGTTTAGCCAATTTTTAGCATAAAGTACCCTACCAGAATAATATAATTCCCTTGATTCCAATTTTTAGCCTTAAATGAACCATTTTTCTTTGATTAAGTGATTAACCGTACCCATTTTCTATAATGAACCTCTTTTTGGCCTTGGTCCCTTCTTGGACATTGTGAACCTCAACATAGGCAAAATGCCTAAGTTGAGAGTGGCTAGAGTAGGGGTGCATAGATCTTGGGGAGGTGAAAAAGGAAGATAAAAGAAAAAGGGTTAAAATGAAGATGTGCTGTGACAAGACATGAGAAGAAAAGGAGAAGGAAAATTGAAAAGAAGATGCATAAAGAGAAAAATGGATGAAAAGTTGAAAACACACCACACCCATACAATTGCATAAAAATGGTGAAAAGGGAGGGAAAATTTCAAAAAGCAAAAAGGGTGAAAAAAGTGAAAAGTGGAGCCATGTGTATGTAGTGCCAAGGAGGGTTTAGTCACTAAAACAATTTCATATCTACCATACCCAGCCCGAAAGCCTGCATTACAAGTCGAATGAAGTCCTATAGTGATTCTAGCTTGACCATCTGAAAAGTCGAAGTAGAGAAAATAAGGGCAAGCCTATGGTATCCGATGTGCAGTATTTGGAACATCCTTGTGAGAGCGAGAGTCTTACTTGTTTAATGCCTTATTTCTTATTTTTCTATGTTATTGAGTGGGGGACTTCATTTGCTGTGAGGTACATGGTTCGTGTTTTATTCTGCCAGTTGTCCAAGTGAAAATCATTGGTGATGACTTGACTATCTTCTAATAGATAGATAACATATCTCGATCCCTGTTTTCCATGGTTTGTGGTTACATGACATGCATATGCTGATTTGTTTTATTGGAAAAAGGGTTGAAAGGTGTTTGATTTTATGGTGCAAATTTTGATTGATGATGGCTGTAATATCCTAGGTTTATTTTCTTGTTAAGCATCATTTTGAGTTTTTAGTTTTTGTTTTCTTTGCCTGAGAACATGCAAAATCCTTAAGTTGATGGTGTTTATGTGCTCTGAGTTTACAACACTTTCGATGCTTAAAACTGAGAAAATAGCATAGACTTAGGTATGTTTATATGAATATAAGGTGCTTTTACTTTGTTTTCAGGGAAAATAGGTGTTGGAGCAAAAATGTGCAAAAGATGCATAAAAGTGCAGAAAATTAGCCAAGTACCAATCTCAGTACGAGTCGTACCTGGATTGTATGAGTCGTACTGTGACTCGTGGAACAACTCAGAAGGCTGAAACTATGTGAAGGCAATGAACGACTCTCAGTACGAGCCATACCAAGATGGTACGATCCATAACTGGACTCGTGGAAATCTTTAGAGAAAATTTGCACAAGCAGTCTATTGGTACGAGTGGAACCCACAGATCATAACATATACTTATGACCCGTACCATGAGTGGGGAGATCCAGTGATTCTTAAAGGCTTGGCAGAACTCCAAATGCGATAAGCAAGTATGAGTTGTAGGAGAAAGGTATGAGGCGTACAACAACACTCATAGAAAACTTCAGAAGATGTCAATGATCTCAAGGACAAGCCACGGATGGATTGTATGACTCGCAGGACCATGGTATGAGTCGTACCAGTTTCCAACACTTAATCAAATCTGCAGTGGCCAAGGGAGGTACGAGAGGCAGGTACGACCTGTACAATCCTGTTATGGGTCGTATAACCAATCGAAGGACAAGTCGGCGTCAGATATAGAAATTTCCTTGTTAGCTTAGGAAAAGGATTTTGATGTCTATATAAATACCTTTCATGTTTTGTTTTAGTAAAGTAGCATATAGAGAGAGAGGTAGATATGTGATTATTTAGAGAATTTTTATTTGTAAATTAATATCAAGTTTTGGAGAGCAATTCTTAAGATCAACACTTGGTTTTATCAATTGTTCTTGATTTTGTTCATCAATATTCAAAGAAGGTTTTCTTTCATTTATTTTTTTAAGTATATAATTATGTGTTTGTCTATGAATACTAATGACAATCTTACAATCATGAAGGCTAAAACCTCCACAACTAGGGTTGTGGAAACCATGGTGAATTAATGAAATAGTATTACACAAAGTGATTCACACTAATTCTAAATGCTTGTATTATATTCTATTTAGCTTTAAATGTTTCTTAATGGTGCGCAACGTTAGGACTTGCTCGAATTATTTATTGCTTGAACCTAGAGTAGTAGAGATTACAAAAATAGAACAACAACAAAACCTTGATTTTGTATGATCATTGTATGACTTGAGTTGCAGTCACAGGAAAGTTAATTTGGAACATATTGATAAGGTTTAGTTTTAAATTTCTCATGAGATCTGACCCGATTATTGAGTACAGTCATCCAATAGGGACGAACTAGTCGTTTGCATAAACCTTAGTTGTCATTTCTACAAGTAAGAATTAGGATTGATCACGTGTGTATATTCGAAGTAGTTATAAATCCATGGGGAACACTTACCCTAGTTATTTGCAAATCTTGATAACATCCTCGATTACAATCTTGTTTTATTATTATTTTTCTTCAAACCCCCCAATTTGGAGATAACTTAGCAACAAGTTTAAGTACTTCCATTAGTCTAGATCTTACCTTGTTCCCTACGGGTTCTACCCCAAACTCTTTGTTAGGTTCTTTATTGATAACGTCCACTTCATACTTTTCCAGGAAGAGTGAGTGTGAGTGCTATCATTTCTCGATTTTGGTTATCTTTCTCTCTTTTTTCAGCTGAGTTTAGAATCAATTTACTCCCCTAAAATTTTCATTTACTTGTCTTTTACATTGATGAAAATTAATTCAAGTTAATATACAACTATTGTGTAATCAATTTACATTCCTTGCGGGATTTTACCCGACATTCGTTAGGTTATTGTTTTTTATACAATGACCTTTTATCAAAAATGGCATCATTGTTAGGAAATGTAGTTTGATAGGATTTAGTTGTTGATATTTTGAATTGATCTTGTATCTTAATTAGTTTGACGTTACAATCTTAGTTGGCATCTTCTAGGTTGAAGTTGATATGAGCCAGCATTCACTATAAGGAGAAGGTTCAGTGGATGGGCATATGGATCATGAGGATGATGACCTCATGATGCCCGATTTAGTAGGGGCAATTCGCCTACCTCCTATATGACAAGTACAATGCTACACTTACTTCAAATGAAGGGACTTTTAAGAGGGATGCCTAATGAGGATGCAAATAGGCATCTCCACAATTTCTTGTAGATCTATCAACCCTTTAAAATTACAAATATCACTCCAAAGTCAATCATATTGAGACTCTTTCTATTCTTACTCATCGGGGAAATAACTGTGTGATTGGAGGAGCTGCCTCCTGGATCTATTAACACTTGGAATGAACTAATAGAGGCATTTTTGGATAGGTTCTTTCCTCCCTCAAGTATGTTGCTACTGAGGGATGACATTACCAATTTCTGAAAACTTGTAGGAGAACAACTCCATGAAGCTTGGTTGAGCTTTAAGAAAAAGGTGGCCATTTGTACGAATCATGGCTTATCCGATGGGGTTTTACTTCAAAGCTTCTATCGATCATCGATCATTGGATTCTATTAATAAGTCAGTGGCAAATGATTTGGCTAGGGGATCAATCATGGATAAGCCCTATGGAGTAGCCAAGGCATTACTTGATAGAATGACGAAAACCAAATGAGCATGGCACACTAGAGAAACAGAGGTATCCTCTAGTAGTGTTGCTTCCAATCTTGTGTGTGCAGAGTTGTGTAAGAGAGATGAGGCTAGAGATGAAACTCTTGCTAAAATGATGACCCAACTAAAGTTAATGACAAAGCATGTGATGGGAGCTGGTATAAAGAATTTGAATGTCGTGTGTGCTCAACCCCACGCTCAGTTTGATGATGATACTTCACCTCTGAGATATGAGGAGGAGTGTCAATACATGTCAGGCCAATTAGGGGGTTCTCACCCTGGGTATAAAGGTGACAACCAAGGCCCTTGGCGCCCAAGGGAAGATAATCAAGGTTGGAGAAACCGTGATAATCCTAGTTGGGGTGAACGAAATGATCGGTGGGGGAATAGAGAGAAAATCGAGAAGAAGAGCAATATCAACAAAGTTCTAACCCTTATGTGCCTCCTCCAAAAGCAGAAGCATCCCAAGGACAACCTGGGGTGAGTGATGTAGAAAGCCCAAAGATCGAGGATATGTTCTCCTGAGTGTAGAAGAAAGTAGAATCCACTGACTACAGGGTTCGAGAGTTGAAAAGGGAAGTGTCTAACCTCGCGCAAACCGTGAACTCCCATTCAACTTTAATTAAACACCTCAAAGCACAAATGAACCATTTATTTGCACAAATGAATCCCCGCATTAAGGGTGCACTTCCTAGTGATACTATCCTGAAACCAAAGAAAGGTGTCCATCGCATGGCAATCATGACTAGGGGTGGTAAGATATTGAAAGATGTGGGGGTGAAACCCAAGGACGTTGATGCCCCGAAGGCAATTGATGATGATTTGTTGAATGAGGTGCCAAAAGAACCAAATGTTTTGTATAATAAGGAAGGACAAGATGAGGGAGATCTTGATGTAACTCCCTCAGACAATGTTCATGTGAATGTTGGAAAGAAGGCCCCAGGTAACAACCATCATGAAGTGAGAGGTTCCCCCTCCATATCCACAACAGTTGGCCAATAAGAATGAAGATAATTAGTTCTGAAAATTCATATATATGTTCAGCAAATTATCTATCAATATACCGCTGGTGGATGCTTCGATTCAAATGCCAAGATATGCAAAATTTATGAAGGATCTCTTGAAGAAAAAGAATGTGGTGCATACGAGCACCAATGAGGTGACCCATCATTGTAGTGTTGTTATGACGAACAACCTTGCTCCAAAACATGAAGACCCTGGGGCATTCACCATTCCTTGCACAATTAGCTTGTGCATGTTCAGTAAGGCTTTGTGTGACCTTGGTGCTAGTATCAATCTCATGCCTCTCATGATATTCAAGAAGCTCGGGTTAAGGAGTCCCAAACCTACTTCTATGAGGAAGTTGAGGGCGGATAGGTCAATCAACCAACCCGCTGGAGTGCTAATCGATATTTTTGTGAAGATGGATAAATTCACACTCCTAGATAATTTTGTTGATAAGAAATGATCAAATTTGAAAATCATTTATATTTTTATTCTACAGGAATTAAAGTTTCATTTTTGAATGAGCTAGACGATAAAACTAGCTGAATTGTGAAATGAACATCGAGGTGCCAATCATTTTGGGTTGACCTCTACTAACAATAGGAAGGGCCCTAATTTATGTGAAGCTTGGGGAACTAAAGTTCGGGGTAGGAGGTGACGAGGTCACCTTCAATGTATGTCAGCCTAGCAAGCCTCCGGATGAGTGCAAGGTCATGAAAGTGCTCGATGGGGAAGAAGAGCACTATGAATCTTTTGAAGATGACAGTGAAGTGGAGGATGTTTGTCACGCCCAACTTTGGGAGGCATGACTGGAACCTGGTGCCTTACTAGGGTCTAAACTGGCCTGACTAGGCTTACGCATCTCTGGTGCATGACTAACACCCAATCTCAAATCAAGAAACTAACGGGCTATATCTCGACTGTAAACACAGGCCCCAGCTGACAAGGCCTTATAGCCACCTGTAACAGAAAATAGCTGCCCAGAAACAAATAATGATAGGGAATCCTATGCGAGCCAACAAGACCACCATGATGCCTAGTTATGACTGTAAATTAAATCCAATGTGAACTAATCTATTTCCGACAAGGCCACTAACTAACAGCTAAACAAGGCCCCACACAACCAATAAAAGCTAACTATAGGGAATTAGAAATGATCTGCAAGCCTCTAGGAGTGATATATTGGTCGAGATAGCGCCTCGACCTACCCGTAAACTGTACAAACAAAAGAAGAGTCAACCTTCTGATTATGAGCTCCAAAGGAAGGGTGCAGACTGCGCTGCTAATCTGGCTGAAAACTAGGAAGGCCCTGATCCATGTCTATCCGCACCTGCAAGCAAGTAATACAGCACCCCATGAAAGGCGTCAGTACAATATGTACTGAATATGTAAGGTAGTAACTGTGAATAACTTAATGAACTGAAATGAAACTGAAAGTAACTGAAAAGAAGGGATAGGAATACCACCTGATTAGCTGTACTTTTTACTGCCTAATCTATTAGTAACTAATGGAAACAAGATCCTTACCTGGTCCCTATAAGCCGAAAGGTAAAGCTAGCACAAAATAAACCATTTAGGGCCCCCAGAAGCCCTGGTAAGTACACATCAGTCTATGTACCCCTAACAAGGTTATAATGAGTCACCTAGAAACTATAGACGTTCTAACAGTCCCCTAGGTCTCGCTCGGCCCCTGAACTATTGCTGTGTCTAAGTCCGGTGGACTCCTGATATCTGATATCTGCACCTCAGGCACCAGGCTTGACAGGGGGTGTAATGTGGTGCCGATCGGCATAAATAGTACAACCATGGAATGGAATGTATGAGGACCTTGGACCCCATCTTCATCCATTGCGGACAACATACCGCTCCTTGGAGCAACGTCATCTCTCCTCTTGCAGGCGTCGACACAGCTAGTAACCCTGGGGTTGGTCAGGGAAGGCCATATTGGCGTAATCAACCCCCAAACTAAACATGGAATACTGATCTCAGCTAATAACAACAACTAGCAATAATAGATATGCTTTTGATCTTCTTACTAGGATTCAGACAGAGTTATAATACTAAAAGAACTAACTTGCCGAAAGCATTTTTCTTAACATACCTGGATCGCCGATTTCTAATTAGCTGGTGAGTTTCAATCCGTGTTCAACAGCTTGTTCTAACTATAATCATATTACTAGGAGAATAAGACTAGTTTCAGTACTAAATTAGACAAAAATGATAATTTTCTATATAAATATTAACTATACTTCAACTTAATGGAACACGATCGAAAACATATAATTTCTCAAGAGTTCATAAGGGAGAAATACTTACTTGAAGCCTGTGATCATAAAGAAATTAGTTTGGAGTCATTCCGAAAACTTTGACTCGGTGGGTTATGATTTGCTGGGCGAATTTCACGAAACCAACTCCGTAGTAATGATGCTTACGACCTTAAAATTTGATACTCGAAGTTAATTTGAATTCAGGCAGCATTTCGTAGCGTAAACAGTGGTAATTTAACTGAAAATACCGTCTCTCTCTTCTCTAATCGCATGTCTGTTTTATCTGGAAATGATACAAGTGAAAACATTGAACTTATATATAATTTGGGTGGTGGACACGGGGTCCGTGGCACGAACCCCAATGTGCCAATCCTAGGCAGTGCCATTGAGCTAAACGCGCCAGGGAGGGGTCCTGACACGTTGCCCCTTCAGGCAACTGGTCCGGCCCTCTCCTTTACATGCTTGACTCCGCGCTTGTTCGACCTTTTCTCGGGCCCTTTCTCGTATGTATTGCAATCTAAAACTCTTAACTAACATATGAATAGGCGGACTAAACATTAGAAATTTATGGGGTCTAACATCCTCCCCCTTAGGAACATTCGTCCTCATATGTCGCTTACAAGAACTTAACTTTTTAACTGTTATTCTGGAAAAATTTCGGCAGAGTCTTCCCTGTAATATGGACTTTCTGAAAACCCTGAAATGTAGAAAAGTCTAACACAGGCACTTCACATGACACTATAACAACTATTTCACAGCAAGGTTAGAGTCAACTACGCAATACATATATAACACAATTCATGAAACTACAACTGTATCGATAACTTACCTTAACTGCATAGTCTGGACTAAGCTTGGAACATATGAGGATATATGGATGTCATATCATCCTCAGCTTCCCAGGTCATCTTTTCTCTATTCCTATTTCTTCATAATACCTTATTAGAAGCGACATCTTAGTTCTCAACCTACGAACCTGCCGATCAAATATGGCTACTAGAATCTCTTCGTAGGCTAATTCCTCAGTAACCTTGAGGTCTTCAACTGGCACAATTCGGGAAAAATCTCCTATGCACCTTTTTAACATCGACACATGAAAGACTGGGTGAACAGATTCTAACTCTAGAGGCAAATCTAACTCGTATGCCTCCTGGCCTATTCTTCGGAGGATTCGATACGGTCCTATAAATCTCAGGATAAGCTTTCCTTTCTTACCAAACCTCATCACGCCCTTTATTGGTGAAACTTTCAAAATCACCCAGTCACCTACATCGAACTCCAGGTTTCTACATCATACATCAGCGTAGGATTTCTGCCAACTCTGAGATGCTAGCAGGTGTTCTCTAATAAGCTTTACTTTCTCTTCTGACTGGTGGATTGTATTTGGCCTAATCAACTCTGATTATCCTATTTCAACCAATCAATTGGGGACTTGCATTTTCGCCTATATAAGGCCTCATAAGGTGTCATCTGGACTGCTGAATGATAACTGTTACTATAAGTAAATTCAATAAAGGGTAAGTGTTCATCCCAGTTGCCCCCGAAGTCTAGCACGCACACCCGTAACATATCCTTGAGTGTCTGAATTGTACATTCTGCTTGCCCGTCTATTTGAGGATGGAAAATTGTACTCAGGTTAACTTGTGTCCCCAGGTCCTTCTGAAAGGACTGCCAAAATTTAGCTTTGAATTGATACTGGAACACCATGCAATCAAAATATCTCTCTAATATATAATTCAGCATAGTCCTTGACTGAGAAGGTAATTCAGATTAGCAAAAAATGAGTTGACTTCGTCAGTCTATCGACAACAACCTAGATGGAGTCAAATTTGCATCTGGTACGGGGTAATTCAGTCACAAATTATCCTCGATTGATGTTCTGCCTTCACTTGGTGGCAATTAAGACACTATGCTACAAATTTTGCTATCTCCTTTTTTATTCCCGGCAACCAGTAAATTTCTTTTATGTCATGTTACATATTTGTTGAACCCGGATGAAGAGAATAATTGAAATAATGTACCACTTCCATGATCTGCTGGCAAAGTCCTTCCACATTTGGAACACAGAGGCGACCCCTATATCTTAAGACCCCTTCTGCAGTTACTTCGAAAGCTAATGCTTCCCCCACTGAACTTTATTTCTGAGTTGAACCAGAATAGGATCTTCATACTGCCGTTCTTTCACCTCTACAACCAATGATGATACTGGAGCATTCTGGATCACTGCTCCACTATCTCCCGAACCTACTATACGGACGGCCAAACTGGCTAACAGATGCAATTCTCAGGCCAATTCCTGTTATTCTGGCTTCAAGTATGCCAAACATCCCATGGATTTGCGGCGAGGGCATCTGCTACAACGTTGGCCTTTCCTGGAGATACAAAATATTCACATTGTAGTCCTTCAACAATTCTAACCAATGACACTGCCGCAGATTAAACTCTTTCTGCATGAAAATATATTGGAGGCTCTTATGATCAGTAAAAATATCTATGTGGGCGCCATACAGATAGTGCCTCCATATTTTCATGGCATGAATTACTGCAGCCAATTAAAGGTCATGGGTTGGGTAGTTCTTTTCATGCTTCCTCAACTTTCTTGAGGCATAAGCAATTACCTTACCATGTTCCATCAAAACACATCCTAACCTGACGCTTGAAGAATCACAGTACACTGCATAACCCTCTGATCCTTTTGGCAAGGCCAACACTGGTGCTGATGTCAACCTATTTTTCACTCCAATAGCTCTATTCACATGCCTCAGTCTAGTGAAATTTTGCTGCATTCTGGGTTAACTTGGTTAAAAGTGCTGATAAAGTAGTAAATCTCTCTACAAATCTTCTGTAATACCTGGCTAACCCTAGGAAATTGCGTACCTCAGTTGGAGTTGTAGTCCTGGTCCATGTCTTTACTGCCTCAATCATATGGGAATCTACTTGAATACTAGCTTCTGACACAATGTGACCCAGAAAGGCCACTGAATTCATCCAAAAGTCATATTTAGAAAATTTCACATACAATTGATGATCTCTAAGAATTTGGAGCATTGTTCGTAATGATCCCGATGTTTTGCTTTTGAACGGGAATACACCAGAATATCAGTAATAAACACTATCACAAACAAGTCCAAATACGACCTAAAGACACTGTTCATCAAATCCATGAAAACTGCTGGAGCATTTGTCAGTGCAAAGGACACGACTAGGAATTCAAAATGGCCATATCTGGTCTTGGAAGCAGTTTTTGAAATGTCCCTCACTCAGACCCGAACCTGATGGTACCTAGATCTTAGGACAATTTTTGAAAAATACTTTGCTCCCTGTAACTGGTCAAACAAGTCATCTATTATGGGAAGTAAGTAATTATTCTTGATAGTAACTTTATTCAGCTGCCGGTAGTCTATACACATGCGGAGGGAGCCATCCTTCTTCCTTACAAATTGAACTGGCGCACCCCAAGGTGAAGTACTCAGCCTGATGAAGCCCTTATCTAATAGATCTTTCAACTATTCCTTTAATTCTCTGAGCTTGGCAGGAGCCATTCGATACAGAGGAATGGATATCGGCTGAGTACCTGTTAATGAATAAATTGCAAAATCAATCTCCCATTTTGGGGGAATACCAGGAAGTTCATCCGGGAACACGTTTGGAAATTCATTGACTATTGGGATGGACTGGAGGGTTGGGGACTCAGCTTGAACATCCTGAACACTGATAATATGATAGATACAACCCTTTGTTATTAACTTTCTCACCCGAAGATAGGAATTTAACCTACCTATTGGCATGGCTGCATTACCTTTCCACTCTCGTACTACCTCCCCTGGAAAGTGAAATCGGATAGTTTTGGTCCAACATTCTACCTTGGCATAACATGGTGCTAGCCAATCCATTCCCATAATTGCATCAAAATCAATCATTTCTAATTCTACCAAATCTGCTAAAGTATGGCAACCAACAACCTCTACTGTTCACCCTCGGTAGACTCTTTTGGCTATGATTGAATCACCGACGGGTGTGGATACTAAAAAAGGTCACTGAAGCAATTCTGGCATAATACCGAACTTATAGGCCACTAATGGCGTAATATAAGACAAAGTAGAGCCTGGGTCTACCAAGACATACACAGAATGAGAGCAGATGTTCAGCATACCTGTCACCACATCCGGCGACGACTCTTACTCCTGTCTTCCCGTTAAAGCATAAGTGCGGTCTGGACCGGTGCTTGAACTAGATGCTCCTGATCTGGCTCAGCCTCTGTTGGCTGGAGCTGAGGGCCTACGCCCTGCTAGAGATGCTGGGCCACATCACCCTACTGAAGACCTGTCCTGTCGGTCCCGATCATTCTTACCCCTGCCTGGATAGTCCCTCATTAGATGACCCTCCTACCCGCAGATGTAACACGCAGAAGAACCATACCTACATGCCACCGGATGGCGTCGACTAGAAATAAGGCAAAGTGGCATGGTAAATATACTCTGCTCTGACCCCCTCTAGTGCTGCGAGCCTGATGGTCGTGAACTCTCGCCGAGTCTTGACTGTCTTTGACGACTTGATCTGCTACCATGTTGCTGCTGTAGAGGTGGGGGTCTGGGTGGTCTACCTGATAGTCGTGACCTGGTTCCGCCCTGAAATTCTACCTGTACATCACTTGATCTAGCCCTACGGCTCTGCTCCTGATTCATTCTTTCTATCTTTCGTTACCGCTGTCTAATTCCCTCAATGTTTTGTGCAAATGCCTGGACACGGGCAATATCCATATCCTCTCATAGGGTAGCTGTGATACAAGACTCTACATACTCTAGATTCAGCCCCATGATAAACTGGTGCACCCTTGCTGGCATGGTATCTACAAAAGTCGATGTATATTGGGCCAGGGAATAAAACCTCATAGCATATTCCCGGACACTCATTTAACCTTGCTCCAGATGCAAAAACTGATCTACCCGAGCCTTTCGGATTTCCCGTGGCAAATAATGGTTCAGGAAAGCCTCTGAAAAGCTGGACCAAGTCGGAGGGGGAACATCTCTACCTCGAGACCTTTCCCAATTCTCGTACCATAATATTGCTATCTCCCGTAGTTGAAACACCGCTAACTCAACTGATTCTGCAGGTGTAACATGCATTACTCTAAAGGTCCACTGCAACTGGTCCAAAAAGTCTTGAGGGTCCTCATCCTGTTCTGTCAACATAAACTGCGGGGGACTCAGACAAGGAACTCTCAAACACTCGAACTACCTGGTCCTCCCGAAGACTCCGCAGCTACGGATGCCACTAGCTGATGCTGTGTGGCCATCGTCTAAGTTATCATCAAAACAGCACTTCTAACCTCCTAATCTTATGGCATTGGTATAGAGACTGTTGGAGACGGTGCCGACACATCTGCCGCTTTGGATGGCTCCTGGCGTGGCGGAGAATACAGGGGAGACTGAGATGTAGTCTCCCTGTCGCCCTCAGATCGGCCTAACACTGACTGAAGCACCCTGCTAGTGCTTTCTCCTACTACAACATCTAATTTCCTATCAGTTGTATTTTGTCACGCATCCTTCATTTCTCTGTAGAAAAGCAGATTACGGTAAGCTTAGGGACTCGTCCCTATACAACACAGCTCTATAGCACGACTGGAAGAGAAAGAAGAGTAACCATCCTAACATGCCTCACAGCCTCTTGTATATAGTATGTGGTGCACAACACATCCATAGACAAGACTCTACTTAGCACGGCTTGAAGACTCCCTGGGGTATGACCTGCTCTGATACCAAGTTTGTCACGCCCCACCTTGGGAGGCATGACTAGCACCTGGTGCCCTACTAGGGTCTGAACTGGCATGACTAGGCTTACGCACCTCTGGTACATGACTAACACCAAATCTCAAGTCAAGAAACCAACGGGCTATATCACGGTTGTAAACACAGCCCCCGACCGACAAGGCCTTATAGCCACCTGTAATAGAAAACGGCTACCCATAAATAGTGTCACGACCCAAAAGGAGGCCTGGATCGTACACACAGGACAAGGAACCCCGAGAGACCCCACTTCAACCCATGGCACATGCATACAACTATTCTCAATTAAACAAGCGGAACCTTAAACATAAAACATAGCGTAAACGTAACCATAGCATAACATCAAGAAATACTGGATGTATACAAGAGCTGAGTACTACATACTACTTTGAAAGCGTCTACTACATACGATGGGTTGATGGGACAACATCCCCAACTAACCCGAACAGTACTGAAACTCAAGATAACATAAATTTCTATCAAACAGCCCTTGGAACATGAGGACTCACTAATGAGCTAATAGCGTACGGTGAGATGGACTAAGGATGAGGACGAGCCTGTGATCCAGAGCCTGTATCATGAAACGATACAACATAGAAAGTATGTGGTCAATACGTGGAATGTACCGAGTATGAAAGGTAAGTAAAACCGCATGGCAATATATATCCATTTAAGCAAGTTATACATATATCATAAGCTTTTAAGGATAAGAAGAAGACTACATGCATTCATTATGAAATTATACTCATATTATATACCTGATCATGCATGGCTTCAGAACATCATGACTGACTCAAATAACTCAAGATGAAACATGACATTTATATCAAAAGCGAAACCATGCGTCAAGCCTTACTGCTTGTACATACATGCATAACTAATCATCACGAATAGTGATATGCAATCTGAATGATATGGATAGTGGAGACTCGTCACTTAACCGACATACCACGATAGAGCTTATGTGGTCCTAACTATCATACTCAAGTGGGAAGGGTCCTACATAACCTTTCCAGGGCGATGGACGCTACCAAAATATCGATATCAAGCTCAACGACCAATCAGGTCGGGGATAGCTCACAAGGAAGGTCCCAATAATGTATAAGTATCAGCCTATGTTGGCGCATAGTTCTAGGGCATAAGGTAGTCCACCCTTAACCTGCTCGGTGCTAGACACTTCTCCTAAAAACATGCAATGCTTTACATCGTATATAACGGAGCTCAACATCATCTATTGACGAAGCTAAACATGAAATCATGCATGACTCAACATCATTTGAAAATGAAGCTTAACATTGTCCTTCGACAAAGCTCAATAATGCCATACATCTCAATTATAAATTCATGCATATGTGAAGCTTTGTTTCAAAACATACCACAAGCTCAATCATAGGTGGGAGCATCTACTCCAGATCATGTGGTAAGCTACATGTAGAAATATTTACTCTACATACCACAAGCTATAATTTGTAATAAGAATAGGGAAATTTCTTTTTAAACAATGTGGTATGCTTATGCTGGGAAAATAATCGCTTTAATCAACATGTGGGCATTGCTCAAAGCTTTATCATACTAGGATCTACACATTCTTAATTTTGGAAACAACATCATAATCATGGATAACTTTAGAAACATGCTTTTCATCACCAACTTCATTATTATCACACATTTACCATAAATCACCCTCTTTTATGAACTCTTCACCCATGGGCCTTTTAGATTCAATTTTTAGAAAAATAAATTTATAAGAGAAACAGGTTAGAATTCTCCCAAGCTTCGTAAATCATCAATATCAACTAAATCCAATCATACTCATGAATAGAGATATAAGAATCATGCAATTGATCAAAACCCCATAATTGATTTTTCATAATTTTGACACTAATTGATAGGAATTGGGCATGGGTGTGGATCGAAGACACCCATTAAAACCCTATATACCTGGAAATGGATTGACTCAAAGTTCCTTGAATACCCACAAAGAAATTGATGGAAACTTGGGAATGAAGACCTTGAATCTCCCAAAACACTCTCTAAAGTTCTTGCATGAGAATGAGCATGCATAAAGGACTTAACTTATCTTATCACACTAAGAAAATATCTAAAAAGACGTAGATTAAGTTCTACAAGTGTGGAAAAGTTGAAAATACCCTTAATGAACCTGCCATGAAATCTGGCCGGATGGAACCCACAAATGGTACCAATGGGTCGTGGGACCCACCCACAGCCCGTCCTGTCTTCTCGTTGAAAATACTGAAGAAAGCCCATTCATGGAATCGTACCACGAACACACAAGACGAATCGTTCTAATCGACAACAGACCGTTCCTTTGGTCGTTGTTTCCTTCTTTTGAAATTCTGCACTCCCATTCCATGAATCTCACCATGGCTCATTGTAAGCTTCAACGGGGTGTGGTTTCCACTCGTTGTCTCCACTACTACAGTCCACAGCTCTACCATGACTACTAACAACAGACCGTCGTTCCTCACAAAGTACCATTGTAACATCCATTGCTACTTCCGCCATCTGGGCTGACTCCTTGCCACGACCACCACGACGGCTCGTTGTTTC
The DNA here is from genome assembly GCA_035772735.1 of Datura wrightii. NCBI lineage: Eukaryota > Viridiplantae > Streptophyta > Magnoliopsida > Solanales > Solanaceae > Datura > Datura wrightii. The sequence goes on along the minus strand of JASDFA010000010.1, from coordinate 112,973,129 downwards.
TTACAATGGGTCGTCGAATCAACCATTGTTTCCCCCAGACATCTAAACTCCTGAACCCACAACCACAACGACGGCGCATGATTACTTACCACGGGTCATGGTACCTATCGTTCTACAACCTTTTTCCCAATTTTCAGCAGTTTTGCATTTTAGCTTCCCCGGTCTACTCCTAAGCACTTTCGGGGTATTACAAATAGATAATAATATGGAATACAATGCGGGTCAACAAGACCACCATGATTCCTAGTTATGGCTGTAAAGTAAATCCAACGTGAACTAAGCTATTGCTGACAAGGCCACTAACTAACAGTTAAACAAGGCCTCACACGGCTAACACGCAAGATAAAACACATATGGGCCCCACACGGCCAACAACAGCTAACCACAATGAATTAGAAACGATATGCAAGCCTCTAGGAGTGATATATTGGTTGATATAGGGCCCTGACCTACCCGTAAACTGTACAAACAAAAGAAGAGTCAACCTTCTAACGATGAGCTCCGAAGGAAGGGAGCCGACTGCACTTCTAATATGGATGAAAACTAGGAGGGCCGGGCCCTGTTCCACGTCTATCCGCACCTGTAGGCAAGTAACGCAGCGCCCCAAGAAGGGCGTCAGTATAATATGTACTGAATAGTAAGGTAGTAACTGTGAATAACTGAATAAACTGAAATGAAACTGAAAAGAAGGGATAGGAATACCACCGATTAGCTGTACTTCTTACTACCTAATCTATTAGTAACTAATGCAAATAGGAACCTTACCTAGCCCTCATAAGCTGGAAGGTACAACTAGCACAGAATAACCCATCTAGGTCCTCCATAAGCCCTGGTGAGTACACTTCAGTCTATATACCTCTAACAAGGTTATAGTGAGTCACCTAGAAACTATAGCCGTCCTACCAGACCCCTGGGTATACAACTGATCCTGCTCGGCCCCTTAACTATAGCTTTGTTTGAGTCTGATGGACTCTTGATATTTGATATCTGCACTCGGGGCACCAGGCTCAACGGGGGTGTAATATGGTGCCCATAGGCATAAATAGTCCAGCCATGGAATGGACTGTACGAGGACCTTGGACCTCATATTCATCCCTTACGAATGGCATACCGCTCCTTGGATTGACGTCATCTCGCCCTTGTGGGTTCCGACATAGCTAGTAACCGTAGGGTTGGTCAAGGAAGGCTACACAAGCGTAATCAACCCCTAAACTAAACATGTAATACTGATCTCAGCTAATAACAACAGCTAGCCATAATAGATATGCTTTTGATCTTCTTACTAGGATTCAAACTGAGTTTTAATACTAAAAGCACTAACTTGCCATAGACATTTGCCTTAACATACCTGGATTGCTGATTTCTAATTTGCTAGTGAGTTTCAATCTGTGGTCAACAGCTTTTTCTAACTGTAATCGTATTACTGGGAGAAATGAGACTAGTATCAGTACTAAATTCGGCAAAAATGATAACATTCTATATAAATATTAACTATACTTCAACTTAGCGGAACACGATCAAAACGTATAATTTCTTGAGAGTTTAGAAGGGAGAAATACTTACTTGAAACCTGTGATAATATAGAAATTAGTTTGGATTCATTCCAACAACTTTGACTCGGAGGGGTTACGATTTGCCGTGTGAATTTTACTAAACTTACTCCGTAGTATTGCTCCTTACGGCCTTAAACTTCGATACCCGAAGTATATTTTAATTCGGGAAGCGTTTCATAGAGTAAATAGAGGTAATTTAACTGAAAATGTCGTATCTCTCTTCTCTTACTGCGGGTCTGTTTCATTTGAAAATGATACAAGTGAAAACATTGAACTTATATATAATTTGGGTGGTGGACATGGGGTCCGTGGCACGGACCCCAACGCACCAATCCTGGGCCGTGCCACATGTCCAACGCGCTAGGGAGGGGTCCGTGACACTTTTCCCCTTTGGGTAGCTGGTCCAGCCCTCTCCCTTGCATGCTTGACTCTGCGCTCGTTCGACCTTTTTCTGGGCCCTTAACTAGTGTACGAATAGGCTGACTAAACATTAGAAATTTACGGGATGTAACAATGATCCTACGAAATGTTGAAAATCAAGGAGGTATCCGTCGAGCCACAACGTTAACTAAGGCACTTCTTGGGAAGCAACCCAAGCATTTTTATCTTGAGCATTTTTTTGTTATGTTGTTTTTGATTTTATAGGTAGCTTAGATACACAAACAATGGAGAAGAAAAATAAGGAAGGAACGGAGTTAGATAGGAAAACGCTGGTACCAACATGAAAAAGTCGCCCTGTCACAAGTGATAAATAGAAGAAGGGGAGAGAGGAGAGGGAACCGGCGACTCACCGGTGGAATGCCGATACCAATCTGCGAAGAGCCGGTGAATCGCCGGCTCACAAAAATGCACTTGGATGTTTGGGGTTGTTCGGCGATCTAACCGGCGAACCACCGATTCTAATCTGCAACTCGCTGACTAATCTTCCGTAGATGATAAATGAACTGGAAAGGAATTTGGCAACCGGCCTTAGAACCGGTGAGCTCGCAATCGCCAATTAAGTTCAGGCACATGTAAATTCATCCATTAAATATTTTTGAATTATACATGGATCGACCGGACCTGAGAATTTAAAAACACTGGTCAAAACCCCTCCAAATCCCTATAAACCTTTTCTTCAACCTTTCCACTTCCCCATTACACCTTCTTAACTTCGCCATACATCACCCTTCCACCTTTCCACCATTAAACTCACCTTTTCACCTACCAATCCACTTCCCACCTCCTTTCCTATAAAACCCACACTCCATTCCTCATCTTCATCACTACTCACTCTACTCTCAAATATACTAAAGAAAAATAAGTTGTGTACAACTCTTCTGTGCAAACTTTGATCTTTCTCATCTTTGTGATTTCAAATCCATTTGGATGTGATTCTTACTCTTCTTTTAACTATTAATTGGCATAACATGAATGCTTTTGAGCTTGTGAATACTGAAATGCCCCAAATCTTGTATCCCTATTACCCTCATGATTGTGCTAGATGCTACTTTGCTATTATTCTTTCTTAAGCATGTGGAGGTGAGATTCATGTGAATACCAATGTGGGTCTGTCCTTTGGTAAAATGCATATTCCTTAGCATGTAGAATTTGAGTTTGGGGTGAAGTCTAAGTAACCCCATGTGTGCTTAAATGAAAAATTTTCCTAATGATAGATGGAGTGACATCTTTCCTAAGGGAAAAATTGTCAATTTTACTTGCATTGCTGTTGCTATATTGAGCGGGTGAGTTTTGAATCTGAGTGTTCTGCCATTTTTTAAGACTGGGAAGAATTTAATTGCTAGGCATCCACCGGGGAACCACTGGTTAGGCCCGACAAAATGCCTGATGAAGCGCAGGACAGGGCTTAGGGCTCCAAGCCACTATCCCAGACCAGTATTACACCGACATTACATGAGTCAAGACTGACAAAATGCCGGTGTCTCGCCGGATGACCCTGGAAGTCCCAATGTTCTGATTTAGCCCGACAGACAACCGGCAGTTCGCAGATCCCTATCTATGTTTCGCCCGTGTCTCGCTAGCACTGCCAGTGACGTGCATCTCAGAAATTCCAATTGTTTTTAATACAATTATTCTAATTCCTTACCATAGTTTAGGACATATGTTAGTTTTTACTGTCTTCATTTTATTTTATTTTCTCCAACACAAAAATACAAAAAGATAGTATGGTGGTTTGGTACTAACATGGGGTTTGCAGAATATGACTTCATCCAGGAACCCAAGCAAGGGCAATGCCCCAGCCTCCACTTCCACCAAAGGAAAGGGCAAAGCCAAGGCATCTGCAGCACCCACCAACTTCCGTGAGGCCATTATATATTGTGTGCCCAAAATGAAGGGTCATTACGCCATTTGCAAGAGCCACTCAATCACTATTGAGAAGTAGTTTGGCTTGGTGGGGCTGCTAGGTGACCTCCCCAACATTCCTGCTCAATTCCATGATCGCCAATGCCATGCTTTCACCAATCCACTCCCTGTTACTACCCCAGCCTCGTTCGAGAATTCTATGCCTCCTACTAAGCCAGGCAATAGATTATTCATCATAGGGGAAAGGTAGACGAATTTCTCTACCTGCCTTCAGTTAGGGTGCAACCTATGGAGTTCGACATCACTCCAGAAGCCATAAATTCTCTCTTCTGAGAAGACGAGATTGACATCGACTCAAAATACACAACCCGAATTGCTAATAAGAAGAACCAGTTCAACTGGATAGCTTTGTTTATTTCTATAGACACAATTCTAGGCCACCATAGGAGACTACATTTCTCACCATGATCTTATGTTTGAGGCCAAGTTGTGGTTGGACTTCATCTGCAGCCGCATCATACCTTCAAAGAATGAGCAATGGCTCAGTTTAGAGGTAGTTATCCTCATCACCTCCATTATGAAAGGGGTCCCCATAAATTTCGGGGAAATTGTGGCGGTGAAAATGAAGAGAAAAGCGAGGCAAGCTAGAACCTCAATGCCATATGTGGTGCTCATATCCCATTTGTGCCTGCACACTGGAGTGCCACTGTTCTGGGATAAACCCCAAGCTCCGCCACCGTGTTATTACTTTCTATCGCAAACAGGATGTGGATGCTCCTAAGAGTAAGAGGAAGCGTCTGCAAGCTTTTGATGTCCCAGAAGGATCCTTCTTCCATGGTTCTAAGAAAACCCTACTGGCTCCCGATCTTAATATGCCACACTCAGAGGCATCAGGACAAGCTTCGGTTTGAAGCCCCTCTAAGGATAGCCTCTCCCCTTCCAACGTCCTCCCAAACAAGCAGTCTCCATAGGCTTGTGGAAATGACAAACTCTCATGAGAGCTAGCTTCAGAAGTTGGCTAAAGTCTCCCTGCCCTCATTTCCCGAATGGTGAAGAAGGAGATAAAGTCCATGTACGAGAGTGTCTGACCAAGCTGTGCAAGCAGTGGATGTCATGGAGGGGGCTGTCACTTCTCTCCAGACTTAAGTAAGGGAGTGGAAGAGTAGGACGTCCATGGAGGACCCAACATGAGTGCCCTTGATGCAACGATGGCTGCCCCTTCTACAGTCTGAGGTCCCATTGATGAATTGTTTGAGGGCTTGGAGGAGGAGGTAGAGGATCTAGGCAATGAAAGCCAAGATGGGGATGGTGAGGGTGATGATGAGTGACCAGCACAGGAATTTCTCGCTCTCTTTATTTTGCATGCTTACATTGGGGATAATGTAGTGTTTAGTTAGGGATGGGATGAGTGTTCCTTTCGGGGGGGGGTGTCATTTGTTTTTTAGATGAATTAGTGGCCCTTTCCGGGCTTTTGTTTTTGACTTCTGAGGAGTTTTGAGCCTTTGTCCAACTCATTTTCGCTATGATTGATATTTGCCCTTATCGGGCTATTTGTTTTGTTAAAATTGTGAATGAATAAAGTGAAATAGATTGTCTTTGATGTTAGTGCTTATGAATGGGTCTTTGTTCTTATTGCCTCAAGTTGTGATCCAAGTTTTATTTTCTCCTTTGTAAATAATAGCTAGTAATTAAACTTCAAGAGTTTTTTTCATACCATGGTTCTTTCCCATAGAGCTTTTTCTTTTTCTTTTCTTTTTGTTGTCGAACCGGGTTGACATTTCTCACTGATGGATTGTGAGGCAACTCTCTTAAGGGCAAATACCATGTCATTCTTTGAGTCTTTTTTGGAAACGTTTTTGAGAAATACCGCCAAAAATGCTTGTGTGGCATGAAAAATGGAGTTGAAAAAATGTCATGATCCGAACATGGGCCCGGATCGAGACATGGGGCAAGAAACCCTGAGAGACTCTAAGTCGATCCATGGCATGAACATTTAACCGACTCAATCAATAATAGCATAAGACTAACATAATAAACTTAGCAGAAATCTGAACATAGCTTAACATTAAAACATACAACATGAGTCTGAAGCTGAATACAATCTATGTCTGAAAAGCCTTTACTTCTGATGAGCTGATGGGACAGGACCCCAACTAACTCTCTATGTTTGAAACTGAAAATGTAAAGATAACTGATAAAGAATGGTCCTCGGGAGATGAGGATTCACCAACCAAAAATGGATGCTAACTTCGAAAATAGGCTAGTGACAGAGCTAAATCTAGAGACCGAAGCCTGTATCATAAAATGATACAACCTAGAGTATGTGGTTAGTACATGGAATGTACCGAGTATGCAAGGTAAGTAAAACCGCTTAAGTAAAATCAGTAATAATGCATTTCATAAAAATATAATCAAGAAAAGATTTTGAGAGTAAGGCTTGCATGCTATTTTTCTAAAATCATGATCTGAACATAACTGAACATCATAACTGAATCTAATGAACCAAAGTTAAAATCTAATAATCATAAGTAAAACTGAACAATGTGTCAAACCTACTGAAATCATAATACCATGACCGATGTACATACATAACTGAAATCATAAGGAACAATGGGAGACTTTTCATATAATCACCATTACCACGATAGAGCTTACGTGGTTCTGACTATTACACACAAGTGGGCAAAGCCGTCTAAAGCCTTGCCTGAGTTAAAGACTCTACAATGATATCGATATCAAGCTCAAGGCCCCTTGGGACAGGGGATAGCTCCAAAGGAGGTCCCAAATAATCTGATCATACCTACATTAGCGTATAGTTCTGAGGCATAGGGTCGACAGACCCTTAGCCTACTCGGTGTTAGACAATTACTCCCAAAACATGCATATGCTTTCCATCGTTGTTTAATGAAGCTCACCATCATCTAGTGACAAAGCTGAATAATACATACATGCATAATCTGAAATCATAACATAAGGAGTCTTGGCTCAAGCCACACCACAAGCTGAAAATAATGGGAGTCTTGACTCCAAACCCATGTTGTAAGCTAATTCATGAAATTATAAGTCATACTTAATCATATGGGCTTGCTCAATACTTTAACATTCTTGAAATCAACTTGATTCACTTCTAAAACATGAACATAACACGGGCATAACAAAATCATACTTTCTTCATAAACAGCGCATCATACTTGAACATATATCTCATAGATCGTGACTTTCATGAACATTCATGGATGGGCATCACAGTTTAGAAAACCTGAAAACATAATTTATAATTTAAAATATTGTAAAATCAGCCCATTGATCTTGGGCATAATTACGTGCCTAAGTGCTATATTATAACTTAATCGTAGTCATGTTTGTTTTTAATTGATTATATTTTCATGTGATTATTTGTAATTTATGCATTAACTAGCCAACATGATTAGTCTTTTTTCGTAGATGTGAAATGCTTAAGAGGGACTAAATATGATGGTTAAAGCTTGAGGAAGGAGCTTAGAATAAAAAGTGAAAGAGTCGCATGATGTAGCACAAGAGTGTACATATGCCGGGCCACCCAACGTGTCATGCAGCATGAGCAGCGCACTCAGCAACATGACATGGCAAGGCAGCAGCACTCTAAGTAGCGTGCCACGCCCATTGCCTGCACGCGAGAGAATTGCCCGTCCAGTGATGTTGCGCGACCAACCCGTGTCACAGCGTGCGCAAGGCGCGATGGCCTCCGTGCCACACCCATAAGCCCTTGCCATGACGTGTCAAGATTCCCAAAATAGTGAGCATCCGCGATGCCTCCACGCCATGGAGGTTGAGCTGCGCAAATAGGCAGCGTGGCACGGAGCTGGTTCTCACACGGCCAAATTTTGCCAATTCCCACTTAGTATAAATTGGACACTTGGTTATTTTTATATTTTATCATGAAATATTTTTGGAGAGACATAAAGGAGCGAAGGGAGAACAAAGGAAACTCTACCTAGGTTTCAAAAAATTTCATTCTCTATTACCATTTTGTAAGTACTTTACTTTAAACATGTTTTTAAGTAATTGTATGAACATGAGTGGCTTAAAACCCTTCCTCTAGGGTTGAGGCCACAAGATATGATTGTAATTGCATGAATTCTTCGGTTGTTTGAGTTTTTAGTTGTTGTTTTGTCTTACATTCTTTAGTATGATTATCTTTATGCTTGATCACCATGAAAACAAACTTGTTAAGCTTAGGTAAAAGCTTGCAAGGGTAACCCTAGGCTAGAACACAAGAATGTAAGGAGCACTGATCTTGGGCAGAATTATATGCCCAAGTGATGCTCAAATGCTCTATTTTGTCTTCTTTATCTATCGTTATTTGTACATTCTCATGTGATTTGTAGTTAAAATGTGAATTTATACTAACCAACATGATTAGTGTTGTTTTGCAGGAAAAATGTAATTTTAAAAGCTAAGTTGCATGTTGGTGAAAATCGGGAATTGACTCGGAAGCGAGCAGTGGAAAAGGTCAAGAACAAGCAGCAAATAAAGAGGCTCCACAATGGAGTTGTGTCACGCTGCCATTGCGGAGGCAGTCTGCCCCGGATAAGTTATTTTGTCAAATTCCAGTGAAGGTCCGCATCGGGGCCGTGGCACGTTGGCCAAGCCCCACGTTACATGCCGTGGCACGTTGCCCATATTTACCTGGAACATAAAATTCCAGTGAGGGTCCGCGTTTGCACCGTGTTGATCTTGGGCAGATTTATATGCCCAAGTGATACTCAAACATATCATTTTTACCTTGTTTGTTGTGCTATGTGTATATAATATCATGTAATTGGTAATAAAATGCGAATTTATACTAACCAACATGATTAGCATTTGTTTTGCAGATAAAGGTGATTTTTAGGAGCTAAAATGCATGTTGGAAATATGTCGGAGTTGGACTTGGATGCGAGCGTGGAAAAGACCTTGGAATGCAGGATTTATAGGGGCTCCGCGATGGCTCCGTGCCACGCTACCATCGCGGTAACACACTGCCTGAGCATGAATTAATTTGGCAATTTCCAGTGTACCTGCGCATCAGCTCCGTGGCACGGAGATAGGCCTCCGCGATGGCCTCCGTGCCACGTTGAGGTTAAATTACCGGACCCTGGAAATTCCAGTGAGGGTCCGCATCCATGCCGTGTCACGGAGGCAAGGCTCCGCGTTGGCCTCCGTGACACGTTGCTTGTTATTCCGGGAAAAATTTTCCACTAGTATAAATAGCACACTTAGGTTTATTTTAATTAGTTTTTTTTTAGTTTTTAGACTGAGTTCAGAAGTGGAGAGCAGGAACGTGGGTTAGTAGCAGTTGAAGATTGGAAAAGCTAAGGGATTTCTTCTCTTCTTTTCTTCTTTCTATCAATTGTAAGTATAATTTACACTCATTTTAGGATGATCAATCCAAGAATGAGTGGCTAATTCTCTTTCTTGCTGAGGTTTTTGAACATGTGTAATGAATTTTGATTGTAAATGATATGGTTTTATTCTTCTTCTTTAATGTTGTTCTATTAATTCTTGTTCTTTACTGCATTAGTGATTGGCCAACATTAATGTATATCTAAAAAGTCCAATTTCACTCAAAAGAGCAAGAAATTGGAAAGTTGTGAATTAATAGGGTATTGTTCTTAACTTGATTTGGGAAAATTGGGTTTTGATGTGCTTTCCTGATAGAAATATACTTGAAAGTCGTATTAGTCAATTTAGGAACCTGAATTGTAGTGCTAGGTCATAAATTGCATTTGATCACAGAAATGTAGACGGATGGTTTATGATTCTAAAGTGAAATTAAATACGAGAGTTTTAATTTCTAGGCAAATGTTCTTGGCTAGCAACTTGAAGAAGCGAATTAACCACAATTATTATGATTATCAAGTTCATTACGTGTTCTTAACCTTGGCATGTTCATATCCATGGTCTGAATTCACAAGTAAATAGTGTTATTAATTGTAGTATATAGTTTAGAAACAAAAACTCAATTAACCCTTGGTTACGTTGTTGTTAGCATAATTAGAAGTTAAATAGAAATATAGTAAATTAGGCAATTTTACATATCTTGAGCCTCCTTGGATCGATACTTGGCTACTTAGCCACTTTATTACTTGTTTGACCATGTGCACTTGCGTGTCGGTTTTTACCCGTAGCCCAAAGCACCGAGCAAGTTTTTGGCGCCGTTGCCGGGGAGGCTAGGCGATTTGTAAACTTTTGTTTAGTGTAAATTTACTGTATTTGTATTTTTATTTTCTTAAGTGTTAACAACTTGGTCTTAGCCTATATTTTGCAGAGTTTGTTTCTGTGAACACTGGCAAGGGACAAAGATCTGGTGGAATCTTACTTAGAGCCAGAACGGGAATTTCATAGTCAACGTAGAGAAGCTCCTCGAAAGAAGCTGCAGTTGCTTAAACAGTCTATGATGGATCAACCAAATCCACCAGTTGTTAGGGCAGTTTTAGTGCCCGATGAAGCAGCAGCAAGGCCGGTTCGCGAGGTGGCAATCCCACACGCTAATAATGTACATTCTAGCATCCGCAAACCAGAGCCTGGAGGGAGGTTTGAATTAAAGCAGAATATGGTGCAACTTTTGCACACAAGCGGGCAATTTACCGGTCTCCCTCACGAAGATCCACAACAACATCTCCAGAACTTTTTGGAGATAAGTGACACTTATATACCCGCTGGAGTGTCACCCGATTATGTTCGGCTCACCTTATTTCCATTTTCCTTACTTGGTGAAGCCAAAAGGTGGTTAAAAGCTGAACCACCCAACTCTATATCAACGTGGGATGATCTTGCACAGAAGTTTCTTATTAGATTTTTCCCTTCTGGTAAAACAGCCAGACTTGTTGGTACACACTATATCAACGTGGGACTCTAAGTTTTAAACAGAGGGAGGGAGAAAATCTATATCAAGCCTGGGAAAGATTCAAATACATGTTGCGGGACTGTCCTCACCATCATCAGTCCAATGAGGTGTTGGTACACACTTTTATTGAGGGTTTGGAACCCCACACTAAAATTCTGTTAGATTCAGCAGCTGGAGGGCAAGCGCTGGAGAAGACCTATGAGGAGCTGTACACTTTTCTCAACCGAATTTCACAAGGCAAGCTAGAATGGAATGCAGATTCTTCAAGAGGTGGAGCAAGGAAAGCAGCTGGAGTGCTTGAAGTGGATGGATTCACAGCTATCGCTGCACAGATAGCTGCTTTGAAAAATCAGTTAAACACTCACTTCAGCAATATAAATGTAAACCAGCCTTCAGCTTCAGTCAATGAAGTTCAACAGATGTGGTGTGAAGTGTGTGGTAGTAGTGAGCATTCAGCTGAATGCTGTGGTGCAAATCCTGATTCTGTTAACTTTGTGGGCAATGCACAGAGAAATCAACAGCAGTGTGGTGGTGGCTACAACTCAAATTGGAGGAACCATCCGAATTTTTCGTGGGGTAGCAACAATCAACAAGGCCAGAGTTCAGGGCAGGGTATGCACAGAAACCAAGGAGGGCAACAAAATTATCAAGCTCAATTCAGAAATCATAATGCCCCTCCTCCACCACCATCACCGACTATTGAGGAGATGTTCAAAACCATGATCGCTAATCAGGCACAATTGTAGGCTGACTATGTCAAATTGGCAGCCGAAGTGAAGAACAATCAATTGGCGACCAAGGCTATTGAATATCAGTTTGGGCAATTTGCTAGTGCCCAAAATACTAGACCCAGAGGAGGACTACCTAGCGACACGGATCCAAATCCAAAGCAGGTAAATGCAGTGACCACGAGGAGTGGTTTACAAATAAAGGAGGTGGAACCGGAAAGACCGCCTCAAAAGTCAGGAGCAGTAGATGTTGAGGGAGAGCAAAGTTCTGATAAGGGGAAGACTAAAGAAGCTGAACCAGAAAGGCCTCCACCCCCGTTCTCTCAACGACTTAAGAAACACAAGGAGGAGGCGTGTTTCCAGAAATTCATGGAGGTACTTAAACAGGTACATGTTAACTTACCTCTTGTTGATGTCTTGCAGGGAGTGCCGAGATATGCGAAGTATATTAAAGACATCGTGGCTAACAAAAGTCGTTTGACTGAGTATGCCACGGTAGCTTTAACGGAGGAATGCACTTCCCGTATTCAGAATAGGTTGCCCACAAAACTGAAAGACACTGGAAGTTTCACTATCCAGCTGACTATTGGGCAAAGTATCCGAGCGCATGGATTATGCGACTTGGGGGCAAGTATAAATGTGATGCCATCTTCGGTATTCAGAAAGTTAGGTCTAGGGAGTCCTAGACCTACAACGGTAATCTTGCAGCTAGCAGACAGGTCTTTGGCTAAGCCGGATGGCATTGTTGAGGATGTGTTAGTGCAAGTAGGCTCCCTCATTTTTCCGGTCGATTTTATTGTTCTGGACTTTGAACCAGATGCTGAAGTCCCATTTATTTTGGGACGACCCTTTTTGGCAACCGGAAAGGCATTAATTGATGTAGCTGCGGGTCAACTCACGATGCGAGCACATGACAAGGTCGAAGTGTTCGATGTGTACAAGGTACCTAAGCTTTCGACTGTTTATAAGGATCTCTCGGTGATCAACATAATTGATCATGGGAATGCTAATGGATTGAGTGATTCCCGAGAGTTACTAGGTAGGCCACCGGACAAGGTAGAGCACTACTGGGGGGATGATCATGATCGGGACAAATCGTCCATCTCCCTAGTAGATAAATGAGCTTAAAGGACGTCGAGCCGCGATGGTAAACCAGGAGCTGCACGGGAGGCAACCCGTGAAAATATTTTCTTTCTTTCTTTTTAGTGTGAATAATTTTTATTTTTCTTTTCTTTTTTTTTCTTAACTAGGTTTAGATTTTCATTTTATTTAATATTTTTTATTTTAGTTAGGGAAATCTATTAATTTAACCAATTTTGTTTAGTGAGGTGATTTTCAGGTATACCGGAGGAAATATACATGGAATCGAGAAAATGAGGCGAGGTATGACAAATTAAATGTATTGGTGAAACAGAGCACTGGCGCGTTGGTGCCGTGTCACGGAGGCAACGCTCCGCGTTGGCCTCCGTGACACGTTGAAGGCAAATCTGGATTTTTCAAAAATCCAGTAAGCCAACGCGTTGGCTCCCTGTCACGGAGGAGGGCCTCCACGTTGGCCTCCGTGACACGTTGCCCCTTATCCAGTGCCGGGTCACACCGGGTTTCCAGGTGACCCGCGTGTTTTCTTTAAATATAACCCTGATTTCGCCCATTTTTTCTCCATTCCCTCTTCCCTCTGCGACCAAACACCCATTTCCCCCTCCCCAAGCAACGTGCCACGTTGATAGGCAAAGCAAAACGTCAAGTTTCTCCGATTCTTCAATTCTAAGGTATGTTTTCATCGTCTAACTCAATTTTTTTGGTGATTTTTGTCAATTTTGGGCATGTAAGGTGAGACATACCACCTTAGGTAGAAATTAAAAATGATGGTGAATTATGTTGTGATTGATTATGTTCGGATTGTTGTATTTGGCATTTGAACTTGTCGATTATGTAAATAATTCGAAATTGATTGTCGAACTCTATCCTAGGGCTTGGGTTGTTGAATTTGACTTGGGCAACTTGATTGTTTGGTGAATTCGATGCCGGGGTGTGTTTATTATTTGAGATAAGTCGTGGTAAATAATGTGTAAATGTTCAAAGACGACTACTTCTCGAATTTTTGTGGGAAATTGCATAATGTGTGAATTGGTTAGATTGTTTAGATTAGCTTGTATATGAAATATTGTTCTAGTTGTTTTTAGTTTGTGGTTGTTTTGTTGCTTGTGCGATGGTTGAATTGCTAGCGATAGTAGGATTGGGTATTAGCTGTATGAAGTCTAAGTAGTACACTAACCGTTATGCTGTCGAAATTTTGTTGTGAACGCACTAAGCAATATGTGTATAGTTGTTTGTGTTTGGGGTTGTAAATAAAGCTATCCTTGCTGAAATTTTGTGAATATTGTTAAGAACTAAGTGTGGGGTAAAATTTGTTTAACCCGACCTTAGCCGAAGCTAATAAGTTTTTAGCTTAACGTTGTGCTTGTTTGTGTAAACTGACAGGTACAATGGCTAGCAGGCAAGACAAAGGCAAGGGTGCTTCTACCTCAGGCACCGGCAGAAAAAGGATGAGACTGGGCACTGCAGTCCCAGCTGCACCTGCTGTTCCACGCGGCCAACACCGCCGATATAGAACACGATGGGTCACCGATGAAGGGAAGAAATGGTACGCGAAGCACAAAGAAAACAAGTACTTCCCGGAGGAACATATTGCAAGGGAACCACTTGCACAGGAGTTCCCTCGCATTGTACAGAGGATTGAGGCAGCTGGGCTCAGCTTTATTTTTCAGGAGCCCAAGGAGTGCAACCTTCACTTGGTCCGGGAATTTTATGCCAACTGGAACCCGGCCATCAGGAGCCACACTATTAAAATCAGAGGGCAGATTGTCACTCTGGAACCCCAGCAGCTGAATGCCATCGTTGGAGCGCGGGACACGGACGCCCACGTTCTCCGCCAGCTAAACATCACCCCACCGTACGCCGACATCAGACGTACGTTGTGTGGGGTTCGATCCACAGCCCGATGGAGTAGACACAAAGAGAGGGGGTACCACCAGACTCTGCCCTACTCGCAGATGAACAGGGAGGCCAGAATCTGGCTAAAAATTGTATGTTCGTGCTTGATCCCGGGAGTTCATATGACAGACGTGACCCGGGACCATGTCTGCTTGGTGTATGCCCTTATGAAAGGGCTTGAGATTAATGTTGGGGCGGTCATAATATCCGCCATGAAGAGAGCTAGACTGCACCAGGGCCACAGATACGGGTTTGGCGGACTCATCACTACCTTCCTCCGAGGCCTCGACATTGAGGAAGAAGCCTTGGACTATATTCCACAGCTGGAGCGGAGGGCCCTCGACGTGACAAAGACTAAGGCCCCCGACACTACACACGGACCTGTGCTGACCTTGGGCGAGCGACATGCTCGTGACGATCAATACATGGCCCGTATGTTTGGCATGCAGATGCTGCAGCTACGGATAGGTGGGAGACCAGCCACCGAGGAGGAGTTATGGCAGCTGGAGCTGGACTACCCTTTTGGCGAGAACGCCAGAGCCTTATGTAAGGTGGGGCTAGCCTTTGTGGAGCCTACAGATGATGATGTCCCTACTGATGAGGAGACACGTCGTGAGGACTCTGATGTGGAGTCCGATGACGATGATGGAGCTGATTCAGATATGGGCGACGAGGCCGCAACACCGGATGAGGAAGTCGAATATTTCGACTGAGCAGGGAGTTCCACCACCCAAATTTTGTGCTTTGTATTTTTGTGAAAACTGGGGACAGTGTTCGATTTAAGTGTGGGGTGGGGAGTAGTTAGGTGCTAGGTCAAGGCTCTAAATTGCTGTATAATTTTTCCTTGTTGTTTATGTATGTTGTGCTTTCCCTGTTGTGAACTGTTTGCGATGTATGTGTATATATTTGTTGTGTGGTTAAGGATGTGTGTTTTTGAAAGTATGGTTTCCATTGTAAATATTTTGTAAATTTTGTAAATAAATTTTTTTTTCTCTATCGACATGATCGATATTTTTCAAAATTTTTGCGAAAATATTTTGCACTTGTAAATATTTTCTTTCTATTGAAATGATCGATGTGTTGCAAAAAAAATTTTTCGATTTTGATTTTTGGGTTTCTCGGAGTTTGTTTTCGGTTCTTTTACCGAGAATAGTCCCATTGAACCGATGTCATAGTTAGTGACCGTTCCCCATGATGGATGGATGACGACCGTCTTAAGGGAAATGTAGTCGGTAAGAGTAGGATTTTTATTTGTTGTTTTAGTTTTCTTTGGTGGATTGCATCAATAAACTGTAGTTGCTTATGGTTGCTAAAATTTCGTTGCATGTTGTAATTGATGTTCAAATTGTGAAAATGATTCGTTTGGAAGCATGCAATTCTGTAAATATGTTGAGTTACCTAGGCTATAGAATTTGGTTCATTATGATTGAGGCTTAATCTTGAATTCATGTAATTGACTAATTAAAGAGTCTGTGAATGCATCTGGATTCGAGCATGTGCATGAAGTGTGAAGTAAGGTTTTGCTATTCCATGTCATCGTGAATTGTCTAGAACTTGCCTGGTGTGTATACAAAGCGAAATGAAGGAGGTATAGTGTTGGAAAGGATGAAGGCATTTCTTTGTTTTAACCGATAGTTTCCATTTTTTTTCTTGTCAAATTCTACCTTTTTATATGTTGTATACCCTAGTCAGCCCGTTGAGCCTTTAGCCGATTTCTTTCTTTTGTCCAAAATTGTATGAACTAAGCTTTATTCCTTCTTTTCATTAGCCTTAAAGTCTTTAAGAAGCTCTTAAGCGCTTACTAAGAACAGAAAATGTTTCCCAAAGTGTTAAAGAGTGAAAAGAGTGAAAAGAAAAAGAAAAGCAAAGTGAGGAAAGAAAAGATGACGTTGAAGAGGCACTTGTTGTAATTAATTGATATTGAGGGTACATGAAAACCCTCTGCTTTGTGTCAAGTGTGGTTGATGAAATGGGCTGTGTGAAAGTAAACCAGCATGAATGGGAGAAAAAGAGAAAAGAGAGGAACAATGTCCATGAGTCGATGGGAATGAGTTGAAAAGGCGCTTAAGGATGCTAGCGATTATTATTGGCTAATCCAATATATGCATACTAGATCCATAGCCCCGTTACAACCCATTAAAGTCCTACGTGATCCTATATTGCATTTCTTTATATTAGTGGAGTAATACACTAAGGGCAAACCTATGGGTCTTGACATGATGCAGGTGAATTCTTTTGGGAGAGAGAGTGAAATTAATTTTTATAGGCCCCTACTTGCATGTTCGTGTGTTGCATGAACATAAAGGGGAAGTTTCTCTCGAGTTGTGAGGGCACATGCTTGATGAAAGATTGATTTTCGTGTCGGATTTCTTGATTAGTTGATTTGCATGAGTTTGCCGATATCAAGAATCAATTCTTAAAAAGTCTAGGCAGCCTTGATGTATTAAAGGTCATTGTATTGTACGACCAAACATGTTTTCTTGATGATTTACAAAAATTGAATAATCGGTACGACCGTAGCGTAAATTGTTGCACCATAGTGATGAAGGTGGGGATGTAATTTGCATGATTTGTGTATGTGTTGTTCGAGGACGAACAAGGATTTAAGTGTGGGGTAAGTGATCTTGGGCAGATTTATATGCCCAAGTGATACTCAAACGTATCATTTTTACCTTGTTTGTTGTGCAATGTGTATATAATATCATGTAATTTGTAATAAAATGTGAATTTATACTAACCAACATGATTAGCATTTGTTTTGCAGATAAAGGTGATTTGTAGGAGCTAAAATGCATGTTGGAACTATGTCGGAGTTGGACTTGGATGCGAGCGTGGAAAAGACCTTGGAATGCAGGATTTATAGGGGCTCCGCGATGGCTCCGTGCCACGCTACCATCGCGGTAGCACACTGCCTGAGCATGAATTAATTTGGCAATTTCTAGTGTACCTGCGCGTCAGCTCCGTGGCACGGAGATAGGCCTCCGCGATGGCCTCCGTGCCACGTTGAGGTTAAATTACCGGACCCTGGAAATTCCAGTAAGGGTCCGCGTCCACGCCGTGTCACGGAGGCAAGGCTCCGCGTTGGCCTCCGTGACACGTTGCTTGTTATTTCGGGAAACATTTCCCACTAGTATAAATAGCACACTTAGGTTTATTTTAATTAGTTTATTTTTAGTTTGTAGACTGAGTTCAGAAGTGGAGAGCAGGAACGTGGGTTAGTAGCAGTTGAAGATTGGAAAAGCTAAGGGATTTCTTCTCTTCTTTTCTTCTTTCTATCAATTGTAAGTATAATTTACACTCATTTTAGGATGATCAATCCAAGAATGAGTGGCTAATTCTCTTTCTTGCTGAGGTTTTGAACATGTGTAATGAATTTTGATTGTAAATGATATGGTTTTATTCTTATTCTTTAATGTTGTTCTATTAATTCTTGTTCTAAACTACATCAGTGATTGGCCAACATTAATGTATATCTAAAAAGTCCAATTTCACTCGAAAGAGCAAGAAATTGGAAAGTTGTGAATTAATAGGGTATTGTTCTTAACTTGATTTGGGAAAATTGGGTTTTGATGTGCTTTCCTGATAGAAATATACTTGAAAGCCATATTAGTCAATTTAGGAACCTGAATTGTAGTGCTAGGTCATAAATTGCATTTGATCACAGAAATGTAGACGGATGGTTTATGATTCTAAAGTGAAATTAAATACGAGAGTTTTAATTTCTAGGCAAATGTTCTTGGCTAGCAACTTGAAGAAGAGAATTAACCACAATTATCATGATTATCAAGTTCATTACGTGTTCTTAACCTTGGCATGTTCATATCCATTGTCTGAATTCACAAGTAAATAGTGTTATTAATTGTAGTATATAGTTTAGAAACAAAAACTCAATTAACCCTTGGTTACGTTGTTGTTAGCATAATTAGAAGTTAAATAGAAATATAGTAAATTAGGCAATTTTACATATCTTGAGCCTCCTTGGATCGATACTTGGCTACTTAGCCACTTTATTACTTGTTTGACCACGTGCACTTGCGTGTCGGTTTTTACCCGTAGCCCAAAGCACCGAGCACGTGTCACGGAGGCAGTGCTCCGCGATGCACTCCGTGACACGTTGCTTGTTATTCCGGGAAAAATTCCCACTAGTATAAATATTACACTTAGGTTTATTTTTAATCATTGTGACTTAGTTGAGCAAGAACGTGGGTTACAGGCAGTTGAGGAGACGAAAATCTTAGGGTTCTTCTCTAACTCTTTCTTCTTTATTTCAATTGTTTGTATGGTTTATACTCATTTTATGATGTTTAATCCACAAATGAGTGGCTAAATTCACTTCTTGCCGAGGTTAAGAACATTTGTAGTGGAATGTAATTGTTGATCATTTTGGTTTTTCATCTTTTCTTCCATGGTTGTTCTATCAATTCTTGTTCTTACTGCATTAATGTCTGGCCAATGTTAATGTATATCTAAAAAATCCAATTTTATCTTGAAAGAGAAAGTAATTGGAAAGTTGTGAATTGGTAGGATATGATCTCTTCTTAGTTTGGGAAAATTGAGAATTGATTTACCTTCAGAATAGAAATATATCTGAAAGTCATATTAATCAATTAAGGAATCGGTTTCGTATGGCTAGAACGTGAATTTCTTTTTATCACAGAAATGTAGGTGGAAGATTCATGATTCTTAAGTTGGGTAGAATACGAAAGTTTCTCTCCATAAGCAATAATTCTTGACTAGCAACCGAAAGAAAGATTAACCAAATTGTATCGATAAATTACTTCCCTGCATGTTTGTTTTAGCCTCAGCTTGCTCATTACTATAGTTCAGACTCACTTTATAATTTTGTTTTAGATTAGTATAAATTAGGAAACAAACTCTCAAAAAATCCTTTTTAAATTGTTGTCTGCATTTTTAGAGTTAGAGTTCATTAACACTTAATTCGATTATTACCTTGGTTCAGTCCCTGTGGGATCGATACTTGGCTTACTTTAGCCATTTTACTACTTGTTTGACCACGTGCACTTGCGTGTAGTTGTGAAACAACCCGAACAAGTTTTTGGCGCCGTTGCCGGGGACTGGCAATTGGTAAAATTGTTTTCTTAAGTGTTAGTTTACGATTTCTATATTGTGCTGACAACTTGATCTTAGCCTGGCTTTTTGCAGATATTGAATTCTGTTGAACACTGGCTAGAGACAAGGAGCTGGTGGACTCATACTTAGAGCCGGAAAGACAATTTCATCGTCAAAGGAGAGAAGCTCTAGAGAGAAAGTTGCAGTTTCTCAGACAAATAATCCTGGAGCAACAACAGAATCCACCACTTCTAAGGGCAGTGTTAGTGCCCGAGGAAATGGCAGCTAGGCCGGTTCGCGAAGTGGCAATCCCACATGCTAACAATGTTACATCAAGCATTCACAAACCCAAGCCAGGAGGGAGGTTTGAGCTGAAACAGAATATGGTGCAATTGCTGCACACCAGCAGGTAATTCACAGGTCTCCCTCACGGGGATCCACAACAACATCTCCAAAACTTTTTGGAGATAAGTGACACTTATATCCCCGCTGGAGTATCATCTGATTACTTAAGGCTTACATTGTTCCCATTTTCACTATTGGGAGAAGCAAAGAGGTGGTTGAAAGCTGAGCCACCTAATTCCATCACCACTTGGGATGATCTTGCAAGGAAATTCTTGATACGGTTCTTTCCATCCGGGAAAACAGCAAGACTTAGAAGTCATATTCTATGTTTTAAACAAAGAGAGGGGGAGAATCTGTATCAAGCTTGGGAAAGATTCAAATACATGTTACGGGATTGTCCTCACCATCACCAGTCCAATGATGTGGTGGTGCATACTTTCATAGAGGGTTTGGAACCCCACACAAAAATTTTTCTAGATTCAGCAGTTGGGGGACAAGCATTAGAAAAGAGTTATGATTAGCTGTATACTTTGTTAAATCGTATTTCGCAGGGAAAGCCAGAGTGGAATGCGGACTCTTCTAAAGGAGGAACAAGGAAAGCGGGCAGGAGTCTTGGAAGTGGATGGGTTTACAGCTATCGCTGCACAGATAGTTGCGTTGCAAAATCAACTCAACACCCACTTCAGCAACATGAGCTTAAATCAATCTCAAGCCTCAGTTAATGTAGTGCAGCAGATTTGGTGTGAAGTATGCGGTAGTAATGAACACTCAGCTGAGTGTTGTGGTGCAAATCCAGATTTAGTGAACTTTGTTGGTAATGTACCGAGAAATAATCACCAACAGTATGGAAACAACTACAACTCTAATTGGAGGAATCATCTGAATTTTTCCTGGGGTAGTAACAGCCATCAAGGGCAGAGTTTGAATCAGGGTGCACAGAGAAATCAAGGAGGGCAGCAGAACTGTCAGACTCAATACAGAAGCAATAATGCACTTCCTCCACCACCACCACCCAGCATTGAGGAAATGTTTAAAACAATGATAGCTAACCAAGCTCAATTGCTGGCTGACTATGTGAAGTTGGCGGCAGATGTAAAGAACAATCAGTTAGCAACAAAGGTATTGGAGTACTAGTTTAGGCAACTAGCTGGAACTCAAAACACCAAGCCAAGAGGAGGACTACCGAGTGACACTGACCCAAATACAAAGCAAGTAAATGCAGTGACCACAAGGAATGGTTTAGACCTCAAGGAGGTGGAACCAGAAAGACCACCTCAGCAGTCAGGAGCAGTGGAGAAAGAAAGGGAGCATGATGATGAGAGGGGGAAGAAGAAGGAAGCTGAACAAGAAAGACCACCACCCCCGTTCCCTCAAAGATTAAAGAAACACAAGGAGGAAGCGTGTTTCAAAAAGTTCATGGAGGTGCTTAAACAAGTACACATTAATTTACCTTTTGTGGATGTTTTACAGGGAGTGCTGAAGTATGCAAAGTATATCAAGGACATCGAGCGAACAAAAGTAGATTGATGGAGTATGCTACGGTGGCGCGTACGGAGGAGTGCACTTTTCGAATACAAAACAGGTTGCCAAAAAAGCTCAAGGACCCTGGGAGCTTTACAATTCAAATCACAATTGGGCAAAGTATCCGAGCTCGTGGACTATGCGATTTTGGGAGCGAGCATTAACTTGATGCCGACATCGGTATTCAAGAAGTTGGGGTTGGGCAGTCCTAGACCAAGTATAGTGATCTTGCAGTTAGTGGATTGTTCTTTGGCCAGACCAGATGGCATTGTGGAGGACGTGCTGGTGAAAGTGGGCTCCCTTATCTTCCCGATAGATTTTGTTGTGCTGGATTTTGAGCCGGATGCAGAAGTTCCATTTATTTTGGGACGTCCTTTCTTGGCAACCGGGAAAGCTTTGATTGATGTAGAGGTAGGGCAGCTAACCATGCGGGCGCATGACAAAGTAGAGGTATTTGATGTATTTAAGGCCATGAAGCTTCCGACCATACATGAGGAGCTTTCAGCAATCAGTGTGCTTGATAAAAAAGAAATTCTTCAGATTGTTGAATCTCGAGATTCATTAGAAAGAGCATTATGGAGCTTCGATCATTTCGGAGATAGAGATACTTATGAGGTCGTGCAAATGCTGAATGAACCACAAATGTATCCAAGGAAGCAGGACTTTCAGCCTTTAATGAGGTCCTAGAACCATTGACGAAACCATCTATTGAGGAAGCACCAAAGCTGGAATTGAAAACATTGCCTCCCCATTTAAAATATGTCTTCTTGGGGGAAGAGGATACTTTGCTAGTCATCCTCTCCGCAGAATTGACAGAGGCACAGGAAAAGGAAGCATTGGTGGTCTTCAGAAGAAGGAAGAAAGCAATCGGCTGGCAAATGTAAGATATTCAGGGGATCAACCCAACTTTTTGCACACACAAAATTTTCATGGAGACAGGACCAAAGCCAACTGTTCAGCTTCAGCGCAGGTTGAATCCGGCAATGAAAGATGTGGTTAGGAAAGAAGTAATTAAGTGTCTTGATGCAGGTGTGGTCTATCCTATTTCGGACAGTGAATGGGTCAGCCCCGTTCAGTGTGTCCCAAAGAAAGGAGGGATGACCGTGGTCACCAATGAGAAGAATGAGTTGATCCCTACTCGCACCGTCACAGGCTGGCAGATTTGCATGAACTACAGAAAACTCAATGAAGCCACAAGGAAAGATCACTATCCTATCCCATTCATTGATCAGATATTGGACAGATTGGCAGGACAAGAATATTATTATTTCCTTTATGGGTACTCTAGATATAACCAAATAGCCATAGCCTCGGAGGATTAGGAGAAGACTACCTTCACATGTCCTTATGGGACATATGCTTTTAGGCGGATGCCTTTTGGGTTCTGCAATGCACCCACCACATTCTAGAGATGCATGATAGCTATCTTCCACAACATGGTGGAGGATTTCGTCGAGGTATTTATGGATGATTTTTCTATTTTCGATAATTCGTTTGCTACTTGTTTGCAGAATCTTGACAGGGTGCTAGCTCGCTGTGAAGAATCCAACCTTGTACTCAACTGGGAGAAATGTCATTTCTTAGTCAAGGAAGGTATCGTCCTTGGCCATAAAGTGTCTTGCAAGGGGTTGGAGGTCGATCGTGCTAAGATCGAAGTTATTGAGAAGCTACCACCACCTGTTTCGGTTAAGGGTTTTCGCAGTTTTCTCGGGCATGCAGGTTCTACAGATGGTTCATCAAAAACTTCTCCAAAATTTCTAGACCATTATGCAGATTGCTAGAAAAAGAGATGAAGTTTTAGTTGGATGATGAGTGTGTCAAAGCATTCGAGGAGTTGAAGCAGAAATTTATAGAAGCACCTATCCTTATTTCTCCAGATTGGGAACAACCATTTAAACTGATGTGTGATGCAAGCGATGTGGCTGTGGGAGCTGTATTGGGGCAGCGGAGGAATAGAATCTTTCATTCTATCCATTATGCAAGCAAAACACTGAACACTGCCCAAAGTAATTATACAATCACAGAAAAAGAGATGTTAGCATTGGTGTTTGCATTTGACAAATTCAGTTCCTATTTGGTGGGTTCGAGAGTAGTGGTGTATACCGATCATGCAGCGATTCGGTATCTGTTTAACAAGAAGGATGCAAAGCCCAGGCTGATCAGATGGATCTTGTTGTTGCAAGAGTTTGACCTAGAAATTAAAGGCAAAAAGGGGAGCGAGAATCAAGTGGCAGATCATCTATCGCGATTGGAAAGCCTGTCGCATGTGAAGGAAGGTGACGGCATCAAAGAGGAGTTCCCAGATGAGTAGCTCTTGGAAATAGGGGAAGCTAAGATCCCGTGGTATGCAGACATAGTTAATTTGCTAGTGAGTGGAGTCTATCCACCGGAGGCTACGACTCAGCAGAGAAAAAAATTGAAGCACGATTGCGGGTATTTTATTTGGGATGAGCCGTACTTGTTTAAACAGTGACTGAATCAGGTTATGAGAAGATGCATCCTGGAGAGCCAGATTGCAGAAGTTTTGAGGAGTTGTCACTGTTCATTGTATGGAGGGCACCATGGAGGTGAGTGGACAGCGCACAAAGTGCTACAGTCAGGTTTCTTTTGGCCTACACTGTTCAGAGACTCGATGGCTTACATCAAAATGTGTGATAGATGTCAAAGGACAGGCAGAATTGGTAGGAGGAGAGATGCCGCTGCAACATATACTAGAAGTGGAGATCTTTGATGTATGGGGTATTGATTTCATGGGCCCGTTCCCACCATCATTTGGTAATCGTTACATCCTGGTGGCCGTTGATTATGTATCAAAATGGGTTGAAGCACTAGCTTGCCCCAGGAATGACAACAAGGTGGTAAAAAAATTTGTGAAGAAAAACATTTTCACCAGGTTCGGGACACCCCGAGCCAATATCAGTGATGGAGGGACTCATTTTGTCAATGCAAGTTTCAAAAAGTTGCTGGCTAAGTATGGGGTGCACCACAAGGTGGCAGCAGCATATCATCCCCAAACAAGTGGGCAAGTGGAGGTGTCGAATAGAGAAGTGAAGCAGATTCTCCAGAAAACAGTGAATGCACAACGTAGTGATTGGTCAAGCAAACTCGATGATGCATTGTGGGCATATAGAACTGCTTACAAGACACCAATTGGGACTTCTCCATACTGATTGGTCTATGGAAAAGCGTGTCATCTACCGGTGGAGCTAGAACACCGAGCTTTCTGGGCCGTGAGGAAATTGAATATGGACCTAGAGCTAGCGGGCAAGAAGAGGCTGATGCAACTCAGCGAACTTGATGAGTTTCGTTGGCATGCTTATGAAAGTGCCAAGGGATACAAAGAGAAAACAAAGAGGTGGCACAATAAGCATATGGTGCATCGTATTTTCGAGTCGGGGCAGAAAGTGTTGCTTTTCAATTCAAGATTGAAGATGTTTCTAGGGAAATTGCGGTCCAAATGGTCAGGGCCGTTTGAGGTAGTGAGAATGACCTCGCACGGGGCAGTGGAGTTGTGGCAAGAAGATCAAAGTGCCATGTTCTTGGTCAATGGGCAGCGGTGTAAGCATTATTGGGGTGAGGACGTTATTCGAGAGAAAACGTCCGTCACTCTAGCGGATGATTGAGCTTTAATGACGCCGAGCCGCGAGGGTAAACCAGGCGCTGCATGGGAGGCAACCCGTGAAATTGTTGTAATAGATGAGTAGAAGTAGTTAAAAAGAAAAAGAAAATAAAAATAAAAATAAAATTTGTGGTTGTGTTTGAAACCTATGAATTCTAACAAATTTCTTGTTATGAGATGATTTTTAGGTTGAACGGAGGGCAAAAATGCAAAGGATTGCAAAGGAAAAAATCGAGGTGAGAAAAGATTAATAAGTGGCAAAACAGTGAGCCTGCGCGATGGTTCCGTGTCACGGAGGAGGGCCTCCGCGTTACCCTCCGTGTCACGGAGGGGGGTGCTCCGCGTTACCATCCGTGACACGTTGAAGTGTTATTCGCGACGGGTCATACCGGGTCGCCGGGTGACCCGCACGAAAAATCTTCTTTTTAACCCCAAAAACACCCAATTTTTCCGATTTCTCACTCCCCTCCATGACAAACTCCCCAAAATCCCCCCTCCCCCAATGTGACACGGACCTAGGAGAAAATGTTCTTCAATTTTTCTTCAATTTCATCTAATTAATGGTATGTTCTTGAACTTAACCTCAAGTTTTGCCAAAATTTTCAATTTTTTAGCATGTGAGGTGATTAAAGCTTGCCCTAAGTGTAAATTGAGCATGAATTCATTTAAGTTATTGTTTATTAATGTTCGTAATATCGTTATGATTATATGAACTCGATAAATACATGTTTGATTGAATTTGTGCGAAATTGGTAGCTAGGGTTGGAATTCGAATAGGAAGAAGCTAAATTTGGTTGAGAATTTGAAAATGATTGGGTTGTGCATGTTGGGTGATGTAAATGATGTTGTGAATATGTATGAATATGCTAAATAAACAAGGGATTTTTCGGGAAAATGAAATTGGTCAATTGCATAGGTTGTTGTTGTTGAGAAAATGTTTGGCTAAGTGCTATGTGATGTAATGAAATCCATGGTGAAATTGTGATTAGTTGTACGAAGTTTGAGTCGTACTTAGTCATTATTCCATCAACTTATTTGAATGCACGAGGCATGTTGATTTATAAAAATTGGAAAAGAATGCTTGTCTTGCCGAATTGTTTTCATTGTGGCTAAAGATTAAGTGTGGGGTGGCCTAACTCAATCGAACCTTAATCGAAGAAAATTTTTGACTTGAATAACATTGGGACTGTCTGTTTGATTTGATAGGAATGATGTCAAGCAGGCAAGACAAAGGAAAGGGTGCATCTACATCAGGCGCCGAGAGAAAAAAGAATTAAACTGGGAACGACGGTCCCAGCAGCACCAGCGGTTCCACATGGCCAACGCCGTCAATACAGAACCGGATGGGTGAAGGACGAAGGGAAGAAATGGTATGCCAAACATAAGGAGACCAAATACTTCCCTGAGGAGCACATTGCAAGGGAGCCACTTGCTCAGGAATTCCCCAGAATAGTACACTGAATTGACGCTGCAGGGCTGAACTTCATCTTCGAAGAGCCCAAGGAGGGCAATCTCTATTTAATTAGGGAGTTCTATGCAAACTGGAACCCGACACTCCACAGTCACACCGTCAAGATAAGGGAGCAGGTTGTCACTTTTGAGCCTCATCACCTAAATGCCATATTGGAGGCGCGAGACACATACGCCCATGTACTCCGGCAGCTGAACATAACTCCACCCTATGCGGATATCAGACACACTCTGTGTGGAGCCCGTCCGATAGCACGGTGGAGCAGGCACAGGAACAGGGGCTATCATCAGACGTTGCCCTACTCTCAAATGAACAGGGAAGCCAGGATTTGGCTTAAGATCGTGTGTTCCTGCCTGATCCTGGGGGTGCACATGACAGATGTCACTCGAGATCGTGTGTGCTTGGTTTATGCCCTGATGAAAGGGCTGGAGATTAATGTTGGGGCGGTGATCATCTCCGCCATGAAGAGAGCCCGTTTGCATCAAGGGCACAGGTACGGGTATGGTGGTTTGCTGACCACATTTCTGAGGGGCCTTGACATCGAGGAGAAGGCCCTAGACTACATCCCGCAGATGGATAGGCGTGCCTTGGATGTCACCAAAACCAAGGCACCCGACACCACTCACGGGCCAATTCTCATACTAGCTGAGCGACATGCTCGGGATGATCAATATATGGCCCGCATGTACGGGATGCAGATGCTGCATTTGCGCATAGGCGGGAGGCCAGCAACAGAAGATGAGCTATGGCAGCTTGAGCTAGATTACCCTTTTGGTGAAAATGCCAGGGCTCTATGCCAAGTGGGGCCTGCTTTTGTGGAGCCTGTTGATGATGATGTTCCCACGAATGAGGAGACACACCACGACGACTCAGATGTTGAGTCATATGAGGATAGCGGGGGCGATTCAGATATGGGGGATGAGGCAACGGCACCTGACGAAGAAGTTGAATACTTCGATTGATCAGGGAGTTTCATCACCTACTTCTGTGCTATGTTGAATTTGATTAACATTGGGGATAGTGTTCGGTTTAAGTGTGGGGTGGGAGTAGTCAGGTGCCAGTTGTTTTGTTGTTATTATGTTCATGTCTTGTTGTTGTGCCTGTGAAAAAATTGTGACCCTGTGATTTTGTGAGTATGTTTTGTATTGTAATTCGGTGTGTAATGAATGTTAATCTGTTGCGTGTTGTGTTGAGCTGTTGTTAGCTCGTTGTGTAAATATTTTTGTTTTCTATCGAAATTATCGATTTTTTAAAATTTTTGTTGAATTTTTTTTTATGATTGGTTTCTCGGCCTTTGTTTTCGGTGCTTTTACCGAGAATAGTCCCATTGAACCGAAGTCATAAATAGTGACCGTTCCTTATGATGGATGGATGACGACCGTCTTAAGGGAAATGTAGTCGATAGGAGTAGTTTTTTTCTTTCTTTTATTTTCTTTCTTTTGGTTGTTTCCCAAACGTGTCGCTACTTTATGGTTCGGAATTCTTGTGCGTGTTGTACATGATATTAAAGATGCAAAGGTGATTCGTATGAAAGCATGCAAATGTGAAACATGTTGAGATACCTAGGCCATAGAGTTCGATTCGGTGTGATTGAGGCTTAATATTGAATTCTTGTAATTAGCTGATTGAAGAGTCTATGAATAAGTCTTGAGTTGAGCATGTGCAATGAGTGTGAGGTGAGGTTTCGATTCTTCCATTCTATTGTGAAGTGTTTAGAACTTGTCTGGTGTGTGTAAGAAATGAAATGAAGGATGTGTAGTGTAGGAAAGGATGTAGGCATTTCTTTGATTTAACCGAAAGTTTTTTTCTCTCTTATTATACCTACCTTGAATGTACATCCTACTTAGCCCTATTGAGCCTTTAGCCTATTTTTTTCTTTCATTGAAGAGGTAGAAACTGAGCTTAATCCCTTCTTTTCATTAGTCGTGAATTTGATCCAAAACTCTTAAGCGCTCAAGAAAAAAATAATTTTCCCACAGTGTCAAGGAGTAAAAAGTGTGAAAAAGAAAGGAAAAGCAGAAGTGGTGAAAGTAAAGATAAGGTCAAGGGTGCACTTGCCGAATATAAATAAAATGAAGATGTATAACTAATCTTTGTTATTAAGTTGAGTGTGCTTAAAGAAACGGGAACAAAAATAAAGAAAGACTTCTAGAATGGGAGGATGAAGGAAGAAACAATGCCCATAATGATGGTGGGATGTATTGAAAAGCGCTTGAGGAGGCTAGTTGCTATTATTGGTTAGCCCAGTATTTACTAGTTCCTTATCTTACATTACAACCCGTTAAGTCCTTCGTGATCTTACATCTCGCTTCCTTATATTAGTGGAGTAATACACTAGAGGCAAGCCTATGGTTCATGACATGATGCATGTGAATTCTTTGGGAGAGAGAGCGAAATTGTGTTTATATACCCCTACATGTAATGCTTTGGAAATCATATGATTGGAAAAGGGGTAATTCTCTTGTGTTATGAGGGCACATGTTTGACGAGAGATGTAATTTCGTGTCAGATGTCTTGATCAGCTGATTTGCATGAGTTTGCCGAGATCGAGAGTCGATTCTTGAGTCTAGGAGGTCTTAATGTGGTGAATGTCAGTGTGTTTATGAGACTATGCATGTTTTCTTGATGATTTGCTATATTAAATAATCGGTATAACCATAGCTTAAATTGTCGAGCCAAAGTAGCTATACGTGGGTGTCAATTGCATGAGATATGAGATTATTGTTCGAGGACGAACAAGGTTTTAAGTGTGGGGTAAGTGATCTTGGGTAGAATTATATGCCCAAGTGACGCTCAAATGCTCTATTTTGTCTTGTTTATCTATCGTTATTTGTACATTCTCATGTGATTTGTAGTTAAAATATGAATTTATACTAACCAACATGATTAGTGTTGTTTTGCAGGAAAAATTTAAATTTAGGAAGCTAAGTTGCATGTTGGTGAAAATCGGGAATGGACTCAGAAGAGAGCAGTGGAAAAGGTCAAGGACAAGCAGCAAATAAAGGGGCTCCGCGATGGAGCTGTGTCACGCTGCCATCGCGGAGGCAGTCTGCCCCGGATAAGTTATTTTGTCAAATTCTAGTGAAGGTCCGCGTCGGGGCCATGGCACGTTGGCCATGCCCCGCATTACATGTCGTGGCACATTGCCCATATTTACCTGGAACATAAAATTCCAGTGAGGGTCCGCGTTTGCACCGTGTCACGGAGGTAGTGCTCCGCGATGCACTCCGTGACACATTGCTTGTTATTCCGGGAAACATTCCCACTAGTATAAATAGCACACTTAGGTTTATTTTTAATCATTCTGACTTAGTTGAGCAAGAACGTGGGTTACAGGCAGTTGAGGAGACAAAAATCTTAGGGTTCTTCTCTAACTCTTTCTTCTTTATTTCAATTGTTTGTATGGTTTATACTCATTTGATGATGTCTAATCCACAAATGAGTGGCTAAATTCACTTCTTGCTGAGGTTAAGAGCATTTGTAGTGGAATGTAATTGTTGATCATTTTGGTTTTTCATCTTTTCTTCCATGGTTGTTCTATCAATTCTTGTTCTTACTGCATTAATGTCTGGCCAATGTTAATGTATATCTAAAAAATCCAATTTTATCTTGAAAGAGAAAGTAATTGGAAAGTTGTGAATTGGTAGGATATGATCTCTTCTTAGTTTGGGAAAATTGAGAATTGATTTACCTTCAGAATAGAAATATATCTGAAAGTCGTATTAGTCAATTAAGGAATCGGTTTCGTATGGCTAGAACATGAATTTCTTTTTATCATAGAAATGTAGGTGGAAGGTTCATGATTCTTAAGTTGGATAGAATACGAAAGTTTCTCTCCATAGGAAATAATTCTTCACTGGCAACCGAAGGAAAGATTAACCAAATTGTATCGATAAATTACTTCCCTGCATGTTCGTTTTAGCCTCAGCTTGCTCATTACTATAATTCAGACTCACTTTATAATTTTGTTTTAGATTAGTATAAATTAGGAAACAAACTCTCAAAAATCCTTTTTAAATTGTTGTCTGCATTTTTAGAGTTAGAGTTCATTAACACTTAATTCGATTATTACCTTGGTTCAGTCCCTGTGGGATCGATACTTGGCTTACTTTAGCCATTTTACTACTTGTTTGACCACGTGTACTTGTGTGTAGTTGTGAAACAGCCCGAACAAGCACGTTCTTATCCTTGCGATAGGATTAGCGGTTAGGATAGAAATTATACCTAATTTGCCTTGCTTGGTTACTAAAATGGGATGAGCTAGACACCGACTTAAAGTTGTCACATCACCGCTTATAAAAGTAGTTGTGAAGCTAAGATAGGTTAAATGATTAGAGGTAAAAAAAGTCCATAATCAAGGGCACAAACTCCATAAAACACATCCACTTAGTTAAATTGCTCACGAATTAGGACGTCATATCCCCGCTCAACGACATAGGCGTGAGACTAGTGTGTCGTGTTTAGAGGCTCGAAAGACCATGAATACCACATTTGAACTATTTGAGACACCAACTGATATTTTCATACTCGAACCATTTTGAATTGCAGCATTGCCTGTTTATCAAGCCTTAACTCTAGTTGCTTCTAGTATTGTTTCTCGATTAGTTTGTGAACCCCTAGACTTAATTAGAATTTCCCGAAATCTCTATAATCAACACTTGTGAAGGTTAAATTAACACTCGAACATGATAATTTTCTGAATTAGTCTAGTCCCTATGGGTTCGACATCCGGCTCTGGAAAAGGGCTAATGTATTACTTGTATGACCGCGTGCGCTAGGGCATAAACAAGTTTTTGGCACCGTTGCCGGGGACTAGCGAAGTTTAGTACATTTTTTATATTTTTTTCTGATTTTTTATTTCCTTAAGTTTTGAAACACTTGGTCTTAGTCTGTTATATTGTAGGTAACAGGTTGTCCTTGTAGAACTGGCAATTAATAGAGAGTTGGTGGAACCATTGTTGGAACATGAACGCCAACTGCATTTGCTCAGGAGGGAAACTCTAGAGCAAAAGTTGAAAAGGTTACAAGAGCAGGTGCAACAACATCCACCTGTTGGGAAAGCAGAGTTGTTACCTAACCAAATGGCAGCCCGACCAGTTCGCAAAGTGGCAATCCCACTAGCAACGAATGTGACCCCCTATATCTGCAAATCGGAGCCCGGAGGGAAATTTGAGCTAAAATAGAACATGGTGCAGCTGTTGCATTCTAGTGGCAGTTCACTGGAATGACTCATGAGGACCCACAGTAGCACATACAGAACTTCTTGGAGATCAGTGACACTTTTGTCCCCACTAGAGTGTCAACTGACTATGTCCGACTCACACTCTTCCCATTTTCATTCTTGGGAGAGGATAAAAGGTGGTTGAAAGCTGAGCCACCGAATTCCATTACTTCTTGGGACGACCTAGCAAGGAAGTTCCTCGTCAGATTCTTCACTCCAGGCAAGACTGCCAAACTCAGGAGTGAAATATTAAGCTTCAAGTAGAGGACGAAGGATAAATTATATTTGGCTTGGGAGAGATTCAAGTCATTACTGAGAGACTACCCCCATCACCGACAGTCCCTAATGAGGTGCTAGCCCATACCTTTGTGGAGAGTTTAGACCCACATACAAAAATCTTACTAGACTCTGCATCGGGTGGGCAAGCATTGGAGAAGACCTATGATGAGTTGTACACTCTGTTGAACAGGATTGCTCAAGGAAATGCAGAGTGGCACAGTGACTTATCGAGAGGGGAAGGAAAGAGAGCAGCAGGGCTAATAGAGGTGGATAGTGTCAATGCCTTGGCGACACAACTAGCATCATTTTAGCATCAGATGATGACTCAATTCAACAAACTATATATGAACCAAACATAGGGACAGGTGAATGCAGTTCAGAAGGCTCCGAGTTGGTGTGAAATATGTGGTAACAATGGGCACAATGCAGAATCTTGTGGGGAAAATCCAGAATCCGTCAATTTTTTAGGAAATGTTCAGAGAAACAATCAGAATTATGGGAACACCTACAACAAGAATTGGCAGAATTACCCAAATTTTTCTTGGGGCGGAAATCAGAGTCAGAGCTACCAGCAACCTCATCAGCCACTGTATCAACAGCAAAATAGGCAGAATGGTGGCCAGTTGAGTGGAAGCAACATTGAGGAGATGTTGTAGAAAATTAAGGCTACTTAGACCCAATTGGCATCGAATCAAGCACAGATGGCTTCAGATTTAAAAAATCAGCAATTGGCCACTAAAAATCTAGAGAAGTAGATGGGTCAATTAGTAGATGCTCAGCACACCTGACCACAGGGAGGGTTACCCAGTGACACAGATATAAATCCCCAATAGGTCAATCCCATCAGTTTGAGGAGTGGCAAGCAATTGGTTGATGCACCACACAAGGAAATGAGGAATGAGGTGCAACCAGAGCTGGTAAGAAAGGGGCCATCTACTGACAAAGGAGGTAATTAGAGTGTTGTGAAACACAATGCACAATTATCATTGAATCCAGCGCAAAGACCACCACCACCATTCCCGTTAAGGCTCAAGAAGAGCAAGGAGGAAGAATGCTTTGAAAAGTTCTTTCATGTTTTAAAAGAACTTCACATAAATTTTCCCATACTTGATGTTTTGCAGGGAACGCCAAAGTACGCTAAGTACTTAAAAGATGTGGTGGCCAACAAAGTTAGATTGGTGGATTTTCAGACAATGGCACTGACTGAGGAGTGCAGCTATAGGGTAATGAGCAAGATGCTGAAAAAGCTCAAAGACTTAGGGAGTTTTACCTTCCCTATACAAATTGGTAAAGCTGAAGTGGTAAGAGCTCTCTGTGACTTTGGGGCAGCAGTAAATCTAATGCCCCTATCTTTATTTAACACCATGGGGTTGGGTCAGCCGAGGCTAACACGGGTAATGCTGTAACTGGCAGACAAGTCCACCTGACACTAGATGGAATAATTGAGGACCTTCTACTCAAAGTGGGTAAGTTCATTATACCCACTGATTTCATCATTCTTGACTTTAAAGTTGATGATAAGGTACCCTTGATCTTGGACGGCCATTCTTGGCCACTAGAGGAGAAATTATAAATGTAAGAACAGGGACCCTTAAAATGAGGGTGAATGATGAAGAAGATCTCTTCAGAGTTTACCAAGAGATCAACCCACCCACATACTACAGAGACCTTTGTAAGGTCAGTATGTTGTCATAGTCTAAGTGTGGGGTGGTAGCATTGGTCCATGGCCGCAGGAGATAATCACATTTTTACCCGAATCTGATGGAGGGATTAAGTTAGAGAAGAAGTTGGAAGAAGAGAGGGATAGTGTGGAGGCTGTTCCCTTAAAAAATAAAAAGAGAAGAAGATGGTTCTTAAAAGGGAACACTGGTTTGAGGATGTCCTGAGAAGGATAGACCACGTCGTGCCGCGACGTAATATCAGGCGCTGCTTAGGAGGCAACCCAAGGGTACCACAAGTACAATTTTATTTTCCATCTTTTTTATTTTATTTATTTTCACTTTTTGTTGTTGTGGTGGTGATTTAAGCACCGATTGAGGGGAAGTTTGAGTACCCGAGGAAGTAAGAGCTAAGGAGCATGGAAAGGGGATGAGTGTGAGGTCAACGGCCCACTTGTGAAAAAATGAAAGAAAACATGCTGTTAGCTAGGCCTAGAGGCCTCAGGGAGTATTTCTCACTCTTGTAGTATTCTTAATTAATGCTTTGGGACATAACATATTTTATGTATGGGGTGAGGAAAATTTCAAAATTTTGTGCTTAATGAATTCGGGTGAAATTAGTGCTTTGAATAGTATGGTTGATGAAAAAGTTTAAGTTGAGCATGATTCAGTCACCCATTGGTTTTTATTTTTGGTTCTTTTCCAACGGGTTGCTCTTTAAACCTATGAATAAAATTTTTATTTGTCCGGACATAGCTGTTTTTAGTCATAGTTAGGGACTGTTTCCGACGATGGATGGATGACGACCATCTTGAGGGAAAATTAGTCAATAGGTTTTTGTTTTTGAACCCTTAGCTGATTGATGGCTTGATGTTCTTGTTATGTGCTATACATAATTGTGGG
This sequence comes from Datura wrightii, assembly GCA_035772735.1. Classification (NCBI taxonomy): domain Eukaryota; kingdom Viridiplantae; phylum Streptophyta; class Magnoliopsida; order Solanales; family Solanaceae; genus Datura; species Datura wrightii. The sequence goes on along the minus strand of JASDFA010000010.1, from coordinate 112,938,595 downwards.
ATGCAAATGTTGTTAATTTTGAAGCATTCTTAACAGTTGTATAACTTTGTTTGAGACACCTAGCATCTTGAATGTGATTAGCAGAGTTAAGAGTCTGCTAAATTTGTATTGAATTGAACATGTGCTGTGAGTGTAAGGTTTTGAATATTCCATGATATTGTGTAGTGTCTAGAACTTTCTTGGTGTGTATACAAAGCAAAATGGGGAATGTCGATTGTGGGAGATGACGTAGGCATTTCTTTGAATGAGCCTAATTTTTACTTCCCGCTTTACCTACCTTTAATATCTGATCCTATGTTAGTCCATTGAGCCTTTAGCCTATTCTTTGCTAGTCACAAAATGAACTTAACCCTTTCTTTTCATTAGTCTTGAATTTGATCCAAAACTCCTAAGCGCTTAAGCAAAAATGCAAAGGAAGTTAAGGAGTGAGAAGTTGGAATGAGAAGGAAAATAGGAGTTATGGGAGTTGAAGAGAAGACTAGATTTGCACTTGTTTAAAAATGAATAAGAGTTAGTAGGGAGTAAAAGAAAAAGAAAGAAAAAAAATTTGCTTAAGTACTCCTTAAGTGTGCCTAATGAAATTGGAAAATAAAGAGGAAAATAGAGTTGAAAAGAATAAAGGTGAACTAAAAGGATAGATACTCGTAATGACAGGGTGATGTATTAAAAGCACTTAGGGAAGATAGTCACTATTACTGGCCGTAATAGTACCTACCCTCCCTTAGCTTACATTATAACCCACTAAGTCCTACTTGATCTTACTTTCGAACATTCCTAAATTAGTGGAGTAAAGCACTAAGGGAAAGCTTGTGGGTCAATACATGTCGCATGTAAATTCTTTGTGAGAGTGAGCTTATTTTTTATTCATACACCCATATATATCATGATTTGAAAACTAATGAGTGAAAAAATAGGAAAATCTCTTGTTGTGAGGGGACATGTTAGATGAAGGATAAAATTCATGTCGTATTTCTTGATTGGTTAATTTGCATGAGTTTGTTGAGGATGAGAGTCGATTCTTGAGGCTAGGAAGTCTTAATGTAGTTATATATAATTTTAGTGATTATATTTTGAATACTCTATTTTTAACTTGCTATCAAAAACAATTGTTGTAGCCTTAACTTGAATTTCTTGCTTCAATTAGTTATGTGTAAGTTCTTCATGTGCATGAGATGGAATCGAGTTGTTCGAGGACGAATAGGGCTTTAAGTGTGGGGTAGTGATCTTGGGCATTATTACGTGCCCAAGTGCTATTTTATGACATATCTTAGACATGTTTGTTTTTAATGGATTATATTTTCAGGTGATTATTTGTAATTTCGTGCATAACAACCAACGTGATTAGTCTTTGTTTTGTAGATGTGAAATGCTTAGGAGGGACTAAATATGATGGTTAAAGCTTGAGGAAGGAGCTTGGAATAAAAAGCGAAAGAGTCGCATGATGTAGCACAAGAGTGTGCATATTTCGGGCCACCCAGCGTGTCACGTAGCATGAGCAGTGCACTCAGCAACGTGCCACGGCAAGGCAATGGCGCGCTAAGTAGCGTGACATGCCCAGTGCCTGCACGCAAGAGAATTGCCCGTCCAGTGATGTGGCGCAACCAACACGTGTCACGGCGTGCACAAGGCGCGATGGCCTCCATGCCACGCCCGTCAGCCCTTACCCATCACTTGTCAAGACGCCCAAAATAATGAGCATCCGCGATGCCTCCATGCCACGGAGGCTGAGCTGCACAATAGATAGCGTGGCACGAAGCTGGTTCTCACACGGCCAAATTTTGCCAATTCCCACTTAGTATAAATTGGAAACGTGGTTAGTTTTATATTTTATCATGAAATATTTTTGGAGAGATGGAAAGGAGCGAAGGAGAACGAAGGAAACTCTACCTAGGGTTCAAAAACTTTCATTCTCTTTTACCATTTTTCTAAGTACTTTACTTTAACATGTTTTTAAGTAATTGTATGAACATGAGTGGCTAAAAGCCCTTCCTCTAGGGTTGAGGCCACAAGATATGATTGTAATTGCATGAATTCTTTGTTGGTTTTAGTTTTTGGTTTTTGTTTTATCTTACATTCTTTAGTATTATTGTTTTTATGTTTGATCACCATGAAAACAAACTCGTTAAACTTAGGTAAAAGCTTGAAAGGATAACCCCAGGCTAGAACATAAGAATGTAAGGAGCAAGTTCTTATCTTTGCGATAGGATTAGCGGTTAGGATAGAAATTACACCTAATTTTCCCTTCTTGGTTGCTAAAACGGGATGAGCTAGAATCCGACTTAGAATTGTCACATCACCGCTCGTAGAAGTAGTTGCGAAGCTAATCAGGTTGTATGATTAGAGGTACGAAAGTCCATAATCAAGGGAATAAACTCCGTAAACCACATCCACGTAGTTAAATTGCTCACGAATTAGGACATCACATCCCCGCTCAATGATGTAGGTGTGAGACTAGTTTGTCTTGTTTAGAGGCTCGAAAGACCATGGAAACCGCATTTTAACTATTTGAGACAACAACTGAAGTTTTCATACTCGAACCTTTGTGAATTGTAGCATTGCATGATTATCAGGCATTAACTCTAGTTGCTTCTTCTATTGTTTTCTGATTATTTTGTGATCACCCCTAGACTTAATTAGAATTTCCCGAAATTTCTATAATCAACACTTGTGAAGGTTAAATTTACGCTCGAACTTGATAATTCACTGATTTGGTGCAGTCCCTGTGGGTTCGATATCCAACTCTAAAAAAAGGCCATTGTATTACCTGTATGACCGCGTGAGTGGGGAAAAAACACCCATCAATCATAATTCATCAATTAAAGCATGCTTAGATCATACCCATGATAGAAACTTAGGAATTCATGCATTGGGTAAAAACCCCATGGAATCATCAACTAGAACATCACGAATTGAGAGGGGATTGGGCATGGGTGTGGACAATTGCACCCGTTCAAAGCCTTATATACCTGATAGAATCTGATTCTACAACTTTTCTGATTGCCCAAGGAATAATTGAGGAAGAACCTTTAGAGATTGAGCTTGATCACCTCTCTAGACTTCTAAACATTCATGCATGAATTAGGAATGGGTTAGAATAACTTAACCCTTCTGAAAGAACTTCATTTTGACCTTAAAACGATGTAGTTTAGGCCTTAGGATCATAGGAATTACGAAAAAGCCCTTAATAAACTCGCAGGGAAAAACATACTGACAGTCCCAAAGAGGGACTGAACGAGTCGTCATCCATGGCCGCGACTCGTGGCCACAAGTCGTCAAGTACACTGCCAAAACTTCACCTGGGGCTCACCAGGGGTAACATAACGGGTCGTTACTGTTGACCACGACTTGTGGTCACCTCAAGTTGCCCTTACTGCCAAAAATTCTCCTTTCTTCAACCAACCTTGACCACAGCTGACCTAATGAATCGTGGCATTGTCCACGACTCATGGTGTCTAGCCATTAGGTACACTGTCTATCCTTCCTTCATCCTTCACTACCTTTGACCACGGCTGACTCAAAAAGTCATGGTGCTGACCACGACTCATGGTCATCCTAACAGGTCATAGGACGACTCGTTCTGTGACTTGGTGCAGAAAATTTAGTTTTCTCCGTTTCAACTCACGGGTCTGATCTTAGGGTTTCCAGGGCATTGCAATATCTCCCCCTTGAGAACATTTGTACTCGAATGCTGGAAAGCATAAAGAAAAGCAGGGAAATGCAATCATCATATTCAAATACTGATCTAAAAGATGAAAACTGACGGAATGACTGCACTAAACTACATGACTGAACTGAATTCACAAATCATACATACATACCTTGACATGAAAGAAACTAAGGCACATAAATTGAACATGAAACTAAATAGATTTTTAGGGCAAAAACGGATACATCAAACTAAAACTGAGCCGGAAGGGAATAAATGTGGGTACCTAGCCATCAAATGTGCTTTGGCTTCCCACGTAGCTCCCTCAATATGTTGATTCCTCCACAAAACCTTGATTGAGGCTACTTCTTTGTTCCTTAGCTTACGAACCTTCCAATCCAGTATCTACACTAGAACCTCTTCATAACTAAGGTTGTCTTTCACATCGACACTATCCACTGGAAAAACTAGAGCTGGATCACTCGAACACTTCTTTAAGAGCAATACATGAAAAACTGGATGGACTGAAGCTAATTTTGAGGGCAACTCCAACTCATATGCTATCTTGCCAACCCGTTTCACAATTCGATACGAGCCAACATAATAGGGACTGAGTTACCTTTCTTTCCGAACCTCATCACTCCCTTCATGGGAGACACCCTTAGAAACACTCAATCATCAACTTCAAACTCAAGTTCTCTTCTCCTCACATCTGCATAGGACCTTTGGCGACTCTGAGCTGTTTTCAATCTTTCCCGTGTGAGCTGAACTTTCTCTATAGCCTCCTCGACTGAATCCGATCCTATCATCATAGCTTCACCGACCTCAAACCAACCAATAGGGGACCTACAACTCCGCCCATAAAGAGCTTCGAACAGCGCTATCTGAATGCTGGAATGGTAGCTATTGTTATACACAAACTCAATGACAAACAAATGATCATCCCAACTAACCTTGAAGTCAATCACGCACACTCTCAACATGTCTTTGAGAGTCTTAATAGTCCGCTCCGCCTGACTATCTGTTTGCGGATGAAACACTAAGCCACAAATTCTGCTATATCCTTCTTCATGCCATTCCACCAATAGACTTCCCGTAGGTGAAGGTGTATCTTGGTGGCACCTGGACGTATAGAATACCTGGAACCATGAGCCTCCTGCAACATCAGATCTCTCAAATCGTCAACACCTGAAACATTCAAACGACCCTGATAGCGAAGTGCAGCATCTCCCCTTTTAGAGATTTCCTCTACCTTCTGATTTTGAATAGCTTCCTTTGACTTTACCAAAATAGGATCTTCGTATTGTCTAGCTTTCACATCAGTCAGCAAGGATGATGCTGATCCATTCTGAACAATAAATCCTCCATCGATCGAGTCAACCAAACGAATTTCTAACTGTGCAAGTTGATGCACATCCTTCACCAACTCATTTCTCTCCTTATCTACGTTGGACACACACTCCATAGAAAGCCTACTAAGTGCATCTGCTACTATATTAGCCTTACCCGGATGGTAAAGGACACCCATATCATAATCCATGAGTAGCTCCAACCACCTCCTTTAACGTAGATTTAGATCCTTTTGGGTAAACACACATTGTAGGCTTTTGTGGTCCGTAAACACATCTACATTGACCCCATATAAATAGAGTCTCCATATCATCATGAAAAATACTACTGCTTCCAATTCGAGATCTTGAGTCGGGTAATTCTTTTCATGGGCCTTTAGCTTCCTGTAAGCATATGCTATAACCATACCATGCTGCATCAACACACAACCAAGGCCGATCCTCGAAGCATCACAATATACCACAAAACCATTGGTACCCTCGGGTAGGGTCAACATAGGTGTTGAGGTGACTCGAGCCTTTAATTCTTGGAATCTCTTCTCACAAGCCTCTGACCATTAGAACATCACCTTCTTCTGGGTCAACATAGTCAATGGGGCTGCAATAGATGAAAACCCCTCAATAAATCTCTGATAATAACCGGCTAAGCCCAGGAAATTCCTAATATATGAAGGATTTACCGGTGTAGGCCAATTTTTCACTACCTCTATCTTTTGAGAGTCCACCTGAACCCCCTCACTTGACACCACATGACCCAAAAACGCCACTGAGTTCAACCAAAACTCGCACTTGCTGAATTTAGCATACAATAGGCGATCCTTAAGAGTTTGTAGCACCACCTTGAAATGAGCAGCATGCTCGTCCTTGCTTTGAGAGTATGTCAAGATGTCATCTATGAACACAATCATGAGTGTATCAAAGTACAGCTTGAACACCCTGTTCATCAAATCCATAAAAGCTGCAGGAGCATTCTTTAGTGCAAAAGACATAACTACAAACTCATAGTGACCATATCGAGTTCTGAAGGTTGTCTTCAAAATGTCACTCTGTTGAACCACTAGCTGATGATATCTGGATCTGAGGTCTATCTTCGAAAAATACTTAGCACCCTGAATTTGGTCAAACAAATCATCAAGTCTAGGGAGAGGATACCTGTTCTTGATGGTAAACTTGTTCAATTGTCGGTAATTAATGCACATACAAAGAGAACCATCTTTCTTTCGGACAAAGAGAACTGGTGCACCCCATGGGGATTTGCTCAGTCTAATGAAACCCTTATCAAGGAGGTCCTTCAGTTGCTCCTTCAATTTCTTTAGCTCGGCTGTAGCCATTCTCTAAGGAGGAATAGATATAGGTTGTGTACCGGGAAGAAGGTGAATACCAAAATCAAGCTCCCGCTCAGGAGGGATTCCCGGTAGATCATTTAGGAAGACTTCTGCATACTCACATAATACAGGAACTGACTGGATAGTCAGGGTCTTAGACATAGCATTCTTAACCCTAACTAGATGGTACACGCAACCTTTAGAAATCATATTTCTGGCCTTACAGGAAATGAAACGACCTATAGGAACAACTGAACTACCCTTCCACTCTAAGACTGGATCACCTAGAAATTTGAACTCTACTGCCCGAGTTCTACAATTAACTAACGCATAGAATGAAAATCTCCAATCCATGCCGAGGATAACATCAAAATCGGTCATGGCTAACTCTACTAAATATGCTGAGGTGATTTTCTGAAGAACTGTGATAGGAAAATCTCTATATACCCATCTAGCTATAACTGAATCACCAACTAGAGTAGAGACTGAGAAGGGTTCTGCTAAGATTTTGGGACTGACTACAAAACTATTAGAAACATAGGGCATCACAAAAGACAAAACAGCAGCTAGATCTAATAATGCATATACATCAATATGGAATACTCGTAACATACCAATGACTATATTCGGGGAGACCTCCTACTCCTGATGGGATTCTAGGGCATAGAATCTGTTTTGGCGCTGTCTGCCACCTACCTGGTAGATGAGCCTTGCTGAGCCAAGCATGCTGGTGGAGTTGCTGAACTAGAAGTTGGGCCTCGACCCCTATCATGACCCTATTTGGCTGCTGGGCAATCCCTAAGTATGTGCCCAAGCTTCCCGCACCTGTAGCAAGCACCTGTACCCGCCAGACGCTAACCTGTGTGTCTCCGGCCACACCAATCGAAAACAAGGATACTAGACTCTATGTGCCTACTGCTTTGGCCTCTAGATCCTGATGCTCATCCTCTCTGATCGTGCCTAGGTCTGGATGGCACACTCATAGCCGACGATGTCGGGGCTGACGATCTCTGGTGGGACTACGGGTGGTCTCCACCACCTGGTCTCTGCTAAGAGAACTCATAATTGTTTGTCCTATCATTCTTGGCCTCACTCTCTCTCAGATGCACCGCCTCAATCTGCTAGGCGTACAAAATCATTCATGAAAAATCCATATCCCGATGAAGCATGGCGATCCTGTAACCCTTGTCCAGGTAGTCCACCACTCCATAAACAAACCTACTCACTCGAGCTCTCTGATCAACCACTAACTCTGGTGCGTACCTGTACAGATGAGTGAAATCTAAGGCATACTCCTGCACTGTCATCTTTCCTTGCCTTATATTAACAAACTCGACCTCTCTTAGCTCTCTCATCTCATGAGGGAAGAACCGATCTAGAAAAGTCGCATGGAACTCATCCCAACTAATAGGGCCTGCTCCAACTACCCTACTATCCTTCCATTTTTTAAACCAAATATGCATAACCCCCTTCAACTGATATGAGGCTAAATTGCTGCACTCCTCTACGATCAACCCCATGACCTGGGTGATCTTTAGAATCTCGTTAATAAATTCATGTAGATCCTCGTCCACGATTGACCCAAGAAAGTCTAGAGGGTTCATCCTTAGGAAATCTTGGACTCATGATGCTGCTGCATTCCTACTCTGATGGACATGCACTACCAAGGCCTATGCTAGCATCTAAATGGCTGCCCTGAATTTAGCGTGAGCAACCAGCTTTGGTGCATGGTCGTCATGGTCTGGTGGGGCCTGTTGATGCCCGCCCCGATTGCCATCCTCGTGGCTGTTTCCAATTCCATTTCTCCTTCCATTAACTCTGCGGGAAGGCATGATTCTGAAAATGCGTAGAGCACGAGTTAGAAGGATAAAGAGACATTTCATCGCATGACTTAGATCATAAAAAAAGGGAACATTTCCTAAACGTTTTGTAGCCTCTTTGTCATAGGTGTGCGTGCTTCACACCCATAAGAAAGACTCCACTTAATGCGGCTTTTAGATACCCTAGAACACTTCAACACCTAATGCTTTGATATCATGTTTTTCACGACCCGAACACGGGTTCAGATCGAGACACGGGACAAGGAACCCTGAGAGACTCCAAGTTGACCCATGGCCTAAACATCTATCTAACTCAATCAATAAAAGGTGAAGACTAACACAATAAACTTAGCGGAAATGAACATAGCATAGCATCAGAACATACAACACCAGTCTAAAGCAGAATATAGTCTATGTTTGAAAAGCCTCTACTTTTGATGAGTTGATGGGACAAGACCTCAATTAACTCTCTAAGTTTGAAACTTAAAATGTAAAGGTAATTGATAAAGAATGGTCCTCGGGAGATGAGGACCACCAACTAAAGCTGGAGGCAAACTCCGAAAATAGGCTAGTGACGGAGCTGAGTTTGGAGATCGAAGCCTGTATCATAAAACGATACAGCATACAAGATGCGGTCACTATGTGGAATGTACCGAGTATTCAAGGTAGGTAAAACCTCTTAAGTAAAATCGGTAATAATGCATTTCATAAAATCATAATCAAGATAAGATTATGAGAGTAAGGCTTGCATGCTATTTTTCTTAAATCATGATCTAGACATAATTGAACATCATAACTAAATCGAATGACGCAAAGCTGAAATCAGATAATCATAAGTAAAACTGAACATTGGGTCAAACCTGCTGAAAATATAATATCATGACTGATGTACATGCATAACTTCAATAACAAGAATAATGGGAGACTCTTCATATAACCGACATCACCACAATATAGCTTATGCGGTCTCGACTATTACACTCAAGTGGGCAGAGCCATCTAAAGCCTTGCCAAGGTTAAAGATGCTACCATGATATCAATATCAAGCTCAAGGCCCCTTGGGCAGGGGAATGCTCCAAAGGAGGTTCCAAATAATCTTATCATACCTACGTTAGCCCGTAATTCTGATGCATAGGGTTGACAGACCCTTTGCCTACTCGGTGCTAGACATTACTCCAAAACAGTCATATGCTCTCCATTGTATTTCAATGAAGCTGTCCATCGGCTAGTGACGAAGCTGAATAATATGTACATGCATAATCTGAAATCATAACATGATGAGCCTAGGCTCAAACCATACCACAAGATGAAAATAATGTGAATCTTGACTCCAAAACCATGTGGTAAGCTAATTCATGAAATCATAAGTCATACTTAATCATATGGGCTTTCCCAATACTTTAACATGCATGAAATCAACTTGATTCACTAAAACATGAACATAACATGGATATTTCAAAATCATACTTTCTTCATAAACATCATGACCTGGAGGGGACACTGATGTGTTATGGATTTATGGAACTTTCGATGCTTAAAATATAGGAAAAATTCTTGTACTTAGGTGTGTATATATAGATATGAAGTTCTTTTTACCATGTTTTCAGGGAAATCTGGTCTAGGAGTTGAATTGTGGAAAATGAGATAAAGCAGTGTAGAAATTAGCTTGTTACGGGTGATAGTATGAGTCGTACCCTCCTGGTACAAGATGTACTAGCTATATGTAGCACAACTTTAGAGAATATGCATGAGTGTTGAGCCTGTGTATGACCAATAGTATAACCTGTACCATCCTGGTATGACCCATACTAAGGAGTCCTAATGAAATTCAGAGAATGTGCACTTGAAAAAGTTCCTGGTATTAGTGGAAGCCACGAGTCGTGATGACAACATACAGACCGTACCAAGGACTCATGGTGAGATTCAGAGACTTGGGACTTTATAGATTCAAGGTATGAGAAGATTGTATGAGTCGTACTAGCATGGTATAAACCATGATAAGGACCCATATGGGGAACAACAGAGATGCCAAGTTTAAGAAGTTCATACCATGAGAAGCGCCTATGAATCATAACATTATTGTATGAGTCGTACCATCCTCCAGTTCGTGAGAAGATAGAAACTACAGACCTGTGTTATGGAAGCTTCGTACGACTCGTAGGACGAATCAGGAACAAAATCCCAATTAAATAAGGAAAGTATTTCATTAATTGTATAAGTATTTTTTTAGTTATTTTCCTTAGTAGAAGCCGATACTTTTGACTTGTATTCATAATTTTTGGCTTTCCTAAGTTCTTGGAGAGAAAACACTCGTTTACTTTGACAGAGTTCAGTATTATTCTTGGAATTTTGAAAAGTGATTGTGAAATTGATTCTTGGGTTCTTCTTTCATTAATATTATAAGTTTACAATAATATTTTCTTCCATGAAATATGATTTTATTCTTGCAATTATGAATAGTTAAACCCTCCACAACTAGGGTTAATAGAAAGTGATTCTAAACTAATTCGAATGTCTGTATTGTTCTTTTCTTCATGTTTAATGTTTCTTAACTGTATGCAATGTTAGGACTAGCCCGAATTCTCTTCTTTATTAACTTAGAGAAGTAGAGATTAGGAAAGGAAAGGTGAAACAAAGCCTTGAAATTGAGTTTCATTGAATAGCTTGAGTTGCGATCGTAGGAGAGTTAGTTTAGAACTATTGATAAAGGTTAAAGTGAAATTACTCATGAGACCTAACCCCGTAATTGAGTAGAGTCATCTAATAGGGAAAAATCAGCCATTTAGATGAGCACAATTTATCAGTTCTACAGGCTAAGTATTAGGATCAATCACGAGTGCAATAATCCTACCTATTTAGGAAGCCATGGGGAACACTTCCCTAATTAATTGCATAATTCTTGATCACAACTCTATTTCAAAATATTGTGACTTCATTTAAAATCCCTAATTGAACTAAAAGTGTGAATACTAGCATTAGTCTATATCTTTACCATATTCCTTGTGGGATCGACCATAACTGTAGCTGGTTTCTTTATTGAAAACGTCTGTGTTATACTTCTTCAGGGGTGTAATTCGAGCGTTATTAAAAATGTCACCATTGCTGGAAAATATGGATTAGGATTAGATTAATTTCTTTTATTTAAATTTTCGTCTTTATTTAATTGTTTATGTTTTTCTATTGTTTTTGTTCTATTCAAGCCATCATACAGATACTTTAACTTGAGGGAAACCTCTATGACTAACCGTATCGATGATAAGAGGTCACCCGTGCCTCTAGGGGAGAGGTTGAGTGTTAAGACACTAGCTTCCGTACTTATGAACTTTGATGGGGATGATGTACAAGGGTACATAGAGATGGTAAATGAACTGGATGGAATGGGGTCCTATAGTGTCACGACCCGAACATAGGCCCGGATCGAGACACGGGATAAGGAACCCCGAGGGACTCCAAGTCGACCCATGGCATTAACATACATCTAACTCAATCATGAAAATGATAGATCAATATGATGAACTTAGCCGAAGATTGAAATATTCATAACATCATAAATACACACGAATCTAAAGCTGATTATATTCTTTTATCTGAAAATCCTCTAAGTCTGATGAATTAATGGGACAAGACCCCAGCTAACTCGCTAAAGCTAAAAACTGAAAAAACTCAATCATAACTCAAAATAAAGAGTCTCTCTTGACAGATGAGGACTCACCAAGAGGGACTGATGCTAACTCCGAAGTTGGCTAGCGACGGGACTGAGTCTGATGATCAGAGCCTGTATCATGAAACAATACAACATAGAGTATGCAGTCAATATGTGGAATGTACCGAGTATGCAAGGTAAGTAAGTAAAACCGCTTAAATAAGCAAAATCATTTAAAACATGCATAATATAAAAACATAAACAAAATAAGAATCTGAGAGTAGGCTTTGCATGCTATTTTTCTGAAATCATGATCTCAACATAACATAACATCATAACTGAATTGATTAACCCAAAGCTGAAATCTGATAGTTATAAGTAAAGTTGAACGTTGGGTCAAAACCTTCTTTAGAACATATATATATATATATATATATATATATATATATATATATCATGAATGATCAACATGCATAATTGAAATCATGAGGAACAATGGGAGACTCGTCTTTTAACCGACATACCACAACAGAGCTTACATGGTCCAAACTCTCACATTCAAGCGGGTAGAGTATTGTAAATCCTTGTCAGGGCTAAGGACGATACCATGAAATCGATATAAAGCTCAAGGCCTCTTGGGAGCGGGGGACTTCACAAGGGACGTCCCAAAGTATATATGTAAACCTATGTTGGTGCGTAGTTCTGAGGCACAGGGTTGACTGGCCCATAGCCTACTCGGTGCTAGACACTACTCTCAAAAACATGCAAATGCTTTCCATCGCTTTTCAATGAAGCTGAACCATCTTCTAATGACAAAGCTAACTTATAACATACATTCATAAATTTGAAATTATAACATTAGGATCCTCGGGCTCAAACCATACCACAAGCTGAAAATAGTGGGAGTCTAGATGCAAATATCTATGTGGTAAGCTAGTAACATGAAATTTAGATAAATCACGAAACATACATGATCATATGGGCTTGCCCAATACTTAAACATGCTTGAAATAGACTTAATTATTTGAAAACATAAACATAGACATGGGTAAATTTGAAATCATACTTTCTTCAGAGACATCTCATCATGGTTGAGTACATATCTCATAGATCTCAACTTTCATGAACTTTCATGGATGGGCATCATAGTTTGTAAAACTTGAAAACAAAATCTATAATTGAAAACATTGTAAAATATTCCCATTAATCATAATTCAACATTAGAAACATGCTTAGATCATACCCATGATAGAAATTTAGAGACTTCACATGTTGGGTAAAAACCCATAGATTCATCAACTAGAATTTTCATGAATTGAGAGAGGATTGCGCATGGGTGTGGACAATTACACCCATTCATAACCCTACCTACCTGAGATGTACTGATTTTACCACTTGTTGATTGCCCAAGGAAGAATTGAAGGAAACTTGAAGGAAAATGAGCTTGATCACCTCTCTAACTCTCTAACTTTGCATGCATGGATAAGAATGGCCTAAAATGAACTTAACCCTCTTAAAACTCATCATTTATAGCTTAAAACGATGTAGTTTAGGCCATAGGATCATAGGATTTACGGACAAGCCCTTACTAAATTCGCAAAAAATAACTGACGTGGGGACTGGATGAATCTTTACCAAGGACCACGACTCATGGTTTAAGTCGTCGAGTGCACTGTCAAAAATTCATCTGGGGATTTCCACGGGGGACTCAATGACTCGTCTGGTGATCACGACTCGTGGTCACCACTCGCCACCTTCACTACCCAAATTCTCAAATCATCAGCAACCGGCTAGCCACGACTCATCCCACAACTCGTGGTGTCCGACCACGACTCGTTGACCAACCGTAGGGTACGCTGCCAAGCTTTTCTTCACCCTGTCATAACCCTTGACCACGACTGACTGAACGAGTCGTGGGGATTGACCACGACTTATGATCAGGTCCTTGGGGACTCCAAAATCCAAAATTCCAACTCAAGTCCTGTACCTCACCATAAGTCACTTCACGACTCGTGGTCTAACCCAGGGGTCATAAAATGACTCATTTTGTGACTTGGTGCCAGATTTCCAGTTTTCTCTGTTTCAACTCTCGGGTCTGATTTTTGACATTTTTGGGTATTACAATATCTTCCCCTTAGGAACATTCATCCTCGAATATTGAAAACCATACAGAAAAGCAGAGAAATGTAATCATCATAGTCAAACACGGATCATTTAAGCTGAAAACTAACAGAATGACTACCTCCAAACTGAACTACATGGCTGAACCGAATTCACGAACCATACATACGTACTTTGACATAAAAGAAACTTGGGCGCATGAGCTGAATATGAAAACTAAATAGATTACTGGGGCAAAACTGATACCTCAAGCTGGAATTGAGCTGATAGAGAATAAATGTGGGCATCTAGCCATCATGTCCGCTTCGGCTTCCCACGTAGCTCCCTTAACATGTTGATTCCTCAATAAAACTTTAACTAAAGATACTTCCTTATTTCTTAGCCTTCGAAGCTGGTGATCTAGTATTTCCACCAGAACCTCTTCATAACTAAGGTTGTCTTTCACACAGACACTGTCCACCGGGACAACAAGAGTTGGATCGCCCAAACACTTCTTTAAGAGCAATACATGGAAATCAGGATGCATGGAAACTAATTCTGAAGGTAACTCTAATTCATATGCCACCTTGACAACCCGCTTCATAATCCGGTAGGGGCCAACATAACGAGGACTGAGTTTTCCTTTCTTTCCAAACCTCATTACTCCGTTTATAGGAGACACTTTAGAAACACCTAATCATCAACTTCGAACTCAAGTTCTCTGCTCCTCACATCAGCATAGGAATTTTAGCGACTTTAAGCTATTTTCAACCTGTCCCATATGAGCTGAACGTTCTCCATAGCCTCATGGACTGAATTTGGTCCTATCCTCACAGCTTCACCAACTTCAAACAAATCAATAGGCGATCTAGACCTCCATCCATAGAGAGCCTCAAACGGCGCAATCTGAATTCTGGAACAGTAGTTGTTAGTGTACAAAAAATCAATAAGAGGCAAATGATCATCCCAACTACCCTTGAAATCTATCACGCATGCTCTCAACATGTCCTCGAGAGTCTACATTTTTGTGCTCTACTTGACCATCCATTTTCGGGTGAAATGTTGTGTTGAGCTTAACCTGAGTACCCAGTCCTTTTTGAAACGACTTCCAAAATTGAGAGGTAACCTGAGTACCTTTGTCCGATATGATGGATGAGGGCACTCCATACAACCACACTAGATTTCAGATGTATAGTTTCACATAATCCTTCATGGAATCAGTGGTTTTGATCGGTAGAAAATGAGTGGCCTTGGTAAACCTATCTAAACAACCAAAATGGAGTCATATTGCCGACGAATGTGAGGCAAACCTGCGATGAAGTCCATATTAATTTCTTCCCATTTCCAAGTAGGGATACTAATATCCTTAAGCACACCTCCTGGTCTCTGATGCTCAACCTTCACTTGCTGACAGTTTGGACACTTAGCTACAAATTCTGCGATGTCTTTCTTCATGCCATTCCACCAATAGACTTCCCGTAAGTCACGGTACATCTTGGTGGCAATTGGATCGACTGAATACCTGGAACCGTGAGATTCATGTAACATCTAATTTCTCAAATCATCAACATCTGGCACACACAAGTGACCCTGGTATCGAAGCATAGCATCTCCCCCTTTGGAGAACACCTCTACCTTATGATTTTGAACGAATTCCTTTAACCTTACCAAAATGGGATCCTCTTCTTGTCTAGTTTTTACATTAGTCACCAAGGACGATTCTAATCCATTCTAAATGATACCACTGCCATCGGTCGAGTCAACCAACCGAACTCCCAACCTTGAAAGTCTATGCACATCCTTCACCAATTCCTTCTTCTCCTCTTCTACATGGGAAACACTCCCCATAGATAGTCTACTCAGAGCATCCGCTACAACATTGGCTTTACCCGAGTGGTATAGGACACTCATATCATAATCCTTGAGTAGCTCCAACAACCTCCTTTAACGCAGATTGAGATCCTTCTGAGTAAACACATATTGTAAACTCTTATGGTTAGTAAACACATCCACATGGACCCCATATAACTAATGTATCCATATCTTCAATGCAAATACTACCACCGCCAATTCAAGATCATGGGTCGGGTAGTTCTTTTCATGCACTTTCAGTTGTCTAGAAGCATAAGATATAATCTTCCTGTGCTGCATCAATACACATCTAAGTCTGAACCCTGAAGCATCACAATAAACAAAAAACCTATCCGTGCCCTTGGGTAGGGTCAACACTGGTGCCGAGGTAAGTCGAGTCTTCAATTCCTGAAAGCTTCTCTCACAAGCCTCCGACCATTGGAATTTCACTTTTTTCTCAGTCAATTTTGTCAATGGCACTGCAATAGATGAAAAGCCCTCAACAAATCTCTAATAGTACCGGCTAAACCCAAGAAACTCCTGATGTCTGAAGGATTCACCGATCTAGGCCAGTTCTTCACAGCCTCTATCTTCTGTGAGTCTACTTGCACACTCTCACTAGATACCAGATGAATCAAGAATGCCGTAGAATTTAACCAAAACTCACATTTTTTGAATTTTGCATACAATTATCGATCCTTCAAAGTCTACAACACCACCCTCAAATAAGCGGCAGCCTCCTCCTCACTTCAAGAGTATATGAGAATGTCATCTATGAATACAATCACGAACATGCCTATATATGGATTGAATACCTTGTTCATCAGGTGCATAAAATCTACAGGAGCATTCGTTAGCCCAAAAGACATAACTACAAACTCATAGTGACCATACCGAGTTGTAAAGGCTATTTTTGAAATGTCACTCTCCTGAACCCTGAGCTGATGGTATCCAGACCTGAGATCTATCAAAGTACTTGGTACCCTGAAGCTGGTCGAACAGATCATCAATCCTGGGTAGAGGGTACCTGTTCTTGATGGTGACTTTGTTCAATTGTCGATAGTTAATGCACATCCAGAGGGAACCATCCTTCTTTCGAACAAATAGAACTGGTGCACACCATGGAGACTTGCTAAATCTAATGGAACCCCTATCTAGTAGGTCCTTGAACTCCTTTAGCTCAGTTGGAGCCATTCTGTAAGGAGGAATAGATATAGGTTGCATATTACGAAGAAGGTCAACACCAAAATCAATCTCCCACTCAAGGGAAATTCCTGGCAAATCATCTGGAAAGACCTCTAGGAAGTCACTTACCACCGAGACTGACTGGATAGTCAGGGTCTCGAACATCGCGTCCTTAACCCTAACTAGATGGCATACACAAGAGATCATCTTTCTGGCCTTAAGATAAGAAATGAAACGACCTACAGGCACAACTGAACAACCTTTTCATTCTAGGATTGGCTCACCCAGAAATCTGAACTCGACTACCCAGGTTCTACAATTGACTGAGGCATAACTCGCGAATAGCCAATCCATGCTGAGGATAAAATCAAAATCGGTCATGGCTAACTCTACTAGGTTTGATGAGGTGACTTTCTGAAGGACTGTGACCAGGAAACTTCTATACACCCATCTAGCTATAACTGATTCACCTATTGGAGTAGAGACTGAGAAGGGTTCTGACCAGACGTCAGGACTAACTCAGAAACTACTAGCCACATAAGGTGTTAAAAAAGACAAGGTAGCCCTTGGATCTAACAAGGCATATACATCTAGATGGAAAACTCGTAACATACCAGTGACTACATGTGGGGAGACCTTCTGCTCCTAGAGAGATGCTAAGTCATATAATCTATTTTGGCACTGGCTGCCACTTGTTCTAGTAGATGCTCCCTGTTGTGCTGGGCGTGGAGGTTGAGCTGCTGAACTGGAAGCTAGGCCTCGGCCCCCATCATGGCCCTATCTAGTTGTTGGGCGATCTCTAAGCATATGCCTGGGCATCCCATACCCAAAGAAAGCACCTATACCCGCCAAAAATTGATCCGTGTACCCCGACCACACCTACGTCAAGCTGAGATGTTAGAATCTCTGGGCCTGCTGCTCTAACCCTTAAATCCTGATGCTCGTACTCTATGGTCATGCCTAGTTCTGGAAGGTACACGCTGAAGATACTGGGGCTGAAGATCCCTGGTGGGTCTACTATAGGTGCCCACCAGCTGACCTCGGTTGAGAGAATCTATAACTATCAGTCCTGGACCTCTTGGCCTGTCTCTCCCTCATATGTTCCACCTCTATCTACTGGGTTTATAAGACTATTCGAGGGAAATCCATATCCTGATGGAGCATAATGGTCCTTTAATTCTTGTCTAAATAATCTGCGACCCCATGAACAAATCTGCTCATTTGCGCCCACTGATCAACCACTAACTCTGTGGTGTACTTTGACAGACGAGTGAATTCAAGGGAATACTCCTGCACCTTCCTCTTCTCTTGCTTAAGATTCACGAACTCAGCTGCTTTCAACTCCCTCATCTCACGAGGGAAAAATCGATCTAGAAAAGTGGCTTGAAACTCCTCCCAACTGACAAGGCCTGCTCTGGCTTCCCTACTATCTTTTCACTGTCTAAACCAAATGTGTGCAACCCCCTTCAGCTTCTATGAGGCCAACTCAACATACTCAACTCCATTCACCCCCATGACCTAGGTGATCTTTACAATCTCGTCGATAAACTCATGCGTATCCTCGTCCACCTTCGACCCAAGAATCTCAGGTAGGTTCATCCTCAAGAAATCTCTGACTCAAGATGCCACCTCATTTTCATTTTTTGGAATATGCGCCACTGCTTGCTGGTTGCCCTGAGTGATTAAGGCCTGCGATAGCATCTTAATTGCAGCCCGAAATTCAGCATGGCCAACCAGCTCCGGTGCATGGTACTCCTAGACTGCTAGGGCTTGTTGTTGCTCTCCTATATTGCCATCCTTGTGGCCATTTCCATTTCCATTTCTCCTACCATTAACTCTATTGGGAGCCATGATTCTACAATCGCAAAAAGCACGAGTTAGAAGGATAGGGAGACATCTCACACACGACATAGATCATGAAAGAAAGGAACATTTTATAAATGTCTCGTAGCCCATTCTTTGTAAGTGTGGCGCGCTTCACACCCATGAAGAAGACTCTACTTAATGTGGCTTTCAAATACCCAAGGATACTTCAAACCTATTTCCCTGATACCAAGTTTGTCATGACCCAAACATAGGCCCGAATCGAGACACGGGACGAGGAACCCCGCGGGACTCCAAGTCCAACCATGGCATGAACATACATATAACTCAATCAGGAAAATAATAGATCAACATGATGAACTTAGCGGAACTCTGAAATAAGTGTAACATCAGAAATACACATAAATCTGAAGCTGATTACATTCTTTTATCTGAAAAGCCTCTAAGTCTGATGAGTTGATAGGACAAGACCCCAACTAACTAACTAAGGCTTAAAACTTAAAATACTCAATCATAACTAAAATAAAGAGGAGCCCTCGACAGATGAGGACTCACCAACAGGGACTGATGCAAACTCCGAAGCTGGCTAGTGGCGGGACTGAGTCTGAAGATTGGAGCCTGTATCATGAAATGATACATCATAGAGTATGCGGTCAGTACGTGAATGTACCGAGTATGAAGGGTAAGTAAAACTGCTTAAATAAGTAAAATAATTTAAAACATGTATAATATAAAAACATAAATGAAATAAGAATCTTAGAGTAGGGCTTGCACACTATTTTTCTGAAATCATGATCTCAACATAATATAACATCATAACTGAATCGATTGACCCAAAGCTGAAATATGATAGTCATAAGTAAAGCTGATAATTGGGTCGAACCTGCTTTAGAACATAGATAGATATATATATCATGAATGATCAACATACATAACTAAAATCATGAGGAGCAATGGGAGACTCGTATTTTAACCGATATACCACGATAGAGCTTACATGGTCCCAACTATCACACTAAAGTGGGTAGAGCTATCCAAAGCCTTGACAGAGCTAAGGACGATACCATGATATCGATATCAAGCTCAAGGCCTCTTGGGGCAGGAGAAACTCTCAAGGGAGTTCCCAAAGTATATATGTAAACCTACATTGGCGCGTAGTTCTAAGGAACAGGTTTGACTCACCCATACCCTACTCGGTGCTTGACACTACTCCCAAAAAAATGCATATGCTCTCCATTGTTTTTCAATTAAGCTGAGCCATCGTCTAATGACGAAGCTGACTCATAACATACATGCATAAATCTAAAATCATAACATAAGGATCCTTGAGCTCAAACCATACCACAAGCTGAAAACAGTGGGAGTTTAGATTCCAAAATCCATGTGGTAAGCTAGTAACATGAAATTTAGATAAATTATGAAACATACATGATCATATGGGTGTCCAATACTTAAACATGCTTGACATAGACTTGATCATTTGAAGATATGAACATAGACATGGGTAAATTTGAAATCATACATTCTTCATATACATCTCATCATGCTTGAGTACATATCTCATAGATCTCAACTTTCATGAACTTTCATGTATGGGCATCATAGTTTGTAAAACTTGAAAACACAATTTATAATTGAAAACACTGTATAATATGCCCATTAATATTAATTCAACATTAGAATCATGCTTATATCATACCCATGATAGAAACTTAGAGAATTCACATGTTGGGTAAAAACCCCATAGATTCATCAACTAGAATGTTCATGAATTGAGAGAGGATTGGGCATGGGGTGTGGAAAATTACACCCATTCATATCCCTACATACCTGAGATGGACTGATTTTACCACTTCTTGATTGCCCAAGGAAGAATTAAAGGAAACTTGAAGGAAAATGAGCTTGATCACCTCTCTAACTATCTAACTTTGCATGCATGGGTAAGAATGGACTAAAATGAACTTACCCCTCTTAAAACTCATCATTCATAGCTTAAAATGATGTAGTTTAGTCCTTAGAATCATAGGAATTGCGGAAAATCCCTTACTAAATTCGCAGAAAATAACTGATTGCTAGTCCCCACGAGGGACTAGACGAATCCTTACCATGGACCATGACTTTTGTATTAAGTCATCGAGTGCTCTATCCAAAATTCATCTAGAGCTTTCCATGGTAGACCTAATGAGTCATTACTAGTGACCACGACTCATGGTCACCAATTGTCACCTTCACTGCCCAAATTCTGAAATCATTAGCAACGACTGGCCATGACTCGTCCCACAAATCATGGTGTCTGACCACGACTCATGGTGACTAAACGTAGGGTACACTGCTAAGATTTTCTTCACCTTCTTATATCCCTTGACCATGACTGACTCAATGATTATTGTGACTGAGCACGACTAGTGGTCAGGTCTGTCACTCCAAAATCCAAAATTCCAACTCAAGTCTTGTACCTCACCACAAGTCACTTCACGACTCATGGTCTACCCCACGGGTCACAGAATGACTCGTTCTGTAACCTGGTTCCAGATTTCTAGCTTTCTCCATTTCAACTCCTGGGTCTAATGTTTGGGCTTTCGAGTTATTACATATAGCTTCAAACCAAAGAAGTTGGACCTTGTTCTAAAGAACCATGCAACCCTCGCAAGACAATCTTCAGTTAAAGTGCCACCAATTTAGAGCTTAAAGCTCTACCTCCTCATCTAAAATATGTATTTTTTGGTGTAAACAATACCTTGCTAATGATTATTGTTTCAGACATTGTAGAGTGGCAAGTGGAGTCCCTGGTATCAGTGGTTAGAAAGTTCAAGAAGGCAATTGGTTGGACCATTACTGATATCATTGGTATACTCAAGGCATATGCACCCACAAAATTCAACTTGAGCCAAACTGTGTACCAAGTATAGAGCATAAGTGAAGACTAAATCCACCCATGTAAGAGGTGGTGAAGAAAGAGATAATCAAATGGCTAGATGTTGGTGTTGTCTATTCCATTGCTGATAGTAAGTGGGTGAGTGCGGTGCAATGTGTACCAAAGAAAGGTGGAAGTACGGTGGTGCCAAATGAGAAAAATAAGCTAGTTTTGACAAATCTGGTCACTAGTTGGCGTTTTTGCATGGATTATCTAAAACTCAATCATTGGACACAGAAGGACCATTTTTCGATGTCTTTCATTGACTAGATGATTGACAGGTTGGTAGGAAAAGTATGGTACTGCTTTATTGATGGTTATTTGGGGTATACTTAGATCGCAATAGCCTTTGAGGACCAAGAGAAAACCACTCTTACATGCCCTTAGGGGACTCTTGCTTTCAGGAGAGTGTCCTTCGAGTTGTGCAATGCACCAGCCACATTTTGGCATTGTATGTTGTCCATCATTTCAAACATGGTCGAGGAAACCATTGAGGTGTTCATGGATGATTTCTCAGTTGTGGATGATTCCTTTGAAGATTTCCTTGAGCATTTGAGTAAAGTGTTGAGCAAGTGTGATGAACAAATTTGATACTCAACTGGGGAAGATTCCATTTTATGGTCAAAGAGGGGATTGTGCTAGGCCACAGATGTAACACCCTAAAAGTCCCTAAGATCAGACCCGATCATTAAATCAAAGGAATTATGAAAACCTACACCAGAGTCATAGAACGACTGAAGGAACGAGCCATTGTTTGAAATAATGACTTGTTGTATGCCTCGTTGTAAGCCTTCAGTCAAGATCTCCCAGAAACAATGAGCCTAGTAATGACTCGTTAGTTCATTCAATGGGTCATCATAAGGAGTCATTAAGTGAAGTTCAAAAAGAGGTTGAAGTTGGTTCAAAGACAATAGAAGAATACCACGACTCTTTGGGCATGTAATGACCTGTGGTATTAATCCATTGGAAGGATTTAAATGATCAGTGCGGGTGTGGCAGTGGTGACATAAGAGGAGTGAAAAGTCATTGTTTCATATATTGACTCATCCTGTATAACCATTAGTCAGGGAATCAGAATAGTACCAAATGTACTCTGGAAACAACAGATGGATCCAATGAGTTGTCAAGTCCAGCAACGACTAGTTGGATGGGTCATTGTAGCTGACAGTCAAGAACTTTATGTGATTTTTTAGGTGTAGTTTTGTAAATTTCTAAGCTTCTAACTCTTTAATGACGTCATTTTGAGCCTTTTAATGATTTTTTTAAGAGGGTTTATCCTATCCTAGGTTATTATGCTCTAATGACTTCATCCTCTTCTAAGATAAAGCTAGGATTCCTCATCAATTTCACTCTCAATCCTCTTGGGCTTTGAGAACTAGCTTACAAATCCACTTACCCAGGTATGTAAGGTCTTGAATGGGGGATTTATTCCACCCTCATGCCAATTTATCCTCTAATTAATGAATGCAAGTCCCTAATCAAGTGTATGGCAATTCTAGGGTTTAACCCAATTCTATGTAAATATCTATGCTATGTCTATGGATCCAATTTCCTTATGTCTCAATCAATTATTTAAGAATATTAGGGTAGATTTACCTTGATTTTGATTATAAATTTATAATTTCAAGTTATTGGAAATTATGTCCTATTATGCATGTTCTATGAAATTCAAGCCTATGATCCCATGATTTCAAGCATGATGAGATATCTAGCATGCATGAATATTTATGAATTTCTTAAGTTATGATTCCATGATTTTGACTTATGATGTCTATTTCAAATATGAAAGATTTCATGATTTGGGAAAGCCCACAGAAACTTAAGTATGCTTATTATAATTTTAGCCAAGGCTTACAAGGTCATTTATAAGATATTTTGGAGTCAAGACACCCGATGTTTAGATTTAAGTTATGTTTTGAGAATATGATTATATGAGCAATATGCATGTTTTGGGAGTAGTGTCTAGAACTGACTAGGCCAGGGATTCTGAGGACCTTGGCCTCTGAAATACGGGCCAACATAGGATATATTCTTATTAGGACCTCTCAAGAGAGTGCTTCCCTCGCCCGAGGGCACACCCATGATAAAACACCTCATTTGTCCTTTACCCTGGCAAGGCTTAGGATCGCTCTCCTCCATGTGAGCAAGATGTGGGATCATCATGCGCTCATACATGATGGTTATCGATTATGACGAGTCTCCTATTGTTCCTTATATTTTCAGTTACTCATGTTCTGGTCATATGATATTATGTCTTCTAACATATTGACCCATTGATCATTTTATGAGGTTTCAGTTATATTTTCAAGTATGGCACACTATATGATTTTCATTTCTAAAACTTGGGTCATTATGTTCATCTTATGACCAATAACTTATGATTATGTATATCTCAAATATATGGCCTTTAGCATGTGGTCCCTACTCTTATGATCTATTTTGATTTGTATTCATGATTTCAACTAATGTTTTACTAGAATATTTTACTTACCTTACATGCTTAGTACATTCAAAGTACTGAATGCATACTCTATGCTATATCATCTCATGATATAGGTTTAGGTCATCTAGCTCTGTCTCACCGATAGCTCATTCCCGATCAGTCCAATCCTATTCCCTCTTGGGTGAGTCCTCATTCTTCGGGGACGTTATCAAATTTATGTTTTTACTTTGTCTTTTAGTTTCAGATATAGTGATCTAGTTATAGGTGTTGTCCCATTAGCTCATCATAGTAGTAAAGTCTTTTTAGACTATCATGTATAGACAGTTCAGCATTTTTGAGTTGTGTTTACGCTTTTGACGTTATGATATGCAGACTTCCACTTACGTCATGTTCATGCTTTATTTTCAGCTTAGTAATGTTCTTTATTATGCTATATATGTACCATGGGTTAGCTTGGAGCCATTCATGGTTCTAGGACTTATGTCTCGATCTGAGGTCCCAGCTCAGTACGTGATAACAGAATTTCAGGAAAAGGTATAGAGGTGGAAAAAGTTAAAATCGATGTGATAGTCGGATTGCCACCACCTATTTCTATCCAAGGTATATGGATCTTTTTGGGACATGCAGGATTCTATAGGAGGTTCATCAAGGACTTCTCAAAGATTATACAACCATTATTCAAGCTACTTGAGAAGGAGGTGAAGTTCATTTTTGGTGACGCATGTCCAAAAGCTTTTGAATTCCTGAAAGAAAGACTCACCTCAACCCCCATTATTGTAGCACCGACTAGTCTCTTTCATTTGAGGTGATGTGCGATGCTAGTGGAGTTTCCCTAGGTGCTGTCTTGGGCCAAGGGAGACCAAAAATATTTCACCACGTCTATTATGCAAGCAAGACACTCAATGCATCTCAGAAGAATTACACTGTGACTAAATAGGAGCTACTAGCAGTAGTTTTTGCATTCGAAAAGTTTCGGGCATACTTGCTCGGAACTAAGGTGATTGTCCAGTGCAATATTTTATGTCAAAGAAGGATGCTAAACTGAGGCTAATCAGATGGATATTGCTCCTAAATGAGTTTTAGTTTGAGGTAAAAGACCGAAAGGGGACTAAAAACCAGGTGGTTGTCACTTATCTAGACTGGAGGTAGAGGCAAGATTGAAGGACGAGATTGACATTGATGATACTTTTCCAGATGAGTAGCTCTTGGCTGCATTATATGATCTGATCCCATGGTTTGCAGATTATGCAAATTATTTTGTGAGTTAAATGATTCTGGTAGACCTGACCTCACAGCAAAGGAAGAAGTTCATGTTTGATGTACATATATTCTATTGGGACAAGCCATATTTGTTCCATGGGCACATTTGTGATCTCGTATAGGATGAAGTATATTTTGGTGGCTGAGAATTATGTATCAAAGAGGGTGGAAGCCGTTGTACTACCTAAAAATGAAGGGAAGAGGGTCACAGTATTTCTGTGAAAGCACATATTTGCTAGATTCGGTATTCCTAAAGCGATCATCAATAATGGTGGGTCTCACTTTTTTAATCACCTCTTTAGATGTCTGCTTGAAAAATATTTTGTAAAGCATAAGGTGGCAACACCTTACCATCCTCAGTCTGGCAGACAAATAGAGGTCTCCAACAAGGAGATTAAGACAATCTTAGCTAAAATCCTGAACACCAACTGGATGGACTGGTCTAGGAAGCTAGATGATACACTCTGGGAATATCGAACAGCCTATAAAACCCGTATTAGTAAATTGCCATATCAGCTTGTTTATGGAAAGTCATGCCATTTACCAGTAAAGTTTGAGCATAAGGCACTGTGGGCACTTAAGATGATGAATTTGGACTGGAATAAAGCATCAAAGTAGAGGCTAGATCAGTTGAATGAGTTGAATTAATTTCGACACTGAGCTTATGAGAGTGCTATACAAGGATAGAATGAAGATCTACCGTGATCGAAAGATTGCGAAGAGGGAGTTTAGTGTTGGTGACCTGGTACTGTTGTTTAAATCTAGGCTCTGTTTGGATCTAGGTAAATTGAAGTTCACATTGATGGGACCGTATAGGGTGGTAGAAGTATTTCCATACGGTGCCATTAAACTAGTGAATACAGATGGAAAAAAGTTTAAAGTGAATGGTCAGAGGGTAAACCTATATTTGAGAAACACTTATGAGGTGAAAGGAATTGAGTCGGTGTATCTTAACAAAGCCTGAATAGTCAAAAGTCTTACGTCGTGCCATGATGTTAAATCAGATGTTGTATAGGAGGAAACCCATGGATGGTTGGTGAAGTCTGAGTAGCTGACAGAAGCACTTAGAGCACAACAAGTATGTCCCTCTCCTAGTTTTTAGTTCTTTGCTTTAAGTACAAAGCATGCTTTTTGAGGGGGCTGTATTTGTTTGTTTTGTTCATCTGAGGATTTTTATTGTCGTGTCTCTTTTTTCTCGGATAGGCTGTCTATTAGAACTAGCATGTTTAGGATGTTTTGTTTGTTCAACTAGAAGTATCTTCAGAGTACTTAACAACCAATAAAAATGCACATGTATTTGATGTTTTGATATTTTTGAAAAAATGTCCCTCTTAAATTTTTTTGTATGATTAGCTATGTTTGATTATTGCAGAGCATGATTATTGTGGATCTTTTATGGCATTTGATAGATTAGCATAATTGACTGTGGCAAAGTTTTTCATGAACCAAATAGGTAGTGTGATGTAATCCTATACCATGTGTGAGTGAGGATTCTTACTTAGTTCAATACTGTGTAGGTGATCTAGAACATACCTGGTTAATCTTTACATAGGTTATCGGATAGTTGGTTAGGAAGGATCATAGATTGTTTTTGATTTAGCCCACATTAGCTTAAATTTTCCGACCAAATGAAATGAATCCCTTGATCCCATGTTTGAGCTTAAAGTTGATCTTTTTGTTGTTAGCCCATTCACCTTTCCGGTTTAATTAACCTTTTTTTGCCCTAGTCCTTCCTTGAACACGGTGAACCTCCAACTCGGGCAAAGTGCCTAAGTAGAGGGTAGCTATTTTAGGGGTACATTGACGAGATGGGGGAGGAAAGAAGAAAAAGCTAATCGGTAGGTGTGAACAAGAAGGAAAAAAAGAAAGATATTTGAAAAAAAAAGAGAAATACACCACACCTAGCAGTTGAAAGCTGAATAAAATGGAGAAAGGGAGGAAAAGAGAGAAAAAAATGAAAGAGGAAAAAAGTTAAAACTAAGGCCAAGAGTTGTGTAGCGCCAAGGTGGGTTAATCACTATTATCCATATGTACCACACCCGTCCCCAAGCCTACATTATAAGCAAATATATGTCCTATAGTGATCTTAACCTAACTGTCCAAAAAGCCAAAGTAGAAAAAATAACGACAAGCCTATGGTATCGCTTGTGCAGTATTTAGA
Organism: Datura wrightii; assembly: GCA_035772735.1. NCBI lineage: Eukaryota > Viridiplantae > Streptophyta > Magnoliopsida > Solanales > Solanaceae > Datura > Datura wrightii. The sequence continues at coordinate 112,911,074 of JASDFA010000010.1, read as the reverse complement.
ACTTCTTTGTGAGAGTGAGAGCTTACTTGATAGCCTCGGTTTCATACATATATATCATTTTGAGTGTTTCATACTTCGTTTGTTGTGAGGGTACATGGATTGCATTGCATTCTGCCAGTTGTCTATGTAAATAGCATTAGTGATAGCTTAGTTATCTGTTAATAGTTAGATTCCATCTCTAGATCCTTTTGTGTAATGAGTTGTTATTGAATGTATGCATAGCTATCTTGATTTTGAATAAAAAGTGGTCAATACATGATAATGCTCATGGTGCAAATTTTGGTGTTGATTGGCTGTAGGTCTTCTATTTTATTTTCTAGTTAAGTGTCGTATTTGTAGTAGTGTTTTGGTTTGCCTGAGAACATGCAAAAGTTTTAAGTTGAGGGTGTTGATGTGTCATGGATTTACAACACTTTTAACACTTAAAATATAGGGAAAATGTTTGTACTTAGGTGTGTTTATATAGATATGGACCAGATTGGGGTTTTGGGGGTTTGCGGACGTAAATGAGAGAGAGTTGTGTGTGGAATGCGGAATGCCTTTGGCTTCCGTCCCTTCTCTATTTATAAAGAAAGAAATTTACAAATGACTTTTTACAAGTAGCCTTTACTGTTCATAAACGACCTTTACTGTTTATGAATAGTGACTTGTGTCCGACACCTATCCTGTATACTTTCAGACTTTGTACAAAAGTAACTTTACACCTGTCCTCTATTATTACATATCGGGACAAGAAACTTTACAAAAACAAGAAAACATATCTAATCTTCTTTATCTGATTCTCCATATGTCGTTTTCCCTCTATCGAGCCTCTTCTTTTTTGCTGCGTATTATCTCACTCCAGCTGTACCTCCGGTATTTTGTCCATATCTTCACCATGGAATTTTGAGCAATGGTGGTCTGGGTACTTTTGTCCGATAACTTTACAGTATCTGGTTAGTAGTGCCGGGGAGATGTAGTTTTTACGTATAGCTCTGGTAGTAGGTGTTTCTTCTGGTTTCAGTAAGCTGATTATCCATTGTCTTAATTCTTCCATATCAGCTTCTTTGTATTCCTTAGAGTTAGCGTATATTATTGTCTGATCTCGTGAGTAATAGTTCCAAACTGCATTTCCGTTTAGGTAATTATTAGCTAGTTCATTCAATATGGTCGCGAGTCCTATTATCCTTTTGTTTGAATAGAACTCTGGTATCTCTGCATATGTTATTTCGTCCTGATGATCTATTCTTTCGGGGATTATCATCTCCTTTGTTAGTCCTATTTTTATCACCTGTATGATGGGTTTTATCTCTTCATATAATATCTCTGCTGGTGCTGAATATATTTTTATGTAGAAGAAAGTGCCTTTGGTTATTCTTTTATATGTAATGAAGGCTTTGTGTATCTCGGGTATCGTAGCTATTTCGTCTCCCATTGCTGTGTATACGGTATTGAGTAGTCCGTAATCATAGCAAGTTCTGACTAGGTTTGCATTTGTTTTAGGTTGTGCAATAAGTTTGTTGTATCCTTGTAGGTATTGGCTTACACAATCTTCAGCTGGGTTATCTGTGTTTGTAGATCTCGGGTTTTTATTCAGGAAGGTTTGTATCCTGTGAATGTTTTGTATATATCTGTTGGTTATGTGGTTGTAGGTTTGTTTAGTCTGGTTCAGACTTTCTCTGTATGTTGTAGTTTGTGGAGTAGGCGTGAATTGTATATTTTTCTTGGGTGTAAATGGTTTGTCAAATAGTTGTTTTCTAATAATATCTCTTCTTTCTGCTGTGGATTTTGATGTACCTGCAGCTGCAATAGATGGATTGTTAGCTTGGGTTTTTTGGAGTTTCCCAACGTCTCCTTTTAGCTCTGGAAGTTTAACGTCTTCCGATCGACGTAGCTCCGCGTTTTTTGAGTCACGCTGCTGACTACTAGCTTTTCCTTTTAGCTGCTGTATCTCTTCCTCCATACTCTCCACTTTTTTACAAACTGTAGTTAGGAGTCCGAGTATCTGTTCCATTTTACCTTCTTCAGGTTTTGCATCTTGAGATGTAATCTGCAATTGCATTCTTTTCAGTTTTGATGACTTCAATTGTGAACGAGAAATTCAATATATTTAATACCAATCTCCTTATTTCCTTTGTTGTTACAGAATCTTGCACTTTTCTAGTTATCCACCATTTTACTTGTGTATTATCTGTTCTAACAATAAATTTGTTATAAACAATATATGGTTCGAATGCCAATAAACATTTATATAAAGCAAATAATTCTTTTCTATTTATCTCCCATTTTATCTGTGATTCTGTATATGATCCTGAATAGTATCTGCAATGATGTTCTATTTTTTCGTTTTCATATTTATATTTCAACACTCCTCCATAGCTATGATTGCTAGAATCTGATTCTACTAAATAATTAAATTGTCTACTTTCATCTGGAAAATATAATTTTGGTAAGTTTTTGCACATGTCTTTTATTTTCTTTATATGATTTCTATCTTTTTCATCAAAATGGTATTCTATATCCTTTTTTAATTTTCTTTGTAACGGTTTTAAGTTTTCTGCTAGTTTTGGTACGTATTCTCGTACTTGGTTGACTAATCCTAAAAAGGATTGCAATTTTTTCTTAGTATTTAGTAATTCTTTAGAATCTATTATTTTCTGTACTATATGCGTTTGCATTTTTATTCCATTTTTATCTATTTGTATTCCTAAGAATTCTATTTGGTTTTTTAGTATTTCAGCTTTCTTTTTACTTAGGCTTATTCCTGATATTTCTACTATGTGTATAAATTTTTCTAATAATCTTATATGTTCTTCTTCTGTTTTTGAATACAGTAGTATATCGTCTATGTATACTATACAATTTTCTAGTTGACTAAAGTAGTTATCCATAAAATGTTGATATCTTCCTGGTGCATTCTTATATCCAAAGGGTAATACATTCCATTCGTAAAACCCTTGTGGTACAGTAAATGCCGTTAATTGTTTTGATTCTTCTTCTAGCTTTAGGTGGTAAAATCCTGATTTACAGTCAAATTTGCTAAAATAATTATATCCTTGTATTTGTCTTACTTTTAGTATTTTGTTTGGTATTGGGTAGTTATATGTTTTAGTTTTTGCATTTAAATTTCTATAATCTATTACCATTCTACTTTTACCTCTTTTTTGTTCATTATGGTTATTTATTATAAATGCTGGGCTATTATGTTTACTATTGCTTTATTGTATATAGTTATTTTCTAGTAATTCTTTTATATGCATTTGGAATTCTTTTTGGTCTTCAAAATTATATCTCAATGGTTTCTGTGTTACTATGCTATTTTTATCTATTAGCCCGATTTTTACCTTTGTTTTATGTTTTTCCCATCCTTGTAATGGATTTTCACTATATAATGAATTTAATCTATTTTGTATTGCTTGTACTTTATCTATTACGAATATTATGATTTCTATCTTATTATCGCTTGGTGCTATATTTTCTAATTTTTGGGTAATTTTTTCACTTCCTTTTATCCATGGCGTATCTTTTCTTACCTTGTTATTAACTCTTTTTGCTCCTATTTTCTTGTTACATGGAGTAGTAAACCACCAATGTGTTTTTGTTATGGTATGTGGGTATAGTTTTTCTAGAAAGGGCATTCCTAACAGTATGTCTTTATTAGTGAATTCATAATTATACATCTCTTCTATTATTAATATTTTGTCCCATATTTGTACTTTTGTATTTTTGGCTTTATGTGTTATCATACTCCCTTCATTATTAAATCCAGTAACTATTAATGGTGTTTTTAATTTTTACCATTTACTATCTGGTAAGCAGTTATACTTACATATATTTGCTCCTGCTCCTGTATCTATCATAGGTGTGTAGTATCTGTTATAGTATCCTTCTACTATAATTTTTGCTAATATATAGATTTTTGTCATTTATTTCATATTAAAGTTCTTTTAATGATTATCTTTTTATTTTCGTAATGTATTATTAGTTGTTTTTCATGTATATTATAAGGTTTTACTATTTCCAGCCATTTTATTCCTAAAGTAATATTATCTTTTCCTTGATATATCTTAAATTTTATTTTTATTGGTATTCCTCCAATAATTAATTCTTGTTTTGTACTTTGGTCCATGTTTGTTAATATTCCGGGTAATTCTGTATTTATATTTTCGTTCTTATCGATTTCTTCTTCTTTTACTAATTCTTTTGTGATATAGCTTTCGGTTTGTCCTGTATCTATCTTTATTAAATACTTTCGTTGATTTAATATTCCTGTTATATAATATTGATAGGGTTGTATTTCATCCATTCTTTGTTCTAATAATCTTGGTTGTATTTCATAATCTATCCTTTTTGAAGTGCTATTTCTAGATGATGATGGTGTATCATAGTTTATTCTTTTTGATGTGCTTAATCTTTCCTTTACTATTTCTAAATCTTCTTCAATGTCCATTTCTTTGTAACTGTAATCATTATTATCAATAATAGTAACTATTTTATCAAATGGATTTTCTATCTTAATTCTCTGAATTTTATTTCTAGCCATTATCTTATGTTTTGTTGTCAGTACCAGAGTAGATAAATGACTTAAAGTTGAAGGTGAGGCCCTTTATATACTTGTAACAAAATACATGGCAACGTGGCACGCTGGCCAACGTGTCATTTTGGCTCCGTGCCACGTTGGCCAACGCGGAGGCCCCAGCTCCGTGCAACTTTGCCCCTTTGGGCAGCGCGGTTCGGCCTCCTCTTGCGAAATTCCAACTTGGCACTCATTTGGCCTTTCCCCGGGCCCTTTTCTTGCACGTATGACATTCTAAAACTCTCACCCAACATGCGAATAGGTCGACTAAATGCTAGAAACTTACGGGGTGTAACAGATAAGCTTTACTTTTTCCTCTGACTGATGAATGATATCTGTCCCAATCAATGCTAATTCTCCTACCCTCAAACCAACCAACTGGAGATCTGCACTTTCGCCATATAATGCCTCATAAGGCACCATCTGAATAGCTGAATGGTAACTATTATTATAGGAGAACTCAATGAGTGGTAAATGTTCATCCCAGCTACCTCCGAAATCCAACACACATGCTCGCAACATATCCTCGAGCGTTTGAATGGTGCGTTCTGCCTGCCCATCTATCTGAGGATGAAAAGTTGTGCTCTGGTTAACCTGCGTTCCCAAGCCTCTATGAAATGATTGCCAGAATTTAGCTATAAAACTGCGCCCCTCTGTCAAAGATAATGGACACTGGAACACTATGCAACCTGACTATTTCTCTAATAAACAGCTCAGCATAATCCTCGGCGGAAAAGGTAGCCCTTACTAGCAGAAAATGAGCTGATTTTGTCAGTCTGTCAACAATCACCCAGATCGAATCATATCTATGCCTGGTGAGGGGTAATCTTCTATAAAATCCATATTTACTACTTCCCATTTCGATAGAGGCACAGTTATATCCTGAGTCAGTCCTCCTGGTTTTAGATGTTTAGGTTTTACCTGCTGGCAGTTGGGACACTGAGCTACGAATTCTGCTGTCCCCTTCTTCATTCCTGGCCACCAGTAGATTTCTTTTATATCGTGGTACATTTTTGTCGAACCTGGGTGGAGAGAATAACGGGCATAATGTACCTCGCCCATAATCTGCTGGCGAAGCCCTGCAACATCTGGAACACAAAGGCGATCTTTATATCGTAATATCCCATCCTCGGTTATCTGAAAATCTGTCACCTCTCCTTGATGAACTTTGTTTCTAAGCTTAACCAGGCTGGGGTCTTCACACTGCCGTTCCTTTACTTCCACGACTAAAGATGACACTGCAGTGTTCTTGATTACCGCTCTGTTGTCCTCTGTTTCTGCTACACGAATGACTAAATTGGCTAATTAATGCTTTCCCGGGCTAATTCCCGCTGCACAGGCTATAAGTATGCCAAACTCCCCATAGACTTACGGATAAGGGCGTCTGCCACCACATTGGCCCTTCTCGGGTGATACAGAATATTCACATCATAGTCTTTCAATAGCTCTAACCAGCAACACTGCCGCAAGTTCAGTTCTTTCTGGGTGAAGATATACTGTAGGCTCTTATGATCAGTGAAAATATCCACCTGGACCACGTACAAGTAATGTCTCCATATCTTCAAGGCGTGAATCACTACGGCCAATTCCAGGTCATGGGTAGGATAGTTCTTTTCATGTTTCCTCATCTGTCTTGAAGCATAAGCAATTACTTTACCATGCTGCATCAACACACATCCTAACCCAACACCCGAAGCATCACAATAAATTGCATAACCTTCTGTACCTTCTTGCAATGCTAAAACTGGAGCCGATGTTAGCCTGTCTTTCAATTCATGGAAGCTCTGCTCACATGCCTCAGTCCACTGAAATTTTGCTGTCTTCTGCGTTAGTTTAGTCAGAGGTGCTGCTAAGGTGAAAAATCCTTCAACAAACCTCCTGTAGTACCCTGCTAACCCCAGGAAACTGCGTACCTCGATCGGAGTGGTAGGTTTGGGCCATGCTTTTACTGCTTCTAATTTCTAGGTATCTACCTGTATACCAGCATCTGACACGATATGACCCAAAAAGGCTACTGAATTCAGCTAGAATTCACATTTCGAGAACTTGGCATTTAGTTGACGGTCCCTGAGAATCTGGAGCACTGTCCGCAAATGATCCTGGTGGTCTACCTCTGAGCAGGAATACACCAGAATATCATCGATAAACACTATCACAAACAAGTCAAGGTACGGTCTGAAAATACTGTACATCAGGTTCGGGTTCGTTAAAGGGACATTCCAAAGACCGCCTTCAGAACCATATACGGCCAATTTGAATTCTTAGTCATGTCCTTTAGGCTGATGAATGCTCCATCCGTATGTTTGTCACACCCCGCCTTGGGAGGCATCACTGGCACCTGCTGCCCTACTAGGACCTGGACTGCTAGACTACTAAGCCTAAGCACTTCTGGTGCCAGGCTGGCTCTAATTCTGGATATATGAAAATAACGGGCTATATAACGACTGTAAATACAGCCTCCGGCCGACTAGGCCTATAGCCACCTATAGGAATATAACAGCTAACCAGAACGATTGAGCATAAGGGAACCTATGCGGGCCAACAAGGCCACCATGCTAACTAGTTAGCATTGAAAAGTATAATCAAGTGCTAAACTGATTTGTGACCGGAAAGGTCACCAACTGACAACTGAACAAGGCCCCACACGGCCATCACATGCAAATTGAAACATACATACGGCCCCACACGACCGATACAACTAACCACAGGGAATATACAATCCGCAAGCCTCTAAGAATAATACGATGGTCGGGACAGGGCCCCGGCCTACCCATACTGTACAAACAAAAAGGGAAGTAAACCTTTAGCTGTCAAGCTCCAGAAGACAGGAGCTGAAGACTCTGTACGCTGGGTGGAACTACGAGGGATCTGCTCCTCGTCTATGAGTACCTGCAGGCAAGTAATGCAGCGCCCTAAAACAGGCGTAAGTACCACTAGTACTAGGTATACAAGCAATAACTGAAAATAACTAAAAGCAAACAATAATACTGATAGATACTGAAGTAATAGGAGACGGGCTGAGACTGACTGAAAAGAGCGTAACTTTACTAAACAGAGTAAGAGTCATACCTGATAACATGACGGTCTACTTTCTTCTATTAATAACTAACACAACATAGCATACAAGAAACTTACCAGCCCCCATAAGCCGTAAGGTACCAACCAGCATACAATCTATATACCCCTACCAAGGTCTTACCATCCACCTAGTAACTATGAGCATCTAGCTGGCCCCCTGGGTATGCAACTTGGGCTCGATGGGCCCCTAACTATAGCTATATCTGGGTCCGGAGGACTCTTGAAATCTGAAATCTGAAATCTATAATCTAAAAACCTGTAATCTGCACCCCAGGCGTAAGTGCTCGACAGGGGTGTGGTATAATGCTGATCAGCCTGCTATGGGGAATCTGCATCGCATCTTCGTCCGCTGGCAGACGGCATGCCACTCCGTAGAGCGACGTATCCTCACCCTCTGGCGGGCGAGTCGACACAGCTATTAACCCTGGGGCGGTCAAGGAAGCTCTAAGGGTGCCCAACACAGAACAATCATGTCTCCACAGATAACAATAACCACATGTAATATATATATACTGAATCTGATAATAATATTTATATTCTGGTATTCTATTCTGAATCTCATATTGAAATATATTGAATTTAATACTAAAATATGCTAAATATGATACTGAAATTACTGAATCTGATACTGAGATATACTGAGTCTAAAATAATATTTCTGGAATATTCTGTTGGGAATTATACTGTTTTATTGAGTTTCATGTTGAACACTGTATAATAATTCTAACATTCTTACTGAACTCATACTGAATATAATATACGGCTTCTGAAACATTCTACTGGGATTTGTACTATTTTGCTATACTGGAACTACTAGCTTGCCGAAAGTAACTAGCTTTACATACCTCAACTGCCGACTTTCCGATTAACTGGTGTAGCTCGGCTAGTATTCAGCTATTTATCCAAACTGTATTCATATTCACGAAAGAATAGAATTAATTCTACTATTAATTTGGAAAGAAACCATACTTATAGATATACCTACTGCCTATTCTTTGACTTATCAGAGAACGACCGAAAACTCGTAATTTCTCGGAAGTCTAGAAGGGAGAAATACTCACTTTAATGTTGGGAGTATATTAAGACTAGTTTGGAGCACTCGGTGAGACGATGATTCGTCGGCCGAATTTCATGAAACTAACTCCATAGGAATGCTCCCTGCAACTTTATACTTCTCTACCTGAAGTTAATTTGAGTTTGGACTACGTTTGACGGCGTAAACGGAAGGAAATTTATGTTGAACCTTCGTCCTCCTCTGTTCTCTGGTTGCTCACTGGAAATAAAATGAAAATATAACTTAAAAACGAAGTGGGAGGCTTATATACTTGGGCCCGAACCCCTCCTCTTTAAGTCTCATTTGTCAAATGCGATTTGTCGAATGCGATTTATAAGTCGCATTCGTCGAATGCGATTTATAAGTCGCATTTGCCTTGCGACGCTCCGACTTGGCGCTTGTCCGGTCTCTTCCCGGGCCCTTTTGTCGCACGTATGGCATTCTAAAACTCTTAACCAACATACGAATGGGCCAACTAAGTGTCAAGAACTTACAGGGTGTAACACCATGCAACCGAACCAACTCCCAAATATATAGCTTTGCATAATCCTCGGCTAAATCAGTAGTTTTGAACGGTAGGAAATGAGCCGAGTCAACCTGTCTACCACAACCCAAATGGAGTCATACTATCTACGAGTGCAAGGAAAACACGTAATGAAGTCCATACTAATCTCTTCCCACTTCCTAGTAGGAACGCTAATATCCCTAAGCACATCTCCCGGTCTCTGATGCTCAACCTTCACTTGCTGACAATTTGGGCATTTAGCTACAAATTTTGCGATGTCCTTCATGCCATTCCACCAATAGACTTCCTGTAGGTCACAGTACATCTTGGTAGCTCCTAGATGTATCGAATATATGGAACCTTGAGCCTAATGAAACATCCAAATTCTCAAATCATCAATGTCTGGGCCACTCAAGTGACCTTGATACCGAAGCACACCATCTCCCCCTTTTGGAGAAGACCTCTAAATTTTATTCTGTTCGGCTTCCTTTAACTTTACCAAAATAGGGTCCTTGTCTTGCCTAGCTTTACATAAGTCACCAAGGACAATTCCGATCCATTCTGAACCAATAACACTGCCATCAGTCAAGTCAACCAAACGAACTCCCAACCTTGCAAGTCGATGCACATCCTTCACTAGCTCTTTTCTCTCCTCATCCACATGGGAAACACTCTCTATAAAGAGTCTACTAAGTGCGTTTGCTCCTACATTAGCCTTGTCTGAAAAAGTAAAGGAAACTAATGTCATAATCCTAAATTAGCTTCAACCACCTCCTTTGCCATAGATTTAGATCCTTCTGTATAAACACATATTGTAAACTCTTGTGGTCCGTAAACATATCTACATGGACCCCATACAGATAGTATCTCCATATCTTCAAGGAGAATACCACCTCTTCCAATTCAAGATCATGGGTCGGGTAATTCTTCTTATGAACTTTCAGCTGTCTGGAAGCATATGCTATAACCTTGTCGTGCTGCATCAATACACAACCAAGGCCGATTCTAAGAACATCAAAATACACCACAAATCCATTGGTACCCTCCGATAGAGTTAACACTGGTGCTGAGGTAAGTCGAGTCTTTAACTCCTTAAAGCTCCTCTCATAAGTATCCGACCATTGGAATTCCACTTTATTTCGAGTCAATTTAGTCAATGGCCCTGCAATGGATGAAAACCCCTAATAAAATCTTTGATAATAACTAGCTAAGCCCAAAAAGCTCCGGATATCTGAAGGGTTCATCTGTCTAGGCCAATTTTTCACCGCTTCTATTTTCTGAGAGTCCACATGTATGCCCTCACTTGACACCACATGGCAAAAAATTCCACCGAGTTCAACCAAAACTTGCACTTGCTGAATTTGGCGTATAGTTGGTTATCCTTGAGAGTCTATAGCACCAACCTGAAATGAGCGGCATGCTCCTCCTCGCTCCGAGAGTATATCAGGATGTCATCAATAAACATGATCACGAACATATCCAAGTATGGATTGAACACCCTGTTCACCAAGTCCATAAAAGTTGCAGGAGCATTCATTAGTCCAAAAGACATAACTACAAATTCATAATGACCATACTGCATCCTGAAGGCTATCTTCGGGATGTCACTCTCCCAAACCCTGAGTTGATGGTATCCAGATCTAAGGTCTATCTTCAAAAAGCATTTACCACCTAGGTGCTAGTCAAACAAATCATCAATCTTGGGTAGAGGATACGTGTTCTTGATAGTGACCTTGTTGAATGATGTTCCCGCAAGTGTACAGGTCGTACAAGTAATATAGTGGCCCTTTTTAAGAGCCGGATGTCGAACCCACAGGGACTGGACCAATTCAGCTAATTATCAAGTTCAAGTGTGATATTAAATGACGCAAGTGTTGATTATAGACTTTTTTGAGAAATTTAATTAAGTCTAGATGTGGTCAACGAAATACTCTTAATTCATTCAAGGAGCAACTAGAGTTAAAATCGGATAATCATGCGATACTATGATTTTCAATGGTTTAAGTATGAAACTATCAACTTTCATCTCACATAATTAAAATTTCATGTTCATGGTCTTCTAAACCTCTAAACACGACAAACTAGCCTCACTACTACATCGTTGAGCGAGGATGTCATTTCTAGTTCGTGGGCAATTCACTGCGTGGATGTGGAACCATTTAACCAATCTTAGCTTCACAACTACTACTACAAGTGGTGGAGTACGATTCTAAGTTGGTGTCTTTCCCGCTTCCCATTTTATCAACCAAGTAAGGTTTTAGGTATATTCCTACCCTAACCATAAATCTTATCAAAAGACAAGAACTTGCTTCCTACATTCTTATGTTCTTGCCTAGGTTTGCTTACTCAAGCATTTTCCTATGCTTAACGTGTGTGTTCTCATGGTGATCAATCATAAAAACAACCATAATAAAGAATCCAAGACAAAACAACAACCAATAACTTAATTCTAAAACAAATTCGTAAAGACACAATCATAACTCATGGATTCAACCCTAGAGGAAGGATTCTAGCCACTCATGTTCGTAAAATTACAAGAAAACATTGTTAAAGTAACATACTTACAAGAATTGGTAGAAGAGAAGTTGAAATTGATGAACCCTAGGTGAGTTACCCCACTTCTCCCTTCACTCCTAGGTGGTTTTTCAGAATAAAATCGTGAAAAAATCTTTTTAGGAGATAAGGGACCTATTTATAGTAAATGAGAAAAAGCAGCTATTTAGCCCGAAGTGGAGTGGCTCCATGTCACGGAGTGTATTGCGGAGCACTACCTGCGTGATACGGAGTGTATCGTGGAGCACTGCCTCCGTGACACGGAGTGTATTGCGGAGCACTGCCTCCGTGATACGGAGGTATCGCGGAAGCCCTCTGGAAATTGCCCAATTTAAATCCTAGAGGCAGAACACTGTCGTGATGGCTCCGTGACACGGTGCCCATCGCGGCACCCTTCAGTGATCCCTCATTTTGTTCCAACTTTGGTGTATCACTCCCGATATCATTCCTCCACTTCACCAAATCATAGATTAAGTCCTCAAATGCGTTATTTACCTTCAAAAACAAGAACTAATCATGTTGGTTAGTATATATTCACATTTACATAAAATCACATGAGAATGTATATCAATAAGTAGATAAACAAGACTAAATTGAGTTATAAAGTAGCACTTGGGCATGCAATTATGCCCAAGATCACAACCCCACACTTAAAGCCTTGTTCGTCCTCGAAGAAACCTTTTACATCTCATGCACATGAAGACTCACACATAGCTACTTTAGCAAGATAATTCAAGCTACGGTTATAATTATTATTTAAGATTGCAAGTTAAAAATAGAGCATGCACAATTTCATTAATGAAATGATATACAACTCCGTTAAGACTTCCTAACCTCAAGAATCGACTCTCAATCTTAGCAAACTCATGCAAATCAACCGATCAAGAAATCCGACATTAATGTTATCTCTCGTTAAACATGTGGCCTCACAACAAAAGAGAGTTATCCATTTTTACTCACAAAATTTTCAAATCACAACATGTATGGGTATATGAATAAAATTACGCTCGCTCTCTCAAAGAATTCACATGCATCATGTAGTGAACCATAAGCTTGTCCTTAGTGTTTTATTCCACTAATTTAAGGATGTTTGAACGTAAGATCTAGTAGGACTTATTGGGTTGTAATGTAAGCTAAGGGATGGGTAGGTACTATTCTGGCCAGTAATAGTGACTATCTTTCCCAAGCGCTTTTAATACATCCAACATTCATTAAGGACATCTCTTTTCTTACTTCCTCCTCATTCTTTTCAATCATGAATTTTCTCTTCTTGTTCCCATTTCTTTAATCACACTCAGCTTAGTAGTAAGGAGTACTTAAGCTATTTTTTTCATTCATTTATTTTCTTACTCCCTACGAATAATCAACCATTTTCACACAAGTGCATGTTTGTCCTTTTCTCAACTTTCACAACTTCTACTTTTCCTTCTTTTTCAAGCTTCTCACTCCTTCACTCTTTGGAATTTTTCACTTACGCGCTTCGGAGTTTTGGATCAAATTCAAGCTAATGAAAGAAAAAGGATTAATCTTATGTTGTAGCTATCAAAGAATAGGCTTAAGGCTCAATGGGGCTCAGTAGGATTCAACATTCAAGGTAGGTAAAGTGAGGGATAATGTTATACCCCGTAGAATTCCCGGCACTTAGACGACCTATTCGCACGTTGGTTAAGCATATTTGAAAGCCATACGTGCTAGGGAAAGGCCCGGGAAAAAGATCGGACGAGAAACCCGTCGAACCATCGCGGGAGGAGCCGAGGCAGAGCCCCTCCGCGATGGCAGCGTGTCACAGAGGTGAGGCCTCCGCGATGGCTCCGTGACACGTTGCCCTTGTCCAGGCCCAAGTATATAAAGCCCCCACTGCAGTTTGAGATCATTATATACTTAATAAATTTCCAGAAAACGTAAGTAAACAGAGGGAAGACGAAGAAAATTAAATATTTTCGTCCGATTACGCTGCCAAACGCTGCCCAAACCCAAATTAATCCTAGATACCAAGGTATTTAGCAGCAGAGAGCATTTCTACGGAATTAGTTTCGCGAAATACGGCCGACGAATCGGCGAGCCGCCGAACTAAAGTAAGTAGAATTGCTCTAAATTAATGTCTATGTGTTCCTAGCTGAGAAGTAAATATTTCTCCCTTCTGGGCCGCTGAAAAATAGAGAGTTTTTGACCGTCTTTCGATAAGCCTAAGTTTAGGCTATAAATTAAATCGAAAGTAACGTCGCTCTTTACAATAACATTGTATTTAGTATTGATTGACGTATTTATGAATGCAGTTGGGAGAAAATAGTTGAAGTACCAGCCGAGCCTCATCCGACGGACGAATATTCAAAGATAAGGTATGTAAAGTTAAGTGTCCTCGGCAAGTTGAGTAACCTCGAAGCAGTATAGTAATTTACAGACCAGTTGCATGCTTAGAAATCGATTATCGTGTTATTTTGAATATTGGTGCAATATGAGAAGTTTTGGGTTGTAACGTGTACGATACCTATCCGTACGATATAGATTCGGGCGTAAGTGGTTAAGGTTGCCCAGTATATTCAGTATGTGATGTAATATGCCATGTTAAGATATTGTTTTGTTTAGCTAAAACCTCACAAGGTAATACAGTATCAGTAAAGCATTCCAGATATAGAATAGTAACTGTATATGGTTTAGAAAGCATGTTAGAAATAGGAAATTATGTTAACACAGAAACTTAGTAAACAGTATAGCTTTCAGCAGAAACACCTCCTCGTATAACTTTTACCCCAATACAGTTTGACAGGAGGCTATATTTGCATTTACACTTACCTGTCTCAGTATGTATCAGACACTTACAGATTACTATTATTAGCTCAGTATGTGATTTATACGATACCCTGCACCTGTTAATCTTAGCTTATGAGATACACAGACAACATGATTAGTTGAGACCATTGTATTGATTGGGGTTGGATTACCTAGCATCCCTGACCGCCCAGGGTTAATAGCTGTGTCGACTCGTCCGCCAGAGGACGAGGATACGTCGCTCTACGGAGTGATATGCCGTCCCGCAAGGGGATGAAGATGGGATGCCAGTTTCCCCATATTGTGCCTTGGTCGGCCCTTATACACCCCCGTCGAGCGGGTATGCCCGGGGTGTTGATTTAGAGTCCTTCGGACTCAGATACAGTTATAGTCAGGGGCTCTGCGAGCCCAAGTGCATACCCAGGGACCGGCAGGATGCTTACAGCCACTATAGGAGATGGGATAACCGGGGTAGGGGCATAGATTCTGTGTTGATTGTACCTCCCGGCTTATGGGGGTCGGGTAAGGTTTGTGTGTGCTATGTTATGTTATGTATGCTATGCTATGTTATATTAGACGCGAGTGGGTTGGTAGTAGAATGATACGCCTCCAGGTATGATTCCTACTTCCTTCGGTATCAGTAAGAACAGGTACGATCTACTTCATCAGACAGTTAAGTTATTCCTCCTACTTCTACTTTATCAGTCATATTATTGCTTTCAGATGTTGTTTTCAGTTATAATATTTCAGTTGCTTTACATACTCAGTACCAGTGGTACTGACGCCCAGTGGGGCGCTGCATTACTTGCCTGCAGGTACTCCTAGACGAGCAGGCGATTCTACGTGACTCCCTGTCAGCGGTTGAGTATTCAGCTCCAGTCATCCGGAGGCTGAATTTCAGAGGTGTAGTTCAGTTCCTTTTGTTGTATATAGCATGGGTAGGTCGGGGCCCTGTCCCGATCAGTTCTATTACTATTCCTAGAGGCTTGCATTCTGTATGAAATCCCTGTGGTCAGATGAGCCGGTCGTGTGGGGCCATGCAGTTGTATAGTTGTCTTTACTCTTTCTTACTTTTGTGATGGTCGTGTGGGGCCATAGTTGTCAGTAGTGGTGACCTTGCCGGTCACGTAGCTTCTTTTTGTGCTTTATGATTAAGTTGCAGATAACTAGACAGCATGGTGGCCTTGTCGGCCCATATAGGTTTCCCTGAATTACTATGTTTCTGGCTAGATGCTAAGACAGGTACAGAAGGCTATAGGCCAATGGGCTGGGGGCTGTATTTACAGCCGTTACATAGTCCTTTGTTTCCAGAAATGTGAGTTAGAGCCAGCCAGGCGCCAGATGCGCCCAGGCTTAACAGTCTAGCAGGTTAGGTCTTAGTAGGGCACCAGGTGCCAGTCATGCCCCCCTCCCAAGGTGGGGTGTGACAAACTTGGTATCAGAGCAGGTCGTATCCCAGGGAGTCTGCAAGCCGTGCTAAGTAGAGTCCTGTCCATGGATGTGTTGTGCACCACATACTATGGGTAGGAGGCTGCAAGGAATGATAGGATGGTTGTCTCTTATTCTGATTCAGTCGTGCTATAGAGCTGTACAATATAGGGTTGAATTCCTAAAATCTTACCATATTCTTTGGCTACAGATAATGTCAGACCAGCGCCATCCCGTCACAGGTCGGAGCTTAGACATTGCAGCAGGGGAGGGCACCAGCAGGACGCCTCCCCCTCATTTGGAGATAGCCCGATCAGAGGGCCCTACAGAGGCTTCATCTCAGCCTCCTCAGCAGTCTCCACCACGTCAGGAGCCGTTTGGAGCGACAGTATCTTCAGCAGTCCCTATACCGACACCTTCCGACCAGGAGGTTAGGAGTGCTGTAGTTATGATAGCACAGATGATGGCTGCTCAGCGTCAGCAAATGCCATCCACAGTTGCAGAAGCATCAGGAGGGCCCGATAGTTCGAGGGTCCGAGAGTTCTTAGCCCTGAATCCCCCACAGTTCACAGGCACGGACCGCACAGAGGACCCCCAGGATTTTCTGGATCAGATGCAGAGAATCTTCAGGGTTATGCATGCTACACCTACTGAGTCAGTTGAATTGGCCGCATTCTGGTTGCGAGATATTGCGGTGTTATGGTATGAAAGCTGGGAGAGGTCCCGAGGGAGAGATGTTCCCCCTCCCACCTGGTCCAGCTTTTCAGGAGCCTTTCTAGATCACTATTTGCCGCGGGAGATTCGACAGGCCCGGGTAGACCAGTTCCTACATCTGGAACAGGGGGCCATGAGTGTTCGGGAATATTCCTTGCGGTTTGATTCTTTGGCTCGATATGCACCAGCTTTTGTTGATACCATGGCATCCAGAGTGCACCGTTTTATTATGGGGTTGAACCCAGAGTATGTCGAGACTTGTATCACGACCACACTGCGAGAAGATATGGATATTTCCCGAATCCAGGCATTTGCCCAGAATATTGAGGGCATCAGACAGCGACATCGGGAAATCAGAAGGGTTAATCAGGAGCAGCGTCGCCGGGATAGGCCAGCTGAGTTACAAAGAGAGGCCCGGGGAGGACCCAGGCCATGATTGTCAGACAGGCCGCCCAGGCCCCCGCCTCCGCCACAGTCACAGGGAGGTAGATCCAACCGCAGGGGGCAGTCAGAGGCTGGTAGAGGTTCGTAGACGGCAGACTCACCGTCATAGAGGAGGGCGGAGCAGAGTAGGTATACCCTACCACTTTGCCCTATATGCAGCCGACGCCATTCTGGAGCATGCAGGTATGGTTCCACCGCATGCTATAGTTGTGGCCAAGAAGGCCATTTGATGAGAGATTGCCTAGCCAGAGGTCGTGAGGACCGGGACAGACAGGATAGGGCATCAACAAGATCACGAGCTACAGCATCCTCGACTGGGCGCAGGCCCCCAGTTTCAGCAGGCAGGGGTCGAGGCAGATCAGGGGCCTCCAGTACAGGTGCGGGTCCAAGCCGCACATATGCCTTACCAGGGAGGCAAGATTCAGAGGCATCGCCTGATGTTGTGACAGGTATGCTAACTATCTGCTCACACCCTGCTTATGTGCTAATTGATCCAGGGTCTACTTTGTCCTATATTACCCCATTTGTGGCACGGAAGTTTAGTATTGTACCAGAATCATTACAGCAGCCCTTCTTAGTATCTACGCCCGTCGGTGACTCTATCACAGCTAGCCGAATTTAGCGCGGGTGTACAGTGGAGGTTGCTGATCGTCAGACCACAGTAGATCTGGTCGAGTTAGAGATGATAGATTTCGATGCCATAATGGGTATGGACTGGTTAGTACCATGTTTTGCTAATGTTGAATGTTGGACCAAAACGGTCCGATTCCACTTCCCGGGGGAGGCAGTACGGGAGTGGAAGGGCAGGACCGCGACGCCAAAATGTAGGTTTATTTCCTACCTTCGGGCGAGAAAGTTGATATCTAAGGGGTGCATTTACCATCTTGTCAGAGTTCAAGACGTCCAAGCAGAATCTCCGACACTCCAGTCTGTTTCAGTGGTAAATGAATTCCCAGATGTATTTCCTGATGAGTTACCTGGTATTCCCCCAGAAAGGGAAATAGACTTCGCTATTGATTTGCTACTAGGCACTCAGCTAATATCAATACCTCCTTATCGTATGGCTCCTGCAGAACTCAGAGAATTAAAGGAGCAGTTGAAAGACCTGTTAGATAAAGGTTTTATCAGGCCGAGTACTTCCCCGTGGGGTGCGCCAGTCTTGTTTGTGAGAAAGAAAGATGGCTCGCTCCGAATGTGCATAGATTATCGGCAGCTAAACAAAGTTACAGTAAAGAATAAGTACCCGCTTCCTAGGATTGATGACCTATTTGATCAGTTACAGGGAGCCAGATACTTTTCTAAGATTGACTTGCGGTCCGGATATCACCAGGTCCGAGTACGTGAGAGGGACATCCCTAAGACAGCATTCAGGACCCGATATGGACATTTTGAATTTCTGGTTATGTCCTTCGGGCTAACAAATGCCCCAGCAGTCTTTATGGACCTGATGAACAGTATTTTCAGACCCTTCCTGGACTTGTTCGTGATAGTATTCATTGATGATATTCTGGTGTATTCTCGCTCTGAAGCAGATCACCGGACTCATTTGCGGACAGTGCTCCAAATTCTTAGGGACCGCCAGTTGTATGCTAAATTTTCGAAGTGTGAATTCTGGCTTAACTCAGTAGCCTTTTTAGGGCATATTGTCTCAGACGCCGGTATACAGGTAGACAAGCAGAAGATAGAAGCAGTTAAGTCATGGCCTAGGCCTACCACCCCGACTGAAGTTCGTAGCTTTCTGGGGTTGGCAGGATACTATCGGAGGTTCGTTGAGGGATTCTCAACCATTGCAGCACCTTTAACGAAATTGACACAGAAAGCAGCAAAGTTTCAGTGGACGGAGGTATGTGAGCAGAGTTTCCAGGAACTGAAAGATAGATTAACCTCCGCCCCAGTACTAGCACTGCCGGAAGGCACAGAAGGTTATTCAGTCTATTGCGATGCGTCAGGTGTCGGATTGGGTTGTGTGTTGATGCAGCATGGTAGAGTAATTGCATATGCTTCCAGGCAGCTGAGGAAACACGAGAAGAATTACCCCACCCATGATCTAGAGTTGGCCGCAGTAATTCATGCCTTGAAGATGTGGAGGCATTACCTGTACGGCGTTCATGTTGACATTTATACAGATCATAAGAGCTTGCAGTACATTTTCACTCAGAGGGAGTTGAACTTGCGACAGCGCCGCTGGTTAGAGCTGTTAAAGGACTATGATGTGAATATTCTATACCACCCCGGGAAAGCTAATTTTGTAGCAGATGCTCTGAGTCGAAAGTCAATGGGGAGCTTGGCGTATTTGCGACCCGAGAGACAGAAATTAGCTAAAGAAATTCATCAGTTAGCTGGGCTAGCCGTTCGGGTAATGGAAACAGGACATAATGGGGCCGTAATTCAGAATTCTGCAGTATCATCGTTAGTTGCAGAGGTAAAAGAACGACAGTATGAGGATCCCGATTTAGTCCAGCTCAGAGATAGAGTTCAGAAGGGTAAGGAGCCAGATTTTCAGACAACCGAGGATGGTGTGCTATGCTGTAAGGGCCACCTTTGTGTCCCGAATGTCTCAGGCCTTCGTGGGCAGATCATGCACGAGGTACATTACGCTCGCTATTCCCTTCACCCAGGGGCGATGAAAATGTACCACGACATCAGAGACATCTACTGGTGGCCAGGTATGAAAACTGAAATAGCCGAATTTGTATCTAGATGTGCTAATTGTCAGCAGGTGAAAGCAGAGCACCAGAAACCGGGTGGTTTGACTCAAGAGATATCGATACCTATGTGGAAATGGGAAGCAATAAATATGGATTTTGTAACAGGGTTACCCCGTACCAGACGCAGAAATGATTCCATTTGGGTAATAGTTGATAGGCTGACAAAATCAGCTCATTTCCTGCCAGTAAGGGCTACCTTCTCAGCTGAGGATTATGCCGAATTGTATATCAGAGAAATAGTTAGATTACATGGAGTGCCGGCATCTATCATTTCAGACAGAGGGGCACAATTTACAGCTAGGTTCTGGCAGTCATTTCAGAAAGGTCTGGGGACGCAGATTAATCTGAGCACAACATTCCATCCTTAGACAGACGGGCAAGCTGAACGTACAATTCAGACGCTCGAAGATATGCTACGAGCGTGTGTGTTAGATTTTGGGGGTAGCTGGGATGAACATCTTTCGTTAATCGAATTTGCTTATAATAACAGCTACCATTCAGCTATTCAAATGGCGCCTTTCGAGGCATTGTATGGGCGGAAATGTAGATCGCCGGTGGGCCGGTTTGAGATAGGAGAATCAGCATTAGTTGGCCCAGACATTGTTCGGCAGTCCGAGGAAAAGATAAAGCTTATCCAAGAACGTTTACTGACCGCTCAGAGCCGCCAGAAGTCATATGCAGATAGACGGCGCAGAAATCTAGAATTTTTGGTAAACGATTGGGTATATCTGAAAGTGTCCCCGATGAAAGGGGTAATGAGGTTTGGCAAGAAAGGCAAGCTTAGCCCAAGATTCATTGGGCCGTATCAAATTCGGCGAAGAATAGGCCGCGTGGCATATGAGTTAAACTTGCCTCCAGAATTAGCATCTGTTCACCCAGTATTCCACGTTTCCATGTTAAGAAAGTTTGTAGGGGACCCTTCTACAGTAGTTCCAGTCCAGGATATTCAGGTCACAGAGGAGTTAGCCTATGAAGAGGTTCCCGTAGCCATTTTAGACAGACAGATTCGCAGGCTGAGAACTAAAGACGTTGCATCTGTCAAGGTATTCTGGCGTAACAGAAATCGGGAAGAAATGACGTGGGAGGCTGAAGAATACATGAAAATCAGATATCCTCATTTATTTCAGGCCTAGTCAGACGACAGGTATGTCCGTATCACTACTTATACAGTACTTTATGATATGTATGTTGTAAATGATAAAGAAAGAAGTAATACTTAGTTGTCCAGTGGATTGTAGAACATTGTGTGCAGTGCCTGTGTTGGACTTTTTCTGCGTTTCAGGTCTTTGCGATAGTCCATATTACAGGGGAAACTCTGCCAAAATTTTCCCAGAAGGTAAAGAAAGCAGTCCTCTAGATAGCAGTATACATTCGAGGACGAATGTTCCTAAGGAGGGGAGAATGTTATACCCCGTAGAATTCCCGGCACTTAGACGACCTATTCGCACGTTGGTTAAGCATATTGGAAAGCCATACGTGCTAGGGAAAGGCCCGGGAAAAAGATCGGACGAGAAACCCGTCGAACCATCGCGGGAGGAGCCGAGGCAGAGCCCCTCCGCGATGGCAGCGTGTCACGGAGGTGAGGCCTCCGCGATGGCTCCATTACACGTTGCCCTTGTCCAAGCCCAAGTATATAAAGCCCCCACTGCGGTTTGAGATCATTATATACTTAATAAATTTCCAGAAAACGTAAGTAAACAGAGGGAAGACGAAGAAAATTAAATATTTTCGTCCGATTACGCTGCCAAACGCTGCCCAAACCCAAATTAATCCTAGATACCAAGGTATTTAGCAGCAGAGAGCATTTCTACGGAGTTAGTTTCACGAAATACGACTGACGAATCGGCGAGCCGCCATACTAAAGTAAGTAGAATTGCTCTAAATTAATGTCTATGTATTCCTAGCTGAGAAGTAAATATTTCTCCCTTCTGGGCCGCTGAAAAATAGCGAGTTTTTGACCGTCTTTCGATAAGCCTAAGTTTAGGCTATAAATTAAATCGAAAGTAATGTCGCTCTTTACAATAACGTTGTATTTAGTATTGATTGACGTATTTATGAATGCAGTTGGGAGAAAATAGTTGAAGTACCAGCCGAGCCTCGTCCGATGGACGAATATTCAAAGATAAGGTATGTAAAGTTAAGTTTCCTCGGCAAGTTGAGTAACCTCGAAGCAGTATAGTAATTTACAGACCAGTTGCATGTTGAGAAATCGATTATCGTGTTATTTTGAATATTGGTGCAATATGAGAAGTTTTGGGTTGTAACGTGTACGATACCTATCCATACGATATAGATTCGGGCGTAAGTGGTTAAGGTTGCCCAGTATATTTAGTATGTGATGTAATATGCCATGTTAAGATATTGTTGTGTTTAGCTGAAACCTCGCAAGGTAGTACAGTATCAGTAAAGCATTCCAGATATAGAATAGTAACTGTATATAGTTTAGAAAGCATGTTAGAAATAGGAAATTATGTTAACACAGAAACTTAGTAAACAGTATATGTTTCAGCAGAAACACCTCCTCGTATAACTTTTACCCCAATACAGTTTGACAGGAGGCTATATTTACATTTACACTTACCTGTCTCAGCATGTATCAGAAACTTATAGATTACTATTATTAGCTCAGTATGTGATTTATACGATACCCTGCACCTGTTAATCTTAGCTTATGAGATACACAGACAGCATGATTAGTTGAGACCATTGTATTGATTGGGGTTGGATTACCTAGCATCCCTGACCGCCCAGGGTTAATAGCTGTGTCGACTCGTCCGCCAGAGGATGAGGATACGTTGCTCTACGGAGTGATATACCGTCCCGCAAGGGGACGAAGATGGGATGCCAGTTTTCCCATATTGTGCCTTGGTCGGCCCTTATACACCCCCGTCGAGCGGGTACGCCCGGGGTGTTGATTTAGAGTCCTTCGGACTCAGATACAGTTATAGTCAGGGGCTCAGCGAGCCCAAGTGCATACCCAGGGACCGGCAGGATGCTTACAGCCACTATAGGAGATGGGATAACCGGGGTAGGGGCATAGATTCTGTGTTGATTGTACCTCTCGGCTTATGGGGGCCGGGTAAGGTTTGTGTGTGCTATGTTATGTTATGTATGCTATGCTATGTTATATTAGACGCGAGTGGGTTGGTAGTAGAATGATACGCCTCCAGGTATGATTCCTACTTCCTTCGGTATCAGTAAGAACAGGTACGATCTACTTCATCAGACAGTTAAGTTATTCCTCCTACTTCTACTTCATCAGTTATATTATTGCTTTTAGATGTTGTTTTCAGTTATATTATTTCAGTTGCTTTACATACTCAGTACCAGTGGTACTGACGCCCAGTGGGGCGCTGCATTACTTGCCTACAGGTACTCCTAGACGAGCAGGCGATTCTACGTGACTCCCTGTCAGCGGTTGAGTATTCAGCTCCA
Organism: Datura wrightii; assembly: GCA_035772735.1. Taxonomy (NCBI): domain Eukaryota; kingdom Viridiplantae; phylum Streptophyta; class Magnoliopsida; order Solanales; family Solanaceae; genus Datura; species Datura wrightii. Next base: position 112,887,831 of record JASDFA010000010.1, on the reverse strand, counting down.
GTCATCCGGAGGCTGAATTTCAGAGGTGTAGTTCAGTTCCTTTTGTTGTATATAGCATGGGTAGGTCGAGGCCCTGTCCCGATCAGTTCTATTACTATTCCTAGAGGCTTGCATTCTGTATGAAATCCCTGTGGTCAGATGAGCCGGTCGTGTGGGGCCGTGCAGTTGTATAGTTGTCTTTACTCTTTCTTACTTTTGTGATGGTCGTGTGGGGCCATAGTTGTCAGTAGTGGTGACCTTGCCGGTCACGTAGCTTCTTTTTGTGCTTTATGATTAAGTTGCAGATAACTAGACAGCATGGTGGCCTTGTCGGCCCGTATAGGTTTCCCTGAATTACTATGTTTCTGGCTAGCTGCTAAGACAGGTATAGAAGGCTATAGGCCAATGGGCCGGGGGCTGTATTTACAGCCGTTACATAGCCCTTTGTTTCCAGAAATGTGAGTTAGAGCCAGCCAGGCGCCAGATGCGCCCAGGCTTAACAGTCTAGCAGGTTAGGTCTTAGTAGGGCACCAGGTGCCAGTCATGCCCCCCTCCCAAGGTGGGGTGTGACAGATAAAAATTAGGTTCATTCAAAGATATTCCTAAATCATCTCCTACAATTCACATCCTTCATTTCGTTTTATATACACACCAGGAAAGTTCTAGACACTCCACAGTATCATGGAATATTTGAAAAACTTACACTCACAGCACATGCTCAATTTAAGACACATTCAGCAGACCTTTACTCAGCTAATCACAAGAATTCAGAATTAAGCTTCAATCACATCGAGTCAAATTCAAGAGCCTAAGTGTCTCAAATAAAGTTATACACTTCTCACATGGTTCAACACTAACCACACTTGTATCTTACAATCATGTATAGCACATAACAAGAACATCAAGCCATCAATTAGCTACGGGTTCAACAACCAAAACCTATTGACTAATTTTCCTCAAGACGGTTGTCATCCATCCATCATCGGAAACAGTCTCTAACTATGACTAAAAACACTATATACAGACAAATAATTGTTTTTTTATTATTCGGTTCAAAGACCCCCCGTCGGAAAAGAACTGAAAAGAAAAACCAACGGGTGGTGAAGTTATGCTCAACTCAAAATTCGTTCCAATATGTATCAAGCACTACATTCACCAAAAATCATTAAGCACAAAATTTTTATATTTCCATCACCCCACACTTAAATCATGCTTTGTCCTCAAAGCATCTAATCCAAATTCAAGAGGGTGAGAAATACTCCCTGAGGCCTCTAGGCCTAGCTAAAAGCATGCTTTCCTTCAAATTTTCACAAGTGGGTGTCTGACCCCACACTTTTTGTCTTCCATGCTTGTTATCTTCCTCTTCCACGGGTACTCAGACTTTCCCTCTTTCTGTGCCTAACTTTCCACCAAAAACAACACAATTTGAAAATAAACAAAAACACATAAACAAAAATCACAAACTGTACCTGCGGTACCCTTGGGTTGCCTCCCAAGCAGCGCCTTATTTTACGTCGCGGCACGACGTGGACTATCCTTTTCAGGACATTCTCATACCTAGGTTCCCTTTCAAGAACCATCTTCTTCTCTTTTGATTTTTAGAGGAAACAGCCTCCACTCTGTTCCTCTCTTCCTCCAACTTCTTCACACTCTCAAGCCCTTTATCAGACTCAAGTTGAACATTTATCATTACCTTTGGCCATGGATCTGTGGAATCCCCCACCCCACACTTATCCTCTGACAACACACTAACCTTACAAAGGTTTCTATAGTGTGTGGATGGGTTCATTTCTTGGTATACTCGGAAGAGTTCTTCTTCATCCTCGACCCGCATTTTCAGGGTCCCTGTTCTTAAGTCAATTACCACTCCTCCAGTGGCCAAGAATGGCCATCCCAAGATTAAGGGTACCTGGTCATCAACATGAAAATCTAAGATAATAAAATCAGCAGGTATAATAAACTTACCCACTTTGATGAGAAGGTCCTCTATTATTCCATTAGGTGCCACTCGCGACTTATCTGCCAGCTGCAACATCAACCTTGTTGGCCTCGGTTTTCCCAACCCTAGGATGTTAAATAAAGATAGGGGCATTAGATTAATGCTGCCCCTAGATCACACAATGCTCGTAGCACCTCAGCTTTACCAATTTGTATGGGGAGGGTAAAACTCCCTAGGTCTTTGGGCTTTTTTGGAATTTTGCTCAATACCCTGTGACTGCACTCCTCAGTCAGTGCTACCGTCGAGAAATCCACCAATCTGACTTTGTTAGCTATAACATCTTTCAAGTATTTAGCATACTTGGGTATTCCTTGCAAAACATCAATAAGAGGAAAATTTATGTGAAGTTCTTTGAAAATCTCAAAGAACTTTTTGAAGCATTCCTCCTCTTTGTTCTTTCTGAATTTTTGAGGGAATGGTGGTTGTGGTCTTTGTGCTGGCTGCAATGAAGATTGTGCATTTTTTTTCACAGCACACTTATTCTCTCCCTTGTCAGTGGATGGTCCTAGTCTAACCAACTCCGGCTACACCTCATTTCTCTTCTCTTTAGGCACTGCATCAGCTAATTGCTTGCCGCTCCTCAGACTGATGGCATTGACCTACCGGGGGTTAGGATCTGTGTCACTTGGTAGTCGTCCCTGCGGTCTCATATTTTGAGCAGCTTCTATCTAACCCATCTGCTTTTCTAGATTGCAGGTGGCCACTTGCTGATTCTTCAAGTCTGATGCCATCCTCGCCTGATTTTCTACTAACTGAGTCTGGGTCTCCATGATTTTCTACAATGTTTCCTCAATGTTGCTGCTCAAATGGACATCATTCTACCTATTATGCTGATACTGCTGCTGTTGAGGTTGCTAATAACTTTGCTTTTCGTTTCCACCCCAAGAAAATTTCGAGTGGCCCTACCAATTTCTGTTGTAGTTGTTTCAAAACTTCTGACTGTTCCTCCGCACATTCCCAACAAAATTGACTGATTCTGGATTGGCTCCACAAGATTCTGCATTGTGCCCATTATTTCCACAAATTTCACACCAACTCGGAGCTTGCTAAACTACATTAATCTGGCCCTGGTGTTGGTTCATACTCAGTTTATCGAACTTAGTCATCATCTGATGCTGGAACGAAGCTAACTGTGCCACCAAGGCATTCATACTCCCTACCTCTATCAACCCTGCTCTCTTTCTTGCCCCTCTTGATGATTCGCTGTGCCACTCTGGCTTTCCCTGTGCAATTCTGTTCAACAGCGTGTACAGCTCATCATAAGTCTTCTCTAAGGCTTGCCCACCCGATGCAGAGTCTAGTAAGATTTTCGTGTGTGGGTCTAGACTTTCTACAAAGGTATGAACCAGCACTTCATTCAATTGTTGTTGCTGGGGATAGTCTCTCAATAATGACATGAATCTTTCCCAAGCCAAATGTAAGTTCTAATCAGGCCTCTACTTGAAACTCAGTATTTCACTTCTCAATTTTGCAATCTTGCCTGAAGGGAAAAATCTGATAAGAAACTTCTTTGCCAAATCATTCCACGAAGTTATGGAGTTCGGTGGCTCAGCTCTCAACCACTTCTTTGCCTCTCCCAACAATGAAAATGGGAAGAGGGTAAGTCGGACATAGTCTGTGCACACTCCGGTGGGGACGAAAGTGTCACTAATCTCTAAAAAGTTCTGTAAGTGTTGTTGCGGGTCCTCATGTGCCATCCCAGTGAATTGACCACTAGAATGTAACAGTTGCACCATGTTCTACTTCAATTCAAAGTGCCCTCCAGGCTTCAATTTATGGATACTAGAGTTCACATTAGTCGCTTGTGGGATTGCCACTTCACGAACTGGTCTTGCTGCCATTGCTTCCGGCGACAATTATGCTTGTCCTGCAGGTGGTTGTTGTTGTACCTTTTCTTGAAGTCATTTAAGCTTTTGCTCAAGAGATACTCTCCTTCGCAAATGGATTTGACATTCAGGTTCAAGCAACGGTTTCACAAGATCTCTATTCCGAGCCAGTTCGGCAAGACAACTTGTCACCTGCAATAAGTCAGACTAAGACCAAGTTGCTCAACACTTAAGGAAATTTAAAAATCACAAGAAAATAGAAAAATTCAACAAACTTCGCCGAGTCCCCGGCAACGGCGCCAAAAACTTGATGTGCCCTCAAGTGTACAGGTCGTACAAGTAATATAGGAGCCTTTTTTAAGAGCCGGATGTCGAACCCATAGGGACTGGACCAATTCAGCTAATTATCAAGTTCAAGTGTGATATTAAATGCCGCAAGTGTTGATTATAGACTTTCTCGAGAAATCTAATTAAGTCTAGATGTGGTCAACGAAATACTCTGAATTCATTCAAGGAGCTACTAGAGTTAAAACTGGATAATCATGCGATACTATGATTTACAATAGTTTAAGTATGAAACTATCAATTGTCGTCTCACATAATAAAAATTGCATGTTCATGGCCTTCCAAACCTCTAAACAAGACAAACTAACCTCACTTCAACATCGTTGAGCGAGGATGTCATTTCTAGTTTGTGGGCAATTCACTGCGTGGATGTGGTTTATGGGGTTTATTCCATTGATTTGGGTACTTCCGTACCTCCAACCACTTAACCAATCTTAGCTTCACAACTACTCCTACAAGTGGTGGAGTACGATTCTAAGTTGGTGTCTTTCCCTCTTCCCATTTTATCAACCAAACAAGGTATTAGGTATATTCCTATCCTAACCACAAATCTTATCAAAAGACAAGAACTTGCTTCCTGCATTCTTATGTTCTTGCCTAGGTTTGCTTATTCAAGCATTTTCCTATGCTTAACGTGTGTGTTCTCATGGTGATCAATCATAAAAACAACCATAATTAAGAATGCAAGACAAAAAAACAATCAATAACTTAATTCCAAAACGAATTCGTTAAAACACAATCATAAATCATGGCTTCAACCCTAGAGGAAGGTTCTAGCCACTCGTGTTCGTAAAATTACAAGAAAACATTGTTAAAGTAACATATTTACAAGAATTGGTAGAAGAGAAGATGAAATTGATGAACCCTAGGTGAGTTCTCCCACTTCTCCCTTCACTCCTAGGTGGTTTTTCAGAATAAAATCGTGACAAAATGTTTTTAGGAGCTAAGGGACCTATTTATGGTAAATGAGAAAAAATAGCTATTTAGCCCGAAGTGGAGTGGCTCCGTGTCACGGAGTGTATCACGTAGCACTTACTCTGTGACATGGAGTGTATAGCAGAGCACTGCCTCCGAGACACGGAGGTATCGCGGAAGCCCTCTTGAAATCGCCCAATTTAAATCCTGGAGGCAGAACACTGCCGCGATGGCTCCGTGACACAGTGCCCATCGCAACACCCTTCAGTGATCCCTCATTTTGTTCCAACTTTGGTGTATCGCTCCCAATATCATTCCTCCACTTCACCAAATCATAGATTAAGTCCTCAAATGCGTTATTTACATTCAAAAACAAGAATTAATCATGTTGGTTAGTATATATTCACATTTACATAAAATCACATGAGAATGTATATAAATAAGTAGATAAACAAGACTAAATTGAGTTATAAAGTAGCACTTGGGCATGCAATTATGCCCAAGATCATTGAGTTGCCGACAATCAATACATACGAAGCGAACCATCTTTTTTTCGGGCAAAGAGAATTGGTATACCCAATGGGGATTTTCTCGGTCTGATGAACCCCTTATCTAAAATGTATTTCAACTGTTCAAAACTCCTTCAACTCGGCTGGAGACATTCTATATGAAGGAATAGATATAGGTTGTGTATCGAGAAGAAGGTCAACACCAAAATCAATCTCCCACGCGGGAGGGATTCCCGGTAAATCATCTGGGAAGACTTCTGGATACTCACATACTACTGGAACTGACTGGATAGTCGGGGACTCGTACGTAGCATCCTTAACCCTAACTAAATGGTACACGCAACCCTTGGAGATCATCTTTCTAACAAGCTCAGCTGAACTATCCTTCCACTCTAAGAATGGCTCACCCAGAAATCTGAACTCTACTGCTCAGGTTATACAATTAACTGAGGAATAACATGCAAATAGCCAATCCATGTTGAGGATAGCATCAAAATCAGTCATGGCTAGCTCTACAAGATCTACTGAGGTGACTTTCTGAAGGACTATGATCGGGCAACTTCTATACACCCACCTAGTTATAACTAAATCACCCACTGGAGTAGAGACTGAGAAGGGTTCTGAAAACATTTTAGGACTGACTTTGAAACTACTAGACACATAAGGTGTCACAAAAGACAAGGTTACCCCTGGATATAACAAAGCATATACATCAAGATGGAAAACTCGTAACATACCGGTGACTACATCCGGGGAGACCTCCTACTCCTGGCTAGATGCTAAGGCATAGAATTTACTTTGGCGTTGACTTATTCTTGTGCTAGTAGATGCTCCCAGCTGGGCTGGGCGTGCAGGTGGAGCTGTTGAACTGGAAGCTGGGCCTCGGCCTCTATCATGGCCCTATCTAGCTACTGGGAAATATCTAAGCATATTTCCGGCTTTCCGCACCCAAAGCAAGCACATGTACCCTACAAACACTGATCTGTGTACTCCCGACCACACCTACTGAAAACTGGGATACTAGAATCTGCGAGCCTACTGGTCTAACCCCTAAAGCCTGATGCTCACCCTCCCTAGTCGTGCCTAGGTATGGATGGCACATTCATTGCTGAAGATGCGGGGGATGAAGATCTCTGGTGGGTCTACTATTGGTGCCTAACACCTGGCCTCGACTGAGAGAACCTATAGTTGTCCGTACTGGCCCTCTTGGCCTCTCTCTCCCTCAGATGTGCCGCCTCCATCTACTGGGCGTACAAGACTATTTGAGGGAAATCCATATCTTGATAGAGCATAGTGTTCCTGCAATCCTTATCTAGATAGTCTGCCACCCCATGAACAAACTTGCTCACTCGCTCCCTCTGATAAACCCCTAACTCTGGGGAGCACTTTGACAAATGAGTGAACTCTAGGGCATATTCCTGCACTATCATTTTCCCCTGCTTAAGATTCAAAAACTCGACTGCCTTCAACTCCCTCATCTTACGAGGGAAGAATCGATCTAGAAGAGCAATGTGAAACTCCTCCCAACTGATAGGGCCTACTCCGGCTGCCCTACTATCCTTCCACTATCTAAACCAAATGTGTGCGACCCCCTTCAACTGATATGAGGCCAAATCAGCTCATTCTACTCCATTCATCCCCGTTACCTGGTGATCTTCACAATCTCGTCGATAAACTCATGTGGATCCTCGTCCACCTTGGACCCAAGAAACTCGGTGGTTTCATCTTTAAGAAATCCCTGACCCAAGCGGCCACCGCATTTCCATTCTGAGGGAGATGTGCCACCACCTGTTGATTGACCTGGGCAGTCAAGGCCTGTGCTAGCATCTATATGTCTACCCTGAATTCAACATGGGCAACCGGCTCCAGTGCATGGTGCTCATGAACTGGTGGGGCTTGTTGGTGCCCTTCCCCATTTCCATCCTTGTGGCCATTTCCATTTCCATTCCTTCTTCCGTTAACTCTTTGGGGAGGCATGATTCTGAAATCGCGAATAGCACGAGTTAGAAGGATAGAAAGGCATTTCACCGCACGCATAGATCATGAAAGAAGAGAACATTTCCTAAACATCTCGTAGCCTCTTCATCATAAGTTTAGCGCGCTTCACACCCATGAAAAAGACTCTATTTAACGTGTCTTTCAAACACCCTAGGACAATTCAAAAACTATTGCTCTGATATCAAGTTTGTCACGACCCAAACATAGGCCCGATCGAGACACAGGACAAGGAGCCCCGAGAGACCCCAAGTCGACCCATGGCATGAACGTACTTTTAACTTAATCAATTAAATGAAAGACTTAACATAATAAACATGATGGAAGTCCAATCAGACATAATCCCAAACCGAAGTTCACATAATACATAACAAGATGATTACTATACACTATCTGAAAGCCTCTAACATATCTAATGGGTTGATGGGACAACACCCCAAGCTAAGCCGACAAGTCTAACTAAAAGTAAAAAGGTATCTGATAAGAAATGGCCCACGGGAGATGAGGACTCACCAATAGAGACTAAATGCTAACTCTAAAAGTTGGCTAGTAGTGGGGCTGAGTCTGAATATTGGAGCCTGTATCACAAAAGGATACAACATAGAGTATGCGGTAAGTACGTGAAATTTACCGAGTATGCAAGGTAAGTAAAACCGCTTAATTACATAAAATCATTTAAAACATGCATCATGTAAAATACAATCAAGATAAGAATTTGAGAGTAGGGCTTGCATGCTATTTTCTGATATCCCGATCTCAATATAACATAGCATCATAACTGAATTGAAATGACCCAAAGTTGAAATCTGATAATCATAAGTAAAACTAAACATTGGGTCGAACTTGCTTTATATATATATATATATGTGTGTGTATATATATATATGTATATATATATATATATATATATATATATATATATATATATATATATCATGAATGATAAACATACATAACTGAAATCATGAGGAACAATGGGAGACTCATCATATAACCGACATACCACAATAGAGCTTACGTTGTCCAATTATCACACTCAAGTGGATAGAGCCATCCAAAGCCTTTCCAGGGCTAAGGAAGATACCATGATATTAATATCAAGCTCAAGGCCCATTCGAGGTAGAGGATAGCTCACAAGGAAATTCCCAAAGTATATATATGATATGTAAACCTACATTGGCGCGTAGTTTTGAGGCATAGGGTTGATCGACCCTTAGCCCACTCGATGCTAGACACTGCTCACAAAAACATGCATATGCTCTCCATCATTTTTCAACGAAGCTTACCATCATCTATTGCCGAAGAGCTTTTGCTCAAACCATACCACAAGCTTAACATAAATGGGAGTTAAGATCTTAACTCCAAAACCATGTGGTGAGCTTATTCGTGAAATCATAAATCATAATTGAACATATATGCATTCCCCAATACTTTAATCATGCTTGAAAATACATAATTCTCTTAAAAACATTATCATAACATGGGTAACATGAAAACATGCTTTTCATCAATAATATCTCATTATACTTCAACATTCATCATAAATCTCAACTTTCATGAACTTCTCATTAATGGGCATTTTTATTTATAAAGATTGAAAACATGATTATAGTTTAAAACAATGTAAAACTTGCCCATGATTTATAATTCAATAGTAGAAACATACTTAGATCATACCCATGTAGAAAATTAAGAATTTCATGTATTGGGTTAAAACCCTATAGAATTCAACATATGGATTTTCATGATTTAGAGAGGGATTGGACATGGGTGTGAATGAATTCACCCATTCATAACCCTACATACCTGATAGGATCTAATTCTACTAATTTTCTAATTGCCCAATGAAGAATTGAAGAAAAACTTGTATAGAACATAAGTTTGAACACCATCTAAGCCCTCAACTTGCATGCATAAATGTGAATGAGCCTAGAATGAACTTATCCATCATAAAACTGCCTCTTTTGAGCTTAAAATGACATAGTTTAGGACCCTAGGGCTTAGAAATTATGGAAATACCCTTAATGACAATCCTGGAAAAACTGAACTGCTAGTGACAACGGATGTTAGTACGATCTGTTGTTAGCTTTTATGGTCCATTGTTACCACTCGTTGCTACTCCCCAAATCCAGGTCTCTGATCCCTCACTATGACTGGGCAGGATGAGTCATTCCTAGCTCAAGTGTATGTTACTGCTGGTCGTCATCACCACTGCCTTAACCTGGGATCCCTTTAAATGACTGCCGACTATGGCCCGTTGTTACCTGCAATGGGTCGTGCTACGACTCATTACTTCCTCCTTGACCAAGGACCAGTCTCACAACGATCTATCCAATGACTCGTTACATCAAATAATGGGTCATCTCTAGACCCGTTACTTCAAACTCCAAACCTGCAGTACGTCACCACGGACACATCCTACAGGTCATTAGTGGCACCCATGACTCGTACCACAACGTGTTCTGAGATGGTTTTCCAGATTTTTGCTACTTTTCATTTTTAAATCCTAGGTCTAGTCCTGGGCACTTCCAGGGTATTACATAGGGACGTTCTCTATAGGCCTATAACTCGTTACACAAGACAAATTTGCGTTTGGACAAAGTTTAGCGGCATAATTTGGCAAAAATCAGAAGAAAGTGTCGCCCAAGCCGCTCATTCGATTTAGGGGAAATGTTAGAATGAATCATTAAACATTGAAGGAGGTTTATATAGTTTTCAGGCAGTGGCAGATAGGCGTGGTGTGCCGCCCATAGCGCTAGGCCAGGGGCACGACGCACCGACCATAGCGCCTTCCTAGCAGCACGATGCGGCACCCAAGGTTCCTGGCCTCTAGCCCCGACCTCCTGCTCTCTCGATTTCATGTTCTTATAGTCATCCCCTAACTCCTATTCCATATGCATCATACTCCAAAGCTTTCGACATACATACGCACGTATCGGTTAAACTATAGGAACTTACGAGGTGTAACATATTGACTGTCATGACGGTCTCACTAAAACAATTCCACGTTAACCAGTGGCTCACATTTCACTATACATATACCATCCCTCAACCCAAGTTTAACTATCATCCTCTCAACCCTTTTCCACATGAAATCTAGGGAAAAAGAGGGTGTTCTGGACTTATTTCTCCGTAACAATGGACGAGTCATTGCAATTAATGACTAAAGACACTTTATTTTAAAAATTCTTACAATATGTAAATATAAAAATACATTGAGAAGAATGGAAGTGGAAAAGTTTTCATTAGATTCCTAAAGTTTGATTACCTTCAAGCATTGTGATTTTTAATATTATTGTTCTTCTCATCTCAAGTTATAAACAAAAAATACTATTTTAATTTAGGAGGATTTGTCCTATTTGACTTATCCTTCAACATGAATCTAACTTTCAATTTATTGGTTGAATAAAATGATTAGAAGTTATATTTGTTTGGAATTAATCTGAATAGAATATGATGTTACCATATTTTATTTTCTCATAGCTTATGTAATAACATAAGTGAACAATTTATGAATGTAAAGGACATTTGACAAGGATGCTCGCTCTTGTTAAAACTTCTACTTAGTAAATGATGAGTTGATAATTTACTAGGCACTAGGCTCTTAAAGATGAGTTTTTTTCTTAGTTTTTAGGTCATTTAGGTGGATTTTATGCCCTTTTTCCTTCATATTTACAATTACTTAACTTGAATAGGAAGAGCATGAAATTAAGTGAAAAGCATGAAAACAAGGAGATGAGGGTTGGTGCTCCATCGGAGGACATCGGTGAAACGCCGGTTGATCGCATTTCCTTACTGTGCTGACGAAGAACAGCTACCAGCGAGTCACAAATAAGCACCAGCGAACCACCGGTGCAAATATTAAAGTGCTTTGAAACTCATTGACCATCATCCAAAATCAACTGATGGACCACGGATTAGAACTGGCGAACTTCCGGTGAATCACAAGTGACGCCTATTAGCAAAGGAGTAAAGGTGTCCATCTTAAAATAGGAGAAAGAGTATAGCCTATTTTTGTACATCTCAAAAAGGAACTGAACCTTCAATTATTCCATATCAATTTTCATGATTCTATTCTATTTTCTTGTATTGAATTAGAGAGAAGAAGAGAGAGAAACACTACTCTTCTTCTTCTGCGAGGTAGAAAACTCCATTGGAGATCAAACTCTTGCTCAAATTTTCTTACTCAATTTGTGAATGGATATTGAATCATTATTGAATGCAATGTCTTTATCTACTTACATGAGTAGCTAAATTTCTTGCTTGGAGTGTGTGAATGATTGGGGTTGATTTGAATTGGGTATTGTATATTTGATCTTACATTTACTCAATTGGTATAATTTTAGTGTTTCCTCTGAGTTTTAATCTGAATACTCATAGTTACAAATATGGGTTGCATTTTCATACTTTGATTTTGCTTGAAAAAGAATTTGAAGTATGGGTGAGGAAATACTATTGGGTAATTGGGTGTTGATCATCTGGGATTGGGCTTGACATAGCAAAAAACCATTATCACATAGCCGTTAAGAATCAAAACTAGAAATAGTTGATTCTTACCCAAGTTGATGTGGTTGTTGTGAAAACAACTTTGGGGTTTGAAAAAATCCAATATATAAAGCATTTAACTGGTTGAGAAACGTAGGATGCTACCTTGTCCACAACTAATTATACTACTGAGTAATGCTAGGAGCTTTTAGAAATCACAATTCGATGAAACCCCTATTAATATCACACGCCTAGTAGTTTCTTCTTTAGTATTTTCTACGCTTTGCTCTTATTTTCGTGATCGAATTCGTATTTCAATTGACAAATTGTGATTCCCCCAAAATTTTTACTTTTTTGGTTTTGAAACATTGATGCAAGTTACTTTACTTTGATACACAACTCTTGTGTGATCAACTAACATTCCTTGTGGGATTCAACCTTGATACTCATCGGGTATATTTATTTTGTCAACGACCGTTTCCTCTCTCATAAAGAGGAGTGAATTTGGATGTTATAAAAAATGGTGCCATTGTCGAGGAATTGAGTTGTGATAGCCAATAGTTATTGATTGATTCAAACTTGTTTCGCATTTTGTTTTACATCCTGTTTTGTTTTTATTCTTGTTTATTTGTATTTGTATTATGGCATAGTGGAATAAAAGGAGGTTTGTTGGTTGCAACCCTTATTGTAATGACCCATGTCCCTATTGTGGAGGACTACACCTTTGCCAAGATTGCAAATATGCCCTTTGAAGAGAGATAAGTGGACCTTCTTTCTCCTATGATGGGTATAGATGCACATTATGTGGTGGTCATGGTAGACTTTGGGGTGGATGCCCAAATGAGTTCACTTCTCATTATAGTGGCTATGATAGAAGTTGTTCTGTTGAGCTTGATAGAAACGAATCCATGGCATGTGAGGGAAGAAGCAATACATGTGGGCTCATGGAATCCATGTGTCATGCCCCACCTTGAGAGGCATGACGGGCACCTGGTGCCCTATTAGGACCTGGACTGCTGGACTGGCTGAGCCCGAGCACTCCTAGTGCAAGGCTGGCTCTAAATCCTGGATTCAAGAAAACGATGGGCTATACAATGGTTGTAAATACAGCCTCCGGCCGACAAGGCCTATAGTCACCTGTCAGAAACATATACAGCTAACTAGAACCACTGGCTATCAGGAATCCTATGTGGGCGAACAAGGCCACTTTGCTTACTAGTTGTATATGAGGGATGAAAATAAGTATCAAATTACTACGTGACCGAAAAGGTCACCACTACTGACTGAATAAGGCCCCACACGACCGCTATATACAAGCTAAAACATACACCCGACCCCACACAAATGGTACAACGAACCACAGGGAAAATTATACAATCTACAAGCCTCTAAGAATAGCAAGATGGTCGGACAGGGCCCCGGCCTACCCATATTGTACAAACAAAAAGAGAAGTAAACCTTTTAACTGCCAAGCTCCGGATGATAGGTGCTGGAGACTCTGTAGCGCTGGCTGGAACTACGAGGGATCTGCTCCTCATTTATGTGTACCTGCAAGTAAGTAATGCAGCACCCCAAAACGGGCGTTAGTACCGCTGGTACTGAGTATGCAAAGAAACAACTAGAAAATAACTGAAAACAAGCAATATAACTGATAGAACTGAAGTAGAAAGAAATAGACTGTAACTGACTGAAAGTATGAATTTAAGACTGTCCTCAACTATACCAAGAATGGAGTAGGGTCGTACCTGGAAACGTGGCATTCTACTATCTATCTACTCATAACTAACCTAACATAGCATAACATAGCATAACGTAACACACATAAACCTTACCTGGCCCCCATAAGCTGGAAGGTACAACCAACACGCAATCTATACCCCTACCCTGGTCATCCCATCTCCCCTGGAAACTATAAGCACCCTGCCGGTCCCCTAGATATGCACTTGGGCCCGCTGAGCCCCTGACTATAACTTTACTTGAGTGCGGAGGACTCCTGCAATCAACACCTCGGGCATACCCGCTCGACGGGGGTGTATAAAAGCAGACCAAGGCAAAATATAGGGAAACTGGCCACCCATCTTCGTCCCTAGGGGGACGACATGCCACTCCATAGAGCGACGTATCCTCGCCCTCTGGTGGACGAGTCGATACAACTATTAACCCTGGGACGGTCATGGAGGTTAGGTAATCCAACCCAAAACAATACAATAAAGTCTCAGCTACTAATAATAATTGCACACGATAGGTGTCGGAACTAATGATGGTGACATATATATTCACAATACATGCTGGAACTGGTAATAATACACATATACTTTCTGTTGTACTATGTTGAGTTGGATATTGAAAAACGATATAATGTTTCTGGAATAATCTGCTAAAAATCATGCGGTTTAACTAAGTATCGTGGAAAACATGATTTACTATTGCTAATGTGCTTTCTAAATTTCATATTGATATACTACACTATCTCCGAAATATTCTATTGGAATTTATACTATGTTACCAATTTTCACACTAGACATGAGATAATGTTCCTGACATGCTTACTAAAATTCATACTAAACATAACATGCGGCAGTTGAAACATTCTACCGTACGTTGTACTATTTTACTATACTAGAAGTTAGTAACTTGCTGAAAGAAACTGGCTTTACATACCTTGCCTGTTAACTTTCTGAGTATCTGGCTAACTTGGCTAATTTTCAGCTATTTCTCCCAACTGTAATCATATCCACGAAGGAAAAGAATCAATTCTATTATCATTAAAAAGAAACCATATTTACAATATACACTCACTGCCTATTCTTTGACTTATCGAATATCGGCCGAAAACACGCTATTTCTCAGAAGTCCAGAAGAGAGAAATACTCATGTTAATGCTAGGAGTGTATTAATACTAGTTTGGAGTAATTCCACTTACCTTGACTTGGTGGGTCGCCGCTTTGTGCGAACGATTCCTATGAAACTAACTCCGCGGGAATGTTCTCTACAGCTTTATACTTCGGTATCCGAAGTTAATTTGAGTTTGGACGGCATTTGACGGCATAATCTGATGAATTTTTATCAAAACACTTCGTCCCTTACTGTTGCTGGTCGCTTTCTGGAAATAAAATGTTGAGAAATGAAATTAAAAATGAAGTTGGGCTTTATATCGTGGACACCTGAACCTCACCTCCGTGGCACGTTGGCCATCACGGAGGTGAGCCCTCCGTGGCACATTGGCCATCGCGGAGGGGGTCTGCCCAGCCTCCTCTTGCGATGTTTCAATGTGGTGCTTGTCCAGTTATCCCCCGGGCCTTTTTAGCATGTATGGCATTCTAAAACTCTTAACCAACATGCGAATAGGCCAT
The DNA here is from genome assembly GCA_035772735.1 of Datura wrightii. Taxonomy (NCBI): domain Eukaryota; kingdom Viridiplantae; phylum Streptophyta; class Magnoliopsida; order Solanales; family Solanaceae; genus Datura; species Datura wrightii. Next base: position 112,872,425 of record JASDFA010000010.1, on the reverse strand, counting down.
CTAAACGTCAAGAATTTACGGGGTATAACATCCTCCCCCCCTTAAGAACATTCATCCTCGAATGTAAACTTCTGCTCGCAGGAATTTCTAACTTTGTTGACCTATTCTAGAAAAATTTTGGTAGAGTTTCCCCTGTAATATGGACCATCTCAAAGATCCTGAAATAAAGAAAAGTCCAATACAAGTACTCCATATATTACTATAGCATTCTTACATAATAAACTGAAGTCAATATCTCACTTATATACATGAATATAAAGCAACTCATAAAACAGCAATATCAACATACCCCTGGCTGGCTAAGTCTGAAATAACTGGGGATATCTGGCTTTCATATCTTCTTCTGCCTCCCAAGTTATTTCCTCTCGGTTTCGGTTACGCCATAATACTTTGACTGAAGCCACATCTTTAGTTCTCAATCTATGAATTTGTCGGTCTAGGATGACTACTGGAACTTCTTCATAGGCCAACTCTTCGGTAACCTGAACATCTTGGATTGGAACGATTCGGGAAGGATCCCCTATACACTTCCTCTGGATGGACACGTGGAAAACTGGGTGAACAGACTCAAACTCTGAAGGTAAGTCCAACTCATATGCCACTTGGCTTATTCTTCGGCGGATCTGATAAGGCCCAACAAACCTCGGGCTGAGCTTGCCTTTCTTGCCGAATCTCATCACCCCTTTCATTGGAAAAACTTTTAAGAATACCCATTCATTCACATTGAATTCCAAGTTCCTGCGCCGCACATCAGCATACGATTTTTGGTGGCTCTGAGCAATCAGTAGGCGTTCTCTAATAAGTTTTACTTTTTCCTCTGACTGATGAATGATATCCGACCCAATCAGCACTGATTCTCCTACTTAAAACCAGCCAATCGGCGAACTTCCACCCATATAATGCCTCATAAGGCGCCATCTGAATAGCTGAATGGTAACTGTTATTATAAGCGAATTCAATAAGTGGTAAGTGCTCGTCCCGGCTACCTCCAAAGTATAACACACACGCTCGAAACATATCCTCGAGCGTTTGAATAGTGCATTCTGCCTGCCCATCCGTCTGCGGATGAAAAGTTGTGCTCAAGTTAACTTGCATCCCCAAGCCTCTCTGAAACGACTGCCAAAATTTAGTTGTAAATTGCGCCCCTCTGTCAGAGATAATGGACACTGGAACCCCATGCAACCTGACTATTTCTTTGATGTATAGCTTTGCATAATCTTCGACAAAAAAGGTAGCCCTTACTGGCAGAAATGAGCTGATTTTGTCAGTCTGTCAACAATTACCCAAATCGAGTCATATCTACGCCTGGTGCGGGGTAATCCTGCTTCAAAATCCATGTTTACTGTTTCCCATTTCCATAGAGGCACAGCTATATCCTGAGTCAGTCCGCCTGGTTTCTGATGCTTGGCTTTTACCTGCTGGCAGTTAGGGCATTAAGCTACAAATTCTGCTATTCCCTTCTTCATTCCTGGCCACCAATAAATCTCTTTCACATCATGGTACATTTTGATCAAACCTGGATGGAGAGAATAATGGGCATAATGCACCTCGCCCATAATCTGTTAGCGAAGACCTGCAACATCTGGAACACAAAGGCGGTCTTTATACCTCAGTACTCCATCCTCGGCTATTTGAAAATCTGCCATCTCTCCCCGCTGAACTCTGCTTTTGAGCTGAACCAGGATAGGATCTTCGTACTACCGTTTCTTTACTTCCACAACTAAAGACGACACTATGGTATTTTGGATTACCGCTTTCTTGTCTTTTGTTTCTACTACACGGACAGCTAAGTTGGCTAGCTGATGCAACTCTCGGGGCAATTCCCACTGCTTAGGCTGCAAGTGTGCTAAACTTCCCATAGATTTATGGCTGAGGGCATCTGCTACCACAATTTCTTTCCCTAGGTGATACAGAATATTTACATATAATCTTTCAACAGCTCTAACCAGCGATGCTACTGCAAATTCAATTCTCTCTTGGTGAAGATATACTGTAGGCTCTTATGATCAGTGAAAATATCCCCACAGACGCCATACAAGTAATGTCTCCATATCTTCAGGGCGTGAATCACTGCAGCTAATTCCAGGTCATGGGTAGGATAATTCTTTTCATGTTTCCTCAGCTGGCTGGAAGCATAAGCTATTACTTTACCATGATGCATCAACACACATCCTGACCCAACACCCAAAGCGTCACAATAGATTGCATAACCCTCTGCACCTTCTGGCAATGCTAACATTGGGGCTGATTTTAACCTATCCTTCAACTCCTGGAAGCTCTGCTCGCACGCCTCATTCCACTGAAATTTTACTTCCTTCTGCGTCAGTTTGGGTAGAGGTGCTGCTAAGGTGGAGAATCCTTCAACAAATCTACTCTAGTACCCTGCTAATCCCAGAAAACTGCCTGCCTCGGTCGGAGTGGTAGGTCTGGGACATGTTTTGACTGCCTCTATTTTCTTCCTGTATACCTATATACCAGCATCCGACACGTCCCAAGAAAGCTACTGAATTTAGCCATAATTCACATTTAGAGAACTTGGCATACAGCTGACGTTCCCTGAGAATATGGAGCACTGTCCATAAATGAGCCTGGTGATCTGCCTCTGAGAGAGAATACACTAGAATATCTTCAATAAACACTATCACGAACAGGTCCAGGTACTGCCTGAAGATGCTGTTCATCAGGTCCATGAACACTGCTGGGGCATTTATCAGCCCTAAGGACATGACTAGGAATTCAAAATGGCCGTATCTGGTCCTGAAAGCAGTCTTTGGAATGTCTTTTTCACGAACTCGAACTTGATGATATCTGGACCTTAAGTCAATCTTGGAAAAGCATCTAGCTCCCTGTAACTGATCGAACAAATCATCTATCCTGGGAAGCGGGTACTTATTCTTGACTGTAACTTTATTCAGCTGATGATAGTCTATGCACATGTGGAGGGAACCATCCTTCTTTCTCACAAACAGAACTGGCGTACCCCACGGTGAAGTACTCAGCCAGATAAAGCCCTTGTCTAACAAATCCTTCAACTTCTCCTTTAGTTCTCCGAGTTCAGTAGGAGCCATGCGATATGGGGGAATTGATATAGGCTGAGTGTCTGGTAACAAATCAATTGCAAAATCTATTTCCCTTTCTGGGGGAATACCAGGTAACTCAGTTGGAAATACATCTGGGAATTCATTCAGCACTAGACAGACTGGAGAGTTGGAGGCTCTTCTCGAACATCCTGAACTTTGACAATGGGGTAAATGCACCCCTTGGTTATCAACTTTCTCGCCTGAAGATAGGAAATAAACCTACCTTTTGGCGTAATTGTACTCCTCTTCCACTCTCGTACTACCTCCCCTAGAAAGTGGAATCGAGCTGTCTTGGTCCAGTATTCTACATTTGCATAGCACAGAGCCAACCAATCCATACCCATAATGGCGTCGAAATCAACCATCTCAAACTATACTAAAACCTCTACTGTACACCCTCGATAAACCCTTCTAGCTATAATAGAGTCGCCGACAGGTGTAGAAACTGAAAAAGGTTGTGAAGCAATTCCGGCACAATACTGAACTTTCGAGCCACTAATGGAGTAACATAGGACAATGTAGATCCCTAATCTATCAATACATAAGAAGGGTAAGAGAAAATAGTCATCATACCTATCACAACATCAGGTGACGCTTCTGAATCCTGCCTCCCTGGTAAAGCATATGTGCAGCTTGGACCCACACCAACACTAGAGGCCCCTGATCTGCCCTGGCCTCTGCCTGCTGAAACTGAGCTGCGCCCTGCCGAGGATGCTGAAGATCGTGACCCTGTAGATGCCCTGTCCTGTGTATCCCGGTCATCCTGACCTCTGGATGGACAATCTCTCATCAGATGACCCTCTTGGCCACAAATATAACATCCGGTGGAACTGTATCTGCATGCTCCAGAATGGCGTCGACTGCATATAGGGAAAAGTGGTAGGGTATACGTACTTTTCTCCGCCCTCCTCTGTAGTGGTGAATCTGCGGTCTGTGAGCCTCCGCCGGTCTGTGACTGCCCCCTGCGACTAAATATGCCCTTCTGCGACTGTGGTGGAGGCAGGGGTTTGGGCGGCCTATTTGACAATCGTGGCCTGGGTCCTCCCCGGACCTCCCTCTGTAACTCGACTGGCCTATCCCTACGGCGCTGTTCGCCCTGGCCTCTGCCTGCTGAAACTGAGCTGCGCCCTGCCGAGGATGCTGAAGCTCGTGACCCTGTAGATGCCCTGTCCTGTGTATCCCGGTCATCCTGACCTCTGGATGGACAATCTCTCATCAGATGACCCTCTTGGCCATAAATATAACATCCGGTGGAACCATATCTGCATGCTCCAGAATGGCGTCGACTGCATATAGGGAAAAGTGGTAGGGTATACGTACTTTTCTCTGCCCTCCTCTGTAGTGGTGAATCTGCGGTATGTGAGCCTCCGTCGGTCTCTGACTGCCCCCTGCGACTAAATATGCCCTTCTGCGGCTGTGGTGGAGGCAGGGGTTTGGGTGGCCTATTTGACAATCGTGGCCTGGGTCCTCCCCGGACCTCCCTCTGTAACTAGACTGGCCTATCCCTACGGCGCTGTTCCTGACTGGTCCTCCTGATCTCCCGCTGCCGCTGCCTAATGCCCTCAATATTCTAAGTGAATGCCTGAACTCGGGCAATATCCATGTCCTCTTGCAGAGTAGCCGTAATACAAGTCTCAACATACTCTAGATTCAACCCCATGATGAAGCGGTGTACTCTGGACTCCATGGTATACACAAAGGCTGGTGCATACCGGGCCAAAGAATCAAACCGCAAGGCGTATTCTCGAACACTCATGGCCCCCTACTCCAAATGTAAAAACTGATCCACCCGGGCCTGTCGAATCTCCCATGGTAAATAGTGATCCATAAAACCTCCTGAGAAGCTGGACCAGGTCGGAGGGGAAACGTCTCTCCCTCAGAACCTTTCCCAGCTTTCATACCACAACACGGCGATGTCCCGTAACCAAAATGCTGCCAATTCAACCGATTCTGTAGGCATAGCATGCATAACCCTAAAAATTCTCTGCATCTGGTCTAGAAAATCCTGAGGGTCCTCTGTCCGGTCCGTACCTATAAACTGTGGGGGAGTCAGAGCCAAAAATTCCCGGACCCTTAAACTACCGGGCCCTCCTGACGACTCTACAACTGTAGACGGCATCGGCTGACGCTAAGCAGCCATCATTTGTGCTAACATGACTACTACACTCATGACCTCCTGGTCGGAAGGTATCGGTATAGGGACTGCTGGAGGTGGTGTTGCCCCAAGTTGCTCCTGATATGGTGGAGACTGTTGAGAAGGTTGGGACGATGCCTCTGTATCGCCTTCTGATCGGGCTGATTCTAAACGAGGGAGAGGCATCCTGCTGGTGCCTTCCTCTACTGCGATGTCCAATCTTCGGCCTGTGATAGGATGTCGTTGGTCTGACATTTTATTTATAACCAAAGAATATAGTAAGCTCTAGGGTCTCAAACATACACTGTACCGCTCTACAGCATGACGGAATAAGAATAAAAAGCAACCATCCTATTATGCCTTGCAGCCTCCTGCCTATAGTATGTGGTGCACAACACATCCATAGGCAAGACTCTACTTAGCACGGTTTGCAGACTCCCTGGGATACGACCTGCTCTGATACCAAGTTTGTCATGCCCCACCTTGGGAGGCATGACGGGCACCTGGTGCCCTACTAGGACCTGGACTGCTGGACTGGCTGAGCCCGAGCACTCCTAGTGCAAGGCTGGCTCTAAATCCTAGATTCAAGAAAATGATGGGCTATATAACGGCTGTAAATACAGTCTCCGACCGACAAGGCCTATAGTCACCTGTCAGAAACATATACAGCTAACTAGAACCACTGACTACCAAGGATCCTATGCGGGGCAACAAGGCCACCATGCTTACTAGTTGTATCTGAGGGATGAAAACAAGCATCAAATTACTATGTGACCGACAAGGTCACCACTACCGACTGAATAAGGCCCCACATGGCTGCTATATACAAGCTAAAACATACACCCGACCCCACACGATCGGTACAACAAACCACGAGGAAAAATATACAATCTGCAAGACTCTAAGAATAGCAAGATGGTCGGGACAGGGCCCCGGCCTACCCATACTGTACAAATAAAAAGAGAAGTAATCCTTTTAATTGCCAAGCTTTGGATGACAGGAGTTGGAGACTCTGTAGCGCTGGCTGGAACTACGAGGGATCTGCTCCTCATCGATGTGTACCTCCAAGCAAGTAATGCAGCGCCCCAAAAAGGGCGTTAGTACCTCTGGTACTGAGTATGCAAAGCAACAGCTGGAAAATAACTGAAAACAAGCAATATAACTTATAGAACTGAAGTAGAAAGAAATAGACTGTAACTGACTGAAAGTATGAATTTAAGACTGTCCTCAACTATACCAAGAACGGAGTAGGGTCGTACCTCGAAACGTGGCATTCTACTATCTATCTACTCATAACTAACCTAACATAGCATAACATAGCATAACATAGCACACATAAACCTTACCTGGCCCCTATACGCCGGAAGGTACAACCAACATGCAATCTATACCCCTACCCCGGTCATCCCATCTCCCTTGGCAACTATAAGCACCCTGCCGGTCCCTTTGGTATGCACTTGGGCCCGTTGAGCCCCTGACTATAACTTTACCTGAGTGTAGAGGACTCCTAGAATCAACACCCCGGGCGTACCCGCTCGACAAGGGTGTATAAAAGCCAACCAAGGCAAAATATGAGGAAATTGGCATCCCATCTTCGTCCCTAGGGGGACGGCATGCCACTTCGTAGAGCGATGTATCCTCACCCTTTGGAGGACGAGTCGATATAGCTATTAACCCTGGGGCAGTCATGGAGGCTAGGTAATCCAACCCAAAACAATACAATAAAGTCTCAGCTAATAATAATAATTGCACACGATACGTGTCAGAACTAATGATGGTGATATATATATTCACAATACATTCTGGAACTGGTAATAATACACATATACTTTCTGTCGTACTGTGTTGAGTCGGATACTGAAACAAGATATAATGTTTCTGGAATAATCCGTTGAAAATCATGCGGTTTAACTAAGTATCGTGGAAAACATGATTTACTATTGCTAATGTGCTTTCTAAATTTCATATTGATATACTACACTGTCTCTGAAATATTCTATTGGAATTTATACTATGTTACCAATTTTCACACTAGACGTGATATAATGTTCCTAACATGCTTACTAAAATTCATACTAAACAAAACATGCGGCATTTGTAACATTCTACCGGAAGTTATACTATTTTACTTTACCAGAAGTTACTAACTTGCCGAAAGAAACTGGCTTTACATACTTTGCCTATTAACTTTCTGAGTATCTGGCGTAACTCGGCTAATTTTTAGCTATTTCTCCCAATTGTAATCATATCCACGAAGGAAAAGAATCAATTCTATTATTATTAAAAAGAAACCATATTTACAATATACACTCACTGCCTATTCTTCGACTTATCGAAGAACGGCCGAAAACTCGCTATTTCTCGGAAGTCTAGAAGAGAGAAATACTCACTTAATGCTAGGAGTGTATTAATACTAGTTTGGAGTAATTCCACTTACCTTGACTTGGTTGGTCACCTCTTCGCTGGACGATTCCTGCGAAACTAACTCCGCAGGAATGTTCTCTATAGCTTTATACTTCGGTATCCGAAGTTAATTTGTGTTTGGACGGCGTTTGACGGCGTAATCGGATGAATTTTTATCAAAACCCTTTGTCCCTTACTGTTGCTGGTCGCTTTCTGGAAATAAAATGTTGAGAAATGAAATTAAAAATGAAATGGGGCTTTATATAGTGGAGGCTTGAACCTCACCTCCATGGCACATTGGCCATCGCAGAGGTGAGCCCTCCGTGGCACGTTGGCCATCACGGAGGGGGTCTTCCCAGCCTCCTCTTGTGATGTTTCAACGTGGTGCTTGTCCGGTCTTCCCCCGGGCCTTTTTTAGCATGTATGGCATTCTAAAACTCTTAACTAACATGCGAATAGGCCATCTAAATGTCAAGAATTTACGGGGTATAACACCATGCTCCAAGCGTTTAATGTGGAAAAGGATGTCAACCCCTCAATGCTCATGGAATCATTAACTCCTCCAAAAGAAAGATATAGTTCTCTAAAAGAAGAGGTGGAGAAGACATTGAGAAGCATAACGAGAAGAAGTGAACAATGGGGCATAACTCAATTTGACTCATGGGAGGAAGTGCAACACGATGATGAAGAAGGAGTCAATGCGAACTTTGAAGAGGGCATAGCGGTTTGCCAACCAACCAACCTTACAATAATGCAAGATGCAAAAGTTGAAAAAGTGACACTAGAGTCTCCAAGTGACATCCAACAAATCATGCTTAAGGACTCTAGTATACTTGAGAAATAGGATGACAAGCAAGAAGCATGCTTGAGAAGGAAGCAACTTAAATTGCCCACCTAACATTTTTCATCATTGAACATGGTTGATGAAACGGAGACTGAGGAAACTAAGTTGATGGAGGAAGTTGTGGAGGAATATCATGGTGGCTTCATCTTAAAGTATGCCATGCCAACAAGGTCAAAGCACATCCATCCTTTAAGGGCCAAGATATACAAGAGGAAACATCCATTTCTTGGTACCTTGACTTTTACACCACCACCCCTCAAGAAAAATAGAAGAATGGAAAAGAAACTAGGGGTGTGATTAAAAAACTCAAAGTGGAGAGAAAAGTGGTGAAAGTTGAAGTCATAGAGCCACGACGTTAACTAAGGTGCTTCTTGGGAGGCAACCTAAGTGCTTTTACATTTGTTTTTATTTTTTCTTTGTTTTATTTTACTTTTAATTTGTGTTTTCTTTGATCGTACAGGGGTGGAATAGGTTTGGAATGTGATAATAAGTAGAAGAAAAAAAATTGAGCAACCAACGCTAGACCGGCGAAACACATGTTCTAATGCACAAACCGCAGATCAAGCGCATATGCCAATTAGAATGCTTGGAAGAAAAAATGCTTAACATTGGCACATCTATGTTGGACCTGTGAAAGACCGAGCTAAAGGCACGAAATATTTGGCAACCGCCGGTTACGGGAAGAATTCCTGGAAAGAGGAGGTTCTGAAGAGGTGGCTCTACATTGCACACAGTTCCAATGTAGATGCATCCATCGTACGAGGGAGTTCTTTCACCAATTTCTTCCTTATTTTGTTTAACCTTATGCATCGAGGACAATGCTTTCTTTGTGTTAAGGGGTGAAGTCTGAGTAACCACTTGTAAAGTGATGCGCAATATGGCCCTATGATAGATTGGGTGACGTAATTCTATGGGAAAATCGTCATTACTTGCCAGTTAGTATTGCCTTTGTAGATAGTTGTTTTTGAATATATTCTAAGGGTTTTATTTATACTACAGTTCTTTCCCAATGAGTGATTTCTTTTTTTTTATTATCGAACTGGGTGACATTTCTCAATGATAGATTGAGAGACGACTTTCTTAAAGGAAAATGTCAAGTCTAGAGACTTTTTGAGTCTTTTGTGCACTTGTTTGAAGAGGTACAACCAAAACATTCATGCTTGGCATTGTGCATGAGTTTTGAAAAGAAAAGAGGGGCACTTAAATTTTAAAATATGCACCCTCTTGTCATGGATTATACATTCCTTGCTTGGCTTTTTGATTTGTAAACTAGCTTTTCTAAAGTCATTATGTTAATATGATGAAGAAAGTATGTAAATTCCTTGGATTGTGATGCCTTGTATGGTTAGTCTTTTGGCCAATTCTTGTGTATGCATAATTGTCAGGAACTTTCCTTTTGTGTGATTCAAGGAGAAATGTTAGATGGAGATGCACTTAGAACATGATCTTAGGCTTTTTTTTTGATAGCCACTTCAACAAAAATGACCTCCTTGAACATTTTCCTTTGCTATCAAATATTGAGCCTTTGAACCTTTTTCTTGGAACTCGTATTACAAGCCTAATGACCATTTTTAATCTTCCTCTTTGGAACCCATTCTCCTAATTACTAGTGATGAAAGAATGAAAAATAGGGCTTAAAGCCCAAGACATGGGGAGATATAAGGAAATAATATGAAATGAGGCCAAAGCCTAAGTTTGGGGGTTTTCAACAGAAGGGAGAAACATGAGAGCGTCAATGTGAGATAGCACCAAAATTGTGATGAAATAAATGAAATGATGGGTTGAGAAACCTTGAGTCATCAAAAGAGAAAGAATGACTAAAAGGTGCTATATCTTATTTTGATAAGGCTAAATGTGAAATTCATGGTTGTTATAAGGGTGGCTCTTGCTAAACGAAGGATAAAGATGAAAAACAAGGAGAGATAAGGTGGGGTGATCTCAATAGTGTGATGGGATGTTAAGCTTGTTCACAAAAAGGAATTAAGGAGGTTCTAGTCACTAAAGCTAAATATTTGCCCAATCCTTACCCCTAACCTTCATGATACCTCACAAGTCCTTAGTGATTTTAAGTGTGACAACTCTACATTAGTGGTGAGTTACATGAAGGGCAAGCCTGTGGTCAATTTGCATGCACTTGAATTTCTTTGTGAGAGTGAGTGACAAACTTGGTATCAGAGCAGTTCGTGTCCCAGAGAGTCTGCAAGCCGTGCTAAGTAGAGTCTTGTCTATGGATGTGTTGTGCACCACATACTATAGGCAGGAGGCTGCGAGGCATGTTAGGATTGTCACTCTTCTTTCTTATTCAGTCGTGCTATAGAGCGGTACAGTATAGAGTTGACATTTGAAACTCACCACCCTCTTTGCTTACAGATATTATGGCAGACCAGTGGCACCCAGCTACAGGTAGGAGATTGGATACAGCAGCGGGCGAAGGCACCAGCAGGATGCCTCAGTTACAGCCAGATTCCGCCCGATCTGAGAGCAATACGGAGGCGTCATCTCGGCCCTCCCAGCAGTCTCCGCCTCGCCAGACACCATTTGAGGCAGCACCGCCTCCCACAACTCCTGCACCCACTTCATCTAATCAGGAGCTACGTAGTGCGGTGGTTATGTTGACTCAGATGCTAGCTGCTCAGCGTCAGCCAGCACCATCTACAGCAGCAGAATCCCTAGGTGGGCCAGGTAGTTCCAGGGTTAGAGAATTCTTGTCGTTGGGACCCCCTCAGTTTACTGGATCGGATTTAGCGGAGGACCCTCAGGACTTTTTGGACCAGATGCAGAGGATCTTTAAAGTCATGCACGTAACCCCAGCAGAATCAGTTGAGTTAGCAGTGTTTCGGTTAAGGGATATTGCTGTTTTGTGGTACGAAAGTTGGGAGAGGTCTCGGGGAAGAGATGCAGCCCCTCCTACTTGGTCCAACTTTTCAGAGGCCTTCCTGGACCATTATTTACCCCGGGAGGTCAGACAGGCCCGGATGGACCAGTTCTTACATTTAGAGTAGGGGGCTAGGAGCGTTCGTGAATATTCCTTACAATTCGACTCCTTAGCCCGCTATGCTCCAGCATTTGTGGACACCATGTCATCCAGAGTCCACCGCTTTATTATGGGCCTGAATCCAGAGTACATAGAGACGTGCATGACAGCTACTTTGAGAGAGGACATGGACATAGCCAGGGTACAGGCCTTCGCACAGACAATTGAGGGCCTGAGGCAGCGACAACGGGGTGACAGATAGGCGACTTCAGAGTAGCGCCGTAGGAGCAGACCCGCTGAGATTCAGAGGGAAATTCCTAGGGGGCCGAGACCACGGTTTTCAGATAGGCCACCCAGATCTTTACCACCGGTACAGCAGCAGAGGGGCAGGTTTATTCACCGGAGTCAGTCGGAGTCGGGTAGCAGTTCACGGACATTAGCCTCACCTCAGCAGCGGAGGGTAGAACAGAGTAGATTTGTATCCACCCCTTGTCCTATATGCCACCGACTACATTCTGGAGCCTGCAGGCAAGGCTTCCCAGGGTGTTATTACTGCGGACAGGAAGGGCATTTAATGAGGGATTGTCCATCCAGGGGACAGGGTAGTCAGGATGATCTGGATAGAGCGTCAGCAGGGCCACGAGTTCCAGCAGCCTCAGCAGGGCGCAGACCCTCAGGTTCAGGAAATAGGGGCCGAGGTAGACCAGGAGCCTCTGGCTCAGGTGCAAGCCCCAGCCGTACCTATGCATTACTAGGGAGGCAGGATTCAGAGGCATCTCCCGATGTGGTCACAGGTATATTGATTATCTGCTCATATCCTGTTTATGTATTGATTGATCCAGGGTCTACCTTGTCATATATTACACCATTTGTTGCCCAGAAGTTGGGTATCGACCCAGAATTGCTTCAGCAGCCCTTTTCAGTGCTTACACCGGTCGGTGACTCGATTACAGCTAAAAGAGTTTACCAAGGGTGTACGGTAGAGGTTGCTGATCGCCAGACCACAGTAGACTTAATAGAACTTGAGATGGTCGACTTCGATGCCATTGTGGGTATGGACTGGTTAGTGCCATGCTATGCCAACTTAGAATGCTGGACCAAGACGGTCCGATTTCACTTTCCGGGGGAAGCAGTGCGAGAGTGGAAAGGGAGTACACCTACGCTGAAAGGTAGGTTTATTTCCTACCTTAAGGCAAGAAAATTAATAGCAAAGGGATGTATTTACCACCTAGTTAGAGTCCAGGACGTTCGGGTGGAACCTCCGACTTTTCAGTCTGTTCCAGTGGTCAATGAATTCCCTGACGTATTTTCGGATGAGTTGCCTGGTATCCTTCCCGAAAGGGAGATAGATTTTGCGATTGACTTGGTGCCAGGGACTCAACCTATATCCATTCCCCCATATTGCATGGCACCAGCTGAGCTTAGAGAGTTGAAAGAACAGTTAAAAGATTTGCTCGACAAAGGTTTTATCAGGCCTAGTACTTCCCCGTGGGGTGCGCCAGTTCTGTTTGTAAGAAAGAAAGATGGCTCACTCCGTATGTGTGTGGACTACCGGCAGCTGAATAAGGTAACGGTTAAAAACAAATACCCGCTCCCGAGAATAGATGATTCATTTGACCAGTTGCAGGGGGCCAAATGTTTCTCTAAGATAGATCTGAGGTCCGGATACCACCAGGTCCGGGTTCGGGAGTGGGACATTCCAAAGACTGCTTTCAGGACCAGGTATGGTCACTTTGAATTCCTAGTTATGTCTTTCGGGCTGACGAATGCTCCCTCAGTGTTTATGGACCTGATGAACAACATATTCAGACCGTATTTGGATCTGTTCGTGATAGTATTTATCGATGATATTCTGGTATATTCTCATTCAGAGATAGATCACCAGAACCATTTACGAACAGTACTCCAGATCCTTAGAGAACGTCAGTTGTACGCTAAGTTCTCTAAGTGTAAGTTCTGGCTGAACTCAGTTGCCTTTTTGGGGCATATCTTGTCAGATGCTGGTATACAGGTAGACACACAGAAAATAGAGGCGGTCAAGACATGGCCCAGACCTACCACTCCGACCGAGGTCCGCAGTTTCTTGGGTTTAGCATGATATTATCGGAGATTTGTTGAAGGATTCTCCACTATAGCAGCACCTCTGACAAAGCTAACACAGAAAGCAGCGAAATTTTAGTGGACGGAGGCCTGCGAGCAGAGTTTTCAAGAATTGAAAGGCAGATTGACCTCCGCCCCAGTACTAGTATTGCCAGAGGGAACAGATGGGTATGTGGTGTATTGCGACGCTTCAGGTTTGGGACTGGGTTGTGTGTTAATGTAACATGGTAAGGTGATTGCTTATGCTTCCAGACAGTTGAGGAAACACGAAAAGAACTATCCGACCCATGACCTGGAACTGGCTGCAGTGATCCACGCTCTGAAAATTTGGAGGCATTATCTGTATGGCGACATTATAAGGAAACAGCAGCTATTTGACAAGCAATTTACGATGAAAAATATACCTCCAACTCCACAAACAAGTACATACAAAGAAAGAGACTATGATGTAAATATTCTCTATCACCCAGGAAAAGCTAATGTAGTAGCAGATGCCCTGAGCCGTAAGTCAATGGGGAGTTTGGCGTATTTGCGGCCCGAGAAGCGGGAATTAGCCAAGGAAATTCATCAACTAGCTGGTTTAGCCGTTCGAGTAGTGGAGACAGAAAATAACAAAGCGTTAATTCAAAATTCTGCCGAGTCAGATTTCCAAGTGACTGAAAATGAAGTACTACATTGTAAGGGCCGTCTATGTGTCCTGAATGTTTCAAGGCTTCGCCAGCAGATCATGCATGAGGTACATTACGCTCGTTATTCCCTCCATCCAGGAGCAACGAAAATGTACCACGATATCAGAGACATCTTCTGGTGGCCAGGTATGAAATCTGAAATAGTTGAATTTGTATCTAGATGTCCTAACTGCCAGCAGGTGAAAGCGGAGCACCAGAAACCGGGCGGTCTGACGCAGGATATAACTGTGCCTATGTGGAAATGGGAAGCGATAAATATAGATTTTGTAATAGGATTACCCCGTACCAGACGCAGAAATGATTCTATTTGGGTAATAGTTGACAGGCTGACAAAATCAGCTCATTTCCTGCCAGTGAAGGCTACCTTCTCAGCCAAGGATTATGCTGAGTTATACATCAGAGAAATAGTTAGACTACATGGAGTGCCGGTATCTACTATTTCAGATAGGGGAGCACAATTCACAGCTAGATTTTGGCAGTTGTTCTAGAGGGGTTTGGGAACGCAGATCAATTTGAGCACAGCATTCCACCCCCAGACAGATGGGCAGGCTGAGCGGACTATCCAAACGCTCGAAGACATGCTACGAGCGTGTGTGCTAGATTTTGGGGGTAGCTGGGATGAGCATCTTTCGTTGATTGAATTTTCCTACAATAATAGCTATCATTCAGCCATCCAGATGGCGCCTTTCGAGGCATTATACGGGTGAAAATGCAGATCGCTGATTGGTTGGTTTGAAGCGGGGGAATCAACGTTGATTGGGCCAGACATCATTCAACATTCAGAGGAGAAGGTAAAGCTTATCATAGAACACCTGCTGACTGCTCAGAGCCGCCAAAAGTCGTATGCAGATATGCGGCATAGAAATTTAGAATTTGCGGTAAATGACTGGGTATACCTGAAGGTGTCTCCGATGAAAGGGGTGATGAGATTTGGCAAGAAAGGCAAGCTTAGCCCGAGATTCAGTGGGCCATATCAGATTCGGCGGAAAATAGGCCGAGTTGCATACGAATTGAACTTGCCTCCGGAGTTAGCATTTTTTCACCCAGTATTCCATGTATCTATGTTGAGGAAGTTCGTAGGAGACCCTTCCACAGTTGTTCCAGTTCAGGATGTCCAGGTGATCTTGGGCAGATGTATATGCCCAAGTGATACTCAAACGTATCATTTTTACCTTGTTTGTTGTGCAATGTGTATAAAATATCATGTATTTGGTAATAAAATGCGAATTTATACTAACCAACATGATTAGCATTTGTTTTGCAGGATAATGTGATTTTTAAGAGCTAAAATGCGTGTTGGAACTATGTCGGAGTTGGACTTGGATGCGAGCGTGGAAAAGACCTCGGATGGCACATTTTACAGTGGCTCCGCGATGGAGCCGTGCCACGCTGCCATCGCGGTAGCACACTGCCTGGGCAGAAATAAAAGTGGCAATTTCCAGTGTGCCTGCGCGTCAGCTCCGTGGCACGGAGATAGGCCTCCGCGATGGCCTCCGTGCCACGTTGAGGCTAATTATCCGGACCATGCAATTTCCAGAGAGGGTCCGCGTCCACGCCGTGTCATGGAGGCAGTGCTCCGCGTTGGCCTCCGTGACATGTTGCTTGTTATTCCGGGAAAAATTTCCCACTAGTATAAATAGCACACTTAGGTTATTTTTAAAGGAGTTTTTTAGTTTTAGTTTTTTTTGCCTGAGTTCAGAAGTGGGAGCAGGAACGTGGTTTTGTGGCAGTTGAAGAATAGAAAAGATAAGAGTTTTCTTCTCTGCCCTTCTTCTTTCCTTCAATTGTATGCATGATTCACACTCATTCTAGGATGATTAATCCAAGAATGAGTGGCTAATTCCTTTCTTGCTGAGGTTTTGAACTTGTGAAATGAATGTTGGTAATAATTGATATGGTTTCTTCTTCTTCTTGCATGTTGTTCTATTAATTCTTGTGCTTATTACATTCTTGACTGGCCACCATCAATGTATATCTAAAAAGTCCAATTTCACTCGAGAGAGGATGAAATTGGAAAGTTGTGAATTAATAGGGTATTGTTCTTAACTTGATTTGGGAAAATTGGGTTTTGATGTGCTTCCTTGATAGAAATATACTTGAAAGCCGTATTAGTCAATTTAGGAACCGGAATTGTAGTGTTAGGTCATAAATTGCATTTGATCACAGAAATGTAGACGAATGGTTTATGAATCTAAAGTGAAATTAAATACGGAAGTTTTAATTTCTAGGCAAACGTTCTTGGCTAGCAATATGAAGAAGAAGATGACCAAATTATCATGATTATCAAGTTCATTACTCGTTCTTAACCTTGGCATGTGCATATCCATTGTCTAAACTCAACGTAAATAGTAGTTATTAATTTTAGTAGATAATTACTTTAGAAACAAAACTCACTCAAATCTTGGTTGGATTGTTGTTAACATAGTTAGAAATAGAATAGAGATATAGTAAACTAGGCAGTTTTGCATATCTAGAGCAGCCTCCTTGGATCGATACTTGGCTACTTAGCCACTTTATTACTTGTTTGACCACGTACACTTGCGTGTCGGTGTATAATATATACCGAGCAGCAGAGCGCGAGCAAGTTTTTGGCGCCGTTGCCGGGGAGGCTAGGCGATTTGTAAAATTTTGTTTAGTGTAAATTTACTGTATTTGTATTTTTATTTTCTTAAGTGTTAACAACTTGGTCTTAGCCTGTATTTTGCAGATTTTTATTTCTGTGAACACTGGCAAGGGACAAGGAGCTGGTGGAATCTTACTTAGAGCTAGAACGTGAATTGCACAGTCAACGTAGAGAAGCTCTTCGGAAGAAGTTGCAGTTGCTGAAATAGTCTATAATGGAGCAACCCAATCCACCAGTTGTGCGGGCAGTGTTAGTGCCCGAGGAAGTAGAAGCCAGGCCGGTTCGCGAGGTGGCAATCCCACACGCTAATAATGTACATTCCAGCATCCGCAAACCAGAGCCTGGGGGGAGATTTGAGTTAAAGCAAAATATGGTGCAACTTTTGCACACTAGCGGGCAGTTTACCAGTCTCCCTCCCGAAGATCCGCAACAACATCTCCAGAACTTTTTGGAGATAAGTGACACTTACATCCCCGCTGGAGTGTCACCTGATTATGTTCGGCTCACCTTATTTCCATTTTCCTTACTTGGTGAAGCCAAGAGGTGGTTAAAAGCTGAACCACCCAACTCTATATCAACGTGGGAGGATCTTGCAAAGAAGTTCTTGATCAGATTTTTCCCTTCAGCAGCTAGAGGGCAAGCGCTGGAGAAGACTTATGAGGAACTGTACACTTTGCTCAACCGAATTTCACAAGGCAATCCGGAATGGAATGCAGATTCTTCAAGAGGTGGAGCAAGGAAAGCAGCGGGAGTGCTTGAAGTGGATGGATTCACAGCTATCGCTGCACAGATAGCTGCTTTGCAAAATCAGTTAAACACTCACTTCAGCAATATGAATTTGAACCAGCCTGCAGCCTCAGTCAATTCAGTCCAACAGATGTGGTGTGAAGTGTGTGGTAGTAGTGAGCATTCAGCTGAATGCTGTGGTGCAAATCCTGATTCTGTCAACTTTGTGGGCAATGCACAGAGGAATCAACAGCAGTTTGGTGGTGGCTACAACTCGAATTGGAGGAATCATCCAAATTTTTTGTGGGGTAGCAACAATCAACAAGGCCAGGGTTCAGGGCAGGGTATGCACAGAAAGCAAGGAGGGCAACAAGGCTATTAGAATCAGTTTAGAAATCACAATGCCCCTCCTCCACCACCATCACCGACTATTGAGGAAATGTTCAAGACCATGATTGCCAACCAGGCACAATTGCAGGCTGACTATGTCAAACTGGCGGCCGAAGTAAAGAACAATCAATTGGCAACCAAGGCTCTTGAATATCAGTTTGGGCAATTTGCCAGTGCCCAAAATACTAGACCAAGGGCAGGACTACCTAGCGACACGGATCCCAATCCTAAGCAGGTAAATGCAGTGACCACGAGGAGTGGTTTACAATTAAAGGAGGTGGAACCGGAAAGACCGCCTCAGAAGTCAGGAGCAACAGATGTTGAGGGAGAACAAACCTCAGACACGGGGAAGACCAAAGAAGCTGAACCAACAAGGCCTCCACCCCCGTTCCCTCAACGACTTAAGAAACACAAGGAGGAGGCGTGTTTACAGAAATTCATGGAGGTACTTAAACAGGTACATGTTAACTTACCTCTTGTTGATGTCTTGCAGGGTGTGCCAAAATATGCAAAGTATATCAAAGACATCGTGGCCAACAAAAGTCGCTTGACCGAGTATGCCACGGTGGCTTTAACGGAGGAATGCACATCCCGTATTCAGAACAGGTTGCCCACTAAACTGAAGGATCCTGGAAGTTTTACTATCCAGCTGACGATTGGGCAAAGTATCCGAGCTCGTGGGTTATGCGACTTGGGGGCAAGTATAAATCTGATGCCATCTTCGGTATTCAGAAAGTTAGGGCTAGGGAGTCCTAGACCTACAACAGTGATCTTGCAGCTAGCAGACAGGTCTTTAGCTAAGCCGGATGGCATAGTTGAGGATGTGCTAGTGCAGGTAGGCTCCCTCATTTTTCCGGTAGATTTCATTGTTCTGGATTTTGAGCCAGATGCAGAAGTCCCATTTTTTTTGGGACGACCATTTTTGGCAACCGGAAAGGCATTGATCGATGTAGCTGCGGGTCAACTCACGATGCGAGCACACGACAAGGTTGAGGTGTTCGACGTGAACAAGGCACCTAAGCTCCCGACTGTCTATAAGGAACTCTCGGTGATCAACGTGATTGATCATGGGAATGCAAATGGATTGAGTGATTCCCGAGAGTTACTAGCTAGGCCACCAGACAAGGTTGAGAACTACTGGGGAGATGACCATGATCGGGTCAAATCGTCCATCTCCCTAGTAGAAAATTGAGCGTAAAGGCTGTGGAGCCGCGACGTTAAACCAGGCGCTGCACGGGAGGCAACCCGTGAAAAATATTTTTCTTTCTTTTTCCTTAGTGTAAAGTTTTTCTGTTATTTTATTTTCTTTTCTTTTTCTTGACTAGGTTTAGATGTGCATTTTAATTAGTAATTTTTATATTTTTTAGTAGGGAATCTAGTCATTTAACCAATTTTTGTTTAGTGAGGTTATTTTCAGGTATACCGGAGGAAAAATACGTGGAATCGAGAAAACGAGGCGAGGTATGAAAAATAAATTTGATAGTGAAACAGAGCACTGGCGCGTTGGCACCGTGTCACGGAGGCAATGCTCCGCGTTACCCTCCGTGACACGTTGAAGGCAAATCTGGATTTTTTTAAAATTCCAGTAAGCCAACGCGTTGGCTCCGTGTCACGGAGGAGGGCCTCCGCGTTACCCTCTGTGACACGTTGCCCTTATCCCAGTGCCGGGTCACACCGGGTTTCCGGGTGACCCGCGTGTTTTCTTAATAAAAACCCCCGATTTCGCCCCTATTTTCCCCATTCCCTCTTCCCTCCGGGACCAAACACCCATTCCCCTACCCCCAAGCTCCGTGCCACGTTAATAGGCAAGGAAAACGTCAAGTTTTCTTCGATTCTTCAATTCCAAGGTATGTTTTCATCGTCTATCTCAAATTTTTTGTGATTTTTGTCGATTTTGAGCATGTGAGGTGAGATATATCACCCTAGGTAGAAATTAAACATGACGTGAATTATTTTGAGATTGATTGTGTTCGGATTGTTGTAGTTGACGGGTGAACTTATCGATTGATTGAATAATTCATTGTTGATTGTCGAATTGAGTTCTAGGGCTTGGGGTTGTTGAATTTTAACTTGGGTACCTTGATAGTTTGACGAAATTGATGTCGGGGTGTGTTTATTATTTAGGATTAGTCGTGGTAAATATTGTATAGTTGGTGAAAGATGACTAATTCTCGAATTTTTGTGGGACATTGCGTAATATGTGAATTGGTTGAATTGCTTAGATTAGTGTATATAAAATGTTTATATTGTTGTTTCTATTTTGTTGTTGTTATCGTTGCTAAGTGCTATGGGTGAATAGCTGTCGATAGTAGGATTGGGTTAGCTGTATGAAGTCTAAGTAGTTCGCTAGCCGTTATGCTGTCGAATTTTTGTGAACGCACTAAGCAATATGTTTATAGTGATTGTGCTTGGGGTGTAAATAGATCTATCCTTGCTAACATGTTGTAAATATTGTTAAAGACTAAGTGTGGGGTAAATTTTGTTTAACCCGACCTTAGCCAAAACTAACAAGTTTTTAGCTTAACGTTGTGCTTGTCTGTGTAAATTGACAGGTACAATGGCCAGCCGACAAGATAAAGGCAAGGGTGCTTCAACCTCAGGCACCGGCAGAAAGAGAATGAGACTGGGCACTGCTGTCCCAGCTGCACCTGCTGTTCCACGCGGTCAACACCGCCGATACGGGACACAATGGGTCACCGATGAAGGGAAGAAATGGTACGCAAAGCATAAGGAGAACAAGTACTTCCCGGAGGAACATATTGCAAGGGAACCACTCGCACAGGAGTTCCCTCGCATCGTACAGAGGATTGAAGCAGCTGGGCTCAGCTTTATTTTTCAGGAGCCCAAGGAATGCAACCTTCACTTGGTTCGGGAATTTTATGCCAACTGGAACCCGGCCATCAGAAGCCACACTAAAATCAGAGGGCAGATTGTCACTCTGGAACCCCAGCAGCTGAATGCCATCGTTGGAGCGCGGGACACAGACGCCCACGTTCTCCGCCAGCTCAACATCACCCCACCGTACGCCGACATCAGACGTACGTTGTGTGGGGCTCGATCCACAGCCCGATGGAGTAGACACAAAGAGAGGGGTTACCACCAGACTCTGCCTTATTCGCAGATGAACAGGGAGGCCAGAATTTGGCTAAAAATTGTATGTTCGTGTTTGCTCCCGGGAGTACATATGACAGACGTGACCCGGGACCGTATCTGTCTGGTATATGCCCTTATGAAAGGGCTTGAGATTAATGTGGGGGCGGTTATAATATCCGCCATGAAGAGAGCCAGACTACACCAGGGCCACAGATACGGGTTTGGCGGACTTATCACCACCTTCCTCCGAGGCCTCGATGTTGAGGAAGAAGCCTTGGATTACATTCCGCAATTGGAGCAGAGGGCCCTTGATGTGACAAAGACCAAGGCCCCCGACACTACACACGGACCTGTGCTGACTCTGGGCGAGCAACATGCTCGTGACGACCAGTATATGGCCCGTATGTTCGGTATGCAGATGCTGCAGCTACGGATAGGTGGGAGACCAGCCACCGAGGATGAATTATGGCAGCTGGAGCTGGACTACCCTTTTGGCGAGAACGCCAGAGCTTTATGCAAGGTGGGGCCAGCCTTTGTAGAGCCGACTGACGACGATGTCCCTACTGATGAGGAGATACGTCGTGAGGACTCTGATGTGGAGTCCGATGACGGCGAGGGAGCTGATTCAGATATGGGCGACGAGGCCGCAGCACCGGATGAGGAAGTCAAATATTTTGACTGAGCAGGGAGCTTCACCACCCAAAATTTTGTGCTTTGTATTTTTGTGAACACTGGGGACAGTGTTCGATTTAAGTGTGGGGTGGGGAGTAGTTAGGTGCTGGGTCATAGGCTCTAAATCTACTGTATATTCTTCCTTGACGTTTATGTATGTCTGTGCTTTCCCTGTTGTTGTGAACTGATTTGTGAATGATGTGTATATATTTGTTTGTGGCTAATGATGTGTGTCTTTAAAAAGTTATGGTTGCCTTTGTAAATATTTTGTAAATTTTGTAAATATTTTTTCTCTATCGATATGATCGATATTTTTCAAAATTTTTGTGAAAAGATGTTGCACTTATCAACATATTTTGTAAATATTTTTTTTTCATCGAAATGATCGATGTGTTGCAAAAATTTTGAAGTTTTATTTTTGGGTTTCTCGGAGTTTGTTTTCGGTTCATTTACCGAGAATAGTCCCATTGAACCGATGTCATAGTTAGTGAACATTCCCTATGATGGATGGATGACAACCGTCTTAAGGGAAATGTAGTCGATAGGAGTAGATGTTTTGTTTTTAGTTTCTTTGGTGGATTGCATCAATAAACTGTAGTTGCTTATGGTTGCTAAAATTTTGTTGCGTGTGTAATTGATGTTCGAAATGTGAAAGTGATTCATTTGAAAGCATGTAATTGTGTAAATATGTTGAGTTACCTAGGCTATAGAATTTGGTTCATTATGATTGAGGCTTAATCTTGAATTCATGTAATTGACTAATTAAAGAGTCTGTGAATGCATCTTGATTCGAGCATGTGCATGAAGTGTGAGTGAGGTTTTGCTATTCCATGTCATTGTGAATTGTCTAGAACTTGCCTAGCGTGTGTACAAAGCGAAATGAAGGAGGTGTAGTGTCGGAAAGGATGTAGGCATTTCTTTGTTTTAACCGTTAGTTTCCATTGTTTTCTTGTCAAGTTCTACCTTTTTATATGTTGTATACCCTAGTCAGCCCGTTGAGCCTTTAGCCAATTTCTTTCTTTTGTCCAGAATTGTATGAACTAAGCTTTATTCCTTCTTTTCATTAGCCTTAAAGTCTATAAGAAGCTCTTAAGCGCTTACAAAGAACAGAAAATTGTTTCCCAATGTGTTAAAGAGTGAAAAGAAAAGAAAAGCAAAGTGAGGAAAGAAAAGATGATGTTGAAGAGGCACTAGTTGTAATTAAATGAAATTGAGGGTACATGAAAACCTTCCGTTTGGGGTCAAGTGTGCCTGATGAAATGGGCTGTATGAAAGTAAACCAGCATGAATGGGAGAAAAAGAGAAAAGAGAGGAACAATGTCCATGAGTCGATGGGAATGAGTTGAAAAGGCACTTAAGGATGCTAGCGACTATTATTGGCTAATCCAATATATATATACTAGATCCATAGCCCAGTTACAACCCATTGAAAGTCCTATTTGATCCTACACTGCATTTCTTTATATTAGTGGAGTAATACACTAAGGGCAAGCCTATGGGTCATGACATGATGCATGTGAATTCTTTTCGGAGAGAGAGTGAAATTAATTTTTATATGCCCCTACTTGCATGTTTGTGTGCTGCACGAGCATAAAAGGGGAAGTTTCTCTCGAGTTGTGAGGGTACATGCTTGATGACAGATTGATTTTCATGTCGGATTTCTTGATTAGTTGATTTGCATGAGTTTGCCGATATCAAGAATCAATTCTTAAAAGTCTAGGAAGCCTCGATGTATTAAGGTCATTGTCTTGTACGACCAAGCATGTTTTCTTGATGATTTGCAAAAATTGAATAATCGGTATGACCGTAACGTAAATGGTTGCACCATAGTGACAAAGGTTGAGATGTGATGTGCATGAGTTGTGTATGTGTTGTTCGAGGACGAACAAGGATTTAAGTGTGGGGTAAGTGATCTTGGGCAGATTTATATGCCCAAGTGATACTCAAACGTATCATTTTTACCTTGTTTGTTGTGCAATGTGTATATAATATCATGTATTTGGTAATAAAATGCGAATTTATACTAACCAACATGATTAGCATTTGTTTTGCAGGATAATGTGATTTTTAAGAGCTAAAATGCGTGTTGGAACTATGTCGGAGTTGGACTTGGATGCGAGCGTGGAAAAGACCTCGGATGGCACATTTTACAGTGGCTCCGCGATGGAGCCGTGCCACGCTGCCATCGCGGTAGCACACTGCCTGGGCAGAAATAAAAGTGGCAATTTCCAGTGTGCCTGCGCGTCAGCTCCGTGGCACGGAGATAGGCCTCCGTGATGGCCTTCGTGCCACGTTGAGGCTAATTATCCGGACCATGCAATTTCCAGAGAGGGTCCACGTCCACGCCGTGTCATGGAGGCAGTGCTCCGCGTTGGCCTCCGTGACACGTTTCTTGTTATTCCAGGAAAAATTTCCCACTAGTATAAATAGCACACTTAGGTTATTTTTAAAGGAGTTTTTTAGTTTTAGTTTTTTTTGCCTGAGTTCAGAAGTGGGAGCAGGAACGTGGTTTTGTGGCAGTTGAAGAATAGAAAAGATAAGAGTTTTCTTCTCTTCCCTTCTTCTTTCCTTCAATTGTATGCATGATTCACACTCATTCTAGGATGATTAATCCAAGAATGAGTGGCTAATTCCTTTCTTGCTGAGGTTTTGAACTTGTGAAATGAATGTTGGTAATAATTGATATGGTTTCTTCTTCTTCTTGCATGTTGTTCTATTAATTCTTGTGCTTATTACATTCTTGACTGGCCACCATCAATGTATATCTAAAAAGTCCAATTTCACTCGAGAGAGCATGAAATTGGAAAGTTGTGAATTAATATGGTATTGTTCTTAACTTGATTTGGGAAAATTGGGTTTTGATGTGCTTCCTTGATAGAAATATACTTGAAAGCCGTATTAGTCAATTTAGGAACCGGAATTGTAGTGTTAGGTCATAAATTGCATTTGATCACAGAAATGTAGACGAATGGTTTATGAATCTAAAGTGAAATTAAATATGGAAGTTTTAATTTCTAGGCAAACGTTCTTGGCTAGCAATATGAAGAAGAAGATGACCAAATTATCATGATTATCAAGTTCATTACTCATTCTTAACCTTGGCATGTGCATATCCATTGTCTAAACTCAACGTAAATAGTAGTTATTAATTTTAGTAAATAATTAGTTTAGAAACAAAACTCACTCAAATCTTGGTTGGATTGTTGTTAACATAGTTAGAAATAGAATAGAGATATAGTAAACTAGGCAGTTTTGCATATCTAGAGCAGCCTCCTTGGATCGATACTTGGCTACTTAGCCACTTTATTACTTGTTTGACCACGTACACTTGCGTGTCGGTGTATAATATATACCGAGCAGCAGAGCGCGAGCACCAGGTCACCGAAGAGTTAGCATATGAGGAGGTTCCAGTAGCTATCTTAGACAGATAGATCCATAGATTGAGAACTAAAGATATTGCGTCTGTCAAAGTATTTTGGCGTAACAGGAACCGAGAAGAAATGACCTGGGAAGCTGAGGAGGACATGAAAGCCAGATATCTCCACTTATTCCAGGCATAGGCAAACGGGAGGTATGTTAGAACTATTTTCCTTATTAATGCTTATACTTCATATATGAAAGCAGGCGATTGATTATAGACAGTTTTATGCATGAATGTTATTATTTCGTGTAGAGTACCTGTATTGGGCTTTTCTGCTGTTCAGGAATTTTGAGATAGTCCATAATATAGAAGGAACTCTGCCAAAATTTTTTCTAGAAACAAGTTGAGTAAGTTGAGAAAGTCCTCTAGACAGAATGTCATTCGAGGACGAATGTTCTTAAGGGGGGGAGGATGTTACACCCCGTAAATTTTAAATAAATAAATTGCCTAATGTCATGTTGGTTAAGGGATTTAGAAAGCAAAAAGAAAAAAAAAATTAAATTAAATAGCAAGGTCGGTCCTTGCTGTTTTCAGCCATAAAAACCAAAGAAAACAGAGGGTAGCCATTGTTAGGCAAACCAACGACAATATATATATATTTCCTTCCAATTACGCGACAAAACGCGGTCTAAACTCCATTCCGGCTTAGGTACAGGTGTATAAAGCTGCAGAGAGCAATCCTACGGAGTTGGTTTCGTGAAATTTGGCCAGCGAAACGTCGTGCTACCGAGGTAAAGTAAATAGAATTGCTTTAAATTAGTACCAATGTGTTTCTAGCGTTGCAGTGAGCATTTATCCCTTCTGAACTATCGAGAAATAACGAGTTTTCGACCGTTTTCCGAAAGGTTCAAGTTGGGATAAATATATATATCAAAAGTGATAATTTCTCCCGAATATTAATGTATTTAGTTCTAATTGACGTGTATATGAATGTAGTTGGGAGAAACAGTAGAAGTACCGACGGAAATCACATCGGTTAGTCGGGTACTCAGAAACCAGGTATGTAAAGTTATTCTTTCGGCAAGCCAGGAAGTACAGGGTAGAAAATAAATAGAATAAATGCTATTAGCAGATACCCAACATACAGGAACGATTTTAGTACAAATTCCAGCAAGCATGCTAGTATATTATTACGTATCATGCGATAATCAGAATAATAGATATTTAGGCAATACGTATTTCATCTGTTTGGATTGTATCCAGTAGTAGATGGTACATTTTATATCATTGAGCTATATTCAGTTATAGATGGCATGTACTATGTTATTGAGTTATATTCAGATATAATTAGATAGACAGATAAAGGCCAGGTAGCAGTAAGTCCAGCAGCCAGAGACAGTGTAAGACAGCATATAGCATTAGTTATTTAATACAGATTAGCCTCGAAACAAAAGAGGAGAATATGATTAGTATTTTTCATTTGAGCATGCTTGCTGTGTATGTGTTTGTATGTTGAGACTTGTTGTGGCATGTGGGCACCCTTTAGCATCCCCACTGCCCCTGGGTTATAGCTGTGTCGATACCAGATTCAGATGCCGCCACCAGCTGGGCGATGCCGTCCGACTAAAGGACGATGATGGCCGACCACCATGATAATACGGTCCAGACCACCCTGCTTGCAGGGGTAGTTCAGTTTACTCTGCCTAGAACTAGCACACCCTGTTTACAGGGGCAGACCACTCTGTGTGCACACCTGTGCCCAGAGGCAGAAGTCTTCAGACTCAGACACAGTTTATTGTCAGAGGCCAAGGCCTGAGCTACGTACCCAAGGGGGCCGGTAGGAGGAGCTCACAGTTATCAGATGAGTGGAGTGACTTGTTTTTGGTTGGTTTAGACCCGGGTAGGGGTAAATAGATTGCTTGCTTGGTTGGCACCTTCCGGCTTATGGGGGTCAGTCAGGTATTATGTGTACTAATATGTATATTGATATGTGTTATTAGATACGGATAGACAGTAGAACAACACGTCATCAGGTACGCTCAGTTAGTTACAGAATGAACAAACTCTCCCCAGTTATCCTCAGCTAGATAGACTCAGCTTCTTCTTGCTTATACGTCATGTTAATGTTGCTAATCATTTCAGTTGCATATTTCAGTTTGCTTTACATGCTCAGTACCTGTGGTACTGACGCCCAGCGGGGGGCTGCATTGCTTGCCTGCAGGTACTCACGGACGAGGAGCTGATCCCTCGTGATTACAGCCAGCCAGTGAGTCATCAACTCCTGTCATCCGGAGTCTGATTCGCAGAGGTGTAGCTCCTTTTCTTTTGTTGTGCAGCATGGGTAGGTCGGGGCCCTGTCCCGATCATTTCTATTAAATTCTTATGGTATCCGTAGAGGCTTGCAGTCTATATATATTCCCTGTGGTTACTTGAGCCGGTCGTGTGGGGCCGTGCAGTCTGCTGTAGCTGTTTAGTATTTCAGTTTATGTTGGCCGTGTGGGGCCTTATTTTGACAGTAGTGGTGACCTTGTCGGTCACGAAGTTTTACAGCAGTCTTGTGTTGAGTTACAGATAACTAGACAACATGGTGGCCTTGTCGGCCCGCATAGGTTCCTTGTTACAAGTCTATTTCTGGTTAGCTGTTGTTACAGGTACAGATGGCTACAGGCCAGTTGGCCAGAGGCTGTATTTACAGCCGTTATATAGCCGGTTTGTTTCTTGAAATAGAGCCAACGCCAGCCAAAGCACCAGATGTGCTCAGGCTGGACCATTTAGCAGTTTAGAGTCTAGCAGGCACCAGGTGCCCGTCATACCCCCCAAGGTGGGGTGTGACATTGCCTTATCTTATAATACCTATGTGTGAAGTGCTTAAAAATATTTGGGATTCTCTCTTCTTGTGAGTGGCATCACTTCTCTAAGTACATGTTTAAAGGTGTTTTCAAGTGCAAGGTATGAATGACACAAGTGTGTATAGAACTTTAAGGAAAGCTTTGAATGTAAATTATCAATGCCTTGAGATGCTCTTTGAACTTTTTTTGATGAACTATGCCCCTTGTTTGGATGAAAGGAATGCATCCAAGATATGCTTAATGATTGTGGTCACCTATTGAAGCTTTTGCAACATGGTTTGAGTCTTTTCTTTTTCTTAAGTCAGTGTATAATTTTTGGGTTGTATTGAGGCTTGAGGGTTTTGTGTGCAACTCTCATAATGCCTTGCTTGATCCTTGGTACACATGCCCATATATAACATGATGTTTAATTTGCTCAACTGTAAAGAATTGCATTATTTGCGGACAAGCAATGGTTCAACTTTGGGGGTTTGATGAGTTGGTAATTTATCAACTCATTAGGCTCTTAAAAATGAGTTTTTTTTAGTTTCCATGTTACACCCCGTAAATTCTTGACTTTTAATTGTCCTATTCGCATGTTGGTTAAGAGTTTTAGAATGAATGCTATAAAAAAGCCCGGTGGAAGACCAGACAAGCGCCACGTTGAAACATCACAAGAGGAGGCCGGGAAAACCCCCTCCGCGATGGCCAACATTTCATGGAGGTCTCACCTCCGCGTTGGCCGGCGTGTCACGGAGGTGGAGTTCAGCCCCAAGTATATAAAGCCCCCACTTCATTTTAATTTCATTTCTTTTCATTTTCATTTTCCAAAATGAACAGAGAACAGAGAGGAGCGAGGGTTTTCATTAAAATTCCTTCCGATTACGCCACTAAACGCCCTCCAAACTCAAAATAACTTCGTGTATCGAAGTATAAAGCTGCAGAGAACATTCCTGCGAAGTTAGTTTTGTGAAATTCGGCCGGCGAACCGTCGTCCTATCAAGCTAAGGTAAGTGGAATTTCTCCAAATTAGTGTTAATATACTCCTAACCCTAAAGTAAGTATTTCTCCCTTCTGGACTTCCGAGAAATGGAGAGTTTTCAGTTGTTTTTCAATAAGTCAAGGTTTGGGCTATATATATATTCAAAGAGTGTTTTCTTCCGGAATATTGATGAATTGACTTCTAATTGCTGTGTATATGAATGCAGTTGGAAGAAATAGTTAAATATTGGCCGAGTTACGTTAGTTAGTCTAGAAGTCAGAAACTGAGGTATGTAAAGCCAGTTTCTTCGGCAAGTTAGAAATTCTAGTATAGTAAAATAGAATAAATTCAAGAAAGAAGTTCTAGAAGCCGAGTATTAAGTATGTTTGTATTATTATGCCATATTCAAAATAAAAGTCAGTAAATTTGTACCAAACAACGAGATATCAATCTAGACTCAGTACCAGATTCAGTTTAATTCAGTAAGAGGTTTAGAACAGAATGTCAGAACTAAACAGTGTTATCAAATTTGATATGCATGTTATATGTGATTGTTGTTGTTTGTAGAGACCTGATTGTTTTATGTGGGCACCGTTAGAGCTTTCTTGCCGCCCCATGGATAATAGTTGTGTCGACTCATCCGCCAGAGGGTGAGGATACGTCACTCCAAGGAGTGGCATGGCATCCGTAGTAGGATGAAGATGGGATGCAGCATTCCCCATAGCAGGTTGATCAGCATTATAGCATACCCTGTCGAGCGCTTGCACCCAGGGCACAGTTACAGATACAGATCTCAGATTACAGTTACAGGAGTCCTCCGAACTCAGATGCAGTTATACTCAGGGGCCCAGAGAGCCCAAGCTGCATACCCAGGGGGTCGGCGGGGTGCTCATAGTTATTAGGTGAGTGGAGTGAATTTATTTTTGGATGGTTTAACCCGGGTAGGGGTATATAGATTGCGTGTTGAGTGGCACCTTCCGGCTTATGGGGGCTGGTATAGGTTCTTGTATGCTATATATATATATGTTACTTATTAAGTTTATAAATAGCAGGACGCCGCATCGACAGGTATGATTCTTATCTTCTTTTCAGTATAGTTAAGCTCGGTACAGATTCTGCTATCCCAGATAGTTTTAGCTATCCTCTGTCATTTCAGTAACTACCAGTTTACTATTTATCTTCAGTTATGTTCAGTTTTGCTTTGCATTCTCGGTACCAGTGGTACTGACGCCCGTTTGGGGGCGCTGCATTACTTGCCTACAGGTACTCATAGATGAGGAGCCGATCCCTCGTAATTCTAGCCAGCACACAGAGTCATCAGCTCCTATCATCCGGAGCTTGACAGCTAGAGGTTTATTTCTCTTTTATTGTACAGTAGGGGTAGGCCGGGGCCTTGTACCGACCATCTTATCAGTATTTTTCGAGGCTTGCATATTGTATATTCCCTGTGGTTAGCTGTGCCGGTTGTGTGAGGCCGTGTTTATGTTTTAGTTTGTTTATGATGGCCGTGTGGGGCCTTATTTAGTTGGTAGTGGTGATCTTGTTGGTCACGTAGCAGTTTAGCACTTGTTTTGTTGATTCAGAAATAACTAGACAGCATGGTGGCCTTGTCAGCCCGCATAGGCTCCCTATTGATTCGGTTGTTCTGGGTAGCTGTTGTTCTCTTACAGGTGGCTATAGGCCTAGTCAGCTGGAGGCTGTATTTACAGTCGTTATATAGCTCATCGTTTTCTTGAATCCAGAGTTAGAGAAGCCCGGCACCAGAAGTGCTTGGGCTTAGCTAGTCCAGCAGTCCAGGTCCTAGTAGGGCACCAGGTTCCAGTCATGCCTCCCAAGGCGGGGCGTGACAAACTTGGGATCAGAGCAGGTCGTATCCTAGGGAGTCTGCAAGACGTGCTAAGTAGAGTCTTGTCTATGGATGTGTTGTGCACCACATACTATAGACAGGAGACTGCAAGGCATGATAGGATGGTTACTCTTTCTTCTTATTCAATTGTGCTATAGAGCGGTACAGTATAGGGTTGAGTCCCTAAAACTTATCATACTCTTTGATTACAGATACAAAGTCAGATCAGTGACACCCTATCACAGGCAGAAGATTGGATATAGCAGCAGAAGAGCGCACCAGCCAGTTGCAGGGTAACTACAGCAGCAGGAGGAGGTATTAGGGACCTCTCAATATGATACCTCTATCAGTACTAACCCCAATATACTTCTATAACTTCAGAGTAGGAAGTCAGAAGCATAGAGTATATACGAGTTGATTTATTTGTTAGATATATAAGATCTGATTAAGATGACAGGTAATATTAGATTATCGGATAGATGTGAGAAAGAGGGGGAAATGCAGGACTCCCACCTCCATCCTTTTTGATATGGTATAGTTCCATGTGTTCGTTTCGTTGCAGTAAGAAAAGGCTATCCCTACCTCTTAGTTTTGATTCCAGTACGGTAAAGGGCATAAGGATTGAGGCGACATTGCACAAAGTAAGCAGTAAGTGAAGACGGATTGGTTGATTCTAGAAAGTGTTAGAAAGAGTAAGGAGTCCTATGATTACGTATGTTGTGCAGACCTTCATGGTAACAGGTCAGAAGAACGAGTAAGACCACTTGATTACTCGAAGTGGGTGTAGGAGATCCGTCCATGATGAACTTCCAGCAATAGTCAAGTTCAAGTCAAAAAAAGGCTGAATCTGCCGTAGCATGCTAATGACGGCAGGATACGTCTGCAAGATAATAATTATAATCTTGGCTGTGATATCGAAAGACAGGGAGGTTATATGAGTAAGATGGGTCTGACTGCAAGCCAGAAGAAGTATAGGTTGAAACTTGACTGGTAACCTTATTGACAATGTAAGGCAGGTACCTTGAACCCCAAAGCTCAGTTTAAGGAAGATAAGGGTGAGGGGTATTAATACTAGATTTTGAGGGGGGAAATTAGAATCACCTCTAGATTAATAGAACATCGTGTATTAAGGACTAAGTGTTGGACTGACAGCTAAGAGACAATAACGTCGTAGTCCAGAATGTTGTGGTATGTCCACCTAGGGGGAAGGTAGGAGAGTGTCAACACAGAGGCTCTAATCTAGTGTAACCTAGAGACAAGGTCCAACAGACAGTCACTGGCCCTTAATATAATGCCAAGTAAGGCCACAAGGTTCGGATGTTGACCCCATGTTGTAAGAGTGGCGAAATTTCAAATAGCAGATCATAGCTAAAGTGCATTGTGTTTGTTGTTTCCAGAATGGGACGAAAATCTAATAAACTGGTACAAGAGGACTGGAGATATCATTAGACTGTAGAAGCAGTATATCACGTGCAATATGAAATTCAGTAAAGTATGTCAGAGATTACGTATTACTACAAAAACAATTTAGTATGTATTGTACATAGTTGTTGATATATATATATATAGATATCAGATATGCTGTGAGTAGCTGGCCATAGGGGTTACAGTCACATAGATTCTGGTTAGCTGTTAGGAAGTATATACAGATCGTACTGCAGGACCCCTCACCAAAAAGGGGGCAAGTTAAGTGTGATTCACGTATGAAGCCATAGAAACTTTCTCGGTTCTCAGTTTATTGAGTTAATGGACATTTATGCTTGTTGCCAGATCTAGACTTCAGCGACTCATAAGAGTTAGTAGCCTGAATCAAGGGTTAGATGATACGGGCACAGTTAGATGGTCTAATGACCAGCTGGCACCTGTATTAGTAGGGAAGTTTCCCTAAAGACCAGTAACATTATCGCATGTGCCAGAACTAGAAATAGAGACCGAATAAGCCTATTCCAGAGGTTAGACACCAGAATTCTCCAGTATGTTAAGTGGTCGTACATCGTTTTTCCAGCCTTGTAGGTGAGAGTCAGCTTTAGTGAACCTAGCAGTTATCATGTATAACACCCCGCAAGTCAGCCAGCCAACCCAGTCAGACAAACCCGTGAGTAGCCTAGGGAGGGGTCCACATCAGTAGTCAGTGACGAACTAGTACCTCAGCCGGTTCTCGTAAGATATTCATATACATAGTCCTAGAAGAATGCCAGTCTTTACAGAATTGCTTATAAGACCAAGAATTTCCTAGAACAACAGTATGGATCTGAGTGGATATGAACCAGGCATAAGGAATTGGTAGTAATCTGCTAGCACGGTGTTTACTAAGACAAGGAAGACGGTAGGTTCCCTATGAAGATCCAGGGACAGATCGCCTGAGAGTAAGTCCGAATAAGCCCAGCTTTACAATTGTTCAATTAGAAGAACAAAGCAGTTAGCTGTCCATAACTCTACAGTTATGCATGAGCTACAAATGTCCAAGTAGGACATCTAGAGCGTTGTTAGACTACTTCAGCATACGGGCCATTTGGCCCAGCTATTCAGTTATTCACGGTTATTCAGCCAGATTATTAAAGATTATGATCACTATCGGGATCCTCTGATCAGATACATGCACATGGTGTGCAGGCATTCATACAGATTATCCCAGCAGTGAGTAGCATTAGCATGTGGGCCATAAGGCCAGATGAGCTCTAGTTATACAAAGAGATTACTTGTCAGTTTCTCCGGTATGATAAATCAGTATGACCGTCAATTACATGCAATTTCTCTAACTGTGAATCTGGATGAATTCAGTAGTCTTTTTGGTGACATTGTGTCGAATGTTGGTATACAGATAGATACACAGGAAATAGAAGCAGTGAAAACATGGCCCAGACCTACCACTCTAACCAAGGTACGCAGTTTCCTGGGGTTAGCCGGGTACTACAGAAGGTGTGTGGAAGGATTTTCCACTTTTGCAGCACCTCTGACTAAACTGACGTAGGAAACAACAAGGTTCCAATAGACTGAGGTATGCGAGTAGAGTTTTCAGGTAACTGAGGATGAAGTGTTGCGATGTAAAGGCCAGCCTTTGTGTTCCAGGTGTTGCAGGGCTTCGACAGCAGATTATGGGCGAGGTACACTATGCTTGTTATTCTCTCCATCCAGGTTCGACGAAAATATACCACGATATCAAAGGAATATACTGGTCGTCAGGTATGAAGAGGGAAATAGCAGAATTCGTAGCCTAGTGTCCTAACTGCCAAAAAGTAAAAGCTGAACACCAGAAACTAGGCGGGCTAACTCAAGACATAGTGGTGCCTCTTTGGAAGTGGGCAGCAGTAAATATGGATTTTGTAGCAGGATTACCCCGCCAGGCATAGATTGACTCGATTTGGGTAATTGTTGATAGACTAACAAGATCAACCCATTTTCTGCCAGTAAAGGCTACTTTCTCTGCTGAAGATTATGCTGAATTGTATATCAGAAAAATAGTCAGGTTACACGGTGTTCCAGTGTCCATTATCTCCGTAGAGGGGCACAAATTACATGCTAAATTTTGGTAGTCATTTCAGAGAGGCTTGGGGACACAGGATAACCTGAGCACAGCTTTTCATCCTCAAAGGAATAGGCAGGCAAAACGCACTATTCAGACGCTTGAGGATATGCTACGAGCGTGTGTGTTGGACTTTGGAGGTAGCTGGTGTGAGCACTTACCACTTATTGAGTTTGCTTATAACAATAGTTACCACTCAGCTATCCAGATGGCGCCCTATGAAGCATTATATGGGCGGAAGTGTAGATCTCTAGTTGGTTGGTTTGAGGTAGGAGAATCAGCATTAATTAGGCCGGATATCATTCATCAGTCAGAGGAAAAAAAAGTAAAGCTTATCAGAGAACGCCTACTGACTGCTCACAGCCACCAGAAATCATATGCTGACGTGCGGTGCAGAAACATGAGGTTTAATGTGAATGACAGCGTATTCTTGAAAGTCTCTCCAATGAAAGGGGTGATGAGATTCAGCAAGAAAGGCAAGCTCAGCCGAGATTTGTTGGGCCTTATCAGATTCGCTGAAGAATAAGCCAAATGGCATACGAGTTGAACTTGCCTCCAGAAGTAGAGTCTATCCATCCATTTTTCCGCGTGTACACGCTGAGAAAGTATATAGGAGACCCCTCTAGAGTTGCCCCGATTCAGGATGTCCAAGTTACGGAGCAGCTGGCTTATGAAGAGGTTCCAGTAGCCATACTAGACCGGCAGATTCGCAGATTAAGAACTAAAGATGTTGCTTCTGTCAAGGTGTTATGGCGTGACAAGAACCAAGAGGAAATGACTTGGGAAGCAGCAAAAAATATGAAAGTCAGATATCCTCAGCTGTTTCAGACTTAATTAGCCAGAGGTATATTAGTATTGTTGTTTTATGAATTGCCTTATGTTATGTGTATAAATGAGATAGTTGACTCTAGTCTACTGCGTGATGAATGCTATAGTATTGTGCGGAGTACTTGTATTGGACTTTTCTGCATTTCAGGATTTATGAGATAGTCTATATTACAGGGGAAACTCTGCCAAAATTTTTCTAGAATAAGTCAAGTAAGTTGAGATTCTTGCGAGCAGAAGTTTACTTTCGAGGACGAATGTTCTTAAGGGGGGGGAGGATGTTACACCCCATAAATTCTTGACTTTTAATTGGCCTATTCGCATGTTGGTTAAGAGTTTTAGAATGCCATACATGCAATATAAAGGCCCGAGGGAAGACCGGACAAGCGCCACATTGAAACATCACAAGACGAGGCCGGGCAGACCCCCTCCGCGATGGCCAATGTGTCACGGAGGGCTCATCTCCGCATTGGCCGGCGTGTCACAGAGGTGGGGTTCAGCCCCAAGTATATAAAGCCCCACTTCATTTTAATTTCATTTCTTTTCATTTTCATTTCCAGATTGAACAGAGAATAGAGAGGAGCAAGGGTTTTCATTAAAATTCCTTCTGATTATGCCGCTAAATGCCCTCCAAACTCAAAATAACTTCGGGTACCGAAGTATAAAGCTGCAGAGAACGTTCCTGCGGAGTTAGTTTTGTGAAATTTGGCCGGCGAACCGTCGTCCTACCGAACTAAGGTAAGTGGAATTGCTCCAAATTAGTGTCACTATACTCCTAGCCCTAAAGTGAGTATTTCTCCCTTCTATACTTCCGAGAAATAGAGAGTTTTCGGCTGTTTTTCGATAAGTAAAAGTTTGGGCTATACATATATTCAAACTAGTGTTTTCTTCCGGAATATTGATGAATTTACTTCTAATTGCCGTGTATATGAATGCAGTTGGAAGAAATAGCTGAATATTGGCCGAGTTACGTCAGTTAGTCCAGAAGTCAAAAACTGAGGTATGTAAAGCCAGTTTCTTCGGCAAGTTGGAAATTCTAGTATAGTAAAAGAGAATAAATTCTAGAAAGAAGTTCCAGAAGCCTAGCATTAAGTATGTTTGTATTATTATGCCATATTCAGAATAAAAGTCAGTAAATTTGTACCAAACGGCGAAATATAAATCTAGACTCAGTATCAGATTCAGTTTAATTCAGTAAGAGGTTTAGAACAGAATGTCAGAGCTGAACAGTGTGATCAGATTTAATATGCATGTTATATGTGATTGTTGTTGTTTGTAGAGACCTGATTGTTTTATGTGGGCACCCTTAGAGCTTCCTTGCCGCCCCAGGGTTAATAGTTGTGTCGACTCGCCCTTCCTGAGGGTGAGGATATGTCACTCCAAGGAGTGGCATGCCGTCCGCAGTAGGACGAAGATGGGATGCAGCAATCCCCATAGCAGGCTGATCAGCAATATAGCATACCCTGTCGAGCGCTTGCGCCAGGGCACAAATTACAGATTATAAATTCAGATCTCAGATTACAGTTACAGGAGTCCTCCGGACTCATATACAGTTATAGTCAGGGGCCCAAAGAGCCCAAGTTTCATACCTAGGGGGCCGGTGGGGTGCTCGTAGTTATTAGGTAAGTGGAGTGAATATATTTTTGGATGGTTTGACCCGGGTAGGGGTATATAAAATGCGTGTTGAGTGGCACCTTCTGGCATATGGGGGCTGGTATAGGTTCTTGTATGTTATATATATATATATATATATATATATATATATATATATATATATATATATATATATATATATATATATGTTACTTATTAAGTTGATAAATAGCCAGACGCCGTATCGACAGGTATGATTCTTATCTTCTTTCCAGTACAGTTAAGCTCGGTACAGATTCTGCTATCCCAGAGTTTTAGCTATCCTCTGTCATTTCAGTAACTACCAGTTTACTGTTTATCTTCAGTTATGTTTAGTTTTGCTTTGCATACTCGGTACCAGTGGTACTGCCGCCCGTTTGGGGGCGCTGCATTACTTTCCTACAGGTACTCATAGACGAGGAGCGGATCCCTTATAATTCCAACCAGCACACAGAGTCATCAGCTCCTGTCATACGGTTCTTGACAGCTAGAGGTTTATTTCTCTTTTGTTGTACAGTATGGGTAGGCCGGGGCCCTGTCCCGACCATCTTATCAGTATTCTTAGAGGCTTGCAGATTGTATATTCCCTGTGGTTAGTTGTGCCAGTCGTGTGAGGTCGTGTGTATGTTTTAATTTGTTTATGATGGTCGTTTTGGGCCTTATTCAATTTGTAGTGGTGATCTTGTTGGTCACCTAGCAGTTTAGCACTTGTTTTCTTGATTCAAAAATAACTAGATAGTAGGGTGGCCTTTTCGGCCCGTATAGGCTCCCTATTGATTCAATTGTTCTGGGTAGCTGTTGTTCTCTTACAGGTGGCTATAGGCCTAGTCGGCCGGAGGCTGTATTTACAGCCTTTATATAGCCGGTCGTTTTCTTGAATCTAGAGTTAGAGCCAGCCTGGCACCAGAAGTGCTTGTGCTCAGCTTGTCCAGCAGTCCAGGTCCTAGTAGGGCACCAGGTGCCAGTCATGCCTCCCAAGGCGGGGCATGACATTTCAAGTCACTTAAGTGGATTTTATGCCTTTTCTCTTTGATCTTTGCAGGTATTTAACTTGAGTAAAGAAAGTATGAAATTGAGCAAAACACATGAAATTTGAGATGAAATTTGATGAGTTGACATTTGAAGGAAAGGAGATAAAGATAATGAAAGATTTGAACTCAAAAAGAGGTACTAAGGAGATGATTTGAAATGGTGAAATGCGGATCCAGACACGCGAAACGCGTGGGAAATGAGTTTGTCACTGCCCGACAGGAACTTGGCACCATCGGCCGCGGGTTGGCAGCAGCGAACCGCTGATGAACCACCGGTTCCTTCTGCCAGTGCACTATTTTCCCATTGGCAAAGCAGCGGCTGTCTGTGGTTCGGCACCGGCAAAATGCCAGTCCTTCAAAAGTGAGGCCATCCAAATAAGGGTAAAAAGGTCCAAAAAGGGTCCCAAAGAACCTAGAAGCCCCGAGGGCACTTGTGAAAAATTGTACACAAGAATGTACAGATACTTATATAACCCTCATTGTACACCACTCAATTATCCATCAATTATTCATCATTCACTCATTCCCCAATCCATAGAATTGTAGAGATAGAACTTTCTTTTCTTCTTCTTTTTATTTAACCCATATTGGGGGAATCCCAACATTGTTGTAAGACCTTGTGAAGCAAATTTGTGAAGCAATATGATGAATGTTGAGGGAATTACTCTTGGTATCTTCTCTCTCTCTCTCTCTCTCTCTCTCCAAATATGCATAACTAATTTGCTAACTAGGAGTGTGTTCATGGTGGGTTTGTTAAATATAATGGTTATTGATTAATTTCTCTTTGATTCTTATTGCAAGTATAGATCTATTATTTTCTCCAAACTTTAATTGTGAAAATTGATGGTTGCAAACATGAATTTTGCTTTACTTTTCTTGCTTTTTCTTGGGAGAAAAAAGTGAGAATTGGGTGAGAAGATAATAGTGAGGATTTGGAGTGTTGGTGTGTGGGGTTGAGCCAGAGATAGTCAAAACCCACATTTTCACTCCATTAAAAGTCAAGGCTGGAGATAGCTTAATCATTCCTCAAGTTTTTGTGGTTGATGTTTTGAATTTTGCCTTTGGATTTGAGAAAACACAAGGCATAAATATTCTTGTGGTTGAAAAATGAGAGATTGTAATTTATCTACTACTACCTATGCTAAATTTGAGTCAAGGCAATGAAGTAAATCCCGTTTTAGTTGTTAACCCATCTGTAGTACACCTCTAGCCATCTCACTTGTGATTCCAACAATTGAAATTCTCACCACTTAGTTTTAATCTGAATTTGATGTTATTTTCCTTTTTCCCCCAATTTTACTTTTCAAATGTTGAACAATGATGCAATCTAGTTTGAATTAGCTTATAACTCTTGGAATATTGACTCAATTCCCTATGAGATTCCGCCCCGACACTCATCGGATATATTTGTTTTATCAAATACCATTTACACTCTCCCATTAAGAGGAGTGAATTTGGATGTTATCAGTAAATATACTGATTGATATTTATCCAAGCAATAAAAAAATCACTGATGGTATTTATGAAGAGGAAATAGATCTACATTTTATTATTTTTTAGTTATCAATATTGTTCAGAAGAAGACACAATTGTCAGTAGATATAATAAAAATAAACTAATTTGATGTTCATGTACTGAAGAACATATGAGTAAGAATGGTTGCTCTTTCTTGAGATTTATAGTTAATTAGAATTTAAAAGGCAATTAGAACTCACAACCTCTTTAATATATTTGGCGTTAAAAAGCTAATCACATATTGTATGATGCTCATTCCTTGTAAATATTCAGACAATTTTAATGATTATGTTCGTCATAAAAAATATATTTTGTCTATCGATAACCAAATATA
Source organism: Datura wrightii (assembly GCA_035772735.1). Lineage (NCBI taxonomy): Eukaryota > Viridiplantae > Streptophyta > Magnoliopsida > Solanales > Solanaceae > Datura > Datura wrightii. Next base: position 112,832,820 of record JASDFA010000010.1, on the reverse strand, counting down.
ATGATATCAAACATTTCAGAGTTGTCCAATCACAAATGAAATCACCAACTGTTACTCGAGGGGACTGAACCTTCAGTAAAATCACAAGTAATAAAGAATGAACTTAAAGAACATGTAGCAATTCCATGAAAAACCTCCTTGCCCAAGGGAGTAACAAAAGCACTACCTATCGAATAGGCTTTTATTAACTCTCACGAGCAGGTTTTAGATTACAACTCTATAATCTAAGGGACTAACTCTAATACCTCAATAATCACTAATTAACTCTAACTAGTGATGTGTTTCTCAACACACACTATGAGTTAGAAACTCCCACAAAAACTCTCAATAGAAAATCTCAACCTCACATATCTCTCTCCACTCAATAATCTTGACAATTGCTTAGGAAGTTTCTAGGCATTGCTCTACTACAATAATCAACCTTCTTCTATTCTGGCACGGAATATAAATACCTAGTCTCCATGAATAATCCTGCTTCAGTTGTGATTCCTCTTCTTTGCAGATTCCTTTTTCAACTTCGACCTAACTTTCACCTTACTTTCTGCGTCATGATAGGGAACCTTTTACTCTCTGGCTTCCTTATCTTATTGTGTGTTAACCCATTTAATCCATAAGTGCAACTTTGACCTATTCATTATTTGAGTAGGAGTTGATATTTTTCACCTCTATGTACCTGTTCAGTCAACTTTGTGTTGAACCTATGTAGCACCCCAAAACTTTCTTAGACCAAACTCAGACATTGCATGAAAGACCTGAAGGAATTAGGAAATTTTGTCTTAGGACGACTCATTTGTCAGCACCAATGAACCGTTGTATGAGTCATTATTTGAGCTACAAGCTTCCCATCCGGTAACCCACGAGTCATGCAACGATCCATTACCAAGAGCAACGAGTCATTCTATGCAGTAGTGGTTGCCTAATATAGAAATCTTCCAGACATCTTCAAGAAGCAACAAGTGGAACTAATGACTTATTGTCACCTCTAACGAGTCATGATTTCCACCAGTCACCAATTTCAGGTCTAAGAAAAGTTGACCACGAGTAGACACAACAACCTGTTTGTTCTACCAATGAGTCCTTATGTATTCTGTTAGTAGGGTTCCCAAGTTTTGTTTAAAAATCCTACCAGTGACACCGAGAGGTACCAACAACCCATTGGTCCATCCAACGAGTCGTGGTCCCCTTTGTTGCCTAATTCCAGTTAGCCCAGAATTCAAGCCCAGGAGCAACGACTGGTCCCAACGAGTCATGGTATCAACCAATGACTCATTGTGTGACCCATTGGTCCCTGTCAGGTAGTATCCAGATTTTCTTCTTGGGTCATTTTTGTAACACCATTTTTTTAATCTCTAAACTATGTCATTTTGGGCATGTTTAGGAGAGAATTAAATGAGTTGATCAATGTATTCCTCTCATTCCTTCTCTCAACTTTAAGACTCAGTATAAAGAAGTTTCAAACAGACTCCGCAGGGCAAAGCTAGGGCATTCAATATTCTTCTTATATTCTCAAGGATTACTTCTAGGAAATATTACTCCAAGTATGTGGGAATTCAACAAGGAAATTGTTCTTCCCTTGTGTCCTAAAACCCTTCCATAATTTTGTTTAGTTCTAGCCCTTAAGTTTTCAGTAAGGGAAAAATTCGTAGCCAGATCCTGATTAATTCTAATGGGTTGTTGTCCCTATGTATTCATGTTATGTTTCCACTACTTAGTGATCATGTTGCTACTTGCTTCCTGTAAAATCATTTTAGCCATAACTCTATAAAAGCAGAAATTTGGGTCTTGAATAGTTGATTAGATATTAATGCTGCGTGACTCTACTAGTATTGGCACTCCCATGTCATTACCATCATATGAATTCTCAGTCAATTGCATGTTAGCTCAGTCTTAGTTAGAATATTAGTATCTTCAGTATCTTTTAGTAATGTCAGCTAAGCAGTTCGACTATAGTTAGTTTCTCAAAGTGTCAATACTGCCTCCTAGTTATTAATTACCAGTACCAATATTAGTTTGTTTTTTAGACGGTTATGACGCTTCCAAATACGCAGCTCTGACCAGTCTTAGGACACTAGTTTCAGTTATCCGATCCGATAAGACTCTCATGATATTTCCAAATAAGTATCCTTGATTTAGTCTTGGACCCCAGCTTCGAGTTATCAGCTTAGTAGTCCAATTAGGACTATCTAGTAGGAGTAGGACTTAGCACTAAGAGGACCAAGGTTCCAACGCACCTAGGTTCCCAAAACTACGTTGCCACCATAGGTTATTAGCCCAAATAGGCCCAGACAGTAATCTCACAGTTCATGCCTTTATACCCTGACAAGGTATATTGGGTCCTACGATGGGGCATATACACCAAACTCCATGTTTAGCTCACATGGTTATATGTTGGTTATAGACTCACCCACTTGTCAGTTCAGTTTAATTCAGTTTAGTTCAGTTCAGCTCAGTTTAGCTCAGTTCAGTCATTAAATTCTAGGACATGTTATTGACCACCAGTCAGGGTCATTATTGACCATATCAGTTATAACTCAGTTTATCAGTATTGAGTATCAGTTGGTCATTTCATGTTATTTCAGCCTAGTTGGTTATTTTCCATACCTATTGTATATCTCACTGACGCATACCTTCTATGTTGTATCATATTATGATACAGGCGCAGGTTCTCAGTCCCAGCATCGTCAGTAGTTCCTCTTGACGATTCCAGCAGCAGCAGTCCTTTTGGTGAGACCTAATCTTTGGAGGGCGTTATTTGCTTTTTAGTTAGTTTCTTTTCAGTTAGACTTTAGGGTTAGTTGGGGCCTTGTCCCAGCAACTCATCAGCTAGTAGTTGCTTTCAGAAACATTTGTTTAGAATTGTTTTCAGTGAGTTTTTACACTTTTTGCAGTATTGATTTATAAATATTTCTTTTAAAGCTTCCGCTTATGTTTACTTAGTATACCAGTGCAAATGTTAGACCATGGGTTAGCTTGGGGTGTCACGACCCAAACATAGGTCCGGATCGAGACACGGGACAAGGAATCCCGAGAGGCTCCTAGTTGACCCATGTAATAATCATAGCATATCACTTAATAATAGAAACAGCTCACAAGAATCATAACTAAGCAGAAGCTAATAAAAGAACCATAAGAAACAAATGTAACAACTTTTTGTACATAGTTGGATCTATCTAGACAAGTATGAAAGCCTCTAAAAACTAATGAGTTGCGGCTAGCTAACTCCTAAAAACTGAAAACTGAAACATAATGAAAATATAGATCGCGTCCCCGAGAGATGAGGACTCACCACAAGCAGCTGAGGGGGGAAATGAAGCATATCTAACCATGTTGCTGAGTCTGAAAACCTAAATCTATATCATGAAATGATATAGCACATAAAGGGGTGCAGTCAATACTTGGAATGTAATGAGTATGTGAGAAACGAAAATAAGCTAAAACATGCAAGTACACAAGAAGGAATGTAAACTGAACACATTAATGGTAATATAACTGAACAGAGATACAACAACCCTATTTGAGATACTCGTATACATATTAACATAATGATTTTATAAGAAACATTTACTGAAATATGATTAAGTGATGCGCAAAGGTTATATAGACAAATATTGAGGACTGAAGTCGTGACTGATATCACAAAGAATCCCTGACTGTCAAAGGGAAACGTTCTCGGCTATGGAGAGTCCCTGACTGTTTAGGGGAGAGTCCCTGACTGTCGGAGGGAAACTTTCTCGGTTGTGGAGAGTCTGTAACAGACTAAGGGAGAGCATTCTATGATATAGAGAGTCAGTGACTGACTAAGGGAAACATTCTCAGCTAATGAGAGTCCCTATAGACTAAGGGAAACATTCTTAGCTGTTGAGAGTCCCGACAGAATAAGGGAAACATTCTCAGCTGATTAGAGTTCCGACTGACTAAGGAAAACATTCTCAGCTAAGGATAGTCCCAACAAACTAAGGGAAACATTCTAAGCTGATGAGAGTCCCGACAGACTAGAACTAGCCTAAATTACTACAGCTAATCAGAGACATGAGCATTCAACAAATTACATCATACTTTACACACATCCACTACATACAAATCTCGAGTTCATAGCATACGACGTATTTGTCCCAACCCGACAGAGGCCCAAATTGTAGACACGAGACAAGGTACCCCGAGAGACCTCAAGTCGACCCATGGCATAAGCATGCATCTAACTCATTTGATAAACTGAACAAATCATCAACATAACTCAGTGGAAGTCTAACTCAACATAACATCAGAATAAGAATCCGAAGCTAACACATACATAAGTCTAAAAAGCCTCTAATCTGGACAAGTTGATGGGACAAGACCCCAACTAACTTAACAGTACTGAAACTGAAAATACATAAGGAAACTAAAAGTCTAGTCCTCGAAGGATAAGGACTCACCAACCAAGAAGGTGCTAACTCTGAGAACCGACTATGAGCGGGAATGAGCTTGGAAGCTGGGTCCTGTATCATGAAACGATACAGCATAGAAAGTATGTGGTCAGTATGTGGAATGTACCGAGTATGAAAGGTAAGTAAAATCGCTTCAGTAAAGTAATTCATTTAAAACATTTCATAACATATCATAAGCTTTCAAATCTGAGAGGAAGGACTACATGCATTCATTCAAAAATCGTAATCTTTTCACAATATGACCATGCATAGCTTCATAACATCATAACTGACTCGAATGACTCAAAGCTTAAATGTGACATTTATAGAAAAGATGAACAATGAGTCAAACCTTGATTTTAATACATGCATGTCTAAAATAATAATCATGAGTAATGAATATGCAAATCTGAATCATATAGACACTAGGAGACTCGTCACTTAACCAACATACCACGATAGAGCTTAGGTGGTCCGACTATCACACTTAAGTGGGCAGAGCCATCCAAAACCTTGCTAGGGATAAGGATGCTACCATGATATCTCTGTAAAGCTCATGGGCCATTAGGGCCGGGGATAGCTCAGAAGGGAGGTCCAAATAATACAATAGTATCAACCTACGTTGGTGCGTAGTTCTGGGGCATAGGGTGATCGACCCTTAGCCCGCTCAGTGCTAGACTCTTCTCCCAAAATATACAATGCTCTACATCATATATAATGAAGCTCAACATCATATATTGATGAAGCTCAACAATGATATCATGCATAAACTCAACATCGTATGAAATGAAGCTCAACATTGTCATTTGACAAAGCTCAATTATGAAATCATACATAGAACCGACATCATAAGAAAATGAAGCTCAATGATAACATACATCTTAATTATGAATTCATGGATATGAGAAGCTTTATTTCAAAACATACCACAAGCTCAAATATTAAGTGGGAGAATCTACTCCAAAACCATGTGGTAAGCTTACTTTAGAGATACTACATCATCATACTTGATATAAGGGCCTTGCCAAAACTTTATCATACTTGGATCTACTCAATTCATTTTAAAAACAATATCATAATCATGGATAGCTTTAGAAACATGCTTTTCATCATCAAATCTCATCATCATCATACATTCATCATCATTCTCTTCTTTCATGAACTTCTCATCCATGGGCATTAATTTTCATAATTTAGAAAACACAATTTTTGATTGAAAGCAATTTAAAATCTGCCCAAGATTCACAATTCACCAATATAAACATAATCTAATCGTACCCATGTAGAGAAATTGAAGATTAATGCAATTGGATAAAAATCTCATAACTTGATCATGTGAATTTCTCATACATAGCTAGAGATTTGGGCATGGGTGAGGAAGGAAACACCCACTCAAAACCTTACATACCTGGAAGGGATGATTTTACCACTTCTCTCATTACCCAAGATGAGATTCCAATGGGGAACCTTCAAAACTTGCTCTAAATCTTCTCTTCAAACTCTCAAGTTTGCATGCATGGAATGAACTAGTTTAGAATAGGTTTTCCCCTCTTAAAACCCTGTAAGACAAGCTTTATACGACTAGTATAGGCCCCTAGGACTTAGAAATTACGGAGAAGCCCTTACTAAAATCACATAATTTAGCTGACTGTCAGTCCCCACAAGGGACTGGACGACTCGAGCCCACAGGGCATGTCTTATGGTCATGAGTCATCTGGTTCACTACTCAAAACAACTAGGGGACCTCACGGAAGACACCACGACTCTTGGTGGGTGACCACCACTCGTGGTCACCATCTGCGGACTTCTATTGCCCAATGCCTTGTTGCCAACAATCAGTCTAGGCCATGGGATACCTCACGACCTATGAGGCCTGACCACAACTCGAGGTCATGCCCATGGTCTTCTCGACACACACTGCCAACCTTGCTAGACCACGAGTCACTTCACGACTCATGGTCACTCCTCACGAGCCTCCTCACGATTCATTCTGTAACCTGGTATGAAATTTCAATTTTTCATCATTTTGACTCCTAGATATGATCCTTGGGTTCCCGGGGTATAACAATATCTCTCTCTTGGGAACATTCATCCTCGAATGTTAGAAAAACACAAAAACTCAAAAACAAGCAATCATCATATGCAAACATTAATCATTTAAATCGAAAACTGATAGAATGACTACCTTCTAAAAGAACTACATAGCTGAATTAATTTCTGACATCACATACATCTATCATAACATAAATCAAACTTGCACACATGAGCTGAACATGGAAACTGATTAGAGAATTAGAGAAAAAACTAGTACATCAAACTGAAACTGAGCCGGTAGGGAAAAGGTGAGGGTATTTAGCCATCATAGCCACTTCGGCTTCCCACAGAGCTCCCTCAACATGTTGATTTCTCTATAACACCTTTATTGAAGCTACCTCTTTGTTCCTCAGCCTCCGAACCTGACAATCCAAGATTGCAACTGGAATTTCCTCATAATTGAGGCTATCTCCCACACTAACACTTTCCACCGGGATAACTAAGGCTGGATCACCCGGGCACTTTTTCAAGTGCGATACATGAAAGATGGGATGAACTAAAGATAGCTCTAATGGAAAGTAAAACTTATAGCTACCTTACTAACTATTCTCATAACCCAGTAGGGACCAACATAGTCGGGGCTGAGTTTTCCTTTCCTTTCGAACCGCATGACTCCCTTCATGGGAGACACCTTAAAAAATACCCAATCGTCCACCTCGAACTCCAACTCTCTCCTCCTCACATCAGCATATGACTGCTGATGACTCTGAGTGGGTTTCAGCCTGTCCCTTATCAATTGAACTTTCACCACAGCCTCATGAACAGAATCAGGTCCTATCATAACTGCCTCACCAACCTCAAACCATCTGATGGGAGATCTACACCTCTGCCCCTAAAGAGCCTCAAACAGTGTCATCTAGATGCCAGAGTGATAGTTGTTATTGTAAGAAAACTCAATCAAGGGCAAGTGATCATCCCAACTACCTTTGAAATCCATCACACAAGCTCTCAACATTTCCTCGAGATTTTGAATTGTCCGCTCTGCCTAACCATCCATTTGCGGTTGAAATGCTGTGCTAAGTTTAACTTGAGTCCCAAGCCCTTTCTGGAAAGACCGCCAAAATTGAGAGGTAAACTGGGTACCTCGATCAGAGTGATAGACAAGGGCAGTCTATGCAATCGCACCAACTCCTGGATATACTGTTTGGCATAATCATCCGCTGAATTTGTGGTTTTGACCGGTAGAAAGTGTGCGACCTTGGTCAACCTATCTACCACCACCCAAATAGAATCGTAGTGTCAGTGAGTATGAGGTAGGCCTGTAATGAAATCCATATTAATCTCTTCCCACTTCCAAATCGGAATTCTAATATCCTGAAGTACGGCTACCGACCTTTGATGCTCGACTTTCACTTGCTGACAGTTCGGGCACTGCGCTATGAATTCAGCAATATCCTTCTTCATGCCGTTCCACCAATATATTTTCCACAAATCATGATACATCTTGGTGGCACCCGGATGGATGAATACCTAGATCCATGTGCCTCATGCAATATCCAGTCCCGCAAATTATCAATATCTGGAACACATAGATGGCCCTGGTACCACAGCACCCCATCTCCCCTTTTGGACAAGACCTCCACCATCTGATTTCCAACAGCTTCCTTCAGCTTTACAAAAATCGATCTTCATCTTGTCTGGCTTTCACATCCTTCACCAAGGACGATTCTGATCTATTTTTCACAATAACGCCACCATCAGTCCCAACCTCGCAAGTCAATGGACATATTTCACCAATTCCTTCTTTCCCTCATCCACGTGGGACACACTCTCAATAGAGAGCCTACTAAGTGCGTCCGCTACCACATTATCCTTACCCTGGTGGTAAAGGAAACTCATGTCATAGTCCTTTAGTAGCTCTAACCACCTCCTTTGCAGAAGAATGATGTCTTTTTGCGTGAACACATATTGCAAGCTCTTGTGATCCGTGAACAAATCCACGTGGACCCCATACAAGTAATGTCGCCATATCTTCGATGCAAACACCACCACAGCCAACTCAAGATCATGGGTCGGGTAATTTCTCTTATGGACTTTCAACTGTATTGAGGCATATACTATCACTTTCCCATGCTGCATCAACACACACCCAAGTCTGATTCTTGAAGCATCACAATACACCACAAAACCATCTGTACCCTCAACACTGGTGCTGAAGTGAGTCGAATCTTCAACTCTTGGAAGCTTTTCTCACAAGCCTCCAGTCATCGAAACTTTACCTTATTCTGAGTCAACTTGGTCAAAGGTGCCACAATTGATGAAAATCCCTCAACAAATCTTCGATAGTAACCTGCTAAGCCCAAAAAGCTCCTGATATCTAATGGGTTCACCGGTTTGGGCCAATTCTTCACCGCCTCGATTTTTTGAGAATCTACCTTTATGCCCTCACTCGATACCAAATGGCCCAAAAATGCCACAAGGTCCAACCAAAACTCACATTTACTGAACTAAGCATACAATTGATGATCCTTGAGGGTTTGAAGCACTACTCTCAAGTGAGCGGCATGTTCCTCCTCGCTCCGAGAGTATATAAGGATATCATCGATGAACACGATCACAAACATGTCCAAATATTCCTTAAACACCCTGTTCATTATATCCATAAAAGCTGCATGGGCATTGGTTAGTACAAAAAACACAACAAAAAATTCATAGTGACCATACCGAGACCTGAAAGTGATTTTCGGGATGTCAGTCTCTTGAACCCTGAGCTAGTGATACCCGAATCTGAGATCTATCTTGGAGAAACACTTGGCACCCTGAAACTGGTCAAACAAATTATCGATCCTGGGAAAAGGATACCGAATCTTAATAGCGACCTTGTTTATCTGCTGATAGTCAAGGCACATCCGAAGCGAACCATCTTTCTTCCAAAAAATAACACTGGTGCACCCCATGGAGACTTACTAGGCCTAATAAATCCCTTTTCTAACAGGTCCTTCAACTGATCCTTCAACTCTTTTAGCTTGGCTGGAGCCATTCTGTAGGCCGGAATGGATATAGGTTCTGTGTCGGGAAGAAGATCTATGTCGAAATCAATCTCTCGCTTGGGAGGGACACCTGGCAAATCATCAGGAAAGACCTATGGATACTCACGTACTACTGGAACTGACTGGATAGTTAGGGTTTTGGAATTGACATCCTTAACCCTAACTAGATTGTACAAGCAACCCTTTGAAATGATCTTCCTAGACTTAAGGCAGGAAATAAATCGACCTACCTGCACAGCTGAACTACCCTTCCATTCTAAGACTGGCTCACCAGGAAATTTGAAATCTACTAATCGGGTTCTATAATTAACTAAAGCATAGCATGCAAATAGCCAATCCATGCCGAGAATAACATCGAAATCGGTCATGACTAACTCTAACAAGTCTGCTGAGGTGACCTTATGAAGGACTGAGTCACCTACTGGAGTGGAAACTGAGAAGGGTTTTGACAAGATATCGGGATTGACTCCGAAGCTACTGGCCACATATAGTGTCATGAAAGACAAGTTAGCCCCTGGATCAAACAAGCATAAACATCAATATGGAATACTCGCAACATACTAGTAACCACATCCGGGGAGACTTTCTGCTCCTGACGAGAAGTTAAAGCATAGAATCTGTTATGGCACTGACCGCCAGTTGTGCTAGTAGATGCCCCCTGATGTGCTGAGCGTGGGGGAGGGGCTGCCGAACTAGAAATTGGGCCTCGGCCCCCAACATAATCCTACCTCACAACTGGACAATGTCAAAGCATGTGTCCAAGCTTCACACACCCGAAACAAGCATTTGAACCTGCCAAGAACTAGCCTGTGTGCCCCCGACCATATCTGCGACAAGTTGGGGTGCTAGAATTTGTGGGTCTGCTGCTCTGACCGCTCGAGCCTGACGCTCTCACTCTCTAATCATGCCCAATCCTGGATGGCACACTCAATACTGAAGATGCCGAGGCTAATGATCTCTGGTGAGTCTTCTGTCGGTGCCCACCACCGAACCTCTACTGAGAGAATCTTTCATCCTCGGTCTTGGTCCCTCTTAGCCTCCCTCTCTCTCGAATGTTCCACCTCCATTTGCTGGGCGTACAACACCATGCAAGGAAAGTCCATATCCTAGTGAAGCATAGCAATCCGGCACTCCTTGTCCAAATACCCTACTATACCATGCACAAACTTGCTCACCCGCGCCCTATGGTCAGCCACTAACTCCAGGGTATTTTTCAATAGGCGAGTGAACTCAAGAGAATACTCCTACACTATCATTCTTTCCCTTCTTCAAGTTTACAAACTCAGCTGCCTTCAACTACCTCATCTCTAGAGCGAAGAATCGATCTAGGAATGCAATCTAAAACTCCTCCCACGTGATCGGACCTACTCCTGCGACTCTACTATCCCTCCATTGGCGAAACCAGATATGTGCAACCCCCTTAAGCTGGTAGGAGGCCAACTCTGCGCACTCAACACTACTCACCCCAATGACTTAGGTTATCTTGACAATCTCATTAATAAAATCATGCAGGTCCTCATCTACCTTGGACCCCAAGAACACCGGCGAGTTCATCCTCAAGAAGTCTCTAACTTGAGCCACCACTGCATTTCCATTTTGCAGAACATGCGCAACGGCCTGCTGGTTGACTTGAGGGGTCAAGGCCTGCGCAAGCATCTGAATAGTGGCCCGAAGCTAAACATGAGCGGCTGGCTCCGGTGCTTGAGGCTCCTGAACTGGTGGGGCTGGCTGATATGGGACAAGGGACCCTAAGAGAACCCAAGTCAACCCATGATATAAGAATACAACATCTAACTCATTTGATAAACTGAAGAAATCATCAACATAACTCAATGAAAGTCTAACTCAACATAACATCATAATAAGCATCCGAAGCTAACACATACATAAGTTTGAAAAGCCTCTAATATGGCCGAGTTGATAGGACAAGACCCCAACTAACTCAACAGTACTGAAACTAAAAATACATAAGGAAACTAAATGTCTGGCCCTTGAAGGATGAGGACTCACGAACCAAGAAGGTGCTAACTCTAACAACTGACTACAAGCGTGGCTGAGCCTGGGAGCTGGGTCCTGTATCATGAAATGAGAAAACATCGAAAGTATGTGCTCAGTACGTGGAATGTACCAAGTATGCAAGATAAGTAAAACCACTTAAGTAAAGTAATTCATTTAAAACATTTCATAAGATATCATAAGATTTCAAATCTAAGAGGAAGGACAACATGCATTCATTCTAATATTGTAATCTTTTCACAATATGACCATGCATAGCTTCATAACATCATAATTTACTCGAATGACTCAAAGCTGAAATTTGACATTTATATAAAAGCTGAACAATGAGTCAAACCTTTCTTTTAATGCATGCATCTTTAAAATAATAATCACGAGTAATGAATATGCAAATCTGAATCATATAGACACTGGGAGACTCGTCACTCAACCTACATACCACAATAGAGCTTACGTTATCCCGATTATCACACTTAAGTGGGCAGAGCCATCCAAAATCTTGCCAGGGTTAAGGACGATACCATGATATCGATATCAATCTCATGGGCCATTAGGGCAGGGGATAGCTCACAAGGATGGTCCCAGAAATATAATAGTATCAACCTACGTTGTCGCGTAGTTCTGGGGCATAGGGTGATTGACCTTTAACCCACTCGGTGCTAGACTCTTCTCCCAAAATATGTAATTCTCTACATCGTATATAACGAAGCTCAACATCATCTATTGATGAAGCTCAATAACGATATCATGCATAAACTCAACATCGTATGAAACGAAGCTCAGCATTATCATTTGACAAAGATCAATAATGAAATCATGCATAGAACCGACATCATAAGAAAATGAAGCTCAACGATAACATACATCTCAATTATGAACAGATACACTGAGAGACGAAAGCTAGGGGAGCGAATGGGATTCATGCAAATGAGAAGCTTTATTTCGAAACATACCACAAGCTCAAATATAAGTGGGAGCATCTATTCCAAAACTATGTGGTAAGCTTACTTTAGAGATACTACATCATCGTACTTGATATAAGGGCCTTGCCCAAAACTTTAACATGCTTGGATCTACTCAATTCATTTTGAAAATAATATCATAATCATGGGTAGCTTTAGAAACATGTTTTTCATCATCAAATCTAATCATCATCATACATTCATCATCATTCTCTTCTTTCATGAACTTCTCATCCATGGGCAGTAATTTTCATAATTTAGAAAACACTATTTTTGATTGAAAACAATTTAAAATCTGCCAAGCTTCACAATTCACCAATATAAACATAATCTAATCGTACCCATGTAGAGAAATTGAAGAACCATGCAATTGGGTAAAAACCCCATAACTTGATCATATGAATTTCTCATACTTAGCCAGAGATTTGGTCATGGGCTTGGCAATGACTCGTGGTGCCAAGTCGTGGAGTGCAATGGAACATTTCTCAAAATTTCTTCTTGGGTCTGACAACGACTGACTTCACGAATCGTTGTCCATCCCACAACTCGTGATTCCTCCATTTGCTACTAAAACCCACGATTCTAGCTCCTCCTTCCCACGACAGACCTGACGAGTCATTACATGACAAGATGACTCATCAGGTCGTCCATGGTCACCATTGCCTCAGGACCCCATCTTGGATCTCCACCATCCAACGATGGTCGACCTAACGAGTCGTCGCCTAACTAATGACTCATTAAGTCGTCCGTGGTCACTAGACCTTGCTGCACCTCCTAACTGCTCTTCACGGTTCTAACCATAACCTATTAGGTCACCTAACGAGTAATTCCATGACTTGTTTTGAGGAAAACTTTCCACTTTCCAGTTGATTTCTTTCTTTAAAGTCTGGTGCCTATTCTTAGAAACTTTTGGGTCGTTACATGGGGCACTCGTGGCACCAAGTACTGTGTCTCTGCTAGGGTATAGACTTAGGTCATGAAAAACTTGGTATCATAGCACTAGGTTTAGAGTATCCTGGGATGTCTAAAAGCCACATAAAGTAGAGTTCTTTCCATGGGTGTGAAGCGTGCCACACTTATGATAGGGAGTCTACAAGACGTTATTAGGAAAACTGTCTTTTGTTCATACTCCTTATCGTGCATTAAAGTTGAATCCCAAAATATCCTCCTAACTCATGCTCTATTCATTTCAGTGAAACTATGCCTCTAAAATAAGGAAATGGGAGGAGGACTGTCAATGCTAACTGACCTTCCCCACCAGCTCTAGCAGCCCCTCAGGATGACCTAGTGTCCTCAGCAGAATTTCGAGCAGCAACCTACTTGCTGGCTCAAACAGTGACTAATCAAGTGAACCAACAGGTGGTCCCACTGAATACAAATAGGACTGCAGCAATTTCTAGGGTTCAAGACTTCACCTGAATGAACCCTCCAGCTTTTCATGGATCCAAGATGGGAGAGGACCCGCATGAGTTTATAGATCGGGAGCGAAAGATCACCCGGATTGTGGGTGTTTGTTCTACGAAGATTGCTGATCTGGCCGCATACCTATTGAAAGGGGTGGCTCAAATTTGGTACAACCAATGGAAGGAAGGGAGGCCAGCATCAGCATGGCAAGTAGAGTGGGAAGAGTTCACCACAACATTTCTAGACAGATTTTTCCCTTGGGAGTTAAGTGAGTCTAAGGTCGCATAGTTCATGAATTTAAAGTAGGGTAACAAGACCGTGGAGGAGTATGCATTGGAGTTAACTCGATTGTCGAGGTATGCTCCAGTGATGGTAGCCGAGCCAAGGGCTCGCATGCTCAAATTCATCAGTAGAGTATCAAACCTGGTACTTAAGGAGTGCAGGACCACGATGCTCATAAAGGACATTTACCTCTCCAGCCTCATCATTCATGCCCAACAAATTGAGGTAGAAAAGTGGAAAGATGTGGAGCGTGAGAACAAGTGGACTAGAGGATCAATCATATTATGGCAACTAGAGGTCCGGCGGTAGTAGCCTCCCACAACAGCAGCAACAGAGGACTCCAACACCCACTTCAGCCAGCGCCTCTTCTTTTCGATCCTGCAAGGATTAGAAGGGTGGAGCATCTGGATCTCAATCCTAGAGTTACAATTCCAAGAACCATTACCTAGCTTGTCCTAAGTGTTCTAAGAACCATCCAGGTGAATGCCTCCTGGGAAAACAGGGTTGCTTTGGATGTGGACAGTTGGGTCACAGGCTAAAGGAGTGTCTATCAGCAAGATAGGGGAAAGCGTAGTCTACCACTTTAGCAACCCCAGCAGGCCGTCCAGTTCAGCAGGATAACACTTCAGGTATGGATGGCGGTTAGTACCAAAACCACTGTTATGCTTTGTCCTCCCGTTAGGATCAGGAGAGCTCACCTGAAATGTTTACGGGTATGTTACATCTTTTCCACCAAGATGTATATGCCCTACTAGATCAAGGATACACACTATCATTCGTGAATCCTTATGTAGTTGTTCAATTTGAAATCAATCTAGAATTCCTCTCAAAACCATTCTTAGTCTATACCACAGTTGGTGAGTCAGTTAGAGCTAGCCCGGTGTATAGAAACTGCCTAGTCTTAGTGCTGAGTAAAGTAATTCCAGTTGATCTAGTAGAGCTAGACATGGTCGATTTCGACCTCATTCTTGGCATGGATTGGTTACATTCTGGTTACGCCTCAGTCGACTGCCAAACTAGAGTAGTCAAATTTTAATTTCCAAATGAGCTAGTCTTAGAATGTGTGGGTAGTGTTTCAGCGCCTAAGGGTCAGTTTATTTCCTACCTTATGGAAAGGAATCTCATTTCTAAAGGGTGCATCTATCACCTAGTTTGGGTTGAAGATTCCAGCTCCGAGACCCCAACTATCCAGTCAATTCTAGTTATTAGTGAATTCCCGAATGTGTTTCCCAAAGATCTTCCTAGAGTCCCTCCCGAGCAGGAAATAGACTTTGGCATAGACTTTCTTCCAAACACTTAGCCCATATCTATTCCTCCTTATAGAATGGCTCCATCTAGCTTAAGGAGTTGAAAGAACAACTAAAAGACCTTCTTGTTAAGGGTTTCATCAGGCCTAGCATCTCTCCATGGGGTGCGCCAGTGTTGTTCCTGTGGAAGAAGGATGGTACTCTCAGAATGTGTATTGACTACCGCCAACTGAATAAGGTTACAGTTAAGAAAAGGTATCCCCTAGCTATGATTGACGACTTGTTCGATTAGCTTCAAGGAGCCAGTTATTTTTCTATGGTAGATATCAGGTCAAGGTATCATCAGTTTAGGGTCCGGGAATGTGACATACCGAAAATAGCTTTCAAAACTTGGCATAGTCACTATGAATTTGTGGTTATGTCCTTTGTACTATCTAATTCCCCTGCAACTTTCATGGACCCGATGAACATGGTATTTAAATAGTATCTGGACATATTCGACATTGTGTTCATAGATGATATTCTAGTATACTCTAGATATGAGAAGGAGCATGCTAACCATTTGAGGATAGTGTTGCAGACTCTTAAAGACCACCAGTTGTTCGCTAAATTCAGCAAATGTGAATTCTAGCTGAAGTCTATGGCCTTCCTTGGTCATGTGGTCCCAGGTGAGGGTATTCAGGTAGATCCTAAGATAGCAGTGGTGAAGGACTGGCCAAGACCTACTTCCCAATAGATATCAGAAGTTTTTTAGGTCTAGCCTATTATTATCGGAGGTTCTTGGAAGGATTCTCTTCTATTGCATCTCCTCTGACCAAACTAACTCTAGAAAAAAGTGAAGTTTTAGTGGTGGTCAAATGCATGTGAGAAGAGTTTACAGGAGTTGAAGACTTGACTACTACAGCTCCAGTTTTAACTTTACCAGAAGGAACAAATGGGTTCGTAGTTTATTGTGATGCTTCTAGAGTTGTCCTTGGTTGTCTTCTGATGCAGCGGGGTAAGGTGATAGCTTATGCCTCTAGATAGATCAAGGTTCATGAGAATAACTATCTGACTCATGACCTTGAGTTGGTAACGCTGGTGTTTGCTTTGAAGTTATAAAGGCGTTACCTTTGTCGGGTTCATGTGGATATTTTCACTGACCACAAGATCCTTCAGTACGTGTTCAGTCAGAAGGATTTAAATCTTCATTAGAGTAGGTGGTTGGAGTTGTTGAAGAATTATGACATGAGTGTACTATATCACCCAGGCAAGGTAAATGTGGTGGTGGATGCCTTGAGCAAAATATCCATGGGGAGACTTGCCCATGTTGAAGAGGGCAAAAAGAAACTGGAAAAGGATACCCACAAGTTAGCTCGGTTGGGAGTGCAGTTGGTGGATTTAGTTGAGGGTGGAGTAGTATTACAGAGTGGTTCAAAATCCTTATTAGTTGTTGAGGTTAAGTCAAAGCAGGATGAAGATCCCATATTACTTAAGTTGAAAGAAGCAGTTCTAAGGAAAGAAGTGGAGACTTTCTCCAAAGGGGGAGAATGGTGTGCTTTGTTACTAGGGTAGACTATGTGTTCCAGACTTAGGTGACTTGAGACAACAAATACTAGTAGAAGCACATAGCTCTAGGTATTCTATCCACCTAGGTGCCACTAAGATGTACCGTGACCTACGTGAAATCTACTTGTGGAACGACATGAAGAGGGACATTGCAAAATTTGTGGCTAGGTGTCCAAACTATCAACAGGTTAATGTTGAACATCAGAGACCTAGGGGTATGACCCAAGATATCAGCATACCCACGTGGAAGTGGGAATAAGTGAATATGGACTTTATTACAGGTTTACCTTGTACTCGTCGGCAGCATGATTCAATTTTTGTGATAGTCGATCGAATGACCAAGTTAGCACATTTCTTCCTAGTTAATACTATAGACTTAGATGAGGATTATGCTAGGTTGTACATCTAGGAGTTAGTCAGACTGCATAGGGTTCCCTTTTCCATCATTTCAGATAGAGGTACCCAGTTCACCTTGCATTTCTGGAAGTCATTTCAAAATAGACTTGGTACTCAGTTCAAGCTCAACATAGCTTTTCACCCTAAGACAGATGGGAAAGCTGAGTGGACTATTGAATCCTTATAAGTATGTTGAGAGCTTGTATGATCGACTTCAAGGGCAGTTGGGATGATCACTTACCTCTCATTGAGTTTTCATACAACAAAAGCCACCACTCTAGTATTCAGATGGTCCTGTTTGAGGCATTATATGGTAGGAGGTGTAGGTCTCCTATAAAATGGTTTGATGTTGGCGAAGCTACCTCGATAGTACCAGACTCAGTTCATGAAGTTATGCAAAAAGTGCAACTTACCAGGAAAACATTAAAAACAGCTCAAAGCTGGTAGAGATCATATGTTGATATAAGGAGGAGAGAGTTAGAATTTGCTATAGATGATTGGGTTTACCTGAAAATTTCACCCATGAAGGGGGTGATGAGGTTTCGAAAGAAAGGGAAACTCAGTCCAAGGTATGTAGGACTCACAAGATTCTAAGGCGGATCAGCAGTGTGGCCTATGAGTTCGAATTACCTTTAGAGTTAGCATCTGTGCACCCAGTCTTCCATGTGTCACTACTCAAGAAGTGCATTGGTGATCCAACCTCAGTTGTGCCACTAGACAGTGTTGGGGTGAAGGATAGCCTCTCTTACGAATAAGTCCCAGTTCAGATACTAGACCATCAGGTTCGTAAGCTGGGAAACAAGGAGATTGCTTTAGTAAAGGTCTTGTGGAGGAACCAGCTAGTTGAGGGAGCCACATGGGAGGTAGAAGTAGACATGATGGCAAAATATCCCCATTTATTTTTCTTCCAGTTCAGTTTTAGCATCAGATATTAAATTCCTCCTTGGTACTTTATTCAGTTTCGTGCTTATTAGATATATTCATGTTTAGTGTGCACACTTGTTGTGCCAACTCAGTTACCATGACTAAGTCATATCGGAGTCAGTCACTCCTTTAGAATATAGGTTACAAATTTAGATTGGGAATTTCAACTCATTTTCACCCGTCGCCAAGTTTCAGGTCCAAGCAGAGTTGACCACGAGTAGACACAACGACCCGTTGGTTCTACCAATGAGTCATCGTGTTGTCCGTTAGTGGGGTACTCATGTTTTGTTTAAAAATCATACCAGTGATAGTGAGAGGTACACAAAAAAAGAAAACTAGAAGGACTAGATAATATAACAAAAAGATCAAAAAAATGGGATGAATAGAAAATGGATATGACACTTCATGAAGATCAGGGGTTAATTTTTCTCTATCAAAGATAGAAGCTTGCTGATTCTACTATTATACACACTCTGTTTATTAAGAATTTATTTTTTAGACTGGAGATCTCTGCATAAGCAATGGACAAATCAGACTTCAACTGGGCATTCCTTTACTAAGCCTATCACCCGTGCATTAGCATTCTGCAAGTCAAGAATCATCTGAGTCACCAGACCTTCCCCTTTGAAACCTGATACATTCTGTAGAAGATCACACACTTCCAAAGTCTTCCTATCCAGCAACTCCATCTTAGACCCAAGATTTACTTTAGATAGAAGGACCTAGTGCGCCTTAATGATGGTGGTCATGAAGAACCTATATGTCAAACCATGGGATCCCCTCACTGAATTAATAAACCGATCCATGTGTCTGATTATTATTAAGGGAAGATTAACCTTCCGTTGTACATCGATAGTGTAATACCCCGGAAACCCAAGGATCATACCCAGGAGTCAAAGGAAAGAAAATGTAAAACTAGTGTTGCAAGCACAAAACGAGTCGTTGGATGACTCATGAGGACAGCCCACGAGTCATCAGGTGGCTCGTGGGGAGGCCAGGGGAGAGTTGGGAAGTTTGGAGGAAAAGGGTTTCCTACGGGCGTAGCAACGACTCGTGGTCAGATCCCACGAGTCGTTAGGTCAAACCTGGGGTGAGGGAGAAGGAAAATAGAAGAGGTCGGACCAGTGTACTTGACGGAAGCTGACCACGACTCATTGGGTCAGGTAACGACTCATGGTGTGGGTCGTGGAATAAATTATATGTGAAGTGATGTGATTGAGGTAGTGAACGTGACAACTGGTGACCACGAGGTGTGGCCACCCCTAACGAGTGATTATGTTAGTCGTTACGAGCCCAGGTGCCCAGGAAGGCGGTGTATTCAATGAGCAGCATGACGAGTCATTCCCCCCTAGCAACGACCCATCAGGTCGTCCATTAGGACCACCTGCAATGTTTTCCTGCGAATTTAGTAAGGGTCTTTTCGTAATTCTTAAGTTGCTAAGACCTATACTACATCTTTTAAGGCTCTTTTTACAAGGTTTTAAGATGGGAAAACCTATTCTAAGCTAAGTCATTTCATGCATGCAAACTTGAGTGTTTGAAGAGAGGATTTTAGAGCAAGTTTTAAAGGTTTCCATTGGAATCTCATCTTGAGCAATTAGAGAAGTGGTAAAATCATCCCTTCCAGGTATGTAGGGTTATGAGTGGGTGTTTCCTTACTCACCCATGCCCAATCTCCATCTAAGTATGAGAAATTCCTATGATCAAGTTATGGGATTTTACCCAATTGCATAATTCTTCAATTTCTATACATGGGTATGATCACATTGTGTTTCTATAGATGAATTGTGAAGCTTGGGCAAATTTTAAATTATTTTCAATCAAAATTTTGTTTTCTAAATTATGAAATGAAATGCCCGTGGATGAGAAGTTTATGAAAGAAGAGAATGATGATGAATGTATGATGATGATGAGATTTGATGATGAAAAGCATGTTTATAAACCTACCCATCATCATGATATTGTTTTCAAAATGAAATTTAGTATATTCAAGCATGATAAAGTTTTGGGCAAGACCCTTATGTCAAGTATGATGATATAGTATCTCTAAAGTAAGCTTACCACATGATTTTGGAGTAGATGCTCCCACTTATATTTGAGTTTGTGGTATGTTTCGAAATAAGCTTCTCATATGCATGAATTCGTAATTGAGATGTATGTTATCATTGAGCTTCATTTTCGTACGATGTCGGTTCTATGCATAATTCCATTATCGAGCTTTGTCAAATGACAACGTTGAGCTTCGTTTTATACGATGTTGAGTTTGTGCATGATATCATTGTTGAGCTTTGTCAATAGACAATGTTGACCTTCATTATATATGATGTAGAGCATTGCATGTGTTGGGAGAAAAGTCTAGCACTGAGCGGGCTAAGGGTCGATCACCCTATGCCCCAGAACTATGCACCGATGTAGGTTGATACGATTATGTTATTGGAACCTCCCTTGTGAGCTATCCCCGGCTCTAATGGCCCATGAGCTTGATATTGATTCATGGTAGCGTCCTTAGCCCTAGCAAGGTTTTGGACAGCTCTTCCCACTTGAGTGTGATAGTCGGGACCACGTAAGCTCGATTGTGGTATGTCGGTTAAGTGACGAGTCTCCCATTGTCTATGATGATTCAGATTTGCATATTCACTACTCATGATTATTATTTTAAGCATGCATGAATTAAAAGCAAGGTTTGACTCATTTTGTTCAGCTTTTTTATAAATGTCATATTTCAGCTTTCAGTCATTCGAGCCAGTTATGATGTTATTCAGCTATGAATTGTCATGTTATGAAAAGATTATAATTTCAGAATAAATGCATGCAGGCCATCCTCTTACATTTGAAAGCTTATGATATGTTATGCAATGTTTTAAATGATTTACTTAGCGGTTTTACTTACCTTGCATACAAGGTATTTCATGTATTGATCGCGTATTTTCTATGTTGTATCATTTCATGATATATGACCCAGCTCCCAGGCTCAGCCCCGTTCATAGTCGATTGTCAGAGTTAGCTCCTACCTGGTTGGTGAGTCCTCATCCTTCGAGGGCTAGACTTTCAGTTCCTTATGTATTCTCAGTTTTAGTATTGTTGAGTTAGTTAGGGTCTTGTCCCATCAACTCATCTAGATTAGATGCTTTTCAGACTTATGTATGTGTTAGCTTTGGATGCTTATTCTGATGATATGTTGAGTTAGACTTCTATTGAGTTATGTTGATGATTTCTTTAGTTTATCGAATGAGTTAGATGTATGCAATTGCCATGGGTCGATTTGGGGTCTCTCAGGGTCCCTTGTCCTTGTCTACAATCCGGGCCTCCGTTCGGGTTGTGACAAACTAGTGCAGGGACGGCGATATGTAACGCTTGGCTCACTTAGACATATCCCATATCGGAAAAGAGAGAGAGAGAGAGTCCTAGGCTATTTAGTAAATGACTAGACTTACTACTGTGAGGCGCCTTTTGAATTGAAAACCCAAGGGGACAAAACTATGCTGGGTCATGGCCCTAAAGCGGCTAATACTTCACAGTGTTAGGCCAGGGTCGTTACAGGTGGTACCAGATCCGACTCTCGATAGTACGGTGGTGGGGCAAACCTCAGCGAGGACACAGAGTCCCTATGGGGGGTGAATGCACGGGCGGCAATACGTAACGCTTGGCTCACTTAGGAAAATCCCACATCGAAAAAGAGAGAGAGAGTCTTGGGCTATTTAGTAAAGGACTGGACTTAATACTGTGAGGCGCCTTTTGGATTGAAAACCCAAGGGGATAAAATCGTGTTGGGTCGTGTCCCAAAAATGGAAAATACTTCACAGTGTTGGGCCAGGGTCATATAGATAGCCTCCATCAATCCAAGATCATGATGAGAATCTTCATGATGGCGCTCAGTGCGAGGCAGAAGACACTTGTTCACTAACTCAAGAAAAGCTTGTGATCTGGCCCCATCTCCCCTTTGAGAACTCTCCTAGGTTTAGTCGTAATCTTTCCATAGGTGAACACGGTCATGAGAGACCCATCCCTTGTCCTTTCCATGTCATACTCAGCATACTCAGCCCTGGGTACCTACAAACTTTCACCCACAATCCTTTCATTCAATGTGAATCCCACTCCATTCACCCTTGACTTCACCTTTCCATCCTCTACCACTTTAAGATTTATTTAGAAGTCCACCACTTCAGACTTGTGAACCCTGGGAAGAGAGCATAAGAATAGATGTTTCTAGCCTTGAAATTTCAACTTCCCAATCAAACTCGCCATTCCTGGTTCAGAGACAGCTGTTGCATCAATAACTCTCACCTTCAGTAATTTGTGAGACCCAAAGTACCTTTCTTTACCCAGAACAAGAAATCGCTCAACATTTTTGTTTAGTGCAAAATCATGCATGATTGATGAAGTAGATCCTGACACATTCGAAGACTGACCTCTTTTTCTTTTTGGCGTAAGTCTCGCAGATATGGGACCAAGTTAGGGTTGTCCAATAGGACAATACATCCCAATCAAGCCTGGTACCGACCCGATTTTGGGTCTTGATAGTCCCGATTTTGATTATCCCGAGGGATGAAGGGGGACGGATAAGACATGACAAGGGACTGGATGCGACGGGTTTATTTACAGGTAGGCCTGGCCCAATTCATCCCAGTATTGGACCAACCTGTCTCGATTTGTCTTGCCTAATTTTTTAAAAAATAAAATTAAGTAGTCATTGGGGTGTTGGCCCCCAACGACTATTTTAGCCACTAACACCCAAAAATACCCCTATCCCTCCCCCCCCCCCCACCCTTTTAAATTATTTTTAAACCTCTAAGTGTTAAAAATTATATTTAAGTCCAATTTTAATAACTACAAATACCCCCCACCCCTTTACCATTTTTTCACAACTATCTATTATCTACTCTCTACTGCTCTCTCAATTCTCATTCTCATTCTCCGAATTTCCAATTGTCTAAGTTATTTTAATTTTTTATTCCTTATTAATATTAGTTGCTTTGTGCTAACTGTTAAATTGTTAATCAAGTATCAACTATCAACTATCAATTTTGGTGATATTCAAATTTCAAGTTTCTAGTTGTGACATCAAATTCTAATTATTGGTTATAATGGTCTGCTTTTACGCAGACATTTGGTACATTCATTCCATACTTGCTTATGTTAATTTATTTAATTTTCACATTCAATTTTTTCCTCTTATCTATTTGGATTTGCTTGTGCTATATTTTTTAGTTAAAAATTATAATATAGATTCTGAAAAAAATTCTGAAAAAGGAAAGGGTTTTGAAGCCAAGGTTACAAGTGCATAGAGTTTTGGTAAAAAAATACAGATTATAGTTCTAGTTCTAAAATATTGGTGGTTCTTCTCAATCAGTGCCTAGAGTTAGAATTAATTCAGAAGAATTAATGCAATTTGATAGAACTCCAATATTAATTCGGATACTCCAATAGATAGTGAAATTATGGAAAGACGATATGGTAATTTATTAGATGAAGAACTAGATGAAGAAGTAGAAGTAGAAGTAGAAGTAGAAGTAGAAGAATTAGATGATACACCTACTAGTCCTACTATTGAAGCCCCAACTCAGGATAATCCTCAGTTTGGAGCTCAACTTCCCCCTATGCCTCCTACTAGGGGTAAGAGGAAGGCTCAACGTCCTAAAACTTCCGTTATTTGGAAAATTATGGATCAGAATGAGGAAAAAACGCTAGCTATTTGTACTATGTGTAAAACAATATTCAAGCATCAATGCGGTGGAAATAGAGGTGGGACAGGGGGGTTAAATAGATATTCATTACAATGTTGTAAACTTGAACATATGGCGGCTAAAATAGCCTCCAAACCCTGCGCTTCTAGTTCTTCTCCTGTTGGATCAGAAAGGGGTTCCAACATGATTCAGAGTCAATTAGACCCTTCAAACCCAGGTGGCCCTGTTACACAATGAAAATATGATAGAGATAGAGATCGTAAAAATATCGCTAAAATGGTTGTGTTCTGTGGTTTTCCTTTTAGTTTTCCCTCCCATCCGAATTTATTATGTATTTTCAAGAAACACATAATCCTTCTTTTCATAGTTTTCACAAAACATGGTTAAAATGTGATATTTTTGAATTTCAAGCTAAACATTGCCATAATCTTAGAAATTTATTTAGCTATTTTGATGGTAGATTTTCTATTATATCTAATATGGGTTGTAGTGTCAATGCCGATTTGTTTAACTGTTACTGTGCACTAGATTGATCATAACTAGAATTTACAAAAAATAACCATAGGTAATTAAATCTATGAGCAGAGAAATATTTCTACGTATATAGCATGTACTATACTTGAAATTTTAGAATTTTATGGCATTTATGATAAAATAATGAGTATTACATTAGATAATGCTTCTTCAAATACTAGGGTTATTAGTATGCTAAGAGCTAGATTATGTCCAATTAATAAGGATGTTTTTCATATTGGATGTGTTGCTCATGTATTTAATTTGGCTATACAAGATGACATTAAGTTATTTGATACTAGGTGTTCTAGAGTTGAATCTGCATGTTTTTGGATTTTCGAATGAACAAAAGTTCTAGAATTCATGAATATAAAGAAATTTGTAGAATATGTAAACTTCTATATAGGAAAATTCTAAGACATGTTAAAACTAGGTGGAATTCGTTATATAAAATGTTAGAAGTTGCACATACTTATAAAAGACATACCATTATGACCTATAATGCTCATAATTCTGACCCAAAATGAAAACTTAATGATTCTTACTGGGAAGAAATAAATAAACTTAATTAATATTTAAAATTATTTTATCAAGCAACAAAAATATTTTCTAGCGTGTATTTTCCTACTGTTTGTGAAGTTTTAATAGATGTATGTGTTGTTACAACTAAATTTACTGAATATAAAAATAATAAAAAGTTTGCACCGACAATAGAAGCCATGATTCAAAATATTAAAAATATTTTTTTCCTATTCCTCAAATTTATGTAACTGCAATGCTTTTTAACCAAGAATATAAGAATTAGGTACAAAAGGAGTGGTTCAATAAATTTATGAAAATTAAGAAATTCAAGATCATGAAATCCCAAGTATGAAAAGTTGTACAAATAGTGTTAAAGTGCATGCTAGAATAATGTATGACACCCATTTCCATCTACATAATAATAATATACATAATGCTCTTGTCTTCTAGGATTCGAGTAGATACTACCCATGGGTATGTGCAAAATATGATTCGTCTTAATTTTTCTGACAGTTGTGATTTTGATTAATATTTTTCTCAGGCACGAGAAAATGTTACAAATGCTGATGGCATCCCACATATTCTGGATGGGTGGAGAGCTCGTGGCAGCATATTTTCAATGCTTAGAAATATGGTTCAGGATGTGCTAGCTATTCAAGCATCGTCTATCTCTTTACAGGCCGCTTTCACTACGGCAAAATTTCATCTTGGAGTCCACCAATATTCACTAACAGAAGAAAGCTTGGAGGTATTAGTTTTATTTAGAGATTGGATCAATGCGGAGCATAGAAATAACGGGTTACCGAAGTTAACTTCCCAATAAGAAGCTTTTTTGGAAGCAACAATCAACAGTGATGATGACATCGAAGCACAAGACCGACAACAACCTGTGCTAGTGTCGAAAAATATTTTGGCTCAATAAATAGAAGATTTAGAAAGAAGTTTCATAGGAATGTATAAATATTAGTATTATATTTGAGGCCTAATTCAAACAGAACCCTTTCTAGAAGGTGGCTGCATAGATTAGGCGCTCTACTAATATTTATAAATTGTAATATAAATTCTTATGATACTATTTTATCTGAATAAATTTAAAGGATTTTAGCCTTAATTTTCAATTTCATTATCTATTGTGTTAGATTTAAATTATTTAATACAAGTTTTTAATCTAATTTAAAAAAACTTTACTTATAATTTACAAGTTACAAGTATACAACTTACTAACTTACTATAGAATATAGAATTTAATTTACAAAAATTTTAATAAACTTATAAATTCAAATAAATAATTACTTCATACTTCAAATTTCAAATTTCAAATTTTAAAAAACTTTATAATATATAGGCTTAAATTCTTAATTCAAAGTTCAAATTAAACTTTCTAATACTCTAACTATAAAAATTTAGTGTATAAGACTATAAAAATTTAAAAGAAATTTAAATTTTAAAATCATAACTTATACTTTTATTATATAATATTACATAAAATTATTTTCCATCCCCTTTTGTCCCATTTATCCTATTATGTTCCATCCCGTCCCATTTTATAGTAGAACGGGATAAGACTAATGATCCATCCCGATTCGTCCCGTCCCGGCTGATTCGTCCCATCCCTATCAGTCGTCCCAACCCCATCCATCTTGTCTCGGCTCCATCTATCCAGTTCCATCTGTCCCGTCTTGTCCTATTAGCCAACTATAATGCCCCAGAAGTTCCTAAGACTAGACTTGGGAGTTGAAATGAAAACTGACAGAAAAATATGAAAAATCTACTTAGAACGACTTATTGAATAGATTGTTGGTCAGACCAACGACCTGTGGAAGGCTCTCGTGGTGAGAAGCTACAGAATCGACTGGGAATTAACGAGCCACAGGATGACCCGTCGGACATTGCAATGAGTCATTAAATAGAGTCGTTGTGGGGATAGCTCTTCTTCAGGGAGGAAGTAACGAGTGGTGGAACGACTCATTGTTTGATACAATGAGCCGTTGTCAGCATCCATTGAGAGGAGTCCTAGGTTAGGGAAGTGGTGACAACGACTGGAAGCAACGAGTCATTGGAGCTTGTAATGACTTGTCTTGTCCATTCGTGGTAGGGGATCTGAGACTTGAATCGGGGATGAGACGACGAGGGGTAGTAACGAACCGTGGGAGCTAGCAACTGTCAGTTGTGTCGACCGTTGTCATTAACAGAGCAGTTTTTCCAGATAATTCATTAAGGGTATTTTTGTCATTCCTAAGCCCTAGGGTTCTAAATTACGTCATTTTTAGCTTGAAATAAAGTGTTTTAAGAGGGGTTAAGTCATTCTAAGCCTATCCTATTCATGCATGCAAGTTTAGGGGTTTTGAGAGGTGATCAAGTCTAGTTTTCTACAAGTTCTTCCTCAATTCTCTTTGGCCAATCAAGGAAGTGGTAAAATCAGATCTCTTCAGGTATGTGAGGCTATGAATGGTTGCAATTGTCCACACCCATGCCCAATTCCCTCTCAATTCATGATGTTCTAATTGATGATTCCGTGGGGTTTTTACCGAATGCATGAATTCCTAAGTTTTAATCATGGGTATGATCTAAGCATGTTTTAAATGATGAATTATGATTAATGGGCAGATTTTACAATGTTTTAAAATATAGATTATGTTTTCAAGTTTTCTAAACTATGATACCCATCCATGAATGGTCATGAAAGTTGAGATCTATGAGAAATATGTCCAAGTATGATATGATATTTATGAAGAAAGTATGATTTTAAAATATCCACGTTTATGTTCATATTTTCAAAGTGAATCAAATTGATTTCAAGCATGTTTAAGTACTGGGCAAGCCCATATAATCAAGTATGTTTTATGATTTCATGAATTAGCTTACCACATGATTTTAGAGTCAAGACTCTCATTATTTTTCAGTTTGTGGCATGGTTTGAGCCAAGTCTCCTCATGTTATGATTTCAGATTATGCATGTATGTTATTATTCAGCTTCGCCACTAGACGATGGTTGGTTTTGTTGAAAAATAATGGAGAGAATATACATATTTTTGGGAGTAGTGTCTAGCACTGAGTCAGCTAAGGGTCAGTCAACCCTATGCCTCAGAACTATGCACCAATGTAGATATGATTAGATTATTTGGGACCTCCTTTGGAGCTTTCCCCTGCCACAAGGGGCCTTGAACTTGATATCGATATCATGGTAGCGTCCTTAGCCCTGACAAAGCTTTGGATGGCTCTGCCCACTTGAGTGTGATAGTCGAGACCACGTAAGCTCTATCGTTGTAATGTCAATTATATGATGAGTCTCCCATTGTTCCTCATGATTTTAGTTATGCATGTACATCAGTCATGATATTATGTTTTTAGCAGGTTTGACCTAATGTTCAGTTTTACTTATGATTATCAATTTTTAGCTTTGGGTCATTTGATTTAGTTATGATGTTCAGTTATGTGCAGATCATGATTTTAGCAAATAACATGCAAGCCCTACTCTCAGAATCTTATCTTGATTATGTGTTATTATATGCATGATTTATGATTTTACTTACTGATTATACTTACCTTGCATACTCGGTACATTCCACATACTAACTGCATACTCTATGTTGTATCATTTCTAACTGCATACTCTATGCACATATCTAGTTCAAATTTCCGCAATTAGCTTTCCTCAGCCTTAGTTTGTGAGTCCTCATCTTGCAAGGGCCCCTCTTATCAGTTGTATTTCGTCTTTTTAGTTTTCAGACTATAGAGAGTTAGTTTGGGTCTGTCCCGTCAACTCGTCAGTATTAGAGGCTTCTCGGACATAGTTGTATTTCATCTTTAGACTTGTGCATGTAATCAGATGTGACGTTTTGTCTAGACTTCCGCTATGTTATTTATGATGATCTTCCACTTATCTATAGTTATTTTAGATGTATGTTCATTCCATGGGTCTACTTGGAGTCTCTGGGGTTTCTTGTCCCGTGTCTCCATCCGGGCCTTTGTTTGGGTCGTGAAAAACTTGGTATCAAAGCATTAGGTTTTAAAGTTTCCTAGGGTGTCCAAAATCTTCGTTAAGTAGAGTATTTTTCATGGGTGTGAAGCGCACCACACTTACGAAAAAGAGGCTACGAGACATTTAGAAAATGATCCCTTCTTTCATGATCTCAATCGTGCAATGAAATGTCTCTCAATCCTTCTAACTTGTGCTATACGCATTTGCAGAATCATGCCTTCCCGTAAAGTTAATGGAAGGAGAAACGGAAATGGAAATGGCCACGGGGATGGCAGTGGAGACGGGCATCAGTAGGCCCACCAACCCATGCAAAGCATATACCCAAGTCAGTTGCCCACGCAGAGTTCAGGGCATCCATCCAGATGTTAGCCCAGGCCCTGACCCCCCAGGTCAATCAACAGGAGGTGGCGCATGTCCCTTAGAACGAAAATGCAGCGACGGCGAGGGTTAGAGACTTTCTTAGGACGAACCCTCCTGAGTTCCTTGGGTCGAAGGTGGACGAGGATCCACATGAGTTTGTTGAGGAGATATTGAAGATCACCCAAATTATGGGGGTGACTGGGAAGGACTGCCGCCGATTTGGCCACGTATCAGTTGAAGGGGGTCGCGCATAATTGGTTCAAGCAATGGAAGGATAGTAGGGTAGTTGGAGCAGGCCCTATCAGTTGGGATGAGTTCCATAATGCTTTTCTAGATCAATTCTTCCCTCGAGAGATGAGGGAGATCAAAGCAGCCGAGTTTGTGAATCTAAAGCAAGGAAAGATGACCAAGTTGGAGTATGCCTTGGAGTTCACTCGTCTGTCCAAGTATGCACCTGAGATGGTGGCGGACAAGAGAGCCCGTGTGAGCAGGTTTGTACATGGGTTAGAAGACTACTTGGTCAGGGATTGCCGGATCGTGATGCTTCTTTCAGGATATTGACTTTTCTTAGTTAGTCCTGTACGCCCAGCAGATGAAGGCAGTGTAGATGAGTGAACAGGCGAGAGAAGCCAAGAGGGCCAGGACTGATAGCATTGGGTTCTCCTAGCAGAGGCCTTGTGGGCACTGTCAGCAGTCCCACCAGACATCTTCAGCCCTAGCGCCTTCATCTATGAGTGTGCCATCTAGGTCCAAGTGCGATCAGAGGGGACGAACATCAGTCTCGAGAAGTCAGAGTAGCGGATCCACCAAGACTAGCCCTCCAGAGTGTAGAAGATGTGGCCGGAGACACATAGGCCAGTGTTTGGTGGGTATAGATGCTTGCTTCGAGTGCAGGAAGCCCGGACACATGATTAGGAATTGTCCAATAGCCAAACAGGGTCATGATAGAGGCTGAGGCCCAGCTTCCAGTTCAGCAACTCCACCAGCACGCCCAACTCAGCAGGGGGCAACTAATAGTATAGGTGGCGGACAACGCCAAAACAGATTCTATGCGTTCGCATCTCGCCAGGAGCAGGAGGTCTCCCCGGATGTAGTCACTGTTATATTACAAGTATTCCACCTTGATGTATATGCTTTGTTAGATCCATGGGGCTACTTTGTTTTTTGTGACACCCTATGTTGCTAAAAGTCTCGGAGTCAGTCCCGAAATCTTATCAGAACCCTTCTCAGTCTCTACTCTAGTTGATGGTTCAGTTATAGCTAGAGGGGTGTATAGAAATTTCCCTATCACAATTCTTAAGAAAGTCACCTCGGAAGATTTAGTAGAGTTATCCATGATTGATTTTGATGTTATCCTCGACATGGATTTGCTATTTGCATGCTATGCCTCAGTGAATTGTAGAACCTGTGTAGTAGAGTTCAAATTTCCGAGTGAGCCAGTCCTAGAGTGGAAGGGTAGTTCAGCTGTGCCTGTAGGTCATTTCATTTCCTACCTTAAGGCTAGAGAGATGATTTCTAAGGGTTGAGTGTACCATCTAGTTAGGGTTAAGGATTCTACGTCCGAGACCCCGACTATCCAGTCAGTTCCAGTAGTATGTGAATATCCAGAATTATTTATAGATGATCTACTAGGAATCCCTCCCAAGCGGGAGATTGATTTTGGTATTGACCTTCTGTGATACCTTGAAAGCGCCTAAGATTAGATCCGGGATCAAAAACTTGAAGTTGACTAAAAAGCTAGGAAAATGTCACAGAACGGGCGACATAACGACTCGTGGTTAGAAACCACAGATCGTTGTATGCAGTCGTGGTTATGGGAGACCTGGTGGCAGGGGTACAATGGGTGGGGTAATGACTCATTTCTTGAAACAACAAGTCGTTGCTTGTGATCGTGGGTGAGTATTGGACTTGAGCATTGGGGATGTAACGAGTCTTTCAATGACTCATTGTGAGCTACGACGATCCATTGGCACCAATCATTGTCTAGGTGGTCAAATCTTCAGTGGACTTAACGAATTGATACCATGACTCATTGGAAGCAACCACGAGTCATGGTGAGGCTCGTGGTAAGGGAAGTTCAGGTTTGTGAAGGGGCTGGCAACGGTGGACCTAACGACCTGCCATTTGGATCAACAACTGCTCTTGTGGAGCCATGGGAAGAATATGAAAGTATAGATTGTGGACGTGGATCCAACGACTCGATACCACGATTCTTGGTATCATGCAATGACTCGTGGGATCGCTCGTGGGTTCAAGGAATTTTCATGAAGGGTATTTTTGACCTTTCTATGATCTAGGCCCTAAACTACGTCATTTTATTACTTTTCTGGGCACGATAAGATAGGTTAAGTCCCCCTTGCATAAGTCATTCCCATGCATGCAAATTAAGAGGATTTTAGAGAGATCAAACATAGTTTCAAGATTTTCTCTACCAATTCTCCGTTGGGAATTCAATGAACTCTAGAATCTAATCTTACCAAGGCATGTAGGGTTAAGAATGGGTGTTTCCATTCACACCCATGCCCATTCTCTTTTAATTTATGGAAATCTACCAAAAATCTCATGGGATTTTGAATTCCATTTTTGTGAAAATCTAATGATTTACTAATGGACTATTATGATTTGCAAATTACATTATATTTTATGAATTTTGATCAGATTTTACAACTATTCTCGATTATAAAATTACTGATTTCGACCTCTCCTCAATTAAGCCTAATTATGCATGATCTATGATGAATTGATTTATGATCTACACTTCAATTGTTGATATTTACAAACCTAGCATGATCTATGATTTGAAATATGAAGTTATTCAATACCCAACATGATTTGATGATTTACAAGTGATATGCATGATCTTCAAGTATGCATGGGTCTTATGATTTATGAACTATTGATGATGAAAAGCATGTTTTCAAGTTATCCATTTTTATAAACATATTTTCGAACGAATTGAGTATTATAAAGAATGGTAAAGTATTGGTCAATGCCAATATGTTGAAGAATGATTTACGGTTTATGAAACAGATCTCATGATTTATCGATTTATGATGTTGGCTGACTAAAGGGACTTTGATTCTTGGCTAATCATGTTTTATTGGGGATCAATGAATGATGAATGTTTATTTTATCCATGAATCTTAATTAATGATGTAATTGATTTACATATGAGCCTATTATGCATGTTTTTGGGAGTCGTGTCTAGCACCGAGTAGCTCGGCATTCAAAGGACTACGCCGGTGTCTCATAGCCACGTGCCACCGTGGGTTTATACTTATACATTACAATGATAATGATCCCCTCTTTTGTGATATCACATAATGCACGTCCTGCACCTGGCAAGCCAGGGGCGACTCTGCCCACTTGAGTGAGATAGTTGGGGCATCATGAAAAGCTCTACCATGATGGTGTCAGTTATAAAGAGTCCTCCCATTGTTCTGCATGTTTTATGCATTCTTATGTTTATGTTATTGGCTAAAGTAATGATTTGATAAAGTTTCCTCATGATTATGAAAATGAATGGTTTGCGAATGATTTGAAAACCTTAAGCCTTACGTTATGTCACAATATTTATGATATGAGCATGATGTACTACTCTTATGATGTTTTATGAGTTTCATGTATTTAAAATATACATTTTACTTACCTTGCATACTTGGTACATTCCATGTATTGATTGTATACTTTCTATGTTGTATCGTTTTATGATACAAGACTCGGCTCTCAAGCTCATCCTCATCCTTAGTCCATCACAGAGTTGGATTTCAGCTTTGTTGGTGAGTCCTCATGTTTTGATGGCCATTTGAATAAGCATGTATGATGTTCTATGTTTCAGTATTTGGCCGGGTTAGTTGGGGTATTGTCCCATCAACCCATCTCACATGTTAGAGGTTCTTAGACAGTATGTAGACTCAGTTTATGTATATGTCCAGTGTTTCCAAATGTTATGATATGTTATGTTATGTTTACGTTTCCGCTATTCCTTATGTTAAGTCTTCCATTTAAAGTGAATGAAGTTAGATATGCTTATGCCATGGTTTGACTTGGGGCCTTTCGGGGTTCCTTGTCTCGTGTTACGATCTGGATCTATGTTCGAGTCGTGAAAAACTTGGTATCAGAGCCATAGTTTTATGTATCCTAGGGTGTATGAAAGTCGTGTTAAGTAGAGTCTTTTTCATGGGTGTGAAGTGCGCCACACTTATGACAAAGAGGCTACGAGATGTTTAGGAAATGTTCCCTTCTTTCATGATCCATGTCATGCGATGAAAAGTCTTTCTATCCTTCTAATTCGTGCTATTAATGATTGCAGAATCATGGACCCTAGAATAATGAATGGAAGGAGAAATGGAAACGATGAAGGCCACAAAGACGGCGATGGTCGTGGGCATCAACAAGCCCCACTTGTTCAGGAGCCCCGGGTACCAGAGCCAGTTGCCCACGCGGAGTTTTGGGCGGCTATCCATATGTTGGAGCAGGCCTTAACTGCTTAGGTCAACCAGCAGGCCGTTGCATATATCCCACAGAATGGCAATGCGGCAATGGCCCGAATTAGAGATTTCTATAGGATGAACCCTTCGGAGTTCTTTGGGTCCAAAGTGGATGAGGACCTGCATGAGTTTATTGACGAGATTGCGAAGATCACCCAAGTTATGTGGGTGAATAAGGTTGAATGTGCAGAGTTGTCATCATATCAGCTGAAAGGGGTTGCACATATCTAGTTCAGGCAATGGAGGGACACTAGGGCCACCGGAGCAGGGCCAGTTACTTGGGAGGAGTTTCACACGGCCTTCCTAGATCGGTTCTTCCTTTGGGAGATGAGGGAGTTAAAGGAAGTAGAATTTGTGAATTTGAAGTAGGGTAGGATAATAGTACAGGAGTATGCTCTCGAGTTCACTCGCTTGCCAAATTATTCCATAGAGTTAGTGGTTGATCAAAGGGCGCGGGTGAGCCAATTCGTTCATGGTATGGTGGGTTATTTGGAAAAAGACTGCAGAACTTCAATGCTTCATAAGGATATGGAATTTACTCGTATAGTGTTGTACGCCCAGTAGATGGAGGCGGCTCATGCGAGGGAGAGGGAGGCAAAGAGGGCTTAGACAGATAGCCATAGGTTTACTCATCAGAGATCCTGTGGTGGTCACCGCCCTAAGTTTCAGCGAGGTCACTAGTTCCAGCACCATCATCAGCTAGTGTTCCATCCAGACCCAAGGGTGATCAGAAGAGCAGGCTTCAAGATTGAGGGACCAGAGGGACACACAGGTGGAGTGTACCTCCCCAGCCTGCAGAAAGTGCGGCAAGAGTCATGAAGGGGAGTGTTTGCTCGGCTCAGATATTTTATATGGGTGTGGTAGGTCCGTCCACATGCGCCAAGCGTGTCCATTTGCTAGACAGGATAGTGGTAAAGGTTGTACGCAAACCACCAGGACAGCAGTAGCTTCAGCACGTTCAGCTCTACTGGGAGCATTTTGTAGTGGGGGTGGCGGACAGCGCCAAAACAGATTCTATGCCCTCACCTCACGTCAGGAGAAGGAGACTTCACCGGATGTGGTCACTGGTATGTTGCGAGGTTTCCATAATGATGTTTATGCTTTGCTAGATCTGGGGACTACTTTGTCATTTGTGACTCCTTATATTGCTAGTAGCTTTAGAGTTAGTCCCGAGACTCTATCAAAACTATATTCTGTTTCTACTCCTGTTAGTGATTAAGTTGTAGCTAGGCAGGTGTATAGAGGATGCCTCGTCACTATATTGCATAAAGTCACCTTTGCAGACCTTGAGAGTTAGCCATGACTGACTTCGACATTATTCTTGGCATGGATTGGTTGTATGTGTGTTATGCTTCTGTCAATTGTAGAACCCATGTAGTGGAATTTCGTTTTCCAGATGAGTCAGTCTTGGAGTGGAAGGGTAGTTCAGCGGTACTTGTAGGTTGATTCATTTCCTATCTTAAGGCCAGAAAGATGATTTCTAAGGGTTGCATGTATCATCTAGTTAGGGTTAAGGATTTTGAGTCCAAGACCCCGACTATGCAGTCAGTTCTGGTGGTGCGTGAGTATCCATAGGTCTTTCTCGAGGATTTTCCAAGTGTTCCTCCCGAGGGGGAGATTGATTTTGGTATTGACCTTCTACTCGACAGGTAGCCTATATCTATCCCTCCTTACAGGATGGCTCCAACCGAGCTAAAGGAATTGAAGGATTAGTTGAAGGACCTTTAGATAAGGGTTTCATTAGATCGAGCAAGTCTCCATGGGGTGCACCAGTCTTATTTGTTCAGAAGAAGGATGGTTCGCTTTGCATGTGCATTGACTATTGGAAATTGAACAAGGTCACCATTAAGAACAGGTATCTTTTACCCAGGATCAATAATTTGTTTGACTAGCTTCAGGGTGCCAAGTGTTTCTCAAAGATAGATCTTAGGTCCGGGTATCGTCAACTCAGAGTTCAGGAGTGTGATATTCTGAAGATAGCCTTCAGGACGCAGTACGGTCATTATGAGTTTGTAGTTATGTCTTTTGGACTAACAAATTCTCCTGCAACTTTTATGGACCTGATGAACAGGGTGTTCAAACAATATTTGGATATGTTCGTGATCGTGTTCACTGATGATATCCTTATATACTCTCGGAGTGAGGAGGAGCATGCCACTCATTTGAGAGTAGTGCTTCAGACTCTCAAGGATCGCCAATTGTATGCCAAGTTCAGCAAGTGTGAGTTTTGGTTGAACTCCGTAGCATTTTTGTGCCATGTGGTATAAGTGATGGCATAAAGATAGATTCTCAGAAAATCGAGGCGGTGAAGAATTGGCCTAGACTGGTGAATCCTTTGGATATTCGGAGATTCTTGGGCCTAGTTGGTTATTACTGGAGATTTGTTGAAGGTTTTTCATCGATTGCAACACCTTTGACCAAGTTGACTCAAACGAAGTTAAAGTTCCAATGGTCGGAGGCTTGTGAGAAGATCTTCCAAGAGTTGAAAACTCGACTCACAACCGCACCAGTGTTGACCCTACCTGAGGGTATGGATGGTTTCGTGGTGTATTGTGATGATTCAAGAATCGTACTTGGTTGTGTATTGATGCAATGAGGGAAGGTGATAGCATATGCCTCTAGACAGTTGAAGATCCATGAGAAGAATTACCCGACCCATGATCTAGAGTTGGCTGCGGTAGTATTCGCATTGAAGATATAGCGAAGTTACTTGTATGGGGTCCATGTGGATGTGTTTATGGACCACAAGAGCTTACAGTATGTGTTCACGCAAAAGGACCTCAATCTACGACAAAGGAGGTGGTTAGAGCTACACAAAGACTATGATATGAGTGTTCTTTACCATCCGGGTAAGGCTAATGTGGTGGCGTACATAGTTAGTAGACTCTCTATGGAGAGTGTGTCCCATGTGGATGAAGGGTTAAAAGGAGCTGGTGAAGGATGTCCATCGACTCGCAAGGATAGGAGTTAGGTTGGTTGACTCTACCGATGGAGGTGTTGTTGTTCAAAAGAGACCCGAATCGTCCTTGGTGACTGATGTGAAGGCTAGACAAGATGAGGACCCAATTTTGGTAAAGTTGAAGGAAGTTGTTCGAAGTCAAAAGGTGGAGGTCTTCTCCCAAGGGAGAGATGGTGTGCTTCGGTACCAAGGTCGCCTATGTGTTCCAGATGTTGATGATTTGAGGAGCCATTTATTGCATGAGGCCCATAGATCTAGGTATTCTATCAATCAGGGTGCCACCAAGATGTATCGTGATTTACGAGAAATCTATTAGTGGGATGGCATGAAGAAGGATATTGCAGAATTCGTAGCCAAGTGTCCGAACTGTCAGCAAGTAAAGGTTAAGCATCAAAGGCCGGGAGGAGTACTTCATGACATTAGCATTCCCACATAGAAGTTGGTAGACAGGTTGACCAAGGCTGCACATTTTCTACTGGTGAAAACCACGGACTCACTGGAGGATTACACCAAACTGTATATCCAGGAGTTGGTTTGAGTGCATGAAGTTCCCTTGTCCATTATTTCAGACCGAGGTACTCAATTTACCTCCCAATTTTGGCGGTCCTTTCAGAAAGGGCTTGGGAATTAGGTTAAGCTCAGCACAACATTTCATCTACATATGGATGGTCAAGCGGAGCAGAAAATCTAGACTCTCATAGACATGTTAAGAGCATGTCTGATAGACTTCAAAGGTAGTTGGGATGATCACTTGCCCTAGATCAAGTTTGCTTATAATAACAACTATCACTCCAACATTCAGATGGCACCGTTCGAGGCTCTTTATGGGCGGAGGTGTAGATCTCCCATCGGATGGTTTAAGGTTGGTGAGACAGCTATGATATGGCCAGGTTCGATTCATGAGGCTATGGTGAATGTTCAGTTGATAAGGGATAGGCTGAAAACTGCTTAGATTTTTCAAAAGTGTTATGCGGATGTGAGGAGGAGAGAGTTGGAGTTCGAAGTGGACGATTGGGTGTTTCTGAAGGTATCTGCCATGAAGGGAGTAATGTAGTTCGAGAAGAAAGCAAAACTTAGTCCCCGCTATGTTGGTCCCTACCGAATTGTGAGATGAGTGGGCAAGGTGGCGTATGAGTTGGAGTTTCCCTCAGAGTTATCTTCCGTGCATCCTGTGTTTCATGTATTGCTTTTAAAGAAATATTTGGGAGATCTATCTCTAGTAGTCCCAGTGGACAGCATTGGTGTAAAAGATAGCCTTAGCTATGAGGAGGTTCCGGTGGAAATATTAGACCGTCAGGTTTGGAAGCTAAGGAACAAGGAATTAATTTCAGTTAAAGTATTATGGAGAAATCAACATGTTGAAGGAGCTACGTGGGAAGCCGAAGCAGATATGATGGCTAAATACCCACACTTATTTCCTACCAACTTAGTTTCGACTCAAGGTATCAATTTTTCCCTATGACTCTATTTAGTTTTCATGTTCAGATCATGTATTCAAGTTTCTTTTATGTATAAAGATGTGTATGTGGAGCATGAAATCAGTTCAGTTATGTGGTATGAATTAGAGGTAGTCATTTTGTTAGTTATCAAATTAAATGATCAACATTTGGGTGTAATGATTGCATGTCTTTGTTTTCTGCTTGTTTTCAATCAAGGGGGAGATATTTTAATACCCTGAAAGCGCCTAGGATTAGACCGGGGATCAAAAACTTGAAGTTGACTGAAAAGCTAGGAAAATGTCACAGAACGGGAGACATACTGACTCATGGTTGGGAACCACGGGTCGTTGTATGCAGCCGTGGTTATGGGAGACCTGGTGGCAGTGGATACAATGGGTGGAGTAACGACTAGTCGCTTAAAACAACGAGTCGTTATTTGTGATCGTGGGTGAGTACTGGACTTGAGCATGGGGGATGTAACGAGTCTTTCAGTGAATCTTTGTGAGCTACATCTATCTGTTGGAACCAATTAATGTCTAGGTGGTCAGATCGCCAGCGGACTTAATGAATTGATACCACGACTCGTTGGAAGAAACCACGAGTTGTGGTGAGGCTCGTGGTAAGGGAAGTTCAGGTTTGTGAAGGGGTTGGCAACGTTTGACCTAACAACCCGTCGTTTGGATCAACAACTCATCCTGTCGAGCCGTGGGAAGAATCTAAAAGAATTGATTGACACAGTGGATCAAACGACTCAATACCACGAGGCGTGGTATCATGCAATGACTTGTGGGATCACTCGTGGGTTCGCCCAGACCAGTTTTTCAGGAAATTTTTATTAAGGGTATTTTCGACCTTTATATTCTCTAGGGCCCTAAACTTCGTTGTTTTATGTATTTTCTGGGCATTATAAGATAGGTTAATTCCCCCTTGCATAAGCCATTCCCATGTATACAAATTAAGAGGATTTTAGAGAGATCAAGCATAGTTTCAAACTTTTCCCTACCAATTCTCCATTGGGCATTCAATGAACTCTAGAATCTGATCTTACCCAGGTATGTAGGGTTAAGAATGGGTGTTTCCATTCACACCCATGCCCATTATCTATTAATTTATGGAAATCTATCAAAAATCTCATGGGATTTTGAGTTTAATTTTTTTGAAAATCTAATGATTTACTAATGGGCTATTATGATCTGCGAATTACATCATATTTTATGAATTTTGATCAGATTTTACAACTATTCTCGATTATAAAATTTTTGATTTCAATTTCTCCTCAATTAATCCTAATTATGCATGATCTATTATGAATTTATTTATGATCTACACTTCAATTGTTGATATTTACAAACCCAACATGATCTATGATTTGAAATATGAATTTATTCAAATACCCAACATGATTTGATGATTTACAAGTTATATGCATGATTTTCAAGTATGCATGGGTCATTTGATATATGAACTATTGATGATGAAAAACATGTTTTCAAGTTACCTATGTTTATAAGGATGTTTTCGAATGAATTGAGTATTTTAAAGCATGGTAAAGTATTGGGAAATGCCCACATGTTGAAGAATGATTTACGATTTATGAAATGGATCTCATGATTTATCGATTTATGATGTTGGCTGACTAAAGGGACTTTGATTCTTGGCTAGTTTTAATGGGGATCAATGAATGATGAATGTTTATTTTATCCGTGAATCTTAATTAATGATGTAATTGATTTACGTATGAGCCTATTATGCATGTTTTTGGGAGCCGTGTCTAGCACCGAGCAGCTCGACATCAAAGGACTACGTCGGTGTCTCATAGCCACGTGCCATCGTGGGTTTATAATTATACATTACAATGATAATGATCCCCTCTTTCGTGATATCACATAATGCACGTCCTTCACCTGGCAAGCCAGGGGCGACTCTGCCCACTTGAGTGAGATAGTTGGGGCATCATGAAAAGCTCTACCATGATGGTGTCGGTTATGACGAGTCCTCCCTTTGTTCCGCATGTTTTATGCATTGTTATGTTTATGTTATTGGCTCAAGTCTTGGTATCATGCAATGACTCGTGGGATCGCTCGTGGGTTCAGAGAATTTTCATTAAGGGTATTTTTGACCTTTCTATGATCTAGGCCCTAAACTACGTCATTTTATTACTTTTCTGGGCATTATAAGATAGGTTAAGGCCCCCTTGAATAAGTCATTCCCATGCATGCAAATTAAGAGGATTTTAGAGAGATCAAGCATAGTTTCAAGCTTTTCCCTACCAATTCTCCATTGGGAATTCAATGAACTCTAGAATCTGATCTTACCCAGGTATGTAGGGTTAAGAATGGGTGTTTTCATTCACACCCATGCCAATTCTCTTTTAATTTATGGAAATCTACCAAAAATCGCATGGGATTTTGAATTCCATTTTTGTGAAAATCTAATGATTTACTAATGGGCTATTATGATTTGTGAATTACGTTATATTTTATGAATTTTGATCAGATTTTATTCTCGGTTATAAAATTACTGATTTCGACTTCTCCTCAATTAAGCCTAATTATGCATGATCTATGATGAATCGATTTATGATCTACACTTCAATTGTTGATATTTACAAACCCAACATGATCTATTTTTTGAAATATGAATTTATTCAAATACCCAACATGATTTGATGATTTACAAGTGATATGCATGAGCTTCAAGTATGCATGGGTCTTATGATTTATGAACTATTGATGATGAAAAGCATGTTTTCAATTTACCCATTGTATAAGCATATTTTCAAATGAATTGAGTATTGTAAAGCATCGTAAAGTATTGGTCAATGCAAATATGTTGAAGAATGATTTATGGTTTATGAAACAGATCTTATGATTTATCAATTTATGATGTTGGCTTACTAAAGGGCCTTTGATTCGTGGCTAATCATGTTTTAATGGGCATAAATGAATGATGAATGTTTATTTTAGACATGAATCATAATAAATGGTGTTATTGATTTACATATGAGCCTGATATGCATGTTTTTGGGAGCCGTGTCTAGCAACGAGCAGCCCGGCGTTCAAAGGACTGCGCTTGTGTCTCATAACCACGTGTCACCATGGGTTTATAATGATACATTACAATAATAATGATCCCCTATTTCGTGATATCACATAATGCACATCCCTCGCCTGGCAATCCAGTGGCAACTCTGCCCACTTGACTGAGATAGTTGGGGAATCATGAAAGGCTCTACCATGATGATATCGGTTATGACGAGTCCTCCCTTTGTTACGCATGTTTTATGCATTGTTATGTTTATGTTATTGGCTCAAGTGATGATTCGATAAAGTTTCCTCATGATTTTGATAATGAATGGTTTGCGAATGATTTGAAAACCTTAAGCCTTACGTTATGTCACGATATTTATGATATGAGTGTGATGTCCTACTCTTGTGATGTTTTATAATTTTCATGTATTTTAAATGTACATTTTACTTACCTTGCATACTTGGTACATTCCACACACTGACCACATACTTTCTATGTTGTATCATTTTATAATAGAGGACTCAGCTCTCAGGCTCATCCTCATCCTTAGTCGATCCAAGAGTTTGCTTTCAGTTTTGTTGGTGAGTCCTCATGTTTCGAGGGCCTTTTGAATAAGCATGTATGATTTTCTATGTTTTAGTATTTGGTTGGGTTAGTTGGGGTATTGTCCCATCAACCTATCTTACATGTAAGAGGCTTTCAGTCAATATGTAGTACTCAACTTATGTATATGTCCAATGTTTCTGAATATTATGATACATCATATTATGTTTACGTTTCCACTATGCCTTATGTTTAGTCTTCCGTTTAAAGTAAATGAAGTTAGATATGCTTATGTAATGGGTTGACTTGGGGTCTTTCGGGGTTCCTAATCTCGTGTTACGATCCGGGTCTACATTCGGGTCGTGACACCTTCCCGATATGCAGCCTATATATTCCTCCTTATAGAATGGACCCAAGTGAGTTAAAGGAGTTGAAGGAGCAATTGAAATACCTCCTAGATATGGGTTTCATCAGACCTAGAAAATCCGCATGGGGTGCATCGGTCCTCTTTGTCCGCAAGAAAGATGGTTCCCTTTGTATGTGCAATTATTATCGACAATTGAACAAGATCACCATCAAGAAAAGGTATCCTCTCCCTAGGATTGATGATTTATTTGACCAACTTTAGGGTGCTAAGTGCTTTTCGAAGATAGACCTCAGATCCGGATACCATCAGCTCGGAGTTTGGGAGAGTGACATCCTGAAGACAACCTTCAGGACTCGGTATGGTCATACAAGTTTGTGGTTATATCTTTTGGACTAGAGAATGCTCTTGTAGCTTTTATGTATTTGATGAACAAGGTGTTCAATCCATCCTTGGATACGTTCGTGATTTTGTTCATAGATGACATCCTTATATACTCTCAGAGCGAGGAAGAGCATGCCGCTCGTTTAAGGGTGGTGCTACAAACCTTGAAGGATCGTCAGTTGTATGCTAAATTCAGCAAGTGTGAGTTCTGGTTGAATTCAGTGGCATTTTTGGGTCATGTGGTGTCAAGTGAGGGTATTTAGGTGGACTCTCAAGAGATAGAAGTGGTGAAGAATTGGCCTAGACCAGTGTATCCTTCGGATATCAAGAATTTCTTAGGCTAAGTTGGTTATTATCGGAGGTTTGTTGATGGATTTTCATCTATTGCAGCACCATTGACCAAATTGACCCAGAAGAAAGTGAAGTTCCATTGGCAAGAGGCTTGTAAGAGGAGCTTCCAAGAGTTGAAGACTCGACTCACCTCAGCACCGGTGTTGACACTACCCGAGAGTACCAATGGGTTCGTGGTATATTGTGATGCTTCGAGGATCAACCTTGGTTGTGTATTGATAGAGCATGGTAAGGTTGTAGCATATGCTTCAAGGCAACTAAAGGTCCATGAAAAGAATTACCCGACTCATGATCTCGAATTGGCGGCGGTAGTATTTGCCTTGAAGATTTGGAGACACTATTTTTACAGGGTCTATGTAGATGTGTTTACGGACCACAAGAGCCTTTAGTACATGTTTACCTGAAAAGGATTTGAATCTCCATTAAAGAAGGTGGTTGGAGCTACTCAGGGATTATGATATGAGTGTCCTTTACCATCCGGGCAAGGCTAATGTTATACTCCGGAAGCTCAAAGATCGGACTCGGGAGTTGAAACTGGAAAATTTTGGAATTAATGTTGCAGGCACAGGACGAGTCGTGGGACGACTTGTGAGGAGACCCCATGAGTCGTCAAGTGACTCATGGGCAGGCCTGGAATAACGGAAGGGTCAAGGTCCCCACGAGGGAGATCACGACTCATGGCCAGTCCCCCGAGTCGTCATGTCACTCGTGGGGTGAGGTTGGGGTTAAGATAGAAGAAGCTCCCAATGTACCTAACAGATGGGACCCTACAAGTTGTGGCCTGTCCCAACGACTCATGAGGTGGGTCATGAGCAAGCCTATGGACTTTAATGGAGGATGAGGCAGTGTACTTGATGGGCCACACAACGAGTCGTTTCTTGTCCTGACGAGTCATCAGGTCACCCGTTAAGATCACCTGGCAGTTATTTTCTGTGAATTAGTAAGGGCCTTTCCGTAATTTCCTAAACTCTTAAAGCCTAAACTATGTCATTTTAAGGTTGGAATAGGGTCTTTAAGGTGGGTTAAGCCCCTAATGCGTACCTATTCCCATGCAAGAGCTTTTAGAGAGGTTTTAGGGAGATTCAAGGTCTTCTCCAAGTTTCCATCAATTTCTTTGTGGGTTTTCAAGGAACTTCGGAATCAGCCCATTCCTAGGTATGTAGGGTTTTAGAATGGGTGAAATTCTTCCTCACCCATACCCATATTTCAAATTTAATTGATGAATCCCTCTATCCAAGTCTATGGGGTTTTACCCAAATGCATGAAAATTTGATTTCTCTTTATGGGTAATTGAGTTTTAATTATGGAATTATGAATGATGGGCAGGTTTTACATTATTTTCCTTAAAAATCATGTTTCAATCTTTTAAATCAAAAATGCCCATTTGATGAAAGTTCATGGAAGTTATGATTTATAATGAATATTCTATATTTTGAGTTTGTTGATGATGGAAAAGCATGATTCCAAAGTCCCATGTTTATG
The DNA here is from genome assembly GCA_035772735.1 of Datura wrightii. Classification (NCBI taxonomy): domain Eukaryota; kingdom Viridiplantae; phylum Streptophyta; class Magnoliopsida; order Solanales; family Solanaceae; genus Datura; species Datura wrightii. The sequence continues at coordinate 112,788,448 of JASDFA010000010.1, read as the reverse complement.
GGCATATTTTTATTTTGAAAGAATTGAATATGATGAAGTATTGGGAAATGCCCACATGTTGAAGATGATTTATGATTTATGAAGCGAATTACATGATTTATCAATTTATGATGTTTGCCGATGAAAAGGGCCTATGATTCTTGGCTAAGCATGTTTTAAGGGGATCCATGATGATAAATGTTACATTTTAACCAATGAATTTTTAATGCATGATGTTATTGATTATGTATGAGCCTATATGTATGTTTTTGGGAGTCGTGTCTAGCACCGAGCAGCCCAGCGTTCAAAGGACTACGCCGATGTCTCATAACCACATGTCACTGTGGGTTTCTAAATGATATTATGTATTGATAATGATCCTCTCAAATGTGATATCATGCCTAATGCACAACCCTCGCCTGGCAAGCCAGGGTCGGCTCTGCCCACTTGAGCGAGATAGTTTGGTATCATGAAAGGCTCTACCATGATGGTGTCGGTTATGATGAGTCCTCCCATTGTTCGGCATGTTTTATGCATTTTTATGTTTATGTTTTTGGGTCAAGTTATGTTTTGGTAAAGTTTATTTACGATTATGAAAAAGAATGATTATGAATGATTTGAAAGTCTTGAGCCTTACGTTTTATTATGAAGATTGAATGTAAGCATGATGTCCTTCCCTTATATTTATTTATGAGTTTTATTTACTTTAAAATGTTCGTTTTTCTTACCCTGCATACTTGGTATATTCCACGTACTGATCGCATACTTTCTATGTTATATCATTTCATGATACAGGGTCCGGATCTCAGGCTCATCCTCACCCTTAGTCCATCTCATCTTAAGCTTTCAGCTTATTAATGAGTCCTCATGTTCTGAGGCTCGTTGATAGAGTTTTATGTTATTTATGTTTCAGTATTGGTCGGGTTAGTTGGGGATGTTGTCCCATAAACCCATCTTATGTATTAGAGGCTTTCAGACAAGTATGTAGTGCTCAGTTAAGTATATGTCTAGTATTTCCTGATGTTATGCTATAATTACTTTTCCACTAAGTTTTTATGATTATCATTCCGCTTATTTGAATGAGATTAGTTGAATACATGTCCCATGGGTCAACTTGAGGTCTCTCGGGGTCCTTTATCTCGTGTCTATGATCTAGGTGTACGTTCGGGTCGTGACAGCTAATGTGGTAGCAAATGCTCTTAGTAGGATTTCTATGGAGAGTGTTTCCCATATAGATGAGGGGAGGAAGGAGCTGGTGAAGGATGTGCATCGGCTTGCACGATTGGGAGTTCATTTGATTGATTCGACCGATGGTGGTGTTATTATTCAGAGCGGATCAAAATTATCCCTGTTGACTAATGTAAAAGCAAGACAAGATGAGGATCCTATCTTAGTGAAGTTGAAGGAAGCCGTTCAGAATAAGAAGGTGGAGGTCTTCTCCAAAGGGGGAGATAATGTGTTTCGATATCAAGGTCATCTGTATGTTCCGTATGTTTATGATTTGAGAGATCGAATGTTGCCGACACTCATGGTTCCAGATATTCCATACATCCAGGTGCCAACAAGTTGTACCGTGACCTACGGGAAGTCTATTGGTGGAATGGCATGAAGAAGGACATTGCAGAATTTGTGGCTAAGTGTCTGAATTGTCAGCAAGTGAAGGTTGAGCACTGGAGATGAGGAGGTTTGCTTCAGGACATCAGCATTCCTACTTGAAAGTGGGAGGAGATTAATACGGACTTCATCATAGCGTTGCCTTGCACTCTTCGACAGCATGACTCCAATTTGGTGGTTGTGGATTGGTTGACCAAAGCAGCTCATTTCCTACCAGTCAAAACCACCGATTCAGCAGAGGATTATGCAAAATTATAAATTTGGGAGCTAGTTCGGTTGCATGGAGTGCCCTTGTCCATCATATCAGATTGAGGTACTCATTTAACCTCCTAGTTTTGGAAATCGTTCCAAAAGAGACTTGGTACCCAAGTCAAGCTCAGTACAGCATTTCACCCGAAAACGGATGGTTAGGCGGAGTGGACTATTCAGGCTCTCGAGGACATGTTGAGAGCGTGCGTGATTGACTTCAAGGGTATATGGGATGACCACCTGCCTCTCATTGAGTTTGGATATAACAACAACTACCATTCCAGCATTCAGATGGCTCCATTTGAGGCTCTCTATGGGCAGAGATGTAGATCGCCTATTGGTTGGTTTGAAGTCAGTGAAGCTGTGATGATAGGACCAAATTCAGTTCATGAAGTTATGGAGAAAGTTTAGCTTATAAGGGACAGGTTGAAAACAGCTCAGAGTCTCCAAAACTCCAATGCGGATGTGAGTAGGATAGAACTTGAGTTTGAAGTCGACGATTGGGTGTTTCGAAAGGTGTCTCCCATAAAGGGATTGATGAGGTTCGGAAAGAAAGGTAAACTCAATGCCCGTTATATTGGTCCCAATTGGATTGTGAAATGGGTTGGAAAGGTAGCATATGAGTTTGAGTTGCAATCAGAATTAGCTTCAGTCCATCCACTTTTCCATGTATCACTCTTAAAGAAGTGTTTGGGTGATCCAACTCTAGTTGTTCTGGTGGACAGTGTCTGTGTGAAAGACAACCTTAGTTATGAAGAGGTTACGGTGGGGATACTGGATTGGCAACTTCATAAGCTAAGGAACAAATAAGTAGCTTCAGTCAAGGTTTTATAGAGGAATTATCATGTTGAGGGAGCTACGTAGGGAGCTGAAGTAGATATGATGGCTAAATACCCACATATATTCCCTTCCGGCTCAGTTTCAGCTTGAGTTATCAGTTTCCTCCTTAATACTCTAGTCAGTTTCATGTTCAACTCATGTACCTCAGTTTCTTTCATGTAAATAGGTGTATGCGTGATTCAGGAATTCAGTTCAGTGGTGTAGTTCAGTTCAGAGTCAGTCAGTCCATTAGTTTCCTGCATGTTTGTTCCAGTTTGAGTATGATGAATGCATTTCTCTGTTTTTTGTATGTTTTTCCCATATTCAACGATGCATGTTCCCATGGGGGACATATTGTAGTGCCCCTGAAGTGCCTAAGAGTAGACTTAGGTGTTGAAAAGAAAACTGGTAGAAAAATCTGAAAAATCTACTCAGAACGACTCATTGAACGGAACGTTGGTGGGACCAACGACCCATGGAAGGTTCCCGTGGTGTCACGGCCTGACGGAGGCCCATATCGCAACACAGGACAAGGAGCCCCGAGAGATCCCAAGTCGACCCATCACAGAAGCATACATCTAACTCGATCAATGAAACTAAGTAATCAATAATATAATCATAGTAGAGGTCTACCTTAATCATAACACCAAAATACACAATTCGAAGCTTAATTCATACATATGTCTAAAAAGATTTTAAAAATGACGAGTTAACGGGACAAGACCCCAACTAACTCAACAAGATGAAACTGGAAATACATGAAGAAAATCAGAATAGTCTAGTCCGCGGGAGATGAGGACTCACCAATAACACAAAGGAAAACTCTAATAAGCTCACTATGAACGGGGCTAAACCTAAGAGCCGGATATGCGATCAGTATGTCAAATTTACCGAGTATGCAAGGTAAGTAAAATCGCTTCAGTAAGTAAAATCATTTAAAGAAAATGCATATTGTAAAACATAAACATCAAGAATCTGAGAATAGGGCTTGCATGCATTCTTTCTGAAATCATGATCTCATCATAACAAATCATAACATAATCGATTGACTCAAAGCTGAAATCTAATATTTATAGGTAAAGCTAAGCATTGAGTCAAACTTTCTTTAGAACATGCTTACATATGTAAATCTTATGAGTAATGAAAATGCATAACTGAAATCATGAGGAACAATGAGAGACTCATCTTTTAACTGACATACCACGATAGAGCTTATGTGGTCCCAACTATCACACTCAAGTGGGTAGAGCCGTCCAAAGCCTTGCCAAGGCCAGGGACGATCCCATGATATCGATATCAAGCTCCTGGGCCAATAGGGCCTGGGATAGCTCACAAGGGAGGTTCTGAAGTAATATATTAGTATAAACCTATGTTGGCGCGTAGTTCTGAGGCATAGGGTAATCTACCCTTAGACTGCTCGGTGCTAGACTCTACTCTCCAAAAATGCATATGTTCTACATCGTTATTCAATGAAGCTCAACATTGTCTATTGACAAAGCTCAATCATCAAATACATCTCAAATATGAAATCATGCATATGAGAAGCTTTACCTCAAATCATATCACAAGCTGCACAAACAGGTCTCCTCACGACTCGTCCTGATGCCTGGTGCCAGATTTCAACTTTTTCTCCGTTTCAACTCCCGAGTCCGATCTTTGGGCTTTCGGGGTATAACAATATCTCCCCCTTGGGAACATTCGTCCTCGAATGTTGGAAAACACTCAGAAAAGTAGAGAAACTCAATTATCATATTCAAATACTGTTCATTTAAACTGAAAACTGACATTATGACTTCCCCCGATTCAAACTACATAGTTGAACTTATTTCAAAACCATACACACATCCATATACATAAAAGAAACTTGGACACATGAACTGAACATGAAAACTAGATAGAGTTTGAGAGCAAAACTGATACCTCAAGCTGAAACTAAGCCGGTAGAGAATAAATGTTGGTATCTATCTATCATATCCGCTTCGGCCTCCCACGTAGCTCCTTCAACATGCTGATTCTTCCATCACACTTTAACTGAAGCTACTTCCTCTTTCCTTAGCCTTCATACTTGATGATCCAATATTTCTACCAAAACCTCCTCATAACTGAGGTTGTCTTTTTCATCAACACTGTCCGCCGGGACAACAAGAGTTGGATCATCTAAACACTTCTTCAAGAGCGACATATGGAATACCGGATGCACAGAAGCTAATTCTGAGGGCAACTCCAATTCATAAGCCGCCTTGCCAACACATTTTACAATCCAGTACGAGCCGACATAGAGGGGACTAAGTTTCCCCTTCTTCCCAAACCTCATCACTCCCTTCATTGGATACACCTTCAGAAATACTCAATCATCGACTTCAAATTCTAATTCTCTCCTCGTCACGTCGGTGTATGACTTTTGGCGACTCTGTGCAATTTTCAACCTGTCCCTTATCAACTGAACATTTTTTGTCGCCTCATGAACCGAATATGGTCCTATAATCACCGTTTATCCAACCTCAAACCATCCAATGGGCGACCTACACCTCCGCCCATAGAGAGCCTCGAATGGTGCCATCTGGATACTGGAAGGATAGTTGTTGTTATATGCAAATCCGATAAGAGACAAATGCTCATCCCAACTACCTTTGAAGTCAATCGCACATGCTCTCAACATGTCCTCGAGAGTCTAGATTGTCCGCTTCGCTTGGCCATCCATTTGTTGGTGAAATGTTGTGTTGAGTTTAACCTGTGTACCAAGCCCTTTTTGAAACAACCTCCAAAACTGAAAGGTAAATTTAGTACCTCTATCTGAAAAGATGGATAAGGTCACTCCATGCAATTGAACTAGCTCCTAGATATATCATTTGGCATAATCCTCCGCCGAATCGGTGGTTTTGACTAGTAGAATATGAGCGGCTTTGGTCAACCTGTATACCACAACCCAAATGGAGTCATATTGCCGGCGAGTGAGAGGCAAACCTGTGATGAAGTCCATATTGATTTCTTCCCACTTCCAAGTAGGAATACTCATATCTTGAAGCACGCCTCCTGGCCTCTAATGCTCAACCTTTACTTGCTGACAGTTCGGACACTTTGCTACGAATTCTGCAATATCCTTCTTCATTCCATTCCACCAATAGACTTCCCATAAGTCACAGTACATCATGGTGGCACCTGGATGGATAGAATACCTAGATCTGTCAGCCTCATGCAACATCCAGCTCCTCAAATCATCAAAATTTGGAAAACATAGGCGACCCTGTTACCGAAGCACACTATCTCCCCCTTTGAAGAGGACCTCTACCTTTTGATTCTGAATAGATTCCTTTAACTTTACCAAAATCGGGTCCTCATCTTGCCTAGATTTTACATCAGTCACCAAGGACGATTCTGACCCGTTCTGAACCACAACACCACCTTCGGTCGAGTCGACCAACCTAACTCCCAACCTTGCGAGTCGATGCACAGCCTTCACCAACTCCTTCATTCCCTCATCCACATGGGACACACTCTCCATAGAGAGCCTACTAAGTGTGTCCGCTACTACGTTCGCCTTACCTGGATGGTAAAAGACGCTCATATCATAGTCGTTGAGTAGCTCCAACCACCTACTTTGTTGAAGATTGAGATCCTTCTGGGTAAACACATATCGTAAGCTCTTATGGTCTGTAAACACATCCACGTGGACCCCGTACAAATAATGTCACCATATCTTCAATGCGAACACCACCACGGCCAACTCAAGATCATGGGCTGGGTAATTCTTCTCATGGACTTTTAGCTGTCTGGAGGCATAGGCTATTACATTCCCTTGATGCATCAAGACACACCCGAGTCTGATCCTTGAAGCATCATAATACACCACAAACCCATCGGTACCCTTTGGTAGAGTTAACACCAGTATTGAAGTAAGTCGAGTCTTCAACTCTTGGAAGCTCTTTTCACAAGCCTCTAACCATTGGAATTTCACCTTCTTCTTGGTCAATTTGGTCAAAGGTGGTATAATCGATGAGAAACCTTCCACAAATCTTCGATAGTAGCCAGCTAAGCCTAAGAAGCTCCAGATATCCGAAGGATTCACCGGTTTCGGCCAATTCTTCACCGCTTCTATTTTCTGAGAATCCACCTTTATGCCCTCACTGGATACCACATGGCCCAAAAATGTTGTGGAGTTCAACCAAAACTCACACTTGTTGAAGTTAGCCTATAATTGACAATCTTTGAGAGTATGCAGCACTATCCTCAAATGAGCGGCATGCTCCTCCTCACTCCGAGAGTATATCAAGATATCATCAATAAACACAATCACGAACATGTCCAGTTATGGCTTGAACACCGTGTTCATCAAGTACATAAAATTGTAGGAGCATTCGTTAGTCCAAAAGACATAACTACAAACTCATAATGTCCATACTGCGTGTTGAAGGTTGTCTTTGGGATTTCACACTCCCGAACTCTAAGCTGATGGTACCCGGACCTAAGATCTATCTTTGAGAAACACTTGGCACCCTGAAGCTGATCAAATAAATCATCAATCCTGGGTAGAGGATACCTGTTCTTAACGGCGACTTTGTTCAATTGCCGATAATCAATGCATATTCGAAGAGAACCATCTTTCTTTCTGACAAAGAGAACTAGTGCACCCCATGGAGACTTGCTTGGTCTAATGAAACCCTTATCTTACAAGTCCTTCAAATGCTCTTTCAACTCTTTTAGCTTAGCTAGAGCTGTTCTATAAGGAGGAATAGATATAAGCTGCATGTCGGGAAAAAGGTCAATACCAAAGTTGACCTCCCGCTCGGGAGGGATTCCCAGTAAATCATCTAAAAAGACCTCTGGATACTCACATACTATTGGAACTGACTGGATAGTCGGGGTCTCGGGCGTCGCATCCTTAACCCTAAATAAATGGTACACACAACCTTTAGAAGTTATCTTTCTGGCCTTAAGGTAGGAAATGATATGACTTACAGGCACAACTGAACTACCCTTTTATTCTAAGGCTGGCTCACCTGGAAATATAAACTCTACTGCCCGGGTTCTACAATTAACTGAAGCATAACTTGTAAATAGCCAATCCATGCCAAGAATAACATCAAAATTGATCCTGGCTAACTCTATAAAATCCGCTGAGGTGACTTTTTGAAGTACTGAGACCGGGAAACCTCTATATACCTGTCTAGCTATAACTGAATCGCCTACTGGAGTAGAGACTGAGAAGGGTCCTAATAAGACTTCGGGACTGACTTCGAAGCTACTGGCCATATAAGGTTTCACAAAAGACAAGGTAGCCCTCGGATCTAACAAAGCATATACATCAAGATGGAAATCTCGTAACATACCAATGACTACATCTGGGGAGACCTCCTACTCCTGGAGGGATGATAAGGCATAGAATCTATTCTGGCGCTGACAACCACCTATGCTAGTAGATGCTCCTTGATATGCTGAGCGTACAGGTGGGGCTGCTGAACCAGAAGCTGGGCCTTGGGCCCCATAATGATCTTGTGTCACTACTGTGCAATCTCTGAGCATGTGTCCGGGCTTCCCACACCCGACACAAACACTTGTACCTTCTAGACACTGACTCGTGTGACCCCGGCCATACCTATGGCAAGCTGGAACACTAGAATCTGCGGGTCTGCTGCTATGACCCCTAGAGCCTGCTGCTCGCCCCCTCTGATCATGCCTCGATCTGGATGGCACACTCAATGATGAAGATGTTGGGGCTAATGATCTCTGGTGGGTTTTCTGTCGGTGCCCACCACCTGATCTCGGTTGTCAGATGTTGTGGTCATCGGTCCTGGCCCTCTTGGCCTCTCTCTCTCTCAGATGTGCCTCCTCCATTTGTTGGGCATACAAGAGTATCTGAGGGAAGTCCATGTCCCGGTAAAGCATAGTGGTCCTACAATCCTTATCCAAATAGCCCTCTACACCATGAATGAATCTACTCACTCGCGCCCTCTGATCAACCACTAACTCTGGGGCATACTTTGACAAGCGAGTGAACCCGAGAGCATACTCTTGTACCATCATCCTCCCATGTTTCAGGTTTACAAACTCATCTTCCTTTAGCTCCCTCATCTCACGAGGGAAGAACCTATCTAAGAATACAGTATGGGATGCTTCCCAAGTGACCGGGCCTGTTCCGACGGCCCTACTATCTTTCAATTGGCGAAATCAGATATGTGCGGACCCTTTCAACTGGTATGAGGCCAACTCCGCACACTCCACTCCATTCACCCCCATGATTTGTGTGATCTTCACAATCTCATCTAGGAACTCATGCGGGTCCTCATCTGCTTTTGACCCGAGGAACTCTTGTAGGTTCGTTCTCAAGAAATCTCTAACTCGGCTGCCGCCGCATTGCCATTTTGTAAAACATGTGCAACTGCTGCTAATTGTCCTGAGCGGTCAAGGCCTACACAAGCATCTGAATAGCAGCCTGAAACTCAGTATGGGCAGCTGGCTCTGGTGTCTGGTGCTCCTAAACTGGTGGGGCCTGCTGGTGCCCATTCCTGTTGCAATCCTCGTGGCCTTCTGCATTCCCATTCATTCTTCGAGGAACTATGATTCTACAATTGCGAATAGTACGAATTAGAAGAATAATGAGACTTTTTCATCACACGACATATATCATGAAAGGAGGGAACATTTCCTAAACGTCTCATAGCCTTTTCGTCATAAGTGTGGTGCGCTAAACACCCATAAAAGAAACTCTACTTAACATGGATTTCAGACACCCTAGGATACTTGAAACCTATGGCTCTGATACCAAGTTTGTCATGACCCGAACGGAGGCCCGGATCGCAACACGGGACAAGGAGCCCCGAAAGACCCCAAGTCGACCCATGGCATAAGCATACATCTAACTCAATTAATGAAACTGAGTAATCAACAATATAATCATAGAGGAAGTATAACTTAATCATAACATCAGAATACACAATCCGAAGCTGAATTCATACATATGTTTGACAAGCCTCTAAACATGACGAGCTGATGGGACAAGACCCCAACTAACTCAACAAGTTGAAACTAGAAATACATAAAAGAAAATCAAAATAGTCTAGTCCTCGTGATATGAGGACTCAACAATAACTCAAAGACTAACTATGATAAGCTGACTACGAACGAGGCTGAACCTGAGAGCTGGATCCTGTATCATGAAATGATACAGCATACAGTATGCGGTCAGTACGTTCTACTTACTGACAATGCATAATGTAAAACATAAACATCAAGAATCTAAGAGTAGAGCTTGCATGCATTCTTTCTGAAATCATGATCAAATCATAAAATAACATACCATCATAACATATCATAACATAATTGATTGACTTAAAGCTGAAATCTGATATTTATAAGTATAGCTGAACATTGAGTCAAACTTGGTTTAGAACATGCTTACTTATGTAAATCTTATGAGTAATGAACATATCATAATTGAAATCATGAGGAACAAAGGGAGACTCGTCTTTTAACTGACATACCACGATAGAGCTTATGTGGTCCCAACAATCAGACTCAAGTGTGTAGAGTCATCCAAAGCCTTGCCAAGGATAGGGACGATACCATGATATTGATATCAAGCTCATGGGCCAATAGGGTCGGGGATAGCTCACAAGGGAGGTCCCAAAGTCATATATAAGTATAAACCTACATTGACATATAGATCTGAGGTATAGGATGATCAAACCTTAGCCTGCTTGGTGTTAGAAACTACTCCCAAAAACATGCATATGCTCTACATCGTTATTCAACGAAGATCTACATCGTCTATTGACAAAGCTCAATCATCAAATACATCTCAAATATGAAATCATGCATATGAGAAACTTTAACCCAAACCATACCACAATCTAATAGATAATTTGGAGTCTTCGCTCCAAAAACATATGGTAAGGATAATTCGAGAAATCATCAATCATACTTTGAACATGTGGGCATTGCCCAAATCTTTATCATACTTGAAAATAGTCAATTCAAATTAAAAACATGATTATAAACATGGGTAGATCGAAAACATGCTTTTCATCATAATATCTCATCATCATCTTACATTCATCACAAATCTCATCTTTCATGAACTTTTCATCAATGGTCTTTTTAATTCATAAAGCTAGAAACATAATTTTTAATTGAAAACATTACAAAATTTTCCCATGCTTCATAACTCAATGGTAGAAACATAATTAAATCATACCCAAGAATTGGGAACTTCATGCATTGGGTTAAAACCCCATAGATTAGACATAGAAACCTCATGATTTAGAGAGGGATTAGGCATGGGTGTGATAGATATCACCCATTCATAACCCTACATACCTATTGGTAAGCTGATTCTTACACTTCTTTAGGTGCCCAATAGGAAATTGAAGAGAAATTGAAGAATGCTAGGCTTGATCACCCTTTCTAGTCTTCTACCTTGTATGCATGAAGGAATAAGGCCTAAAATGAACTTAACCCCTTTAAAAGTCACTATTCATAACTCAAAACGACGTAGTTTAGGCCTTAGGATCTTAGAAATTATGGAAAAGCCCTTACTAAGCTCGTAGAAATAACTGCTAGATGGTCCTAACGAGGGACCTAACGAATCGTTACCTTGGCCACGACTCGTGGAGTCATCTATGAAGTACACTACCTCAGCCTCCATAAATTTCATTCCCTTCTTGGTCACGACTCACCCCACAAGTCGTGGTCTTCCCCACTATTCATGGGGTCCTCCTATCGAGTGCATTGCCTCCCTTCTTCTATTTTCTTACTCACCCACCCCATGACTGACCTAACAACTCGTGGGATCAAACCATGAGTCGTGTTCATGCCTGTGGGGTCTCATTTCCCATATTACAAACCTTTCCCTTGGGCCTCCCCACGAGTCACATCATGACTCGTGGGGTGCACCAATGGGTATCCTCACGACCCGTCTTGATGCCTGGTGCCAGATTTTAACTTTTTCGCTGTTTCAACTCACGAGTTTGATCTTTGGGCTTCCGGGGTATAACACGTGGCAAGAAGCTATTAAATCGGCTAGGAAGTAATAGGCCATAGGATGACCCATTAGATGTTGCAACAAGTCATTATGACTATTGGTCTTGTCCAGGTAGGAAGTAACGAGTCATGGAATGACTCTTTGTTGGATACAACAAGCCGTTGTCAGCACCCATTGAGAGGAATCCCATGTTAGGGCAGTGGTGACAATGATTGGAAGCACCGAGTCTTTGGAGCTTGTAATGACTCATCCTATCCGGTCATGGTAGGGGATCTAAGACTTGAATCTGGGATGAGACGACAACAGATAGTAATGGAACGTGGGAGCAAGAAATGGTCCATTGTGTCGACAGATACCACTGATAGAGCAGTTATTCCAAAAAAAATCATTAAGAGTATTTTCGTTATTCCTAAGCCCTACGGTCCTAAATTACATCGCTTTAAGCTCAAAATAGAGTGTTTTAAGAGGGTTTAAGTTATTCTAGGCCTATCTTATTCCTGCATTAAAGCTTAGGGGTTTTGAGAGGTGATCAAGTCTAGTTTTCTATAAGTTCTTCCATAATTCTATTTGGGCAATCAAGGAAGTGGTAAAATAAGATATCTTAAGGTATGTAATACTATGAATGTGTGCAATTGTCCACACCCATGCCCAATTCCATCTCAATTCATGATGTTCTAATTAATGATTCCATGGGGTTTTTACCGAATGCATGAATTCCTAAGTTTTAATCATGGGTATGATATAAGCATGTTTTAAATGATGAATTATGATTAATGGGCAGATTTTACAATGTTTTAAAATATACATTATGTTTTCAAGTTTTCTAAACTATGATGCCCATCCATGAATGTTCATGAAAGCTGAGATCTATGAGATATATGTCCAAGTATGACGTGATGTTTATGAAGAAAGTGTGATTTCGACCCATGTTTATGTTCATGTTTTCAAATTGAATCAAGTTGATTTCAAGCATGTTTAAGTACTGGGAAAGACCATATGATCAAGTATGTTTTATGATTTAATGAATTAGCTTACCACATGGTTTTGGAGTCAAGACTCCCACTATTTTTCAGCTTGTGGTATGGTTTGAGCCAAGGCTCCTCATGTTATGATTTCATATTATGCATGTATGTTATTATTCAGCTTTGTCACTAGACGATGGTTAGATTCGTTGAAAATCAATGGAGCGTATATGCATGTTTTTTAGAGTAATGTCTAGTATCGAGTCGGCTAAAGGTCAGCCAACCCTATGCCTCATAACTATGCGCCAACATAGGTATGATTAGATTATTTGGGACCTCCTTTGGAGCTTTCCCCTGCCCCAAGGGGCCTTGAACTTGATATTGATATCATGGTAGTGTCCTTAGCTCTAGCAAAGCATTGGACGGCTCTGCCCATATGAGTATGCTAGTCGGGACCACGTAAGCTCTATCGTGGTAATGTCGATTATGTGACGAGTCTCCCATTGTTCCTCATGATTTCAGTTATGCATGTACATCAGTCATGATATTATGTTTTCAGCAGGTTTGTCCCGATGTTCAATTTTACTTATGATTATCATTTTTTAGCTTTGGGTCTTTCGATTCAGTTATGATGTTAAATTATGTGCAGACCATGATATCAGAAAATAGCATGCAAGTCCTACTCTCAGAATCTTATCTTTATTATTTTTTATTATATGTATGATTTATGATTTTACTTACTTAGCAATTTTACTTAGCTTGCATACTCGGTACATTCCACATACCAACCGCATACTCTATGATGTATCATTTCATGATACGAGATTCGATATTCAAGTTTAGCCCCGCCGCTTGTTCAGATTTCCACAATTAGCTTTCCTCAGCCTCAGTTGGTGAGTCCTCATTTTGCTAGGGCCCCTCTTATCAAATGTATTTCGTCTTTTTCAGTTTTCAGACTATAGAGAGTTAGTTAGGGTCTTGTCCTATCGTCTCGTATGTATTAGAGGCTTTTCTGGACATAGTTGTATTTCAGCTTTAGGCTTGTGCATGTAATCAGATGTGATGTTTTGTCTAGAATTCCTCTATGTTATTTATGATGATCTTTCGCTTATCTATAATTGAGTTAGATGTATGTTCATGCCATGGATCAATTTGGAGCCTCTCAAAATTTTTGTCCCGTGTCTCGATCCGGGCCTATGTTCGAGTCGTGACACCATCCATGGACCAAGTTCATTAGGGTTTTTCTCCTCATTACTACTAACTTCAACATCAACAGAAGTTGGGGCTTTCTCTTGCACTTCATCTTTCTTGGTAGTCTTCTTCTTTTTGCTGGATTCCTCCACCTTCCTCTTCGCCTGTCTCCTCAGTACTCCCCTTGTTCTAGGTCTTTTGGGAGGAGTAGGTTTGATAGCTATACATCAATTTCACTATTTTGAATTTTTCCCCACTTATCACTAAGGGGTACATCATTATCATAGTAGTGTCATGCATGATTATCACTCCTTCTAAATTGGGGTTAGAGGTCTTTGCACTAGCTATGCCTGTTGACTGACCCACTCCTCCTTCACATGGATTTTCAATGGGTGCATCGGCCTTTGGAGTTTCGGAGGACTGTGGGACTGATATGGGTGAGGATTTTTCATGAGACAAACTTGGTGCAGTTTCAGAAGACTGTGGTACTGGAGTGGGGGGTGACTTTTCTTGGGACGAACCAGGTGTAGTTTCTAAGACTGTAGAAGGAAGTTCCCCCTAAGTGGATGAAGGGTTTTTGTCTTTTATAGGCACAGTGAGCATGGAAGGAATGCCAGAAGGATTTTCTAGTGATTCTTTGAAGGAAAACAAGAACACTATGAAGTACAGAGTACTGGACTACGAAGAACGAAGAAAGAGTGAGGTGGACTGATGGTTTAATGATGAATGATGAAAGGGATTGGGAATATAAAGAGAAGGAGGGGAGTGGAAGTTTAGTGGAGTAATGGGGATGGGATGTGGTAATTATGGAACTCATCCGAGAAATGACGGTTCTCAAAGCATCGATATAGCTTAATAGACTATGGGAGAGAAGGGAGAAATGGGCCATGTTTTGCCACCTTTTTTTAATAAAGAAGGCTAACAATACAAGTTGAGTGTCCAGTGACATGAAAAGAGAGAGTAGACCAGGTTAATTAAGTTGGTGGTTTTACCTTTATCTATAAATCAAACACATATATGAAGAAAAAAGTACATACCAATTGGATTATAGAGCGACTAGGTGCCTCCTGTAATTCTTTCCTTGAGTGTTTTCCATTTTCTAGTAGTTAGAAGATAAGAATCACATCATCAATTTCTAAACACTTCAATCATAGCCTGCCTGAGGTGTGTACCTAATCAAAGATACAAGAATGGATTAGTAATTATGATGCAATGAGACTTGTGATGTTGGGCATATTTCTATGCCCATTTGTCATGTTTTTACTTGTATTTGATCATGTTTTGAATTTATAATCCTTAATTTATGCTTAAATTCATGTGTGTGTGTGTGTTTTATGTGCTAACAAATGATTTAGTTGATTTGGGTAGTAAACTAAGCAAAATAGACTCAAAATGATCCAAGGAGTGAAGAATGGAGGAGCGGAAGGGCCTGGTGCTATGGCTGGCGTCCTGCACCAAGTCCTGAACTTCAGAACCTTTTAACTTCAGAGAATTAAACTTCACAAACCTTGGCGATATGAGTGGCGCCCCACGCTAGAGGTTTCCAGACATAGAGAAATTTGATGAACACCTTGGCGAGATAGAGGGGGCAGCGCTCCAGGGCCTCTCTAGAGCTAAAATTATTGGAAATTTGACTTACACTATGGCGAGATGTATGGGGTTGCACGCAGGGTCATTCTAGGGAAGAAAATGCTAATTCTAAAGCCATGTTTTGGAGGGAAGAAGCATCATTTGAAGGCTCATCTATAAATACATGTCTTAGGTCATTTATTACATATCTTTGATCATTTTTAACATTTTGTATTTCATTTGTGGAGGCTTGTAATCCATTTGGAAGGAAGACAAAGTTCTACACTAGCTTTTTCTCTTCTTTACTTGTATATTCATTACTGACCGATAAAATTTGATAAAATCAATATCTGTAAAATAAAGAAAAGGGAAATTCATTGATGGTAAAAAATTCTGTCATTCCAGTTGATAATGACTAAGTATTCATTTTTCTGCTTGTCTATGAGTGGCTAAACTTATATTGTAGGATTGTGGCCATTGTGGATGGTTGAATGTTTGAAAGACTAATTTAATCTAGTTTCGATTCTTCAATTATGGTTGTTTATATTTATTTGTGTTAATGTACTATTTATGAGATTGATCACCTTGTACGTAATCGATTGGCTTTCTATTAAACTTGGGAAAGGGAATTGAAATATAACACCCCAGAAAATTTTGGTGATTATTTGATGTTTCTATGATAGGTTAAAGAAAGTACGGGTTGTATATTGGTCTTAGATGACAAGGGAAATGTGTACGATCAAAATGAAAACCAAAGAGTATGTAAAGTTCATAAGTAAGGATCAATTTTAAACGATCATATCTCCAAATATATATAGGACTAGAATCCCCACGACATATCAAATTAAAGTTCTTTGAGTCTATTTTTCAGAACATCAAACCGCTTGTCAATCGGAGTTCGGAATAAGAAGTTATGGGCATTTTACCGAAGCATCACGAGCGGTGACGCGGGCATGACGCCCTAGCGCCTCCACCGCCTATTTACTTAAAATCTACTTTTTCACTTGTAGAAAACATTTTCAGCTAAATCTAAATTGACCAGCTTACTAAGGATTCCATTTCTCTCTCAATTCCAGCAACTAGGACAAAGAAAATCAAGGAGGAACATCAAGCAAAGTTCAAGAAAATCACAAGATAAGTTGAGATTACCTTGCCAAGTATGTTAGGGGCTGTTTTGGAGCTCATATTGGAAAGGTTTTGATGAAGTTTTTCTGCGTTTCAAAATCTATTTGGACTTCCTATATATCCATCTTTGGTTATGTGTTTAAATCAGGAGAAAAGGTAGGGATTTCGCCCATTTTAAACATCTCAAATTGCAAAGCAAAAATCTTGAAATTGGCAGCTAAGTGAGCTGCCGATGGACTGTTTGTTAGATGAGTTTTGCTCGTTTTACTTAGTCTTTTTGGCTGTTTATTTTGCTGGAATTATACTTTATATTGAGGGGTAGAATTACAGAAAAACTAAGGTAAAATTTCCCTCTTGTTTCTCCCTCAAATGTTAGTGAAAACTAGTTGAGAAAATAGCTAAATGTTGTTGATGTTGCCGTGTGTTGTTGTTGCTATTGTGACTGCCTCTGGTTAGTTATTTTGGCTGAATTTTTTTATATATAATAATCTTTTCATTTTACTATAAAACCACTGGATTAAGGAGGTTGAAGGCTGATCATTAAGATAGGAAATCGTCTAGAGAAAAGTTCATTGGAGAAAGGTATGTAAGGCGCCACGTCTATCATTCTTTTAAGCACGATTCATGTGTTGTGAATCGAATGAGATAGAAACCTATTTAAAAGTCTTGAGTCAGTATGTTAAGCTTCATTTAATCTTTAAAGTTCCATGTTTTATTGAGGATAAATGTTAAGATTATGCCTAGCCGAAGTGAGACATCTAAGTGTGATATTGTGTTGATTGTTGTCATAGTTGTACATAGAGTTCGAGACCCTTCAGCGTGGGCATTGTTAGCTGGTCCTTACTGTATGTAATGTGTATATATATGTTAAATGTGTTTAAAGGTCTGGTTGCTAACTGAAATTGGTGAAAGTGCCAAGATGAGGACGTGTAAACAATTTTAAGCCACGTAAAGATGTCATAAGCTATTGAGGGTAAATGAGCTTATCGAATTAGGATTACCTGGTTATGATTGTCCTTTATCTTATATGTATGTTATGAAATATGTCAGTCCAAGGGGAGATCTCATAATCCCTTTCCCTTAAGACGAACGACAAACAAGCGAGTTTCTGAGCTCTAATGTCCCTTGAACACGATCTATAAATTTTGTTGAAAGTCTTAGGTCATCTGTAGTTCCTTATGATTTATACAAGTTTTTAATACATGCATTTAAGTTCTATTTTCGATCTTTACATGTTATATGTACTCAGTTCCAATTATGCATTACGTAGGAGGCCTATGCAGGCCACATGTTTAGTATACGTCATTTCTATGTTGTACGTATTGAGCTAGTCCAGTATAAGCCATATCGGCTCCATTTATGATTTTGTCTAAGATTTATTGATTTTATCCCGATGTGGTACACCAGCTGGAGGTCTCATTATTTTACCCTGGTGTGGTACACCGACTAGACAAATTTTACCCCTGTATGGTACATCGGCTGGAGGCATTTTTATTTTTACCTCGGTGTGGTACACTGGCTGGACGAATTGTATATAGATTTTATGGTCGGCTGTCTGCTGGAATTTCAGTTATAGTCTTTTTTGTTCATTAGATGGTTTCATTTACACTTCAATAATGAGTTATTGTCAGGTTTCTGTTTTCAGGATTCCAAGTTGTTACTACTCCTTTTTTCTGGCCTGGTTATCATTTTTATCTTACATGTTTACAGTTTTCAGCCTTATGTACCAGTACATTTTATTCGTACTAATGTCCCTTCATCTTGGGACCCTTCCTGCAATCGTGCTGCAGGTACAGGCCGAGGCTCAGATCATCGAACGTAGTAGGAGCCAGATTTCAGCAAAATAGTGGTATGCTCCTCTCTTCCAGGAGCCATGTCCTAGTTTGGACTATTTTCAGTTTTGTGTATAGCATGGGTAGGCCGGGGCCCTGTCTCGTGCATTTCAGTTTGTTTACTCTGTAGAGGCTGATGTGGACTAGTTTGTATAGTAGTGTGGGTTGTGTAGTCGTATTGGTTTTTCATTTCTTTGCTTAGCTTTATTGTAGCCTTGTCGGCTTTACAGGTTGCATATTTATAATTGTCAAGGCATTGTTAGCCCAGTATTTATCTTGGTTGGTTGTGACAGGTGGCATGGTCAGCCTTAGTGTTACATTTATGGATGCTATATAGCTGGCTTCTCGATCGACCATGAATCGAGTGCCAGTTGCACCCTACCCTAGTTCGGGGGCATGACACGAAAGGGTTAAAAATAAATGCAGAATAGGAATTCAAAGACCCTTGAACCCATTGTTGATAGGATAGAAGTTGTTGTTGAGGATAGGGATATACCCTTCAACCTCGTTTAGTTGAAATACAAGTAGGCATAATTGTTGTTTCATTGTTCTCCTTTGACCATAGGCATATAGGCATTAGAGTTGATGAAATAGTTCTTCGATCCTAGGGATAGTAGCAAGAAATGGGATAGTAACTTGCAAATTACAACCATAGGATGAATTATACTAGTGTAATTACGTCTTGAAAACTCAGCTTGAGACCAATCAAGTGCCATTTCCCTAGACTCTCATCATCATCAAAATACAATCAAGCTCACAATTATTTTTTAGTTAATTTTATATTTAAAGTTGTGATACTTTAATTTCTCAAACCAATCCCCATTTTAACTATTTTGTAGAATAGTGAAATTAAAGTGACAACGTTATAAAGATTAAATTGAGAAGTCCATGTGGGTCCGATATCTAGACTTAACAATCATATATTACTTGACAGCAGTGCACTTGTGTGCGCTTGGGCGATACCATGTTTTTGGAGCCATTTCCAGGGACTTGAATATTGCTTACTCGTTTGTAAGTTAGAATTTTATTTCACTAGTCTGTATTTTATGTTTGTTTCTTGTTCTTGTTGAAGTTCATAGGATTGTTTGCCTCAATGTATGCTATGTATGAGAAGTCAGGGACCATTTTTGGCTTTTCTTTATCCTAAAATAGAGAGAACCTTTCGAAGGTTAGTTATGGAAAACAATGGGCAGGCAGCAGGTGAAGACAATGAGAAAGTTCCAGTGATGCATTTTGCTAGGCCTAATTTGGAGAATGCTTCTAAAGCGATCATCAGACCGACCATCACTAGGAACTTTGAGCTAAAGGAAGGAACTGTACGGTTGGTCCAAAACACTTGCCAATATCAGGGCAAGCCATATGGGGATACCCATAGGCATCTGATGACGTTCGTGGAGCTGAGTGAAAATTTGCATTACCACAACGTGTCAGATGAATATGTCAAGTTGACTCTTTTTCCGTTCTCACTGATTGGTGAAGCTAAGGAGTGGCTTCAAAATGAGCCTGCAGGTTCCATCACTACTTGGGAGATCCTGTCTAATAAGTTCATCAATAGGTTCTTTTCTTCGAGAAGAATTAAAGAACTGAGAGTCAAGATCTCCGGATTTGTATATAAAGATAGGGAGATGCTAGCTTAAGCATGGGAATATTACAGGGGTTACTTGAGGGATTGTCCATCCACATGCAGCCTAAGGAGATAATCAGGCACAACTTCATAGGGGTCTGAAGCCCGAGTCCAAGATACTCCTTGATGCTATCGCACAGGGACAGATTCTATCCAAAATTTATGATGGAACTAAGGCTCTCTTGAACCTCATGTCTGTGGGGAGTCATTATTATCAAGACTCGGGTAGAGGATTTGTAGCAGAAAAGGTGTCGGGAAAGCTTAAGGTGGATGGTTTGCAGAAATCAAGGTGAACATTAGCCAGCTAGTGAATGTGATCAGTAAGTTGGTAACCACACCAGTAGGAAGCAAAATACAATAGGTACATTAGGTGCAAACCCCACCACCATCATGTGAGGAGTGTAGAGAAAGCCATGCCTATTCAAGTTGTCCTCTTAATCCTGAATCTGTATACTTTTTGGGAAAATAAGGTCGTGATGGAGTTTTTATAGGTAATGGCTATAATCGGGGGTACAAAAATGGAGCAAATCCCTCATGGACAGGGAATAAAAATTTCTAAAGGCCTCAAAACACTTATCAAAGGCCACAGGAACAACAGACTCTGGAGACAATGAAGTAATGGATGGTGCAGCAGACTCAGGTGGTTAATGAGATGCAAAAGTCCATCCATGAGCTTGAGAGGCGGATGGGGAAATTGGCCCTACAACAGAAGAATAGACCACAGGGAGCATTCCCGGGTAACATCTAGAAGAACCCCAAGGAAAATGTGAGCGCAATTTTCTTACACAGTGGTAAAGAGCTGGGTGAGGCTACCCATAGAAAAAAATGTTGATGAGGAACAGGATGTGAGTTCCAAGATTGAGGTGGGTGATTCTAGCAACACACGACCGAAGGTTGTACTAGCTAGGCCACCTCCCTTATTTCCTCAAAGGTTGAAGAAGAATAAAGAGGACATAGCTTCTAGTAAATTTATTGAGTTGTTAAAGTAGGTTCATGTGAATATTCCGTTGTTGGAGCTTTTATAGGAAGTTCCAACGTACACCCCGTATCTCAGGGATATCGTGGCCAATAAGAGAAGGCATACAAAGTTTGAAACTATGGCTCTTATGGAAGAGTGCAGTTCCCGGATCAAGAACAAGATTCCCAAGAAACCAAAGGACCCCCCAAGCTTCACTACCCCTATTGTTTTTGGGAGTAAGAAAGTTGGTTCGGCCTTGTGTGATTTGGGTGCGAGAATAAATTTGATACCTGCAACCTTATTTAGAACTCTTGGACTTGGAGAACCACATCCTACCACAGTGACGTTGCACCTTGCAGACTGATCTTTGGCCTATCCTGAAGGAATAATTGAAGATGTCTTGATAAAGGTGGGACCTTTCATCCTACCAATGGACTTTATAATCTTAGACTATGAGGCAGATGTAGCAGTTCCCCTCATTTTGGGGAGAGGATTTTTAGCCACCGCCGATGCGGTCATACAAGTTAATTCAGGCAAGATGTCTATGAGGGTAGAGGGTAAAGAGGTTGTGTTTGAAGTGTTCAGAGAAGCATGAATGCCACCTCATTATGAAGACTTCACAGTGAAGCCGACAAAAGAACCTGGAGGTTGTAATCAAGTTATTGAGCAGCATGTGCTGCATTAGAGTTTAGCAAATCCTTTGTTTGGTCACAATTCCACACGCATGAAGGAGTGACGAGGAGCATAGTCGTGCCTTGGTGTTAAATCAGGTGCTGCATGGGAGGCAACCCATGAATGTCATGCCACAACTATAACTAAGGTGCTTGGTGGGAAGCAACCCATCCTTCTAACATTTTGTATCTTTTTCTTTGTTTTGTAGAGATGTACAGGGTGTAAGAGGCAAGAAAAAGCTGGGTCATTGAGCTAAAAAGTGTAAGTCTGGGTGAGATGCCTCGCGTGGGGTGCCAGGAGTTAAATCCTAGAAAAAAAATTTGTCAGGTGAGACTATGGGTGGCACGTTGCGCCAGCCTCTTGTCTTCGAAGAAAAAAGAATTTCTAAGTCTGTGGTGAGACAGAAGGGGAGGCACGCCAGGGGCTAGTTGGAAATTTTTTTTTGTCAAATTGAGCCAATGTTGACTCAAAAGACCTTAAAATTACATAAAATACCATGCCCCACCTCTTTATTTAAAGTCTTATTCACCCTTTTCCCTTAAAAAGTTGAAAAATAAAAAGCAAAAAGTTCCTCTCTCTCTCTCTCTCTCTCTTAAGCCATAGCTCCCTCTTCCCCTCTCCCCTCCATTGTTGTCTTATCCAAAGCTTTGGTAAAGCTCTCATATTCAACTCAAGTAAGTATATTTCTTCTCTATTGGTTAGACAATGATGAAAGCATGCTCCCACACCCTTCTCCACCAAATCACCATTGTTGGTGAAAAGCTTGAATTTCATGTTTTGGGTTTTATGAACTTAATGTCTTAAATTCATCCATGATAGCATGTATCTTTTTAGATAGCTAAATTATTGGTTGAATATGGTGATTTGAACTTGTGGGGATGATGAGGTTGGTGAATTAATGTCTTGAATAGTGGTGGGTAAGAGCATTAATTGTAGAGAGTAATACATGAGTCTTAAATTATTGAATGTGGATAATGCTTGAGTTGTTGAAATTCTTGAGTAATTCATGTTGGATGGCAGTAAATTTCTTATTGCTTGTTGATTGAATTGAATATTGATACTTCTATACATGAATGACTTGATTATGAATTAGAGGTGGAAAGTGAGAGGAATGACCTAGTTGAGGCAATCTTGAAAAAGTAGAAGTTAGAGGAGAGTTGAAAAGAAAAAATCTGTGAACTTTGTTATAGTTGGAGTTAGTGAATTATTGTGAATTGTTGAGATTGCATGATGATGGGGGAAGTCTTGAGTACCCTATTTGACAAATTCTCTCACAAGTAAGTTAGCAAATTAAGTGTGGGGTGGATTTTGCTCCTTCAACACTAAATTAGTTAGCCATTTGTTCACAAACTATTTTTGTGACGTTCTTGATTTTTGCTTGTTAGGTACCATGGAATCAAGAGGAAAAGAGGTGGTTGTCATGGCACCAAGTCTCAAGATGATTAGAAAATGAAAAAAGGGGGCTAGTTCGTCAGCTTCCAAAGTCGGCCCCGCGAGGAGATTTGGAGAAAAAATAGTAGAGCCTCATGGGCTTACTTGGTTCAACACTCAAAAAGAAGCCAAGTATGCCCCTGACAAGTGGATAGATGAGGGTTGCTTGGCACTTGAGTTCCCAGCCATTCAGGACAAGATATGTGATTTGGGAGTTAATTATATCTTTAATGAGCCAAAGAGCTGCAACCTCACATTGGTGAGGGAGTCTACACACACTAGGATACCTCATTCGAAGAGAGCACCAACATACATATTAGAAGACAGGTGGTGTGATTCATAGCTAAAATGTTCAATGCCTTATTAAATACACCTACTGTAGACCCTTTGAAGTATTTCATCTTGCTGGAGAATCCTCCATGCAGAGGCATCCGCCACACTCTATGTAGTGAGCACTCATTTGCCCGTTGGGCGAGTAATCATAATGGCATTCATTCCACATTTGTGTTTGCCTATCTAAATAAGGAGGCAAAGGTGTGGGTGAAGTTGATGTATGCTATCTTTCTCCCTGGGACACATATGACAAAGGTGACTCGAGAGCAGATTGTCTTGGTGTACATGTTGATGAAGGGGATACTGATCAATTATGGTGTTGTGCTTCATGATAATATGAGAAGATCATGGGACAATTGTAGATGGAAATACTATGAAGACAGTCTCTTGACTATGTTCATGTGGGAGGCAGGTATTGAGGAGGAGGATGCAGACCTTGTCTTACCTTTAGAAGGACACCTAGCTAGAAAGAATATGGACGTTACAAAGGTGAAGGAGACTGTCCCTTCCACAGACCCTCTTCTTACAATAGCTGATTGTTAGGCTCGTGAGGAGAGCTGGTAGGGTAGTATATTTAGGATACTAGATCTACAGCTGAGGCTAGGACATTGACCCACCACTGCAGAGGAGATGACAACTTTAGAGGCATGGTACCTGCTCACAAAAAGTGTTATGTTGATGTGTTGAATGGGCCGAGCTTTTGAAGAGCCACTTCATGATGATGAGGCCAAAGTCCTTATTGACGATGTTGATGACCGAGATATGGATGAGGAGGATGATGCTGCTATAGGCGCCATGCAAGTTGATGGAAAAGATGATGATGTTGACGAGGAGGAGGAGTACAATCTTGAAGATGATGCTTAGCGACCCAGGAAGTTCTTTTACTCTCCCTTTATGATATGATTGTGTGTGCACTGAGGACAATGCACCTTTTTAAGTGTGAGTTGGAGGAAAGATAGATTCCTATTATTCTTTGATTGATACATTTGTAGTAGGTCTTAGAATTATTATGTTATTCCTTGTAGTAGTAGCTTGATGATTCGTAGGTCATGGGTTGTAGTAGCTAGTATAGTGATGATGACTTGGATGCCTTGGATATTTTTACTTCTTGTTCTTCTTGACTATGTTATTTTTGTTTGCTTTATTTTTGAGTCAATATTTTTGTTTTTTTTGAGTCATTGTAGTCGTAGAGTAATGATGTTTGCCTATGATAGATGGATGACGACCGTCTTAAAGGAAGATTCGTCATATATTTTTTTAGGATTGAGTCATAGGTCATCCGCTTGTATGCTTGTTGATATTCTTCTTAGCTGCTATGTTGGAGTAAATAGGGTGGTCATCTTGATTGAATGAGTGAAGATCCATGAGAGACATACATATCTCTTTAATTTGACTCAACATATCCTTAGGGTTCAATTACGAATAAACTTTTCATTCAATATGATTATGTGAAGGTGCAGTTGTAGATACTGATTAGATTCTTGTTACCATGAGAGGTGAGCTAATTTTCTTTATGTGTATATATTGTAGCATCTAGAACTTTCCTTAGTGTAGATAGGATAACTAGTTGGTAGGGAGTTGAGAGATGATCAAGGCATTTCTTCATATAAGCCATGTTTTTTCCCTATATTTGCCTACCCTCCTAATCATTCTTCATAGTTAACCCCCTTTGAGCCTAAAGCCTTATTCTTTCTTAGCCATGAAAATAGCTTAATCCAATTTTTTTTGTGAGACCCATACTTTTTGATCCAAAGTAGTCCTAGGAACTTTGAGACTTGAAAGTTAAGGTCCACCAAGGTATATTGCAGGGAAAAAGAAAAAAATTGTGGTAAGAAAAGAAATGTGAGAAGAACGGGTGCCCATAAAATTGTGTTTGTCTACTTGCTGCTAGGTGAAATAAAAAAGAGAGCTTTAATTGCAAAATCCTTAGTTATTCTATGAGTAGCAAACTAGCAGTTAAGTAGTGAAAATGGGGTATGAAAAGAAAAGACAAGGTTGAGTAGATGAAAGGTGAACAAACAAGGAAAGAGGTGGTGGACTAGAAAAGCAAAATATATCTTAAAAAATGCTTAGGGTGGTAATCACTATTAAACGTAATATCAATCCTACCCGTCCCTTAGCTGACATTACAACAAAGAAAAGTCCTTGTGATCTTAATATCTTGAACCAATTAAGTAATCTTAACGTACATGAAGGGCAAGCCTATGGGTTACATATGTGCATTACATCATTTGTGAGTGTGAGCGTGCCTTACTTATTGTGTTCCATGTCTTTAAATTGATGAATTTGAGAGAGGAACATCACTAAAAGTGAGGGGCACAAGAGGTCTAATTCGGTGTACTGCTTGTTGCAAGTGTCATATTTAATCGTGTTGGCCCTTTGTGTTAATATGATGAGTCCTTTATAGATGTTGTGTGCTCTTGATTATGAAGCTTTCATATGTGCTTGATTAAATTGTGTTGCTTATGATAAACAACTTTATGTATTCTCCATTCTAGTTGGTTGAGTATGAGTTGATAGAGGTGTCCAATGTGATGGTGAAACATGAGTTAGATAAATTTTCAGGATTGTTTGAGGACAAACAATGGTTTAAGTGTGAGGTGGTGACGTTGGGCATATTTTTATGCCCATTTGCCTTGTTTTTACCCATATTTGATCAAGTTTTGAATTCATAATCCTTAATTTAAACTTAAATTCATATGTGTGTGTGTTTTTTATCTGCTAAAAAATGATTTGAGTTGATTTAAGCAGAAAACTAAGTAAAATAGACTCAAAATGATCCAAGGAGTGAAGAATTGAGGAGCTGAAGGGCCCGGTGCTATGGCTGGCACGCTGATGAGTTGGAAATTTACCTACTCATTAGACTCCTAAGCATGAGTTTTTGCCTTGTTTTCAAATCATTTATGTGGATTTTATGCTCTTTCCTTTTGAATCTTTGTAGGTATTTCACGTGAGTGGAGAAAGCATAAAATCGAGCAAAATACATGAAGTTTGATATGGAATTTGATGAGTTAGAATATGAAAGAGAGGAGCCAAAGATAATGGTAGATTTGAGCACAAGAAAAGGTGTAAGGACATGCTTTGAATCGCTAAAAGCGAATCCAGAAGGGCGAAACGCCGAAGTTACTGCCTAGACCGACTCTTCATGGGTTGGCACCGACTATTCACTGGTGGTTCAAAGGATGGCCCCGGCTATTCACAGGTTGGCACCCATTGTTTGCAGGTTGGCACCGGCTGTTCACAAGTTGGCACCGGCTGTTCGCAGGTTTGCACCGGTTGTTCGCAGGTTTGCACCAGCTATTTGCAGGTTGGCACCGGCTGTTCACAAGTTGGCACTGGCTGTTCACAGGTTGGCACCGTCTATTCGTAGGTTTACACCGGCTGTTTGTAGGTTGGCACCAGTTATTCGCAGTTTGAAGGGCAAGTGACCTAATTTCGCTGATTTGAAGGGGAAAAACGTCTAGAAAGGTTCCCAAAGCTCCTAGAAACCTCCAAGGGCACTTTTGGAAGGTTGTGCACACAAAAGTATAGATATATAGAACCTCCATTGTACACCATTGAAGAATTATCATCTTTTCATTAAAAGAATAATAGAAATTGTAGATTTCTCTAAACATAGAATAGAGAGTTCTTCTTTTTGAGGAATCCCTTTTGTGGGGGAATTCCACCATTGTTGCAAACCTTGTGAATCAATTGGATGAACCCATATTGTGAATGCTGAGAAAGTTATTTGGGTATCTTCTCTCTCTCTTCTCTCTAAATATGTAGAACTAAATTGCTAGTTAGGGGTGTATGCATGGTGGGTTTGAATGTATGAATGGGTATTGATGATTTGATTTTAAATTCTCATTGTAACTTGGATCTATTGTCTTCTCTAAGTTTTGCTTGTAAAAATTAATGGTTGCAAACTGTAATGCCTCGAAAACTCAAAGATTAGACCCAGGACTTAAAAAAGAAAATTTTTAGAAAACTGGAAAATCTGGCACCAAGCACAGAACGGGTCATTAAGTAACTCGTTGGAGGTGCCCACGAGTTGTGATGTGACTTATGGGGAGGCTAGGAGATGAAGTTTGAAAGTTTGGAGAAAGGTACCCCATGGACGAGACCACGAGTCGTGGTCAGTCCATATGACTTCTTAGGTCAGTCGTAGGGTGGTGAGCAAGAAAGGAAAATAAGAGGGAGGCAGTGTACTAGATGGGATACCCTACGAGTTGTGGTCAGCCCTCACGACTCGTAGGGAGAGTCTTGGTCAACTAGTGTGGAAATGATCGGCTTGGAGGTAGTGTACCTAACGGGTGGTGACCATGAGTCGTGGTCACCACTAACGAGTTGTTGAGTTGCTCGTGACGAACCTAACTGACCAGATAACCAGTGTAATTCATAGATCAGACTACGAGTCATGGCCCAGGGTGATGATTCGTTAGGTCCCTCGTTAGGACCACCTGGCAGTTATTCCCTGCGATTTTTCTAAGGGTGTTTCGGTAAATTCCTAGCCTCCAAGATCCTAAACTAAGTCGTTTTGGGTATTTTAAAGGGAATTTAGAGGGGTTAAATGGCTTTTCCCTCATTCCCACTATGATTCTCAGAAAAACGACGCAAGTTCTCACTCAGAAGCTTTAAAGCAAGGTCTAGGGTTCCTCATCCACTACAGCAGATCAAACCCACTTTTCCAGGGAATTTTAGTTAGGTATGTGGGAATTCAACAAGGGGATAATTCTCCCCTTGTGTCCCCCAAAATTCTTCCCTAATTTTCTCTATACTCTTAGCCCTAAATTTTCGAACATGAAGAGATTCCATTTAATTTTCCTTGAATCCACATAGAATGATGTATTTAATTATTTTAGTTATAGTTTCCATCAGTTCACGATTTATTGATGATTATTCCCACAAAGGTGAATTCTAGCCCTGCACACTTTTCAAATGTTAAGAAATTTCGGGATAGACCTCATTTAATTGATGTGGGATATTGTTCTATGTTAATTACATTTATTTTTCCCAGTATGTGATTTCAATCAAATTTTAGCTTGAATTTACAATGGTTGGGAACCCCATGTTGCTGGTTGTATTGAATCTCAATTAGATTATTGTCAGTTCAGCTTTAGCAAGAATGTTAGAATACTCAGTGTTAGTCAGAAATATCAGCTGATCAGTTTGACTACAGAACTTCCTGAGGTGCCAGTATCACCTCCCAATTATCAGAATCAGATTTAGAATCCAGTTTACCGGTCCATTAGGTGGTCATGAAACTTTAGATTTGTAGCTCTGACCAACCTTAGGAACCCAGTTCAGATTACAGTTCGTTCTTAGATGGTTATGAAGCTTCTAGATGAGCAGCTTTGACCGGTGTAGAACATAATTTCAATATCTAGTCCGATAAGACTCTCAGGGTACTTTCAGTTATATATCCCTGACTAGTCTTGGGCCCCAGTTTTGAGATATCAACTTATTATTCAATTTAGGTTATCCGGTGGGAGTAGGACTTAGCACCAAGCGCACCGGGGTTCTAGCGCACCCAGGTTTCCAAAACTACGTTGCCAGCGTAGGTTTCAGTATTTATTGGCCTGGTTGGCCCCAAACTTTTGTGATCACCTAGTTCATGCCTTTATACCCTGGAAAGGTATATTGGGTCCTACCAATGGGGTGTATACATCAAACTCCACGTCTAGCTCACATGGTTACATGATAGTTATAGACTCTCCCACTAGTCAGTGCAGTCCAGCCTCAGTCTAGTTCAATTCAGATAAGTATTCCAGAATTAGAACATGCTTTGACTATTATATAGGGTTTTCTAGACCATCTCAACATTTCAGTTATTTAGTTCAGTAGCTACAGTTGGTCATTGCATGTCTTTTAGTTCAACACTTCTTTATTGTTTATTTCATTGTGTTGTGTTCCTCTCACTTACTCAGTACATTCAAAATACTTATGCATACATTTATGATGTATCTTCTTAGGATACAGCTGCAGGATCACAATCTCAGCTTCGTTTGCCGCTTACTCCTCGAAGACCTCAGCTTTACAAGTCGGTGAGTCCTCATCTTTCAAGGACAAAGATTTCTTGCTTGGGATATGATTTCATTTCTTTGTTTTATTTAGATCTAGCTGGGGGTTTGTCCCAGCAGCTCATCAGATTTAGTGGCTTTCAGAGTTAGATTCAGTTATCAAACTCGGTGGTTTTCTTACGGTCTTGTAGTTTGTTCTAATATCTTAAGTATTATGGCCCAGCTTTATTTCTTTTAAATATTTATATTTTTGCTTCAAGTTTCTGCTGTATGAATTTTATGTTACTCAGAATTCTAGTGTTTGATAGACCAAGAATTAACTCGGGGCCACTTGTGGCCTCAAGTACCGTGTCCAGTTCAGGGTGTAAACTCGGGGCGTGACAAACTTTGTATTAGAGCAGTAGGTTCAGAGTGTCCTTGGATGTCTGAAAGCTACATCGAGTAGATTCCTCTTCATGGGTGTGAAGCACGCCACACTTATGACGGGGAGGCTACGAGATGTCGTTAGGAAACTTCCCTTTATTTCATACTCCTTATCGTCTATTGAAATTCAGTTCCAAAAATTATTTTCCAAAGTCGTGCTCTGCTTCATTTCTGGTAACTACGAAGCGGCAATGGAAGAAGGGACGGAAATGCCCAGCAGACTACTGCAGCAGCCCCGTCAGCCCCACAGGATGATTCAGTATCAACCGCAGAATTTAGGGCAGAAATTCAGTTGCTCGCCCAGACTGTGACTAATCAGGTGAACTAGTAGGTGGTTCCAGTTAATAGAAATGGTTCTGCAGTAGCTACTAGGGTGAGGGACTTTACCTGAATAAATCCTCCATCATTTTAGGGATCCAAGATGGGGGAGGACCTCTAAGAGTTCATAGATGAGATCAGGAAGATTACCTATATAATGGGTGTCAGCTCCTCCGAAAGTACTGACCTAGCTGCCTACCACCTAAAAGGGGTAACATAGGTCTAGTATGGGCAGTGGAAGGAGGGGACACCAATGGGAGAAGGACCAATGGAGTGGAAGGAGTTCAACACCACTTTTCTGGACAGATTTTTCCCGAGGGAGTTTAGGGAAGCCAAGGTAGCGGAGTTTATGAACCTGAGGTAGGGGAACAGAATATTGGAGGAGTATGATCTGGAGTTTACCAGGTTGTCCAAATACGCTCCAGAGATGGTGGCTGAGCCGAGGTGCGCATGCTGAAATTTCTGAATGGGGTGTCAAACCTGGTCCTCAAGGAGTGCAGGACCGCGATGCTATCAAAGATATCAACCTTTCCAGTTTGATGGTCTGTGCTTAGCAAATCGAGACTGAAAAACTAAGGGACGTGGAAAGAAAAGAAAGCTAGGACTGGCCATTTAGATCATGGCCACTAGAGGTCAGGTGGTAGCAACCGCCCATAGCAACAGCAGCAACAACAACAGCAGTAGAGGGCTCCAATGCCCAGCTCAACCAGCGCCCCTACCATTTGGTCCCCCCAGGACCAGAGGGGTGGAGCATCTGGCTTTGAGTCTCAGAGCTATAATTCTAGGAACAGATATCCAGCTTGCCTCAAGTGCTGCAAGAACCACCCAGGAGAGTGTCTTCAGGGTCAACAGGGTTGTTTTGGTTGTGAAGAGCTCGGGCATCAGCTTAGGGGGTGCCCGTCGACAGGGTGAGGGAGATCACAATCCACCACCTCAATAGTTCCAACAGGACGACCCGCTCAACAGGCTAATACATCATGTATGAAGAGCATTAACGCCAAAATTATTTTTATGCATTATCATCTCGTCAGGAGTAGGAGAACTCACTAGATGTGGTCACGGGTATGTTACATCTTTTCCACCTAGATGTATATGGTTTGCTTGATCCGGGGGCCACACTATTATTCATGACTCCCTATGTCGCGGTTCAGTTTGATATCATCCCAGAAGTATTATAAGAACCTTTCTCAATCTCCACCCCAGTTGGCGAGTCAGTTAGAGTCAGCCGAGTGTATAGAAACTGTCCAATCTCAGTCTGTAATAAAGTCATTCCAGCTGATCTTGTAGAGTTATACATGGTCGACTTCGACCTCATTCTTGGCATGTATTGGTTACACTCTTGTTATGCCTCAGTTGATTACAGGACCAGGGTTGTCGACTTCAGTTCCCTAACGAACCAGCTCTAGAATGGTTGGGCAGTAGTTCAGCGCCGAAAGGTAGGTTTATTTCCTATCTTGAGGCCAAGAAGCGTATTTCCAAGGTATGTATTTACCATCTAGTTTGGGCCAAGGATTCCAACTTTGAGACCCCAACTATCAGATCAGTCCCATTCTTGAGAGAGTTTCCAAATGTGATCCCCGGAGATCTTCCTAGAGTCCCTCTTGAACGGGAAATTGACTTCGGCATAGACCTTATTCCAGATACTCAGCCCATCTCCATCTCTCCTTATAGAATGGCTCCAGCTGAACTTAAGGAGTTAAAAGAGAAGTTAAAAGATCTTCTTGATAAGGGTTTTGTCAGACCATACATCTCTCCCTAGGGTGCTCCAGTGCTATTCGTGTTTAAGAAAGACAGTTCCCTCAGAATGTGCGTTGACTATCATCAGTTCAACAAGGTCACAGTTAAGAATAGATATCCCCTACCCATAATTGATGACCTTTTCGACCAACTTTAGGGAGCCAGCTGCTTCTCCAAAATAGATCTCAGGTCGGGGTATCATCAGAGAGTGTGACAAACCAAGAACAGCTTTTAGAACTCGGTATGGTCACTTCGACTTCGTGGTTATGTCCTTCGGACTAACAAATGACCCTGCAGCCTTTATGGATCTGATTAACAGAGACTTCAAGCAATACCTGGATATGTTCTTCATTGTATTCATTGAAGACATTCTGGTATACTCCAGAAAAGAGGAAGAGCATGTTAATCACCTGAGAATAGTGGTTTAGACACTCAGAGACCGCCCGCTGTTCGCCAAGTTCAGCAAGTGCAAATTCTAGTTGAAGTCCATGACTTTCCTGGGTCATGTGGTATTCCAGGTTGATCCTCAAAAGATAGCAGCAGTGAAAGACTGGCCCAGACCTACCTCTCCAATCGAAATCAGAAGTTTCTTAGGCTTGGTCGGTTACTACCGATGCTTTATAGAGGGCTTTTCTTCTATAGAATCTCCACTGACCAAGCTGACTTAGAAAAAGGTGAAGTTCCAGTGATCAGATGCGTGTGAGAAGAGTTGTTAAGAGTAAAAAACTTGACTCACTACTGCTCCAATGTTGACTCTACCAGAAGGATCAGATGGATTTGTAGTTTATCGCGATGCTTCCAGAGTTGGACTCGATTACGTTCTGATGCAGCGGGGCAAAATGATAACCTACGCCTCCAGAAAGCTCAAGGTTCATGAGAAGAATTATCCAAAAAATTACTTGGAGTTGATAGCGGTAGTTTTTGCGTTTAAAATATGGAGGCATTATCTATACTAGGCTCACGTTGATGTTTTCACTGATCATAAGAGCCTCCAGTACATATTCAGTCAGAAGGACCTAAATCTTCACCAGAGGAGGTGGTTGGAACTCCTGAAGGATTATGACATGAGCATGCTATATCACCCGGGCAAAGCCAATATAGTGGCTTATTCCCTAAGTAGAGTGTCCATGGGTAGTCTGACTCATATTTAGGAAGGCAAAAAGAAGTTGGTGAAGGATATTCACAGGCTAGCTTGGTTAGGGGTGCAATTGGTTGACTCAACTGAGGGTGGTGTGGTGATGCAAAGCAGGTCAGACTCTTCCTTGATTGCGGAAGTTAAGTCCAAACAGGATGAAGATCCCATCCTTCTTAAATTCAAGGAAGCGGTTCTCAGAAAGGAGGTTGAGGCTTTCTCCAAAGGGAGAGATGGTGTGCTCCGTTATCAGGGCAGATTGTGCGTACCGAATGTTGATGACCCGAGACAGCAGATATTGGCTAAAACACACAGTTCTAGATATTCCACTCACCCTGCTGCTACCAAGATGTACCATGATCTATAGGATATTTACTGGTGGAACGGCATGAAAAGAGATATTGCTGAATTTGTAGCCAAGTGACCAAACTGCCAACAAGTTGAAGTAGAACACCAGCAACTAGGAGGTATGACTCAAGATATCAGTATAACTACATGGAAGTGAGAAGAAATAAATATGAACTTTATTACGGGTCTACTCAAACTTGCCGGCAACATGATTCCATATGGGTAGTAGTAGATCGAATGACTAAGTCAACATATTTCCTCCCAATTAAAACGACGAATTCAACTAAGGACTATGCTAGCCTTTATATCCGGGAGCTGGTCAGGCTGCATGGGGTACCATTATCCATCATTTCAGATTGGGGTACTCAGTTCACCTCACATTTCTAGAAGTCTTTTTAGAAGGGACTAGGCACCTAGGTCTTGCTCAACACAGCTTTTCACCGGCAGACAGATGGGCAAGCTAAGAGGACTATTCAGACCTTAAAAGATATGTTGAGAGTGTGTGCGATCGATTTTAAGGGTAGTTGGGATGACCATTTGCCTCTTATCAAGTTTGCGTACAACAACAGCTACCACTGCAGTATCCAAATGACCCTGTTTGAGGCATTGTATGGTAGGAGGTGCAGATTTCCTATTGGGTGGTTCGAAGTGGGTGAATCTTCTATAATCGGGCCAGACTCGATTCATGAAGCTTTGCAGAGGTATAGCTCATCAGTGAAGGATTAAAAACAGCTCAGAGCCATCAGAAATCTTACGCTGATGTGAGGAGAAGAGAATGAGAGTTTGTTGTGAATGACTGGGTCTATCTGAAAATTTTGCCCATGAAAGGGGTGATGAGGTTTGGGAAGAAGGGAAAGCTTAGTCCGAGGTATGTGGGACCTTACAGAATATGGAGGCGAATTGGTAAGGTAGCTTATGAGCTGGAGTTACCTTCAGATTTGACATCTGTGCACCCTGTAATCCATGTGTCACTTTTGAAGAAGTGAATAGGAGATCCAACTTCAGTTGTGCCATTGGACAGTATAGAAATAAAGAATAGTCTCTCATATGAGGAGGTCCCGATCTAGATCCTTTACCGTCAGGTTCGTAAGCTAAGGAACAAGTAGGTAGCTTTAGTCAAGGTCTTATGGAGAAATCAGCAGGTTGAGGGAGCTACGCGGGAGGCTGAAGTAGATATGATGGCCATATACCCACACTTTTTCTCTATCGGCTCTGTTATAGCTTGAGATATCAGTCTTTCCCTAGAAACCAATTAAGTTGTTATGTTCAGTTCATGTGTTTAAGTTTCCTCTATGTTTTTGGATGTATGTATGAAAGTGAATTCAGTTCAACTATGTATTTTGACTCAGAGGTAGTCACTATGTCAGTGTTGATTTAAATGAGCAGTATTTGAATACTATGATTGTTATTCTCTGCTTTCCTGTGTGTTTCCAACATTCGAGGATGAATGTTCCTAAGGGGGAGATATTGTAATTCCCCGAAACTCAAAGATTAGACCCCGGACTTAAAAATAGAAAATTTGCAAAAAATAGGAAAATCTGGCACCAGTCACAGAACAGTTCATTAAGTGACTCATTGGAGGTTCCCACGAGTCGTGATGTGATTCATAGGGAGGCTAGGAGATGAAGTTTAAAAGTTGGGAGAAAGGTACCCCATGGACGAGACCACAAGTCGTGGTCAGTCCACACGACTTGTTAGGTCAGTCGTAGGGTGGTGAGCAAGAAAGGAAAATAAGAGGGAGGCAGTGTACTAGATGGGATACCCTACGAGTCGTAGTCAACCCTCATGACTCGTGGGGAGAGTCATGGTCAACTAGTGTGGAAATGATCAGCTTGGAGGTAGTGTACCTAACGGGTGGTGACCATGAGTCGTGGTCACCACTAACGAGTTGTTGAGTTGCTCGTGATGAACCCAGGTGACCAGATAACCAGTGTACTTCATGGATCAGACTATGAGTCATGGCCCAGGGCGATGAGTCGTTAGGTCCCTCGTTAGACCACCTGGCAGTTATTCCCTGCGATTTTCCTAAGGGTGTTTTGGTAAATTCCTAGCCTCCTAGATCCTGAACTAAGTCATTTTGGGTATTTTAAAGGGAATTTAGAGGGGTTAAACGACTTTCCCCTCATTCCCACTATGATTTTCTGAAAAACAACGTAAGTTCTCACTCAGAAGCTTTCAAGCAAGTAGGGAACCCCATGTTGCTGGTAGTATTGAATCTGAATTAGATTATTGTTAGTTTAGCTTTAGAAAGAATGTTAGAATACTCAGTGTCAGTCAGAAATATCAGTTGATCATTTTGACTACAGAACTTCCTAAGGTGCCATTATCACCTCCTAGTTATCAGAATCAGATTCAGAATCTAGTTTACTTGTCCATTAGACGGTCGTGACACTTTAGCCTTATAGCTTTTACCAGCCTTAGGACCCCAGTTCAGATTACAATTTGTTCTTAGATGGTTACGATGCTTCTAGATGAGTAGCTCTGACCAGTCTAGAATCCAGTTTCATAATCTGGTCCGATAAGACTCTCCGGGTACTTTCAGTTACATATCTCTGACTAGTCTTAGGCACGAGTTTCGAGCTATCAACTTAGTATTCAATTTAGGTTATCCAGTGGGAGTAGGACTTAGCATAGAGCGGACCAGGATTCCAGTGCACCCAGGTTCCCAAAACTACGTTGCCAGCACAGGCTTTAGTATTTATTGGCCTGATTGGCCATAGACTTTTGTCATCACCTAGTTCATGCCTTTATACCCTGGCAAGATATATTGGGTCCTACCGGTAGGGTGTATACGTTAGACTCCACGTCTAGCTCACGTGGTTACATGTCAGTTATAGACTCTCCCACTAGTCAATGCAATCTAGCCTCAATCTAGTTCAGTTCAGATCAATATGCCAGATTTAGAACATGCTTTGACTATCAGATAGGGTCTTCTAAACCACCTCAGCATTTCAGTTATTCAATTCAGCAGCTACAGTTGGTCATTGCATGTATTTTAGTTTAGCATTCCTTTATTGTTTATTTCACTGTGTTATGTTCCTCTCACTTACTCAGTA
Organism: Datura wrightii; assembly: GCA_035772735.1. Classification (NCBI taxonomy): domain Eukaryota; kingdom Viridiplantae; phylum Streptophyta; class Magnoliopsida; order Solanales; family Solanaceae; genus Datura; species Datura wrightii. Next base: position 112,752,097 of record JASDFA010000010.1, on the reverse strand, counting down.
CATTCAAAGTACTGATGCATACTTTTATGTTGTATCGTTTTATGATACAGCTGCAGGATCACAGTCTCAGCTTCGTTAGCTGCTTACTCCTCGAAGACTGCATCTTTACAAGTTGGTGAGTCCTCATCTTCTGAGGACGAAGATTTCTTGCTTGGGATATGATTTCATTTCTTTTATTTGATTTAGATCTAGCTGGGGGTTTGTCCCAATAGCTCATCAGACTTAGTGGCTTTCAGACTTAGATTCAGTTATCAAACATAGTGGTTTTCTTACGGTCTTGTAGTTTGTTCTAATATCTTTAGTATTATGTACCAGCTTCATTTCTTTCAAATATTTATATTTTTTCTTTAAATTTCCGTTGTATGAATTTTAGGTTGACTCGGGGCCACTTGTGGCCTCAAGTACTGTGTCCCATCCAGGTTGTAAACTCGGGGCGTGACACAAACATGAATTTTTCTTTACTTTTCTTGCTTTTTTTAAGAGAGAAAGGTGAGAATTGGGTGAGAAGATAATGGTGTGGATTTGGAGGGTTGGTGTGTAGGATTGAGCTAGAGATAGTCAAAAGCCACATCTTCACTCTATTAAAGGTCAAGTCTAGAGATAGCTTAATTCTTCCTCAAGCTTTAGTGGTCTTTGGCCTTGGGGTTTGAGAAAACCCAAGGTATAAATATTCTTATAATTGAAAAACAAAAGAATGTGACTTATCCACAACTATCTAAGTTGAATTTGAATTTAAAGGCAATGAAGTAGCCCATGCTAGTTGTTTAACCATTCAAGGCATACCCCTAGCTAATTTACTTGAGAATGCAACAATTGGAATTCCCCCCAGTTAGTCTTAAATTAGAATTAGGTAGTATTTTTCCTCAAGTTTCCCCCAAGTTTACTTTTCAAATGTTGAACAACGATGCGTTCTAGTTTGAATTAGTTTATAACTCTTGAATTATCAACTCAATTCTCTGTGGGATTCAACCCCGAATGGGAATATTTGTTTTGATACAATGATCTTGTATGCTCCTTTGTAATGAAAAGTATATTTTGGACGTTATCACACCCATCACCAAGTCCTGAACTTCAGAAAACAAAACTTTAGGTTGGCGCTAGGCACGCCAACCCTTGGACTTCAAAGAATTGCACTTCATAAACCTTGGTGAGATGTGTGGCGCCCTGTGTCAAATGTGTCTGGACTTGGAGAAATTTGATGAACACCTTGACGAGATAGAGGGGGTAGCGTGCCAAGGCCTCTCTAAATATTAAATTATTGGTAATTTGACTAAATTTATGGCAAGATGCATGGGGCTGAGTGCCAGGGTCATTCCAAGGAAGAAAATGTAGATTTTAAAGCCAAGTTTTGGAGGGCAGAAGCTTCGTTTGAAGGCTCGTCTATAAATACATGCCTTAGGTCATTTGTTACATATCTTTAATCAGTTTTTACATTTTGTAGTTTGTTTGTGGAGGATTGTAAGCCGTTTTGAAGGAATATAAAGTTCTACACTACATTTTTTTCTTCTTTACTTGTATTTTTGTATGATGATGACTAAATATTCATTTTTCCACTTGTCTATGAGTGGCTAAACTTATATTCTAGGGTTGTTGCTTGGTGGATGGTTGAATGTTTAAAAGACTAATTTAATATAGTTTCGATTCTTCAATTATGGTTGTTTGTATTCATTTGTCTTAATTTATTATTTATGAGATTGGTCACCTTGTAAGTAATCCGTTGGCTTTCAATTGAACTTGGGAAAGGGAATTGAAAGGGTTAAAAATAAATATAGAATGGGAATTCAAAGACCCTTTTGAATCCATTGGTGATAAGATAGAAGTTGTTGTTGAGGACAGGGATATACCTTTCAACCATGTTTAGTTGAAATACAAGTAGGTGTAATTGTCGTTTCATTATTTTCCTGCGACCATAGGGATATAAGCATTAGGGTTCATGAAATAGTTCTTGGATTCTAGGGATAGTGGCAAGAGATGGGATAGTAACATGAAACTAACAACCATAGGAAGAATCGTACTAGTATAATTACGTCTTTAAAATTCAGCTTGAAACCAACCAAGTACCATTGCCTTAGACTCTCATCATCATCGAAATAAAATCAAGCTCACAGTCATTTTTTAGTTAATTTTGTATTTAAAATTTTTATAGTTTATTTTCTCAAACCAATTCCCATTTTTACTATTTTGTAGAATAATGAAATTAAAAAGACAACCTTATGACGATTAAATTGAAAGGTCCCTGTGGATGTGATATCTGATCTTAACAATTCTATATTACTTGACGACCATGTGCACTTGCGTGCGCTTGGGCAACATCAACTTGATAAGCATAAGAATAAACTAATTCTAGTCAAAAGAGAGAGAATGAAGTGCATAAAGTCAATTGAGTTTTATGAGTCCAAGATTCATGCTAATTCTTTCGAATGGTTCCCTTTCCAAAGCCTTAGTGAAGATGTCAATTACCTGATCCTCTTTCTTGCAGAATTCGATCAAAATGTTCTCCTTTTCCATATTATATCTCAGAAAGTGATGACGAACATTCTTTTTTGATGGACCTGGTGGCTAGCCATGTTAGTTGCAATCATATTGTCACATAGGATGGGTACATTTTCCATCTTAATTTAATAATCGTCCAATTGTTTCTTGATCCATAACACCTAAGCACAACACGAAGCAGCTACAACATATTTTGCTTTAGTTGTTAATAGAGCCACTGAGTTTTGCTTCTTATTTGCCCATGAGATTAAGCAAGGTCCCAAAAAATGTGTCATCCTAGATGTACTCTTCATATCTACCATGAATTATGCATAATCTTCATCTGCATACCCAACGATCTTAAAGGAATCACTTACAGGATACTATAGAACCAGGTCTATTATTCCTTTGAGATACCTCAAAATGCATTTGACTGCCTTCATGTAGGATTCCTTGGGACTTGATTGAAATCTTGTACACAACCCCTCATTGAATACTATGTCTAGTCCACTAACAGTAAAATATAGTAGCAATCTAATCATTTCCCTGTACATTGTTTCCTCTACCTTTGGTCCAAATTCATCAGTGTCTAATCAAGTAGTGGTTGCAATGGGTGTATCATTTGCTTTGGAGTTCTCCATGTCATATTTGGTCAACAATTCTTTAATGTATTTTTGCTGGTGGATTGACATGCCTTCCTTTGTTTGCTTGATTTGTAACCCCAAAAATAATCCAGCTCCCCATCATGCTCATCTCGAACTCGTTATTCATGAGCTGAGCAAACTCATTACACATAACATGATTAGTAACCCCAAAGATGATATTATCAACATAAACCTACACAATTAGTATGTCTTGCCCCCCTTTTTTTTTAGAGAAACAGAGTGTTGTCAATTTTCCCTCTATTGTAACCATGATTCAGGAGGAAGCTTGATCATCTATCATACCATGCTCTTGGCACTTTTTTAAGCCCATACAATGCCTTGCTTAGTCTATACACATGATATAGTAGTTCATGATCTTCAATCATGGGGGTTGTTTCACATAAACTTCTTCTTAAAGGTAATTATTCAGGAAAGCACTCTTAATGTCCATCTAAAATTATTTGAACCTCATATGTGTAGCAAAAGCAATGAGGATTCTGATAGCTTCCATCCTAGATACAGGAGCAAAGGTCTCATTGTAGTCAATGCCCTCTTCCTGGTTGTACCCTTGAACTATCAATCGTGCTTTATTTATGATAATGATTCCTTGATCATCAAACTTGTTTCTAAAGATCCATCTGGTTCATATAACTATTCTATTGTCAGGACGAAGTTTCGCACTCTGCTATACTTGATTTCCAATTCTTCCTGCATGGCGTTGATCCAGTCTACATCCTACAATGCTTCTTTTACATTTTTTGGCTCAATCACGGATAAATAACTTGCGAAGGCACACATGTTTCTCAAACTAGATCTGGTCCGAACCCCAAAATCCAACAATGAGAGCATGTTCTGAATTCGATGAGAGCTTTTATGTTTTTAGTTGCCGAACTATGTCTCTCGACGATTCGATTTACCAGATAAACTAGGTCCTTCGGCACATTGAGCTTGGCTGATAGTGGGTTTCTGATCGTATGTTGACCTAAGGAGTGACATGTCTAGTATGGTGACTTGTTCATCAGAGTCCTATGACTTGTATATGTCTAGATATACCTGCTGACCATTCTCATTGTGTGTACCTAGTTCCCCCTCAGTATTTGTGATTGATGTCATACCAATCTCTTCTATCTCTTCCTGAGAGCTTGGGTAATCAACAGAATTATGTTTATCAAAGATCACATGAACACTCTCCTTTATGCAATTTGTCCTCTTGTTCAAGATTTTGCATGCTTTACTATGCGAAGAGTAACTAAGAACTTGCATCCAAATGCTCTAAGATGGGCCAAATTTTTCTTGCCATCAAACTTTCCCAAAGCTTTCTTGCCATTGTTGTGGACGTAGCACTTGCATCTAAATGCTCTGAGATAAGCCAAAATTTTCTTTCTCCCCTTCCACAGTTAATAGGGAGTTTTGTTAAATAGAGTCAGATCATACATCTGTTTAACAAGTAACAAGCAGTATTAACTTTCACTGCCCGGTATCCTTGTGACAGTCCACTAGCTATCAACATAGTCCTTAATATTTCTAAAGTTCTGTTCTTCCATTCAACTGCACCATTTTGTTGGGTCATTTTAAATGCTGAAAGGTTATGATCAATTCCGGTATCTACATAATATTCCAGAAATTTTGAGTTTTCAAACATAATTCCATGGTCTGACCTGATGCTTACCCGTTAACTATTAAGTTTCTTCTACACCTGTTTGAAAAATATGGAGAATACATCAAAAGTTTCATTCTTAGATTCCAAAACCAGTGTCCAGGTGAACCTAGCATAGTCTTCTATTATGACAAACACATATCTCTTGCCTATTTTGTTTGTAACTCTAGTGGGTCCGCACAATTCATATGAATGAGTTGCAGACATCTGGAAGTACTGAATATCTTCTTTGTCTTAAAAAAGGACCTCACATGCTTTCCTTGCACAAGCATCAGATATCAAGCTATCCTTGAACTTGGTTTTAGGCAATCCAAGTACCAATTCTTTTCTAACAAACTTTTTCAAATGTGAAAAGTTGGCATGTCCCATACATTTTTGCCAGAGAAGAGAGCTATCCACTAATGCACTTAAACAAGAAAGTTCCTCTCTAATGGGATCCATGATGTTGTCCTTGTACACATTTTTGTACCTCTATCCCCTGTGTACCAGGTTCCCTATCTTCAAGATGGTCACCTTGCAATCTGCTAAGGTGAATAGGACAGAGTTCCCTTTGCCACACACTTGAGAGATACTAAACAGATTGTGTTTTAATCCTTTCACATAGTATACATTGTCAATTGCATGAGACATGGATCATCCGATCTTGCCTATTCCAATAATTTCTCCCTTTCTTCCGTTTCTAAAGGAAACAGTTCCGCTTTTGTGATTGGTGAGTAAGAGAAAGTTTTTTATCATTCCTATCATATGCCTGGAGCACGCATTATCCATGTAACATATTCCCTTCTTTGCTCTCACTTTCACCTACAAACATAGTTAGAAGTTAGATTTGGGTACCCAAACAAGCTGGATCCTTTTTCATTTTTAAATGGGTGAATTAAATCTCTTTTGGTTCATGGTGGCAAAATAATATTCCTGTTTATTTTTAATTTCCGAGATATGGATTTGACTTTTGCAAGTATTATTATAGTACTTGCATATTCAAGATTTTTCTTTGTAGCTCTTTGCTTGATTATGCATTATTCTTGATAATGCTCAGTCAGTCCATAGTGGGAACAAAAAATGTGATGCAATTTTGACCCAGACTTATTATTGTGTGTGCCATTTTTATAGCTTAATCCTTGTACATTATTAGAATGATTTTCATGCATTGAGACTAGGAGTTTGGAGGTCTTGCTCCATTTCAAGGTTCGTTCTAATTCATCTTTGTTATTTTGTAGGGTCTTCCATAGATTCAGAATCTCTCTGGTTAATGCTTGTGACTCTAGAGTGAATTTTCTGATCATTTCTCCTTTTTCAGAATTTTTCTCATGGATTTTTTTCACACTCTTAAGCCTTTTTCAATAAGTCTCTTTTATCCTCTTTGAGTTTTCTATTAAACTTGAGAGAGGCAAAGCCATTCATGATCTTTTCTTTTTCAATAGATATAGTGTTGTATTCATCAATTAGAACAAGAGACAGAGATGCTAACTTCTTTTGAGAGTAGGTTTTTATTTTTTATTTGAGTTCTAGAATGCTTACCTTATTTCTTTATTCTTCACTATTCGAGTCTAAGTTTTCCATCAAAGCCAATACATATTTATCATCAGAATCATCTATAGCCAAAAGAGATCAATCATCCTGTTCAATGATAGCTTCAAATTCATCAATGGAAGTGTCTCTCATGGCAGCTAGAGCTCGTTTGAACACACTAATTCTTTTTTATTTAGTCTTCTATTGGGAATTTGAAATTGATCCTTCTACCCTTCTTTAGTCTTTCAGCCAAATTTCGTTTGTCTTCTAACTCCCAGTGGGGGCATTCCTTCATGAAGTGTCCCGATCCACCATACTTGTGACAGATCAGATCTCAAAGATTTTTCTCAATGGGCTTTGATTCATTCTTCTTTTGAGCATTAATCCTTCTTTAAGATTCACTAAAATCATCGAGTGAGCAGAGCCATGTTGTCATCCTCGACAATAGTAGCCTTGAGGACCAGGTTCTTTTCTTTGTGAGAACTGGTCATTTCCCTTTATTGAGACTTCTTGAGTTCATATATCTTGAGACTCCCAATCAAATCATCCATTGTCAATATGTAAAGGTCTCTGGCCTCAGAGATGGCTTCCACTTTACTTTCCCACGATTCAAGTAGAATGCTCAATAGTTTTCTTACAGCCTTACTTATGGTAATGATCTCACCAAGTGAGTACATCTCAATCACGATGGATGAGAACTTGGTGTTCATGTCGTGAATGGATTCACCATCCTTCATCTTGAATAGTTCGTATTACTTATTAAGCATATCTATCTTAGACTTCTTCACCTGATCTGCTCCTTCGTGAGCTGTCTGGAGAGCATCCCATATTTTTTTTTGCACTCATTTGTGTCGCCCAAGTGCATGCAAGCACACATGGTCATCAAGTAATATAGGACTGAAAGTCTCTATTATCGATCCCTCAAAGACTTGTCAGATCAATCGTTTTAAGGTTGATTATTTACTTCACTATTCTAGCAACCACAAATATAATTAGGGAACGGTTTGGAGAATTAACTACTAAAGACTTGAAATGTAAAATTAACTAAAGAACAAAGATTGTTGCAAACTTGTTTGTACTTCAAATGATGATGAAAACTAGGGTATTTTATATCAGGTGAAGTTCTCAAGATGTGATTATGCTAGATTGATCCCTCTTAAGGTTGCTAGTTGCAAGTTACTATCCCATTTCTTGCTACTCTCCCAAGCATCCAAGAACTATCTCATGTACCCTAATGCCTATATCCCTATGGTCGCGGGAGAAACATGAAATGACGACTATGCCTACTTGTACTTCAATTAAACAGGGTTGAAAGGTATAACCCTATCCTCAACAACAACTTCTAACCTCCAACCAATGGGCCAAAGAATCTTTGAATTCCTATTTTACATTTACTTTTAACCCTTTGGTTCTCATTTCCAAGTTCAACCAAAAGCCAACAGATTTACTCACAAGTTGATCAGTCTAGTGAATAAGCAATTAAAACAAGTAAATATAAACAACCTTTATTAAGAATCAAAACTAGCAACAAACAGTCTTTCAAACTTTAACCATAAACTGTGACCAAAACCCTATAGGGGTGTTTAGCCACTCATAGACAAGCGGAAAAACATAGAAATCATCATCACTCTCGATAAAACAAGAAAGTAAAGAACAAACCTAAGTAGAATTTATCTCTCCTCCAAAGCTGCATTTACAACCTTCAGAAATGATGAACGATATGATAATCAATATGCTAAAAATGCCCAAGCAGAGGTGAGCCTTCAAATGACGCTTTTCCCTCAAGTAATTGACTTAAAAATCAGAAAAATCTCATCCAGCAGGGGTCTGGTGTGCCACCCAATGTGTAGCACCACCGAAGAAATGCTCCGGGTGCCCCACTCTCACCATACCACCAAGGAGTTAGCCAAACTTCTACACTTCTGAGCACTTCTGGCACCCCACTCTCACCATAGCACCAGGGTGTTAGTAAAAATTCTTGATGTTGAAGACCCTTCTGGCGCCCGACTCTCACCATAGCACCAGAATGTTAGGAAAATTTCTAAAGTCTAGAATGCTCTGGGGCTCCATGCCATCCATCTCACCAGGTGTTAGGTAAATTCTCATCTTCGAAGCTAGGGTACTTGGAACCCCAGGCCATCCATAGCACTAACTTGAGTGCATTTTCATCTGAAGCACAAATGTTGGGCATGCCACGCCAGCCATAGCCCTAGGCCGACTTTCACAAACTCTTCTTCAGACCTTGAGTTATTTTTAGGTTTTTTTTTCTTGGTTTCCTACTCAAAACATCTAGAAACATTCATTAGCTCATAAGATACATGAAAACATGTTTTTACACACTTTTTAAAGATTATGAACTCAAAACAAGGCAAAATGTGTGTAAAAACATGGCAAATGGGCATAATAATATGCCCAACATCACCACCCCACACTTAAACCATTGTTCGTCCTCGAACAATCCTCAACTCCATGCATAAACTCATATTTTCTCATCACTTGTCACCTCTATCAATTCATACTCAAACAACTAGTAAAGAACATATGAATAAGTGGTTCATCAACTTGTAGCAATTCAAAACAAGCACATGCGGAGTTATTCACATTCAGGTACATAATTTCTAAAATTGACTCATTCATTCAAAACATGGCCAACATGACTAAATACAAAACATACAACACATAGTACACCAACTTATAATCTTATGCCCCTCACTTTTAATGATGTTCCTCTCTCAATCTATCAATGCAAAATATGGAACATAATAAGGCACACTCGCACTTAGAAAAGATGTATTGTACATATGAAACATACCATGGGCTTACCTTCATGTACACTTAGACTACTTAGCTATTTCAAGAGATTAAGATCATAAGGAATTTTCTTTTTTGTAATGTCGGATAAGAGACGGGTAGAATGATTTTTCTTTTATAGTGACTACCAGTCCTAAGCACTTTTAAGATATTTTTCATCTTTCAAGTCCACCACTCTTTCCTTGTTGTTCACCCTTCACTTCACTCACCCTTTTCTTTTCTTTTCATGCCGCTTTTTTCACTACTTGACTGCTAGTCTTTCCTCATAGAATAATTAAAAAATTTCACTCTTAAAACTCCTTATTTCATTTTCCTAGCAGCAAGCACACAACACATTTTACGGGCACCCCTTCTTCCTATTTTCTTTCCTCAACTTTCCACACTATTTTTCTTTCTTTTCCTTTCTTTTATCATTCATGCATCAGTGGACCTTCATTTTCAAGCATCAAAGTTCCTAAGACTACTTTGGATCAATAAGTCTGGAGGTCTCACAACAAATGGGATTAAGCTACTTTTGAGGCTAGAAAAGGAAACAGGTCTTTAGGCTCAAGGAGGTTAACTAGGGAATATGTTCAGGAACGTAAAATAAACATGGGAAAACATGGCTTTTCAAAGAAATGCCTTGATCATCTCTTAACTCCCTACACAACTAGCCATCCAACATACATTAAGGTAAGCTATAGATGCACAATATGTACAAACAAAGCTATTAATCTCACCTGACATGGCCAGTTTTCTACAGCTACACATTAATACAATCATATTGAATGACATTTTCATTATTAAGACCTACAAGTACATTGAGTCGAATTAAAGAACTTTTTGTATCTCTCATGAATTCTCACTTAAGATGACCACTTTACTGCCTCTAGCTTAGCATCTAAGAGGAATGTCAAAGAGCACACAAGTGACTTATGTCTGACTCCAACAAAAACAAAAATAAATGTGACTAAATTCCCCTAAGACGTTCGTCATCCATCAATTATAGAGAAGGGTCACTACTCTACGACGACACACAAAAACAAAAAATTTGAAAATTTTAGTTTAAAAATTAAACTAACAAACTCTAACAATCTCAACTACCAGAGACAAATAGAACATCCAACATCACAAGGAATCCAAGTCATCAACATCATCAATACTAACTATTAAAAAATATGACCTAATAAATGATAGAGCTACTACTACGGGAAATGACACTATGCTACGGCCTACTACAAATATAGAAATCAAAGAACAAACATGAATCTTTTCTCCAACCCACACTTAAAACGTGCACTGTCCTCCATGCACACACAATCATATCAAATAGGTAGAGAAAAGGATCTTCTTGGGCCGCTATGCATGATCATCAGGATTGTATTCCTGATCATCGTCATCCTCATTATCATCTTTGCCATCAATCTACATGGCTCCTTAGCAGCAGCATCCTCATCATCATCATTGTCTATCCGCTCTATCAATGGCACCGTGGCCTCATCATCATCTAGCGGCTCCTCAAAGGCAGGTCCCACATCTACACATCTGCATAGCAGTCTCCATGAGTGAGTATCTATCCTCAAGGGCTGCCATCTTATCATCTGTGGAAGGTCGACTTTCGATCGTCAATTACAAATCCAGTATATTGAATGCCTCTCCAACTATTATCACATGCCTGGCGATTAGCTATAGAAAGAAATGGAGCTATAGAAGTGATGGGCTCCTTAACCTTTGTCACATCCATCATCTTTCCTGCTAGGGGCCCTACTCTAGGTGGACAAAGGTCTGCCTCCTCCTCAATGCCTTGGCCTCTCAAAAACTGAGTCAAGAGACTACCATAATAGTATTTCTACTTGCAGTTGTCCCTCACTCTCCTCAAATTGCCTCTAAGCACTACACCAACTGAGGGGTAGCCCTTTCATTATCATGTACACCAGCACAACTCGCTCTCTAGTAATGTCCATGATTTGTGTCCTAGGGAGAAGTGTGGCACATATAATTTTTACCTACACCTTCGCCTCTTCATTCATGTAGGAAAATGGAAGTATGCAATGAGTGCCCTGATGCTCATTTTCCCAACATACGACTGAATGCTCACCACAAAGAGTATGGAGAATGTCACGGTATGGAGGCTTCTCTAACATAATGAAGTCATCAGATGGGTCTGTCGCACTTGTGTGGATGCAGGCATTGAATGTTTTAATGGTGAATCGCACCAATTGTCCTCATGCATTGACTTCATTGCTCTCCCTAAAATAAGTGTCCCAGTTTGCACAAAATTCCCTTACCAAGGTGAGGTTGCACTCCTCCGGCTCGACAAAGATGTCGCTTAAACCCAACTCATAGACCTTCTCTCGAATAGTGGGGAACTCAAATGCGAGGTGGCCTTTATCAATCCAATTCTCAAGAGCATATTTAACCTCCTTTTTATTTTTAACCATGATAGTCTATGAGGTTTCACTGTTCTCTCTCCAAATTTCCTAGTAGGGTCTCCCTTGGCCAATGAAGAACTCAACCCTTTTGTGCCTTTTCAGAGACGCTTTAGACCTTTGCCTGCTACCTTTATCTCCTTTTCTTTGCTACCTTTAAATAACATGACACCTATCAAAAAAATCAAGAACTACAGAAGATTAATTTGTGAGCAAAACGGCTAGCTAAATAGGTGTAACGGGTGCAAAGTGACCCCACACTTAATTCGCTAGCATACTTGTGAGAATTTGTCAAATAGGATACTCAAGACTTCCTCCATTCTCACCACAAATCTCAACCTCCAAAATATTAACTAACTTTCTATTATAATCAAGTTCATGAATTTTCACATCTCTCCTTTATTAATTTTTTAAGAATGCCTCACTTTGGCCATTCCTCTCACCTTCCCTCCATTAGTTCATTATTCAAGTAACTTATACGTAGAAGTAGCTTCATTCAATTCATTCAACACCCAAAAAACAATGTACTACAATCCATAATAAATTAACATGAATTTTCTCAACAACTCATGATTCTTCACATTCAAGACTTTAAGAACAAAATACTTTCTTTCTTTACAATCAATGTTCTACCCACCAAAATTATGAATTCAAATGATCAACCCCCTTCATTCCCACAACTTAAAATCACTATATTCAACAAAAAATAAGAAACCCAACATGGATAACACATTATCATGGAAGAATTTAAGAGATTAAAGCTCATGAAATCCACATTATGAAATTTAAAGTTTTCATCAACAATGGTGATTTGGGTCTTTAACTTGGGGAAGAAGGATATGGGGGCATGATTTTCATACTAACTAACCAAGAGAGAAGAGAATTAATTACTTGAAAAGGAGAGACAAGCTTCACCAAGCTTCTTGGAGAAGACAACAGTGGGGGACAAGGGATAGGGAGTTACGGCCCTTTTTGAGAGAAGAGAAAGAATTTTATTTACTTTTTTATTTTCACTTTTAATGAGAGGGGATGAATGGGAATTTAAAATAAAGATGTGGGACATGGGTTTTTGTAATTTTAAGGTCCTTGAGTCAACTTTGACCCATTGGACCAAAATATTTTCAGCCAACAACACCCTGTTGTGGCGCGCCAGTCACCTCGCCACACACTTAGGAAAAAAATTTCTTCGGACAGGGGCTGGAACAACGTGCCATCCGTAGCACCTAAAAAAATCTCTTTTCTGGAGCTAACAGCTAGTGCCCCTTGGCAGGTATCTCTCCCCAGACTTAACTTTTTTTAGCTCATTTTTGCCGCTCTTTTTACCTTTAGATCCTTGTTCATCTCTGAAAAATCAAAAATATTAGAAAAATGTGGGTTGCCTCCCACCAAACGCCTTAGTTATAATTGTGGCACGACATTCACTGGTTACCTCCCGTGCAGCGCCTCATTTAACATCGTGGCACGATGAAAGTCACTCTCACTTCTTCAACCAAGTTAGATGAATCAAATCCTTAAAACTTGTTAAACATTCATGCAGCACATGCTGCTCAACTACCCGGTTACGCCCTCTGAGTTCTATCGCTTGTTTCACTGTGTAGTTATCATAATGAGGTAGCTATCTTGCCACTCTAAACACATTGAATACTGCCTCCTAACCATCCAAAGTCATTGACATCATACCTAACTTCACTTTTATGACCACGTCAGCAGTGGCTAAGAATCCTCTCCCCAAAATGAGGGGAACTTCTGCATCTACTTCGTAATCTAGGATTATGAAGTTCACAGGTAGATGAAAGGCCCAACCTTGATCAAGACATCCTCTATAATTCTATCAGGATAGGCTAGAGACCTGCCGGTAAGCTACAGAGTTACTGTGGTCGGACGTGGTTCACTTAAACCAAAGTTCTGAACAAGGATCTAGACATCAAATTAATTCTTGCACCCAAGTCACACAGTGCTTACTTCCTTATTTCCAATAACCACTAGAATGGTGAAACTCCCAGGGTCCTTCAGCTTCTTTAAAATTTATTTTGAACCCGAGAATTGCACTCTTTCGTGAGAGCCACAATTTCAAACTCTGTCAACCTCCTCTTGTTGTCCACAATGTTCTTCAAGTACTTAGCATACTTCGGAACTTCTTTCAAAAGCTTCACGAATGGTAAGTTAACATGTACCTCCTTCAACATATCAGGAAATTTCTAGCAAGCTGAGTCCTCCTTCTGCTTCTTAAATCTTTGAGGAGATAAAGGGGGTGCTTTGAGTTTCTTGACTCAACAACCTCCTATCTGTACATCACAACCTACTTCTCATCAATGTTTTTCTCTGTAGGTATCACCTCACCCAACTCTTCACCATTGCACAAAGGGATTGCTCTCACATTCTCCTTAGCGTTCTTCTCGGTGTTACTCGTAAGTTCCCCTTGTGGTCTGTTCATCTATTGCAGGGCCAGTTGCCCCATCTGCCTCTCAATCTCATGGATGGATTTATTCATCTCATTAACCACCTGAGCCTGATGCACCATCCACTACAACATTGTTTCTTCAAGTGAACTGTCAGGCTACTGGCTTGAGGCCATGGATAAGTCTATTGGGGCCTTTGGAAATTCTGATTCCCTCCTCATGAGAGACTGGTTGCATTCCTTTACCCTTGGTTATAGTTTTTACTTTTGCAACCTCCACCACGACCTTGTTGTCCCACAGAAAAAATAGATTCTGGGTTAAGTGGACAACCGGAATAAGCGTGGCCTTCTCCACACACCTCACATGATGGTGGTAGAGTCTGGACCTAATAGACCTAATGTATTTGACCTCCTACTGATGTTATCACAAGCTTGCTAATCACATTAATCAGTTGACCTATATATTCTCTGATTGTCGCCACACCATCTACTTCGAGCTTTCCAAGCACTTTGGCTGTTGTGAATCCTCTATCTATGTCTTGATAATATTGACTCCCTGCTGACATAAGGTTCAAAAGAGCTTCAATTTAACCATAGCTCTCGGACAAAATCTGTCCATATGTAGTAGCATCAAGCAAGATTTTGGACTCTAGATTCAGCCCTGCTATAAAGTTATAGCCGATAATCTCTGTCGGCTGCATGTGGTGTGGGCAATCTCTCAAATAGCCGTTGTATCATTCCCATGCCTAAGCCAAGGTCTCACCATCTCTCTATACAAACCTAGAGATCTTCCCTCTCAACTCTTTCGTCCTCTTTGAAGAGAAGAACCTGTTGATGAACTTTTTGGAAAGAACCTCCCAAGTGGCTCTGGAGCCTGCTGGCTCATTTTGAAGCAACTTCTGAGCTTCACCAATCAACGAGAATGGAAACAACGTAAGCTTTACATACTCATCTAACACATTCTGATAGTGAAAGTTCTCACTTAGCTCCACGAACGTCATAAGATGCCTATGAGGATCCTCGTGCGGTTTGCCCTGATATTGGCATGTGTTTTAGACCAACTGTACAGTCCCTTCCTTCAAGTCAAAGTTCCCAATGATAACCGGCTTTATGATCGCTTTAGAAGCATTCTCCAAGTTTGTCCTAGAAAAATTCAACACCGAAGCTTTCTCCTAGTTGTTGCCATATACCTGCTCATTATTCTCCATGGTTAACCTTTGAAAGGTTCGCTCAATTTCAAGATCAAAAGAAGCCAAAAGTGGTTCTTGACTTCTCACATTTAGCATGCACTAAGCACACAACCCTGTAACTTCACAAACAAAATAAAAACATAAAATACAGAATAGAGGAATAAAAATTTGAACCTACAAATGATTAATCAATATTCATGTCCACAGCTACGGCGTAAAAAACTTGGTGACTCCCAAGCGCATGTAAGAGCACGTGGTGGTCAAGTAATATAGGCCTGGAAGTCCTGATTATTGATCCCTCAAAGACTTGTCAGATCAATTGTTTTAAGGTTGATTGTCTACTTTTCTATTCTAGCAACCACAAATATAATTAGGGAATTGTTTGGAGAATTAACTACTAAAGACTTGAAATGCAAAATTAACTAACGAACAAAGCTTGTCACAGACTTGTTTGTACTTCAAATGATGATGAAAATCTAGGGACTTGGCACTTTCGTATCAGGTTGAGTTCTCAAGACATGATTACAGTAGATTGATTCCTCCTAAAATTGCTAGTTCCAAGTTACTATCCCATTTGTTGCCACTCTCCCGAGCATCCAAGAACTATTTCACGAACTCTAATGTCTATATCCCTATGGTTGCAGGAGAAACATAAACGACGCTTATGCTACTTGTATTTCAACTAAATAGGGTTGAAGAGTATATCCCTATCCTCAACAACAACTCCTAACATCCAACCAATGGGACAAAGGATCTTCCAATTCCTGTTTTACATTTACTTTTAACCCTTTCAGTTCCCTTTCCTAAGTTCAACCAAAAGCCAATAGATTTACTCACAAGTTGATCAGTCTAGTAAATAAGCAATTAAAACAAGTAAATATAAAAAACCTTTATTAAGAATCAAAACTAGAAATCAACAGTCTTTCAAACTTCAACCATCAATTGTGGCCAAAACCCTGAAGGGGCGTTTAGCCACTCATAGACAAGCGGAAAAACATAGATATCATCATTATTCATAGTAAAACAAGACAGTAAAGAACAAACCTAAGTAGAACTTGTGTCTCCTCCAAAGCTGCATTTACAACCTTCAAAAATGATGAACGATATGATAATCAATATGCTAAAAATGCCTTAGATGTTATATATATAGGTGATCCTTCAAATAACGCTTTTTTCCTCAAGTAATTGAATTTAAAATTAGCAAAATATTATCTAGTAGAGGCCTGGCACGCCGCCCTATGTATAGCACCACAGAGATAGTCAAATTTCCTCTGAAGAAATGCTCTGGGTGCCCTATTCTCACCATAGCACTGACGAGTTTGCCAAATTTCTGCACTTCTTAACACCTCTGGTGCCCCACTCTCACCATAGCACTAGAGTGTTAGTCAAATTCTTGATCTTGAAGACCCTTCTGGCAACCCACTCTCACCATAGACCAAATGTTAGGAAAATTTTCTATGTCTAGAATGCTTCTGGGACTCCACACCATCTATCTCGCCAAGGTGTTGGGAAAATTCTCATCTCCTAAGCAAGGGTACCTAGCACCCCACGCCTTCCATAGCACTAACTTGGGTTCATTTTCATCTGAAATACAAGTGATGGGCGCGCCGCGCCAGCCATAAGCCAGGATGACTTTTACAAACTCTTCTTCTTCACACCTTGAGTCATTTTTGGGTGATTTTTCCTTGGTTTCCTTTTCAAAATATCTAGAAACATTCATTAGCTTACAAGACACAGGAAAACATAAATTCATGCTCTTTTTAAGGATTATGAACTTAAAATAAGACAAAATATGGCTAAAAACGTGGAAAATAGGCATAATAATATGCCCAACATCACTCATACATGAGGAGACTCGATTATACTCGTCAGGACTAATACCGCACATAAGAATCTTCTTTTCCTTCGCATTGATTTCAACAGTAAGTTTTTATTCCTTAGTGTACTCTAGTCTTCCTTTCATTATTTGAGTTATTCCAGCTTATGCCAGCTTTATAGGTATGGTAGGTCCATCCAATATGATGTTCCATAAGTTGTGATCTTCTCCTATGAGTAAACCCATTATGTAGTTCTTCCACCATCCATAGTAGTGACCATTAAAAAATGGGGGCTTGGTGGTTGATTGTCCCTCCAGAGCTATTGGAGGTGCTACCATTATCGATTTTCAAGGTGTAAGCCTTTGTTGAAAAATTTTGCTCTGATACCTATTCAAATCACCAACTGTTACTCGAAGGGACTCGACCTGGCTTAGTTAAATCATAAGTAATAAAGAATGAACTTAAAGAAATTACAACGTCCAAAATATATCCTCAATGCAAAGAATATACATGGTCGAAGTATCAAAACAAGTAACCTGACAAGTGCCGGGGTCAAATCCCACGAGCACTAGGGAATGATAGTTTTAAGTGTCGATTGAGAAATTGACGTTAGCTTGCACCACGTAGATTTAATATAAAAACAAATAAAATTGGGGGATTTGAAATTTTCAGAGAATTGTATTGGTTGATTTAGTGAAATAAAATAGCAAGATCAGCTAAGTTGTCAATAAGGATGTGAAAGACTAGAGGTGCGGTGTAGATGAAATACTAACTAGATCGGGACATGCTAGGTCTTCTTATAAATTCAACAAGTGTATATAATCTCGGGAAGTGGGTAATTACAGCTTTTCAGCCTTCTAATTACCTCTCACTAGAGTTTTGTCAAACCTCTAGTCACAATTTAACTAAACCCGATTTTATTTGGATGTGCAACTGCACTAATTTCTATCTATTAGCTACTAATAAGGAAAGAGTATGAAATTTCAGCTATTTCTAGACCAATTTCACACTCTCTTCTCCATAGCCACTACTAAATTCTCTTCCAATACTTAATTATTCTTTTACAAGCAACAATCAAGCAAGAATATATAGACCCATATCATAATAAATGGATATTCCTTTATAGATTGAAGAGAATCTAATAGATTTACACTTGCATGAACAATATGAATATGACTCTAGAAATACCCAATCCAATTAAGTACTTATCATCACACACCTCTAGTAAATGATTTTAGCTACTCATAGTTAAGAAATTCAAAAATACATTCATCAATAGCATCACAGAATTTAATAGAAAGAGTAGATAAATCAACTTCACAAAATAATCTTCAACAATAGCTAAAACTTACTAGTACAAAGAGGAAATAGAACATAGTACTTTCTATAATTTTAAATCAGAATCTCCCCCTCTCAGCTAAGAGAATGTTCTTCAGCTAAAAGAGGAAACAATGATGTGATGCAAGCTTTTGTTCTCTCTCAATATCTCTATTTTTATCTCTCTTCCTGCATATCCCAGTACAGAGTACTTTATCTTCTATTTATATCCTGAAAAGTAGGTCACTTTTTATCTCTTTTCCAGTGTTGGATGATTATACCCCCATGAGCACCATTCTGGAATTGGCAGTTCGCTGGTTACTATCCGTGAACCGCCGGGTACCTTTTCTGCATTTTTACTAAATTCTAGTGAACACCGGCGGTTCACCCGGCGTTTCGCCGATGCCAATCCATGAATTGCTAGGTCTTCAAGCCATTTTCCATAACTTTGGGTATCTTTCGGCGATTGGACCGGTGACTCACCACTGGAAAGTTACGAACTGTCGGTGGCATTAATCTTCTGAGGTAGTGATGTTTAGCCTTTGGCCGACGTCTCACCGGTTTTCATGTGCGAATCACTGATTCACTCTCACTCCCTTCTTTTTGCTCCGTTTTTGCTCTTTTCTTCACTATACCTATAATTCCATTGTACCCAGAAATGATACATTGGAAGAATCCGTTAGGTCTTCGAATATCAATAGGTTGATTGTTTCGCTCCTGTATCTTATTTAGTCATCTACATACAACAAAAGAAAAAATAGCATAAAATCTAAATAATCAACTTAAGAATGAAACAAAAACTCAAGTTTTAGAGCCTAATGACTTGGTAAATTACCAACTCATTAAACCCCCAAATTTAAATCATTTCTTGTCCTCAAGTAATGTAATACTCATTTATTGAGAAATATGCCCCCTCTATTCACAATTATACCTCACCAATCACCTGGACTATGACAACCCAAAAGTACTCACCACGCTCACTGAAAAAGAGAAGAAAATACCCCAAAATACCAAAATAATGAAGATGTTTCAAGCAGGCAACCACTTTCTACCAAGCAAAGCTTATGAAAGCAATCATTTATCACAACAAGGGCATTGCTTAAAGAAGAAACATACATAGCATCTCAAGTTGTAATCACTACAAATTCAAAGCTTGCCTTAGAGTTTACACTCCTTGTGCCTATTTCCACATTAACTCTGAATGCTCTTACGTCCCCCAAAAAGGAATGATACCATCTCACCAAAATAAGGATCCCTATTATTTTTGTCATGTGATCATTTGAATGTACACAAGGGATTGTTTGGAAGAGACACACACACTCACTCTCCCAAAAGGAATCTTCATGCACACACTTGACCAATAGGCTTGCCCTTCATGTAATTCACCACTAATGTAGAGCAGTTGCACCTAGAATCATTTAGGACTTGCGGGTTATAATGTAGGCTCGGGGTAAGGGTAGGATGAACATTTGGCTATAGTTACTAGATCCTCCCTAATGCTTTTTGTGACATATCTTATATTAATTCCACAAACTTCACCTTTTTCCCTTCTTTCCTTGTTGATGACTTTCCTTTCTTTAACAATCCCCCTTATAACCCCTTTTTTCTTTCACAACTAGTATTGCTTCAAGAGGAAACACCAATTCACAAAAATAATCTTTTTCTTTGTGATTTGTCCTTTGATGCATTTTGACACAAGGTGGTGTTCCCCTCACACTAGAATTCTTATCTTCCCCCTTTGTTTTGCATACCCCCAAACTTAGACTTTTGCCTCATTTTCACAAATTTTTTTATCACTCCCTCTTTCTTAGGCTTTAAGCCTCGTTTCATCACTTATCTTATCACTAGCATTTAGGGAGAATGGGGGCCAAAAAGAGGTATTAAGAACGGTCTTAAGGCTTGTAATGAGGTTGCCAAAGAAAGGTCCTAAGGCTCAACATTGGCTTACAAGGATCAATGCTTACAGAGGGCATATGAGTGAAGTGACTAGACAAAGGAAAACCTAAACTCATGTTCTTGGCGCAACTACATCTAGGATTTCTCCTTGTATCACATCTGGGGCAAGTTCTAGGCAAGAGGTAATGCATGAGATTCAACAAGAATATCCTCACTACACATGGAATCGCCCTTAAAGGGTCTACAAGAGTCATTCTCAACACAAGACACCAAATTAGGACATCAAAGCAAGCAAACATCATAAGTCAAGCAGGGAATTTACAATGTATGACAAAGAATGTTATGCTACAGTGTCAACACTTTCTCATTATCTTCATTTTCATTCCATTGTTTTAACAATTCCATTTCAATAATTTTTTTGGTGGTGCCTCTCACAACAACTTCACAAAAGACTCAAAGAAACAAGGTATTTCTCCTTAAGAATGTCACCACTCAATCCATCATGGGGGAAAACCAACTCGGTTCGACAAAAAAAATAATGAAAATAAAATAATGCTCCTTAGGAAAGAAAAGTGGTCAAAAGAAAACCCTCGCAGTTATAATTTCTACACTACTATTTACATTGGCAAAAAAAACAAGATTTCAGGGTCACTTTTTCAAGCTTTTCAAGATTTTACAATTTAAAACAAAAACCCCATTTAGTTACTAATCATCCATCATAAAAAAAACTGAACCAAATCATTCATTTCATGCAAAACAGAATAGGACATGCCCGACAAGGGCAATCATCAATCATTAAAATCAAACAACAGCCCAAAAAAGGTTGGACTTACGCAAACCCAAACAAAAATCATAAAAACTTCCAAAGAAACAAAGAGCATCCATGGCCCCCTCATCAATTGCGCTCATCCCTCCCCCACTTAAGAGCATATATTGTCCCCAATGTAAATATGCAAAAAGGAAAGGGACAAGGAACTCCCTGAGTGGGTTACTACTCTTCATCATCTGCATCTGCCTCACCACCATCGTTGTTGGGCTCACCTAGCCCACCGAAATCATCTCCCAGCCCTTCAAAAAGATCATTGATCGACCCCCAAACAGAGCAAGGAGCATCCATTGTAGCATCCAAGATCTCATGTCTGGCACTTCTACTGAAGTCTGAATCTTGCACTCATGTACATCAGTTCGGAGGGAAGTGACTGCCCCTTCTACTGCATCCACCCTCTTTCATAGAGTGGCGACATTCTCATATAGTGACTTGAGCTCCTTCTTAATTGTTTTCGCAATGAGTGTTGGGAGGCTCTTAACCAAACGTTGTAGTTGGATTTCGTGTGAGTTTGTCATCTCCACAAGTTGATGAAGACCACTTGGCTGAGAGGATTGTGCAGGGGGAGAAGCTCTCTGCTGACGCATGTCACCTGATGCTTGGCCCGACATTTCAGGCTGGGGCACATTTGACTTTGGGGAGATTAGTGATTGGGCTGACCCGTGGGAGAGGGACTCTTCTTGCACTCCAAAGGCCTGTAGTCACTTTCTTTTCATTGTCGGTGCCTCGACATCTCTCTTCCGCTCAATATCTATCACACCTGAAGTAACGGAAGGAGTTTTATTCAGAAATAAAGACAACCCCTACTATTGTGCATAGTTGGGAAATCAAGACAGCATAGGGCATTGAGGTACTTGACTGTCGGGCCTTTTTCTTCATTTGCTGAGCGACAATTTCCCTGAAGTTAATGGGGACTCCCGTCATTATGCAAGTGATGAGGATGGAGGTTTCAAGGATGACCCTCTGCTCATTCTTAGAGGGAATGATCCGAGCACACACAAAATCTAACCACAATTGGCCTCGAACTTCAAGTCGTGGTGAGAGATTTCGCCACCCATTGAGGCCCAAAGAGGATTACCAACAGCTATGATGTGGCCTACCCAAGCAAACTGATCCTTCATATCAGCCACCCGTGCCATGTACTCCATAGCGGAGTCAACTTCATCCTCCCAAAATAGGTAATTTATGGCCGTCGGGGTTATATCAACTTCCACTCCCCGGATCATCATTGATGGCAAGCAAGGGAAATCATCCACTTTGCCCCAGTGCCGCATACTTTCTTGTCAAGCCTGATATGAGGCATAGAATTTTGTGACCAGGCTGGGGTAGTAGGATGGAAGAGGGTTGGCAAATACATGCCACTTCCTATCGGTGAACTGCGCAGTGATGTTGGGAAAATCACCTTTCAACCCTGCCAAGTCAAACCGCTTCTCCACGGTGATTGATCGGCCTTGAAAAATAACATAGTGCTCTTACATATTGGGGACGCAGAAAATTATTGCCTCCTTGGGGTTGGCCCGTGATGGGGCAGCCTTTGCCTTGCCCTTGCCTTTGCTAGCAGATGCGGTAGGGGCTTTTCCTTTTCCGGTGTTTCTTGAAGAATACATGGTTTGGTTTTATGCAACAAGGATGTTAGTGATAGCTATTTAAAGAGAAAAGAGAAATGAAATAAAACTAGTCTAAGGGAGAACTGAGAAATAAGGGAGAACCAAACAATCATTTAAAGAACCAGTAGTATCGCCGGAGGACCGACAGTTCGCAGAAGGGATTTCATCGATCGCTAATTGCCCGCCGATGTCATACAGAAAATTGGGCAAGTGAGGGAGTTTCGATGATTAAGCGGTGAGTCTCCGGTCTAGGTTCGTGAACCGCCGATATAGCACGGGATCCACTCAATGGCCTAAGCCAATTTTCAGAGTGATACGGCATTCCATCGGCAGTTTGCCCAAATCTAACCAGCGAAACACCGGACCCTATCGTCTCCAAATTTTAACTTAATATTTATAGCTACCCATTAACACACACTCACACCCAACATAAGAAAATCAACACTACTCCATTCAAACACATATTCATGACGTTTATCCCTTAAGAATGGCGTCACCCAATCTATCATCGGGCAAAACGTCATACTTTTTGCAAATGAGTTTCTCAGACTACACGCTTTTTAGAATTTCACACCCAAATACACATCCCCATTCCATTCAACAAGAATATCTCATTCAAAAATTCAACAAGGAAAGTAAACAAAGTATTACTCCTAAAGAGTTAAGCTCCTATAATAAAATTAAGACAAGGTTAAGAAAATTGTTACTAAATTGGGAGATTGCTTGCAGACTCTTGAACTTCAAAAAGGGATTAACTAAATCTTGCAATGGCACCTTGTGATAGATGTAGTGTAGAGAGTGTGAGTGAAGTGAGTGTGTTAGTGAAATGTGGAGGGGGTTTTATAGGTGATGAATGAAAGTGTGATAGGTTGAGGGGAAGGTGGAGAGTTTAATGTGGGTGTGTTGGTGGGAAGTGGGAAGGTGGAAAGGTGAGAAAGTGAAAAGGTTGAAAATGGAAGAATATGGGGAATTGGTAATGTTGTGTAATGCAAAGAAAAAAATGGAATTAAAAAGTTTTGGAAAAAGGGGAACTGTGGGAATATTTGCAGAATAGGGTGGTTGGTCAAGTATTTGGGATTTTGTGGGCCAACTTTTTAAATTCCATTTTGTAATAACTTCATACCTCAACCGGCATGTCATTGGCGGTTCGCCGAATCACACCAGTGGTTCGCCGTTGTGCATTCTTTTTCCTTGTATTTTGACCGTTGATCTGTGTCTTGCCGACGATCCACCGGCGGTTCGCGAATTGAATCGGTGATCCTCTGGTTACCCGCTGCTTCTGTGCCTAAACTTCAGGTTTCCTATTCTCTATTGGCTATCCACTGGTGGCCCACGGATTTTACTCGATGGTTCACCGATGGGCCTACCAGTTCTTCGATCCCATCCTCAGCCTTCTGCTTTATGCTCAGCTCCATTAGTGGTATGCGTTTTTGGACCAGCGCCACTCCTTTCTTCATGGTTTATTTCTCCCTTTGTTCCTCATTTCTCAGCTCCTACACAAACAAAAATAATAAAAACATAAAATAATTCACTAAACACTTGGGTCGCCTCCCAAGAAGCGCCTTAGTTAACGTCGTGGCACGATGTAGACCCCTCTCTTTTAACAATTCTTTTTCGACGGGTCATCATCCGACTCCATCTCCTTCATCTCTAATCCTTCGTCCTCATTGTCATTTTGCAATATTCAAAATCACCTTACATTCGGAGGCTTTTCAGTTGATGGACACACCTTGAATGTGACCTCCTCATTTCTAACTCAAAATTTTAACTCTCCAAGCTCTTCATCCACCAGGGCTCTCCCCTTAGCCAACAATGGTCTTCCCAAAATAATGGGAACCTCTGCATCCATCTCACAATCAAAAATAACAAAATCAACCGGTAGAATAAACTTGTCCACTCTTACCATCACATCTTTTAGCACCCCCATTGGTCTTTTTATTGACCTATCCGCCATTAGTTGCCTCATTGACGTCGGTTTCATGCTTTCGAGTCCCAATTTTTTAAAGATGAGTAGGGGCATCAAATTTATGCTAGCACCAAGATCACATAGGGCCTTTTTAAACACACATATCCCAATTGTGCTTGGGATAATAAAAGCTCCGGGATCCTCCCTTTTGGGGGTAAGATTACTCATCATCATCGCACTACAATGGTACATTTTCTCTTCATTGCCCGCATCAACTACCTTTTCTTCTTCAGCAAATCTTTCATAAACTTTGCATAACCGGGCTTTGGTGTAAAGCATCCACTAACGGCATATTTATGAACAACTTGCTAAACATGTCAACAAACTTTCTAAACTGGTTATCCTTCTTTTTCTTGGTCAGCTGTTGTGGATAAGGAGGTGGGATTCTTGATTCAACCCTATCATTATTCGAGGCCGTCATGCTCTCCTCATCATCATCAGCATGGGGGAGGATTTCATCATCCTTTCCCTCTTTTTCCTCATCAATCTTTTCTTCATTCTCGGAGTCATTGGCATTTTATCGACTTCATCTTCTTCAACTGATTTTGGGCTATCGATCTTACTAGGCTTCACTGGGGCATCTCCAATCACCTTGCCACTCCTAGTGACAATGGCCATGCATTGACTATCCTTCTTGGGATTAGGCATTGTGTCACTAGGTAGTGTTCCCTTCATCCGGGGGTTCATTTAAGCCGATAGGTGATTCATTTGGGCTTCCAAAAGCTTGATAGAGGCAGAGTGTGAACTCACTGTTTGGGTGAGGTTAGACACCTCCCCTCTTAATTCCTTCACCCCACTCTCAGTCGACTCAACCTTCTTCAAAACTCTCGATAGCATTTCTTCAATTTTCGAATTGCTCGGATCACTCACGCCTGGCTGATTTTGAGGATTCCCAACCTTAGGAGGGGGAATATATGGGTTCAAACTCTAGTTATAGCGGTCACTCTCTTGGTTTGGTTCTCTATTGCCCCACCTTTCATTCCTTTTAGGCCAACCTTGTGGCTTACGATTTCTCCAAACTCAGTTGTGATCCCTTGGGCGCCATGGGCCTTGGTTTGCTCCTTGGAAGCCAGGTCGAGGATCTCCCATTTAGTTTCCCATATATTGGAATTCCTCATCATATCTTGGCAGTGATACTCTCCTTCATATTGTAAGGGACCTTGCATTCCAACGACATTTACTACCTTTGCCCTGCTCCTATCACATGTTTGGTCATTAATTCTAGTTGTGTCATCATCTTGGCGAGATTTTCATCCCGCTCTTCATCCCATTTCCACAACTCTGCCTCCAATATACTTTAACTAATCTCATGAGTGGACACTTTTGTTTCTCTTATGTGCCAAGGCCTGTTGGTCTTTGTCATTCGGTCTAGGAGGGCTTTGGCCAACCCATATGTTTGATCCATAATAGAACCACCAGCTAGGTTTTTGGCCAATCAAGGGCCTTATAGAAGCTTTGGAGAAGCACTCCATCTGGCAATCCATGATTTTGGCAAAGAGCAACCTTCTTTCTAAACCTTAACCACGCCTCGTGTAAAGACTCTCCCGGTTCTTGCCTGAAATTTATAATATCATCCCTCACCTTAAGAATCTTTGATGGAGGGAAAAAAATGGCCCAAGAAGGCCTCAGTTAGCTCTTGCCATGAATTAATACATACCGGAGGGAATTCCTCTAGCCACATTGTTTCCTCCCCCGTCAATGAAAAAGGGAAGAGTCTCAACCTGATTGACCCTTGACTGATATTTGTTATATTGAAGGGATGACATATTTCCAAGAAGTTTCTAGAATGAAGATTCGCATCCTCACTTGGTTTTCCACCAAAGAGCCCCTTCATTTGCAACAAGTGAAGCATGGTGCTTGTGACAGAAACACTGCATTCCCTACCGTCAGTGGTAGGCGAATAGCTCTGCAACTTCCGGCATCACCGGATTATCTTCCTCCAGTTCCATGTTACCCTCCACTGAGCTATCCCATGCTTGGGAGTGATGACTCATATGGTTCTGAGATCTTAACAACACAGCAAAATCACGTTAAGTAGCTACAATGCAAAGTTATTTAAACTTAACAATCAACACAAGATCATCAAGCGCTAGTCCCTGGCAACGACTCCATTTTTTATAACATCCAAAATATATACTTAATGCAAAGAATATACATGGGCGAAGTATCAATACAAGTAACCCGACGAATGTCGAGGTCGAATCCCTGATAGTTTCAAGTGTCTATTGAGAAATTGGCGTTAGCTTGCACCACGTAGATTTAATATAAAAACAAATAAAATTGGGGGATTTGAAATTTTCAGAGAATTGTATTGGTTGATTTAGTGAAATAAAATAGCAAGGTCAGCTAAGTTGTCAACAAGGATGTGAAAGACTTGATGTGAGGTGTAGATGAAATACTAACTAGATCGGGACATGCCAGGTCATCTTATGAGTTCAACAAGTGTAAATAATCTCAAGAAGTGGGTAATTACAGCTTTTTAGCCTTCTAATTATCACTCACTAGAGTTTTTTCAAACCTCTAGTCACAATGTAGCTTAACCAATTTGATTAGCAACTGCACTAATTCCTAGCTATTAGCTGCTAATAAGAAAAGAGAATGAAATTTTATCTATTTCTAGACCAATTTCACACTCTCTTCTCCATAAAACTACTAAATTCTCTTCCAATACTTAATTATTCTTTTACAAGCAACAATCAAGCAAGAATAGATATACCCATATCATAATCAATGGATCTTCTTTTATAGATTGAAGAGAATCTAATAGATTTACACTTGCATGAACAATATGAAGATGACTCTAGCAATACCCAATCCAATTAAGTACTCATCATCACACACCTCTAGTAAATGATTTTAGCTACTCATAGTTAAGAAATTCAAAAACACATTCATCAATAGCATCATTGAATTTAATAGAAAGAGTAGATAAATCAACTTCACAAAATAATCTTCAATAATAGCTGAAACTTACTAGTATAAAGAGGAAATAGAAGAGAGTATTTTCTATATTTTTCAATCAGAATCTCCCTCTCTCAGCTAAGAGAATGTTCTTCAACTAAAAGGGGAAACAATGATATGATGCAAGCTTTTGTTCTCTCAGTAACTCTATTTCTATCTCTCCTCCTGCATATCCCAGTATAGAGTACTTTATCTTCAATTTATATCCTAAAAAGTAGGGCACTTTTTATCTCTTTTCCAGTGTTGGATGAGTATAACCCCATGAGCACAGTTCTGAAATCGGCGGAAGCACCGACGGTTCATCGGTTACAATCCGTGAACCGTCGGGTATCTTTTCTGCATTTTTACTAAATTCCAGTGAACACCGGCATTTCGCCGATGTCGATCCATGAAATGTCGAGTTTTCAAGCCATTCTCCAGAACTTTGGGTATCTTTTGGCGATTGGACCAGTGACTCGCCACTGGCAAGTTGTGAACTACCAGTGGCATTAATCTTCTAAGGCAGTGATGTTCTGCGTTTGGTCGGCATTTCGTCGGTTTTCATCTGCAAATTGCCGATTCACTTGTACTACCTTCTTTTTGTATCATTTTTGTTCTTTTCTTCACATTTAATCATCTACACACAACAAAAGCAAAAAGGGCATAAAATTCGAATAATTAACTTAAGAACGAAACAAAAAACTCAAGTTTTAGAGCCTAATGAGTTGGTAAATTACCAACTCATGAAGAACACGTAATGATTCCATGAAAAAACTCCTTACTCAAAAGAGTAACAACAGTATGACCTATCAAATAGGCTTTTATTAATTCTCACGAACAGTTTAAATTACAACTCAATAGTCTAAGGAACTAACTCTAGCACCTCAGTAATCACTTACTAACTCTAATTAGTGATGCGTTTCTCAACTCACACGCTGAGTTAGAAACTCCCACTAAAACTCTCAATAGAAAATCTCAATCTCGTGTATTTCTCTCCACTCGATAATCTTGATAATTTTTAAAGAATTTTCTAGCTGTTTCCTTGCTTCAATCATCAGCCTTCTTCTGTTCCAGCGCAGGATATAAATACCCAGTCTCTATGAATATTCTTGTTTCAGTTGCGATTTCTCATTCTTATAGATTCCTTGTTACCTAACACAACTTGTCACCTTACCTTTGTACGTCCTGATGGGGAACCTTCTACTCGCATCCTTATCTTATTGCTTGTCAACCCATCTTATCCATAAGTGCTACTTTTCCATATTCCTTATTTGAGTAGGAGTTAGTATCTTTCACCTCTGTGTACCTGTATAGTCAACTTTGTATTGAACCTGGTTTGCCTTTGTATACCTGCACAACCATCTTTTCTTGGACCTGATTCACTTTGTCAACTAACAAAAACTTTATTAATATTAGTCAGTCATTAAAACACCAATAATAACAAACATACATTTTAACAATACTTATTATCATTAGTTAGTCATTCTTCAAGATTATGTTATAGGTATATTTAAAGACTTCTGTTGCCCACTTTCCATGAGCAATATTCATCATCTAAAAAATAAAACCTATAGAAGAGTAGGATTAGAAATAAACACAAAAATATATAGTCATTGAAGTTGTATGACTACTGATTAGACAATTCCAGAAAACTTTAGTTAATCATTTAAAACCATGATTAACAAAATAAGCGCCAAAGATTCTAATGAAAAAGAAAAGTGAGCTCACATAAAAATTATATGTGTAACTATGTGGGAAAGAGAAAGAGATTTACTCCGTAGAATGATTGATTTCTACATTAAGCTTACTTTCCACTTTGAAAGTTCTTTGTTCTGTTTGTTAGAAATTCTTGCTTTCTAAGATGGTAAGATTCGAGAAAATGCATCTTTAAATGATAACGCTTCATTTGTGCGATAAATCATTTGTGCATCTAAAATATACCTATAAAGAAGAGGATTATTGTTGATTTTTAATGAATTTTTGTAGTGTTCAAAGGTAGATATCAATAAAATGCACAAAAATAATGAAGAAAAAATAGAATGAACTATAAGATGTGTAAAAATATAAAGAGAAAGAGGATTACTATTTAATAAAATAATACTACATATGTGAAGAGCAATCATTTTATTTACTAAAATTCAGAGAAATAATGTACCCTAATTGCACCATTATGTTAGCCATTACACTCTTCCTTTCAGAAGGAATTAAGAATGAAATGTAGGGATGACAATGGAGTGCGGGGCAAACCTGCATAAACCCTCAAAGATTTCAACTCGTTCCACATAGCATAATTTGATATTTTAAATCCGCCTCGTCTGCGCCGCATAAATCCACTTCGCATAATTTGTTAATTTTATTTTAAAAGAAAAACTTTTTAAATTTATATTTTCAAAGAAAAAGAACCATGATTTTGATTGTGTTCACTTTAAAGTGCTATTCGTAAAAGATATTATGATACCACTACTATGTGATGTTTATCTATGCTTTGTTTTATGTCCATTTACCTCTGCTTCCATATTTGTTTTTTCTAAAATCTCTTTTAATTATACTAATAGCCAGATTGAATGTTTAATAATTTTTTGGTGTAAAGATTAACTTACTCAAGTTGTAAGTTTGTAAAAAAAAGTCAAGAAAGCAGTCTCTTAAATTAATTTAGTGAAGTTGTATAGTTATATAAGTTTTTAAAAAAATCACAATTTGCCCCGCCCTGCATCATTTTTTTAGAAAAATAATTTAACCTGCCTCGCACACACATAGCTTAAATCCCATTTCGCCCTCCCACTCCGCCCCACACCAATCCGACCCTATTTCCATCCCTAATGGAACATATATTTAATAGGAGAGGGATTTTAAAAAATGTAATAATGCAAATAATAAGGAAAGAGATATTATTATCTTTTTGCAGGTTTTAGGTCAGAAAATAAGGAAAAATTTTAAAATTCTGGGAATAAAGATAAATGTTGATGTTGGTCAATGAAGCATGCATCACCATATTTTCACCTTTATATATATACTTTTTCATCTCCTTCATTACTAATTATTTCTCTTTTTTTCATTTGAGAGAAATAGACCTCCTTCTCAACCTTTCAATTCTTTTGACTTTGATAATAAATAATAATAAAGACCAATAGCTTGTTCATGAAAAAAATAATTTTTTTCTAATAAATTTAGTATGCTACTCTACTTAAATTGGAGAAGAAAATTTTATTTTATTTAACATAGCTTGCTTGATAATTAAATAAATAATATAAAAAATGTAATTATTAAAGTTATAACCCTGATATAGCCCTTGCAGTTAAATTGCAAAAGAAACATTTTCAAGATACAATCTGAACATGAAATTCATGTTCCATCTCGTATATTCTCAAGACAATGGTCTAGTTTCTATAACATTGAAGCTAAGTTAGAGATAACAATTTTCTTTCTTGAAAGGAAGATGATTGAAAATACATTTAACATTTGACTCTCTACCTTTCATTAAAAATAAAGCACATTAAATAACATGTACCCCAAATTTATAATTAAAAGCTCTACTATAATGAGACTCATAATATGCTATCCATTAGAACTACATGCTAAAACAGATTATAAGATGAAAGTCATTTTATGTAACACCCCAAGCCCTAGACTTGTAGTAGAATCAGCAAAAAATCCATAAAACTACACAGGACGACTCATGGTACGAGTCGTGGGGTGATAGGACGGGCCGTTAGATGAGTCGTAATGAGCTTACGAAATTTCGTTTCTCAGACCATGAGTCATGGTGAGTGGGTATGACTCGTGGTCATGAGCCATAGGTTGCATCTCTAGAGTCAATCATAATATGATGAGCCATGGTATGACTCATTGGTTCTGGAAATGAGTAGTGGTCAGGAGTCGTTATATGTATTTGAGTGGCAGGCTTTGGGAGTAACGAGTCATGATATGACTCATTGTAGGAAACAACGAGTCGTGATAAGAAGTCATAGTGTGAAAGTGCAGAGGATGGGTCCCTAACCACAAGTCGTGGTGAGGGTCCTTTGAATGAGAATCAAAGGACCAGAAAATGGGACTGGCAAGCAACGGAAGGAAACCATGAGTCGTGGTCAGGTGGTACGACTCGTGGTACCTGGCAGTCAACTTTCTAAATATAATTTTCCAGGAGTATTTTCATAACTTTCTAAGCTTCTAACCCTTAAGTGACATCATTTTAGATTTCTTAAAGAGTGTATTAAGGGGATTTAACCTAGCCTAAGTCCTTATTCTTTCAAAATAATAGTAGGTTGAAGGGATTCTCAAGATCAAGGCTAGGATTCTTCATCAAATCTCTTCAAATCTTTCTTGGGTTTTCAAGAATAGTTTATGAGTCAATTACCCAGGTATGTAGGGTTATGAATGGGACAAATTCTTCCACCCTTATTCCCAATTCCATCCTATTCTATGATTTCAAGTCTCTAAGCATGTTATATTGAAATTCTAGGGTTTTATCCAATTTCATGAAATTATCCATGATATCTCTTTGGGTTCAATTCTCTTATGTTTCAATTGATGATTTAAGGCTATTAGGGCATATTTGACTCTCAATTTACTTACTAATTCATGATTTCAATTTTATGAAGATTATGCCCTATTATGCAGGATTTATGAATTTCAAGCTTATGAGCCTGTGATTTCAAGCATGATGAATTATCAAAGTATGCATGAATATTTATGAATTCTCAAACTTATGATTCCATGATTCAAAGTTATAAAGTATTATTCAAGCATGTATTATTTTCATGAAATTCAAGTTCAAGTATCATGGTCAACTCTATTGCATCCTTTCATGAATATTTCACACATGTCAAATATGATTATGATTTCATGTTTCGGCTAGCCCATGAAAGTTTAAGTATGTTTTCACGAAATGATTATGAGCCATATGTATATATTTGGAAGTAGTGTCTAGCACCGAGTAGGCTAGGCATTCAAGCAAATCCCAAGTCTCAAAACTACATGCCACCGTAGAAAAATATTCATGTTCATACCCTATAGGGATTCACAGGTGATAGAACGCCCTAATCATTCCTAGCCTTGGCAAGCTTGGGACGGCTCTGCCCACTTGAGTGAGATAGTTGGGACATCATACAAGCTCTATCATGATGGTATCGGTTATGACGAAGCCTCTCATTATTCCTTATGTTCTTAGTTACTTATTTTTATGTTATATGATATTATTTTTTATAGCATATTTGACCAATTGATCAGTTTATGAGTTTTCAGTTATGATTTCAAGTATGGTACATTACATGATTTTTATTTCTAAACCTTGGGTCATTATGTTCATCTTATGATGAATATATCTTGATTATGATTACATTAGTAATATGAATTTTAGCATGTTGACCTTACTCTCATATTCTATCTTGTTTAATATTCATGATTTCAGACTATTGTTTTACTAGCATATTTTACTTTCTCTACATATGCGATACGCTCAAAGTATTGACCGCATACTCTATGTGATATAGGTTCGGGTGATCCGTCTCAGTCCTATCGTTAGCTTACTCCCACTCAGTCTAGCTCTATTCTAGTTTTAGTGAGTCCTTATGATCCAAGGACGTCAATTTTAATTATGCCTTTTTTATGTCTTCTAGTTTCAAACTTAGCAAGCTAGTTATGGGTGTTGTCCCGTTAGCTCATCAAATATTTAGAGGCATTTCAGACAGCTATGTATAGAAGGTTTAGCGATGTTGGCTCGTGTATATGTTCATGTTGATATGCTATGCAGACTTTCTCTTATATTATGTTCATGTTTTAATTCCGCTTAGCTATGTGCTTAATCATGCTATGTATGTGTATGGGTTAGCTTGGAGCCATTCATGGTTCTAGGTCTCGTGTCTCAGTCTAGGGTCCCAACTTGGATAGTGACATTTTAGATACTCTAAAATCGATCATAAATTTAAAAAATTCTAAAAGAAAAATTATGTCTCTGATTTTTTGTGAATTGTGAAAAAGCCATAAAATCCATTAAAGAACGTAAAGACATAACTTCTAATGTTTAGCCATCTTAGACTCATTTTATTCCTCCAAAAATGAGATTTCACCTATTTCATGAAGGTAGTAATATTTGGCCCAATGATTTAACAGAATTCAAATAGAATAATAATATAAAATGAAACATCCTATTCAAAAGGCCTAGACCTTATTGATTAATTAGCTTGATCTTCAAAATTAAGTAACCTTGTAAAATTGAAACTAATTTCACTATTTTATTGATCTCCTACTCTTGGAATTGAATACATTAAAATTAGAAAGAAGATAGAATAGATCACAAAAATAAAATCCAATATAATCTAGCCTTTAGCAAAAACTAACATGGTGGGATTCTTACCACTAATAAAACTATAGTTGTAACACCCCAAAAGTTCTTCAGATCAGACTCGAGGCTTTTAGCAGGAAATGCCACCAGAGTCACAGAATGACTCAAGGAATGAGTCATTGTGAGGAACAATGACCCATTGCATGCCTTGTTGTAAGCCCTCAGTTAAAGCTTCCCAAAAACAATGAGTCAAGTGACGACTCATTAGTTCATGTAACAAGCCATCCTATGGGTTCGTTAAGTGGAGTTTAGGAAGGGTACAAATTTGGTTCTAAGATGATGGAAGGATACCACGACTCGTTAGGGCATGTGATGTCCCATGGTATTGATCCATTGGAAGAATTTCAAAATAAGGACAGATGTGATACTGGTGACAACGAGAGGAGTGATAAGTCGTTGTAGCATGTAACGACTCATCTTGTCTAATTGTTGGTTGGGGAAGTAATAGAGAAGCAGAAGTACTCCAGAATTAATGAGTGGATCCAACGAGATGTCACGTCTGACAATGATTCATTGGATGGGTCATTATAGCTGACAAGCAGGTTTTTAAATTGATTTCCTAGGGGTATTTTGGTAAAACCCTAATCTTCTAACTCCTAAATTAAGTCGTTTTGGGCTTCCTAAGGGTCAAATTAAAGGGTTTTAACTTAGTTAAATTATTCATTCCCTTCAAATAATGATAGTTCAAATTTCCTCTTAAGATCAAAGCTAGGGTTCTTCATAAAACCTCTTCAAATCTTCTTGGGATTTTCAAGGCAAGTGTAGGAGCCAATTACCCAAGTATGTATGGAAATGAATGGGGGATTTACTCAACCCTCATGCCCAATTTCTTCTCTAACTCATGAATTCGGGTCTTCAATCAAGTTTTATTAAAATTCTAGGGTTTAACCCAATTTCATGTAATTATCCATGCTATCTCTATGGGTTCAATACTCTCATGTTTCAATTGATGATTTAAGTCTATTAGGGCATATTTGACTCTCAATTTACTTACTAATTCATGATTTCAAGTTTATGAAGATTATGCCTTGTTATGCATGATTTATGAATTTCAATTTTATGAGCCTATGATTTCAACTTATAATAAATAACCAAAGTATGCATGTATGTTGCAAATCTTAAGCTTATGATTTATGATTTGAAGTTATGAAGTTTTACTCAAGTATGCATGATTTTCATGAAATTCAAGTATATATGTGTCATAGTCGGTCTTCGGCACTATTTTCATGGCTAGCTCACATATGTTAACATGTTACGAATTTTATGATTTAAACTAGCCATGTAAAGCCATGTATCATAATTATAATATAAGCATTATATATGTTTTGGCAGTATATTTAGCATCGAGTAGACCGAGGTCCCTGCATACCTAGATCTCAGAATTACATGCCAATATAACCATGATGGACTCCTCCACAAGAGTGTCCTCCACGCCTGAATGGGCTAACCATGAGTGATATCACTCCGTTTCATGATCCTATCCTTGGAAAGGTATGAAAATTCTCCTAATTCGGGTTTTACAGGTCAGGCTCCATGTATGCTCACGTGGGCTATGTTAGTTATAAGAATCTCCCATTGTTCCTAAATTTCTATATATTATTATGTTCATGCCTTGTGATATTACAACTTATGGTATTTTGGCTCAAGTCTTGCTCTACGAGGTTTTATTTGTGAAAATATTCATATTTAGCTTTATGTTACAGTCTTGGAAGCTTTGAGCCCTTATGTTCTATTTATCACCTACATCTTATGTTTTACACTATCCTACATTCATGATCTCTTTATTGATTTTACTAACATGTTTTACTTACCTTACATACTTAGTACATTCAAAGAACTGACTACATACTCTATGCTATATCGTCTCATGATATAGGTTCGGGTGACCCTTCTCAGTCCCGTCGTTAGCTCACTCCTGCTCGGACCTGCTCAATTCCCATAAGGTTAAGTCCTCATCTTCTGAGGACATTTGTCAGCTTATGCTTTATGTCTATGTCTTTTAGTTTTAGATTTAGCGAGCTAGTTGGGGATATTGTCCCATCAGCTCATCAGATGTTTAGAGGCTTTCAAACAGTTATGTAGTATATGATCAGTGATTTGACTGTTGGTTCATGGTTAAATTTATGATTCTATGTTATGCGGCCTTCCATTTATGTCATGTTTATGCTTCATTTCTGCTTTAGTTATGCTTTTATTCATACTATGTATGTGTCATGGGTTAGCTTGGAGTCATTTGTGGTTCTAGATCTCGTGTCTCAATTCGAGGTCCTAGCTCGAATCGTGACAAACTTGGTATCAGAGCATTAAGTTTAGGTGTGTCATAGGGTGTCTGAAATCCGCATTAAGTAGAGTCTTTTCCATGAATGTGAAGCACTCCACACTAACGGGGAGAAGGCTATGAGATGTTTTAAGAAATCTCCCTCTTTCATGATCTATGTCGTGCAATGGAGTATATCTCTCTATTCCTCTACCTCGTGCTATATGCATTTGTTGAAGTATGCCTCCCTGCTGAGTGAATAGAAGAACAAATGGCAATGGTAATGTCCATGAAAATGGAAATGGAGATGGGCATCAGCCATCCCCACTAGCTCCAATGGATCCCTTGCCCGAGCAAGTTACTCATACCGAGTTCAGGGCCGCTTTTCAGATGTTGGCCTGGGCTATGACAGCCCAGGTAAACCAGCAGGCAGTGGCCCATGTACACTAAAATAGGAATATGGCGGCAGCGAGAGTGCGAGACTTCATAAGGATGAACCTATCGGAGATCCAGGATTCAAAGGTGCAATACCTCGGGAACCCAAGGATCAGACCCGGGAGTAAAAATGGTAAAAATGTAAAACTGGTGTTGCAGGCACAGAACGAGTCATTGGACAACTCGTGAGGACAGCCCATGAGTCATCCAGTGACTCGTAGGGAGGCCAGGGGAGATTTGGGAAGTTTAGAGGAAAAGGGTTCCCCACGAGCGTGGCAATGACTCGTGGTCAGATCCCATGAATTGTTAGGTCAACCATGGGGTAAGGGAGGAGCAAAATAGAAGAGGTCAGACCAGTGTACTTAATGTAAGCTAACCACGACTCATTGGGTGTGGTAACCAGTCATGGTGTGATCGTGGGATGAATTATATGTGAAGTAATGTGATTGAGGCAGTGAACATAACGACTGGTGACCACGAGTCGTGGCCACCCCTAACATGATGACTGGTGACCCCAGAACTACGCGCCAATGTAGGATGATACTATTATATTATTTGGACCTCCCTTGTGAGCTATCCCTCGGCCCTAATGGCCCATAAGCTTGATATCGATATCATGGTAGCGTCCTTAGCCCTGGAAAGGTTTTGGACGGCTTTGCCAACTTGAGTGTGATAGTCAGGACCACGTAAGCTCTATCATGGTATGTCGCTTAAGTGACGAGTCTCCCATTGTCTATATGATTCAAATTTGCATACTCATTACTCATGGTTATTATTTTACACATGCATGTTCTAAAATCAAGGTTTGACTCATTGTTTAGCTTTTCTTATATATGTCATGTTTTAGCTTTGAGTCATTCGAGTTAGTTATGATGTTATGAAGTTATGCATTGTCATATTATGAAAAGATTACGATTTCAGAATGAATGCATGCAGTCCCTCCTCTCATATTTGAAAGCTTATGATATGTTACAAAATGTCTTAAATGATTTACTTTACTTAAGCGGTTTTACTTACCTTGCATACTCAGTACATTCCACGTACTGACTGCATACTTTCTATGATGTACAGCTCCTGGGATCAACCCCGCTCTTAATTGGTTGTCAGAGTTAGCACCCACTTGGTTGATGAGTCCTCATCCTTCGAGGGATAGACTTTCAGTTTCCTTATGTATTTTTAGATTCTGTATTGTCGAGTTAGTTGGGGTCTTGTCCCATCAACTCGTCCATATTAGAGGCTTTTCAGACTTATGTATATGTTAGCTTCGGATGCTTATTCTGATATGATGTTGAGTTAGACTTCCACTGAGTTATATCATTGATTCTTCAGTATGTATATATGTGTATATATATATATATATATTGAGTTAGATATATGCTTATGCCATGGGTCGACTTGAGGTCTCTCAGGGCTCCTTGTCCCATGTCTATGATCTGGGCCTCCGTTCGGGTCGTGACAAACTTGGTATCAGAGCCATAGGTTTGAAGTATCCTAGGGTGTCTGAAAGCCGCGTTAAGCAGACTCTTTTTCATGGGTGTGAAGTGAGACACACTTATGAAGAATAGGCTACGAGATGTTTAGGAAATGATCCCTTCTTTCATGATCTATGTCGTGAGATGAAAAGTCTTTCTATCCTTCTAATTTGTGCTATTCACGATTGCAGAATCATGACTCCTCAAAGAATGAACGGAAGGAGGAATGGAGGTAGTGAAGGCCACGAGGATGGAAATGGTTATGGGCATCAGTCAACCCAACCAGTTCAAAAGCCTCAAGCATTGGAGTGAACCGCTCATGCTGAGTCTCGGGCTGCTATTCAGATTCTTGCGCAGGCCTTGACCGCTTAGGTCAATCAGCAGGCCGTTGGGCATGTTCCGAAAAATGGCAATGCAGCGGTGGCTCGAGTCAGAGACTTCTTGAGGATGAACCCGCCGGAGTTCTTGGGGTCCAAGGTAGATGAGGACCTGCATCATATACTCTCAGAGCGAGGAGGATCATGTTGCTCATTTGAGGACTGTGTTATAAACTCTCAAGGATCGCCAAGTATTTGCTAAATTCTGCAAGTATGAGTTTTGGCTTAACTCAGTAGCATTCTTGGGCCATGTGGTGTCTAGTGAGAGTGTACAGGTGGACTCTCAAAAGTTAGAGGCAGTGAAGAATTGGCCTAGACCTTTGAGTCCTACAAATATTAGGAGATTTTTGGGTTTAGCTGGCTACTATAGGAGGTTCGTAGAATGATTTTCATCCATTGCAACACCATTGACTAAGTTGACAGAGAAAAAGGTCAAATTTCAATGGTCGGATGCTTGTAAGAAGAGTTTTCAGAAGTTAAAGACTCGGTTCACTTCAGCCCCAGTAATGACCCTATCGGAGGGCACGGATGGGTTCATTGTATACTGTGATGCCTCTAGGGTTGGTCTTGTTTATGTGTTGATAAAACATAGTAATATTCATTTTGTATTCCCCAAGATAGCTCAAGACTCATGTGAAGAATTATCCAACGCATGACCTAGAGTTGGCAAGTGTTTACTCAAAAGGACCTGAATTTGCGACAAAGAAGATGGCTAGAGCTTCTCAAGGACTACGACGTGAGTGTTCTTTATCATCCGAGCAAGGCCAATATAGAGGCGGATGCTCTTAGTAGGTTATCCATGGAGAGTGTGTCTCATGTAAAAAATGGGAGAAAAGAGTTGGTGAAGGATGTCCATAGGCTTGCTCATTTAGGGGTTCGCCTTACAGATTCGACGGATGGTGGTCGTATTATTCAGAATGGGTCAGAATCTTCATTAGTGATGGAAGTCAAAGTTAGGAAAGAAGAGGATCCTATCCTAGTGAAGTTGAAGGAAGCAGTCCAGAATTAGAGAGTAGTGATTTTCTCCCAAGGGGGAGATTGTATACTTGATATCAAGGCCGATTGTGTGTTCCGACTATGGATGCCTAGAGAGAGCGGATGTTGAGCGAAGCCCATGGCTCTCAGTACTCTATCCATCCAGGTTCCACCAAGATGTGTCATGATCTACAAAAAGTCTAGTGGTGGCATGAAGAAGGACATAGCGGAGTTTGGGGCTAAGTGTCTGAATAACCAACAAGTGAAGGTTGAGCATCAGAGACATGGAGGTATGCTTCAGGATTTTAGCATTCCTACTTGAAAGTGGGAAGAGATCAATATGGACTTCATCATAGGTTTGTCTCGTACACGTTGGCAGTATGTGTTATACCCCGAAAGCCCAAAGATCAGACCCGGGAGTTGAAATAGAGAACATAGGATTTTCTGCACCAGGTAATAGAACGAGTCCTGTGACCCGTCACGCTGACCATGATTCGTTAAGTGACTCATGGTGAAGAGTTGTCTTGAGTTGGAAATTATGGTTTTGAGTCCCCACAGACATGACCACAAGTCGTGGTCAGCACCCACGACTCATTGAATCAGTCGTGGTCAAGGGCTATTGAAAGGTGAAGGTTGAGTGGCAGTGGTCCCTACAAATGGACACAGCGAATCGTGGTCAGATGCCACTATCTGTTAGGTTGGTCGTGATCAAAATTTGATTAAAGACTTGAGGAGTTGGGCAGTGGAGGTAACTAGTGGTGACCACGAATCATGGTCACCAATGATGATCCGTTAGGTCCCTCGTGGGAACCCTTTGAGGAAATATGGCAACGGACTCCATGACAGAAGGCGGCGACCCATTCCCCCAAGTAACGACTCGTCCAGTCCCTCATAGGGACTAGCAGTTAGTTATTTTCTGCGAATTCAGTAACGGCTTATCCATAATTTCTATGATCCTAAGGCCTAAACTACATCGTTTTAAGCTATGAATAGTGAAGTTTAAGAGGGGTAAGTTAATTCTAGGCTATTCTTATTCATGCATGCAAGAGTAAAGGTCTAGAGAGGTGATCAAGCTCAATTTCCTTTAAGTTTTCATCAATTCTTCCTTGGTCAATCAGAGAAGTTGTAGAATCAGTTCTTCCCAGGCATGTAAGGTTATGAATGGATGAATTTGTTCACGCCCACGCCCAATCCCTCTCTAATTCATGAAAATCTGTATGGTGATTCTATGGGGTTTTAACCCAATGCATAAATTTCCTTAGTTTCTGCCATGGGTGTGATATAAGCATGCTTCTATTATTAATTTATGATTCATGGGCAAGTTTTACATTGTTTTCAAGCTTTATAAATTAAAGTACCCATCCATGAGAAGTTCATGAAAGTTGAGATTTATGATAAATGTTCAAGTACGATGAGATATTATTGATGAGAAAAGCATGTTTTAAAGTTACCCATGTCTATGATTATGTTTTCAAGTGAATCAAGTATTTTCAAGCATGTTCAAGTATTGGGCAAGCTCATATGTTCAAGTATGATTTATGATTTCAAGTTAAATAGCTTACCACATGGTTTTGGAGTCAAGACTCCCAATTATGTTAATCTTGTGGTATGGTTTGAGTCAAGGCTCCTCATGTATGATTTCATATTTTATATGTATAAGATTGTTCAGCTTCGTCGATAGACGATGGTCTTCATTGAAAAATGATGCAGAGCATATGTATTTTTTTGGGAGTAGTGTCTAGCACCGAGTAGGCTAAGGGTCAGTCAACCCTATGCCTCAGAACTATTCACCAGTGTAGGTGTTGCACCCCAGCGCATGCGCAAGCATACGCAGTCGTACAAGTAATACAGTGGCTCTTAAAGAGCTGGATGTCTAACCCACAGGGACTAGACTAATTCAGCGAATATTCAAATTCAATTTCTATATTAAATTTTACAAGTGTTGATTTTAGAGATTTTGGTTGTTTAAAGTAAATCTAAGTGATGATCACAAAATAATCGGGAAACAATAATAAGAAGCATCTAGAGTTAAGGCCTGATAATCATGAAATGCTACAATTCACAATTGTTCAAGTTTCTGAAATTCAGTTGTTGTCTCACAGAGTTAATATGCAGGTGTTCATGGTCTTTCAA
The DNA here is from genome assembly GCA_035772735.1 of Datura wrightii. Lineage (NCBI taxonomy): Eukaryota > Viridiplantae > Streptophyta > Magnoliopsida > Solanales > Solanaceae > Datura > Datura wrightii. The sequence goes on along the minus strand of JASDFA010000010.1, from coordinate 112,710,650 downwards.
GCCTCTAAACACAACAAACTAGTCTCACACCTACATCATTAAGCAGGGATGTGATGTCCTAATTCGTGAGCAATTAACAATATAGATGTGGTTTATGGAGTTTATGCCCTTGATTATGGACTTTCGTACCTCTAATCATTCAACCTGACTTAGCTTCACAACAACTTCTATGAGAGGTGATGTGAAAATTCTAAGTCAGTGCCTAGCTCATCCCATTTTATTAACCAAGCAAGGCAAATTAGGTATAATCTCTATCCTAACCACAAATCCTATCATAAAGACAAGAACTTTCTCCCTACATTCTTTTGTTCTAGCCTAGGGTTACCATTTTGAGCTTTTACCTAAACATAACGAGTTTGTTTCCATGGTGATCAAGCATAAAAACAATGATAATTAAGAATGTAAGAAAAACAACAACTAAAAACTCAAACCAAAGAAGAATTCATGCATCTAGAATTATATCATGTGGCCTCAACCCTAGAAGAAGGGTTTTAGCCACTCATGTTCGTACAAATACTCAAAAACATAATTAAAGTAAGATACTTACAAGAGTAGTTAAAAGAGAATGAAAACTAATGAACCCTAGGTAGAGTTCTTCACTTCTCTCTTCGCTCCTTTCCGTTGTTCCTCACATATTTCGTGATAATCAAATTAGAAGCTAAGGGTTCAATTTATAATAAGTTGGAAAAATGCAAAATTTGGCTTGTGGTTAAATAGCTCCATGTCACACTGGCTATCGCGGAGATTTGCCTCCGTGACACACTGACTATCGCAGAGATTTTCCTCCGTGACACTCTGTTGTCGCGGATGCTCACGTTTGGCAACCCTGCTCATATAAATTAATTCTTTGCTCCATGGAATGTTGTTGAATGCCCCAATGCTTCTCTGTGGCACGGAGTTGACTCCAAATGTCCTTTTTATCTTTTCTCACCATCCATAATCCATCCCTTAGCATTTATCTTCAAGATTAGGATCATTATCTTTGTACTGAGCTCCATACATTGGCAATTTCAACCTACAAAGAGAGCTAATCATATTTTTTAGTCCATGGCCACAAATTACACAAAATACATGAGATTATTCTTAAATTAAGGTACATACATGACTAAAACATGGGTATAAAATAGTCTTTGTCCATACAAATATGCCCAAGATCACTACCCCACACTTAAAGCCTTGTTCGTCCTCGAACAAGTTCTTTACATCTTGTGCACAAGGAAGACTCACACATTACCAATTGATGCAAGAAGACTCAAATTAAGGCTACAATGACTAATTTAGATAGCAAGTTCAAATAGAGAATGCTATATATAACCCAATTAAAAAAAGTATAACCACGTTAAGACCTCCTCGCCTCAAGAATCGACTCTACAACCACAACAAACTCATATACATTAGCCAATCAAGAAGTCTAACATGAATACTATCTTTCCTCAAACACGTGCCGTCACTAAAAGAGAGATACCTATTTTTACTCAGAAATTTTTAAATTATAACATGTATGGGTATATGAATACAATTACACTCACTCTCACAATGAATTCTCATGAAACATGTACTGACCTATAAGCTTGCCCTTAGTGTTTTACTCCACTAATTTTGGAACGTTTAAAAGTAAGATCAAGTAGGACTTATCGGGTTGTAATGTAAGCTAAGGGATGGGTAGGTACTAATCTGGCCAGTAATAGTAACTATCTTCCCTAAGCACTTTTAATACATCACACTAGCTCATTAAGCACATTCTCTTCTTTCACTTCACCTCTTGTTATTTTCACTCTCAATTTCCTTTTTGCTTCCCCATTTTTTTAAGAACACTTATATTATAAGTAAGGAGTACTTACGAAACTTTTTTATTCTTTTGTTCTTTTACTCCCTACCAACACATGGGCATTTGAAACAAGTGCACCCCTAATCTTTCCCTCAACTTCCACAACTACTATTTCCCTTCTTTTTCAAGATTCTCACTCCTTAACTCTTTTGCACTTTTCACTTAAGCGCTTAGGAATTTTGAATCAAATTTAGTTCTATTAAAAGAAAGGATTAAGCTTTTTATGTGGCAAATCAAAAAATAAGTTAAAGGCTCAATGGGGCTGACTAGGATTATGAATTAAGGGTAGGTAAAGCATAGGATGAAAATAAGCTTATTCAAAGAAATGCCTACATCATCTCCTACAATTAACATTCCTCATTTCTCTTTGCATACACACCAGGAAAGTTCTAGACAGTACATGATAGCATGGAATACACGAAGAACCTTACACTCACTGCATTTGTTCAATTCTAGATAGACTCTCAATACAGCTTATCACATGAATTCAGAATTAAGCTTTCAAGCATACAGAGTCATATTGAGAGCCTAGGTGTCTCAAACAAAGTTATACAACTGCTACACATGCATCAAAATTAAAAACACTTGCATCTTACAATCATGTATAGCACTCAACAAGAACATCAAGCTATCAATCAGCTAAGGGTTCAAAAACAAAAACCTATTGACTAATTTTCCATCAAGACGGTCGTCATCCATCCATCATTGGAAAAATTACCTAACTATGACTAAAACAGTTATGTACAGACACAGAAAAATGTTATTTCTCAATTCAAAGTGCCCCCCTTCAGAAAAGAACCGAAAAGAAAAACCAAAGGGTGGGTGAAATGTGCTCAACTCCAACTTTTCATCAAACGATATTATACCAAGCACCAAATTCACCCGAAATCACTTAGCACAAAATTTGAAATTACCCCTCACCCCATACTTAATTTATGCTATGTCCCCAAAGCATCATTTAAAAGAAAGACTAAAGACGAGAGATACTTCCTAAGGCCTCTAGGCCTATCTAGAAGCATGTGTTGTCCATTTTTCATCTTGGGAATCCTCAACTCCACACTTGCGCTTTGACATGCTCCTTAGCTTCTGCTTCTACGGGTACTCAGACTTTTCCCCTTTTTCCTGTGCTTACTTCATTGAAAAAACAAGAAGTGAAAATAACCCAAAATCAAAATAATAGAAAAATATAATTTTACCTGTGGTACCCTTGGGTTGCCTCCCAAGCAGCACCTGATTTTACATTGTGGCACGATGCATCAAGTTCCACCACTTTTCCTTCCATTTTGAGGATATGAATCTCACCCCTAATTTCTTTTCCAATTTTCTGTTATGCTCTAGGGTTGGTGGTGAAAAATTTAAGGGACCAATTAGTAGATGTCGCCTCTTACACTTATTGGCCCTTAAGTAAGTGAAGTCGTTCTGTCTCTTCGACTCAACAAATTTCAGAATATAGGGGGCTTGTTCCTCACCTAGACCTTTCTCTATAAGCTTGGAAGACTCTATTTCTAGGTTGTCAACCAAATTTAATGTCAAGAAATGCTTTGAGTTGGGTACAATACACCTCAACTCTAAAACTGCATTATGCTTGGCCTCCTTACTTTTGTACACCCTCCCCATATCAACATCTGACTCCACATGAATGTCAAATGGTTGGAACTCTATCCCCCCTTTTATGACTGGATTGGCCATATATGTGAGACCACTACAGAGACTTAGGAGCTTCTAATTATTGAGCTTGTTCAAACAACTCACTCTTTTTTTCTCCTTGAGATCCTTCTTGAGTATTGGCTAAGACAGTGACTTCCAAATCAGTGCAAGCTTCAGCCTCAGCCTTTATCTCCGTGAACTTGGCTTTCATTATTTCTAAGGCCTCTCAATTTTCCTTTGTCTAAATTCTCATTACTTCCATCTGCTCTCTCATCACTTCTGTTTGCTCAAGGACCTGTTTTAACATGTTTTCTATCTGAGTTCAGTGTTCTAAGTCCTTCTCTTCATCATTCCTTTACTCATCAAAAACAATAGAAGGATCATAGTAGGTGTTACACCCCATAAGTTTCTAGTGTTTAATCGGCCTATTCGCATGTTGGTTGAGAGTTTTAGAATGTCATACGTACGAGGAAAGGGCTCGGGGAAAGGCCGAACGAGTGCCAAGTTGGGATTTTGTGAGAGGAGGCCGAACCAAGCTGCCCAGAGGAGCAAAGTGGCAAGGAGCAGAATCAGCGTGTTAGCCAACGTGGCACGGAGCAGAATCAGCGCATTGAGCAACGTGCCACGTTGCCTTGTCTGATGCCTCAACTATATAAGGGCCTCATACTTATAAGTTAAGTTATAAATCAAAAACCACGACCAGCAGAGGATAGGGACGAAGGAGAATTATAATTTTCATCTAATTACACCGCTAAACGCCGTCCAAATTCAAATTAACTTCGGGTATCAAAGTATAAGGCTGCAGGGAGCATTTCTAAGGAGTTAGTTTCGTGAAATTCGCCCAGCGAATCATCGTCCCGCCAAGACAAAGTTGTTGGAATTTCTCCAAACTAGTGTCAATACGATTTCAGGCTTAAAGTAAGCATTTCTCCCTTCTAGACTTTCAAGAAATAACGAGGTTTCGACCATGTTTTGTAAAATTGGAATATAGTTAATATTTATATATAAAGTTTTCCTTTTTGTTGAATTTAGTGTTAAAACTAGTCCTATCTTTCCAGTAACACGATTCTAGTGGGAGAGGGATATTGAATACTAATTGGAACTCGTTAGTTAATTGGTAAACAGAGAACGAGGTATGTTAAGGCACTTTCTTTCGGCAAGTTAGTTTCTTCAGTATAGTAATCCAGTATGAATCCCAGTAAAGCATTTCAGGAGTATGTTATCATGTTTAGTTGTTGTTGTCAGTAGAGACTTGTAATTATATTATTTTGGGCTGGATTATACCTGTATAGCTTCCCTGACCGCCCCAGGGTTAATAGCTGTGTCGACTCACCCGCCAAGGGCGAGGATACGTCGCTCTATGGAGCGGCATGCCGTCCGCAAGGGATGAACATGGGGATCCAGATCCTCATATTTGCCGTTGTTGTCCTTATACACACCCCCGCCGAGTGCTTACACCGGGGTGTAGATATTAGGAGTACTTCGGACTCAGGCACAGTTATAGTCAGGGGCTGAGCGGGCCCAGTTGCAGACCCAGGGGATCGGCAGGAAGCTTATAGTTGGTAGTTGACTCAGTATGACCTGGATAGGGATATATAGATTGAGGTGTACTCACTAAGGCTAGTGGGGGCCCAGGTGAGTTATTCTGTGCTGATTGTGCCATCCAGCTTATGGGATCCAGGTAAGGTTTATGTTGCTCTAGTTACTGATAGTTAGACAGTAGGACGCCTCATTTGTCAGATATGACCCCTACCCTTCTTATTACAGTTATGTTTAGTCCTGATTTCACTACTTCAGTCATTTTCAGTCTGTTCCCTTTACTTCAGTTATTGTCAATTTTATTTCCTCAATTTCAGTTACTTAAAGTTACTGATTTACATACTCAGTACCTGTGGTAATGACGCCCTCTTCTGGGGCGCTACATTACTTGCCTGCAGGTACGCATAGACGAGGAGCAGATCCCTCGTAGTTCTAGTCAGCCGCACAGAGCCATCAGCTCCTTTCTTCCGGAGCTTATGTGATAGAGGTTTACTTCTTTTTGTTTTATAGTATGGGTAGGCCAGGTCCCTGTCCCGGCCATTTTATTACTCCTAGAGGCTTGCAGATTGTGTTACTTCCCTGTGGTTAGATGATATCGGCCGTGTGGGGTCCATATGTGTTTAGATTATGTGTGTTGGTCGTGTGGGGCCCTGTTAGCTATTGATTGATGGCCTTGTAGGTCATAGCTCAGTTTAGCATCGACTTTTACTTTCCAATTATAACTAGATATCATGGTGCCTTGTCGGCCCGCATAGGACTCCCTATGTTTGTTTGTCTTTTGTTAGCTATTTATTTTCACAGGTGGCTATAGGCCTTGTCGGCCGGGGGTTGTATTTACAGCCGCTATATAGCCCGTTGTCTTCTCGATTCTAGAGTTAGAGTCAGCCCTGCACCAGAAGTGCTTAGGCTCAATCAACTCAGCAGTCCAGGCCCTAGTATGGAACCAGGTGCCAGTCATGCCTCCCAAGGTGGGGTGTGACAAACTTGGTATTAGAGCAGGTCGTATCCCAGGGAGTCTGCAAGTCGTGCTAAGTGGAGTCTTGTCTATGGATGTGTTGTGCACCACATACTATAGGCAGGAGGCTGCAAGGCATGATAGGATGGTTCCTCATTCTTCTTATTCAGTCATGCCATAGAGATGTACAGTATAGGGTTGAGTCCCTAAGCTCATTATACTCATTTATTTACAAAGGAATGTCGAATCAGCGACACCCTACGACTGGCAGGAGGTTAGATGTAGCAGTAGGAGAGGGCACCAGCAGGATGCCTCAGCCTCGATCAGAATTGGCCCGATCTGAGGACGATATGGAGGCATCACTTCGACCTCCCCAACAGTCTCCACCACGTCAGGAGCCACTTGGGACGGCCGGTGTGACGGCACCACCCCCGACAGTTTCTATACCCGTACCATCCGACCAGGAGGTCAGGAGCGCGGTGGTTATGCTAGCACAGATGATGGCTACTCAGCGCTAGTCAGTGCCATCCACAGTTGCAGAATCATTAGGAGGGCCTGGTAGCTCGAGAGTCTGAGAATTCCTAGCATTAAGTCCCCCGCAATTCATAGGGATAGATCGGATCAAGGACCCTCAGGACTTTTTAGACCAAATGCAAAGGATTTTTAGGGTGATGCATGATACACCCACAGAGTCAGTTGATGGCGGTATTCCGGCTATGGGACATCGTCATACTGTGGTATGAGAGTTGGGAGAGGTCCCGAGAGAGAGATGTTTCCCCTCCGACCTGGCCCAGCTTCTTAGAGGCTTTATTGGATCATTACCTACCGCGGGAGATTCGACAGGCCTGGGTTGATCAGTTCCTACACTTGGAGCAGGGGTTGATGAGTGTTCGAGAATATGCCACGCGGTTTGATTCCTTGGCTCGATATGTGCTAGCCTTTCTGGACACAATGCCAGCCAGGGCACACCGCTTTATTATGGGGCTGAACCCAGAATATGTCGATACCTGCATCACAGCCACACTGCAAGAGGATATGGATATCGCTCGTGTGCAGGATTTTGCTTAGAATATTGAGGGTATCAGACAGCGGCAATGAGAGATTAGGAGAACAAGTCAGGAGCAGTACCGCAGGGACAGACCGGATGAATTACAGGAGGAGTCCTAGGGAGGACCTAAGCCACGATTATCAGATAGGCCACCTAGACCCCCACCTCCACCACAGCGGCAGAGGAGTAGGTCTAGTCGCCGAGGGCAGCCAGAGCCCAGCAGAGGTTCGCAAGTAGTAGGTTCACAGCAGCAGAGGAAGGTGGAGCAGAGTGGGTTTACAATACCACTTTGCCCTATTTGCAGTCAACACCACTCTGGAGCATGCAAGTATGGCTCCACAGCATGCTACATTTGTGGACAGGAGGGTCATCAAATGAGGAATTGTCCAGCTAGGGGTCATGGTGACCGGGATCGACAGGATAGGTCCTCGACAGGATCACGAGCTCCAGCATCCCTGGCAGGGCGTAGGCCCTCAATTTAAGCAGGTAGAGGCCGAGGCAGATCAGGGGCCTCCAGTTCAGGTGCCGGCCCAAACTGTACTTATGCACTACTGGGGCGACAGGAGTCAGAGTCATTACCAGATGTTGTGACAGGTATGCTAAACATTTGCTCTCATCCTGCTTATGTGATGATAGATCCGGGATCCACCTTGTCCTATGTTACACCGTTAGTGGCTAAGAAGTTTGGCATTATGCCGGAATTGGTTCGGCGACCTTTCTTAGTGTCTACACCCATTGGTGACTCTATTATAGCCAGAAGGGTCTATCGGGGGTGTACAGTAGAGATTGCCGGTCGTCAGACTACAGCAGACTTGATAGAACTAGAAATGGTTGATTTCGATGCTATTGTGGGTATGGATTGGCTAGCTCCATGCTATGCCAATGTCGAATGTTGGACCAAGATTTTTCCGATTCCACTTTCCAGGGGAGGCAGTACGGGAGTGGAAAGGTAGTACAGCCACGCCAAGAGGTAGGTTTATTTCCTATCTTCGGGCGAGAAAATTGATAGCAAAAGGGTGCATTTATCATATTGTCAGAGTTCAGGATGTTCGGGCAGAGCCTCCGACCCTTCAGTCTATTCCAGTGGTTAATAAATTTTCCAACGTATTTCTAAATGAGCTTCCTGGTATTCCCCTAGAAAGGGAAATTGATTTTGCAATCAATCTATTACCAAGCACTTAGGCTATATCTATTTCCCCATATCGGATGGCTCCTACTGAACTCAGAGAACTAAAGGAACAATTGAAGGATTTTCTAGACAAGGGCTTTATCAGGCCGAGTGCCTCACCATGGGGTGCGCCACTTCTGTTCATAAGGAAGAAGGACGGTTCCCTCCGTATGTGTACAGATTATCGGCAACTGAATAAAGTCACTATCAAGAATAAGTACCCGCTTCCCAGAATAGATGACATATTTGATCAGCTGCAGGGAGCGAGGTATTTTTAAAGATTGACTTAAGAACAGGATATCATCAAGTTTCGGTTCGTGAAAGAGATATTCCAAAGACTGCCTTCAGGACCAAATACGGCCATTTTGAATTTCTAGTCATGTCCTTCGGACTGAAAAACGCCCCAGCAATGTTCATGGACCTGATGAACAACATTTTTAGACCATACCTTGACTTTTTCATGATAGTGTTTATCGACGATATTCCGGTGTATTCCTGTTCAGAGGAAGATCACCGGGATCATCTACGGACAGTGCTCCAGATTCTCAACAATCGCCAGCTATATGCAAAAAAATTTTAATGTGAATTTTGGCTAAATTCAGTAGCCTTCTTTGGGAATATTATATCAGATGCTGATATACAGGTAGATACGCAGAAAATAGAGGCAGTGAAAACATTGCCTAGGCCTACCATTCCGACTGAGGTACGTAGTTTCCTGGGGTTAGCCGGGTATTACAGAAGGTTCGTTGAAGGATTTTCCACTATAGCAGCACGTTTAACCAAACTGACGCAGAAGGCAGCAAAATTCCATTGGACGGAGGCATGTGAGCAGAGATTTCAGGAACTGAAAGACAGATTGACATCGGCACCGGTGCTAGCGTTGCCAGAAGGAACAGAGGGTTATGCAGTCTATTGTGACGCTTCGGGTGTTGTGTTAGGATGTGTTTTGATGCAACATGGTAAAGTGATTGCCTATGCTTCCACGCAGCTGAGGAAGCATGAGAAGAACTACCCTACCCATGACCTAGAGTTAGCCGCGGTGATTCATGCCTTGAAAATGTGGAGACACTACCTGTATGGCATCCATGTAGATATTTTCACTGATCACAAAAGCCTACAGTATATTTTCATCCAGAAAGAGTTGAATTTGCGGCAGCGTCGCTGGTTGGAGATGTTAAAGGATTATGATGTGAATATTTTATACCACCCAGGAAGGGCCAATGTTGTAGAAAATGTCCTTAGCCGCAAATCCATGGGAAGCCTGGCATATTTACAGCCCGAGCAGCAGGAATTGGCCCGAGAATTGCATCAACTAGCCAGTTTAGTCGTTCGTATAGTAGAATCAGGAGACAATGGAGCGGTAATCCAGAATACGACAGTGTCATCATTGGTTGTGGAAGTGACAGAACGGCAGTATGAAGATCCTAGCTTGATTCAGCTCAGAAACAGGGTCCAGCGAGGGGAACTAACAGGTTTCTAGGTAATCGAAGATGGAGTTTTGAGATATAGGGATCGCCTCTGTGTTCCAGACGTGGCAGGGCTTCGCCAGCAAATTATGGGCGAGGTACACTATGCCCGTTATTCTCTCCATCCAGGTTCGATAAAAATGTACCATGACGTAAAAGAGATTTACTAGTGGTCGGGAATGAAAAAAGGGATAGCAGAATTCGTAGCTCAATGTCCTAATTGCCAACAGGTGAAAGCTGAACATCAGATACTAGGTGGACTGACACAGGATATAGCCATGCCTTTATGGAAATGGGAGGCAGTTAATATGGATTTTATAGTAAGGTTACCTCGTACCAGGCATAAATATGATTCCATCTGGGTAATTGTTGACAGGTTGACAAAATCAGCTCACTTTCTGCCAGTAAGGATTACCTTTTCAACCAAAGATTATGCTGAGCTGTATATTAGAGAAATAGTTAGATTGCATGGTGTTCCATTATCAATCATCTCTAACAGAGAAGCGCAGTTTACAGCTAAGTTTTGGCAATCTTTTCAGAGGGGCCTAGGGACGCAGGTTAACCTGAGCACAACTTTCCATCCTCAGATAGACGGGCAGGCAGAACGTACAATCCAGACACTCGAGGATATGTTACGGGCGTGTGTGCTAGATTTTGGAGGTAGCTGGGATGAACATCTACCGCTTATTGAATTTTCCTATAATAACAGTTATCATTCCGTAATTTAAATGGCGCCTTATGAAGAATTGTATGGGCGGAAGTGCAGATCTCCAACTGGTTGGTTTGAGATAGGAGAATCAGCATTGATTGGGCCAGATATTATTCATCAGTCAGAAGAGAAAGTAAAGCTTATCAGGGAACGTTTGCTAACTGCTCAGAGCCGCCAGAAATCTTATGTTGATGTGCGGCGGAGAAACCTAGAATTTAATGTGGGTGACTGGGTATTCCTGAAGGTTTCGCCGATGAAGGATTAAATGAGATTTGGTAAGAAAGGCAAGTCAGCCCGAGGTTTATTGGTCCTTATCAGATTCGCCGAAGGATAGGCCAGGTGGCTTATGAGTTGGATTTACCCCCAGAATTAGAATATGTTCACCCAGTTTTTCATGTATCAATGCTGAGGAAGTGCATAGGAGATCCCTCCTGGATTGTTCTAGTAAAATACGTCCAAATCACTGAGGAGTTAGCTTATGAAGAAGCTCCAGTAGCCATATTAGATCGGAAAATTCGTAGACTAAGAACTAAAGATGTTGCTTCCGTTAAGGTATTATAGCGAAATAAGAACTACGAGGAGATGACCTGGGAAGAAGAAGATGATATGAAAACCAGATATCCTCAGTTGTTTCAGACTTAGTCAGATTGTGCAGCCAGAGGTATGTTGTCATTGTTGTTTCATAAGTTGCATTATATACATGTATATGTGGAGTAGTTGACTTCAGTCTATCGTGAAAGGAACGCCATAATCTCTTGTGGAGTACCTATATAGGACTTTTCTGTGTTTCAGGGTTTTTGGATAGTCCATATTACAGAGGAGACTCTGCCAAAACTTTTCCAGAATAAGTCATTGCAAGGTTAAGGTTCTTGCAAGTAGAAGTTAAAATTCGAGAACGAATGTTCTTAAGGGGGGAAGGATGTTACACCCCGTAAATTTCTAGTGTTTAATCAGCCTATTCTCATGTTGGTTAAGAGTTTTAGAATGCTATACGTACGATGAAAGGGCCCGGGGAAAGGCCGAACGAGTGCCAAGTTGGGATTTCGCGAGAGGAGGCCGAACCAAGCTGCCCAAAGGAGCAAAGTGGCAAGGAGCAGAATCAGCGTGTTAGCCAACGTGGCACAGAGCAGAATCAGCGCGTTGAGCAACGTTCCACGTTGCCTTGTCTGATGCCTCAAGTATATAAAGGCCTCATACTTAGAAGTTAAGTTATAAATCAAAAACCACAACCAGCAGAGGATAGGGACGAAGGAGAATTATAATTTTCAACCGATTACGCCGCTAAACACCTTCCAAATTCAAATTAACTTCAGGTATCAAAGTATAAGGATGCAGGGAGCATTTATGCGGAGTTAGTTTCGTGAAATTCGCCCGGCGAATCGTCGTCCCGCTAAACCAAAGTTGTTGGAATTGCTCCAAACTAGTGTCAATACGATCCCAGGCTTAAAGCAAGCATTTCTCCCTTCTAGACTTTCATAAAATAATGAGGTTTCGACCATGTTCTGTAAAATTGGAATATAGTTAATATTTATATTTTTCCTTTTTGTTGAATTTAGTGTTAAAACTAGTCCTATCTTTCCAGTAACACGATTCTAGTGGGAGAGGGCTATTGAATACTAATTGGAACTCGCCAGTTAATTGGTAAACAGCGAACGAGGTATGTTAAGGCATTTTCTTTCGACAAGTTATTTCTTCAGTATAGTAATCCAGTATGAATCCTAGTAAAGCATGTAAGGAGTACGTTATCATGTTTAGTTGTTGTTGTCAGTTGAGACTTGTAATTGTATTATTTTGGGCTGGATTATACCTGTATAGCTTTTGTGACATCCCCAGGGTTAATAGCTGTGTCGACTTGCCCGCCAAGGCGAGGATACATTGCTCTATGGAGCAGTATGTCGTCCGTAAGGGACGAAGATGGGGATCCAAATCCTCCTATTTGTTGTGGTTGGCCTTATACACACCCCCGCCGAGTGCTTACGCCCGGGGTATAGATATCAAGAGTCCTCCATATTTAGGCACAGCTATAGTCAGGGGCCGAGCGGGCCCAGTTACAGACCCAGGGGATCGACAGGATGCTTATAATTTATAGTTGACTAAGTATGACCTGGATAGGGGTATATAGATTGAGGTGTACTCACTAGCGCTAGTGGGGGCCTAGGTGGGTTATTCTGTGCTGATTGTGCCTCCGGCTTCTGTGAGCCGGGTAAGGTTTATGTTGTTTTAGTTACTGATAGTTAGACAATAGGATGCCTCATTTTTCAGGTATGACCCCTACTCTCCTTATCATAGTTATGTTTAGTCCTGATTTCACTACTTCAGTCATTTTCAGTCCATTCCCTTTACTTCAGTTATTGTCAGTTTTATTTCCTTACTTTCAGTTACTTAAAGTTACTGCTTTACATACTCAGTACCTGTGGTAATGACGCCCTCTTCTGGGGCGCTGCATTACGTGCCTGCAGGTACGCATAGACGAGGAGCAGATCCCTCGTAGTTCTAGTCAGCCGCACAGAGCCATCAGCTCCTTTCTTCCGGAGCTTATGTGATAGAGGATTACTTCTTTTTGTTTTATAGTATGGGTAGGCTAGGGCCCTGTCCCGACAATTTTATTACTCCTAAAGGCTTGCAGATTGTGTTACTTCCCTGTGGTTAGATGATATCGTCCGTGTGGGGTCCATATGTGTTTAGATTATGTGTGTTGGTCGTGTGGGGCCCTGTTAGCTGTTGATTGATGGCCTTGTAGGTCATAGCTCAGTTTAGCATCAGCTTTTACTTTCCAGTTATAACTAGATATTATGGTGCCTTGTCGGCCCGCATAGGACTCCCTATGTTTGTTTGTCTTTTGTTAGCTATTTATTTTCACAGGTGGCTATAGGCCTTGTCGGCCGGGGGTTGTATTTACAGCCGCTATATAGCCCGTTGTCTTCTCGATTCTAGAGTTAGAGTCAGCCCTGCACTAGAAGTGCTTAGGCTCAATCAACTCAGCAGTCCAGGCCCTAGTATGGAACCAGGTGCCAGTCATGCCTCCCAAGGTGGGGTGTGACAAACTTGGTATTAGAGCAGGTCGTATCCCAGGGAGTCTGCAAGTCGTGCTAAGTGGAGTCTTGTCTATGAATGTGTTGTGCACCACATACTATAGGCAGGAGGCTGCAAGGCATGATAGGATGGTTCCTCATTCTTCTTATTCAATCATGCTATAGAGATGTACAGTATAGGGTTGAGTCCCTAAGCTCATTATACTCTTTTATTTACAGAGGAATGTCAAATCAGCGACACCCTACAACTGGCAGGAGGTTAGATGTAGCAGCGGGAGAGAGCACCAGCAGGATGCCTCAGCCTCGATCAGAATTGGCCCGATCTGAGGACGATATGGAGGCATCACTTCGACCTCCCCAACAGTCTCCACCACGTCAGGAGCCACTTGGGACGGCCGGTGTGACGGCACCACCCCCGACAGTTTCTATACCCGTACCATCCGACCAGGAGGTCAGGAGCGCGGTGGTTATGCTAGCATAGATAATGGCTGCTCAGCGCTAGTCAGTGCCATCCACAGTTGCAGAATCATTAGGAGGGCCTGGTAGCTCGAGGGTCCGAGAATTCCTAGCATTAAGTCCCCCGCAATTCACAGGGACAGATCGGATCGAGGACCTTCAGGACTTTTTAGACCAAATGTAGAGGATTTTCAGGCTGATGCATGCTACACCCACAGAGTCAGTTGATGGTGGTATTCCGACTATGGGACATCGTCATACTGTGGTATGAGAGTTGGGAGAGGTCCGGAGAGAGAGATGTTTCCCCTCTAACCTGGCCCAGCTTCTTAGAGGCTTTATTGGATCATTACCTACCGCGGGAGATTCGACAGGCCTGGGTTGATCAGTTCCTACACTTGGAGCAGGGGTCGATGAGTGTTCGAGAATATGCCACGCGGTTTGATTCCTTGGCTCGATATGCGCTAGCCTTTCTGGACACAATGCCAGCCAGGGCACACCGCTTTATTATGGGGCTGAACCCAGAATATGTCGATACCTGCATCACAGCCACACTACGAGAGGATATGGATATCGCTCGTGTGCAGGCTTTTGCTTAGAATATTGAGGGTATCAGACAGCGGCAATGAGAGATTAGGAGAACAAGTCAGGAGCAGTGCCGCAGGGACAGACCGGATGAAATACAGGAGGAGTCCTAGGGAGGACCTAAGCCACAATTATCAGATAGGCCACCTAGACCCCCGCCTCCACCACAGCGGCAGAGGAGCAGGTCTAGTCGCCGAGGGCAGCCAAAGCCCAGCGGAGGTTCGCAAGTAGTAGATTCACAGTAGCAGAGGAAGATGGAGCAGAGTGGGTTTACAATACCACTTTGCCCTATTTGCAGTCAACACCACTCTGGAGCATGCAAGTATGGCTCCACAGCATGCTACATTTGTGGACAGGAGGGTCATCAAATGAGGAATTGTCCAGCTAGGGGTCATGGTGATCGGGATCGACAGGATAGGTCCTCGACAGGATCACGAGCTCCAGCATCCCCGACAGGGCGTAGGCCCTCAATTTCAGCAGGTAGAGGCCGAGGCAGATCAGGGGCCTCCAGTTCAGGTGCCGGCCCAAACCGTACTTATGCACTACTGGGGCGACAGGAGTCAGAGTCATTACCAGATGTTGTGACAGGTATGCTGAACATTTTCTCTCATCCTGCCTATGTGTTGATAGATCCGGGATCCACCTTGTCCTATGTTACACCGTTAGTGGCTCAGAAGTTTGGCATTATGCCGGAATTGGTTCGGCGGCCTTTCTTAGTGTCTACACCCATTGGTGACTCTATTATAGCCAGAAGGGTCTATCGGGGGTGTACAGTAGAGATTGCCGGTCGTCAGACTACAGCAGACTTGATAGAACTAGAAATGGTTGATTTCGATGCTATTGTGGGTATGGATTGGCTAGCTCCATGCTATGCCAATGTCAAATGTTGGACCAAGATTGTCCGATTCCACTTTCCAGGTGAGGCAGTACGAGAGTGGAAAGGTAGTAAAGCCACGCCAAAAGGTAGGTCTATTTCCTATCTTCGGACAAGAAAATTGATAGCAAAAGGGTGCATTTATCATATTGTAAGAGTTTAGGATATTTGGGCAGAACCTCCGACCCTTCAGTCCATTCCAGTGGTTAATGAATTTCCCGAAGTATTTCCAGATGAGCTTCCTGGTATTCCCCAAAAAGGGAAATTGATTTTGCAATCGATCTATTACCAGACAATAAGCCTATATCTATTCCTCCATATCGGATGGCTCCTGCTGAACTCAGAGAACTAAAGGAACAATTGAAGGATTTTCTAGACAAGGGCTTTATCAGGCCGAGTGCCTCACCATGGGGTGCGCCACTTCTGTTTATAAGGAAGACGGACGGTTCCCTCCGTATCTGTACAGATTATCGGCAACTGAATAAAGTCACTATCAAGAATAAGTACCCGCTTCCCAGAATAGACGACATATTTGATCAGCTGCAGGGAGCGAGGTATTTTTAAAGATTGACTTAAGAACAGGATATCATCAAGTTTCGGTTCGTGAAAGAGATATTCCAAAGACTGCTTTCAGGACCAAATACGGCCACTTTGAAATTCTAGTCATGTCCTTCGGACTGACAAACGCCCCAGCAATGTTCATGGACCTAATGAACAACATTTTTAGACCATACCTGGACTTTTTCATGATAGTGTTTATCGACGATATTCCGGTGTATTCTTGTTCAGAGGAAGATCACCAGGATCATCTACGGACAATGCTCCAGATTCTCAACAATCGCCAGCTATATGCAAAATTTTCTAAATGTGAATTTTGGCTAAATTCAGTAGCCTTCTTTGGGAATATTATATCAGATGCTGGTATACAGGTAGATACGCAGAAAATAGAGGCAGTGAAAACATTACCTAGGCCTACCATTCCGACTGAGGTACGTAGTTTCCTGGGGTTAGCCGGGTATTATAGAAGGTTCATTGAAGGATTTTCCACTATAGCAGCACGTTTAACCAAACTGACGCAGAAGGCAGCAAAATTCCATTGGACGGAGGCATGTGAGCAGAGATTTCAGGAACTGAAAGACAGATTGACATCGGCACCGGTGCTAGCGTTGCCAGAAGGAACAGAGGGTTATGCAGTCTATTGTGACGCTTCGGGTGTTGTGTTAGGATGTGTTTTGATGCAACATGGTAAGGTGATTGCCTATGCTTCTAGGCAGCTGAGGAAGCATGAGAAGAACTACCCTACCCATGACCTGGAGTTAGCCGCGGTGATTCATGCCTTGAAAATGTGGAGACACTACCTGTATGGCATGCATGTAGATATTTTCACTGATCACAAAAACCTACAGTATATTTTCATCCAGAAGGAGTTGAATTTACGGCATCGTCGCTGGTTGGAGATGTTAAAGGATTATGATGTGAATATTTTATACCACCCAGGAAGGGCCAATGTTGTAGAAAATGTCCTTAGCCGCAAATCCATGGGAAGCCTGGCATATTTACAGCCCGAGCAACAGGAATTGGCCCGAGAATTGCATCAACTAGCCAGTTTAGCCATTCGTATAGTAGAATCAGGAGACAATGGAGCGGTAATCCAGAATACGACAGTGTCATCATTGGTTGTGGAAGTGACAGAACGGCAGTATGAAGATCCTAGCTTGATTCAGCTCAGAAACAGGGTCCAGCGAGGGGAACTAACAGGTTTCTAGGTAACCGAAGACGGAGTTTTGAGATATAGGGATCGCCTCTGTGTTCCAGACGTGGCAGGGCTTCGCCAGCAAATTATGGGCGAGGTACACTATGACCGTTATTCTCTCCATCCAGGTTCGATAAAAATGTACCATGACGTAAAAGAGATTTACTGGTGGTCGGGAATGAAAAAAGGGATAGCAGAATTCGTAGCTCAATGTCCCAATTGCCAACAGGTGAAAGCTGAACATCAGATACTAGGTGGACTGACACAGGATATAGCCGTGCCTTTATGGAAATGGGAGGCAGTTAATATGGATTTTGTAGTAAGGTTACCTCGTACCAGGCATAAATATGATTCCATCTGGGTAATTGTTGACAGGTTGACAAAATCAGCTCACTTTCTGCCAGTAAGGATTACCTTTTCAACCAAAGATTATGCTGAGCTGTATATTAGAGAAATAGTTAGATTGCATGGTGTTCCATTATCAATCATCTCTAACAGAGAAGCGCAGTTTACAGCTAAGTTTTGGCAATCTTTTCAGAGGGGCCTAGGGACGCAAGTTAACCTGAGCACAACTTTCCATCCTCAGATAGACGGGCAGGCAGAACGTACAATCCAGACACTCGAGGATATGTTACGGGCGTGTGTGCTAGATTTTGGAGGTAGCTGCGATGAACATCTACCGCTTATTGAATTTTCCTATAATAACAGTTATCATTCCGTAATTTAAATGGCGCCTTATGAAGCATTGTATAGGCGGAAGTGCAGATCTCCAACTAGTTGGTTTGAGATAGGAGAATCAGCATTGATTGGGCCAGATATTATTCATCAGTCAGAAGAGAAAGTAAAGCTTATCAGGGAACGTTTGCTAACTGCTCAGAGCCGCCAGAAATATTATGCTGATGTGCGGCGGAGAAACCTAGAATTTAATGTGGGTGACTGGGTATTCCTGAAGGTTTCACCGATGAAGGGTTAAATGAGATTTGGTAAGAAAGGCAAGTCAGCCCGAGGTTTATTGGGCCTTATCAAATTCGCCGAAGGATAGGCCAGGTGTCTTATGAGTTGGATTTACCCCCAGAATTAGAATCTGTTCACCCAGTTTTTCATGTATCAATGCTGAGGAAGTGCATAGGAGATCCCTCCTAGATTGTTCTAGTAAAATACGTCCAAATCACTGAGGAGTTAGCTTATGAAGAAGCTCCAGTAGCCATATTGGATCGGAAAATTCGTAGACTAAGAACTAAAGATGTTGCTTCCGTTAAGGTATTATAGCAAAATAAGAACTACGAGGAGATGACCTGGGAAGCAGAAGATGATATGAATACCAGATATCCTCAGTTGTTTCAGACTTAGTCAGATTGTGCAGCCAGAGGTATGTTGTCATTGTTGTTTCATAAGTTGCATTATATACATGTATATGTGGAGTAGTTGACTTCAGTCTATCGTGAAAGGAACGCCATAATCTCTTGTGGAGTACCTATATAGGACTTTTCTGCATTTCAGGGTTTTTGGATAGTCCATATTACAGAGGAGACTCTGCCGAAACTTTTCCAGAATAAGTCATTGCAAGGTTAAGGTTCTTGCAAGTAGTAGTTAAAATTCGAGAACGAATGTTCTTAAGGGGGGGGAAGGATGTTACACCCCGTAAATTTCTAGTGTTTAATCGGCCTATTCTCATGTTGGTTGAGAGTTTTAGAATGCCATACGTACGATGAAAGGGCCCGGGGAAAGGCCGAACGAGTGCCAAGTTGGGATTTCGCGAGAGGAGGCCGAACCAAGCTGCCCAGAGGGGCAAAGTGGCAAGGAGCAGAATCAGCGTGTTAGCCAATGTGGCACAGAGCAGAATCAGCGCGTTGAGCAACGTGCCACGTTGCCTTGTCTGATGCCTCAAGTATATAAGGGCCTTATACTTAGAAGTTAAGTTATAAATCAAAAACCATAACCAGCAGAGGATAGGGACGAAGGAGAATTATAATTTTCATCCGATTACGCCGCTAAACGCCATCCAAATTCAAATTAACTTCGGGTATCAAAGTATAAGGCTGCAGGGAGCATTTCTGCGGAGTTAGTTTTGTGAAATTCGCCCGGCAAATCGTTGTCCGGCCAAGCCAAAGTTGTTGGAATTGCTGCAAACTAGTGTCAATATGATCTCAGGCTTAATGCAAGCATTTCTCCCTTCTAGACTTTCGATAAATAACGAGGTTTCGACCATGTTCTGTAAAATTGGAATATAGTTAATATTTATATTTTTCCTTTTTGTTGAATTTAGTGTTAAAACTAGTCCTATCTTTCCAGTAACACGATTCTAGTGGGAGAGGGCTATTGAATACTAATTGGAACTCGCCCGTTAATTGGTAAACAGCGAACGAGGTATGTTAAGGCATTTTCTTTCGGCAAGTTAGTTTCTTTAGTATAGTAATCCAGTATGAATCCTAGTAAAGCATGTAAGGAGTATGTTATCAGGTTTAGTTGTTGTTGTCAGTTGAGACTTGTAATTGTATTATTTTGGGCTGGATTATACCTGTATAGCTTTCGTGACATCCCCAGGGTTAATAGCTGTGTCGACTTGCCCGCCAAGGCGAGGATACATTGCTCTATGGAGCAGTATGTCGTCCATAAGGAATGAAGATGGGGATCCAGATCCTCATATTTGTCGTGGTTGGCCTTATACACACCCCCGCAGAGCGCTTACGCCCGGGGTATAGATATCAAGAGTCCTCCGTACTTAGGCACAGCTATAGTCAGGGGCCGAGCGGGCCCAGTTACAGACCCAGGGGATCGACAGGATGCTTATAATTTATAGTTGACTAAGTATGACCTGGATAGGGGTATATAGATTGAGGTGTACTCACTAGGGCTAGTGGGGGCTTAGGTGGGTTATTCTGTGCTGATTGTGCCTCCGGCTTGTGTGAGCCGGGTAAGGTTTATGTTGCTTTAGTTACTGATAGTTAGACAATAGGATGCCTCATTTTTCAGGTATGACCCCTACTCTCCTTATCACAGTTATGTTTAGTCCTGATTTCACTACTTCAGTCATTTTCAGTCCATTCCCTTTACTTCAGTTATTGTCAGTTTTATTTCCTTACTTTCAGTTATTTAAAGTTACTGCTTTACATACTCAGTACCTATGGTACTGAAGCCCTCTTCTGGGGCGCTGCATTACTTGCCTGTAGGTACGCATAGACAAGGAGCAGATCCCTCACAGTTCTAGTCAGCCGCACAGAGCCATCATCTCCTCTCTTTCGGAGCTTGTGTGATAGAGGTTTACTTCTTTTTGTTTGTATAGTATGGGTAGGTCGGGCCCCTGTACCGACCATCTTATTACTCCTAATGGCTTGCAGATTGTGTTACTTCCCTGTGGTTAGATGATATCGGCCGTGTGGGGTCCGTATGTGTTTAGATTATGTGTGTTGGTCGTGTGTGGCCCTGTTAGCTGTTGATTGATGGCCTTGTAGGTCAGAGCTCTATTTAGCATCGGCTTTTACTTTCCAGTTATAACTAGATATCATGGTGGCCTTGTCGGTCCGCATAGGACTCTCTATATTTGTTTCTCTCTAGTTAGCTATTTATTTTCACAGGTGGCTATAGGCCTTGTCGGCCAGGGGTTGTATTTACAACTGCTATATAGCTTGTTGTCTTCTCGATTCTAGAGTTAGAGTCAGCCCTGCACCAAAAGTGCTTAGGCTCAATCAGCTCAGCAGTCTAGGTCCTAGTAGGGTACCAGGTGCCAGTCATGCCTCCCAAGGTGGGGTGTGACAGGGCTTGGGGAAGGGGAATACGAGTTTAGAGAACCATTCCAATGGCCATCCTGACCACCACATATATTGCAAGTAGGACAATGTTGCCACAAGTGGAGTCCTCCACAATTCAGACAGAACTCACTAAAATATGAGTATCCACCATTCAACCCATTTGTGCTCCATGATGTCACATCAAGAAGGGTATCAAACTAAAAATAACAATAAAAGAAATCTAAAACTAATAAATATTGTTTTTTTCAACACTTATTGGAATGAAAAACATGTATGATTCATGAATTCAGTTCAGACATGTAGTTTAAATCGGGGTTTGTCATTCCGACAGTTTTCAGCTTATATGATCAGTATTTGAGTATGATGATTGTGTTTCTCTGCTTTTTTGTATGATTTTCAACATTCAAGGATGAATGTTCCCAAGGGGGAGATATTGCTATACCCTTAAAGCCCAAAGATCAGACCTGGGAGTTGAAATAGAGAAAAAGAGGATTTTTTGCACCAGGTTACATAACAAGTCATCCTGTGACCCGTTAGGTTGACCACGAGTCATTAAGTGACTCGTGGTGAGGAGTTGTCTTGAGTTGGAAATTATGGTTTTGAGTACTCACAGACATGACCATGAGTCGTGGTCAACACCCATGACTCATTGAGTCAGTCATGGTTAAGGGCTATTGGAAGGTGAAGGTTGAGTGGCAGTATTCCCTACGAATGGACACAACGAATTGTGGTCAGATGACATGATCCGTTAGGTTTGTCGTGGTCAACAGTTGATTAAAGGCTTGAGGAGTTGGGCAGTGGAGGAATGAGTGGTGACCACGACAAAGATGTTCCATTAGGCCCCTCTTGGGAACCCTTTGAGGAAATGTCGTAGTGGACTCCATGACAGCAGGCGACGACCTGTTCCCCCTAGTAGCAACTCGTCCAATCCCTCATGGGGACTAGCAGTCAGTTATTTTCTACAAATTTAGTAAGGGCTTATTCGTAATTCCTATGATCCTAAGGCCACGTCGTTTTAAGCTATGAATAGTGAAGTTTAAGAAGTGTAAGTTCATTCTAGGCTATCCTTATTCATGCATACTAGAGTAAAGGTCTAGAGAGGTGATCAAGCTCAATTTTCTTCAAGTTTTCATCAATTCTTCCTTGGGCAATCAGAGAAGTTGTAGAATCAGTTCTTCCTAGGTATGTAAGGTTATGAATGGGCGAATTTGCTTAGAACTATTTCCAATCCCTCTCCAATTCATGAAAATATATATGTTGATCCTATGGGGTTTTAACCCAATGCATGAATTTCCTAAGTTTCTATCATAGGTATGATCTAAGCATGCTTCTATTATTAAATTATGATTCATGGGAAAGTTTTACATTATTTTCGATTATAATCATGTTTTCAATCTTTATAAAATAAAGTGTCCATCCATGAGAAGTTATTTTAAATTATAATCCTGTTTTCAAGCTTCATAAATTAAAGTTCCCATCCATGAGAAGTTCATGAAAGTTGAGATTTATGATGAATGTCCAAGTACGAAGAAATATTATTGATGAAAAGCATGTTTTCAAATTACCCATGTCTATGATTATATTTTCAAGTGAATCAAGTATTTTCAAGCATGTTTAAGTATTGGGCAAGCCCATATGTTCAAGTATGATTTATGATTTCAAGATAATTAGCTTACCATATGGTTTTGGAGTCAAGACTCCAAATTATGTTCAGCTTGTGGTATGGTTTGAGCCAAAACTCCTCATGTATGATTTCAGATTTTATATGTATACGATTATTCAGCTTCATCAACAAATGATGGTCAGCTTTGTTGAAAAATGATAGAGAGCATATGCATGTTTTTGGGAGTAGTGTCTAGCACTGAGTAGGCTAAGGGTCAGTCAACCCTATGCCTCAGAACTATGCGCCAACGTAGGTATGATCAGATTATTTTGGGACCTCCTATGTGAGCTTTCCCCTTCCACTAGGGGCCTTGAGCTTGATATCGATATTATGGTAGCGTTCTTAGCCCTAGCAAGGCTTTGAACGGCTCTGCCCACTTGAGTGTGATAGTCGGGACCATGTAAGCTCTATCGTGGTAATGTCGGTTATATGACGAGTCTCCCATTGTTCCTCATGATTTTAGTTATTCATGTTTATCATTCATGATATATATGTGTGTGTGTGTGTGTGCGTGTGCGTGTGTGTGTGTGTTCTAAAGCAGGTTTGACCCAATATTCAGTTTTACTTATGATTATCATATTTCAGCTTTGGATCATTCGATTCAGTTATGATGTTCGGTTATGTTCAGTTCATGATTTCAGAAAATAGCATGCAAGCCCTACTCTGAGATTCTGATCTTGATCATGTTTTATACTATGCATGGTTTAATTGATTTTACTTATTTAAGAGGTTTTACTTACCTTGCATACTCGGTACATTCCACGTACTGACCACATACTCTATGTTGTATTATTTCATGATATGGGCTCTGATATTCAGACTCAGGCCCGTCACTAGCCAGCTTCCGAAGTTAGCATCTAGTCTCTATTGGTGAATCCTCATCTCCCAAGTACCATTTATTATCAGTTATCTCCATATAGTCAGTTTCAAACTTAGAGAGTAGTTGGCATCTTGTCCCATTAACTCATCAGAATTAGAGGCTTTTCAGACAATAGATTGTTTTCAGCTTCTGACTTGGGTTGTATATTCAGATTGTTATGTTATGTTCGGATTTCCACCATGTTTATTATGTTAAGTCTTCTGCTTTACTTGATTGAGTTATATGTATGTTCATGCCATGGATCGTCTTGGAGTCTCTCGGGGCTCCTTGTCCGGCGTCTCAATCCGAGCCCATGTTCGGGTCTTGATAGTATGACTCTATATGGATGATTGGGGATAGGTTGACCAAATCATCCTATTTTGTACTGGTCAAAGATATAGATTTAGTTCAGGATTATGCTAGACTCTACATTCAGTAATTGGCTCAGTTGCGTGGAGTTCCTTTGTCCATCATCTCGGATAGGGGTACTCAATTCCACCTCTCAATTTTGGAGGTCGTTTCCAAGGGACCTTGGTACTCAAATAAAGCTTAGCACAACTTTTCACCTACAGACAGATGGTCAGGCTGAGCGGACAATTCAGAATCTTTAGGACATGTTGAGAGCATGTGTGATTGATTTAAAGGGTAGTTAGGATGGTGACTTACCTCTCATCGAGTTTGCCTGCAATAACAGTGATCATTCTAGCTTTCAAATGACTCCATTTTGAGGCTCTTTATGGGTGGAGTTATAGATTACCGATTGGATGATTTGAGGTAGGTGGGCTACGTTGATAGGGCCAGATTCAATTCATGGGACTATGGAGAAAGTTCAATTGATTAGAGAGAGGCTGAAAATAGCTCAGAGTCATCAGAAATCTTATGCGGATATTAGGAGGAGAGAGCTTCAGTGTGAGGTCGATGATTGGGTGTTTCTGAAGGTGTCTCCCATGAAGGGAGTTACTAGATATGGTAAGAAGGTAAAGCAGAGTCCCCGATATGCTGGTTCTTATAGGATTCTAAGGCGAGTTGACAAGGTGCATATGATTTGGAGCTACCAGCAGAGTTAGCTTCGATGCATCTAGTTTTTCATGTTTCTCTATTGAAGAAGTGTATTGGTGACCCAACCTTAGTTATTATGCTGGAGAGCATCGGTGTGAAGGATAGCCTTACTTATGAGGAAGTTCCAGTTGAGATCCTTGATCATCAGGTTCAGAAGTTGAGAAACAAGGAGGTAGCTTCCATAAAAATTTTGTAGAGAAATCATCTTGTTGAGGGAGCTACATGGGAAGCCGAAGCAAATATGATGGCTAGATACGCGCATCTTTTCCCTTCCAACATGAGGTACCAGTTTTCTCCTTAGTACTCTATGCAGTTTCATGTAAAGTTCATGTCTCTAAGTTTCTTTTATGTCATAGCATGTATGTATATTTTATGAATTCAGTTCAATCACGTATCTCAGTCTGGAGTCAGCCACTCTATCAGTTTTCTAGTCTATAGCTTTCAGTTATGGGATTGCAGCTCTTTCCCCATCTTTTTAGCTTACTTAGTCTCCATTCAAGGGCCAATTTTCCCAAATAAGAGATAATGTAACACCCGAAAAGTCCCTTAGATAAGACTCGAGACTTTCAGCGAAAAATGGCAGTAAAGTCATAGAATGACTCAAGGAACGAGTCATTGTGATGAACAATGACTCGTTTATGTATCATTGTAAGCCCTCAGTCAAAGCTTCCTAGAAACAACAAGACAAGTGATGACACATTAGTTTATGTAACAGGTCGTCCTACGGGGTTACTAAGTGGAGCTCAGAAAGGGTTCGAATTTGGTTCGAAGACGACGAAAGGATACCATGACTCATTGGGCCATGTGACGTCCCGTGGTATTGATCCGTTAAAAGGAGTTTAGAATTAGGGCAGGTGTGACAGTGGTGAAAATGAGAGGAGTGAAAATTCATTGTAGCATGTAATAACTTATCCTATTTATCCGTTGGTTGGGGAAGCAATAGAGTAACAGAATTACTCCAGAATCAACAAGTGGATCCAAAGAGTCGTCAAGTCTAACAACGACCCATTCGATGGGTTGTTGCAGCTGATAGGCTTGTTTTTAAATTGATTTCCTAGGGTTTTTTTGTAAAACTCTAAGCTTCTAACTCCTAAACTAAGTCATTTTAGGCTTCCTAAGGGTCAAACTAAAGGGGTTTAACTTAGTTAAATTATTCATTCCCTTCAAAGAGAGATAGTTGGAATTTCCTCTCATGATCAAAGCTAAGGTTCTTCATCAAAACTTCTTCAAATCTTCTTGGGCTTTTCAAGGAAAGTCTAAGAGTCAATTACCCAGGCATATAATACCATGAATGGGGTATTTCTTCCATCCTCATGCCCAGTTTCTTCTCTAACTCATAAATTCAAGTCTCCAATCAAGTTTTATGAAAATTCTAGGTTTTAACCCAATTTCATACAATTATCCATGCTATTTTTATGGGTTCAATTCTCTCATATTTCAATTGATGATTTAGTCCGATTAGGGAAAATTTGACTCTCAATTTACATACTAATTCATAATTTCAACGTTATGAAGATTATGCACTATTATGCATGATTTATAAATTTCAAGTATAATAAATTACCAAAGTATGCATGAATGTTGACAAATATTCAGCTATGATTTATGATTTTATGTTATGAAGTTTTACTCAAGTATGCATGATTTTCATGAATTCAAGTATATATGTATCATGGCTGGTCTTCGGCACTATTTTCATGGCTAGCTCACGTTTGTTAACATGTTACGAATTTCATGATTTAAACTAGTCATGTAAACTCATGTTTTATGATTATGATATGAGCACTATATATGTTTTGAGGCTAGTATTTAGCACCAAGTAGACCGAGGTTTCTACGTACCCAGGTCTTAAAATTATGTGCCAATGTAACCATGATAGGGTCCTCCACGAGAATTTCTCCTATGCTCGAATGGGCCACCCATGAGTGATATCACGCTTTTTCGTGGTCCTACCCTTGGCAAGTTATGGACACCCTCTCGATCGGGATTTTACAGGTCAGGCTCCATGTACGCTCATGTGGAGTATGTCGGTTATAAGAATCTCCCATTATTCCTTAACTCTTATATATTATTATGTTCATGCCTTATAATATTATGACTTTTGGTGTTTTGGATCAAATCATGCTCTACGAGGTTTTATTTGTGAAAACAGTCATATTCAGCTTTATGTTACTGACTTGGAAGCTTTGAGCCCTTATGTTTAGTTTATGACCAACATCTTATGTTTTATACTATCCTATATTCATGATTCTTTGTTGATTTTACTAGCATGTTTTACTTACCTTACATACTCAGTTTATTCAAAGTACTGCCTGCATACTCTATGCTATATTGTCTCATGATATAGGTTCGGATGACCCTTCTTAGTCTCGTCGTTAGCTCGGTCCCGCTCGGACCATCTCAATTCCCATCAGGGTAAGTCCACATCTTCTCAGGATATTTATCAGCATATGATTTATGCCTATGTCTTTTAGTTTCAGATTTAATGAGCTAGTTCGGGATGTTTTCCCATTAGCTCATCAGATATTTAAAGGCTTTTAGACAGTTATGTAGTAGATGATCAGCGATGTTGACTGTTGGTTCATGGTTACATTTATGATGCTATGTTATACGGTCTTCCACTTATGTCATGTTCATGCTTCATTTCCGTTTTAGTTATGATTTTATTCATGTTAAGTATATGTCATGGGTTAGCTTGGAGTCATTCGTGATTTTAGATCCCGTATCTCGATTCCAGGTCCTAACTTGGGTCGTGACAATAACCTAATTCTTACTCTTTAGATGGTATAGTGAATTTTATAAAAATAAAAGGGTATAGTGAGTTTTATGAAAATAAAGATAAAGAAAATAAAAGTTAGTATAATCAATTAAATTAAAAATATATTTCATATATCTTCCTTAAGAATTGTCTTCAGAAATAATTTCATCTCCTAATCTTAGAACTAATTTTTGAAAATTCGAAAAGAAGCTAAAAACCAAAAGAAAAAAAGAAAATAATCTCGTAAAACTGCCACGGGTAATCCTTAATCGATTTATCAATAGAATAATTATATTAATTGAATATTGCATGCTCTCGTGGTTATCAATAATGAGAAAGATCAAAATAAAAATAAAATTC
Source organism: Datura wrightii (assembly GCA_035772735.1). Taxonomy (NCBI): domain Eukaryota; kingdom Viridiplantae; phylum Streptophyta; class Magnoliopsida; order Solanales; family Solanaceae; genus Datura; species Datura wrightii. The sequence goes on along the minus strand of JASDFA010000010.1, from coordinate 112,683,145 downwards.
AGACAAACTCTTAGAAAATATAAACTTTGTTACTAATAATATATAAAAATCAATTAGACCGCAGTGGAAGATGAACTGTGCAGTGAAAAAGAATTTTTCTTGAGAAGTACAATTATAGAAAATTAAATTTTAAACAAATAAGACAAGACATACTATAGATAATAAATCTCTCGCCAAAAAATATCGCAAAAATTGTAGTATTTTATTTCAAATATGAATGTTACAATCTCTATTAATCCTCTGGTCCTTCCTTTCGAATATAAATACAAGGGCTTTGAGCTTGATCTTGAACTTGATGGATTTGATCTTGACTTGTACTTGAATTCAAGGGCTTTTGAGTTTAATCTTAAATCTGGTGGTCTTGATCTTGATTTATATTTAAATTCAAAAGCTTTAAGCTTGTTCTTGAATATTTTTCTTGATCTCTGAAACTTGTAGAGAAATGCTTGAGTGCTTGAATTCTTGGAGCTTGTAGAGAAACCTGCAGCGTTTGATCCACGAGCTCTCTTTGGCTTCTTGTTAGAATTCAGGTCCCTTTTTTGAATTATAAGACCCCTATTTATAGTTATAGGATGGAAGAGTTGCGATAAGGACGAGCTTCTTTTCAACCAATCAAATTTAAGCTGACATGGCGATATTTGGTTGGCCAAAACATGTAACTTATACCTGTGGCGCATTTTCATTGGCCCTTGATTTGACTAGGCATGTTGACCATTTTGACACGTGGCATGATCTTATTGGATTTTTTATTCGAATTTCCCTGACAAGTCATTTGACACACTTCTATATCTACAATAGAGCCAAATTTTCGAATTAAACTCCTTCAATATTATTCTGTATAACTTTTTGAAGTTGACTTAAAATTCTGTCATGTTTGAGCGTCACTTTTTCACAACTCAGCATATCTGCGGTAGAAAATTCATATCTTATTACAGACATATAGAAATCATGATCCGTTTAATGTTCCAAAAATTAGATTTCAAGAACTATAGTATAGACAAATGTCACAATTAAACTCCTTCAATATTATTCTGTATAATTTTTTGAAATAAGCTTAAAATTCTGTCATGCTAAAAATTTCAGATTTGCGCGGCTTCACCAAATAATTTATATCTTGAGATTGAAACATCGAAATCAAAAAATGTTTTGATAGCTAGAAACCAGACTCCAAAGATTTTATTCTCATCAAAGATCTTGCCTCAGATCTAACCAAGTTGGTCTAGGCTCTGATTTGAACTCGACTTCCGAATCTGAAACGTTTTGACAGGTAATAATCTTTCTTCCACTTGTGTTTTCTTGTATTGTTTTTTTCTCTCTTTATTGCAGGGAAAAGAACTCTACCTCTTGAGGATAAACTAATTTATAAGTGATGCCAAGAACTATCCTCTTCGAGATATTACTCATTCTGGCAAGACATTACTTATGAGGCAAAGATATTACTTTATCTAAGGCGAGGGTTTTACACTGTTTGGATCAAAGTGCTGCATCTTCTGAGCCAAAGAATCTACACCGTTTGAGAGAGAGACTTTACATTGCCCAAGATGAAGACCTTACATTGTCTAAGCCAAATGTGTCACATTGTTCGAGCCAAAGGCCTTTACACCATCTCAGGCAAATACTTTACCTAGTCTGCAGCAAAGACTTTTACATCGTCTAAGTCAAAGGCTTTATATTTCCCAAGGTGAAGAGTTTACACCGTCTAACCCAAAGACATCATATTATCCGAGCTAAAGACTTTACACTATCTAAGGCAGAGACTTTACCTGGTCTACGGCAAAGACTTTTACATCCTCTGAGTCAAAGACTTTACATTCCCCGAGGCAAAAACTTTACATGGTGCGCTCAGAGAAATTGATAATATTTGAATTTTTAACCATGATTATTGAATTATCAAATTAAGCCCTAAGAAATACTTTTTTTGTAGCTTGAATCATGGTTTATTTCAGCGATTCGATATCTCCTCCCTCCAAGTCACGATATCTTATAATATCGGATTATAAGTATAGCAAAGATGAGACAAAATTATCTGTTGATACACCATTAGCTGGCCAATATGCTGCTCCATGGCTGTCTTTGGGGAATTTATCTTGTTTAGATGATTGGACTTTTGAATACAATAGTTGTCCATCCAAGACGTGAGTGATAACGTCCAAAATATATCCTTCATGCAAAAAATATACACGGCCGAAGTATCAAAACAAGTAACCTGACGAGTGCCGGGGTCAAATTCCACGAGGACTAGGGAATGATTGTTACAAGTGTTGGTTTAGATATTGACTTTAGCTTGCACCACGTAGATTCAATATAAAAACAAATAAAATTTGGGGGGTTAAAATTTGCATTGAATTGTGTTGGACGATTTAGTGAAATAAAACAACAAGATTAGCAAAGTTGTCAACAATAGTGTGAATGACTAGAGGTGTGGTGTAGATGAAATACTAAATAGTTCGGGACATGCCAGGTCATCTTATGAGTTCAAAAAGTGTAAATAATCTCAAAAAATGGGTAATTACAGCTTTTTAGCCTTTCAACTACCTCTTACTATAGTTTTGTCAAACCTCTAGTCACGATTTGGCTCAACCCGGTTCGATTTGGATTAACAACTGCACTAATTTTTTGCTATTAGCTGCTATTTCTAGCCCAATTTCATAATCTTTTATCCATACCCACTATTAAATTCTCTTTAAATACTTAATTATTCTTTTACAAGCAACAATCATGCAAGAATAAAAAGACCCATATCATAATCAATGGATCTTCCTTTATAGATTGAAAGAATCTAATAGATTTATACTTATTTGAATAATATGAAGATGACTCTAACAATACCTAATCTAATTAAGTATTCATCATCACACACCTATAATTAATAATTTAGCTACTCATGATTAAGAAATTTAGAAACACATTCATCAATAGTTTCATTGAATTTAATAGCAAGAGTAGAAAAATCAAATTTAGAAAATAGCCTCAAACAAAAGCTGACTTACTATTAAAAAGAAGAAATAGAGCAGAGTACTTTTTCCAAATTTTTCAGTTAGAATCTCCCTATCTCAGCTAAGAGAATGTTCTACAGCTAAAAAGGGAAACAATGATGTGATATATTCTTTGTGCTCTCTCAATATCTCTACCTATATCTATCCTTCTGCATATCCAGTACAAAATACTTTATCTTCTATTTATATCCTGAAAAGTAGTGCACTTTTTATCTCTTTTCTCGTGTTGGACAATTATACCCCTAATCACCATTCTGGAATCGGCAAAGACACCGGCGGTTCACCGGTTCCAATCCATGAACCGCTGGGTGTCTTATTTAGGCCCTGACTCAACAACAGTGGGCATCGGCGATTCACTCGGCATTTCGCCGATGCCAATCCGTGAACCGGTGAATCGCCGCTGGCAATTCACAAACCGCAGGTAGCATTAGTCCTCAAAAGCAGTGATGTTCGGCCTTTGGCCGGCGTTTCACCGATTATCATCTGTGGATCGCCGATTTACTCTCACTCCCTTCTTTTTGCTTCATTTTGATCTTTTCTGCACATTTAGTCATCTACACACAACAAAAGCAAAAAGGGCATAAAAATCAGATAGTCAACTCAAGAACTAAGCAAAAAATCAAATTTTAGAGCCTAATGAGTTACTAAATTACCAACTCATCAAATCCCCAAACTTAAATCATTGCTTGTCCTCAAGTAATGCAATACTCATTCATTGAGAAATATGCCACCTCTATTCACAATTATATCTCACCAATCACCTGAACTATGACAACCCAAAAAATATGCTCACCACGCTCACCAAAAAAAAAAGAGAAGAAAATACCCCAAGGGACCAAAACAATAAAGATGTTTCAAACAGGCTACAACTTTCCACCAATCAAAGCTTATGAAAGGATTCATTTAGTAAAACAAGGGTATTGCTCAACCAAGAAACACACATTGCATCTCAAGTTATAATCAGTGCAAATTCAATGTTTTCCTTAGTGTTTACACTCCTCGTGCCCTATCCCCACATTAACTTTGAATGCTCTTGTGTCCCCAAAAAGGAATAATGCCACTCACCAAAATAAGAATCCCTATTCTTTTGGTCATGTGGTCATTTGAGTGTACACAAGGGATTGTTTGGAAGAGACACTCACACTCACTATCCCAAAAGAAATCTTCATGCATACACTTGACCCATAGGCTTTCCCTTCATGTAATTCGCCACTAATGTAGAGTAGCTATACTTGGAATTATTTTAGGGCTTGCGGGTTATGATGCAAGCTCGGAGTAAGGGTAGGATAAAAATTTGGCTATAGTGACTAGATCCTCCCTAATGCTTTTTGTGAACATAGCTTACATCAATTCCTTCCACTCACTTCACCTTGTTTCACTTATTTCCTTGTTTCTAACTTTCATTTCTTAAACAACCCTCCTTATAACCCTTTTTGTGTTCACAACTAGCATTATCACCTCAAGAGGAAACACCGGTTCACACAAATTGTCTTTCTCTTTTTGATTTATCCTTTGGTGCATTTTGACACAATGTGGTGCTCCCCTCACATTGAAATTCTTATCTCCCCCCCCCCTTCCTTTTTTTGCATACCCCCAAACATAGGCTTTAAGCCTCATTTCATCACTTATCTTGTCACTAGCATTTAGGGAGAATGGGTGTTAAAGAGAGGTATTAAGAATGATCTTAAGGCTTGTAATGTGGTTGTTAAAGAAAGGGTCTAAGGCTCAACGTTGGCTAGCAAGGATCAATGTTCATGGAGGGCATATTGGTGAAGTGACTAGACAAAGGAAAGCCTAAACTCATGTTCTTGGCACAACTACATCTAGGATTTCGTCTTAGATCACATTTGGAGAAAGTTCTAGACAAGATGTAATGAATGAGATTCATCAAAAATTTCCTCATTACACAAGGCATCACCCCTGGAGAGTCTACAAGAGTCATTCTCAACACAAGATATAAAATTAGGACATCAAAGCAGGCAAACATCATAAGTCAAGCAAAGAATGTACAACATATGACAAAGAATGCTATGCTACAGTGTCACACTTGCTCATTATCTTCATTTTTGTGCCCTTATTTTAAAATTCCATTTCCACAATTTTTTCGGTGGTGCCTCTCAAAATAACTTAACAAAAGACTCAAAACAACATGGCATTTTCCCTTAAGAATGTCGCTACTCAATCTATCATCGGAAAATACCAATCCGGTTCGACAACAAAAATAAACAAAAAAAAAAGAATGCTCCTCGAGAATGAATCATGGTCAAAAGAAAACCCTCGGAGTTTTAATTACTACACTACTATTTACAATGGCAAAAAAAGACTTTCGGTCATCTCAATAAAAGATTTTGCAGTTCAAAATAGAGATCCCATTTGATCGCCAGCCATCTAAACATCATTTTCAGCACCCCAAAAATTTCAACATCCAAAGAGCAAGAATCATCCCACCCCCAAACTTAAATCAGACATTGCCCCTAATGTATCCAAAGAAAAGACAAGAAAGTGAAAAAGGCTTCTTGGTCAAGTTAGCGATTTGGCCGCGACTTCCAAGTATATGTGGGAGCATCAAAATGCCAGGAATCTGTCTCTTCAGTCGTAGGTTGCTGGGGATCAGGTGGGAGTGCTAGAGGTTTCCCAGGGCCCTGCACCACCCAATTTTCTAGCAAAGTGTGAAGCTCATGGTAAGACGACGTTGCCACTTCACCTGGTGTCCAAGAAGGATCGACTTCATACATCGAGCGAATTGGAGGTGGATGAGGGCGGCTATGATAGTGTTCCTCATCGCATACTAATTTTAAATCACTTTCATAACCTACCCACATTGATGTGCACATGATCCATTATGCAAGCAAGGATAATGGAAACTTCAATTGGAACTTTTGATGTATTCTGAGAGGCTATTAGCCTTGAACAAACCAAATGTAACCACATACGGGCTTCAAATTTTAAATCACGCCGATGAATGAGGCCCTTAGAAATAGCCCATTGTGGTCGACCTTTTACAATCAAGTTGGCTACCCATTGGAATTGGTTTTCTTTGTCCTCCACTTTATTGTGAAATATTGGGTGAGATGGGATCGGCTCGTCCAAATAAATTGAATTGATTGCTTCTGGAGTTACAGACACCTCTTTCCCTCACACCCATATTGATGTTAGGCATAGGAATGCTTCAGTATGGACCTACGCTTCAACAGTTGTGTCCTTTCCTATATGATGCATAGAATTCCCACATCAACTCTAAAGATATAGGTCAACCGATATGGTAAATGGGCCCCAATTGTGCGTCCCAATCGCACGTCCCAATCTGGTAATAGATATCTGGGCATGCATTCTTGGAAGATTCTGCGTCAAACTATGCTTCTGCATGGATGACACACTTTTCCTTAAAAGCAATATAAAACTCCTCCATTCCTTCCATCCCGAACCTAACTTGGGGATATTGGTGTGCGCTGATGCGTGCCCTATATGAGAGTGCAGGGAGATAGACATGATGCTGCAAATGTACGTTAGTAGTTTGACATTATTTATAACTCAAGAATAAGGCAAACAAAACAAATCAAGTAAGAATTTAACAAGTTCAACTGCCACCGGCGAACCATCGGCGAGAGGCAGTTGCATTTCGCTAGTCGTCGATGACTCGCCGATAGCCACATTGAGTAAGAAACCTTGGGCACATCGGCGTTTCACCACTGAACCACAATTGGTGATCCGCTAGTCGTCGTTCTGAGTCTATTCACCCACCAATCACCTCCATATAAATGCAAACCAATCACACTCATATCTCAGCAAAAATTACAAATTGCCCTTAAGAAAGGTGTCAATCAATCTATCATTGGGCAATTCACCCAGGTACACAGATTATACCCGAAAACTTAGTGCCACAAAAAAACCAAATTCATTCACATATATTAGAGGAACAAAACAAAATATGATAAACATGACAAGAACAAAGTATTAGTAATGTTGTTAGGACTTTCCAAGCTTGTGTGACAGAATTCTTATCTCCAATGGACTGTTCTTGTGAAGCTTTGTGGAGGAATGAAAAATATGAAGAAAATGGGGGGGTTTTAAATTGAAAAGGCGAGGAAGTTGAATGGGTGTTTGGGGTGGTAGTTATTAATAAGTGTTAGGTGGGAAGTAATGGGTCTTTTGGGAAAGGGCGATCTGGGGAGGAGATGAAAGAAAATAGGGGAATGGAAAAGGTTTTTTTTGAGGATTTTCGAGACAGGGCCATTCCGCTGTGGGCCACATCGGCGGTCACTGAAATGAGCCGGCGGTTCGCCGATGTGTCCACCGCTAACATTACCTGTACACGACTCTGGGTGCAAGTTCGGTAGTTGACCAGTGTTTCATGAACTGCTTCCGACGATTCACCGGGTGAGGAGTCGATGCCTGATCAATTTCCAGGTACTCTAGTTAATAGCAGTGACAAATCGCTGGTCCACGCTTTGACATGGACCTTCGCAGATTGGGCTGTCAGTTTGCCTTTGAACCTTCAGTTTGCTAGAAAGGATCGCGCCCAAGAGGCACTTCAAGAAGTACAATGGGCAGTTCACTGGTTTGGGTTGCCGCTTTGCCTTGAATCTTTCAGTGCACTGGGCAGGTCGGCACCTGAACTGTGCTTCATGAACTTCGATTGGCATTTCTCCGATTGCAACATCGGTCTGTTACTATTCCTGAAGTGCACCCTTCCATCCTAAGAAAAAATCAAAAACAACAAAACATATAAGAAGAAAAATGAAAGATGCTTGGGTTGCCTCCCAAGGAGCGCCTTATTTAACGTCATGGCACGACAAAAGTTCCTCTAGGCCCACAGTTCATCCAGATACACCACCTCTGTTCGGATAACTTCTTCCAACACCCCCAAATATCTTTTAACCCATTGACCATTTAGTTTGAACTTGTTCCCATTCTCACCACGGAGTTCGATGGCTTCATTCTCGTACACTTAAGACACCTTAAAAGGCCCAGACCATTTAGACTTTAGCTTTTCAGGGAATAGCCGTAGTCAGGAATTGAACAGCAACACCCAATCCCCTAGAACAAAATTACGCTGCAACACTTTTTGGTCATGATAGTATTTCATTCTGGCTTTGTAAATTGTTGCATTCTCACATGTCTTCATTTCTGAATTCATCCATCTCATGTAAATTTTGGATTCGACCTTGGATAGCTCTTCCCCATTCAAGGTTTAAACTTTTCAATGCCCACAAAGCTTTGTGTTCTAGCTCCACCGGGAAGTGACATGCTTTACCAAACACCAGCTGGTAAGGAGACATTCCAACCATGTTTTAAATGTAGTCCGGTACGCCCACAATGCATCATCTAACTTCCGCTCCCAATCGGTTCTGTTCACATTGACTGTTTTAGTCAAGATGGACTTTATTTTCTAGTTTGAAACTTCCACTTATCCGCTGGTCTGTGGTTGATACAGGATGGCCACTTTATGCTTCACACCATATTTAGCTAGTAGTGTGCAGAACACCCGGTTGCAAAAATGAGAGCCTCCATCGCTAATGATAGCTCTAGGGGTACCAAACCGCGAGAAGATATGTTTCTTTAAAAACAATTGTTACACTTCTCGCTTCATTGTTTGGTAATGCAATAGCTTCCACCCATTTGGACACATAGTCCACCGCCACCAAGATGTATTTGTTCCCATAAGAGCATATAAATGGACCCATAAAGTTGATCCCCTATACATCAAACAACTAACCTCTAAGATTGGTTTTAGCGAAGTTCATGCCACTTTGAAATACTCTCTATCCTCTGGCATTGATCACGTTGCTTCACAAAGTCATGTGCATCTTAATGTAATGTAGGCCAATAAAACCCGCATTGCAACACCTTGGCCGATGTTCGCACACTCCCATAATGACCTCCCACGGGGGAAGAGTGACAAGCCTTTAGAATTGGACCATTTCCACTTCTGGAACACACCTCCGTATTAACCCATCTAAACAACTTTGAAAGAGGTAAGATTCATCCCAAAAGAATTTCCAGAATCATGCATGAATTTCTTCTTTTACTGAAAATTCAATCCTTCGGGTACAATGTCGCTGGCCAGGTAATTAGCAAAATCAGCAAACCACGGTGTCAGGACATGGGTTGTTGCTAAGATTCTCTCATCCGGAAAGACATCATTGATCTCCTCTTGTGTTCCTGGCTGCCCATTTGTTTCTAGGCGTGATAAATGGTCGGCCACTTGATTCTCACATCCCCTACAGTCTTTCACCTCAAAGTTGAACTCCTGCAACAACAACACCCACCTAATCAATCTTGGTTTAGCATCCTTCTAGGCCATTAAATACCTAAGTGTTCCATGGTCTGTGTGCACCACAAATTTAGTTCCTAACAAGTACGCCTGGAATTTTTCAAATGCAAATACAATAGCTAGTAGCTCCTGTTCTGTTACTGTGTAGTTTGTTTGTGCAGTGTTTAGAGCTTTACTAGCATAGTAGATTGGGTGAGAGATCTTGTCTCTTTGCTGACCAAGGAACGCTCCTAATGCGACCCCATTGGCATCGTACATGAGTTCAAAGGGTTTTGACCAATCAAGTGCTACAATGATTGGAGAGGAAATCAATCTTTCCTTCAACTCCATAAAAGCCCTCAAACAGTCCTCATCAAAATTGAACTTAGCCTCTTTCTCCAACAGTCGAAATAGGGGATGAGCTATCTTAGAGAAATTTTTAATGAATCGGTGATAGAAACTCCTAACACCCTTCACGGTACACGATGGAGGTAACTGGGCAATGGCATCCACTTTGGCTTGATCCACCTCAATCCTTTTTTTAGAAATTTTGTGTCCCAATACAATCCCTTCTTTGACCATGAAATGACACTGTTACTAATTTAGGACCAAATTCATCTCTGTACATCTCTTTAATACCTCATCTATGTGTGTCAAGCAGTCATCAAATGAGTTCCCCACAACTAAGAAGTCATCCATGAAGACTTCCATAGTATCTTCCACCATGTCAAAAAAGATGGACATCATGCATCTTCGGAATGTGGTTGAGGCATTGCAAAGAACAAAAGGCATCCGCTTAATGTGAAAGTGCCATAGGGACATGTAAATGTGGTTTTTTCTTGATCCTCGAGTGCGATTGAGATTTGATTGTATCCCGAGTATCCATCTAAGAAACAATAGTACTCTTTACAAGCTAGCTGGTCTAACATTTGGTCAATAGACGATGTTGACCTTCGTTATATATGATGTAGATCATTGTATGTTTTTGGGAGAAGAGTCTAGCACCGATCGGGTTAAGGGTCGATCACCCTATATCCCAGAACTATGCGCCAACGTAGGTTGATACTATTATATTAATGGGACCTCCCTTGTGAGCTATCCCCGTCCTGATTGGCCCTTAAGCTTGATATCAATATCATGGTATCGTCCATCGCCCTGGCAAGGTTATGGATGGCTCTTCCCACTTGAGCATGATAATTGGGACCACGTAATCTCTATCGTCGTATATCGGTTAAGTGACGAGTCTCCCATTGTCTATATCATTCAGAATTGCATATTCATTACTCATGATGATTACCTTAGGCGTTCATGTTCTAAAAGTAAGGTTTGACTACATGTTCAGCTGTTGATATAAATGTTACATTCATCTTTGAGTCATTCGAGTCAGTCATGATGTCGTAAAGCTAAGCATGGTCATGTCATGATAAGATTTAGATTTCAGAATGAATGCGTGTAGCCCTTCTACTTATACTTGAAAGCTTATGATATGGTATGAATGTTTTAAAAGAATTACTTTGATAGAGCGGTTTTACTTACCTTGCATACTTGGTACATTTCACATACTGACCGCATACTTTCTATGTTGCATCATGACCGCAAAAAGTCTTTATGAAGAACTCGTGCCAAATGTTGCAGAACTTACGGGAACATATGACGGGGGAAAAAGGTATTTTCCTCAATCTTGTGAGCATTTATGTGATGCTTTCCATCGACTATGGGAGGGATATAGCAATAACTCGAATATCCCTATGAGAAATTGGATAGCTTTTTGGTGCAAGAAAGCTACAAAGTACAAATGACCTCCCCCAAGAATAAGAAAAGAAGTCCACTCGTTTCAAATTGTCACACAATCCAACTGGTGTAATTGATAAGGATGTTAGTTGGTCAACTGTTGAAGAAGCCTTATTCCATAAGTTAGCAATTAAGAGTTATAGGAAGGACAAAACATACTTAGCTGCCTTTTTGTCTTGTTGGTTATATATATTTTTTCCTCGTGCAAAAGAAGGTGACTTCATTCGTCCTGGCGTTTTTAGAACCTCCTGTCATTTGTCATGTGAATGAAGAGTTAGCCTACCATCCCAATCTTAGCTAGCATTTACAAGGGCCTAAACACAATTTCAAAGTGCTCGTAGCTTGATTGTAACGGAGCTTGCTTCTCGATTCATTATGTGTATGGTTGGTTGGCCCATTACTTCAAGACTCATTATCTATTAGCAGATGGTCCAGCTGATCTCCTTATGGCCTCGTATTCTGGCAAGGGTACTTCTAGGTATTTTGTGAAAGAGGACACAAGAAAGCGTATTCATGGAGGAGGAAGTATTGTTCTGTATGCCACTATGGTCAATAGGCCTCATCTGTACCACTACCGTGATGATGGCAATGAAAAGAAGCTTGAATTGAATTACTTTATGAATATTTGTTTGAATTGAATTACTTTATGAATATTAGCTCCAACTATCTTCCTTTAAGAAATGGAGATGTCTTTATTATTGAGCCTTATAATTCTCATAGATTCAACCGCCAATTTGTCTTTTTTCAAGATGCTCCAGGATGATCAGATCAAGATTTTTGTGAGGATTCACTAGAAGTTGGATTAAAATTCACGTGAATTTGTGTGTTAACTAAATTCAAGGCAAGGGAAACATTTCCTTCTAGCGAGTCTAATATAAAGAAATCTTTCTTACTCTATTATAAATATTGGTGGGAAAAGGATCATGAAAATTTTCTTGAAAATCACATGCAATTTCTAGTGAATACAGTTGGTCTTGTTACTGACGCTTGTCAAGAACACAATGAAGAGGTCATAGTTGTAAGCAAACATTTTATTTTAAAGTCTAAGATAGCTATGCCACAGCAGGGCACAGAACCTCCATGTGAAGACCCTCCAAAAGAAAAGATTTCTGCTCAGGCTCATCAAACTCCAAACAAGCGACCATCTCCAAGTGAGAGTAGTAGCAGTCATGAAGGCCGTTGTTGGAAGAAAGTGAAAAACCGTCTTCAGACGAGCCAAGAGATACTAATTTGCATATTGTGGAGATTTCTGATAACAATGGTAGTTCTTCATGGACTTTGAATTTGTTAAAGAGGTAATAACTCAAACTTTTTTGTAATACCCCGAAAATCCTAAGATCAGAACTGGGAGTTGAAATAGAGAAAATTGAATTCTCTACACCAGGTCACAGGACGATGTGACGAGTCATCCCATGACCCGTAGGGTGCACCACGAGTCGTGGAGTGACTCGTGTGGAGGATTTTGTCCTTGGTTGAAACTTTTAGATTTGGGGTGACCACAGGTGTGACCATGAGCCGTGGTCAGCACCATGATTCGTTAGGTCAACCGTATTCAAGAGTGGTCTGAAGGATGAAGAATTTCGATAGTGTTGGAAACAACTTGGTCACCACGAGTCTTTTAGTACACCACGATTCATGGTGTCCCTCGTGTTGACCCTTACAAGAGAAATGGTAGTGTTTATCATGAGTGCAAACCACGAGTAGTGGTTGATCACGGGAAAAAATATATGCCCGAGATACTCTTTATTACTTAAATTAGTCTTGTTTATCTAAGTTATTGTATACATTTTCATGTAATTTTATATAATGTGGAGATATGTGCTAACCAACATGATTAGCCTTTGTTTTGTAGGTTTTGATGATGTTTGAGTAACTAATCCATGAGTTGGTGAAGTAGAAGCTTGGAAACGGAATTAACACGCGAACGTCGGCAAGGAAGAGGCACAAAACAGCCCACCGGCGCGTCGACAAGGTGCCACGGCAGGCAGGCCGCTCAAAACAGCCCACCTGCGCGTTGGCAACGTGCCACGGCAGGTGGACTCCGCGACCATGGGGCTACAACGCGCTGCCCAGGCAGCGTGACACGTTGCCAACGCGACAAGGTGCTGCCTGGGCCGATTTCGGGTGATTTTCCAGAGAGCCTCCGCGTTCGTAGCGTGTCACGGAGGCCGTGCTCCGCGATGCACTCCGTGACACGTTGCTTGTTAATCCGGGAAAGATTCCTACTAATATAAATAGCACACTTAGGTTTATTTTTCATAAGGAAGACTTGGTGGAGCAAGGAACGTGGGTTAGGAGCAGTTGAGGGACGAAAAAGCTAAGGGTTTTTCTCTCTTTCTTTCTTCTTTCAATCAATTGTACGTATGATTTACACTCATTTGAGGATGATCAATCCACAAATGAGTGGCTAATTCTCTTCCTTGCTACGGTTTTGAACATGTGTAGTGAATTTTGATTGTGAATTATATGGTTTTTCATCTTCTTCTTTCATGTTGTTCTATTAATTCTTGTTCTTACTGCATTAGTGTGTGGCCAACATTAATGTACATCTAAAAAGTCCAATTTCACTCGAGAGAGCAAGAAATTGGAAAGTTGTGAATTAATAGGGTATTGTTCTTAACTTGATTTGGGAAAATTGGGTTTTGATGTGCTTTCCTGATAGAAATATACTTGAAAGCCGTATTAGTCAATTTAGGAACCGGAATTGTATTTCTAGGTCATAAATTGCATTTGATCACAGAAATGTAGACGAATGGTTTATGATTCCAAAGTGAGATTAAATACGAGAGTTTTAATCTCTAGGCTAATGTTCTTGGCTAGCAACATGAAGAGAAGAATAACCGAATTATGATTACTATCGAATTCATTACTTGTTCTTAACCTTGGCATGCTCTTATCCATAGTTTCCATTCAAGTAAATATTTGTTAATAGTTTTAGTATATAGTTTATAAACAAAATTATTTAACTTTTGGTTACATTGTTGTCAACATAATTAGAAGTAAACTAGAATATAGTATACTTAAGCAATTTTACTTATCCAGAGTCTCCTTGGATCGATACTTGGCTTACTTAGCCACTTTATTACTTGTTTGACCACGTGCACTTGCGTGTCGGTTTTAACCCCTACCAAAGCACCGAGCAAGTTTTTGGCGCCGTTGCCGGGGAGACTTGGCAATTGGTGAAATTGATTTAAGTATAAATTTACTGTATTTTTGTTTTATTTTCTTAAGTGTTGACAACTTGGTCTAGTGTTTGTTTTAATTCTTCTTTATTTTATTTTATTTTTCTGCTTGTTCGTATACCCTTATTGACATGACATCGTGGAATATAAATGGTTTCAATGGTGGATACTCATATTTTAGTGAATCTTGTCTGAACTGTGGAGGACCCCACTTGTGGCAAAACTGTAATACGTGCAATATATGTGGGTGTCAATATGGCCATTGGGGTGATTATCCAAAGGCATATTCCCCTCCCCCAAGCCCCTACTATGATCCTTCTGTTGTTTTTTCTGAATATAGGCATGCTGAAAATGAGGACTTGGGACGCCAAGCTCGAATAGAAGACATGTTGAAACCACTCTTGGAGCAATCAGAAGCAATGAAGGAGGCGATGGCAGTATTGAGAAATCAGCAAGAAGAGAATGCAGAGGCTCTAGAAAGGATGAGCATCAAATTCACGGAGATGATCGCTGAAGCTGAAGCGTGTGATAAATCATAGACAACAGTTTTAGCCGATATTCAAGAGGAACTACAAGAGGACGACAAGGGTGAATTTTTGGATGAAGCCCAACAATTCGAATCTCTTGAGTGTCCCCGTGACGGGCTCACACTTATGGAAAATCCATTCTTGGAAGAAGAGTTAGCGTATCCCCCAGTCGACTTTAATGGTGAGATAGATGTCGATGTCGAGAAGGTATATACAAGTAAGGAGGTCAAGCAAAATGCAGTTTCAGAGTTAAGGTGTATTGGACCACACTCTACGCATTTTTCAACATTAAATTTGGTTGACAACATAGAAATAGAGTCTTCCAAGTTTGTAGAGAAATGTCTAGAGGAGGACCAAGCACCATATATTTTGAAATTTGCTAACTCAGAAAGACAAAATGACTTCGCTTACTTAAGGACCAATAAATGCAAAAGGCAACATCTATTGTTTGGTCCTTACAATTTTTCACCACCACCCCTGGAGCATAAGAGGAAATTAGAGAAGAAATTAGGGGTGAGATTCATATCCTCAAGGTGGAGGAAAAAGTGGTGAAACTTGGTACGTCGTGCCGCGACGTAAATTTAGGCGCTGCTTGGGAGGCAACCCAAGGGTACCATGGGTACCATTTTAATTTCTTGCATTTATGTTTATTTTATTTATTTTTCATCTTGTGTTGTTTTGGTGGAAAGTTAAGCACAGATGGAGGGGAAGTCTGAGTACCCGTGGAGGAGGAAGCTAACAAGCATGGAAAAGAAAAAGTGTGGGGTCGAACACCCACTTGTCCATAGTTGAAGAAAACCATGCTGTCAGCTAGGCCTAAAGACCTCAGGGAGTATTTCTCACCCTTTGTAACCTTTAGTTTGATGCTATGCGGACATAGCATGATTTAAGTGTGGGTGAGGGAAATTTCTAGGAAATTTCAAAATTTCTGTGCTTAATGATTTTTGGTGAATGTAATGCTTGTACAAAAGTTGGTGAGAAATTTGAAAATTTAAAAAATTTGAAAAATTTTTGTGAATTAAGCATGACTTCATCACCCGTTGGTTTTTCTTTTCGGTTCTTTTCCGACGGGGGGTATTTGAACCGAAGAATAAAATTTTTTTTTCTTTTCTTTTTTCTTTTCTTTTTTCTTTCTTTCCTTGGTCTGTATATAAAGTTTTTTTAGTCATAGCTAGGGACTGTTTCTGACGATGGATGGATGACGACCGTCTTGAGGAAAATTAGTCGATAGGTTTTGGGTTTTGAAACCATAACTAATTGGTGCTGGATGTTCTTGTTATGTGCTATACATGGTTGTAAGATGCAAGTATGTTCAGTATGAAGCATGCAAGTGTATAACTCTGTTTGAGACACTTAGGCTTTTGAATTTGACTCAATATGATGGAAGCTTAATTCTGAATTCTTGTGATTAGCTGAGTAAGAGTCTACTGATTGTGTCTTGATTTGAGCATGTGCCATGAGTGTAAGGTTTTTGAGTATTCCGTGTTATTGTGGATTGTCTAGAACTTGCCTGGTGTGTATATAAAACGAAATGAAGGATGTGAATTGTAGGAGATGATTTAGGCATTTCTTTGAATGAACCAACTTTTTATCCCTCATTATACCTACCTTGAAAAATTAATCCTAGTTAACCCCATTGAGCCTTGAGCCTATTCTTTGACAGCTGCAACATAAGCTTAATCCTTTTTCTTTCATTAGCCTTGCAATTGAACCAAAGCTCCGAAGCGCTTAAAGGAAAAATTCGAAAGGTTAAAGGAGTGAGAAGAATGGAAAAGAAGGAAAAATAGCAAGTTGTAAATAGTTGAGAAAAGGAAAAAGGTGCATTTGTGTGAAAATGGTTTGTTATTAGTAGGGAGTAAGAAAAGGAATGAATGAAACATATTGCTTAAGTACTCCTTACTAATAAGCTAAAAGTGTCGAAAGAAATGGGGGAACAAAAGAGGAAAAAGAAAACTAAAAGGAGAAAAAAGGTGAAGTGAGGGAAGGGAAGTTTGTAATGAAGGCGTGATGTATTAAAAGCGCTTAGGAAAGATAGTCACTATTACTGATCATAATAGTACCTACCCGCACCTGAGTTAAATTACAACCTAAAAAGTCCTACTTGATCTTACATTCACACATCCTTATATTAGTGGAATAAAACACTAAGGGCAAGCTTATGGGTCATTACATAATGCATGTGAATTCTTTGTGAGTGTGAGCGTAATTCTATTCATGTACCCACACAGGTTGTGATGTAAAAAATTGTTTTTGCGTGTGATTGGGTAACTCTCTTTCCGTGAGGGGCACATGTTGAAAGAAGGATATATTTCATGTGGGATTTCTTAATCAGATGATTTGCATGAGTTTGCTAAAAGTGAGAGTCGATTCTTGAGGTTAAGAAGTCTTAACATAGTTGTACTTCATTTCAATGATCAAATCAGGCATGCTCTATTTTTAGCTTGTATCTTACGTAATCATTATAGCCGTAACTTGAATTATCTTGCTAAATTAGTTATGTGGGAGTCTCCATATGCATGATATCTAAAAGGTTGTTCGAGGACGAACAAGGCTTTAAGTGTGGGGTTGTGATCACGGGCAAAAATATATGCCCGAGATACTCTTTATTACTTAAATTAGTCTTGTTTATCTAAGTTATTGTATACATTTTCATGTAATTTTATATAATGTGGAGATATGTGCTAACCAACATGATTAGCCTTTGTTTTGTAGGTTTTGATGATGTTTGAGTAACTAATCCATGAGTTGGTGAAGTAGAAGCTTGGAAACGGAATTAACACGCGAACATCGGCAAGGAAGAGGCACAAAACAGCCCACCGGCGCATCGACAAGGTGCCACAGCAAGCAGGCCGCTCAAAACAGCCCACCTGCGCGTTGGCAACGTGCCACGGCAGGTGGACTCCACAACCATGGGGCTACAACGCGCTGCCCAGGCAGCGTGACACGTTGCCAACGCGGCAAGGTGCTGCCTGGGCCGATTTCGGGTGATTTTCCAGAGAGCCTCCGCGTTCGTAGCGTGTCACGGAGGCCGTGCTCCGCGATGCACTCCGTGACACGTTGCTTGTTAATCCGGGAAAGATTCCTACTAATATAAATAGCACACTTAGGTTTATTTTTCATAAGGAAGACTTGGTGGAGCAAGGAACGTGGGTTAGGAGCAGTTGAGGGACGAAAAAGCTAAGGGTTTTTCTCTCTTTCTTTCTTCTTTCAATCAATTGTATGTATGATTTACACTCATTTGAGGATGATCAATCCACAAATGAGTGGCTAATTCTCTTCCTTGCTACGGTTTTGAACATGTGTAGTGAATTTTGATTGTGAATTATATGGTTTTTCATCTTCTTCTTTCATGTTGTTCTATTAATTCTTGTTCTTACTGCATTAGTGTGTGGCCAACATTAATGTACATCTAAAAAGTCCAATTTCACTCGAGGGAGCAAGAAATTGGAAAGTTGTGAATTAATAGGGTACTGTTCTTAACTTGATTTGGGAAAATTGGGTTTTGATGTGCTTTCCTGATAGAAATATACTTGAAAGCCGTATTAGTCAATTTAGGAACCGGAATTGTATTTCTAGGTCATAAATTGCATTTGATCACAGAAATGTAGACGAATGGTTTATGATTCTAAAGTGAGATTAAATACGAGAGTTTTAATCTCTAGGCTAATGTTCTTGGCTAGCAACATGAAGAGAAGAATAACCGAATTATGATTACTATCGAATTCATTACTTGTTCTTAACCTTGGCATGCTCTTATCCATAGTTTCCATTCAAGTAAATATTTGTTAATAGTTTTAGTATATAGTTTATAAACAAAATTATTTAACTTTTGGTTACATTGTTGTCAACATAATTAGAGGTAAACTAGAATATAGTATACTTATGCAATTTTACTTATCCAGAGTCTCCTTGGATCGATACTTGGCTTACTTAGCCACTTTATTACTTGTTTGACCACGTGCACTTGCATGTCGGTTTTTAACCCCTACCAAAGCACCGAGCAGTAGTCAGTGGGCACGAGTCGTCTAGTCCCTCATTGGGACTGGCAGTATATTTTTCCCTGTGAATTTATTAAGGGATTTTCCGTAATTCCTAAGTTCCTAAGGACTAAACTACGTCATTTTAAGCTCAGAATAGAGTGCTTTAAGAGGGGTATGTTTATTCTAGGCTTATTCACTTCCATGCATGCAAGTCTAGAAGCTCCTAAGGGTGATCAAGCCTAAATTCCTCAAGTTCTTCCCCAAATTCTCATTAGGCAATCAAGGAAGTGGTGAAATCAGATTTCTTTAGGTATGTAGGATTATGAATGGGTGTAATTGTCCACACCCATGCCCAATCCCCTCTCAAATTCATGAAAAATTCTAGTTGATGAATCTATGGAGTTTTTACCCAACATGTGAATTCATTAAGTTTCAATCATGGGTATGATCTAAGCATGTTTCTAATGTTGAATAATGATTTATGAGCAGATTTTACAATGTTTTCAATTATAAATTATGTTTTCAAGTTTTATAAAATATTATGCCCATCTATAAAAGTTCATGAAAGTTGAGATCTATAAAATATGTATTCAAGCATGATGAGATGTTTATGAAGAAAGTATGATTATGAATTACCCATGTCTATATTCATGTTTTTGATGATCAAGTCTATGTCAAGCATTTTTAAGTATTGGGAAAGCCCATATGGTCAAGTATGTTTCATGATATATCTAAACTTCATGTATTAGCTTACCACATGGATTTTGGAGTCTAGACTCCCACTATTCTTAGCTTGTGGTATGGTTTGAGCCAAGGCTCCTCATGTTATGATTTTAGATTTATGTATGTATGTTATAAGTTAGTTTCGTTAATAGACAATGGTTCAGCTTCATTGAAAAATGATGGAGAGCATATGCATATTTTTGGGAGCAGTGTCTAGCACCGAGTAGGCTAAGGGTCAGTCAACCCCATACCTTAGAACTACGCACCAATATAGGTATGTTCAGATTATTTGGGACCTCCCTTGTGAGTTTCCCTTGCCCCTAAGGGCCTCCAGCTTGATATCGACATCATGGTAGTGTCTTTAGCCCTGGCAAGGCTTTGGACGGCTCTTCCCACTTGAGTGTGATAGTCGGGACCACGTAAGCTCTATCATGGTAATGTCGGTTATATGAAGAGTCTCCCATTTTTCCTCATGATTTCAGTTATGCATGTTCATCAGTCATGATATTATGTTTTCAGCAAGTTTGACCCAATTCAATTTTACCTTGATTATCAATTTTCAGCTTTGGGTCATTTTATTGAATTATGATGTCCAGTTATGTTTAGATCATGATTTCAGAAAATAGCATGCAAACCCTACTCTCAGAATCTTATCTTGATTAAGTTTTATGATACGAATGATTTATGATTTTACTTACTTAGCTGTTTTACTTATCTTACATACTCGGTACATTCCACGTACTGACCGCATACTCTATGTTACATCATTTCATGATACAAACTTGGATATTCAGGCTTAGTCCCATCATTAGCTAGACCTGCAGCTTTAGCACTTATCAGTCAAAGTGGTGAGTCCTCATCATTCAAGGGCCTTTCCTTTCAATTGTATCTAGTACTTTCAGTTTCAGACTTTAATGAGTTAGTTGGGGTCTTGTCCCATCAAGTCGTCAGTAGTAGAGACTTTTTAGACATAGCATGTAATCAGCTTTGATCTTGAATTATGTATATATGAAATTATCAGACTTCTGCTATATTAATTATGTTGATCTTCTACTTTATTATGATTGAGTTAGATGATATGTTCATACTATGGGTCAACTTGGAGCCTCTCGGGGTTCCTTGTCTTGTATCTTAATTCGTGCCTATGTTTGAGTCGTGACATTTTCTCTTATCATATGGTACCTAAATGACTTCATTAATTGCTTATTATTTTTTTAAATGCAGCCAAACAGTGTCAACATCTTGGAGATTTCCCACTAGAGTAACCCACAAAACAATAGTGAATTTGTGGCAGGGCTGCTGTCACGACCTGAACATATTCCCTGATCGTAGACGCGAGACAAGGGACCCCGAGAGACCCCAAGTCGACCCATGGCACATGCATACATCTAATATCCTTTAAGTAAAGAGGAATACTTATCATAAAACATAGCAAAAACGTAAACATAGCATAACACCAGAAATACTAAGCGTACACATGAGTTGAAGGCTACACATTGTCTGAAAGCCTCTACTACGTACAATGGGTTGATGGGACAACATCCCCAACTAACCCAAATGACACTGAAACATAAGATAACATAAAATTTTGTCAAACATCCCTCAGAACATGAGGACTCACCAATAAGCTAAGAACGTAAGCTGAGATGAGTTAAGGATGAGGATAAGCCTGAGATCTGGACCTTATATCATGAAACGATACCGCATAGAAGGTATGCGGTCAGTACGTGGAATGTACCGAGTAGGAAAGGTAAGTAAAATGGATATTTAGAAGTAAAACAAAACTCATAAGTAACGTAGGAGAAGGACATCATGCATATATCATGAACTTCGTAAGAAAACATAAGGCTCAAGGCTTTCGAATCATTCATAAAGCGTTCATAATCATAATCGTAAGTAAACATTATCAAAACATAACTTGAGCCAATAACGTAAATATAACAATTTATAAGACATGCGGAACAATGGTGGACTCGTAATAATCGACACCATCATGGTAGAGCCTTTCATGATGCCCAATTATCTCACTCAAGTGGGCAGAGCTGACCCTGGCTTGCCAGGAGAGGGTCGTGCATTAGGAGTGATATCACATTTGAGGGGATCATTATCAATACATAATATCATTAGAAACCCACGGTGGCACGTGGTTATGAGACACCGGCATATTCCTTTGAATGTCGGGCTGCTCGGTGCTAGACACGGATCCCAAAAACATGCATATAGGCTCATACATAAATCAATAGCATCATGAATTAAGATTCATTGGCTAAAATTTATCATTTATCATCATTGATCCCCTTTAAAACATGCTTAGCCAAGAATCATAGGCCCTCTTTATCGGCCAACATCATAAATCGATAAATCATGTAATTCACTTCATAAATCATAAATCATTCTTTAACATGTGGGCATTGCCCAATACTTCATCATATTCAATTCTTTAAAAATATTCTAATAAATATTGTTAATTTGAATTCATGCTTCTCCGTCATCAATAAATTCAAAATATTGCATATTCATCGTAAATCATAACCTTCATGAACCTTCATCAAATGAGCATTTTTGATTTAAAAGATTAAAACGTGATTTTAAGAAAAATAATATAAAACCTTCCCATCATTCATAATTCAGTAATTAAATCAAACTCATACAGAGAAATCACATTTTCATGCATTTGAGTAAAAACCCCATAGAATTTGAATAGAAGGATTCATGATTACATCGAAATTTTGGCATGGCTGTGAAAGAAATCACTTATTCTAAACCCCACATACTTGGGAATGGATTGATTTTGAGGTTCTTGAATACCCACAAAGAAATTGATGGAAACTTGAGGAAGAAGACTTTGAATCTCCCAAAAACAATTCTCTCTAAAGTTATTGCATGAGAATGGGCATGCATAAAGGACTTAACTCATCTTATCACACTCAGGAAAATACACAAAATGACGTAGTTTAGGGTCTAAAAGCGTGAAAAAGTTGAATATGTCGTTAATGAACCTGCCCTGAAATCTGGCCGAATAGAACCCAAGAGTGGTAACAACGGGTCGTGGGAACCACCAATGACCCATCATGTCCCTCGTTGAATGGACTGCTGAATGCCTTCTCTCGGAACTAACCAATGGATGGACAGGATGATTCTTCCTCTGAAACCACAGTTCGTTACATCATCCATTGTTTGCTCATCATAAAATCTGAACCCCCTTACCACGAGCCTCACCACGACTCGTGGTTCCTTCCAACGAGTCGTGGTCTCAACCCGTCAATAACAACCACAACCAATGACCCGTGGTTACTTTTAACGGGTCGTTGGATCTCCCGTTGTTTACCCTGTCACCTACCTGACCCTAACCACGATTGCAAAGGACGGCCCATTTTATCCCACAATGAGTTGTCATACCTCTCGTTATCTCCATTGCCACAAACCTTTCCCTGACCAACGACAACATTCAACGACTCGTGGTTTGATACCATGAGTCGTTCTGTGGTCCGTCCTGTGGTATTTGCCAATTTTTCTGCACTTTTCCAATTACACTCCCGGGTCTATTCTTAGGCCTTCTCAGGGTATTACAGTTGCACTTATGGTAATCACTTTCAATCTCTAAATTAGAATAAGAAGCCACTTTTATTCCTTTGTCCGAACTGCAGCAAATGCAGGATCCGATTCCCACAAACAACCAACAATAAACATGTCTATTTTTTATGGAAGAAAATTTGTTTTGAAGCTTCAAAAGAATTTTATTTTGGAATGCTTGGTCCAAGATAAGAGATAAGCTTTCTGGACTAACTACAGATCGTGCCTCTTCACTTAAAGAAGAGGTCTAGGTGATTCTCAAGGATATGGATGAAATGAGTGTGGATATTTCTCCTTTGAAGAACTTCTTGGAGTCTTTCTTTAGGCTTCCCACTTCCTATGATCAGGCACTATCAACCCTTGCTAATATGGTCTCTTGAGAAGTCAGAGTCATTTTTATGATCCAAATAACGTCTTGATCTTGTCTTAAGTAGAAAAGATAAGAAACTCAAAGAATTATCTATTGCCTGTTGATCTCTTATGGAGGCGAAGAAGAAGGTGAAGGGGTTAAAAGCTCTCTGAGACGCTGCCAAGAAAGGGGTTGAAGAGATTGAGTCTAAAGTCATAGCCGCTGAAGAGGAGTACCATAGATGTGCTAATGTTTCCTTGGCAACTGCAAATGCCTCAGACAACATAGAAGAAAAAAGACGACACTTGGAGTCTACCCTCCAAGATTTAGTCATTTATAAGCTATGTTTAGATTAGCCTACAAGAGATGTTTAACTCGATTTCTCCTCTATTTTTTTGCATTTGGTTAATTAGTTGATATTCTTAATAGCAATAAAACCTCCTTCTATTTTTCTATGTTGCACATTCTGACTGATATTACTTTTGCATTTTAGCTTCAAGAATTATTTACTTACTTTGATACATTAATATCATTGTATCAGGCTTCGACTTCCTCCTAAATATTGTTGTTCATTAGCTTTATGCCTCCACGGTAGAAAATTACATCTTAATGCAAGCAAGCCTCTTAGTTCTCTAGAACTTATACATAGAAATCTTGACTTGAGTCCAGCTGAGTTAGTATAGACAAAGTTTTGAACTCATTTTCTAAATTTGAAACATCATGCCATGTAATTTTCTTTCTTTCACTTGCATTTCTACATTCCTATCTTACATGGAGGCTCCACCACATATGAGAGGGAGATTTTATTATTCCATCTGAAGTGATAAAAAAATTATCACCTTCAGAATGACAAGTTGAGCACCATTAGATAACAAATCCATGAAAAGATCAGCTTAAGGTACGAAGAACAAATTATGTTCTTCTTAAGATAAAAAATTTGAAAGGTCTCGGTTTCACGGCTTTGAGGATTTGATGACTACAATACGAATATTTGGTTGATTATGATGATTTCAACTTTTAGACTTGCCAAATTTAAGACTTCAGCTTGCTAAAAGATCGAGTCAACCCACTGAAGAAACTCATTTTCCATGGAGATTTTCCCTCATTGAACCACTAGCATCCGGTGAGGGTCCTAACAACAACATGACATTTTTTTTGCACTCATGAGATTGAACTAAGAATAAAACTCTACGTTGTCTACGTATCTCAATGAAGGGAATCAAGTCATTCTGTAGTTCATAAAGAGAGAGGTTTTTTTGTTTCTTAACTTTTTCCTAGGAGCCTCTTGCGAGGTTTTCAATCTAGCGAACCTTTTGTGTCCTAACGTTTTCCTAGCCCCCCCCCCCACGAGATTTTCAACCTAGCGGACATTTTTTTTGTTGAGCTTTGCATAGTTTATACTCGTACGATCCAGGAGTAACAAGCAGTTTATGCTCGTGCCTTAAGGAGTGTCATCTTTCTTTAAGGATAGTACTTTTTCAAGAATTTTGCGTTAATAGGACTGATCCTTACGCTCTCCGCATCAACAAGCTTGTAAGTGCCATTTGAATATGCTTCTTGTATGACATATGGTCCATCCCACTTTGAGGTGAATTTGCCCCCAGACTTACGAGAAGTGATAATAGGCCTTCTTACTGTAAGGACTTGATCTCCTACTTGAAAGCATCTCAAGCGAACCTTTTTGTTGAAAGCACGAGAGAGACAAGCTTGATAACATTCCAAATTTTGTTGAACTTCCAGTCTCTTCTCATCCAAAGCTTCTAAGTCTTCAAGCCGCACTCGAGCATTTTCTTCTTTGGTGAGCCCTTCTTGATGGAAAGCTTTAAATAAGGTATGTGGCGCTTAAGTGGTAGGACAATTTCAACTCCATAAGCAAGCGAATATGGCGTAGCTTATGTTAGTGTGCGGTAAGTCATCCTATATGCCCATAAGCTTCGTCCATCCATTCATGTCAATCCTATTTGGACTTGGAGATGACCTTTTTCAACAAGTTGCACAAAAGCTTTATTGAATGCTTCAGCTAGACTATCGGCGGTAGCGTGATCGTGGGCAAAAATAGCATGCCCGAGTGATGCTTTATACCTTAATTTAGTCTTGTTTATCTAAGTTGTTTTATACATTTTCATGTGATTTTATGTAAATGTGAATATATACTAACCAACATGATTAGTCCTTGTTTTTGAAGGTTAATAATGCGTTTGAGGAACTAATTCATGATTTGGTGAAGTGGAGGAATGGAATCAAGAGCAAAACGTGAAAGTCAACAAGAAAACATGCAATAACTGGCACCCTGCGCGATAGGGGCCGTGGCACACTGCCAACACGGCAACACTTGGCCAAAAATTGCATTTTTTGGCACATTCCAGTGAGGGTACGCGTTACCAACGTGTCACGGAGGTCAAGTAGGGCGTTCAGCTCCGTGACACGTTGCTGTTCCACCACAGGCCAAATTTTGCAATTTTTCAGCATAGTATAAATTGAACCCTTAGCTCCTAAAATCATGGGGTCACGATTTTATTCTGAAAAACCACCTAGGAGTGAAGGGAGAAGTGGGAGAACTCATCTAGCGTTTATCAAATTCCCTTCTCATCTACCAAATTCATGTAAGTATGTTAGTTTAGTATTAGTTAATTGTAGTTTTACGAACATGAATGGCAAGAACCCTTCCTCTAGGGTTGAAGCCATGAATTATGATTGTGCTTTTATGAATTTGTTTTTGAATTAAGTTATTGATTGTTGTTTTCGTCTTGCATTCTGGATTGTTGGTTGTTTTTATGATTGATCACCATGAAAGCATATTTGTTAGCTTGAGTAATAGCTTGAGAAAGCATTACCTAGGTCAGGACATGAGAATGTAAGGAGCATGTTTGTATCTCGGGAGAGATTTTTGTGTCAGGATAGAAATATACCTAACACCATGCTTGGTTGACACACGGGGATTATGAAAGACCAACTTGGGATGTCACATCACCACTCGAAGAAGTAGTTGTGAGGCTAAGTTGAGTTAAATGGTTAGACGCACGAAAGTCCCTAATCGTTTCCCCGTAAACCACAACATAATTGATTGCCCGCGACTAGAAAATTAAACTCCTCGCTCACAATGATGCAGTGAGGCTAGATTGCCGTGTTTAGAGGCTCGAAAGACCATAAACATGCAATTCTAATTATGTGAAATAACAATTGATAGTTCCATGCTTAACCCATTGCAAATCGTAGGATCGCATGATTAATTGGTTTTAACTCTATGTTGCTCCTAGAGTGATTTCAGAATATTTCGTTGACCCAAACTTAGACTTAATTAATCTCAATCGAAAATGTCTATAACCAACACTTGAGGTATTTAAGATCACAATAGAAATGGATAGTTAGAGGAATGGGTCCATTCCCTGTGGGTTCGACAATCTGGTTCTTAAAAAGAGCCACTATATTACTTGCACGACCCGTACACTTGCGGACGCGCGAATCGGGCACGTCAAGTGATCACCTACCCCACACTTAAAGTCTTGTTCGTCCTCGAACAACCTATTACATCTCATGCATATGGAGACTCATCCATAACTCATTTAGCAAGAATATTCAAGCTACGGCTACAATGATTACGTAAGATAACAAGCTAAAGATAGAGCATGCACGATTTGATCATTGAAATGAAGTACAACTATGTTAAGACTTCTTAACCTCAAGAATCGACTCTCAATCTTAGTAAACTCATGCAAATCAACTAATTAAGAAACCCCACATGAATTATATCCTTCATTCAACATGTGCCCCTCACGGAAAGAGAGTTACCCAATCACACGCAAAAATAATTTTTTAAATCACAACATGTGTGGGTACATGAATAGAATTACGCTCACTCTCACAAAGAATTCACATGCATCATGTAATGACCCATAAGCTTGCCCTTAGTGTTTTATTCCACTAATTTAAGGATGTGTGAATGTAAGATCAAGTAGGACTTAATGGGTTGTAATGTAAGCTAAGGGACAGGCAGGTACTATTCTGGCCAATAATAGTGACTATCTTTCCTAAGCGCTTTTAATACATTACGCCCTCCTTACGAACTTCCCTTCCCTTACTTCACCTTTTTCTCCTTTCAGCTTTCTTTTTCCTCTTATGTTCCCCTTTTCTTTAGGCACTTTTAACTTATTAGTAAGGAATTCTACGAATAATTTTTCATTAATTTGTTTTCTTGCTCCTTACTAATAATCAACCATTTTCACACAAGTGCACCTTTGTCCTTTTCTCACTTCCACAACTTGCTACTTTTCCTTTCTTTTTATTCTTCTCATTCCCTTACTCCTTCGGGTTTTTTTTTCAAGCGCTTAGGAGTTTTGGATCAAACACAAGGCTAATGAAAGAAAAAGGATTAAGCTTATGTTGCAGCTGTCAAAGAATAGGCTCAAGGCTCAATGGGGCTAACTAGGATTAATCTTTCCAAGGTAGGTAAAATGAGGGATAAGAATTGGTTCATTCGAAAAAAATGCGTAAATCATCTCCTACAATTCACATCCTTCATTTCATTTTATAAACACACCAGGCAAGTTCTAGACAATCCACAATAGCACAGAATACTCAAAAATCTTACACTCATGGCACATGCTCAATTCAAGACACATTCATCAGACTCTTACTCAGCTAATCACAAGAATTCAGATTAAGCTTCAATCATATTGAGTCAAATTCAAGAGCTTAAGTGTCTCAAACAAAGTTATACATTTGCATGCTTCACACTGAACATGCTCGCATCTTACAATCATGCATAGCACATAACAAGAACATCAAGCACCAATTAGTTATGGTTTCAACAAAACCAAACACCTACCGACTAATTTTTCCTCAAGACGGTCGTCATCCATCCATCGTCGGAAACCGTCCCGAACTATGACTAAAACACTATATACAGACAAAGAGAAGGAAAAGATGAAAATTTTTATTCTTCGGTTCAAAGACCCCCCGTCGGAAAAGAACCTAAAAGAAAAACCAACGGGTGATGAAGTCATGCTTAATTCAGAAAAATTTTCAAATTTTTCAAATTTTTCAAATTTTAGCATTACATTCACCACAAACTTGTTAAGCACAAAAATTTTTGAAATTCCCTTGAAATTTCCCTCACCCCACACTTAAATAATGCTATGTCCTCATAGCATCAAATTAAAATTTAAAAAGGGTGGGAAATACTCCCTGAGGCCTTTAGGCCTAGCTAATAGCATGATTTTCTTCACTTTGCACAAGTGTGTGTCGACCCCACACTTTTTATCGTCCATGCTTTTTAGCTTCCTCCTCCACGGGTATTCAGACATCCCCTCCATCTGTGCTTAACTTTCCACCAAAAACAACACAAGATGAAAAATAAATAAAATCAACACAAATGCAAGAAATTAAAATGGTACCTGTGGTACCCTTGGGTTGCCTCCCAAGTAGCGCCTTATTTTACGTCGTGGCCCGACGTGGACTATCCTTTTCAGGACATCCTCATACCTGGGTTCTCTTTCGAGAACCATCTCCTTTTCTTTTTCTGTTTAGAGGAAACAACCTCCACTCTGTTCCTCTCTTTCTCCAACTTCTTCTCTAATTGAAGCCCTTTATCAGACTCGGGCTGAACACTTGTAATTCCCTTTGGCCCTGCACCTGTGGAATCCTCCACCCCACACTTATACTCTGCCAACACACTAACCTGACAAAGGTTTCTATAGTGTGCATATGGGTTCATTTCTTGGTAGACGCGGAAGATTTCTTCTTCATCCTCGACCCTCATTTTCAGGGTCCCTGCTTTCAAATCAATCACCGCTCCTCCAGTGGCCAAGAATGGCCGTCCCAAGATCAGGGGTACCTGGTCATCAACCTGAAAATCTAAGACAATAAAATCAGCAGGTATAATGAACTTACCTACTTTGATGAGAAGGTCCTCTATTATTCCATCAGGTGTCAATCGCGACTTGTCAGCCAGCTGTAGCATCAACCTTGTTGGCCTCGGTTGTCCCAACCCCAAGGTGTTGAATAAGGATAGGGGCATTAGATTGACTACTGCCCCTAAGTCACACAAAGCTCGTAGCACCTCAGCTTTACCAATTTGTATGGGGAGGGTAAAACGCCCTGGGTCTTTGAGTTTCTTTGGCATTTTTCTCAATACCCTGTGACTGCACTCCTCAGTCAGTGCTATAGTCTGGACATCCACCAATCTCACTTTGTTCGCCATCACGTCCTTCAAGTATTTAGCATACTTGGGCATTCCCTGCAAAACATCAAGAAGAGGCAAATTTATGTGAAGTTCTTTGAAGCTCTCGAAGAACTTTTTGAAGCATTCCTCCTCCTTGCTCTTTCGGAATTCTGAGGGAATGGTGGTGGTGGTCTTTGTGCTGGCTGCAATGGAAGTTGTGCATTTTGTTGCCTAGCACTCTGATTATCTCCCATGTTGATGGATGGTCCTGGTCTAACCAACTCCGGCTGCACCTCCTTTCTCAGCTCTTTTGGCACTGCATCAGCTAATTGCTTACCACTTCTCAGACTGATGGCATTGATCTGCCGGGGGTTAGGATCTGTGTCGCTTGGTAATCCCCCTTGTGATCTCATGTTTTGAGCAGCTGCTATCTGACCCACTTGTTTTTCAAGATTTCGGGTGGCTACTTGCTGATTCATTAAGTCTGTTGCCATCCTCGCCTGATTTTCCACTAACTGAGTCTGGGTCTCCATGATTTTCTGCAGTGTTTCCTCAATGCTGCTACTCCATTGCCCATCATTCTGCCTATACTGCTGATACTGCTGTTGTTGAGGTTGCATAAAATTCTGCTTTTGGTTTCCACCCCAAGAAAAATTCGGGTGGCCCCGCCAATTTCTGTTGTAACTGGTTTCAAAATTCTGATTGTTGCGCTGCACATTACTAACAAAATTGACTGACTCCGGATTGGCTCCACAAGATTCTGCATGGTGCCCATTATTACCACAAATTTCACACCAACTCGGAGCTTGCTGAACTGCATTAACCTGGCCCTGGCGTTGGTTCATACTCAGTTTATTGAACTGAGTCATCATTTGATGCTGGAACGAAGCTAACTGTGCTGCCAAAGCATTCAAACCATCTACGTCTATCAACCCCGATCTGTTTCCTGCCCTTCTCGATGACTCGCTGTGCCACTCTGGATTTCCTTGTGCAATTCTATTCAACAAAGTGTACAACTCATCATACGTCTTATCCAAGGCTTGCCCACCCGATGCAGAGTCTAGTAATATTTTTGTGTGTGGGTCTAGACTTTCTACAAAGGTATGGGCCAGCACTTCATTTGATTGCTGGTGATGGGGGTAATCTCTCAACAATGACTTGAATCTTTCCCAAGCCATATATAAGTTCTCATCAGGCCTCTGCTTGAAACTGAGTATTTCACTTCTTAACCTTGCAGTTTTGCCTGAAGGGAAGAATCTGATAAGGAACTTCTTAGCCAAGTCATTCCATGAAGTTATGGAGTTCGGTGGCTCAGCCTTCAGCCACTTCTTCGCCTCTCCCAACAGTGAAAATGGGAAGAGGGTCATTCGGACATAATCTGTGGACACGCCGGTGGGGACAAACGTGTCACTAATCTCTAAAAAGCTCTGTAAGTGCTGCTGCGGGTCCTCATGTGCCATCCCAGTGAATTGACCACTAGAATGTAACAGCTGCACCATGTTCTGTTTAAGCTCAAAGTGCCCTCCAGGTTCCGGTTTACGGATGCTAGAGGTCACATTCGTCGCTAGTGGAATTGCCACTTCGCGAACTGGTCTTGCTTCCAATGCTTCGGATGACAATTGTACTTGTCCCGCGGGTGTTTGTTGTTGTACCTTTTCTTGAAGTCTCTTCAGCTTATGCTCTAGAGCTATTCTCCTTCGCAAATGGATGTGACGTTCAGGATCAAGCAACGGTTCCACAAGCTCTCTATTTCTAGCCAGCTCGGCAGGACAACCTGTCACCTGCAATAATCAGACTAAGACCAAGTTTCTCAACACTTAAGAGAATTTAAAAATCACAAAAAAATAGATAAATTATCAAAACTTCGCCGAGTCCCCGGCAACGGCGCCAAAAACTTGACGCGCTCGATTCGCGCGTCCACAAGTGTACGGGTCGTGCAAGTAATATAGTGGCTCTTTTTAAGAAACGTATTGTCGAACCCATAGGGACTGGACCCATTCCTCTAACTATCCATTTCTATTGTGATCTTAAATACCTCAAGTGTTGGTTATAGACATTTTCGATTGAGATTAATTAAGTCTAAGTTTGGGTCAACGAAATATTCTGAAATCACTCTAGGAGCAACATAGAGTTAAAACCAATTAATCATGCGATCCTACGATTTGCAATGGGTTAAGCATGGAAATATCAATTGCTATTTCACATAATTAGAATTGCATGTTTATGGTCTTTCGAGCCTCTAAACACGGCAATCTAGCCTCACTGCATCATTGTGAGCGAGGAGTTTAATTTTCTAGTCGCGGGCAATCAATTATGTTGTGGTTTACGGGGAAACGATTAGGGACTTTCATGCGTCTAACCATTTAACTCAACTTAGCCTCACAACTACTTCTTCGAGTGGTGATGTGACATCCCAAGTTGGTCTTTCATAACCCCCGTGTGTCAACCAAGCACGGTGTTAGGTATATTTCTATCCTGACACAAAAATCTCTCTCGAGATACAAACATGCTCCTTACATTCTCATGTCCTGACCTAGGTAATGCTTTCTCAAGCTATTACTCAAGCTAACAAATATGCTTTCATGGTGATCAATCATAAAAACAACCAACAATCCAGAATGCAAGACGAAAACAACAATCAATAACTTAATTCAAAAACAAATTCATAAAAGCACAATCATAATTCATGGCTTCAACCCTAGAGGAAGGGCTCTTGCCATTCATGTTCGTAAAACTACAATTAACTAATACTAAACTAACATACTTACATGAATTTGGTAGATGAGAAGGGAATTTGATAAACCCTAGATGAGTTCTCCCACTTCTCCCTTCACTCCTAGGTGGTTTTTCAGAATAAAATCGTGACCCCATGATTTTAGGAGCTAAGGGTTCAATTTATACTATGCTGAAAAATTGCAAAATTTGGCCTGTGGTGGAACAGCAACGTGTCACGGAGCTGAACGCCCTACTTGACCTCCGTGACACGTTGGTAACGCGTACCCTCACTGGAATGTGCCAAAAAATGCAATTTTTGGCCAAGTGTTGCCGCGTTGGCAGCGTGCCACGGCCCCTATCTCACAGGGTGCCAGTTATTGCATGTTTTCTTGTTGACTTTCACGTTTTGCTCTTGATTCCATTCCTCCACTTCACCAAATCATGAATTAGTTCCTCAAATGCATTATTAACC
Organism: Datura wrightii; assembly: GCA_035772735.1. Lineage (NCBI taxonomy): Eukaryota > Viridiplantae > Streptophyta > Magnoliopsida > Solanales > Solanaceae > Datura > Datura wrightii. The sequence goes on along the minus strand of JASDFA010000010.1, from coordinate 112,650,424 downwards.
TTCAAAAACAAGGACTAATCATGTTGGTTAGTATATATTCACATTTACATAAAATCACATGAAAATGTATAAAACAACTTAGATAAACAAGACTAAATTAAGGTATAAAGCATCACTCGGGCATGCTATTTTTGCCCACGATCATAGCATGATACATACAAAATTTATGCTGCTTGAAACCAAAGAGATCATAAATCTTGTTCATCAACCTATTATCAAATGGCTTTCCATTGTCTGTTATTATGTAACAAGTAATGCCAAAACGGTAGATGATATTGACTCAAATGAAATTTGCAACATTCTCTTTCTTTACTTCTTTAAGAGCGATAGCTTCGGCCTATTTGGAGAAGTAATCTGATGCGGCCAAGATATACAAGTGTCCACCAGAATATTTCAACAACAGACCAATGACATCTAATCCTCATGCATCAAATGGCCAAGATGAGATAACTGAGTGTAATGCTTCAAGCGGCTGATGTATGAGATTTGCATAAAACTGGCAAGCCTTGCACCTTAGGGCATAGTCCAAGAAATCTTTCACCATCGTTGGTCAGTAATACCCCATCCTTTTTATGTGGAAATGGAGCTTTGATCCAGATTGATGCGATCCATATACTCTTGAATGTGCTTCTTGTAAAGCTTGGGTTACTTCTTCCTCCCCCAAACATCACAAAAGTACTCCCTCAAATGATCTTTTGTATAATGTATCTTTATAGTAAAGGAAGCGGGGGTGCATGACGGTGGAATTCAATCCTTCTTCTTAGATTTTCTAGCAAAATCCCATAACACAAGTAGTCAATAAAAGATTATTGCCAATCCTTCTTCACAACTTTAGAAACAGCGACGAGATGCCCAAGATTATTTTCTGTATATTATACTCACTCGACGGCGGTACTACCCATTTTTCACAGATCGTAATTTGTGCTTGATTCGATAGAGTCAATGTTGAAGCTAGAGTATCCAATGCATCAACTTTCTTATTTGTCATCCTTGATATATATTGGAAGGTCACATCCTTGATATAATGCGGATGTTGTCAATAAAGAACCCTACAAAGGTTGGGGTCGATCCCATAGGGAATATGGTCAGGACATAAAATAACACTTCTAGTTCAATTATCTCCTAATGGGGGTTTTTTAAAGAAGTAAACACATAATAGTATTGAAGATTTAAGTCGTTATCAAGTTGATGCAATTGACTAGGGAGGTATTCCCCATGGATTCATAACTACTTCGGGTTTTACACTCATGATCTATCCCAATGCTTAGCTTGTAGAACTGATAACATAAATTTACCCAAATGAGTGGTTCGTCCCTATTGGATGACTATACTCAATTACCATATTAGGTCTCTTGAGTGATTTCACTTTTACTGTTATCAAGTTGTTTCAAATTAACTATCCTGCAACCGCAACTCAAGTTATCAATGAACCATAGAATTCAAAGCTTTGTTATTCTTCTATTTTTCTAATCTCTACCTCTCTAGGTTCTAGCAAATAGAGAATTCAGGAAAGTCCTAACATTTCACATCATTAAGAATAATTAAAGATGAAGAGAAGACAACACAAGCATTCACATTGGTTTAGAATCACTTCGTGCAAACCCTAGTTTGTTAATTCACCATGGTTCCCACAACTCTAGTTGTGGAGGATTTATCCTCTCATAATTGTAAGCAAAGAATTAGCATTCATTGAAGAAAACATAATTAAGAACTCACAATGAAGATTGAAATAAAACCCACTTAATTAATGCACAATTCAACCTTGGTCAATTCAAGAACAATGAATAAATCCAAGAATATTGACAAGAGAACTCAAAAGTGTTATTCTCTCCTCAAAAAGTTGACTCTCTAACTAAAGTAACCTAGAAAAGTATTTATACAAATAGTTAGAAATATTTCCTAAATTAATAGGGAAACTATGATAACTGTTGTCGCCTTCTCCTACGACTCGTACCATCAACCTATGTGTCGTAGCTTCATACAATGCATGGCAGCTCTGAATTTGGTTAAGTGTTGGGAGATGGTACGACTCATACAATGCTCCTACGAGTCATACAATGTTATTGTGGTTTGAACCTAAGATACATGGCATCCTATGAATATTTTCACGAGTATCTTCGTACGACTCGTACCTTGATCCTACGATTTGTGGTTGCCTCTCGTACCATGAGTTCTGCCTTTCAACTTTTTCTGAATTTTACCACGGCTCCTTGATATGGGTCATAGCTAGTCATCATGACTCATGGTTTCCATGTGTACCAGGAGTCTAATCCAAGTGCATCTTCTGATATTTTCCATGACTCACAATACGGCTCATACCAGGAAGGTACGGCTCGTACCAAGAGTCATACTTGGCCAACAACATCTACATATCTTCTGAAATTTACCACGACTTACAGTACGACTCGTACTGAAGTCTATACTTGGCCCAATTTTTGTGCTCTTTTTTCTTCTTTCACAGCTTCAACTCCAACACCTTATTTTCCTGAAAACAAAGCAAGAATGCATCATATCCATATAAACACACCTAAGACCATGAATATTTTCTCAGTTTTAAGCGTCGAAAGTGTTGTAAATCCACAGCTTATCAGCACCCTCAACATAAGACTTTTGCATGTCCTCATGCAAATAAAACAACACTATAAATGACGCTTAACTAGAAAGTAAATTAGAAGACCTACAATCAATACAATAAAATTTGCACAAAAGATCATTCTTCGATATTGACCCCTTTTTCCATTTAAACAAGTCAGTTATGCACATATGTAACTACAACTCATGGCATACAGGGATCTAGATATGGCATCTAACTATTAGCAGAGAATTGGGTTATCACTAATGCTATTTACACAGAAAAACCGATAGAATGCAACACAAACCATGTACCCTCACAGCAAATGAAGTCCCCAAAACTAACATATATATATATATATATATATATATATATATATATATATATATATATATATATATATATATATATATATATATATATATATATATATATATATAGATAGATAGATAGATAGATAGATAGATAGATAGATAGATAGATAGATAGATATATGAAACTTAGGACTAATCAAATAGGACTCTCACACTCATAACGAAGTTCCAAATACTGCATATTGGATATCATAAGCTTGCCCCTTATTTTCTCTACTTCAGTTTTTCAGACAGTCAAGCTAAGATCATATAGGACTTTTCTCGGCTTGTAATGTAGGCTTCGAGTTGGGTAAGATAGATATGAATATTAGTGACTCTCCCTCCTTGCCACTACATAACTTGGCTTCACTTCTCACCTTTTTACCCCTTTTATCTTTTTCAGTTTTCCTCCCTTTTTCTCCTTTCAATTCTCACTTGCGGGTGTGGTGTATTTTTCTCATATTTTTCAATTCTTTTTCTGTTCCTTTCTTTTTTGTTTTTACATTTCAACACTTTTCTTTCTTCTTTTGATATTTCACACCACACCCCACTTTTCTTTGACTTTTTCACCCCCAACCGGTCTACGCACCCCTACTATAGCCACCCTGAACTTAGACATTTTTCCTAATTTGAGGTTCACAATATCCAAGGAGGGACCAGGGCCAAACAAGTTCATTATAAACACGGAAAAGGTGACTACATAATCAAAGAAAAATGGTCAATTTTAGGCTCAAACAATGAGATAAAGGGATTCATTTTCTATTTGGTAGAGCAATATAGGCTAAAAGTGGGCTAAAAATGGCCTGTGATCCTTTTCTAACCAACTATCCTACAACCTATGTAAAGACTAACCAGGCAAGTTCTAGATCCTTTACGCATTATTGAACTAAGAAAAAATCCTCATTCACTCATGATACATGTTTGCATTTATTCTACCTATCCAGTCCATACACAACTAAGCCACAATTACACATGCTAATCTACTAAATGACATAAAAAGATCCATTGCAGTCATGCTTTGTAGTCAACATTCATAGCTAACACAAAAATTTTTAAAAAGGGTCCTTTTTATCAACAATTTCAAAAGAAGTGCACTTCTTGGTTGTACAGTACTCTTAAGATACTCCTAGTTAAACAAAACAAAACATCCTAAACATGTTGGTTCTACTAGATAGCATGTCTGAAGGAAAAAGAAACACGGCAACAAAAACCCTCGGATAAATCAAAAACAAGTACACCCCCCTCCCCCCTCTTTTTGAAACATGTTTTGTCCCCAAGGCATAAAAATATAAGAACTAGGAGAGGGACATACCTATGGCACTCTAAGCACTCCTGTCAGCTACTCAGACTTCACCAATCATTCATGGGTTGCCTCCCATGCAGCACCTGAATTAACATCGCGGCACGACATAAGCCTCTTGACCCTCAGACTTCCTCAAGAATCTCAAACTCATCCTCAGTTGCTGATGCCACCCTAAACTCATTGGACTGTTTTATTGACCGGCAGATATTGAAGGTAACCTCCTCCTTGTTCAGTATAAATTTTAATTGGCCAGCCTCAACGTCCACCAACGCTCTTCTAGTAGCAAGGAAAGGTTGCCCCAAAATGATGGGGACCTAAAAATCAACCTTGCAATCTAAGATCACGAAGTCCAGTGCGAATATAAATCGATCTACTTTAATTAGCACATCAAGTAGGATCCCCACTAGATTTTTAACTGTGTGGTCTGCCATCAATAGCCGCATCGGAATCGGTGGTGGTGCTCCTAAGCCCAGCTATCTGACTACCGCTAATGGCATCAAGTTGATGCTAGCACCTAAATCACGAAGTGCCTTTGCAAACTCAAAATCACCAATTTTGCACGGAATGGTGAAGGCACCTGGATCCTCCTTCTTCTGGGCAAGGACCTATGAGGCTATGGCACTGTAATGATGCAAGTTGCCAACTGGCTCATAACTCACGGACCTCTTCTTAGTTATAAGGTCCTTCATGAACTTAGCATATCTGGGCATCTGGTCCAATGCCTCAACCAATGGGATGTTCATAGACAACTGTTTCAGCATTGAAAAGAATTTCTGGAACTTCCTATTTCCACCTTTTTCTTCATCCTCTGAGTGAATGGTGGTGGTGGTTGAGGGATAGGTCTGTAAATATGAGTTGACCCTTTTTCTTTCCCTTCATCAGTGTTAGACCTTTTTGTAATACTTGGAGCCTCAGTTAACTCATCCTCGCATGTGGCTTCCTGTTTAGTAATCTCATCTTCCTCATTCAGCTCGATATCCTTCTATCTCTCTATCTCAACTACAACTAGTAGGGGAGGGTCAATTGTGGTCTTTCCACTTCTAGTGACACCGCCATAAAATGACTGTCATTTTTTAGATTTTGGATGGTGTTGCTAGGAAGTGTTCCCTTCTACCTCTGATTTAGGGATACAAACATTTGACCAAGCTGCTACTCAATCTACTTAATTGTTGTAGCGTGGGATTCAATCTTTTGGACCATGCTAGATATATCACCCCTAATATCCTTCAGCACCTCGTCAATTGATTTAGCCCTTTTCAGTAGCTTAGCCATCATGCTTTCTGACTTCGAGGATCTAGCATCACCTTCACTAGCCTTGGGAGGAACATAAACACCAGTACGGTTGTTATAGTAGCCATCATTCTTTCTCCATTCACCTTCCCGCTCACGACCTCTACTCCTATCCCTGTATCCATTCCTATTATAGTTGTCTCTATATTAGGTCCTACCTTGATTTTCAAAACCTTGGCACCAATTTTCCTATTCGGACCCTTGGGCGTTGGTCTGAAAACCCACCACCTAGTTGTCCAAGAAGTTTGCCTCCTCCTCGGAATCTGTCTTCTCAAACCCCTGCTCCTGACCTTGAGCTCCAACTGCATTCACGTCCTAAGCTCTAGAGCTCATAATATGCTTCATGAGCAAGTCTAGAGATGTGCTCATATGAGACAACTCCTGATCATGCTCCTTTTGTTTTCGGCATTGGTTCGTAGTCATCCCTATGGCATATGTACCTGCAGTTGTCTCAGCCTCCCTGTTGTGCCAGGACAAGTTTGTCTCGGTCACTCGGTCAAGTATGACAGTTGCCTGCTCCCACGAGTGACTCATCAATGCTCCTCCTACTACCGTATCTACTACAGCCTTGGTGTTGTTGTTCAAAGACCTGTAAAAAATTTCCAACAAACTGTCATTGGGAATTTTATGATTCGGGCACTTATCATATTCTTCTTAATTCTCAGCCAAGTCTCATGTAGTGCCTCAATCTTCAACTACCGAAAATTATAGATCTCATCTTTTAGCTGCAACATCCTGGAGGGTGGAAAGAACCTTTCTAAGAAGGCTTGCTTAAGCTCCCTCCAGTTGGTAATGGAGTCATTAGACAACTCCTATAACCATAACGTGGCCTCTCCAGAGAGAGAGAATGGGAAGTGTCTCAACCTTATAGCATCATGGCTTATACCAGGTAACCTGTACGCCTTGCATATACCAATGAAATTAATCAGGTGGAGATTAGCATCATCAGTTGCATAACCACTGAACACCCCTTTCATGTTAAGCAACTAGATCATGGTGCTAGTGATATCAAACTTTGACGTAGAAGGCAAAGGTGGAGGTACAATAGCTCATGTTGGCCCAGCCTCATCAACGTCTGGGTCATCATCATCATAAAATTGAGGAGAATATCTTTGGCCTCTATTACCCCTTTCATGACAGCCACATTTACTACATCATCGTGTGCATTCTTGTCTTCCTAAAGCACTCTTGCCGAGCTAATTCAGCTTGACGCGCTTCTTCTGCCAATCGGGCCTCTCTCTACTCAGGATTTTCCATTTTACACAGTGTGCGCTCTAGCTCAATATCAAGTGGAATCAAGGGATTTCCACCTTGCCGAGCACTTGGCATTCACCAAGCGACAACCTATGGGTGTCAAAAACAAAAAGAAAACATAAATGAAGAAATAACGACTAAAAGTTAAGCACAGCAATTACTCTAATCCTAAGACATTTTCCTCAGCAATGGCGTCACTTTTGATAACACTCAAATCACATCTCTAGAAAAGTATGACACGGACGTTGTCAAAAAAAACTAACAAAGGTTGGGATCGATCCCACAGGGAATATGGTCAGGATATATAATAATGCTAGTATTTAGACTTTTAGTTCAATTATCTCATAATGGGGGTTGTTTAAAGAAGTAAACATGTAACAGTTTTGAAGATTAAGTTGTTATCAAGTTGATGCAATTCACTAGGGAGGTTATCCCCATGGATTCATAACTACTTCGGGTTTTACACTCATGATCTATCCCAATACTTAGCTTGTAGAACTAATAATATAAATTCATCCAAAAGACTGATTTGTCCCTATTGAATGACTATACTCAATTACTGGATTAGGTCTTCTGAGTGATTTCACTTTTACTGCTATCAAGTTTTTCCAAATTAACTATCCTGCGACTGCAGCTCAAGTTATACAATGAACCGTAGAATTCAAGGCTTTGTTGTTCTTGTCTTTTCCTAATGTCTACCTCTCTAGGTTCAAACAAATAGAGAATTCGGCCAAGTCCTAATATTGCGCATCGTTAAGAAGCATTTTAGATGAAGAGAAGACAATACAACTATTCATATTGGTTTAGAATCACTTTGTGCAAACCCAAGTTTGTTAATTCACCATGGTTCCCACAACTCTAGTTGTGGAGGATTTATCCTCTCATAATTGTAAGCAAAGAATTAGCTTTCTAAAAAAATATAATTAGAACTTACAATGAAGATTGAAATAAAACCCACTTGATTAATGCACAATCCAACCTTGATTAATTCAAGAACAATGAATAAATCCAAGAATATTGACAAGAGAACTCAAAAGTGTTATTCTCTCCTCAAAAAGTCTACTCTCTAACTAAAATAACCTAGAAAAATATTTATACAAATAACTAAAAAAATTTCCTAAATTAACATTGAAACTATAATAACTGTCGTTGCCTTCTCCTATGACACGTATCATCAACCTACGAGTCGTAGCTTCACTCATACAATGCTTGGCAGCTCTGAATTTGGTTAAGTGTTGGGAGATGTTACGACTCGTACAATACTCCTATGAGTCGTACAATGTTGTCGTGGTTTGAACCTGAGATATCTAGAATCCTCTGAATATTTCTATGAGTGTCTTGGTACAGCTCGTACCTTGCTCCTACAACTCATGGTTGCCTCTCATACCATGAGTTCTGCCTTTAAACTTTTCTGAACTCTACCACGGCTCCTTAGTATGGGTCATAGGTAGTCATCACGACTCATGGTTTCCATCAACCAAGAGACTAATCTAAGTGCATCTTCAAATATTTTTCACCACTCACGGTACGTCTCATACCAAGAGTCGTACTTGGCCAGCAACATTTACATATCTTCTAAAATTTACCACGACTTACAGTACGGCTCGTAACACCAAGGTATGACTCGTACTGAAGTCTGTACTTTGCCCAATTTTTGCACTCTTTTCCTCCTTTCACAGCTTTCAACTCCAACACCTTATTTCACTGAAAACAAAGAAAAAGTGCATCATATCCAAATAAACACACCTAAGACCATGCATATTTTCTTAGTTTTTCTTTCCCTTCACTATTCTCTTGGGCTAGTAGCGCTCCAATAGACCTTTCTTATGCTAAAATATATAGCACCATTCTCAAGTCTTGAAAGTGATTGTTTCACTTTTTTGACTTCACCATCAAATCATCAACATAACATTCAACCTTTTTGTTGAGCAAGTCATAAAAGATATTCTGCATAGCCCTTTCATATGTGGCACCTACATTCTTAAAATCAAAAGGCATTACCTTGTAGCGATAAATGCCTTTGGGTGTACGAAATGCAGTGAGTTCTTCATCCTTTGGTACCATACGAATTTAGTTATAGCCTGATGAACCATCCATGAAAGATATTGCCTCATAATCAGTGGTAGCATCAATCATCAACTTTGGGATGGGGATCAGAAACTCATCCTTAGGGAATGCATTTTTAAGATCCCTTAAGTCAACACAAACTCGAATTTGGCCATTCTTCTTCCTAGCGGGAATGATACTTGAAATCCATGTGGGGTATTTAAATTCAAGAACAAATCCATCTTCAATGAGTTTGTTAACTTCATTTTCAATTAACGAAATTAATTCTGGTCTGAAGCGTCTTTTAGTCTACTTAACAGGACGAGCACCATTCTTGACTGCAAGTTAATGGATCGCTACTTTGGGATCCAACCCAAGCATCTGCCTATAACTCCAAGAAAAGACATCCATGTAAGAGATTTCTTCATCAGTTGTAAGGGAAGCACTTAGATACATTGGCCTTGGATCTTCATCAGTGCACAGATTAACCTCCTTCAAGGAGTCTACTATGGTCTTCACACCTTCTTCAAGTTTTGAGGAGCATCTCCAGCATCTTCATCCTCACGAGGATCACTAACATTGACCGCTATATGATAACACCAGAAGACATCCTTTAGCTTCTCGTCAACCTCCATTTGAGATGAGGTATCATGCTCACTTTGTGTAGTGATATGATATGAAAAGCCTACACTTTCTTCACCTCCGTTGTATTTTATGGTATAAACCACAGTGTGATTCTTTGCCTTTAGAACCTCCCCACATGAAACAACATGTTTCATTTGTCGCCTCATTCTAGAACAAATCAAACTTTGGAAATCCTTCTGGGTTTTAAATGAAGTGGGAATTCTCACACTCTGATAGTTTCTCTTGAACTTATTCATCTTCTTCAACAGGCCTAACCTTTCAAATACAGAAGTTCTCACATTTGATTTTCCTAGTAGGTCAAAGATAGAAGGTCTTTTGTCTGGAGTACTAGACTCCTCCTCCATAGTGATGTAATTGGTAGTTTCTCTTCTTATGGAGATGCGAATTGGAGGTAGTTGCTTATACCCCAAACCCTCGCGTGATTGCCTGATGGAAGCTTCTGATGGGAGTTTCCCTAACTTTGATAGTTCATTGATTGCACCTAGCCTTTGCAAATAACTTGTAGGTATTTGGATCAAAACCTTCATTTGTGCATTTTGTAGGGACTGCCACATTTTGCGAAGGATTTTGAATCATGAACTCTCCAAGTAGATTTGAGGATAAGTTAATCGCATCAATCCATCTGATAGGGAAGGCTAGCCCCTTTAGTACACTTTCTTGGGTATCGTTCGATTGATCTTCCTCTTTCTTCACCTTTGGCATATAGCGGGGCATATATGTTATCTTCTTTCTCAAAGACATAATGTTCCCTTCATTTGAAAGAGAGTGCAGCTCCTCAATGCTAACTTTAACTTTTTAGGCAGTCGCATCAGCTCTTTTAGTTGCAAGCTCATCAATCTTGGCCCTTGCGACATTGTCGACTTTCACTTCCTTTATAATGTAGTTTTTAAGTAGAACTTTGCATCGGCGAAGTGTGTTTCAACTTCTTCAAATGTCTTATCATCAGTAACTATCTTCTTCTCGACTCCACCTTCAAGATACTTCAAACATTGATAGTAGGAGGATAAAATAATTTTATTCTCATGTATCCAAGGCCTTCCAAACAACATATTATATGAATTCTTTGCATTGATTACATGCATCCATGCTCTAGGTTGCAAATCTTCAATGTTGATCTCTAGCTTGATAGAACCTATGGACCTTTGCCCCCTCCCTGATTGAATTCTTGAATCATCAAGCGACTCTCAAAAAGTTCTTCAAGTGGGATGTCGAGCTCCTTCATGGTGCGAATAGGAAGAACGTTAATTCTAGATCTATCATCTATCAAGATTTTATTTATCCTATTCTCAAGCGTGTGACTTACTATATATAAAGGATGATTATGCAGCATTTTGCCAAGCAGAAGATCGTTATCTGTACATGTGATTTTTGTATCACATGCATGAACTTCTTGGAAAGAGGGCTCAGAAATCTTATTCAATGATGATGAAGACAATATTGACAGAATTTCATTCTTTGCTTCTTCATCGGTATTGAAGCATGACGCCTTAATGTTGTTTCGAGCAATCTTCATGTACAATCCACTTGGTAGGAATTCCTTCAAAGTCACAGGACTTCGTGGTTTCTGGAGGTACTGCGCCTCTACTTTTGGCTTCTTTGACTGCTCAACATGTTTTTTCTCTCTTGATCTTCTCACTATCTTCTTTCTTGTTTGTTGTTCAGATGATTCCTTTCGCAGACTCGCGTTTCAGTGTCTTCGCCTAGTCACCAAAATCCAACCCTCATCATCAACTTCATTAACTTGGGTTTTACCTTGTTGAAGTGGTCTTTCTTCTTCATGCTCTTAATGGTTGCATATTTGGACGGGATCAAGAGAGCCAAAAGTTATAGATATTTGACTAGAACTTGCCTTATCATCCTCAAGAACAATCTTCTTCTCATTAGCCAACTGCATAATTCTGTCCTTGAACACAAAATACTTCTCAAGAGGGTGACCCACAAGCCGATGATACTTGCAATAATTTAGATTGTTTGTTCTTACATAACTTCGTTGGGTCGCTTCATATTTGGCAATTCAATGAGTTTTAACTCAAATAGTTCATCAAAAATTTCAGGGACATCAGAATCGAGGAAGGGTGTTCCCTTTCTTACATTTCCTTCAAGGTCAATTTTCAATTTTGGTTGCCTCGAGAGGAAGTTGGTTTCACACTCTGCTTCTTGCTTGCCTTTGTCGTAAACTTCACAGGTGATACATCAAAATTCATAGATTCTTTGTTATCACTCTTGGGTACAAACTTGCTCTATCACTTAGATTCTTGCTTGTCTTTTCCTTTGCGAGGGTCAAAAATAGGCATCTCCATTTCCGGCAAAAGACATGCTCAACTCCATGTCATGAGCATGAGTAGTCAGCTCTTCAAAAGACCTTGTCTTAGTTCCTTGCAAGATGTAGAGAAGTCCCTAATGTATTCTTTGGGTACACATCCCTATCTAGAAGATTCACTGAGTAATTCTTTGCAGTTCAGACTTACATTTCTCTATCTATTAACGAAGTCGGTGAATGGTTCATCCTTCCTCTAGCAGGTATTTATGAGTTCCACCATGCTCACAGTACGCTTTTTGCTGTAGAGGCGATTAAGGAACTCCTGCTGCAGTTGCCCCCAACTATCAATTAAGTTAGACTCAAGATCTATGAACCAATTAAAAGAATTCCCTTTAAGGGAGTGAACAAACTACTTAATAAGATAATCCCCAAAAGTTTTTGCATTGTTACACGTTTTATAAAATGTGCAACATGTTGCTTTGGGTTTCCTTTGCCTTCAAATTGCTGAAATTTGGGAGGCTGATAACCGAGGGGCATCTTGAGGTTATCAATTCTTGTGGTGTGCGGCTTTGCATACGTGAGAGAGGACTTGGAAGTAACTTCATACTTGTTCTTGATAGTTCCCTCAATGAATCCTTCTGCTGGTCAAGTGTAATCATCTCTTCAGAAGAAACTGGAATTTTCTTAAGTCTTGAACTTCTGGAGCCTTTCCAGGTGCATGACTAGACTCTACTTACACTATGTTGTCCACCTTGTTCATCAACTTCAAAATCCAAGCATCATGATTTTGCACATACTTGGTCAGGCCTTCAATTACCTTCGCCAAGTTTTCTAGTTGCTCCTCCACAGATAAAGCGCCGGTTACCATCGCTTGCATGATTGTTGGGGATGTTGGATAATAGAATGGATTATCATATAAACTGATTTTTGATGGGCTCAACTTATATTGTCTGAGTGGAGAAGACCCACCACTCGAAGTATTATCATCTCCCTTCACAGCAAAGTTCTTGGATCCAGAGAAGTCAAGTAGAGCCAGAGTCTTCTTAATTCTTTTGGCAATAATGCCTTCTTATTTTGATGTGTTGGTATAGGATCTTGCTCCTTTTGGGGATGAAGATCCAAAGATTGGAGTTGATGCGGATGACACTTGGAGTGCATGTTGTCCTATTATGCTTGCTTTGATTCCCGTGACCGGCCCAAAACTTCTTAAAGTAACACCGAGGATGCTTTCCACCTCGGCAGAGAACTTGGAGTCAGTAGCCTTGTGGGTAGTTGATTTGGATTTAATCTTCTTTGAAGCTATCTCGATATTCTTGATCTTTGAAGATTGAAAAGATGAGATGAGAGGTAGAAATTGTCCCACTGGGCAGGCTAGAATTTGTAGACAATAAAATCTCATGTCAAGAAAATAATAATCAAGACAGAAAAATATTGCAAAAATCGTAGTATATTATTTCAAATATGAATGTTACAATCTCTATTAATTCTCTGATTCTTCCTTTCGAATATATATTCAAGGGCCTTGAGCTTGATCTTGAACTTGTTGGATTTGATCTTGACTTGTACTTGAATTCAAGGGCTTTTGAGCTTGATCTTGAATCTAATGGTCTTGATCTTGATTTGTATTTAAATTCAAGAGCTTGAAGCTTATTCTTAAATTTTCATCTTGATCTCTGAAACTTGTAGAGAAATGCTTGAGTGTTTGAATGCCTGCAGCTTGTAGAAAAATTTGCAACGTTTGATCCTCGAGCTCTCTCTAGCTTATTATTAGAATTCAAGTCCCTTTTATGAATTATGAGACCCTTATTTATAGTTTTAGGATGAAAGAGTTGCGATAAGGACGAACTTCTTTCAACCAATCAGATTTAAGTTGACATGGCGATATTTGATTGGTCGGAACATGTCACATATACATGTGGCGCATTTTCATTGGCATTGATTTGACTAGGCATGCCGTATCATTTTGACATGTGGCATGATCCTTTTGGCTCTTTTTATTTGAATTGTCGTGACACATCATTTGACACGTGGCACTAATTTGGGCCTCTAGGAAGATGACATCTTGGGCTCATTAAAGTGGGCTCATCATTTGTAGACCAATTTGATGGAATAGCCCAAAGAAATTGGATCATTAATTAAATTCATATTTATTAAATTTAAATAATTAATTCAATTATACTAATCCACAATATATATTTTGAGTAATATATATTTAATATAATCCAAATTTCTTATTAAATTTACGTTCGACAAATTTTAAATGATTACACATAACTTAGTGAACAAAAATGACGCAAACAAATAAGCTATAGTAGAAGTAGTGTTTCAAAGACAGAGAAGATAGTTATAGTGTTGTACTAACTTATTACATTAAGAGTTCGTTTAATAAATTTTCTGTTCCTTTTACTTTGATTAGATTTTAAATCAATAATATGTGGTGTAAAAAAATCTTAGCGGGGGCATATGTACGATTTTTGACGAGCAATATCTTTATTTAGATAAATAAATATTCGATCTTTTTATGTGAGTTACATGAACTATGAAATTATATGGGAGGGCATGATACTGTAGAGTACGATATTGAAAATATTAGTTCGGTAATTTTTATTTTTATTTTTAAAAAATATTATATCATTACATATCAAATTCATCCGGTATAGATTAAATTTGATTTTGGTATTTTACAGTACAGTAAATCAGTAATCTTAGTTTGTTTGACTTCTACATATACTCATAAAAAGTTATGAGTTCAACTTTTCAAGAAATATTTTAATTATATCAAACTCACACTTTACACAAGTAGACACATCCTACAGAAAGTACAAGTAATTTCTTTCATTAATCAACTACGTAAAAAGGACATTTCAATTAAGTATATAAGACAGTCAAAGTTCCAAAGTCTTAACAATATTAGTTAATCTTCTACTCCCTCCATTCCAATTTAGTTGCTAGATATACTAAAAATAGTTGCTTCAAAATACTTGCTATTTACAAAATTCAAGAGATAATTGATCATATTTTTTCAATTCTACCCTTAGTACTTAAAGTTACTCTAAGATGTGAAAAGAATTATTTATTGTATGTTTTCAAAAAATCAATAGGGCTATATTAGTCAAATTATCATCCCTATTAATATTTTCTTAATTGGTGTGCAAATCCTATCCTAACAATTAAAATGAAACCGAAGGAGTATTAGATACAAAATGACATTAAATGAGATGTGTTATGTAGTTTTGTGCTAATATTATTTGATATATTTGTTAGTAATATATTTTCTAATATATATAGAGAGAAAGGGATAAGTATAGCCTGTGTATTACATCGGCCCAACAAATAAAAATTTTAAAATTTAATTTTGAATTAATTTTTTAAATTTTTAATTTTTTTTTTTTGAAATATGATAATCATAAGTTTCTTATGCGCTTTTTCAAACTAAATTCTAAAAAAAAAATAATTGAATGATTTTCTATACTCAAGCAAAGGTTAAAAGATTTCCTTCTTTGATAGAAAGGTTTGTTGTCCTAATTTTTTATTTATTTCAACATTAATGGATATACTTTTTATTTTCCAATATAAATTTTAGTTATTTTCTTCTTTATATTTCAAATGTAATCTAAATAAATTTATCATTGATTCATCATTTTGTATACATAACTTTAGTAAAACTTTAATTATTATTTATTTATTTGCTCTTATATAAAAATATTCAACATCTTATAATAAAAAATATATGTTAGAAAATTAAATTATGTTATGTATTTTAATGTTGAATAAATAAGTGTCTTTTATTATTATGAAAAAATATATGAGACAATCGTATAATATATCTCTTTTAACTTGAAGTAAAAGAGACTTTTTAAATTTTGGATGTTTAATTACAGAAATTTTATAAAATATTATTTTAAAATAATATGATTAAAAAAAATTTAAGCTAACTAAAATGTCATTTCTCCTAAATAGAACTATTTTATGTTGTTTAATACGTTAGATGCATTTTTCTTTAAAAAAAAATTAGTTTATACTTATTCTTAAAAAAATTACATAAGTTATTTTAATCATAATTTTCTCTATTTTTATATCTTATTTTGACATATGAATAATATATTTTATTTATACCTATAGAATTATTATTGAACATTATTTTCAATTTATGTTATATTTTACTAATTTTATGTTCTCAATAAATGTTTGAAAATCATCTCACGCATATCTAATATACATTTTATTAAAATATATGTATCATAGTGTTTATTAATATATATTAGTTACACCTCTCTAGCTCCTAACGTTTAGTCGGCATATTTGTACGTTAATCAAAAGTGTTAGAGTATGACGCGTACGAGAAAGGGCCAGGGAAAGGTCGAACTAGCGAGGAATTAAGGTTGCAAGGGAGAAGGCCGGACAAGCTGCCAAAAGGGCAACGTGTCACGGACCCTCCCCCTCCGTGATGGGCTCCATGACACGCCTGAAAATTGGCACGATGGGGTCCGTGTTACGGACCCCCTGTCCACCGCCCAAGTATATATATAAAGCCCCTTCACTTGTCGAATCACTATATATGTGTATACATCTTCATCCAAAGAAGGGAGATACGCAACTTTCATGTAATTTTCTTCCGATTACACTACCAAATGCTGTCCAGATTCAAATTAACTTCGCGTATCGAGTTCTAAGCCCGCAGGAAGCATTACTATGAAGTTAATTTTTCGAAATTCACCAGCAAATTGTCACCCCGCTGAGCAAAAATTATCAGAATTGCTCCAAACTGATTCCTATACGATCATAGGCATTAAATAAGTATTTCTCCCTTCTGAACTCCCGAGAAATTATAGGTTTTTAACCGTATTTTTACGCAGTTGAATTATAGTTACTATTAATATCGAAAGTTATCATTTTAAGGCGAATTTCGTATTGAAATTAGTCTCTCTCTCTCTCTCTCTCTCCCAGTATTACGGATATATTGGAAAGAGCTGTTGAATACAAGTTGAAACTCGTCAGTTATCTAGGAAATGAAAATCAGGTATGTTAAGGAGAACTCCTTCGGTAAGTTAGTTTCTATAGTATTGTAATACAGGTTAAATCCCAATAAGAGAGCCAGAGGTAAGTCTATTGTGATTAGCTGTTGCTATTAGCTGAGACCAATACTCTATGTCTAGTTTGGGATTGACTTTACCCTGTATAGTCTTCCATAACCAACTCTAGGGTTACTAGTGGTGTCGACGCCCGCCAGGGGCTAGATGACGTTGCTCTAAGGAGCGGTATGCCGTTCGTGAGGGATGAAGATGAGGTCTGAAGGCCCTATACAGTTCATTCCATGGGTGGACTACTATTATGTTGTATCGGCACCACTCCCCCGTCGAGCCTAGTGCCCGGGGTGCAGATATTAGGAGTCCACTAGACTCAGACATAGCTACAGTTCAGGGGCCGAGCGAGCTCAGTTGCAGACTCGGGGGACTGGCAGGACAGCTACAGTTATTAGTTGAATCATTTCAACCTTGTAGGGGTATATAGATTGAAGTGTACTCATCAGGGCTTATGGGGGCCCAAAGTGGGCTATTTTGTGTTGGTTGTACCTTCCGGCTTATAGGGGCCAGGTAAGGTTCTTGTTTGAACTATTTACTATTAGATTAGACAGCAGGAAGTTAAGTTATTCAAGTTATACCTCTATCTCTTTCACTCAGTTACTTTCAGTTTCATCTTAAGTCTTATTCAGTTATTTTCAGTTATTGCCTTACATATTCAGCACATATTGTACTAACGCTCATCTTGGGGCGTTGCATTACTTGTCTGTAGGTGCGGATAGACATAGATCAGGACTTTCTTTCTTTCATCCCGAGTCAACGGTACAGTTAGCTCCTCTCCTCCGGAGTTGATTAGTTAGAAGGTTTGTTCTTTTGATTGTACAGTATGGGTAGGTCAGGGCCTTGTCTCGACCAATATTCTATTCTTAGAGGCTTGCAGATTTACAATTTTCCTATGGTTAGTTTGTTGTTGGCTGTGTGGAGCATATATATACTTTATTTTGTGTGATGGTCGTGTGGGGCCTTGTTTAGCTGTTAGATAGTGGCCTTGTCGACTATAGTATAGTTATAGTTGCCTGATTTTCTTTTCAGTAAAAACTAGACGTCATGGTGGTCTTGTCGTCCCGCATAGGACTCCCTTTTGTTTCTTGTTGTTGGGTAGTTGTTTTTCATTTACAGGTGGTTATATGGCCTTTTCGGTCAGAGGCTGTAATTATAGCCGAGATATAGCTCGTTGTTTTCCTGAATTAGGTTGCAGGAGTGCACCAGACGTGCATCAGCCTAGCCAGGTCAGCCAGGTTCCAGTGTGGCACTAGGTTCCAGTCTTGCCTGGGGCGTGACAAACGTGATACCAGAGCAGGTCGTATCCTGGGGAGCCTGCAAGCCGTGTCAAGTAGAGTCTTGCCTATGGATGTGTTGTGCACCATATTCTATAGACAGGAGGTTTCGAGACATGTTAGGGTGGTCACTCCTCTTTCTCTTTCAGTCCTGCTATAGAGTTGTACAGTATAGGATTGAGTCCCTAAGCTTACTATAATCTGATTGTCTGTAGAGAAATATCGGGCACGCGACAGACCACGACTGGCAGGAAGTTGGACGTTGCAGCAGGAGAAGACACTAGCAGGGTGCCCTAGTCAGAGCCAGCCTGATTTGAGGGCAACAGGGAGACTTCATCTCGGTATCCCCAGTAGTCCCTGCCTCGTCAGGAGCCGTCCAGGGCGGCAGATGTGTCGGCACCACCTCCAGTAGTCCCTGTACCAATGCCATTAGATCAGGAGGTTAGGAGTGTTGTATGTATGTTAGCTCAGATAATGGCTGCACAGCGTCAGCCAGTGGCACCCGTGGTTGCAAAGTCTTCAGGAGGACCTGGTAGTTCGAGGGTCTGAGAGTTCCTCGCTCTAAGTCCCCCGCATTACATAGGGACAGATCGAGATGAGGACCCTCAAGACTTCCTAGATCAATTGTAGTGGATCTTCAGGGTGATGCATGCCACACCTACAGAATCGGTTGAGTTAGCAATATTTCGGTTGCGGGACATAGAAGTGTTATGGTGAGAGAGTTTGGAGAGGTCCTGAGGTAGAGATATTCCCCCTCCGACTTGGTCCAGCTTTTCAGAAGCCTTCTTGGACCATTATTTGCCGCGGGAAATCCAACAGGCCCAAGTAGATCAGTTTCTACATCTGGAGCAGGGTTTGATGAGGGTTCGGGAGTACGCTATGAGATTTGACTCCTTGGCCCGATAGCACTAGCTTTTGTAGATACCATGCCAGCTAGAATGCACCGATTTATTATAGGGCTGCTTCTAGAGTATGTAGAGACTTGTATTACGGCTACTCTGTGAGAGGACATGGATATTGCCCGTGTTCAGGCATTTGCTCAGAATATTGAGGGAATCAGGCAGCGACAGCGGGAGATAGAGAGGGCAAGTCAGGAGCTGTGCTTTACCGGGGCGGCAGCGGGAGAATCGCACCTATGCTTTACCGGGGCGACAGGAGTTAGAGTCATCGCCGGATGTTGTGATAGGTATTCTGGACATTTGTTCTCATTCCGTGTATGTTTTGATAGACCCAAGCTCCACTTTGTCCTATGTTACACCATTAGTGGCTTGGAGTTTAGTACAACGCCATAATTGCTTCAGCGACCCTTTTTAGTGTCAACACCCATCGGTGATTCTATTATAGCTAAAAAGATCTACCAGGACTGCACAGTAAAGGTTTTTGGTCGCCAAACTTCGGCAGATTTGGTGGAACTAGAAATTCTTGACTTTGATGCAATTATGGGTATGGATTGTCTAGCACCATGTTATGCCAATGTAGAATATTGGACCGAAACTGTTCGATTCCACTTTCCAAGAGAGGTAATACGAGAGTGGAAAGGCAATGCAGCTACGCCAAAAGGTAGGTTTATATCCTATTTTCGGGTGATAAAGTTGATAGCAAAGGGTTGCATTTATCATATTGTCAGGGTTCAAGATGTCCAAGAAGAAATCCCGACTCTTCAGTCTATTCCATTAGTCAATGAATTTTCAGATGTGTTCCCAGATGAACTTCCTTGTATTCCCCCAGAATGGGAAGTCAATTTTGCCATTGACCTACTACCAAGTAACCAGCCTATATCCATCCCTCCGTATCGAATAGCCCCTGCTGAGCTCAGAGAATTAAAGAAACAGCTGAAAGATCTGCTGGATAAAGGCTTCATCAGGCCGAGTACATCACCGTGAGGTGCGCCAGTTCTGTTTGTAAAAAAGAAAGATGGCTCCCTCCGCATGTGTATAAATTAACGGCAGCTAAATAAAGTCACTGTCAAAAATAAATACCCGCTTCCCAGGATAGATGATTGTTTGATCAGTTACAAGGGGTGAAGTATTTCTCTAAGATCGACTTAAGGTCTAGGTATCACCAGGTGCGGGTTCGGGAGAGAGATATCCTGAAAATGGCCTTCAGGACCAGGTATGGCCATTTTGAATTCCTAGTTATGTCCTTCTGGTTGACGAATTCTCTAGCACTGTTTATGGATCTGATGAACAACATTTTCAGGTCGTATCTGGATTTGTTTGTGATAGTATTCATTGATGACATTCTGGTGTATTCCCGTTTAGAAGAAGAACACCTAGCTCATTTGCGAATGGTGCTCTAGATTCTCAAGGATCGCCAGTTATATGCAAAAATTTTCTAAATGTGAATTCTGGCTGAATTCGGTAGCCTTTTTGGGTCATATTGTGTCGGATGCTAGTATTCAGGTAGATTCACAGAAGATTGAGGTAGTAAAGACATGTCCTAGATCTACAACTCCAACTAAGGTACGCAGTTTCCGGGGGTTAGCTGGGTATTACAAGAGATTTCTAGAGGGGTTTTCTACCTTATCAGCCCCTTTGACCAAGTTAATTTAGAAAACAACTAAATTTCACTGGACTAAAGCTTGTCACGACCCGAACGTACACCCGGATTGTAGACACGGGACAAGGGACCCAGAGAGACCTCAAGTCGACCCATGGAACATGTATACATCAAATCTCATACAATAATGTGAAATACTTAGCACAAAACATAGCGAAATCGTAAACATAGCGTAACAACCGGAAACACTGGGCATATACATAAGTTGAGTTCTACATCTTGTCTGAAAGCCTCTATTACATAAGATGGGTTGATGGGACAACATTCCCAACTAACCCGACCAATACTGAAACATAAACAACATGAAAGTCTGTCAAACGGTCCTCGGAACAAGAGGACTCACCAATAGATCTGAGAGCGTGAGCTGGGATGGACTAAGGATGAGGATGAGCCTGAGATCCGGACCTTGTATCATTAAATGATACAACATAGAAAGTATGCGGTCAGTACGTGGAATGTACCGAGTATGCAAGGTAAGTAAAATGGACATTTAAAAGTAAAATAAACTCATAAAATAAACATAGGAGAAGGACATCATGCTTGTATCATAAACTTCATAACTAACCACAAGGCTCAAGACTTACAAATCATTCATTGTCATAATTGTACGTAAGCTTTGTCAAAACATAACTTGAGCCAATAACATAAATATAACAATGCATAAAACATGCGGAACACTAGAAGGACTCGTCATAACCGACACCATCATGGTAGAGCCTTTCATGATGCCCCAACTATCTTACTCAAGTGGGCAGAGCCGACCCTGGCTTGCCAAGCGAGGGTCGTGCATTAGGCGTGATATCACATTTGAGGGGATCATTATCAATACAATATATAACATTAGAACCCACGGTGGCACGTGGTTATGAGACATTGGCGTAGTCCTTTAAACGCCGGGCTGCTCGGTGCTAGACACGGCTCCCAAAAACATGCATATAGGCTCATACGTAAATCAATAACATCATGCATTAAAATTCATTGGCTAAAATATAACATTTATGATCATTAATCCCCTTTAAAACATGCTTAGCCAAGAATCAAAGGCCTTTTTCATCGGCCAACATCATAAATCGATAAATCATGCAATTCGTTCATAAATTGTAAATCATTCTTCAACATGTGGGCATTGCCCAATACTTTGACATACTCAATTCTTTAAAAAATATACACATAAACATGGATAACTTGAAATCATGCTTTTCCATCATCAATAAACTCAAAATATTGAATACTCATCATAAATCATAACTTTCATAAACCTTCATCAAATTGGCATTTTAGATTTAAAAAGACTTAAACATGATTTTTAAAGAAAATAATATAAAACCTGTCCATCATACATAAGTCAATAATTAAAACTCAATTCAATCATACCCATAAAAAAATCACATTTTCATGCATTTGGGTTAGAATTGAATATGAGGATTCATGGTTAAATTTGAAATTTGGCCATGGGTGTGAAAGAAATCACCCATTCTAAACCCTACATACCTGGAAATAGACTGATTTCAAAGTTCCTTGAACACCCACAAGAAATTGATGGAAACTTTGGAGAAGAAGACCTTGAATCTCCCTAAAACCCCTCTAAAAACTCTTGCATGGGAATGGGTAGCAATTAGGGACTTAACCCATCTTATCACACTCAGAAAAAACACAAAACAACGTAGTTTAGGGTCTTAGGATGAAGAAATGACGGAAATACCCTTACTAATTACGCAGAAAATTGCCCACTGGACCAAACAATGGACAAACCAACGAGCCGTTGGAAGTTACCACAACCCGTGGTATCTGCCCGTGCTAAGCACTGCCCCAATCCATATCTTGGAATCAAACTACAGACATACAGGACAGGTCATCCTAAGTTTCAATGGGTCACTCCTTCAGTCGTTATTTCCTTCTTCTGAAACTCTGCACTTCTATCAAATGAGCCTCACCACGACTCGTTGTAAGGTACAACGGGTCGTGGTTCCCATCCGTCATTTCCCAATGGAGATCTGGGCTCCCTTACCACGACTCTCCACAATGGGTCATT
The DNA here is from genome assembly GCA_035772735.1 of Datura wrightii. Lineage (NCBI taxonomy): Eukaryota > Viridiplantae > Streptophyta > Magnoliopsida > Solanales > Solanaceae > Datura > Datura wrightii. Next base: position 112,627,752 of record JASDFA010000010.1, on the reverse strand, counting down.
GAAAGCCACAACATGTCGTTTCATGACCCGTTAAACTCTCCAACTGCTAAGCCCATCTCCTACCACGACCACTAACAACGACTCATTATTTCGTACAATGAGTCATTACATCAATCATTGCCTCCACTGCCACTTGAACACCTAAACCCACAACTGCCAACAACGGCTCATGGTTTATACCACGAGTCGTTGTACCTCTCGTCTTGCAAATTTTTTTTCCAATTTTCTGGACTTTTCAAATTCAACTCTCGGGTCTATTCTTAGGCCTTCCCAAGGTATTACAATTAAAGCGTGTGAACAGAGTTTCCAAGAGCTGGAGAACAAATTGATATCAGCACCAGTACTAGCTTTACCAGAAGGTTCAGAGGGTCATGCAGTGTATTGTGATGCTTCAGGTATTGGGTTAGGGTGTGTTCTAATGCAACACGGTAAGGTAATTGCTTATGCTTTGAGAAAGCTAAGGAAACATGAAAAGAACTATCCCACTCACAGCCTGGAGTTAGCAGCAATAGTTCACGCCTTAAAAATCTAGAGACATTACCTGTATGAGGTGCACGTGGACATTTTTACCGATCATAAGAGTCTCCAGTACATATTCACTCAGAAAGAGTTGAATCTGCGGTAGCGTCACTGGTTAGAACTGTTGAAGGACTATGACATGAATATTTTATACCATCCAGGGAAGGCTGATATCGTAGCAGATGCCCTTAGTCATAGATTAATGGGGAGTTTAGTGCACTTAAGGCCCAAACAGCGGGAGCTGGCCTGAGAATTGCACCAGTTAGCCAGTTGGTCATCCGAATAGTAGACTCAGGAGATGGTGGGGTAGTGATGCAGAATACTGCAGTATCATCCCTAATTGTAGAAGTAAAAGAGAGGCAGTATGAAGATCCTAACCAGGTACATCTTAGATATAAAGTTCAGCGAGGCAAAGTATCAGCTTTTGAGGTAACCGAAGACAGGGTCTTGAGATGTAGGGGTTGCCTCTGTGTTCCAGATGTGGCAGGACTTCGCCAGCAGATCATGGAAGAGGTACATTGTTTATGTTATTTTCTTCATGCAGGTTCAACAAAGATGTATCAGGACATAAAAGAGATTTACTGGTGGCTGGGAAATGAAAAAGGGTGTAGCAGAATTTGTAGTACAATGCCCTAACTGCCAGCAGGTAAAGGCTAAACATCAAAAACCTGGCGGATTGACACAGGAAATAACAGTACCTATGTGGAAATGGGAAGCAATCAATATGAATTTTGTGACAGGATTACCCCGTAATAGACGTAGTTTTGATTTCATCTGGGTGATTGTCGACAGACTAACGAAGTCAACTCACTTTCTGCCTGTCAGGACTACCTTCTGAGCTGAGGATTATGCTGAATTATATATTAGAGAAATAGTTTGATTGCATGGTGTCCCAGTATCGATCATTTTTGACAGAGGAGCACAATTCATAGCTAGATTCTGGCAATCATTTCAGAGAGGCTTGGGAACACAGGTTAACCTGAGTACAGCATTCCATCCCCAGACAGAAGGGCAGGCAGAACGTACAATTCAGATACTTGAGTACATGTTGCGAGTGTGTGTGTTAGACTTTGGGGATAGTTGGGATGAACATTTACCCCTTGTTGAATTTTCTTACAATAACAGTTACCATTCGGCAATTCAGATGGCACCATACGAGGCCTTATATGGGCAGAAGTGTAGGTCCCCTATTGGTTGGTTCGAGGTAGGGGAATTAAAATTAATTGGACCAGACACGATCCACCAATCAGAGGAGAAGGTAAAGCTTATCAGAGTGCGCTTTTTGATAGCCTAGAGTCGCCAAAAATCTTACTATGATGTGCGATGTAGACACCTGGAATTCAATGTAGACGACTGGGTATTTCTGAAAGCTTCGCCAATGAAAGGCGTAGTAAGGTCTAGTAAAAAGGGCAAGCTTAGCCCGAGGTTTATTGGGTTGTATCGGATCCTCTGAAGAATAGGCCAGGTGGCATACGAGTTAGATTTGCCTCCAGAGTTAGAGTCTATTCACCCGGTCTTCCATGTATCGATGTTGCGGAAGTGTATGGGGGATCCGTCCCAAGTTGTGCCAGTTGAGGATGTCCAGATCACTGGGGAGTTGGCCTACGAAGAGGTTCCAGTAGCCATATTGGATCGGCAGGTTCGTAGGTTGAGAACCAAAGATGTTGTTTCTATTAAGGTACTGGGAGAAGCAAGAATAGAGAAGAGATGACCTGGGAAACCGAAGACAACATGAGATCCAGATATCCTCATCTGTTCCAGGGTTAGTCCAGACTATGCAGTTAAGGTAAGGTTGTTGTTCAGCTGTTACTTTATGATTTATGTTGTTTATATTGTTCAGTTGACTACCATTTTGTTGTGACATAGTTATTATAGTGTCATGTGAAGTGTATGTATTGGACTTTTCTGCGTTTAAGGATTTTTAGATAGTCCATATTACAGGGGAGACTCTACCAAAACTTTTCCAAAATAATAGTTTAAAGAGTTAGACTCCTCTAAGTTGAAGTTGACATTCGAGGACAAATGTTCCTAAGGAGGGGAAGATGTTATACCCCGTTAGCTCCTAACATTTAGTCGGTATATTCGTACGTTAGTCAAGAGTTTTAGAGTACGACACGTATGAGAAAGGGCTTGGAGAAAGATCAAACGAGCGCTGAATCAAGGCTGCAAGGGAGAAGGCCGGACAAGCTGCCAAAAGGGCAACGTGTCACGGACCCCCCCCCCCATGTGATGGGCTCCGTGACACGCCCGAAAATTGTCGCTATGGGGTCCATGCCACGGAATCCCTGTCTACCGCCCAAGTATATATATAAAGCCCCTTCACTTGTTGAATCATTATATATGTGTATACATCCTTGTCCAGAGAAGGGAGATACGCAACTTTCATGTAATTTTTTTCCCCGATTATGCTGCCAAACGCCATCCAGATTCAAATTAATTTCAGGTACCGAGTTCTAAGCTCGCAGGGAGAATTATAGAGTTATTTTCTCAAAATTTGTCGGATGAATCGTAACCCCGCCGAGCAAAAATTATCAGTATTGCTCCAAACTGATTCCTATACGATCACAAGCATTAAGTAAGAATTTCTCCCTTCTGAACTCCCGAGAAATTATAGATTTTCGACCGTATTTTACATAATTGAATTATAGTTACTATTAATACCGAAAGTTATCATTTTAAGCTGAATTTCGTATTTAAATTAGTCTCTCTCTTCCAATATTACGGGTATAGTTGGAAAAAGCTATTGAATACAAGTTGAAACTCGTCAGTTATCCAGGAAATGGCAAATGAGGTACGTTAGGGAGAACTCTTTCGGCAAGTTAGTTTCTATAGTATTGTAATACAGGTTGAATCCTAATAAGAGAGCCAGAGGTAAATGTATTGTGATTAGCTGTTGCAATTAGCTTAGGTCAGTACTCTATGTCTAGTTTGGGATTGACTTTTCCATGTATAGCCTTCCATAACCAACCCCAGAGTTACTAGCTGTGTCGACACCCGCCAGGGGCTAGATGACATCACCCCAAGGAGTCCTATCCCATCCACGATGGAGGAAGATAAAGTCTGAGGGCCCCATATAGTCCATTCCATGGCTGGACTACTTTTATGCCGTATCGGCACCACACCCCTGTCGAGCCTGGTGCCCGGGGTGCAGATATCAAGAGTCTACTGGACTCAGACACAGCTACAGTTCAGGGGCCGAGCGGGCTCAGTTGCATACCCAGGGGACTAGTAGGACGGCTACAGTTATTAGTTGACTCATTTCGACGTTGTAGGGGTATATAGATTGAAGTATTCTCGCCAGGGCTTATGTGTTACACCCCGTAAGTTTCTTATGTTTAGTCGGTCTATTCGTACGTTAGTTAAGAGTTTTAGAGTTTCACACATACGAGGAAAGGGCCCGGGGAAAGGCCGAACGAGTGCAAAGTACGGATTTCACGATTGGAGGCTGAACCAAGTTGCCCAGAGGGGCAAAGTGGCACGAAGCAGCCCCCTCCGCGTTACCCAAAGTGGCACAGAGCAAAATTAGCGCGACCGGCAGAGTGCCACGTTGCCTTGTCTGCCGCCTCAAGTATATAAAGGCCACACACTTATAAGTTAGATCATTATTCACATATTCACGGCCAGAACAGAGGGAAAACGAGGAAAACAATTGGAAATCATCCGATTACGCCGCTACCAAATCTAAATTAACTTCGGGTAGTGAAGTATAAGGCTAAAGAGAGCATAGCTGCGGACTTATTTTCGTAAAATACGCTCGGCGAATAGTCGTTCCATCGAGCCTAAGTTGATGGAATTATTTCAAACTAGTGTCAATACGATCACGCGCCTAAAGTAAGTATTTCTCCCTTCTAGATTCCCGAGAAATTATGAGTTTTTGATCGTCTTTCGATAAGTTGAAGTATAGTCAGTATATATATATATATATATATATAAGTTATTGTTTTCTTAGAATATGGTAATAAAGTAGCCCTATTCTTCCATTAATATGATTACAGTTGAGAAGGGCAGTTGAACACGAGCCGAAACTCGCCAGTTAATCGGTAAACAACGAACGAGGTATGTTAAGGCATTTTCTTTCAGCAAGTTAGCTTCTTCAGCATACTAGTCCAATATGAATCCCATTAAAGCATGTCAGGAGTATGTTATCATGTCTAGTTGTTGCTGTAAGTCGAGGCTTGTAATTTATATTGTTTTGGGCTGGATTACACCTGTATAGCTTGCGTGACCACCCCAAGGTTAATAGTTGTGTCGCCGCCCACCAGGAGGGAGGATACGTCGCTCTACGGAGCGGCATGCCGTCCGCAAGGGAAGAAGATGGGGATCTAGATCCTCATATGACGTGTTTGGCCTTATACACACCCCCGCAGAGCGTTTACGCCTGGGGTGTAGATATCAGGAGTCCGCCGGACTCAGACACAGCTACAGTAAGGGGCCGAGCGGGCCCAGTTGCAGACCTAAGGGATCGTCAGGACGCTTATAGCTGGTAGTTGACTCAGTATGACCTGGATAGGGGTATATAGATTGAGGTATACTCACTAGGGCTAATGGGGGCCCAGGTGGGTTACTATGTGCTGACTATAACTTTCGGCCTATGGGGGCCAAGTATGGTTTATGTTTGCTTTAATTACTGAAAGTTAGACAGTAAGATGCCTCATTTGTCAGGTATGACCCCTACCCTCCTTATAATAGTTATGTTTAGCCCTGATTTTACTACTTCAGTCATCTTCAGTCCAGTTCCTTTACTTCAGTCATTGTCAGCTCTATTTCCTTACTTTCAGTTATTTAAAGTTATTGTCTTACATATTCAGTACATGTGGTACTGACGCCCTCTTCTAGGGTGCTGCATTACTTGCCTGCAGATATAGATAGACGAGGAGCAGGTCCCTCATAGTTCCAATCAGCCGTACAGAACCGTCAGCTCCCTTCTTCCGGAGCTTGTGTGGTAGAGGTTTATTCCTTTTGTTTGTAAAGTATGAGTAGGTTGAGGCCCTGTCCCGACCATCTTATTACTCCTAGAGGCTTGTAGATTGTGTTACTTCCCTGTGGTTAGATGATCTCAGTCTTGTAGGGCCCATATGTGTTTTAGATTATGTGTGTTGGTCGTGTGGGGCCCTATTTAGCTGTTGATTGGCAGCCTTGTCGGTCATAGTTCAGTTTAGCATCTGATCTTACTTTTCAGTTGTAACTAGATATCATGGTGGCCTTGTCGGCCCGCATAGGACTCCCTATGATTGTTTGTCTCTTGTTAGCTATTTTATTTCACAGGTGGCTATAGGCCTTGTCAGCCGGGGTTGTATTTACAGCCGCTATATAGCCCGTTATTTTCTCGATTCTAGAGTTAGAGTCAGCCCTGCACTAGAGGTGCTTAGGCTCAGTCAGCTCAGCAGTTCAGGTCCTAGTAGGGCACCAGGTACCAGTCATGCCTCCCAAGGTGGGGCGTGACAAACTTGGTATCAGAGCAGGTCGTATCTCAGGGAGTCTGCAAGCCGTGCTAAGTAGAGTCTTATCTATGGATGTGTTGTGCATCAAATACCATATGCAGGAAGCTGCAAGGCATGATAGGATGGTTACTCTTTCTTCTTATTCAGTCGTGCTATAGAGAAGTACAGTATAGGGTTGAGTCCCTAAGCTCATTATATTCTTTTTATAGAGAAATATCGGACCAGCGACACCCTACAAAAGGCAGGAAGCTAGATGTAACAGCAGGAGAGGGCATCAGCAGGGTGCCTCAACCTAGTTCAGAATCGGCCCGATCTAAGGACGATGTGGAGGTATCATCTCGACCTCTCCAGCAGTCTCCACCACATCAGGAGCCGCATGGGACAGCCAGTGTGACGGCACCGCCTCTGGCAGTTTCTATACCCGTGCCATCCGACCAGGAGGTCAAGAGCGCGGTGGTTATGCTATCCCAGATGATGGCTGCTCAGCGCCAGCCAGTGCCACCTACAGTTGTAAAATCCTTAGGAGGGCCTGGTAGCTCAAGGTCCGAGAGTTCCTAGCACTAAGTCCCCCGCAATTCATAGGGACAGATCAGGCCGAGGACCCTCAGGACTTTTTAGACCAGATGCAGAGGATTTTCAGGGTGATGCATGCTACACCCACAAAGTCGGTTGAGTTGGCGGTATTCCAGCTACGGGACATCGCCGTGCTGTGGTATGAGAGTTGGGAAAGGTCTCGAGGTAGAGATGTTTCCCCTCTGACTTGGCCCAGCTTTTCAGAGGCTTTCTTGGATCATTACCTACCACGGGAGATTCGACAGGCCCGAGTTGATCAGTTCCTATACTTGGAACAGGGGTCGTTGAGTGTCCGGGAATATGCCATGCGGTTTGACTCTTTGGCTCGATATGCGCCAGCTTTTGTTTACACAATGCCAGCCAGGGTATACCGCTTTATTATGGGGCTGAACCCGAAATATGTTGAGACCTGCATCACAGCCACACTGTGAGAGGATATGGATATCGCCCGTGTGCAAGCTTTTGGCTCAGAATATTGAGGGTATCAGACAGCGGCAGCGGGAGATTAGGAGGACAAGTTAGGAGCAGCGCCGTAGGGAGAGATCGGGTGAATTAAAGGAGGAGTCCTGGGGAGGACCAAGGCCACGGTTATCAGATAGGCCGCTTAGACCCTGCCTCCACCACAGCGGCAGGGGAGTAGGTCTAGTCACCGAGGGCAGTTAGAGCCCAGCAAAGGTTTGTGAGCAGTAGGTTCACAGCAGTAGAGGGGAGTGGAGCAGAGTGGGTTTACAATACCACTTTGCCCTATTTACAGTCGACGCCACTCTGAAGCATACAGATATGGTTCCACAGCACGCTACATTTATGGACAGGAGGGTCACCAGATGATGAATTGTCCATCTAGATGTCAGGGTGACCAAGATCGACAGGATAAGTCCTCGGCAGGATCACGAGCTCCAGCATCCTTGGCAGGGCGTAGACCCTCAGTTTCAGCATGCAGAGGTCGAGGCAGATTAGGGGCCTCCAGTTCAGGTGTCAGCCTAGACCATACCTATGCACTACTGGGGCGATAGAAGTCAGAGTCGTCACCAGATGTTGTGACGGGTATGCTGAACATTTGTTCTCATCCTGATTATGTGTTGATAGATCCAGGATCCACCTTGTCGTATGTTACACCGTTAGTGGCTCGAAAGTTTAGTATTATGTCGGAATTGCTTCGGTGACCTTTCTCAGTTTCTACACCTGTTGGTGACTCTATCATAGCCAGAAGGGTCTATCGGGGGTGTACAGTAGAGGTAGCCAGTCGTCAGACTATGACAGACTTGACAGAATTAGAAATGGTTGATTTTGATGCCATTATGGGTATGGATTGGCTAGCTCCATGCTATTCCAATGTCGAATGTTGGACCAAGATTGTCCGATTCCACTTTCCAGGTGAGGCAGTACGAGAGTGGAAAGGTAGTAAAGCCACGCCAAAAGGTAGGTCTATTTCCTATCTTCGGACAAGAAAATTGATAGCAAAAGGGTGCATTTATCATATTGTAAGAGTTTAGGATATTTGGGCAGAACCTCCGACCCTTCAGTCCATTCCAGTGGTTAATGAATTTCCCGAAGTATTTCCAGATGAGCTTCCTGGTATTCCCCAGAAAGGGAAATTGATTTTGCAATCGATCTATTACCAGACAATAAGCCTATATCTATTCCTCCATATCGGATGGCTCCTGCTGAACTCATAGAACTATAAGGAACAATTGAAGGATTTGCTAGACAAGGGCTTTACCAGGCCGAGTACCTCACCATGGGGTGCGCCAGTTCTGTTCGTGAGGAAGAAGGATGGATCCCTCTGTATGTGTGTAGATTATCGGAAGCTGAATAAAGTCACTATCAAGAATAAGTACCCGCTTCACAGAATAAACAATTTGTTTGATCAGCTACAGGGAGCGAGGTATTTTTCGAAGATTGACTTAAGGTCATGTCACACCCCACCTTGGGGGGTATGACGGGCACCTGGTGCCTACTAGACTCTAGACTGCTAAATGGTCCAGCCTGAGCACATCTGGTGCTTTGGCTGGCTCTGGCTCTACTCCAAGAAATAAACCGGCTATATAACGGCTGTAAACACAGCCTCCAGCCAACTGGCCTATAACCACTTGTACCTGTAGTAACAGCTAACCAGAACACACTCATAACAAGGAACCTATGCGGGCCGACAAGGCCACCATGCTGTCTAGTCATCTGTAATATCAACACAAAACTATTGTAAGACTACGTGACCGGCAAGGTCACCACTACTGTCAAATTAAGGCCTCACACGGCCAACATAAACTGAAATGCTAAACAGCTATAACTAACTACACGGCCTCACGCGACCGGCTCAACTGACCACAGGGAAATGTATACAGACTGCAAGCCTCTAGGAATAACAATAGAAATGATCGGGACAGGGCCCCGACCTACCCGTACTGTACAACAAAAAGGAAATGATATAAACCTCTGAAATATCAAGCTACGGATGACAGGAGCTGATGACTCTGCGTTGGCTAGGATCACGAGGGATCGCCTCCTCGTCTATGAGTACCTGCAGGCAAGTAATGCAGCGTCCCACCGGGCGTCAGTACCACTGGTACTGAGTATGCAAAGCAACTGAAATAATATAACTGAAAACAACTGAATATAGATAACATAGCTAGCATTTCTGTACAGCAGGAGATAGCTGAATCTGAAGAAGCTGAAATGAACTGGATCAAGCTTTCTGTACTGATAAGGCAGAGGCGTGCCTGTAGACGCGTCGGCCTGCTGTCTAGTAGCTAGTATATAGCACATAAATAGATATACAAGTAGCAAGCAATAGCCAATACCAACCCCCATAAGCCGGATGGCGCCAAGCAAGCAAACAATCTATATACCCCTACCCGGGTCAAAACCAACCAAAAATAAATCACTCCACTCATCTTACAACTGTGAGCTCCTCCTACCGGCCCCCTTGGGTATGCAACTCAGGCCATGGCCTCTAACAATAAACTGTGTCTGAGTCCGAAGACTCCTGCCTCTGGGCGCAAGTGCACACGGGGTAATCTGCTGCTGTATCTGTGACTGAAAGTGCCCCTGGGTGCAAGCACGCAATAGGGTAATTTTATAAAAATCTGTATCTGAAACTGCCCCCGGCCACAAGCGCACACAAAGTAATCTGCCCCTGTAAACAGGGTAATCTGGCTCTGCGCAGAGTAAACTGAACTGCCCCTGCAAGCAGGGTGATCTGGACCGTATTATCATGGTGGTCGGCCATCATCATCCTTTAGGCGGACGGCATCGCCCAGCTGGTGGCAGTATCTGAATCTGGTATCGACACAGCTATAACCCAGGGGCGGTGGGGATGCAAAGGGACACCCACAAGCCATAGCAAGTCTCAACAAACAATAGCACATATAAATAGCAAGCATGTATAACTGAAAAGACTATCTAAAATCTAACTTCTTATTCTGATCTGTTTCTATACTGAACTGATTCTTACTAATTATACTGATTCTGTAATCTCTGTTTAACTGTACGGCTAATCTGTAGCCGAGATACTATTTGTCTGAATGGCTAATCTGTAGCCATAACTGTCTATCTATCTGATTTCTCTTCACTAACTTTTATTATGAAAATCTGTTCCTTTTTATTCTACTACATGCTTGCTAATCACGTAATAGGCTATATTGAATCTGGGATGCTAACGCGCCCTTCGGCGCATGCTTTTCTAACCTTCAGACTGAATACGATATAACAACGCAAACTAGGTTTACTGAACTTGCACAATACTTAACATTCAATTCCGGGGATTCTACTACAGAATTTATTGTACTATACAAGGCTAAAACTACAAACTTGCCGAAAGAACTAGCTTTACATACCTTATCCTCAAACTATCCGTCTGTCGGACGAGGCTCGGCCAATACTTCAACTATTTCTCCCAACTGCATTCACAAATATGTCAATTAATACTAACTATAGCTTTATTCTAAAGAACAACGTCACTTTCAATATAATTATAGCCTAAACTTAGGCTTATCGAAAGACGGTCAAAAACTCGCTATTTTCCAGAAGTCCAGAAGGGAGAAATATTCACTTCACAGCTAGGAACACATAGACACTAGTTTGGAGCAATTCTACTTACCTTAGCTCGGTAGCTCGACGATTCGTCGGCCGTATTTCGCGAAACAAAATCCGTAGGAATGCTCCCTGCTGCTAAATACCTCGGTACCTGAGGTTAATTCGAGTTTGGACCGCGTTTGACGGTGTAATCGAAAGGAAATTATCAATACTTTACGTCTTCCTCTGTTCTCTGTCGTGAAGTTTTTGGAAATTATGATATGTTAAAGGAATAAACCGAAGTGGGGCTTATGTATAATAGACACTATAAATCGCATTCAGGGAATGCGATTTATAAGTCGCATTCCTGGAATGCAATTTATAAGTCGCATTTTGCCTTGCGACGTGCTGACTTGGCGCTTGTCCGATCTTTGTCCGGGCCATTTTCTAGCATGTATGGCTTTCAAATACTCTTAACCAACACGCGAATAGGCCATCTATATGCCAGAAATTTACGGGGTGTAACATTCTCCCCCCCCTTAAGAACATTCGTCCTCGAATGTAAACTGCTATATGGAGGACTACTCAATTAGCTTAACTTGTTCTTAGAAAAATTTCGGCAGAGTCTCCCCTGTAATATGGACTATAGCAAAAACCTGAAATGCAGAAAAGTCCAACACAGGTACTGCATGCGATGCTTTAGGATTCACTAGATAGCTAAACATCAATCTTTCTCACTTATACATATACAACCATAAGGTACTACATAAGTAATAATACGGACATACCTGTCACTTGACTAGGCCTAGAATAGGTGAGGATATCTAGCTTTCATATCTTCTTCAGCTTCCCACGTCATCTCCTCTCGATTCCAGTTACGCCACAATACCTTGACAGATGCAATATCCTTAGTTCTCAATCTACGAACCTGCCTTTCTAGGATGGCTACTGGAACCTCTTCATAAGCCAGCTCTTCGGTAACCTGGATATCCTGGACTGGGACTGCTCTGGATGGGTCTCCTATGCATTTCCTCAGCATGGACACATGAAAGACGGGATGAACAGATTCTAGCTCTGGAGGCAAGTTCAACTCATATGCTACTCGGCCTATCCTCCGACGAATCTGATAAGGCCCAACAAACCTCGGACTGAGCTTACCCTTCTTACCGAATCTCATCACCCCTTTCATCGGAGATACTTTCAGAAATACCCAGTCATTCACATTAAACTCCAGGTCTCTGTGCCATACATCTGCATATGATTTCTGGCGACTCTGTGCAGTCAATAGGTGTTCTCTGATAAGCTTGACTTTCTCTTCTGACTGCTGAACAATATCTGGCCCAATTATTGCTGATTCCCCTACTTCGAACCAGCCACCGGCGATCTGCACTTTCGCCCGTATAAAGCCTCAAAAGGTGCCATCTGAATAGCCGAGTGATAGCTATTATTATAAGAAAATTCTATCAGCGGCAAATGCTCGTCCCAGCTACCACCAAAGTCTAGCACACACGCTCGCAACATATCCTCGAGCGTCTGAATAGTGCGCTCAGCCTGTCCATCTGTCTGCGGGTGGAAAGTTGTGCTCAGATTAAGCTGCGTTCCCAGCCCCTTCTGGAACGATTGCCAGAATCTAGCCGTAAACTGTGCTCCTCTATCTGAAATAATGGATACTGGTACTCCGTGCAACCTGACTATTTCTCGGATATACAACCCTGCATAATCTGGCCGAGAAAGTAGTTTCCACTGGCAGGAAATGAGCTGATTCGGTCAATCTGTCAACTGTCACCCATATAGAGTCATGTCCATGTTTAGTACGGGGTAGTCCTGCCACAAAATCCATATTTACTGCTTCCCACTTCCAGAGAGGCACAACTATGTCCTGAGTCAAACCGCCTGGTTTCTGATGTTCTGCTTTCACCTGCTGGCAGTTAGGACACTGGGCTACAAATGCAGCAATTTCTTTTTTTAAAAAATTTTTATTTTTTATTTTTTTTATCTAGCCACCAGTAGTTTTCTTTGATATCATGGTACAATTTTTGTCGCGCCAGGGTGGAGAAAATAGTTATTGGCGCAGTGCACCTCGTTCATGATCTGATGGCGGAGGCCTGAAACATTTGGAACACATAGACGGTCTTTACAACGCAGCACTCCATCCTCTGTTATTTATGAATCTGGCGCTTCCCTTGCAGGATTCTGTCCTTAAGCTAGACCAGGTCAGGATCTGCATATTGCCGTTCTCTTACCTCCACAACTAAGGACGACACGGCGGTTTTCTGGATTACCGCTCCGTTGTCCTTCATTTCTATCACACGAACGGCTAAATTGACCAATTGATGTATCTCCCTGACCAACTCCCGTTGCTCGGGTTGCACATACGCCACACTCCTAATAGATCTATAGCTAAGAGCGTTTGCTGCTCCATTACCTCTTCTTGACTGATATAACATTTTTATACTTAGAGAGCTCGGCATATAATTGACGGTCATACTGGTTTATCTTGCCGAAGAGATCGAGAGGTAGTTTACAGGCGTAGCTAGAGCTTATCTGGCCTTTCGGCCACATGCTAAGGCTACTTGTTGCTGGGATAACCTGAACGACCATCTGCGCACCTTGTGCCTTTATCTGATCAGAGGATCCTGATATTGATCATGACCTCTAATGATCTGGCTGCATAACCTTAAATAACTGAATAGTCGGGTTGAATGACCCGAATGTGGCAGTAGTCTAACAATGCTCTAACTGTTCTACTTGAGTACTTATAGTTCATGCATAACTGCAGACTTGTGGGCATCTAATTGCTTTGTTATTTTGCTTGAACCACTGTAAGGCTGGGCTTAATCAAACTTACTCCCAGGCGATCAATCTCTGGATCTTCACGGGGAGTCTACTGATCTCTTGGTCTTAACAAACACTGTGCTAGCAGGGTACTATCAATTTCTTACGCCTTGTGTGTATCCACTTGGATTTATACTGCTATTCTGGGGAATTCTCGGTCTTATGAGCTATTCTGTAAATACTGGCCTTCCGCTAGGGCTCTGTATCTGAATATCTTACGAGAACCAGCTGAAGTACTAGTCTGTCACTGACTACTGATGTGGACCCCTTTCTTGGGATGCCCACGAGCTTGTCTGACTTCCGGGGTATTCCTTGTAATAACTGCTAGGTTGACTAAGGTCGACTCTCACCTACAAGGCTGGGAAAACGATGTATGGCCACTTAACATACTAGAACAATTCTAGTATTGCTAATATCTGAAGTATACCTATTCAGTCTCTAATTCTGGCTCTGGCACTTGCGCTAGTGTTATTGATTTTTAGAGATGCTTCCCTGTTAATACAGGCGCCAGCTGGTCGGTAGACCGTCTAACTGTGCCCTTATCATCTAATTACCTGATTCAGGTTGCTAACTCTTATAAGCTTCTAAAACCTAGATCTGGAAACAACATATAAGTCTACTAACTTAATAACTAAGAGCTGAGACAGTTTCTATGGATTCATACATAAATCACACTTAACTTGCCCCTTCTTTTCGCTTTTCTCTTTTTCTTCTCTCTCTTTTCTCTTTTTATTTTTGGGAAGGGGTCCTGCAATGCAATTTGTATATACTTCCTAGCAATTAACCAGAATCTGTGTGATTGTAACCCCTATTAACAGCTATTCACAACACATCTGATATCTGTACATACATATATCAACAACTACGTACAATACATACTAAATTTTGTAGTGATACGTAATCTCTGACATGCTTTACTGAATTTCATACTGCACATTATAAACCGCTTTTACGGTCTAATGATATCTCCTGTCCTCTCGTATCATTTCATTGAATTTTTTTTTCCATCCCATTCTGGAAGCAACAACATATGTGCTTTAATTATGGTCTGTTGTTTGAAATTCCGCCATTCTTGCAACATGGGGTCAACATTCGTATCTTGTGGCCTTACATGGCATTATATTGAGAGCCCACGACTGTCTACTGGGTCTTATCTCCAGGTCGCACTAGATTAGAGTCTCTGTGTCGGCAGTTTCTTAACTTCTCCGTAGGCGGACGTACCGCAGCATTCTGAACCGCAATCTTACTGTCTTTTAACTATCAGTCCGAGGCTTAGTCCTTAATACAAAATATTCTATCATTCTGGGGGTGATTCTAATTTCCCCTCAAAATCCGGTATTCCTGCTTCTTCCCCTTATCTTCCTTAAGCTGAGCTCTGGGGTTCAAGGTACCCGCCTTACATTGTTAATAAGGTTACTGGTCAAATCCCAGCTTATACCTCTTCTGGCTTGTAGTCAGACCCCTCTGATTCACATGACCTCTCACCCTTTCGATATCACAACTGGATCATAACTATAATCTTACAGGTATGTTTTGCTATCTGTTAGCATATATGGCGGACTTGGCCTTTTTCTGACTCGAACTTGACTATTACTAGGCATTCATCACTAGCAGGTCTTTTACCCCTACTTCGGGTAAGCTAACAGTCTTACTTTCTCTTTTACGCTCACTAACACTTACTAGAATTAATCAATCTATCTTCACTTACTGCTTACTTTGGGCAACATCGCCTCAATCCTTATGCCCTTTGCTATACTGGAATCAAAACTAAGAGGTAGGAACTTACTGCAGCGAAACAAAACATGGAACTGTACCACATCTGAAAGGTTGGAGGTGGGAATCCTACATTTTCCTCTCTCTCTCCCATCTCTTCGATAATCTAATATTATATATCATCTTAGTCAGATCTTATATATCTAACAAATAAATCAACTCGTATGTACGCTATGCTTCTAACTTCCTACTCTGAAGTTATAGAAATGTACTAGGGATGGTACCGGTAAAGGTATCACATTGGGAGGTCCCCGGTACCTCCTTCTGCTGCTGTAATTACCTTGTAGCTGGCTGGTGCCCTCTTCTGTTGCTATATCTGATCTTCTGCCTGTGATAGGGTAATGCTGATCTGCCTTTGTATCTGTAATCAAAGAATATGGTAAGTTTTTAGGGACTCAACCCTATACTGTATCGCTCTAAATCACGACTGACTGAGAAGGAAGGGTAACCATCCTATCATGCCTCGCAGCCTCCAGCCTATAGTATGTGGTGCACAACACATTCATAGATAAGACTCTACTTAGCACGGCTTGCAGACTCCCTGGGACACGACCTGCTCTGATACCAAGTTTGTCACACCCCACCTTGGGGGGGGTATGACGGGCACCTGGTGCCTACTAGACTCTAGACTGCTAAATGGTCCAGCCTGAGCACATCTGGTGCTTTGGCTGGCTCTGGCTCTACTCCAAGAAATAAACCGGCTATATAACGGCTGTAAACACAGCCTCCGGCCAACTGGCCTATAACCACCTATACCTCTAGTAACAGCTAACCAGAACACACTCATAACAAGGAACCTATGCGGGCCAACAAGGCCACCATGCTGTCTAGTCATCTGTAATATCAACACAAAACTATTGTAAGACTACGTGACCGGCAAGGTCACCACTACTGTCAAATTAAGGCCTCACACGGCCAACATAAACTGAAATGCTAAACAGCTATAACTAACTGCACAGCCTCACGCGACCAGCTCAACTGACCACAGGGAAATGTATACAGACTGCAAGCCTCTAGGAATAACAATAGAAATGATCGGGACAGGGCCCCGACCTACCCGTACTGTACAACAAAAAGGAAATGATATAAACCTCTGAAATATCAAGCTCCGAATGAAGGAGCTGATGACTCTGCGTTGGCTAGGATCACGAGGGATCGCCTCCTCGTCTATGAGTACCTGCAGGCAAGTAATGCAGCGCCCCACCGAGCGTCAGTACCACTGGTACTGAGTATGCAAAGCAACTGAAATAATATAACTGAAAACAACTGAATATAGATAACATAGATAGCATTTCTGTACAGCAGGAGATAGCTGAATCTGAAGAAGCAGAAATGAACTGGATCAAGCTTTCTGTACTGATAAGGCAGAGGCATGCCTGTAGACGCGTCGGCCTGCTGTCTAGTAGCTAGTATATAGCACATAAATAGATATACAAGTAGCAAGCAATAGCCAATACCAACCCCCATAAGCCGGATGGCGCCAAGCAAGCAAATAATCTATATACCCCTACCCGGGTCAAAACCAACCAAAAATAAATCACTCCACTCGTCTTACAACTGTGAGCTCCTCCTACCGGCCCCCTTGGGTATGCAACTCAGGCCATGGCCTCTGACAATAAACTGTGTCTGAGTCCGAAGACTCCTGCCTCTGGGCGCAAGTGCACACGGGGTAATCTGTTGTTGTATCTGTGACTGAAACTGCCCCTGGGTGCAAGCACGCAATAGGGTAATTTTATAAAAATCTGTATCTGAAACTGCCCCCGGCCACAAGCGCACACAAAGTAATCTGCCCCTGTAAACAGGGTAATCTGGCTCTGCACAGAGTAAACTGAACTGCCCGTGCAAGCAGGGTGATCTGGACCGTATTATCATGGTGGTCGGCCATCATCATCCTTTAGGCGGACGGCATCGCCCAGCTGGTGGCGGTATCTGAATCTGGTATCGACACAGCTATAACCCAGGGGCGGTGGGGATGCAAAGGGACACCCACAAGCCATAGCAAGTCTCAACAAACAATAGCACATATAAATAGCAAGCATGTATAACTGAAAAGACTATCTGAAATCTAACTTCTTATTCTGATCTGTTTCTATACTGAACTGATTCTTACTAATTATACTGATTCTGTAATCTCTGTTTAACTGTACGGCTAATCTGTAGCCGAGATACTATTTGTCTGAATGGCTAATCTGTAGCCATAACTGTCTGTCTATCTGATTTCTCTTCACTAACTTTTATTATGAAAATCTGTTCCTTTTTATTCTACTACATGCTTGCTAATCACGTAATAGGCTATATTGAATCTGGGATGCTAACGCGCCCTTCGGCGCATGCTTTTCTAACCTTCAGACTGAATACGATATAACAACGCAAACTAGGTTTACTGAACTTGCACAATACTTAACATTCAATTCCGGGAATTCTACTACGGAATTTATTGTACTATACAAGGCTAAAACTACTAACTTGCCGAAAGAACTAGCTTTACATACCTTATCCTCGAACTATCCGTCTGTCGGACGAGGCTCGGCCAATACTTCAACTATTTCTCCCAACTGCATTCACAAATATGTCAATTAATACTAACTATAGCTTTATTCTAAAGAACAACGTCACTTTCGATATAATTATAGCCTAAACTTAGGCTTATCGAAAGACGGTCAAAAACTCGCTATTTTCCAGAAGTCCAGAAGGGAGAAATATTCACTTCACAGCTAGGAACACATAGACACTAGTTTGGAGTAATTCTACTTACCTTAGCTCGGTATCTCGACGATTCATCGGCCGTATTTCGCGAAACAAAATCCATAGGAATGCTCCCTGCTGCTAAATACCTCGGTACCTGAGGTTAATTCGAGTTTGGACCGCGTTTGACGGCGTAATCGAAAGGAAATTATCAATACTTTACGTCTTCCTCTGTTCTCTGTCGTGAAGTTTCTGGAAATTATGATATGTTAAAGGAATAAACCGAAGTGGGGCTTATATATAATAGACACTATAAATCGCATTCACGAAATGCGATTTATAAGTCGCATTCCTGGAATGCGATTTATAAGTCGCATTTTGCCTTGCGACGTGCCGACTTGGCGCTTGTCCGATCTTTGTCCGGGCCATTTTCTAGCATGTATGGCTTTCAAATACTCTTAACCAACACGTGAATAGGCCATCTATATGCCGGAAATTTACGGGGTGTAACAGGTCAGGATATCATCAGCTCCGGGTTCGTGAAAGAGATATTCCAAAGACTGCCTTCAGGACCAGATACTGCCACTTTGAATTTCTATTCATGTCCTTCGGACTGACAAATGCCCCAGCAATGTTCATGGACCTGATGAACAACGTTTTCAGACCATACCTGGACTTGTTCGTGATAATATTTATCGATGATATTCTGGTGTATTCCCGCTCAAAGGCAGATCACCAGGATCATCTATGGACAGTGCTCCAGATTCTAAGAGATCACTAGTTATATGCAAAATTTTCTAAATGTGAACTTTGGCTAAATTCAGTAGCCTTCTTAGGCTATATTGTGTCAGATGTTGGTATACAGGTAGATACGCAGAAGATAGAGGCAGTGAAAACATGGCCTAGACCTACCATTCCGACCGAGGTACGTAGTTTCCTGGGGTTAGCTGGGTATTATAGAAGGTTCGTGGGAGGATTTTCCACTTTAGCAGCACCTTTAACTAAACTGACGCAGAAGGTAGTAAAATTCCATTGGACTGAGGCATGTGAGCGGAGCTTTCAGTAACTGAAAGACAGATTGACATCAGCACCGGTGCTAGCGTTGCCAGAAGGAACAGAGGGTTATGCAGTCTATTGTGACGCTTCGGGTGTTGGGTGAGGATGTGGTTTGATGCAGCATGGTAAGGTGATTGCCTATGCTTCCAGGCAACTGAGGAAGCATGAGAAGAACTATCCTACCCATGACCTAGAGTTAGCCACGGTGACTCATGCCTTGAAAATATGGAGACACTACCTGTATGGCATCCACGTAGATATTTTCACTGATCACAAAAGTCTGCAGTATATTTTCACCAAGAAAGAGTTGAATTTGCGGCAACGTCGCTGGTTGGAGCTGTTAAAGGATTATGATGTGAATATTTTATATCACCCAGGAAGGCCAATGTTGTAGCTTACAAAGAACAGAAAATGTTTACCAAAGTGTTAAAGAGTGAAAAGAGTGAAAAGAAAAGAAAAGCAAAGTGAGGAAAGAAAAGATGATGTTGAAGAGGCACTAGTTGTAATTAAATGATAGTGAGGGTACATGAAAACCCTCTGTTTTGTGTCAAGTGTGCCTGATGAAATGGGCTGTATGAAAGTAAACCAGCATGAATGGGAGAAAAAGAGAAAAGAGAGGAACAATGTCCATGAGTCGATGGGAATGAGTTGAAAAGGCGCTTAAGGATGCTAGCGACTATTATTGGCTAATCCAATATATATATACTAGATCCATAGCCCAGTTACAACCCATTAAAAGTCCTATTTGATCCTACATTGCATTTCTTTATATTAGTGGAGTAATACACTAAGGGCAAGCCTATAGGTCATGACATGATGCATGTGAATTCTTTTGGGAGAGAGAGTGAAATTAATTTTTATATGCTCCTACATGCATGTTTGTGTGTTGCACGAACATAAAAGGGGAAGTTTCTCTCGAGTTGTGAGGGTACATGCTTGATGAAAGATTGATTTTCGTGTCGGATTTCTTGATTAGTTGATTTGCATGAGTTTTCCGATATCAAGAATCAATTCTTAAAAGTTTAGGAAGCCTCGATGTATTAAGGTCATTGTCTTGTACGACCAAGCATGTTTTCTTGATGATTTGCAAGAATTGAATAATCGGTATGACCGTAGCGTAAAATGTTGCACCATAGTGACGAAGGTTGGGATGTAATTTGCATGAGTTGTGTATGTGTTGTTCGAGGACGAACAAGGATTTAAGTGTGGGGTAAGTGATCTTGGGCAGATTTATATGCCCAAGTGATACTCAAACGTATCATTTTTACCTTGTTTGTTGTGCAATGTGTATATAATATCATGTATTTGGTAATAAAATGCGAATTTATACTAACCAACATGATTAGCATTTGTTTTGCAGGATAATGTGATTTTTAGGAGCTAAAATGCGTGTTGGAACTATGTCGGAGTTGGACTTGGATGCGAGCGTGGAAAAGACCTTGGATGGCACATTTTACACTGGCTCCGTGATGGAGTCGTGCCACGCTGCTATCGCGGTAGCACACTGCCTGGGCAGGAATTAATTAGGCATTTTCCAGTGTGCCTGCGCGTCAGTTCCGTGGCACGGAGATAGGCCTCCGCGATGGCCTCCGTGCCACGTTGAGGCCAATTATCCGGACCCTGCAATTTCCAGAGAGGGTCCGCGTCCACGCCGTGTCACGGAGGCAGTGCTCCGCGTTGGCCTCCGTGACACGTTGCTTGTTATTCCGGGAAAAATTTCCCACTAGTATAAATAGCACACTTAGGTTTATTTTTAATCAGTTTTTAGTTTTTAGACTGAGTTCAGAAGTGGAGAGCAGGAACGTGGGTTTGTGGCAGTTGAAGAATAGAAAAGCTAAGAGTTTTCTTCTCTTCCTTTCTTCTTTCCTTCAATTGTATGCACGATTTACACTCATTTTAGGATGATTCATCCAAGAATGAGTGGCTAATTCCCTTCTTTGCTGAGGTTTTGAACTTGTGTAATGAATTTTGGTGATAATTGATATGGTTTCTTCTTCTTCTTGCATGTTGTTCTATTAATTCTTGTGCTTACTACATTATTGATTGGCCACCATTAATGTATATCTAAAAAGTCCAATTTCACTCGAGAGAGCACGAAATTGGAAAGTTGTGAATTAATAGGGTATTGTTCTTAACTTGATTTGGTAAAATTGGGTTTTGATGTGCTTTCTTGATAGAAATATACTTGAAAGCCGTATTAGTCAATTTAGGAACCGGAATTGTAGTGCTAGGTCATAAATTGCATTTGATCACAGAAATATAGACGGATGGTTTATGATTCTAAAGTGAAATTAAATACGAAAGTTTTAATTTCTAGGCAAACGTTCTTGGCTAGCAACATGAAGAAGAGGATGACCAAATTATCATGAGTATCAAGTTCATTACTCGTTCTTAACCTTGGCATGTGCATATCCATTGTCTAAATTCAAAAGTAAATAGTTGTTATTAATTGTAGTATATAAATAGTTTAGAAACAAAAACTCACTCAACTCTTGGTTGGATTGTTGTTAACATAGTTAGGAATAGAATAGAGATATAGTAAACTAGGCAGTTTTACATATCTAGAGCAGCCTCCTTGGATCGATACTTGGCTACTTAGCCACTTTATTACTTGTTTGACCACGTGCACTTGCGTGTCAGTTGATAATATTTAATACCAACCCGAACAGCAGACCGAACAAGTTTTTGGCGCCGTTGCCGGGGAGGCTAGGCGATTCGTAAAATTTTGTTTAGTGTAAATTTACTGTATTTGTATTTTTATTTTCTTAAGTGTTAACAACTTGGTCTTAGCCTGTATTTTGCAGATTTTTATTTCTGTGAACACTGGCAAGGGACAAGGAGCTGGTGGAATCTTACTTAGAGCCAGAACGTGAATTGCATAGTCAACGTAGAGAAGCTCTTCGGAAGAAGCTACAGTTGCTTAAACACTCTATGATGGAGCAACCAAATCCACCAGTTGTGCGGGCAGTGTTAGTGCCCGAGGAAGTAGCAGCCAGGCCGGTTCGCGAGGTGGCA
The DNA here is from genome assembly GCA_035772735.1 of Datura wrightii. Taxonomy (NCBI): domain Eukaryota; kingdom Viridiplantae; phylum Streptophyta; class Magnoliopsida; order Solanales; family Solanaceae; genus Datura; species Datura wrightii. The sequence continues at coordinate 112,605,844 of JASDFA010000010.1, read as the reverse complement.
ATCCCACACGCTAATAATGTACATTCCAGCATCCGCAAACCAGAGCCTGGAGGGAGATCTGAGTTAAAGCAAAATATGGTGCAACTTTTGCACACTAGCGGGCAGTTTACCGGTCTCCCTCACGAAGATCCGCAACAACATCTCCAGAACTTTTTGGAGATAAGTGACACTTACATACCCGCTGGAGTGTCACCTGATTATGTTCGGCTCACCTTATTTCCATTTTCCTTACTTGGTGAAGCCAAGAGGTGGTTAAAAGCTGAACCACCCAACTCTATATCAACGTGGTATGATCTTGCAAGGAAGTTTTTGATCAGATTTTTCCCTTCAGGTAAAACAGCTAAACTTAGAAGTCAGATTCTAAGTTTTAAACAGAGGGAAGGAGAAAATCTTTATCAAGCCTGGGAAAGATTCAAGTCCATGTTGCGGGACTGTCCTCATCATCATCAGTCAAATGAGGTGTTGGTACACACTTTTATTGAGGGTTTGGAACCCCACACTAAAATTTTGTTAGACTCAGCAGCTGGAGGGCAAGCGCTGGAGAAGACTTATGAGGAGCTGTACACTTTGCTCAACCGAATTTCACAAGGAAATCCGGAATGGAATGCAGATTCTTCAAGAGGTGGAGCAAGGAAAGCAGCGGGAGTGCTTGAAGTGGATGGATTCACAGCTATCGCTGCACAGATAGCTGCTTTGCAAAATCAGTTAAACACTCACTTCAGCAATATGAATTTGAACCAGCCTTCAGCCTCCGTCAATGCAGTCCAACAGATGTGGTGTGAAGTGTGTGGTAGTAGTGAGCATTCAGCTGAATGCTGTGGTGCAAATCCTGATTCTGTCAACTTTGTGGGCAATGCACAGAGGAATCAACAGCAGTTTGGTGGTGGCTACAACTCGAATTGGAGGAATCATCCAAATTTTTCGTGGGGTAGCAACAATCAACAAGGCCAAGGTTCAGGGCAGGGTATGCACAGAAACCAAGGAGGGCAACAAGGCTATCAGAATCAGTTCAGAAATCACAATGCCCCTCCTCCACCACCATCACCGACTATTGAGGAAATGTTCAAGACCATGATTGCCAACCAGGCACAATTGCAGGCTGACTATGTCAAATTGGCAGCCGAAGTAAAGAACAATCAATTGGCAACCAGGGCTCTTGAATATCAGTTTGGGCAATTTGCTAGTGCCCAAAATACTAGACCAAGGGGAGGACTACCTAGCGACACGGATCCCAATCCTAAGCAGGTGAATGCAATGACCACGAGGAGTGGTTTACAATTAAAGGAGGTGGAACCGGAAAGACCGCCTCAGAAGTCAGGAGCAGCAGATGTTGAGGGAGAACAAACCTCAGATACGGGGAAGACCAAAGAAGCTGAACCAGCAAGGCCTCCACCCCCGTTCCCTCAACGACTTAAGAAACACAAGGAGGAGGCGTGTTTCCAGAAATTCATGGAGGTACTTAAACAGGTACATGTTAACTTACCTCTTGTTGATGTCTTGCAGGGTGTGCCAAAATATGCGAAGTATATCAAAGACATCGTGGCCAACAAAAGTTGCTTGACTGAGTATGCCACGGTGGCTTTAACGGAGGAATGCACATCCCGTATTCAGAACAGGTTGCCCACTAAACTGAAGGATCCTGGAAGTTTTACTATCCAGCTGACGATTGGGCAAAGTATCCGAGCTCGTGGGTTATGCGACTTGGGGGCAAGTATAAATCTGATGCCATCTTCGGTATTCAGAAAGTTAGGACTAGGGAGCCCTAGACCTACAACAGTGATCTTGCAGCTAGCAGACAGGTCTTTAGCTAAGCCGGATGGCATTATTGAGGATGTGCTAGTGCAGGTAGGCTCCCTCATTTTTCCGGTAGATTTCATTGTTCTGGATTTTGAACCAGATGCGGAAGTCCCATTTATTTTGGGATGACCCTTTTTGGAAACCGGAAAGGCATTGATCGATGTAGCTGCGGGTAAACTTACAATGCAAGCACATGACAAGGTAGAGGTATTTGATGTGTTAAAAGCCATGAAGCTGCCGGCTATACATGAGGAGCTTTCGGAAATCAGCGTGGTTGAACATGGAGAAAGTAAGCAGGCTGTTGAATCTCAAGACCCATTGGAGAGAGCGCTTACGCATTCTGATCATTTTGGGGATGGAGAAGCTTGTGGAATGGTTCAATTGTTGGATGGAGCACCTAAACATCCGAGAAGACAGGAATTTCAGTCCTTGATGAGATCACTAGAGCCGTTGCCGAAACCGTCTGTTGAGGAGGCACCGAAATTGGAGCTGAAAGAATTGCCTCCCCATTTAAAATATATCTTTTTGGGGGAGGGAGAGACGTTACCAGTTATTATCTCTGCAGACTTGACAGAGGAACAGGAACAGGCAGCTTTGGGGGTCTTAAGGAAGAGGAAGAAAGCAATGGGTTGGCAAATGTCCGACATTCAGGGTATAAATCCAGCTTTCTGCATGCACAGGATATTTATGGAGACAGGAGCCAAGCCAACTGTTCAGCCGCAGAGGAGACTTAATCCAGCAATGAAAGATGTGGTAAGGAAGGAAATAATCAAGTGGCTTGATGCAGGTGTAGTCTACCCAATTTCAGACAGTGAGTGGGTTAGTCCCGTTCAATGTGTTCCTAAGAAAGGGGGGATGACTGTAATCACCAATGAGAAAAATGAGTTAATCCCCACATGAACCGTCACAGGCTGGCGAATTTGTATGGACTACCGAAAACTAAATGAAGCCACGAGAAAAGACCATTACCCCATTCCTTTTATTGACCAAATACTTGACAAGTTGGCAGGGCAGGAATATTATTGCTTTCTTGATGGGTACTCCGGCTATAACCAAATAGCCATCGCTCCTGAGGATCAAGAGAAGACGACGTTCACCTGTCCTTATGGGACATATGCTTTCAGGCGAATGCCGTTTGGGTTATGCAACGCACCCGCCACATTCCAGAGATGCATGATGGCTATTTTCCATGACATGGTTGAAGATTTTGTTGAGGTATTTATGGATGATTTTTCTGTTTTTGGTAATTCGTTTGCTACTTGCTTGTAGAATCTTGACAGGGTGCTGGCTCGATGTGAAGAATCCAACCTCGTGTTAAACTGGGAGAAATGCCACTTCTTAGTGAAGGAGGGGATTGTCCTGGGCCACAAAGTGTCTAAAAAGGGGTTGGAAGTCGATCGTGCTAAAATTGAGGTTATTGAGAAATTGCCACCACCAGTATCCGTGAAAGGTGTACGCAGTTTTCTGGGACATGCAGGATTCTACAGACGATTCATTAAAAACTTTTCCAACATTTCTAGACCGCTATGCAGGCTGCTAGAAAAGGAGGTAAAGTTTGAATTAAACGACGAGTGTGTTGTAGCATTCGAAAAGTTGAAGCAGAAATTGATAGAAGCACCCATACTTACCTCTCCTGACTGGGAACAACCATTTGAGCTGATGTGTGATGCCAGTGATGTGGCTGTGGGAGCTGTATTGGGACAAAGGAAGAATAGAGTTTTTCATTCTATTTATTATGCAAGCAAGACGCTGAATACGGCTCAGAGCAATTACACAGTCACAGAAAAGGAAATGCTAGCTCTGGTGTTTGCATTTGACAAGTTCCGGTCTTATTTGGTGGGTTCGAAAGTGGTGGTGTACACTGATCATGCAGCTATTCGATACCTATTCAACAAGAAAGATGCTAAGACCAGATTGATCAGATGGATCTTATTGCTACAGGAGTTCAACCTTGAGATTAGAGACAGAAAGGGGAGTGAAAATCAGGTAGCAGATCACCTATCACGACTGGAGAGTCGGTCGCATGTGATGGAAAGTGAGGACATTAATGAGGACTTCCCAGATGAGAAACTATTGGCAGTGGGAGAAGCAGAAGTTCCCTGGTATGCTGACATAGTCAACTTGCTAGTGAGCGGAGTTTACCCCCCCTAAAGCAACAGACCAGCAAAGAAGAAAATTGAGGCATGACAGCCGATATTATGTATGGGACGAGCCATATTTGTTCAAGCAGGGACCAGACCAGGTGATGAGAAGATGAATCCCAGAGAGTCAAATAGCAGAGGTGCTAAGGGGCTGCCATTCTTAGTTGTATGGAGGGCATCACGGAGGTGAGAGAACAGCACATAAGGTTCTTCAGTCAGGGTTCTTTTGGCCGACCCTGTTCAGAGATTCTATGGAGTATGTCAAAATGTGTGATAGATGTCAGCGGACAGGAACAATTGGCAGAAGACAAGAGATGCCTTTGCAGAACATACTGGAAGTTGAGCCCTTTGATGTATGGGGCATTGATTTCATGGGTCCATTCCCACCGTCATTTGGAAATCGTTACATCTTGGTAGCTGTACATTATGTATCAAAATGGGTGGAAGCAATAGCTTGCCCCAGGAATGATAACAAGGTAGTAACGAAGTTTGTGAAGAAACACATTCTCACAAGGTTTGGGACACCCCGAGCAATTATCAGTGACGGAGGAGCTCATTTTGTCGATGCAAGCTTCAAGAAATTATTGGCTAAGTATGGGGTGCGCCATAAAGTGGCCACAGCATACCACCCACAAACTAGTGGGCAAGTAGAGGTGTCAAATAGGGAGGTAAAACAGATTCTGCAGAAAACGGTGAACACTCAATGGAATGATTGGTCTGGTAAACTTGATGATGCATTGTGGGCCTACCGAACTGCTTATAAGACACCGATTGGAACGTCACCATACCGATTGGTCTATGGCAAAGCATGTCATCTCCCGGTTGAACTTGAGCATCGAGCTTTCTGGGCTGTCAGAAAGCTAAATATGGACTTAGAGCTGGCGGGTAAAAAGAGATTGATGCAGCTCAGCGAACTTGATGAATTTCGCTGGCATGCCTATGAGAGTGCGAAGTACTACAAGGAAAGAACCAAAAGATGGCACGACAAGCATGTGGTGCATCGCATTTTCGAACCAGGACAGAAAGTTTTGCTTTTTAATTCAAGATTGAAATTGTTTCCTGGTAAGCTGAGGTCTAAATGGTCTGGACCGTTTGACGTAGTGAGAATGACCCCTCATGGGGCGGTAGAACTGTGGCAAGAAGATAGGAGTGCTACGTTCTTGGTAAATGGGCAGAGATGCAAGCACTACTGGGGAGATGACCATGATCGGGACAAATCGTCCATCTCCCTAGTAGACACGTGAGCATAAAGGCTGTCGAGCCGCGACGTTAAACCAGGCGCTGCACGGGAGGCAACCCGTGAAAAATATTTTTTTCTTTCTTTAGTGTAAAGTTTTTCTTTTATTTTATTTTCTTTTCTTTTTCGTGACTAGGCTTAGATTTGCATTTTATTTAGTAATTTTTTATTTAGTAATTTAGTAATTTTTTTTTTATTTTTAGTAGGGAATTTATTAATTTAACCAATTTTTGTTTAGTGAGGTGATTTTCGAGGAAACGAGGCGAGGTATGAAAAATAAAATTTGATGGTGAAACAGAGCACTGGCGCGTTGGCGCCGTGTCACGGAGGCAATGCTCCGCGTTGGCCTCCGTGACACGTTGAAGGCAAATCTGGATTTTTCAAAATTCCAGTAAGCCAACGCGTTGGCTCCGTGTCACGGAGGAGGGGCTCCGCATTACCCTCCGTGACACGTTGCCTTTATCCAGTGTCGGGTCACACCGGGTTTCCGGGTGAACCGCGTGTTTTCTTAATAAAAACCCCCGATTTCGCCCCTATTTTCCCCATTCCCTCTTCCCTCCGCGACCAAACACCCATTCCCCTACCCCCAAGCTCCGTGCCACGTTAATAGGCAAGGAAAACGTCAAGTTTTCATCGATTCTTCAATTCCAAGGTATGTTTTCATCGTCTATCTCAAATTTTTGGCGATTTTTGTCAATTTTGAGCATGTGAGGTGAGATATATCACCCTAGGTAGAAATTAAACATGATGTGAATTATTTTGTGATTGATTATGTTCGGATTGTTGTAGTTGACGTTTGAACTTATCGATTGAGTGAATAATTCAATTTTGATTGTCGAATTGTATTCTAGGGCTTGGGGTTGTTGAATTTTAACTTGGGTAACTTGATAGTTTGACGAAATTGATGCCGGGGTGTGTTTATTATTTGAGATAAGTCGTGGTAAATATTGTATAATTGTTGAAAGACGACTAATTCTCGAATTTTTGTGGGAAATTGCGTAATATGTGAATTGGTTGAATTGCTTAGATTAGTTGTATATAAAATGTTTGTATTGTTGTTTCTATTCTGTTGTTGTTATTGTTGCTAAGTGCTATGGGTGAATAGCTGTCGATAGTAGGATTGGGTTAGCTGTATGAACTCTGAGTAGTTCGCTAGCCGTTATGCTGTCGAATTTCTGTGAACGCACTAAGCAATATGTTTATAGTTGATTGTGTTTGGGGTGTAAATGAGCTATCCTTGCTAAAATGTTGTAAATATTGTTAAAGACTAAGTGTGGGGTAAATTTTGTTTAACCCGACCTTAGCCGAAGCTAACAAGTTTTTAGCTTAACGTTGTGCTTGTTTGTGTAAATTGACAGGTACAATGGCCAGCCGACAAGATAAAGGCAAGGGTGCTTCAACCTCAGGCACCGGCAGAAAGAGAATGAGACTGGGCACGGCTGTCCCAGCTGCACCTGCTGTTCCACGCGGTCAACACCGCCGATACGGAACACGATGGGTTATCGAGGAAGGGAAGAAGTGGTACGCAAAGCATAAGGATAACAAATACTTCCCGGAGGAACATATTGCAAGGGAACCACTTGCATAGGAGTTCCCTCGCATCGTACAGAGGATTGAGGCAGCTGGGCTCAGCTTTATCTTTCAGGAGCCCAAGGAGTGCAACCTTCACTTGGTCCGGGAATTCTACGCCAACTGGAACCCGGCCATCAGGAGCCATACTATTAAAATCAGAGGGTAGATTGTCACTCTGGAACCCCAGCAGTTTAATGCCATCGTGGGAGCGCGGGACACAGACGCCCACGTCCTCCGCCAGCTAAACATCACCCCACCGTACGCCGACATCAGACGTACGTTGTGTGGGGCTCGATCCACAGCCCGATGGAGTAGACACAAAGAGAGGGGCTACCACCAGACTCTGCCTTATTCGCAGATGAACAGGGAGGCCAGAATCTGGCTAAAAATTGTATGTTCGTGTTTGATCCCGGGAGTTCATATGACAGACGTGACCCGGGACCGTGTCTGCTTGGTGTATGCCCTTATGAAAGGGCTTGAGATTAATGTGGGGGCGGTCATAATATCCGCCATGAAGAGAGCCAGACTACACCAGGGCCACAGATACGGGTTTGGCGGACTCATCACCACCTTCCTCCGAGGCCTCGACGTTGAGGAAGAAGCCTTGGATTACATTCCGCAGTTGGAGCGGAGGGCCCTCAATGTGACAAAGACCAAGGCCCCCGACACTACACACGGACCTGTGCTGACTCTGGGCGAGCGACATGCTCGTGACGACCAGTATATGGCCCGTATGTTCGGCATGCAGATGCTGCAGCTACGGACAGGTGGGAGACCAGCCACCGAGGATGAGTTATGGCAGTTGGAGCTGGACTACCCCTTTGGCGAGAACGCCACAGCCTTATGCAAGGTGGGGCCAGCCTTTGTGGAGCCGACTGATGACGACGTCCCTACTGATGAGGAGACACGTCGTGAGGACTCTGATGTGGAGTCCGATGACGACGATGGAGCTGATTCATATATGGGCGACGAGGCTGCAGCACCGGATGAGGAAGTCGAATATTTCGACTAAGCAGGGAGTTCCACCACCCAAAAATTTTTGTGCTTTGTATTGTTGTGAACACTGGGGATAGTGTTCGATCTAAGTGTGGGGTGGGGAGTAGTTAGGTGCTGGGTCATAGGCTCTAAATTTGTTGTATAATTTTTCCTTGACGTTTATGTATGTCTGTGCTTTCTCTGTTGTTGTGAACTGATTTGTGATTTATGTGTATATATTTGTTTGTGGCTAATTATGTGTGTTTTTGAAAGTTATGGTTGCCTTTGTAAATATTTTGTAAATTTTGTAAATATCTTTTTTTTTTCTTTATCGATATGATCGATATTTTTCAAAATGTTTGCGAAAAGATTTTGCACTTATCAAAATATTTTGTAAATATTTTCTATCAAAATGATCGATGTGTTGCAAAACTTTTGAAGTTTTATTTTTGGGTTTCTCGGAGTTTGTTTTCGGTTCTTTTACCGAGAATAGTCCCATTGAACCGATGTCATAGTTAGTGACCGTTCCCTATGATGGATGGATGACGACCGTCTTAAGGGAAATGTAGTCGATAGGAGTAGATGTTTTGTTTTTAGTTTCTTTGGTGGATTGCATCAATAAACTGTAGTTGCTTATGGTTGCTAAAATTTCGTTGCGTGTTGTAATTGATGTTCAAAATGTGAAAATGATTCGTTTGAAAGCATGCAATTTTGTAAATATGTTGAGTTACCTAGGCTATAGAATTTGGTTCATTATGATTGAGGCTTAATCTTGAATTCTGTAATTGACTAATTAAAGAGTCTGTGAATGCATCTTGATTCGAGCATGTGCATGAAGTGTGAGTGAGGTTTTGTTATTCCATGTCATTGTGAATTGTCTAGAACTTGCTTGGCGTGTATACAAAACGAAATGAAGGAAGTGTAGTGTCGGAAAGGATGTAGGCATTTTTTGTTTTAACCGTTAGTTTCCATTTTTTTCTTGTCAAATTCTACCTTTTTATATGTTGTATACCCTAGTCAGCCCGTTGAGCCTTTAGCCGATTTCTTTCTTTTGTCCAGAATTGTATGAACTAAGCTTTATTCCTTCTTTTCATTATCCTTAAAGTCTATAAGAAGCTCTTAAGCGCTTACAAAGAACAGAAAATGTTTCCCAAAGTGTTAAAGAGTGAAAAGAGTGAAAAGAAAAGAAAAGCAAAGTGAGGAAAGAAAAGATGATGTTGAAGAGGCACTAGTTGTAATTAAATGATAGTGAGGGTACATGAAAACCCTCTGTTTTGTGTCAAGTGTGCCTGATGAAATGGGCTGTATGAAAGTAAACCAGCATGAATGGGAGAAAAAGAGAAAAGAGAGGAACAATGTCCATGAGTCGATGGGAATGAGTTGAAAAGGCGCTTAAGGATGCTAGCGACTATTATTGGCTAATCCAATATATATATACTAGATCCATAGCCCAGTTACAACCCATTAAAAGTCCTATTTGATCCTACATTGCATTTCTTTATATTAGTGGAGTAATACACTAAGGGCAAGCCTATGGGTCATGACATGATGCATGTGAATTCTTTTGGGAGAGAGAGTGAAATTAATTTTTATATGCCCCTACTTGCATGTTTGTGTGTTGCACGAACATAAAAGGGGAAGTTTCTCTCGAGTTGTGAGGGTACATGCTTGATGAAAGATTGATTTTCGTGTCGGATTTCTTGATTAGTTGATTTGCATGAGTTTGCCGATATCAAGAATCAATTCTTAAAAGTTTAGGAAGCCTCGATGTATTAAGGTCATTGTCTTGTACGACCAAGCATGTTTTCTTGATGATTTGCAAGAATTGAATAATCGGTATGACCGTAGCGTAAAATGTTGCACCATAGTGACGAAGGTTGGGATGTAATTTGCATGAGTTGTGTATGTGTTGTTCGAGGACGAACAAGGATTTAAGTGTGGGGTAAGTGATCTTGGGCAGATTTATATGCCCAAGTGATACTCAAACGTATCATTTTTACCTTGTTTGTTGTGCAATGTGTATATAATATCATGTATTTGGTAATAAAATGCGAATTTATACTAACCAACATGATTAGCATTTGTTTTGCAGGATAATGTGATTTTTAGGAGCTAAAATGCATGTTGGAACTATGTCAGAGTTGGACTTGGATGCGAGCGTGGAAAAGACCTTGGATGGCACATTTTACACTGGCTCCGCGATGGAGCCGTGCCACGCTGCCATCGCGGTAGCACACTGCCTGGGCAGGAATTAATTAGGCAATTTCCAGTGTGCCTGCGTGTCAGTTCCGTGGCACAGAGATAGGCCTCCGCGATGGCCTCCGTGCCACGTTGAGGCCAATTATCCGGACCCTGCAATTTCCAGAGAGGGTCCGCGTCCACGCCGTGTCACGGAGGCAGTGCTCCGCGTTGGCCTCCGTGACACGTTGCTTGTTATTCCGAGAAAAATTTCCCACTAGTATAAATAGCACACTTAGGTTTATTATTAATCAGTTTTTAGTTTTTAGACTGAGTTCAGAAGTGGAGAGCAGGAACGTGGGTTTGTGGCAGTTGAAGAATAGAAACCTTATGGGCTGGGCCACACACGTGCTACAATGGCAATTACAATGGGAAGCAAGGCTGTAAGGCGGAGCGAATCCGGAAAGATTGCCTCAGTTCGGATTGTTCTCTGCAACTCGAGCTAAGAGTTTTCTTCTCTTCCTTTCTTCTTTCCTTCAATTGTATGCACGATTTACACTCATTTTAGGATGATTAATCCAAGAATGAGTGGCTAATTCCCTTCTTTGCTGAGGTTTTGAACTTGTGTAATGAATTTTGGTGATAATTGATATGGTTTCTTCTTCTTCTCATGTTGTTCTATTAATTCTTGTGCTTACTACATTATTGATTGGCCACCATTAATGTATATCTAAAAAGTCCAATTTCACTCGAGAGAGCATGAAATTGGAAAGTTGTGAATTAATAGGGTATTGTTCTTAACTTGATTTGGGAAAATTGGGTTTTGATGTGCTTTCTTGATAGAAATATACTTGAAAGCCGTATTAGTCAATTTAGGAACCGGAATTGTAGTGCTAGGTCATAAATTGCATTTGATCACAGAAATGTAGACGGATGGTTTATGATTCTAAAGTGAAATTAAATACGAAAGTTTTAATTTCTAGGCAAACGTTCTTTGCTAGCAACATGAAGAAGAGGATGACCAAATTATCATGAGTATCAAGTTCATTACTCGTTCTTAACCTTGGCATGTGCATATCCATTGTCTAAATTCAAAAGTAAATAGTTGTTATTAATTGTAGTATATAAATAGTTTAGAAACAAAAACTCACTCAACTCTTGGTTGGATTGTTGTTAACATAGTTAGGAATAGAATAGAGATATAGTAAACTAGGCAGTTTTACATATCTAGAGCAGCCTCCTTGGATCGATACTTGGCTACTTAGCCACTTTATTACTTGTTTGACCACGTGCACTTGCGTGTCGGTTGATAATATTTAATACCAACTCGAACAGCAGACCGAACAGGTGACTGGGTATTCCTGAAGGTTTCACCGATGAAGGGTGTGACGAGATTTGGTAAGAAAGGCAAGCTCATCCCGAGGTTTATTGGGCCTTATCAGATTCGCCGAAGGATAGGCCAGGTGTCTTATGAATTGGATTTACCTCCAGAATTAGAATCCGTTCACCCAGTTTTTCATGTATCAATTCTGAGGAACTGCATAAGAGATCCCTCTCGGATTGTCCCGGTCAAAGACGTCCAAATCACTGAGGAGTTAGCTTATGAAGAAGCTCCAGTAGCCATACTAGATCGGCAGATCCGCAGACTAAGAACTAAAGATATTGCTTCCGTTAAAGTGTTATGGCGGAATAAGAATCGAGAGGAGATGACCTGGGAGGCAGAAGACGATATGAAAACCAGATATCCTCTGTTATTTCAGACTTAGTAAGATTGTACAGCTAGAGGTATGTTATTGTTGTTGTTTCATAAGTTGCATTATATACATGTACATGTGAGATAATTGACTTTAGTCTATTGTGAAGTGAAATCTATAGTATTGTGTGAAGTACTTGTATTAGACTTTTCTTCATTTCAGGGTTTTTGATAGTCCACATTATAGGGGAGACTCTACCGAAATTTTTCCAAAATAAGTAATTGCAAGGTTAAGGTTCTTGAAACCAGAAGTTAACATTCGAGGACGAATGTACTTAAGGGGGGAGGATGTTACACCCCATAAGTTTCTAACATTTAGTCGGCCTATTCATACGTTAGTTAAGAATTTTAAAGTGCCATATGTACGAGAAAAGGGCCTGGGGAAAGGCCGAACGAGTGCAAAGTACGGATTTCACGGGAGGAGGCCGAACCAAGTTTTCCAGAGGGGCAATGTGGCACGGAGCAGCCCCCTCCGCGTTACCCAAAGTGGCACGGAGCAGAATTAGCGTGACCGGCAGAGTGCCACGTTGCCTTATCTGCCGCCTCAAGTATATAAAGGCCTCACACTTATAAGTTAGATCATTATTCACATATTCACGGCCAGAACAGAGGGAAACCGAGGAAAACATTTGGAAATCATCCGATTAAGCCTCTAAATACCGTCCAAATCTAAATTAACTCCGGGTAGTGAAGTATAAGGCTGCAGAGAGCATCGCTGCGGAGTTATTTTCGTAAAATACGCCCGGCGAATCGTCGTCCTGCCGAGCCTAAGTTGGTGGAATTATTTTAAACTAGTGTCAATACGATCACGTGCCTAAAGTAAGTATTTCTCCCTTCTAGATTCCCGAGAAATTACGAGTTTTTGATCGTCTTTTGATAAGTTGAAGTATAGTCAGTATATATATATATATAAGTTATTGTTTTCTTCGAATATGGTAATAAAGTAGCCCTATTCTTCCGTTAATATGATTACAGTTGAGAAGGGCAGTTGAACACGAGCCGAAACTCGCCAGTTAATCGGTAAACAGCGAACGAGGTATGTTAAGGCATTTTCTTTCGGCAAGTTAGTTTCTTCAGCATAGTAGTCCAGTATGAATCCCAGTAAAGCATGTCAGGAGTATGTTATCATGTCTAGTTGTTGTTGTCAGTCGAGGCTCGTAATTTGTATTGTTTTGGGCTGGATTACACCTGTATAGCTTTCGTGACCACCCCAGGGTTAATAGCTGTGTCGCCGCCCGCCAGGGGCGAGGATACATCGCTCTACGGAGCGGCATGTCGTTCGCAAGGGACGAAGATGGGGATCCAGATCCTCATATGCCGCGTTGGCCTTATACACACCCCCGTCGAGCATTTACACCCGGGGTGTAGATATCAGGAGTCCTCCGGACTCAAACACAGCTACAGTCAAGGGCTGAGTGGGCCAGTTGCAAACCTAGGGGATCGGCAGGACGCTTATAGCTAGTAGTTGACTCAGTATGACCTGGATAGGGGTATATAGATTGAGGTGTACTCTCTAGGGCTAATGGGAGCCCAGGTGGGTTACTTTGTGCTGATTGTACCTTCCGGCCTATAGGGGCCAGGTAAGGTTTATGTTTCCTTTAGTTACTGATAGTTAGATAGTAAGACGCTTCGTTTGTCAGGTATGACCCCTACCCTCCTTATTACAGTTATGTTTAGCCCTGATTTCACTACTTCAGTCATCTTCAGTCCGGTTCCTTTACTTCAGTCATTGTCAGCTCTATTTCCTTACTTTTAGTTATTTAAAGTTACTGTTGTTACACCCCATAAGTTTCTAGTGTTTAGTCGGTCTATTCGCATGTTGGTTGAGAGTTTTAGAATGCCATACGCACGAGGAAAGGGCCCGAGGAAAGGCCGAACGAGTGCTAAGTTGGGATTTCACGAGAGGAGGCCGAACCAAGCTGCCCAGAGGGCAAAGTGGCACGGAGTAGAATCAGCGCTTTAGTCAACGTGGCACGGAGCTGAAATGGCGCGTTGGCCAACGTGTCACGTTGCCTTGTATCCTGCCTCAAGTATATATAGGCCTCACCCTAGACTTTATGTTAATTTTCTTATATAATACGACCAGCAGAGTTGACAGACGAAGGAAACATTTAATTTTCATCCGATTACACCGCTAAACGTCTTCCAAATTCAAATTAACTTCGGGTATCGAAGTATAAGGTTGCAGGGAGCATTTCTATGGAGTTAGTTTCGTGAAATTCGTCCGGCGAATCGTCGCCCCGCCGAGCCAAAGTTGTTGGAATTGCTCCAAACTAGTGCCAATACGATCCCAAGATTAAATTAAGCATTTCTCCCTTCTAGACTTTCGAGAAATAATGAGGTTTCGGCCGTGTTCTGTTAAGTTGGAATATAGTTAATATTTATATACAAAGTTTTCCTTTTTGCCGAATTTAGTGTAAAAACTAGTCCTACCTTTCCAGTAACGCGATTTCAATTGAGAAGGGCAGTTGAACATGAGCTGAAACTCGCTAGTTAATCGGTAAATAACGATCGAGGTATGTTAAGGCATTCTCTTTCGGCAAGTTAGATTCTTTAGCATAGTAATCCAGTATGAATTCCAGTAAAGCATGGCAGGAGTATGTTATCGTGTGTAGTTGTTGTTATCAGTTGAGACTTGTAATTGTATTGTTTTGAGCTGGATTACCTGTATAGCTTCTGTGACCGCCCTAGGGTTAATAGCGATGTCGACTAACCCACCAGGGGCGAGGACACGTTGCTCTACGGAGCGGCATGCCGTCTGCAAGGGACGAAGATGGGGATCCATATCCTCATATTTGCCGTGGTTGGCCTTATACACACCCCCGCCGAGTGCTTACGCCCGGGGTGTAGATATCAGGAGTCCTCCGGACTCAGGCACAGCTATAGTCAGGGGCCGAGCGGGCCCATTTGCAAACCCAGGAGACTGGCAGGACGCTTATAGCTGATAGTTGACTCAGTATGACCTGGATAGGGGTATATAAATTGAGGTGTACTCACTAGGGCTAATGGGGGCCTAGGTGGGTTGTTCTGTGCTGATTGTACCTTCCACCTTATGGGGGCCAGGTAAGGTTTATGTTGCTTTAGTTACTGATAGTTAGACAGTAGGACACCTCGTTGTCAGGTATGACCCCTACCCTTCTTATCACAGTTAGTTTAGTCCTGATTTCACTACTTCAGTCATTTTCAGTCCGTTTTCTATACTTCAATTATTGTCAGTTCTATTTTCTTACTTTCAGTTACTTAAATTTACTGCTTTACATACTTAGTACCTGTGGTACTGACGCCCTCTTTTGGGACGCTGCATTACTTGCCTGCAGGTGTAGATAGACGAGGAGCAGGTCCCTCGTAATTCCAGTCAGCTGTACAGAGCCGCCAGCTCCCTTCTTCCAGAGCTTGTGTGATAGAGGTTTACTTCTTTTTGTTTGTACAGTATGGGTAGGCCGGGGCCCTGTCCCGACCATCTTATTACTCCTAGAGGCTTGCAGATTGCATTACTTCCCTGTGGTTAGATAATATCGGTCATGTGGGGGTCATATGTGTTTTAGACTATCTGTGTTGGCCGTGTGGGGCCCTGTTTAGCTGTTGACTGGTGGCCTTGTCGGTCATAGTTCAGTTTAGCATCCGATTTTACTTTCCAGTTATAACTAGATATCATGGTGGCCTTGTCGGCCCGCATAGGTCTCCCTATGTTTGTTTGTCTCTGGCTAGCTGTTTGTTTTCACAGGTGTCTATAGGCCTTACCCTAACATTGCCTCAACTCTGTGTACTCCCCTAAAACGGCTCACCTGGCCTCACCGGTTTCCACCTTAGGATGGCATAGTCTGGGCTTACTTACTCTCAGCTTACTAACCACTTACATAGCAAACTTAATCAAGCCTTCATCATAACGATATAACAAGAAGATAATAACAGATAATACTTAGAAGATTATAAGGAATATAGTAGTTTAGCTATTCATAGTTATGAATAAACATACCTCAGTTTGTATCTTTGCATCATTGCTAGATTTTTCCATTTGGTTTATCTTTTTGGTAGATTGTTTTTTAGTTTTGATTTTGTAGCTGCTTAGGCTCAGTCAGCTCAGCAGTTCAGGTCCTAGTAGGGCACCAGGTGCCAGTCATGCCTCCCAAGGTGGGGCGTGACAACTGCCTTACATATTCAGTACCTATGGTACTGACGCCCTCTTATGGGGCGCTGCATTACTTACCTGCAGGTATAGATAGATGAGGAGCAGGTCCCTCGTAGTTCCAGTCAACCACACAGAACCGTCAGCTCCCTTCTTCTGGAGCTTGTGTGATAGTGGTTTATTACTTTTGTTTGTACAGTATGGGTAGGTCGGGGCCCTGTCCCGACCATCTTATTACTCCTAGAGGCTTGAAGATTGTGTTACTTCCCTGTGGTTAGATGATATCGGTCGTATGGGGCCCATATGTATTTTAGATTATGTGTGTTGGTCATGTGGGGCCCTGTTTAGCTGTTGATTAGCGGCCTTGTCGGTCATAGTTCAGTTTAGCATCTAATTTTACTTTCAAGTTGTAACTAGATATCATGGTGGCCTTGTCGGCCCGCATGACTCCCTATGATTGTTTGTCTCTGGTTAGCTGTTTACTTTCGCATGTGGCTATAGGCCTTGTCGGCCGGGGGTTGTATTTACAGCCGCTATATAGCCCGTTGTTTTCTCGATTCTAAAGTTAGAGTCAGCCCTGCACCAAAGGTGCTTAGGCTCAGTCAGCTCAGCAGTTCAGGTCCTAGTAGGGCACCAGGTGCCAGTCATGCCTCCCAAGGTGGGGCATGACATTATGGGGCCCCGGATAGGTTATTATGTGTTGGTTGTACCTTCCAGTTTATGGGAGCCAGGTAAGATTCTTGTTTGCACTATTTATTATTAGATTAGACAGCAGAAAGTTAAGTTATTCAGTTTATACCTCTATCTCTTTCACTCAGTTACTTTCAGTTTCATCTTAAATCTTATTCAGTTATATTCAGTTATTACCTTATATATTTGGTACATATGTACTGACCGCCATCTTGGGGCGCTGCATTAATTGCCTGCAGGTGTGGATAGACACGGATCAGGACCTTCTTGCTTTCAGCCCGAGTCAGCAGTACAGTTAGCTCCTCTCCTCCGGAGCTGATTAGTTAGAAGGTTTGTTCTTTTGATTGTACAATATGGGTAGGTTGGGGCCCTGTCTCGGCGAATGTTCTACTCTTAGAGGCTTGCAGATTTACAGTTTCCCTGTGGTTAGTTTGTTGTTGACCATGTGGAGCCTATATATATTTTATTTTGTGTGATGGTCGTGTGGGGCCTTGTTTAGCTGTTATATAGTGGTCTTGTCGTCTATAATATAGTTATAGTTGCCTGATTTTCATTTCAATTAAAACTAGACGTCATGGTGGTCTTGTCGGCTCGCATAAGACTCCCTTCTGTTGCTTGTTGTTGGGTAGCTGTTTTTCATTTATAGGTGGCTATATGGCCTTTTCAGACGGAGACTGTAATTACAGTCGAGATATAGCTCGTTGTTTTTCTGAATTAGGTTGCAGGCGTGCACCAGACGTGCGTAAGCCTAACCAAGTCAGCCAGGTTCCAGTGTGGCACTAGGTGCCAGTCATGCCTCCCTAGGTGGGGCATGACAATATTATATTCATTTTTATACTCGAAATCGTAATCGGTCCTGATTGAAATTATTTGCGTTCAATATTTGCATCAAACTAATGAATATGTGAAATCTATTTTTCATATATACTTTATATCACTAAATTACAGTTAATAAATATACAACTTCTCATTAATATATGATCTAACTATGGTAAACTAATGTGATTTAGTTTAAACATCTAGCGTGATACATTTTAACTCTGATGAACACTCCATCATAATAACATTTTATCAATTTTATATCATTAAAATAATTTAAAAAATTATTTTTGTTTTATTAAATATTTTACACAAAATTCTATTTACATGAGAATTTCTATATCATATCAAATAACATGTGTATATATATATATATATATGTAAATATTATTTTAAATATTTACTTATCTAAATATTATTTTTATCAAGTAGAAATAGAAAATTTAAGTTCAAAAAGTGCTATAAACACATTACAAAATAAGGATGAAAAATAATTTTTTTTGTTAAAATATAGTCAATATAGCAAATAACAAAGACCCAAATACATGATGAACCTTCTAAAATTAGATAAAAGAAATAGTTAGATTAAAAGAGTAGATCATGATTTTTATGTTATTTGGCTAAAATTTTCAATGCTTATTTCAAAAGTGTATAGCACATATTAGCATGATCTTAGTGAAATGTCAAAACTACCGATAGTCTCACTTCATCTTTCTATATAAATATAAAAATAAATAATATAAGAGAAAATTCAATTCCATCATAATTACTTATATTATTATAATTTGTAAATTAAATATAATTCTAATTCAAAGTCATATCTTAATGTTTAAAACTTAAGTCATCAATAACCATATCTTATATAGCGCAGTAAACTTCAAATAGGAAATTTTATATATATATATATCGATCACATATATACAGCAAGTAAAGGTACAGTAGCTGTCGACGGTGAATAGTATGTAGGATGTGTTGTCTTCTTTTCATAACGTTAAGTTTTTCCTTTTAAAAAATAATTCAATACAATAACATCGCCAATGTGTTAAACAAAAAGATAGTATTTGCAACCTCTTTCTGCCTTTGCCTTTCGCTGAGCAGAGGATATCTGAAAATGCAGTAGAGTAAAAGGGGGAGGACTTTGTTTCAAAGTTAAAAAGAGTGCAACATGTCATATGTGGATTAGGCAATTCGATCCAAGGCGTTGTAACTGAACAATAATAGAGGTTAAGCTTAAAAACAAGGTTTCAAGAAGTAAGTCTAGGAAGCCCGCCATAAGTTTATTATTGACAAAAAGCTCACCTCACGACAAGCTTTTACAAGTGAGTTGAGTTTTGTAAGCAACATCACTCTCCATCAACCTCCACAAGGTCAATTCCTCTGTTCCTACTTCCTCGTAAAAAAAGGCATAAATATTTCACATTACATATAGGATCCTATTTAACCTTTTTATCATCCATCACAGCCTCAATATTGATTCTAGAAACAGCATAACAAACTCTCCAGATAACTCTAAAAGCGTTCAACAATTAAAATGACGTACAAGCTTCTCTATATTTACCCTGCATCAGGAAGCAACAGTATACCACAATTAAGACTAGCTTAAGCAAAAGGAGAAAAAAGAGTGTGGTTAAGCGGCAAATCGCCAATCTAGTTTCTTTTTTTTAAATATGTTGACGAGAATTTAAAATGAACTAGTCAAATGAGGAAAAACTTGAGTCGGTCCACATGAATGAATATACAGCTATAGGTGAATCTCTGAATGCTTGATTCAGTGAAACACAATTTAGCACGCACTGCAAAGATTTCAGGAAAAAATTAGCATAGGATTTAAGTATTTCATTATACTTGAGAGAACTTCCTCAATAACCACACCTCAAGTTGGCTAATTATTTTCCTATTGGATAGTTATTTAAAGCCAGCTTCATTTGTCAATCTTGAACACCTAAAACCCGTGATCTCCAATATAGTTGATGATCGATTCAATAAGATGATTATGAACAAACTAGAAGCTTCATTCAATGAGAACCAATTTGAGCACCAATTTTGATACAAGTTCCACCAAGGCAGATATACACAGAGGATATATGTCAAAACAGACAATGCTTTTGATGTTCCCCCAACTTGGATTCAGAGAAATGCACCTACCTGCTAGTCGACTAGCAAATCAAGTCAACTTCTGACATGAGTAGTGGTTATGATACAGCAAATTTTATGAAGACAAAATCATAAGATAACAAGATAATGCAACTAGCTCACATAGAACCCAATCCAGTTACTATCTTGAGCAGAAATAACATATATTAAACATAAAAAAGCTTTCTGCAAATTACCACTCATGTTGAAGCAAACAAATACATTTACTTGGAGAGCAAAAAATGCTCTACACAAGAGGGGGGTGTAGAAATGACTCAGCTGTAGTTTACTCCTGTCCCAAAAAAGAAGCTGTTGTTTTCCATCTGAAAAGTAAGAATTATCCTACATATAGCTGCCTATTTTTCAAGGTGAACAAAGTTGAGTATAACATCAGCCTCCATCCCATTGAATAACACCAAAAAGAAACTTTGGCGGACAAAGTTATTACATAAGACCGCCCTCCATCCCATGTGATGTGACAAACACCCCAAAGAATCTATGATGAATAAAAGTTCACAATAACACTGCCTTCCATCCCGTTTGACAGACACCTGCAAGAAACTACCTTTAAACACTGGCATCTTCAGTTTTCCCCACTCCTAAGCTAAGTAAGGAGCGAATAAAGCTCTTTGAAGGACGAATAATGGAATTCACTAGAACTAATTAATTCAAAAAGTAAGGACCTAATCATCACTATAATTAGAAGTTTCAAAGATCACGTGAGAAATCATAAGTTGGAGTGTCAGTCCCAATAGTTGTACATTGAATAAAATCCAAGAAACAACATAATAAAACTGATGCTCCTCTAACATATGACCAACATGTAAAGTTCATAGGTTGCACTATAGAAAAAACTTGCCAAGAATACATTCAAGATTGCAGATAAAAGATTCACTTTAGTGCAGAAATGCATATATAGCAGTAGAAATATAAACCACAAGAGCAGAGGTGACCAGAATGATCAAGGCCGAGACAGCTTGAATTGCAGATTTACTTCCACAAGATAGCATCCCAAGCCGAATCTCGATCACATTCACAATTGAAAGCATCAAGAACAAACACCCCATTACCGATCCAATAGCAGAGCCCATCATTCCAAGCCTCAGAACCTTCAAATTGATGTGAGCCCTGAAAGCCTCATCAACATCTTTGCTATTCAAGAGATTAATTGCCAATTTGAGGCCCTGTGCAACAAGTGAGGAGAACAGAAAGAAGCTGAATGAAACGACCTCAAAAACCAGCAGTTTCTTAACCACGTCAATGCCAGCATCGCAGGCTGTGCGGTCCTCGAGACTTTTCTGGCCAGGTGTGGTGAGAGAGAGACCCACAAAGACTGCAATGGTGAAAAGCGAGTTCACATTCACTAGCCCGTCCAAAGCAGTGACATGGACACTGGTTGTTGCAACTGAACTAGAAGATGACGGCGTTGAGGTGGCTCTTCTTGGTTGTGTGGAGAAGTATTCTTTTGGGTATGTGTCAGATCTGCAAAAATTCAAGAAATGAATGAACAAAAAACAGAGACATGAATCACAAATGTGAAAAGGAAGCTAGAATATTACTCTTCCATGATCTAATGAAAGTTGGATTCTTGGCCAGTTTCAAGATGAATCAAGACTTGCTGCTTGCTGCTTGCTGCTTCTTGTGCTTTATAGATGCTTGTAATATTGGTGTTTCAATTTCCCGGATGGATAGTTGTAGGAAAGAAGTGCTTTGCTCCTTGCTTTGCTGCTTTTGCTTTTGGGTTTTTGGATTATTGTGATGTTATTGTTGGGGTTGGAGTTGGGGCTGGGTGAGAACGGAGACACTTCCTCTTTACTTGTTTGAAAAAGGAAAAATTAGGTGGGCTATCTAAAATTATCATTTTTATTGGACTTAAAAATTATTTATCAATAATATATATATTTATTAAATATATCAGATATATTTTTTTTTTATATTTGCAGCTTTAGAGAAAAAAAAAAGATGAACAGTTGTCGGCTATTCTCTTCCCTTTGAAAATCTAGCAAGGCATTCCCTTGCCCTTAGTTCGAAGTAATTAAGAGTTAGTCTTCCCTTCTGATGATTCCCAACATCTTTGCATATTTGGAACCCTGAATTTATGACTCCCGCTCACCTTTAGGATTTGGCCACATTCTTGGGTGTAGGTTTTCGCCCCCCGTGAGTCCTTGGTGTCTAAGGATGCTTTTTTGGGACTCTGGAATTCCAGCTTCTGTTAGTCTTTGGTATTCTGAACATGTCTTGTGGTGTCAAAATTCTTGAATGACTTAGTGTTTTCAAACAAGGTCACGTACCGTTGGCTGAGAATAATGAAATGAAAAGTCCCGAATCCTTAATATTCTAGTTGTCACCTCGTTAAAAACTTTGGTAAGGGAAATTAAATGAAAGCAGAAAAGAATTTCTTAGGTCATTTATAGCCTGTTTGGCCAAGCTTCTCAAATCAACTTATTTTGAGAAGTGTTTTTTTAAAAGTGTTTATCAAAAAAGTACTTTTGGTGAGAAGCAGTTTGTGTTTGGCCAATAAATTTTAAAAGCACTTTTGAGTAGAAATTAGTGTTTGGCCAAGCTTTTGAAAACTGCTTCTAAGTGTATTTTTCAGAAAAGTATTTTTCAAATAAATATTTTTGGAGAGATACTACTTTTTTTAACTTCTGAAAAACAGCTTTTGCTACTCCCTGAAAGCACTTATTTTCTTCCAGAAGCTTGGTCAAACACCTCTTTTTTTACAATAAGCACTTTTCAGAAAAAATAAACACTTCTGGTCTCCCAGAAGCTTGACCAAACAGGCTATTAGTGATCGACTCTAATTTGACATGCACATACAGTTGACCACCTATTGGGATTTGACAATTAGACCATATTCTAGGGTGGTCGAAGCTACAAGGACGGAAGAAAATACTACATTATTCTTCTAAAGGTTCCTGAGAGTAAATTGTATACTTCATGTTATCTGGTTGTTAAGGAGTATTGTTACAGGTCACCCTTGATTAGTATATTGATCTGATGAATTTACTATCAACTTAGTAATGAACATATGGGGGCGCACACTAATGATGTCTCTATCTCCTGTTACTAAATTAATTATTTTATTATTTGATAATTAAATTCAAGAATATAATTATTCAAATAAATAAATTATTAATTTTAATGAAATTAGTATATTCTTTACTAGAACAAAAATATAATTACTATTATAAATAAATAAATAAAAATATTTAGAATAGAAAACTAAGTTACATCTCTTGATTAAACTATATGTAATATGTAATACAATATTAATAAAAAATCAAAATCAATTTAAAATTGGTTTATATGGAAAACCCATTAAAGACATGCATGATGCCACACGATGGAAAACCTCTGCAGCAATTCCATTTTGGAGTTTGATTGCATTTATGGAGAAGTCCGTAAGGACTAATTGCTGGCGCGTACGTAGAACCCACTAGTAGAGTCATCGAAAAAGGCATGGCCCTTTAAAACTAGCTTTATTCAGCCCGCAGTTAGGATAGGATTAGATTAAAAAAATTTAAATTTATTTAAATTGAGTTTATAAGCCCAACCCAAATTAGTTCGTTGGCCCTTGAGGCTTGACCAAGACTGGGCTGAAGCCGGCCCGTGAGCCAAAACATTATTTAATTTTAAAAAAATTGTGAAAAAAGAAGTAAAAATTAAGAATAGTGATTACCGAATAAGTCTTAATACCTTACACGATCTTTATTCATTTAGCGTTAAATTCCTAATATTAAAACTTCTATTTATCAAATATAAAAATTGTATCCATCATGAAAATAACACTTGTTGCTACTCAAATTCGGTTACACGACTTTACCCAAATTAAAAGTGGTAATATTATGAAATGAATTTAGATATTATTAATTATGATATATAGTTATTTAATAATGTTTACTCATTAAATTTGTATATGAATGTAGACAAAAATGAAGGTGTTAATTAAGATAATATTATCAGCGGATTTAACTATGCTCGCTGATGTGTGGACGCTGAATATGTTATAACTTATCATAGAATTATGTACTTTCAATATGTTAGAAATGTTAACAAATTATTCATGCCTACAAGTTTAAATACATATTGAAAAGAAATTTTCTATAAAAAAAAAACGATTAAACAGACGAAGGCTAACCTGTCCCAACCAGGGCCCTTTTAGGGCTAGGTTGCGCTGACCATTTTAAAGCCCTTTAAAATGAAGGGCCGGCTCATTCTATCTCATCAAATTTCTTGGTCTGCGAGGCTTGGGGCCAGCAATCGATGCAAATATATCAGAAATTCATCACCAACTTACAGCACGAAAAAAGGGGTCAAGAGTGCACAGGTATTACTGATGATCACTAATAAGTTGATCTTCTTGAAAGGCTGTCTTGTAGATATTGCAAATCTCTAAAACTCTTATTGTTGAAACAGGAGGACAATAAACATAAAGGATCCTGGAAGGAGGTGCTATGGAGACAGTACTGAACCTCCATGCACTGGGTAAAATTATTGCCAGTTGTTGGCAGAAAGAATTGTGCTTCAGTTCACATCTTTCCTATATATCCATCACTGTATTCTAAATTCCCGATAAAAATGTAACGCATGCACATGCATGTGGATGGAAATGATGGCTCCTGTTTTTTCAAGAGCATTCTGGCGCTATGCCTGTTACTTAATTCAGGTATGGTTTCAGATCTTAATAAATCTCACAGACTAGTAGTACACTAGGTGTTATTTAATTTGGTGAGTTGACACTCCCTCTGCTTACAGAATGACTTCGTTCATGCATGGGGGGTGGACTTTCAGCTTGGATACTGTGGCGCAGGTTTCAGTTCCTGCACCAGCAATTACTTTTTTCAGAAGTTATTATCATCAATAAAAATTAAAAAAAAGCTACGCTCCTGTTTGATCTGAAACTATTTTTGATAGGGGAACCGAACCACTAATGTTGCGGTTGTTGACTCAGAATATTTGGTTCACTATGGTCTTCCAACACTAGGTGGTCCAGAAAATGAGGTATGTCTGGCAAAACCAAGGGATAAACTTACAGTAAACAATTGAATAAGGAAACCTCTCTTTTCAGTAAATCCTAACTATTGTCTTTCTACGTGGAAGAGTAGTTTAGCACAAGGGAAAACTCCTAAAAAGGAAAGCTCACCAAACAAAATGGTATGTACCAAAAGTAAACTAGCTTTCAACAAACAACTGCTTGAATAGAATGAATTAACTGAAATATCATTACAGGAACTGTCAGAATCTCATCCGACTGATGCAAGAAATGCTGTAAGTTCCATTTACTTTTTCAAAAAGAACCTCTTAGTAGCTTTCCCTTGCAGTTGCCCATGTCTTTCTAACATGCTTGTCTTAATGTATCTACACCACAGAAGCAAAGCAATGAGACAATCTTCTAATGTTAAATTGCTTATGAAACTAAACACACGACTAATTAGTATGCCCCCAAGTTTCGTTCCATGTTATGATAAACCCAGTCATTTTGCAGGTGCGGAAACAATCTCTTGTTGAACTGGAAAGATTCAAGAATAGATGGAAAAAAGCTGCCAGAGAAGACCAATGTTGGGTTGATCCCTTTCAGCAGCCTGTGAAACAAAGAAGGTGACTGACAAGGCTGCATCTTCAAACTTAAAACTAAGACACACAAATTGCGGTTATTCTTCTGTCTTCAAGCTGAATTTGGAAAGCTAAGATAATTCTTATGGACTTCAAAGTGCTCATAATAACAGAGGGACATTGTCAATTTCCACAAGCTCCAATTATGTATAAAAACAAATAGAATAGTTCAGACAGCCAGAGTAACTTATGATTTTCACACTGTAGTTCATTCTGTCTGAAACAATTACTGAAAATACAAAGCTGTCAAGCAACTTAAAAATGAAATTTAACTATTTTCTGGTGTTATCTCATGCAGCATCACAATATTAGATATACATCATGTTGTACAATTAATACACACACACACATATTAACAGATGGGCTACCCATTTAATCTTATGACAATCACAAAGTGCTGTTTCTTTTTCCAACAATTCCAGCAATGAGTTGACCTAATTCTTCACCACTGTCCTCCTGAACATGATGTCCTGACTGCATAATTCAGAAAATAAACACACTTTTTCTCTATAAACCAACAACACATTGAAACACAAGAAAGATATAAAGAATATTTATCTTGTTAATACGAATCAACTTCTGATAAGTGGTGCTCTTTCAAATTACCAGAAGTCCCCGTTATAATTTACTCAGGGTTCAGAGGGCATATTCAAGAATATGATACTTATCCGAAAGTAATGCTCTGCATTTGTAATACTATCCCAAGAAAAAGAGCCACGAAATAGTGTCATTACCATAGGAAGTTCAACTAGTCGGTGCTTTGATTCTTTGCAGAAATCTTCTACGCCATCAAAGCTTGACCAGCGGTCTCTTTGTCCCCAGCAAACTGTTGTATGGACTGACCAGCTATTGTCCATAAGTATTGCTCTCGCGTCCTCTACATAGCCCTGATGATTATAAAGCACAAAAGGAAGTCTTAGATCAATATATCCTTAAATGAAGAGGAACAAAGATTAAAGTAACTGAACACTAGCATCTTCTGTTATCCTTCTTTAACAGACTTAATAAGAAGAAGAGAATTTGATTGGTTTTCATAATTAACTTATGGAATTTCTATTGACAAATATAACCCTCAAAAGCACATTCCCTATTGGAACGACAACTCCTACCGTGCCTCCTTTGGCGAATCAAATCCTACATTAACTATTAATCCTAAGGACAAGAGATAACTTTGTTTTAGTATAATTAGATCTCAAGTCACATATAACTTATATTACTATACTTGTATATACATACATGACAGTAGACACAATACATTGTAAGCTATAGAAATAATATAATCCATCGGGCTTGCTTCGGCTAAATTTGCATTCTATTATGGCATCAGAGCTAACATCAGACTCATCATCTAGGTCAAGCAAGCAATCCGTCTCCTTCTCCTCTCAACAATGCTCATCGTTTTATCTCCATAAAATTAACCTCTACAAAACTATCATTTTTGGAAAACACAAATTTCTCCATTCCTCCGAGACAAGACCTTTTTGGCTGTGCCGATGGAAGTTATGTCTGCCTGCCTTCTCATATCGCAGGAAAAGATGGCGAAAAAGGTGTCATCAATCCAGAATATCTTCAGCGGATCAAACAAGATCAATTGCCTTCTCATATCGCATGAAAAGATGGCAAAAAAGGTGTCGTCAATCTAGAATATCTTCGGCGGATCAAACAAGATCAATTGATCATGAGTCTCATCATCTCCTCTCTCTCGAAAGAGACAATTCTGATTGTTATCGAATTATCCACAGCGAAATCTGTTTGTATTTTCTTGAGGCTGCCTTCTTATCGCCCTCAAATACTCGAATTCTCAATCTTCATATGCAACTTCAAAATCTAAAACAAGACAATCGTCACTCAATATCTTCACAAGGCAAAATTGCTTATTGATGAATTAGCAGCTACTGGTCGTCTGGTTTGCCTTCCTAATCAAAATATTTATATGCTAAAGGCCTTCGTAGTGAATTTAAAGACATGATAACCACCCTCTCTGCTCGACAAGAACCAGTCACCTTCAGTGAGTTGCATAGCTTTTTGTTAAGCCATGAATTTATTCATGGTCGGGAACTCTCATCGTGTGCTTCTCCAAATGAGTGCCAAAACAACTAGAATAATTACAGAGCTCGAGGTTGTAATAACAACAGAGGTAAAGGAGGAAACCCTGGTAGCAGACAAGGATACAGCTGAAATTCATTCACCGGAAATCAATGGTCCTCAACCGACTCTCGCTCGCGTTGTCAAATATGTAATGGGGTGAATCGTCTCGCACCAAACTGTTTTCAATGGTACAATCACACGATTAACCCCGACAGCTTATTAACTCATCAATCACCTCATTCGCACTCCAGAATTGGCTTTCGGACAGCGGTGCCACGCATCACATCAGGCCTGATATTTCTAGCTTGCATCATGTGGAGGATTACAAGGGTATGGATCAAGTTCATGTTGGGAAAGGACAACGGCTTCCTATTCATCACACTAGTAATTCTGCACTTTCTCTCCCTTCCAAATCCTTGGCTCTTAAGAATATTCTCCACGTCCCTTCAATCACAAAAAGTTTATTCTCCGTTCAGAGATCTTCTTGTGATAATAATGTCTTTTTTGAATTTCATCCCTATCATTTTCTTGTTAAGGATTGAGCATCCAGGATGCCTATTCTTTTAGGTCGGAATAATGACAAGATCTACTCAGCTAAACTCCAGCCTTTTCACCCGCGAGCTCCCAGTCACCATCAGCTTTTCTTTCGACCAAGACATCGTATGCGTGTTGACATCTTCGTGTAGGCCATCCCCACAAATGAGTACTCCATCAAGTCATCCAAAAGCATAGTTTACCTTGTTCTAGTTTCAATTTAAGTCATATTTATAGCGCTTGCCAACTCGGCAAGTTACAAAAGTTGCATATTCCAATTTCAAGTAAATAAAGCTCCTCTGCTTTACAAATATTATTTGTCGATGTTTGGGGTCTTAGTCCCCACTTATCTTTCGAGGATCATAAATATTTTCTAGTGTTTGTTGCTGATTTCTCAAATTTTATATGGGGATTTCCAATGAAATTATAATCGCACGTCGCACATTGGTCGTTGAAAATCAATTTAACACCGAGATTAAGTCAATTCAATTGGACTGGGGACACTACTAGAAATAGAGATTTTTCCCACCACAAATCAATGAGGAAATTTGTGTTATAAAACATGATTTCCCACTCATTTTCCACCAAACCAGTTCACTAGAAAAACACATGGTGGGAAACAGTTTCTCACTGAAATAGTGAGAAGTTTCATAATTTTTTCATGTGAAAACACAATTATTTGTTCTTCTCCCACTGATAATCGGTGGAAATAGCCACTTAATATTTTTCAGTGGAAAATGTCAATGGGAAAATAGTGATTTTTTAGTGGTGGGAGGTGTTCGTTAATAGAACGCAATATTTAGCTGAAGCAAACCGATGGATTATATTATTTCTGTCGCTTACAATGTATTGTATCCACCTAATACAAGTATAGTAATACAAATTATATGTGACTTAGGAGATCTAATTATACTAAAACAAAGTTATCCCTTGTCCTTAGTGTTACTAGTTGACGTAGGATTTGATTTCACTGAAGGAGGCACT
This sequence comes from Datura wrightii, assembly GCA_035772735.1. Lineage (NCBI taxonomy): Eukaryota > Viridiplantae > Streptophyta > Magnoliopsida > Solanales > Solanaceae > Datura > Datura wrightii. The sequence goes on along the minus strand of JASDFA010000010.1, from coordinate 112,577,201 downwards.
GTAGGAGTTGTCATTTCAATCCATTACCATTTCATTTCTAAAGTAGATTTTAGATTTATAAATCTCAATTATTTGTGGATTATAGATGACATCTTTTAAAAAAATTTCATTTGAAATGAACAGAAACAAGGGTTGAAATAATTGTAATAAAATTTGTGTTCCAAATCCAAATCTTTTTAAATAAGTCCAAACAGATGCAAAAAAATATTGTAGCCTATGAATTTGATATACTTTAGACGAAATTCTTCAGTCTAAGTGGGTCCGTATGGTTTTTGATTCGATAGCAACGACTGGTGAACAATGTAAAAGAAACAGATGGGCATCCCATACATTGATGTATGATAAGCCAAAGTTATCTGTTGCATCTCCAATATCAAAGATATCTTTTTGGCTTTCTCTGGTATTAGTCTATTTCACCTTTGCATGAACGATGGAAGTTCTCACACAATCACACTCTTTGAACTTCACAGAGTCTGGATTAGGCAACGGCCCTCAGCCAACTGCTTTGGTTCGAAAAGAACGAAGAAACCAACAATAATAACAACATACCCGGTGTAATCCTACAAATGGGGTCTGGAGAGGGTAGAATGTACGCATACCTTACCCCTACCTTTGCAGGGTAGAGTGGTTGTTTCTGATAGACCCCTCGGCTCAAGAGATCTTTAATGCTATGTGATATCAAAAAAATTAATACCTACAATAAAGTAGATCTTACTTTCCAGTAATGCATATCTAAGTTTTTAACTAATCAAAATGTATGATTTCATATAAAAAACCAGTCCGTATTGACGTTGACCCAGTTATCCCTGGAAACTCGCCGGCAGGACGATGAATGTTCTTACGTTAGACAGTAGGGAGACCCTTGCGCCAATTGTTTCTGTTTGTAATTGTTACTTAATTATTCTGGACTTGCCCCAAAAGATAGTTTTAGTTTTCTTACATTTAGATGCATTTTGTGTACCAACTCATTTAACTGACATATCTGCTCGAAGTTTCTTTAACCAACTCCATTTAAACAATTTGAGCCAGAAAACCTCCTAATTTTTCTTTAGCCAACTCCATTTATACAATTTCAGCTAGAAAACCTCCATAAAAATCAGGTCCTAGAATTCCTAGTTTATGTTATCCAGCATAAGCTCCATAGTGCTCCTAGAAGAAAAAGATCCCCACCCTCTCAGACTACGTGCCTTCGACAATGGAATAGGAAGGCAAGAAGAAGAAAAGTAAAGTACACCTCCGCCCTCCGAGGCAGGTCTCCTGAAAAGCAGACAAGAGGGAGGAGAAGAAAAGAAAGGACAAACAAATTCTAGCCAGCGAGCACCGAGAAGAGATACTTTTGGGTACGTATTACTTTTTTTGTAACCATTGAAAATTAAACTCCAATAGATTGACCTGTGGCAGCGCCTGAAAACTAATTAGAAAATTAACACATGGATTAAAAAGTGCGCCTTAAGTTGTTTTTTCATTGCCTTGCTTATCGCATTTAATGCAAACCCTGCAGAACCAGATGTGAGATAAGGTCTTCTGTAAACCACTGCCACATCTTTTATTTGGTAAGGACCACAACTTAGCAATATTTTATCATTGGCTCTAAGAGGGTCCTGATTGCAAGAGATTTAAAACCAAGGATGAGTGACAACTAGCAGAAAATTTGCAGAGAAACATGCATGTCAGCAAGCAGAATAAAAGTGAAAATATTTGCATCTTATCTACCTGAAAAAAATTTTGCCAAACAAAAAGTTTCTCAGAACCGATAAGCTTGACGGCAGATTGGCATGTTTTATAGTTAGCTTCAGTAAACCAAGAAAAAGAATGGATTAGTGAATCCGAACATGTCTTTGCTCAACTAATTTGAAGGAGAAAAAGAAGTTGAAAAACAAGAGTAACTTCATCTGAATAACAGAAATCTAAACATATTAAACAGTTTTATCTTTCTTATGTCTGAAAAGAGGGTAAAATCATATGGTTCAAGGTCCTAGAAACTAGAATTAGGAAAGGCCTCCACAGCCGAGGGAAAACACGTTTCGACAGAGAAACAAGAAAACCATAAGATGTTCTATATCCTGGAGTTTGCTGGCAATTTCATTATCTGTAGAATAATAAAGTTATCCGCAAAATATGACAAAAAAAATGTTCAGCAAATAAATGCATGTACTGATTGTAATTAACTATTGACTAATCCTTACTGGAAGATTTAGAAGTATAAGACTGTTTAGCTTTTCCTAGTAATTGATAGCATATTTGATTGCAATTGATGAGAAGTATCCCTGTAAGAGTGGAAAAAGCAAAGGTTTTCTTCAAATCAAATCTCACAAGAAAAGTAAAACAGAGCAAGTTAGATGCTAACAGTCAAATAAAGTAGTGCAAATGGATGAATAAGTAGCGATGTGTTTCTGTGCTGGCGGACAAAATAGGGGCGCTACCTCCCGCTTAATTGGTGGGGTTGGGTGGAGCCGGTGGGGGGTGGGGTGGAGGCTCAGATTTGTTTCGAATATGTTTTCCAAGATTAAACAGCATACTAGTCCTATCGGAGAATTTTTCCATATATATAAACATACCTCCAGTACAAGAGTAACCTTTTTGTCAGTAAGAACATTGATCACAAATTCCAAGGATGCCACATATTCTGTTAGACATGAAAAATTGAATGTTAAAAAGGAGGGAGAAGTTCTTCATTCTTTTGACAAAAGATAGCGACATTGTAATAATCTGATCATTATTATTATATTACTAGGCTGTGTTGCTTGGTCCATCCAAAAACCTTTTTGGATCCGTGTCGGATCCTTCAAATATACATAGCTTTGGGAGGATCCAAGACATACCGGGAGATATTTTTGAAGAGTCAAATTACTTACCATCCATTGGATAGTCAAATCCATATTTTGGTTGGGGCTTATCTGAGAATCCAAATCCTGTAAGGAAAAGTAAAACTATTTATAGCCTAACAGGATCATGGATGGATGTGAATCGCAAATAGTAGAAAAACTAGAATGAAAGATAACATAGAAAAACTGTAAACAGTTAAGTATCATAAGAAAACATAACACATTCAAAGACATGTGGTTAGAGATGCATTTAAAAAATGATCAAATGGAATCGTCAAGTTTTGGGATACGGCCGAGGACCATTTTACAACTAAAGATTTCATTATTTGGGTTGTATAGGTTAATGCTAACCATGTACAATATTTTTTTGAAAGCTACAAATGTAAGGGAGTCTTACCCCATCTCTTTTGTAAACATTTTCATTATGAAAATTGTTTTTATGTTTTAACACATTTAGAGGTAAGACGTGGTCCCTCTCTACTATTATTCCTACTGACCCAATTTATGTGATGCACTTTCCTTTTTAGTTTGTCCTAAAAGAATGATATCTTTCTATATCTAAAATATATTAACTTTAAACTTCTCATTTTACCCTTAAAAATGATGATTTATAGCAACACAAATACTTATGGCTTGTTTTACACCACAAGTTTCAAAGGTATCTCTTTCTTAAAAATCTGTGCCCGTCAGATAACTTCACATAAAATGGGGTGGAGGGAGAAAGTAGTTTTGGATATGAAATCCACACTCAAGGTTCCGAGAGTGGAACTCAAGTGAATTCTTAAAAAAAATAGACACTTCATTTGACTATAGAGGTATGAATGCATACTTAAGATAGCATTGACAATGGAAAACAACTCCGAAGAAATTAAGAAGACAATGCAAGAAAGTAAGTACTAAAATACTGACCCAACCAATCAACTGCTATAGCATGATAGTTCTTCTCAAGATGGGAAGAACTTTGAGATAAGAGTATGCTTGTAAGTAGCAGTTCAAGCATGGTTAGTGAACTATCAACCAAGAAAAGTGTTACATGGCACTATGCGGGGCATAAATTGGTGATACAAACTGTAATTAAGCAGCCAATATCAAAAAGTTTGTTAAATTAGAAAGAATTCAAGTATCAGAATCTGCAATTCTTCAAACTATAGATGTAAAATACAGATTGAAGTTGGTAGTTTGGAATTCATGTTGAAAATAATTGGTCGATCACCTAAGCTTGCATTTAGCTTGAGCAAAACGAATTCCACCAAAATGTTGGTATGTTCAAAAGAAACTACGAAAATAAACTTAGGGATCGTTTGGTATGGGGGATGAGATAAACAAAATCATCTCATTGATTGAGATATCCCATGAGATTAGTTATCCCACCATAATATATGGTATAACTTATTTCATCATTATAGTATAACTGATGGGATAAATAATCTTGGGACTAACTAATACTCCTTACCAAAAGCAAGATTAAAATACTCCTACATTTTATCCAGAAACTATTACCCCTTATCTCGCTTACCAAACGACCCCTTAGGGTTTAACTAGGTTTTGCCGTTGGTAAAAGGAAACATCCTAACCTGCGATGGTAACCCATGGATTAATACAACGGGAGAATTCTCAGAGCTTCCACTTTCTACACAAAACCATCTATTGCACAAAACCATATACAAAGAGCATTCAATGCGTAAACCTGCAAACAATTCATCCTCAATTTCTGCACATAAGATTGCTAACTCCATTAAACAAACTAATAAGTTCACAAAAAAAATCAGCCAGATTCACCTGAAAAGGTCCAATGACGCCTGTGAACTCCCACCCATTGTAATTCCAAAAATGGGATCCTTTGCCTTCTCCCTAGTCCCAGAGACAGGATGTGCTTTCACCTGAATGTCACAAAAGATTACTAAATTCAGACGGGCTAGAAACAATTGCTATTAGAATGAATAAATAAATAAATGCACTCAACGATGATTGTTTAGTTTTAGAACATGGAAAATGGACAAGCAGAGAAGGAAAAACGCACAATTTTCCTTTCTTGAACCATTCGTCAGCAGGACTTGGTTCGTCTGAATACTTTCCTACGCAAAAGAAATCAATTTGATCTCATTGTTGATCCATAATTAAATTGAAGATCACATTTTTGTGCAAACAAGTCAGAGTTCCAACCTCCGCTAAATGAAAAGTCGTCCCGAACTGAAACAGGAGCATCCAGCAAATATTCCTGAATAAAATTGTCAGCAAGTTTACTAAACACGGAGAAACATAATTTACTAAAAAGATATATGAGGAAAAAAAAAAGAAGGTACCTCGTTATTATCGCTGCTCGATCGGCAATGGAATCGCAGAATCCTTGCCTGAGCTCGAGAGAATCGGTGAGGGATCCTAGCAGAGGGAAAGCAGGGGATCATGCGGAAACAGTTAAAGTGAAGTGAAAAAAAGGAAGAAGAGTGCAGAGTAGCCACGGAATTCTAACAAGAAATGTGATCGTTTTGTTTCCAAATTTAGAATAATTAAAGACTTTTTTTTCCTGCGTGGGGGATAGGGCGTCTCTGGTTCTCGTCATTCACAATTTTGGTACACAAATTTTGTTTTGGGTGTGCTTCTTTCTCCAAAATATATATTACTTTACTACTACATTAGAAAGAGCTTAAAAAGTGCAACTTTCAAACATGTGCGCTTTCTATCTTTTAATTTAAATAAGAGGATAATTTTATCTTTTCTATATTTTATTATACCTTGTGTGTTCTTTGAGAGGTATTCAGTGGACTCGTATTATCTCTCACTTCTATCTCTTCCAATGCTCACTTCTATCTCTTTCACCGCTCACTTCGTCTCGGTCATTCCTTTTCTCCGTTTTTCTTTTTGTTTAAAACCCTAATTTATTTTGGATGACTTGACAATTTCAATTCAAATCGACCAATCGAAATTTGATATATTTTTCACGTTCATAGGAGTGTTTTTATGTTTCTGCTTTATAAATATGATTTTTTTGGGTATTTCTGATAATATCCATCCTTGTTCCTAATCGAGATGCATTAACACTGCTTCCTAAAAGTAGTGTGTCTACCAATTTCACCATAGCGGCCGGTCTTGAATTCATAATAGCCTATCAATAAGGAGAAACTACAAATTAGAAAGAGTAATTGTTACACCCCGTAAATTCTCAACATGTAGATGGCCTATTCGCATGTTGGTTAAGAGTTTTTGAATGCCATACATGCTAGGAAAAGGCCCGGGGAAAGACCGGATAAGAAATCCGTCGAACCATCGCAGAAGGAGTCGGGGCAGAACCCCTCCGCGATGGCAACGTGCCACGGAGAGAGGGCCTCCGCGTTGGCTCCGTGTCACGGAGGCCCTGTCCAGGCCCAAGTATATAAGCCTCCAACTTCGGTTTTAATGATATAATTCATAAAAATTTCTAGAGAAGCCGAGAGAAAATAGGGAGAACGAAGGTTCCTTAGTAATATTCGTCCGATTACGCCGTCAAACACGATCCAAACTCAAATTTACTCCAGATACCGAGGTATTAAGCAGCAAGGAGCATTCCTACGGATTTAGTTTCGTGAAATTTGGCCGGCGAATCGTCGTGCTACCGAGCTAAGGTAAGTGAAATTGCTCCAAATTAGTGTCAATATACTCCTAGCCCTAAAGTGAGTATTTCTCCCTTCTGGACTTTCGAGAAATAGCGAGTTTTCGACCGTCTTTCGATAAGCCAAAGTTTGGGCTATATATATATCAAAAGTGTTATCTTTTTCCAGGATATTAATGTATTTAGCCCTAATTGATATATATATATATATATATATATGTGTGTGTGTGTGTGTGTGTGTGTGTATTCATATATATATATATATGAATACAGTTGGGAGAAATAGCAGAAGTACTGACCAAGCTACGCCAGTTAGTCGGCAAAATCCGAAGCGACAGTATGTAAAGCTAGTTTCCTCAGCAAGTTAGCAATCTCGGTATAGTAAAATAGTTCAAAGGCCAGTAGAATGTTTCAGAAGTCGTGTGTTATGTTTAGTATGAATATTAGTACGATATTGAAAGCATCATGTTATGTATAGCGTGAAACTTGCTAGCACGATATAAATTCTAATACAAAGTGTTAGAAACTGTACAGCATGCCCAGTATGTGATTTAGTAAAGTATACTAGGATATTATCGTGTTCAGTTGAAACTTAGTAAAGCAATATAAGTATTTGTAAGGTATCTCAGAAGTAGAATGGTAGATTAAAATGAAGTTTAGAAAGCATGTTAGAAATAGTAAATCATGTTACTATGAAACTCAGTTATACAACACGATTCCCAGCAGAAAAACTATATCTTGTTCAACATTAGACTCAGCACAGTATGACAGAAGATTATATATATATACCATTATCAGTCTCAGCATGTATTAAATACATACATATCACTATCACTAGTTCAGCATATAGTATGTACAAATATATTATCATCACTAGCTTCAGCATATGGTATACGCAGTTAGTATTACTAGTTGAGACCACTGTATTATTTTGGGGTTGGATTACCTAGCATTCATGACCGCCCCAGGGTTAATAGTTGTATCGACTCGTCCGCCAGAGGGCGAGGATACATCACTCTACGGAGTGGCATGCCGTCCCACAGGGGACGAAGATGGGATGCCGGTTTTCTCCATATTGTGCCTTGGTTGGCCTTTATACACCCCCGTCGAGCGGGTACGCCCGGGGTGTTGATTCAGGAGTCCTCCTGATTCAGGTACAGTTATAGTTAGGGGCTCAGCAAGCCCAAGTGCATACCCAGGGGATCGGCAGGATGCTTATAGTTATTATAGGAGATGGGACGACCGGGGTAGGGATATAGATTGCGTGTTGATTGTACCTCCCGGCTTATGGGGGCGGGGTAAGGTTTGTGTGTGCTATGCTATGTTATGTTATGTTATGCCACGTTATGCTAGATACGAGTAGATCGACAGTAAAGCGTTACATTTCCAGGTATGACTCCTACTCTTTCCAGCATAGTTGAGAATAGGGTTAGCTTTACATTTTTAGTCAATTCCAGTCTATTTCTTTCTGTTTCAGTTTCATCGGTTGTATTGTTGTTTTCAGATATTTTTCAGTTGTTGCTTTACATACTCAGTACCAGCGGTACTGACGCCCGTATGGGGCGCTGCATTACTTGCCTGCAGGTACTCATAGACGAGGAGCCGATACCTCGTGATTCCAACCAGCTCACAAGAGTCATCAGCTCCAGTCACCCGGAGCTAAATAGCTAGAGGTTTATCCCTTTTCTTTTGTTATACAGTATGGGTAGGCCGAGGCCCTGTCCCGACCATCTTATTCTTAGAGGCTTGCAGTCTGTATATATTTCCCTGTGGTTAGTTGTGCCGGTTGTGTGGACCGTGCGATTATTTAGTTGTTTATATTGGCCGTGTGAGTCCTTATTCAGTTAGTAGTGGTGACCTTGTCGGTCACGTAGCTGTTTAGCATTTGTTATATTGATTTAGAGTTAACTAGACAGCATGGTGGCCTTGTTGGCCCCCATAGATTTCCCTATATGAATGCGATTCTGGTTAGCTGATGTTATAGTACAGGTGGCTATAGGCCTAGTCGGCCGGAGGCTGTATTTACAGCCGTTATATAGCCCGTTGTTTCCGTGAATCAGAGTTAGAGCCAGCCAGGCATCAGATGTGCCTAGGCTCAGTAGTCTAGCAGTTCAGATCCTAATAGAGCACCAGGTGCCAGTCATACCCCCTAAGGCTGGACGTGACAGTAATACCGAGTAATGGAGGCAAAAGTCCCTTCTATATGATTTGTTCCAACATTTATGGCCACCATAGAGGAATGATTGAAAAAAACAAGGAGGCAGGGTTCCACTCAAATTGTTCTCATTCACTACAAAGTACTTTAAGTTGGGCAATTAGCATAATTCATCAGGTATTTTTCCTATCAAATTATTCTTGCTTGCCAAAAGGGTAGCAAGTAAAGAAAGACTACCCAGAGAAGGCGGAATACCCCCTGTAAAGTAGTTAGAAACAAGAAAAACTTGTTAGAGTTTCTATAATGTGCCTAATTCTGCAGGAATTCTGCCGATCATCATACTATATGATAGATCAACAGAAACAAGGCTGAAGCAACTAGAATTGTTTGAAGGAATACGTCCGATATAAAACCTGTGACTAGTGGTGGTAAATAGGAGGATTGGGTCAAATTTGGGCGGATTGAAAATGGGTCAATGTAAAATGGGTAATATTTCACCCCCCATATTTCATATGGGTAAAATCAGGTTGGGTAAAATACATGTTTACCTATATTTTCATGAGCAAATATTATTCTACTTTAGAATTCAATATCCGAAAAATATTTTAACTTTTTTAAAGTGAGAAATATTAAAAATATTTTATTTAGTTTTATTGTATCATAAAAGTCAATAAAAAAATTTCTGTAACTTTTCAATATAAAAAAAATACGCAATAACAACGGAAAAAATATTATCACTGGATTTCAAAGTAAAGAAAATTTGTGACTTAGAAGTAAAATGTGCTTAATGCACTTTAAAAAATATCAAAATACTAATAAATAATTTAAAATATTTATAAACCACTTATAAGGGTGTGTTTGGTACGAATAAAAATATTTTTCAATTTTCGCATGTTTAGTTAATTTAAATATTTTGAATTTTTATTTTCACAAATTGACTTACCTTTCCCGAATTTAAGGAAAATGACTTTACTACATAAAGTTAGCAAAATATTTTTCGAAGTCCCGACTCTCGACTCCTAATATCGACCCCGACCCTGACCCCGTCACATGATTTAGGATCCAAGTCCCAGCCTTGACCTAAGACCCCACTCCAACCCTAATCTCAACTCCCGACCTCTATGACAACCCCCACATCGACCCCGACCCAGGACACAAATCTTGACCTTGATCCGAAACCCGACTCCCAATCCGATATCAACTCCCAACCTCGGGCTCGACCTCGAATCCCTACCCTTCATCCCCGACACTACACCGACCCTCAATATCCGATCGCAACACTAATACTAGACCCTGACCCCGACCCCAACCTAAACCTCAACCCCAACATTCTTCCCTCTTCTCCCGACCTTGATCCCCATTCCCCAACCCTAACCTCGACCCCCGACCATGACCCTGATTCCAGACCCCCATGCCAACCATAACCCCCAACCTTTACTCTCAACCTCGATATCGACCCCGACCCCTGACCCTCGACCCTCGACTTCGACCCCCATCCCCACCCCGACCCTCGACCCCAACACCTTTCCCCAACCTCAATCTTCGTTGCCCAACCCAGACCTTGACCTCGACCTCGAACTCCAACCCTGACCTCAACTCCCTTCCCCAACCCCGATCCCCGTTCCCTAATCCCGATCCCGACCCCAAACTCCAACTTTTGAGCTCAACCCGACTTCTCACCCCGAGCCCGGCCTTAGACCCAATTCTTAACACTAATTCGAGATTCGAGATCTGACTTTTGACCCCAACCTCGATGCGAATCTTGAAATTTATATATTCATTATTCTTGCAATTGGTATTTAAGTATGCAACAAAAAAAAAGATACATTTTGAATAATGCTAAATGATACTTATAATATTTTGAGAAAAAGAAGTTTCAAAATGATCAACTATAAAGAGAAAAAAATATAAAAAGAAAGGAAAATTATAGATTTTTTATGATATCATGAATTTTGAGTGAATAAAAGTTGAAAGTTTAACCAATTAAGATAATCCATATTTTACCCATGAATACCTATATTTCTATGGGTTGAATATGAGCTTAAATATAAATTTTACCCATCTAAAAAGTCACTCACCTAACCCACTAAAATATGGACGGATTGGGCAGATTATAAAAATATGAGCTTATTTTGCCGCTACTACCTGTAATCTATGTAAGTAGCCGAGCTCTGATGGGATTTCACCAGAGAAGCTGTTATTTTGGAGCTTAAGCACATAAAGAAAGCTTAGATTGCCAATGCTTTGTGACAGAGTACCCCTTAGTTTTAGAGAACTAAGATCTAAAAGTGTGACTCATTGGTGACGGCGACCACATGATATACTAGGCTAGTCATGGAATCTTCATCAAGTTTGATAAATATTTAAGCTTTGGTATTAAATTGGTGATTAAGCATGTGCAAATATATATATAAAGTTGTCCCCTTTTTTTCATCTCTGTATATAATTTGGATTATGAATGAATGATGGAATTATATAATTATAATAAAATTATCCTCCAATAATCTTGTTACTCTTCAAGTAATTTTGTAGAGGTGGATTAATCAACAGGTAGCAAATGGTGATTTTAATATCTTTGCATCTTTTTATCTTTTTCTTTTTCTTTTAAATATGTGTTTGTGGTTCGTGAATGGACGATTAGGGGTCATTCGGTAAGAAATAAGTTATCAGATAATTAATCTATCCCAGGTTAGAATACTTCCAGATTGTTACTTCACCCTCAATGAGAAATAAGAAATAAATAGTATTGGAATGGTTTATCTCATGTTTAATTGAAATAAATTTTTGAGATAACTTATTCTGAAATTAGTTATTTTGAGATTATAGTATTATTTTTATCCATCCTCAATGTGGAATATTCATTATTTCTCATTATTGGGGCAACAATCTCAAATTATCTCAACTCAAAATTAATTCTTTCAAAATAACTTATTTTCCAACCAAATAACTGCTTACTAATAATCGATGGTATTATCCTCCATTAATCACGTAACAATGGGAGTGACAAAGGAGTGACCAATAAACAAAAATATACTGTAAGGTTTTAAATCAGTTAGATGTATTGTTCAAATAAATAACTGAGATATGCCTTTATGAAAATGATGTGTGCTGCCTTTCTCTTTTAAAAAAAAAAAAAAATCATCAATCATACTTTGGAGAAGGTGAATTTCAGATTGTTAGACACTGCATAATTTATTTATGATTTAGTTGTATATTTAAATTTTTCATGTTAAAGTTCGATGCAAAAATTGTATGTTTTGGTTTTATGAAATTCCATTCTATTGTATATGCTCTAAGGATGGTATCCATATAAAAAATGTGGGATCTTTATTTGGTTATATATTGAAAATTTTCTTATGTGTTTTCATTTCATTTGTAATATATAAATCAGAATAATATTTTTTCTGTTACAATCTTATTTCACCAACTTATATCCTTTTTTTATAGGTATTTTTTGCAAAGTACTATCAAAACACTGCAAAGAAAATAAAATGCAGAAAAAAAACTGCACCACTATTTTCAATACGTAAATAGTTTATAGCATCTAGATATGTAATATGTAAATAGTGTATTGCATCTATATAACAAATATAAACATTATAACATTTGTCAATCATATAATATATACATGTAAATGATATATGTGTTTAGCTAACAAAAACGCTCCAGCATTGGGCCCATACTAGCACGGGCCATCACTATCTAGTGTGTGTGTGTGTATATATATATATATATATAATGTAATACTCTGAAAGACCCTAAGATCAAATCTGTGGGTTGAATCAGAGAAAGCAGAAAAATATGTACCAGATCACAGAACGACTCATCAAATGACCCGCTAGGTAACTTGACAGATCGTTCAATGACCCGTTGAGTGGTGTTGTGTTGGAAGTTGCAATGGCAAAGGGTTGACAAACGACCCATCATGACCCCTATGAATCATTGAGTCCCTCGTTGGGAGGTGCAGAGCTGGGAATCAAGGAACTTTTCAGAAGGACTTAACGGGTGAAGGACGAGTCGTGGTTCCACTTCACAACTCGTCAGGTCGATCGTTGGTTGGATAGTATGAGACTTACAGTGGTGACAATGAAAGGGAGGTAACTAGTCGTTGTCCCTATTAATGACTCTTCATGTCAGTCGTCAGTTGAAACAGTTCAGTAAAGGTAGATTTTTTCAGTGAATCCAGTTAGGTAACGACTCGTCTAGTCCCTCGTTAGGATTGGCAACATCAGTTTTCCTGTGAAATTAGTAAGGGTGTTTCGTGAATCCTAAACTCCTAAGCTCTAAACTACATCGTTTTAAGATCTGAAAGGGTGTAGTAAGACGAGTTAAGCCCATTCTAACCATTCCCCTCCTATGCATGCAAGTTTAGAAAATTCTCTTTGAAGATCAAGCTAGAAATTCCTCAATTCTTCTCCAAATCTCTTGGGCTTTCAAAGACAAATCGAGTTTCAAATTATTCAGGTATATGGGGTTATGAATTAGAGTTTTCTTTCACTCTCATGCCCATATTTATCTTCAAGTTCATGAATTTAAGTGTACGATCTCATGGGGTTTTAGCCCAAATTTTATGAAATTCTTTATGATTTACTTATAGGTCAATTTCCTTCATGTTTCAAAGCATGTTTTAAGATTCATGGGCAGACTTTATATCTATTTTGATTATAAATTCATGATTTTAAGTTTTAGAAGATTTTTCCCCAATTATGGAAGTTCATGAAAAAAATCTAGTTTATGATTGATGATTTCAAGTATGATGAAGTATCTAGCGTATATGTATGTTTACAAATTGCCCATATATGAATCTATGATTTTGACTAGTGAAGTCTATTTTAAGTATGCATGAATTTCAGATTTTGGGTAATCCCATTCAGATTTAGCATGTTTTCATGATTCAGTTTAGCTCTTTAAATCAGCTTATCATATGGTTTTAGAGTCTATACTCCCATTTTCAACTTATTGTATGTTTGCAGTCAGGACTCCCCATATTCAGATTTCATACTATGCATGTAACTATATTATCAGCTTCATTAAAAAACGATGGTTTCAGCTTCACTGAAAAATGATGGAGAGTACCTTGCATGTGTTCGGGAGCAGTGTTTTGCACTGAGTAGGCTAGGGGTTCATGAAAACCCCAGGTCTCCGAACTACGCGCCAATGTAGGATTATCTATTTCTTTGGGACCTCCCTCGTGAGCTTCCGAAAGGGCCTTCAGCTTGATATCGATATCATGGTAGCACCCTTATCCCTGGCAAGGCTTTGGATAGCTCTGCCCACTTGAGTATAATAGTTGGGATCACATAAGGCCTATCGTGATAATGTCGGCTATATGGCGAGTCTCTCATTGTTCCTCATGATCTCAGTTATGTATGTGTATAACTTATGATATTATGTTTTCAGCAGGTTTGACCCAATGATTAGGTTATCAGTCTTTACTTATCAATTTCAATTTCAGCTTTAGGTCATTCGATTCTGTTATAAGATACAACTTATGACTATTCATGTTTTTAGATATCAGTGTGTAGTCTCTATTCTTATGATGTTATGACTTATGTTAATATACATGATTTCAGTTTATACTTAGCCTGTTTTACTTATCTTGCATACTCAGTACATTCCAAGTACTGACCGCATATTCTATGCTATATTATTTCATGACACAGGTCCTAGCGATCAGATTCAGCCGTGCTGTTAGTCTTTATCTCATTCCAGTTCAGACCCTTCTTTGGGTGAGTCCTCATCCTCCGAGGACATCTATCTTTCAGTATCGTTATGTCAGTTTTGTTTCAAAATTTTAGTGAGCTAGTTGGGAATGTTGTCCCATCAGCTCGTCAGTTATGTTAGAGGCTTTTTCAAATAATATGTAGAGTCTCAGCTTGTCAGTATTGTCTATGTATGGTTGATGCATATTCAGACTTCCGTTTAGAATTCAGTTATTAGTTTTGCTTAATGTTGGTCTTTAGTTATCATGTTCATGTCATGGGTCAACTTGGAGCCATTCATGGTTCTAAGTTCCGTGTCTAGATCCGGCCTATGTTCGGGTTATGACAAACTTGGTCTCAAAGCATTAGGTTTTGAAGTGTCCTAGAGTATTTGAAAGCCACATTAAGTAGAGTCTTTCCCATGGGTAGGGAGAGGCTACAAGATGTTTTAGAAATTATTTCTTCTTTTATGATCTATGTCGTGCGATGAAATATCTCTTTATTCTTCTAACTTGTGCTATACGTGTTTGTAGAATTATGCCTCCACGCCGAGTGAATGGTAAAAGGAATAAAAATGGAAGTGGCTATGAAGATGGCAATGGAGATGGACACCAACAAGCCCCGCCAGCAATAGCAGGTCCTTTGCCCGAGCAGGTCTCTCATGTAAGGTTTAAAGCGGCCTTTCAGATGTTGGTCTAGGCTTTGACCGCTCAGGTCAACCAGCTGACAGTGGCCCATGTCCCGCAGAATGGTAGCATAACCGCAGCTCGAGTACGAGATTTCCTCAGGATGAATCCCCGTGAGTTCTTGGGTCAAGAATGGATGAGGACACACATGAGTTTCTGGAGGAGATATAGAAGATCATGCAGATTATAAGGGTGACGGGAGAAGAGAGTGTAGACTTAGAGCTAAAGGGGGTTACTTATATTTGGTACCATCAGTGGAGGGACGGTAGAGCGGTGGGCGCAATTCCCGTGAGTTGAAGTGAGTTTATAACTGCCTTCTTAGACAGATTCTTCCCTAGGGAGTTGAGGGAGGCAAAGGTGGCAGAGTTCGTTAACTTAAGGCAAAATGATATGACTGTCCAAGAGTATACCTTGGAGTTCATTCGGCTGTCCAAGTATGAACCAGAGATGGTGGCAGAACAAAGGGCCCGTATGAATAGATTTGTGTATAGAGTGTCCGACTCGTTGGTCAAGGAGTGTAGGAATGCTATGCTGAACAGTGATCTAGACTTCTCTCAATTGGTTATGCACACCCAGCAGATGGAGGTGGATCAGATGAGGGATGAGGAGAGAGAGAGGCCAAAAGGGCCAGGATGAGCAGTGTCGGATTTTCTTAGTAGAGGTCCAGCGGCGAACATTGCCAGCAGTCTCACCAGAGGCCATTAGCTCCAACGCCATCGTCAACTAGTGTGACATCCAGATCTAGGCGTGAACAGAGGAGATGGACATCAAGCTCTCGAGGTTAGGGGAGAAGGTCAATAGACCTAGTATTCCAATTTGTAGCAGGTGTGGTAGGAGGCACACCGGAGAGTGCTTAGTAGGTTCAGGTGCATGTTTTGGGTGTGGGAAGCCCGGACACATGCTCAGAGATTGTCCAGCAGCCAGAAAGGGCCAGGGTAGAGGCCCTGACCCAGTTACCATTTCAGCAGCTCCACCAGCACGGTCATCTCAGCAGGATCCATCCACTAGTGCAGGTGGTGGTCAGCATCAAAACAGGTTTTATGCCCTCTCATCACATCAGAAACAGGAGGTCTCCCTGGATGTGGTCACTAGTATGTTGCGAGTATTCCATCTTGATGTATACGCTTTGTTAGATCCACGGTCTACTTGATCTTTTGTGACACCTTATGTTGCTATTAGTTTCAAAGTCAATCCTGAAATCCTCTCAGAACCCTTCTCAGTCTCTACTCTAGTCGGTGACTCAGTTATAGCTCGACGGATATACAGAATTGGCTTGTCACAATCCTTCAGAAAGTCACCCCAACAGATCCAGTAGAGTTAGACATGACTAATTTTGATGTTATCTTTGGTATGGATTCGTTTCATGTATGTTATGCCTCAATGAATTATAGAACTCGTATGGTAGAATTTCGATTTTCGGGTGAGCCAGTTCTAGAATGGAAGTATAGTTCAGTTGTGTCTGTATGTCGATTTATTTCCTACCTTAAGGCTAGGAAGTTAATTTCTAAGGGTTGTGCATACCATCTAGTTTGGATTAAGGATGCTACGTCCGAGACCCCGACTCTCCAGTCAGTTTCTATAGTGTATGAGTATCTAGAGGTTTTCCCAGATGATCTATCAGGAGTCCCGCCGGAGCGGGAGGTTGACTTTGGTATTGACCTTTTTCCCGATCTGCAACCTATATCTATTCCTTCATACAGAATGACTCCAACTAAGCTAAAGGAGTTGAAAGAACAGTTGAAGGATCTCTCAGATAAGGGCTTCACCAGGCCTAGCAAGTCCCCGTAGGGTGCACCAGTTCTCTTTGTACAAGAAAAGGATTGAATCTCTTTTTATGTGCATTGACTATCGACATTTGAATAAGGTCACCATTAAGAACAGATATCCCCTCCCCAGAATTGATGACTTGTTTGACCAAATTCAGGGTGCTAACTATTTCTTAAAGATAGATCTCAGGTCTGTGCATCATCAGCTTAGAGTTAGAGAGAGTGACATTCCGAAGATAGCCTTCAGGACTCGGTATGGTCACTATGAGTTTGTATTTTATGTCTTTTGGACTAACAAATGCTCCTGCAGCTTTCATGGCTTTGATGGACAGGGTGTTCAAGACATATTTGGGTATGTTCGTGATTGTCTTCATAGACGATATCCTCATATACTCTCGGAGAAAGGAGGAGCATGCCGCTCATTTGAGGATTATACTACAGATTCTCAAGGATCGCCAGTTGTTTGCTAAATTCAACAAGTGTGAGCTTTGGTTGGACTCAGTAGCATTTTTGGTCCATGTTGTGTCAAGTGAGGGTGTGCAGGTGGACTCTCAAAAGATAGAAGCTGTAAAGAATTGTCCTAGACCAGTTAGTCCTTCGGATATCAAGAGTTTCTTGGGTTTAGTGGGCTATTATAGGAGGTTTTTTAAAGGATTTTCATCCGTTGTAGCATCGTTGACTAAGTTGACCCAGAAGGAAGTCAAATTCCAATAGTCTGATGCCTGTGAGAAGATTTTTCCGGAGCTAAAGACTCGACTCACTTCAGCCCCAGTATTGATCCTACCTAAGGGTACAGATGGATTTGTTATGTATTGTGATGCCTCTATGGTTAGTCTTAGGTGTGTGTTGATGCATCATGGTAAGGTCATTGCAATATGCCCTAGACAGCTTAAGACTCACGAGAAGAATTACCCGATGTATAATTTGAAATTGACAGCGGTGGTGTTCGCATTAAAGAACTGAAAATATTATTTGTATGGGGTCCATGTGGATGTGTTTACGGACTACAAGAGCCTACAATATGTGTTCACTCAGAAGGATTTAAATTTGCGATAAAGAAGATGGTTCGACTGCTCAAGGACTATGACATGAGTGTCTTTTATCATCCGGGCAAGGCCAATGTAGTGGCGGATGCCCTTAGCAAG
This sequence comes from Datura wrightii, assembly GCA_035772735.1. Lineage (NCBI taxonomy): Eukaryota > Viridiplantae > Streptophyta > Magnoliopsida > Solanales > Solanaceae > Datura > Datura wrightii. Next base: position 112,559,336 of record JASDFA010000010.1, on the reverse strand, counting down.
CTGTCCATGGAGAGTGTTTCTCATGTGGAGGATGGAAGAAAGGTGTTGGTGAAGGATGTGCATCGGCTTACACGATTAGGGGTTTGCCTTGTTGACTCGATGGATGGTGGTGTCATCATTCAAAATGGTTCAAAATCCTCTTTGGTGACTGAGGTCAAGGCTTGGCAAGATGAGGATCCCATTTTTTAAATTTGAAAGAAGCAGTTCAACATCAGAAGGTAGAGGTCTTCTCCCAAGGGGGAGATGGTGTGCTTCAATATCAGGGTCATTTGTGTGTTCCTAGTATTGATGACTTGAGAGAATGGATGTTGCATGATGCTCATGTATCATGGTATTCTATACATTCAGGTGCCACCAAGATGTACCGTGATCTATGGGAAGTCTACTGGTAGAAGGGCATGAAGAAGGACTTAGCGGAGTTTGTGGCTAAGTGTTCGAATTGTCAACAAGTGAAAGTGGAGCATCAATGACCGGGAGGTGTGCTACAAGACATTAGTATCCCTACTTGGAAGTGGGAAGAGATCAATATCGACTTCATTACAGGTTTCCTCATACTCACCGATAGTATGACTCTATTTGTATGATTGTAGACAGGTTGACCAAGGCAGCTAATTTCCTACCCATCAAAACTACCGATTCAGTTGAGGACTACGCCAGACTATACATTCGGGAGTTAGTTGATTGTATGGAGTCCCCTTGTCCATCATTTCAGATAGAGGTACCCAATTTACCTCCCAATTTGGAGATTGTTTCAGAAGGGACTTGGTGCTCAAGTTAAGCTTAGTACAACCACTTTCACCCGCAGACAGATGGTCAGGCCAAGTAGACCATCCAGACTCTCGAGAACATGTTGAGAGAATGTGTGATTTACTTCAAAGGTAGTTAGGATGATTATTTATCTCTTATCGAGTTCACTTATAATAACAGTTACCATTCTAGCATCCAGATGGCTCCATTTGAGGCTTTTTATGGGTGGAGATGTAGATCGCCTTAGGCCAAATTCAGTTCATGAGGCTATGGAGAAAGTTCAGCTTATTAGGGAGAGGCTGAAGACAACTCAGAGTTGTCAAAAATCATATGTTTATGTGAGAAGGAGAGAACTTGAGTTTGAAGTTGATGATTGGGTGTTCTTGAAAGTATCTCCCTTGAAAGGAGTGATGAGGTTCGGGAAGAAAGGGAAACTTAGTCCCTGATATGTTGGCCCATACAGGATTGTGAGATGTGTTGGCAAGGCAGCCTATGAGTTGGAGTTACCGGTAGAGTTGGCTTCAGTACATCCAGTTTTTCATGTATCATTGTTGAATAAGTGTATTGGTGATCCGACTTTGGTTGTTCCGGTGGAGAGCATAGGCGTGAACGATAGCCTTGCCTATGAGGAGGTACCTGTTGAGATCCTTGATCATCATGTTCGGAAGTTAAGGAACAAAGAAATAGCTTCAGTGAAAGTTTTGTGGAGGAATCATCTTGTTGAGGGAGCTACGTGGGAAGCCGAAGCAAATATGATGGCTAAATGCCCACATCTTTTTTCTTCCAGATCAATTCCAACTTGAGATATCAGTTCCTTCCTTAGTATTCTATTCAGTTTCATGTCTAGTTCATGTGTCTCAGTTCCTTTCATGCCAATGCATGTATGTGTGATTCATGAATTCAGTTCAGTCATGTATATCAGTTCGGAGTCAGTCACTCTGTCAGTTTTTAGCTTAAATGTTCAGTATTTGAGATTGTAGTTTACCCATATTCGAGGATGAATATTCCCAAGGGGAAGATATTATAATACCCCAAAAGATCCTAAGATCAAGCCCATGGGTTGAATAAAAGAAAGCGGAAAAATATGCACCAAGTCATAGAATGACTCGTTAGGTGACTCGTCAAGTGACCCGTTAGATAACTTGAGGATCGTTCAGTGAACTGTTGAGTGGTGTTGTGTTGGGAAGTTGCAGTGGCAATGGGTCAAGGAATGACCCCTCATGACCCCAACGAATTGTTGAGTCCCTCATTGGGAGGTGCAGAGTTGGGAATCAGGGAAATTTCCAGAAGGCCTTAACGGGTGGACGGATGAGTCGTGGTGCCACTTCATGACTCGTCAGGTCAATCGTTGGTTGGATAGTGTAAGATTTACAGTGGTGACAACAAAGAGAGGTAACGATTCGTTGTCCCTGTTAACAACACGTCATGTCAATCATCAGGAAGGTGAGTGGGACGACGAGTCGTCCAGTCTGGTAACGACTCGTCCAGTCCCTCGTTAGGACTGGCAGCATTAGTTTTCCTGCGAAATTAGTAAGAGTATTTTCGTAAATTCTAAGATCTTAAGCCCTAAACTATGTCATTTTAAGATGTGAAAGGGGTGTATTAAGACGGGTTAAGCCTATTCTAACCATTCCCCTCCCATGCATACAAGTTTAGAAAATTCTCTTTGAAGATCAAGCTAGAAATTCCTCAATTCTTCTCCAAAACTCTTGGGATTTCAATGACAGATTGAGTTTCAATTACCTAGGTATGTCGGGCTATGAATAAGAGTTTTCTTTCACTCTCATGCCCATATTTCTCTTCAAGTTCATGAATTCAAGTGTACAATCTCATGGGATTTTAGCCCAAATTTTATGAAATTCTCAATGATTTATTTATAGGTCAATTACGTTCATGTTTCAAAGCATGTTTTAAGATTCATGGGCAGACTTTATATTTATTTTGATTATAAATTCATGATTTTAAGTTTTAGAAGATTTTTCCCTAATTATGCAAGTTCATGAAAAAAAATTAGTTTATGATTGATGATTTCAAGTATGATGAAGTATCTAGCATGTATGTATGTTTACAAATTATCCATATATGAATCTATGATATTGACCAGTGAAGTCTAGTATAAGGATGCATGATCTTCAGATTTTGGGTAATCCCACTTAGACTTAGCATGTATTCGTGATTTAGTGTAGCTCTATAAATCATCTTACATATGGTATGGAGTCTGTACTCCCATTTTCAGCTTATGATATGTTTGGAGCTAGGACTCCCCATATTCAGATTTCAGACTATGCATGTATTTACATTATCAGCTTCGTTGAAAAATGATGGAGAGCACCTTGCATGTGTTTGGAGCAGTATGTAGCACAGAGTAGGCTAGGGGTTCATGAAAACCCCGGGTCACAGAACTATGCGCCAACATAGGATTTATCCATATCTTTGGGACCTCCTTTGTGAGCTTCCCCTACCCTGAAAGGTCCTTCAGCTTGATATCGATATCATGGTAGTGCCCTTAGCTCTGGAATGGCTTTGGACGACTCTGCCCACTTGAGTGTAATAGTTGGGATCACATAAGCTCTATCGTGATAATGTCGTTTATTTGACGAGTCTCCCATTGTTCCTCACGATCTCAGTTATGCATGTGTATGACTTATGATATTATGTTTTCAGGAGGTTTGACCTAATGATCAGGTTGTCAGTCTTTACTCATGAATTTCAGTTTCAACTTTGGGTCATTCGATTCAGTTTTGAGATACATCTTATGACTATTCATGTTTTTAAATATTAGCGTGTAGTCTGTACTCTTATGATGTTATGACTTATGTTAATAGACATGATTTCAGTTTATACTTACTCAGCCTGTTTTGCTTACCTTTCATACTCAGTACATTTCAAGTATTGACCACATACTCTATGTTGTATCGTTTCATGATACAATTCCTAACGATCAGATTCAGCGGCACCGTCAGTCTTGCTCTTGTTCCAGTTCAGACCCTGCTTTGGGTGATCCTCATCCTCTGAGGAAATCTATCTTTCAGTATCGTCATGTCAGTTCTTTTCCAACTTTTAGTGAGCTAGTTGGGGATGTTGTCCCATCAGCTCGTCAGTTATGTTAGAGGCTTTTCAGACAATATGTAGAATCTCAGCTTGTCAATATTGTCTATGTATGGTTGATAAATATTTAAACTTTCGCTATTTTAGAATTCAGTTATCAGTTTTGCTTAATGTTGGTCTTTAGTTGTCATGTTCATGTTATGGGTCAACTTGAAGCTATTCATAGTTCTAGGTTTTGTGTCTAGATCCGGGCCTATGTTCGGGTTGCGATAAAAAAGAAGGTTATGGGTATGCTGATGTGGCATGCTTTTAAAGCTCTATTCCTATTTGTCTTTTTTTCTTATTTTTTGAGCATTTTCTTCCATTTAAATTTTTTAAACTCATTTAATGTATATATAGATTTTAAATTCGACTACTAATATTTTATATAGTTACTTAATAATAAAGATAATATTTTAATGTTATTCATTTTTATATATAAGATTTCATTTTTACACATAAGAAAAAATCATTTTCTGAAACTCTCTCTCTCTCTCTCTATATATATATATATATATATATATATATATATATATTCATTTTTATATATAAGATTTCATTTTTACACATATGAAAAGATCATTTTCTGAATATATATATGTATGTATGTATGTATATGTATATGTGTGTGTATATGTATATATATATATATATATATATATATATATATGTATATGTATATGTGTGTGTATATGTATATATATATATATGTATAGTTTAGGATTTGTATTTATCTTTTTTCTCAATTTTTTGACTTTTTCTCTTATATTTCTCTTAAAATATTTGCTGAAAATTTCATCTCCATAATTCACACCTCTTTATTTTCATAACTTATATATATATCAATGGACTCCATCTCTCTCTCTATATATATTTTCAAACTATGCAAAAAAAAGTGATGTGATACCCTTTTTTGATCAAAAAATCTAATTATCTTTTTATTTTTTGACATTTTTCACTTTATTTTTTCTACATAATTTATTATCTAATCGAATTAGAAAATTTCTTATACATTAAATATTCATTTGTAAGAGTTAACCCACGTAATTTTGCAATAAATATTAATTAAATCTTTGTTTAAGCTCATGTAGTGTTCTTATTTATGTTTTTTTTCTGAATACTTAATTTTATATATATATATATATATATATATATATTTATATTAGGCATAAACAAGATAATGTGACACATCTCTATGACCTAGAACACTATTTATCTTTTTTCTCCTTTTTTGACTTTTCCCCCCAATTTTTCTCATTATATTCTAGGTAAAAGAAACTCAAAAAATACTTATTTAACTCTTTTAATGATATTAAATGTGCTTAAATAAATATCGTAATAATTAATAAAAATAATTATGAACAATTAAAAGTCTTCATGAATTGTACGTGGCTAATGAAAAGATCACAAGAATCTATACATAATAATTGTGGAAATCATGCATAATTTTTCATTTATTTTATTTGAGCTCATGAATCTCATTTTTTATCCGTAATTTTTTATTATCATATATATATATATATATATATATATATATATAAAGAGAAGAGTGACACTTATTTTTGACCAAATAACTTACTTATTATTATTTTTTAAAAAAATTTCCTATATTCTCTTCATTTAACTTTTTAATAATTAGAAATATTTCATGTATCCCGTTACTATTCTCTTTATGATTATTTAATTATATTGTTATCTATAGGAAATATCTCATTTATTGGTGTCCTCCACTAACTAAAATGTTTAACTTTACTCCTACGTTTAAATTTTCACAGTTTCACCATTACTATTTAATATTTTACAACAGTGTGGTTATAGCCAAGACGATCTGAGGAAAAGAAACATCATAGGTGGTAATAGCTATGGGGCAAATATATATTTTGGTGGTGAAATCCTATTGAAGCTGTCAAAATATGACACTACATGTTTTTGCTATAGCTTGAAAAGTATTTATTTCAATCAAATTGTGAGCTTGATCTCATTCAATTTGAAAATTTAGAATTTGAATCGATATTCTCTTATTAATTTCTCCTAAATTGCATTGATTTATCCTAAAAATTTCATTGCAATTGAAATTTAGTTATTCAGGATAATTTCAGTAGTATTTTTTTTTACTAAAATATCGGGATGTTACAAGTAGGAAGAAGTTGTGTCATGACCTAGTATGCTTCTATAAGAGTTTTTTCTGTGGAAAAAAATTATTAGGATGCGGTTATAAGAGAGTGGGGTTAATTGCCACATATTCACAATATTTGAACATTGAGAGGATTCACAATATACTCTATGGCCGAAAAAGTATTACTTTTGTGTATACTGATTTGATACTACATATGTGTTGAGTATCATTGTATACAACCAAAACATTCTGCGATTGAATTTCATAATTTTAGGTTTCCTATTTAAGATTTTAAAGTAGGTAGTTCATGAGGGGATATATTTACTAAAGCAGCATGCGGTGTAGCGTAGTAGCAGACTCATAAGGCCATTGCATCTTTAAAAATTTAAAGACAAAAAACTTGGCATCTCTATTGTCTTTTCAAATTCAAAATGCTAGCTGCATTTTGCTTACATTATAGGTAAGACACAAATTCTTTCTTAAAAGGCTAATTGAGTTTCGATCAATATTAAGAGTGTTAATGAAGTTTCTAATAAGAATGTATGAATAGCTTGGGCTCAATTATTGATGTGTTATTCTTAGCTTTTATTGTTATGTTGCTATAGTTATTGTTGTGTATTTTTACTTCTTAGTTTAGTATAAAAATGCCGGCGAAGTTTTTGTTCAATTATTATTATTTTTCTTTCGCAAAATAAGTATGGATTGAAATTACAATCTTTTATGTTTTAGATAACAAAAGAAACAAAAACTAAAGCTAATTGTAGTTTGTGGAAACAATAATTTTGATTGTTTTTACATTTCTATTATACAGAAGAGTCATGGTAGGACAACCAAGGGTATAATAGTAATTTTAAATTTATTAGAAAAGCAAACCAACAACCATTTAATCTCTTTCTATGGACCTCGCTTCTCATTCAATTTTCTTCTTTTCTTAAAATAAATACACTACTTCCTACCTTTGCTATATAATTTTAAAAAAAATCCAAAATAAGTTGTTTTTTATGTAATGCTTTTATATATAAATTATCCTTTTGATAATTTTATAATTTAAATATACAGAAAAATATAATATTTATATATAAAAAAAATTCTATCATTTCAAGAAAAACTATTTGTATTTTTTATTGAGCTTTTAATTATAAAAATATATCTTTTTGGTAATTATATAACTCAACTGTTAATTTTTATTTAGTAAAATAACAAAATATGATATTTATATATAATAATTTTATTATATCTTTGATACACATTATTTCATTTGTATTATTTATTATCTATATTAAGTAAAGAAGATAATATTTTTTCTTAAAAAGAAGCTCACAATAAATATAATTTATATAGATTTACAATTAAATATTTATTAAACTATTTCAAATTAATATCTTTATACAAATTTTGAAATTTTAGTTATTGCATTGAGTTATAATTTGTATGATACTAATGTTATTTGATAATTATTCAATATATTTGATAAAATATTAAAAACTATAAAATTCTATTTCAAATTCATTTTTTTAGAATAAAGTATTCTCAAATTGTATAGAAAAAGGCCTCCCTCTTTAAAACATTATTTGAAAATAATTTTTAAAAAAATCAAAATATTTTTTTAAAAAATATAGTCAATACATATTTGGCAACATGAGAAGTATAAATATGTAAGAGTATATATTTCTATTATGTGTGTGTGTGTATAATATTATTTTATTATTATTATTATTATTATTATATAGAATAGCCATGATAGGACAACTAAGGACATAATAATAATATTAATCTATTAAATAAGTAAATTAACCAACAATCACTTAATCTCTTTTGCATGGATCCCACTTCTCATTCAATTTATTTTTCTTTAAATAAATACAATGCTTTCCACTTTTGCTATGTAATTAAAAAAAAACTAAAATAAGTTGTTTTATGTAATGCTTTTAACTATAAATTATCTTTTTAATAATTTTATAATTCAAATGTACAGAAAAATATAATACTTATATATAACAAATTTTTTTATTATTTCAATAAAAACTATTTGTATTTTTTATTGAGCTTTTAATTATAAAAATATATCTTTTTGGTAATTATATAACTCAAGTATTCATTATTTAGTAAAATAACAAAATATAATATTTATATATAATAATTTTATTATTTCTTTTATACACATTATTTCATTTGTATTATTTATTTTCTATATTAAGTAAAGAAGATAATATTTTTCCTTAAAAAGAAGCTCACGATAAAAATAATTTATATAGATTTACAATTAAATATTTATTAAGCTATTTCACATTAATATCTTTATACAAATTTTGAAATTTTAATTATTTCATTGAGTTGCGATTTGTATGATACTAATGTTATTTGATAATTATTCAATACATTCGATAAAATATTACAAAATATAAAATTTTTATTTCAAATTCTTTTTCTTAGAATAAAATATTCTCAAATTGCATAGAAAAAGCCCCCCCTCTTTAAAACATTATTTGAAAATAATTTTTTTAAAAATATTAAAATAATCTTTTTTAAAAATATAGTCAACACACATTTGACAACATGAGAAGTATAATTACGCAAGTGTATATTTCTTCATCTAGAATCAAACTTAATTGGATATTTTTTTTTAACTATGGTCAAATTTAGTTGGGTATTTTCTCTGTATTCACTAAGAATTTAATATTATATGAATTTCAAAATATATAAATATATAATTAACGATACTTTAAAAAAAAGTTAATAGAAAAGTATGAAAGAAAAAGAAGTAAAAACAATTTATCCTCTTGAATAATATAATATAAAGGAATGAAATATATTAGAATGATTGAAAATACTAAAGGAGTATAACTATATATTTTAGATTTAATAAGAATTTACATGGATAATATTTTTAGGAAAAATTTAATTAATTTTTAGTTTGATAGCGTAGAATTTTTTAAAAATAGAATAAATGGTTAGAATCTATATAAATAATATTATAAGTTGGGTAAAAATATTAATATACTGTGAAATCTTTATAATAAGTGTTAAATTTTAATAAATATTATAAAATGACAGAGAATTTTCAAATATTAATAAGATCTTAAAAAAATTAAAATAAAAAAAATAATACTAGCTCTATTTCAATTTATTTGTCTTACTTTTCTTTTTAGTCCAATTAAAGAAAAAACTGTTTCCTGTTTGAAAATTCTTTAATTTTAACTTTTAGCGTATCATGTACAAAAAGATTAAAGAGAATTTTGGTACATTTTACATATATTTAGTTTAATTTAAGACCACAAAATCCAAAAGTCTTCTTTACTTTGTTAAACTCAGTGTTAATTCAAAATCAAACGAATAAATTAAAATGGAGAAAAGCATATGAAATGGTGACTTTACATATCAGCATTCAACTCTCATCACATAAAAACATATTTATATTTTATTTTTCTATTTTAAAAATATTTATAAAGTGTATAATTAGCAATAAATCATAAAATATTATATATATGTATAAGAAATAAAAAGAATCATTTCGCTTGTGCATCGCAAGGGATATACAATCTACTATATTAGAAATAAATTAAAATATATATTTAATAACGTATGTTATCACCGCGTGAAGCGTGACTATGTTTACTAGTGTAACCTAAGACCCTTTAGTATTATTAGTACTCCAATTTCAACGTGTTTATCTGATTTTGATTTAACATGAAATTTAAAAAGTTTTATTATTATTTTTAAATATTGTGATCTTAAATTAAACATATGTAAAAATATTAAAATAATTTTTAATTTTGGAGTTTTAAATATGACATGTTGAAAGTTAAAATTAAAAAAATTATTAAAAAGAAAAAAATATATTTTATTTAAAATAAACTAAAAAAAAAGTAACACAAAAAAGTGAAATGAAGGAAATATTTATTTTTTTGGATTAACTATTCAACTCATTTTCTAGTTTATGTAATGTTAGATTTCATCGCAGAAAGCTCGCTTTACTTTGTTTTTTTGTAAAAGAGAATTCACAGACTCATAATATTTTTTTTTTCGATTATCAATAAACCAATAAGAAGTAGCACTAAAGATTACAATGACGTGTGATTCAGAATCACTCTTTGCTAATAAATAAAGTGTACTATTCTACTTAAATTGGAGAAGAATAGTTTATTTTTTTATAAACATAGTTTGATCAATAATTAAATAAATAGTATACTATTTACAATATATAATAATACTTTTAAAAAATAATAAAAATTAGCAAAATAATTATAAAAGTAGAGATTTGTCGTGTTTTTTTATATAGTTACTATTGTATCAATTTTTCACCCCTCTCTCTCTAATTTACTGTCCGAGTTCCTCTCCAATTTACTGCCCAAATTTCTTTCTTCCAAATCCCCCAAGATTTTCTTCGATTATCTCTCTCACAATCATCTCTTCATCAGTGATTCTTGGGTAAGTTTTAGTAAGTGTGAAAATACGGTTTTTGATATGGGTATTTCACTTCTTCTACTTCATATTTCATATAGTATCAAGTTTTTTAACATCTTAAATTTTTAGGATTTTTATCAAGCTTTAATCTTGCTTTAAAATAGTGGATGATTCATCTTCTAGAAGACTAACCCGAGGTACATCATATAACGAACAATCTATACAAGATTGTCCATCGTTTGACCTATATCTTTTTACCAAGAACAACATGATGATGTAGGTGCACTCGCTGCGATAGAATCAGAGAGGAGGACTAAATTTCACAGCGACACAATTATAATGCGGTCATTGAACGAAGAATAGATAAATTGAATAAAGGAAAGATAGTAGCTGAAGATACATGTATCAAAAAATCGACAGAGGATACATGCATAGAACAAATACAAGAAAAAAATAGAGATACAACTGGGGTTAGCAAAGCAAAAGGTCAATCTTAAGCCGAATCTTCAAATTTCAGATTTCACAAAACGAGAGTGAGTTCTCAAATTTTGCCCTTATTGATTTGTTGCATGAATAAATTATAAATTAAAAAGTTACCCAAATTGAGAAATTACCCAATCAAATTTATCAAAAATTTGATAAATGTATCAAATTTTTAAAAACATCAAATGTTAAAGAATTTGTAGATTCTAGATTATTTGGGTGTGTATCAATTTGGAAATTTTTTGCCATTATTGATTTGTTGCATGAATAAATTACAAATTAGAAAATTACCCAAATTGAGAAATTACCCATTCATATTTATCAATTTTTTTTAAATATATCAAATTTTATAAAACATCAAGTTTTAAAGAATTTTACAGATTCTAGACTATTTGAGTGTGTTTCAGTCTTTTAATTTTGACTCTTGAATTGATGATAGAGTGCTTATGTGTTTTTTTTTTGTATATGTTAAATTTTTTTATACTAATTAGCGCGTATCAATATTTTCAGTATAAATACATAATTTTGATTTAGGTAGTTCAGTTTTGATACATGTATCAATTTCAGAATGTAGATAGTTTCTAGATTGTCATGTAGTATTTTTTTAAAAATATATTTTTGAAGTTTTTTTAATTGATGTAGGGTGTTTTCATCCCTTTATATATATGTATCAATGTCTTATTTTTTTAATTTGTGTATCAATTGTTCACTATACATTGTTATATATTATTTTTGTCAATTATCAATATCTCATTCTAAATTGATGTAGTGTGCTACCTAAGTGTCAATTGTATCAATGTTGTGCATCAATTTTCATTACCTGCACTTTAAATTGATATCTTTTTTTTCTCCATAAACTGAGTTATTTTGTGAAAAATCCACCGATAAAGTCTCCTGACAAGACCCAAATGGGTGAGTTATGCGGGCACATACAACGACTTCATCTCGATAGGAGAACCACTTTTTAACTGAATATATAAAATAATTTAAATACTCATCAACTTGCACCATACGAATATTTTTAAAAATATAAATAACCTTCCTTCCCGAACCATGACTCCCAAAGATCTAGTCTAGATAGGTATAAGAGTTCTAACAGAATATTTGACAAAATCAAATGACACAACTTTGGCTGCAGAGAAGAATGCAGAAGCTGATGCTGAGTACTCCACATCAATCATGAAACTTCAAACCTGCCACAACCTACACTAAAAAGGCATAGCAAGGTAGTATCAGTACACCACATATACCTGTAGGCATCATTGACTGATCAAGATTAGTTCACATAACAATATATAGTTTAACATGCAATCGACTTAATAAGTGTAATGACTACTCCAACTTATATTATAATCCAACAAGTTTACTAATTACATTATTGATTTTATTTACAACTCATCAAGATTCATGTAATCACCCTATCACTTTAGCTCTCATTTTAACTGTCAATCTATCTCTCTTACTCTACTGCAGCTGGTACCTTGACCGCTATAGCGGTCTTGCGATAATGGTAATTTGCCCGCTGCAGCGCTACCCTAGTTAGGCAGTAGCCTAGTTTCACTGATTTAGTGCCCTATTTATTTACTCACAGGATTAACTAACCCTCTTTAATTTCGTACATTAATAATAAATTTAAACCAGTGATTTCCTCGTAATTCACTACCATTGTTAAAACCGTTATGTTACCTTCTATAACCCGCAAAGACCCCATTGAGCAAACATTCAATCACAATACAAATTAAATGGCTCAAGTACATATAAGGAACGCATCAAACCATACCGAGGGAGTTAAGTCCTCCACAATTAAAGTACATGTACATACCCATCTCTCCCGAATTCCTCATCACATCGCTACACCATAATCCTGTCATGTAGTACCTTACTTGTAATGTGTCATAATATTTATATTCCAACTATGTGCCTCACATTATATCCGAATCATCTCGGTATATCTCATATCACACTTGTATACCTGTACATCTTTGTCACTGTAGCCGTATGTATATCATGCCATACCTGCACAAATCTACCTCACAATTGTATCATCGGTGATATGCAGGGCACACGCCTCTATTACATCACTGTAGACACATGCCATAAGGTGTTATTCTGCCCTTCCAGTCATGTCCTACAGGGGACTCTAGAAATCCATGTACTGTATATCCAGCCATATGAAACCTTCATCATACCTATCTGTATACTCATGTCCGTACACCCAGTCTTATGAATATTTAGTCATACATGTCTATGTACTCACTTATTTCATTCGCTTGGATTCTCACCTCAGGCACGAGCCACTCATATTCCAGTATTCACTCACCAGTTTGATCATACCAACTTTTTTGTTGGGATTCTCATGTCATGCCCCGAGTCAATACCCTGGACGGGACACAGTACTTGGGATCACAAGTAACCCTAAGTCAACCCCTGGTCTATCGTAACACTGGTATTCTGAGTAAAATAAATATAGCGGAAGCTTTAAAATAATATTATAAAACATTTATGAAAACAAAGCTAGATCATAAAGTTTAAAAAAACTGAAACAAAGCTGAAGGTCCGAAACTATGTCTGTGTCTGAAAGCTAACTAAACTGATGAGTTGCTGGGACAAGCCCTCAGCTAACTTCAATTCTAAATAAAAGAAATAGAACTGAAAAATAATCCTTGTCCTCGAAAGACGAGGACTTACCAGTGATGCAGCTGGGAAAGTCTGAGCGAGGTTGGCTAACGGTGCTGTGACTAAGAACCTGCAGTTGTATCATAAAATGATACAACATAAAATGTATGCGTCAGTACTTTGAATGTACTGAATAAGTGAGAGAAACCTTACACAAGGAATAAAATAACTAAACTGAAAAGACATGCAATAACCAACTGAAAATACTAAAACTGAATAACTGTGATATACTGAGGTGGTCAAAATGACCCTGTCTGATGATCATAGACATGCACTAAATCTGAGATACTAAACTAAAATACTGTACTGAACTGATCTGAACTGATTTGAACTGATTAATCTAAGACTAAACTAAGCTGACTAGTGGAAGAGACTATAACCGACATATAACCACGTGAGCTAGACATGGAGTCCGATGTATACACCCCATCGGTAGGACCCAATATACCTTGCCAGGGTATAAAGGCATGAACTAAGTGATCACAGGTCTGGGGCCATGAGGCCAATAAAATATATCCTACGGTGGCACCGTAGTTCTGGAAATCTGGGTGCGCTGAAACCCCGATCTGCTCGGTGCTAATTCCTACTCCCACTGGATAGTCCTAGACTGACTACTAAGTTGATAGCTCAAAATTGGGGTCCAAGATTAAGTTAGGACTACCTATCTGAAAGCACCCTAAGAGTCTTATCGGACCAAATTCTGTAATTGGGTTCTAAAACTGGTCAGAGTTGCTTATCCGGAAGCGTCATAACCGTCTAAAGAACAAATTGTAATTTGAAGTTGGGGTCCTAAGGATGGTCAGAGATGCTTATCTGAAAGTGTCATGACCGCCTAAAGAATCGCTAAAATCTAATATTGAGTCTAATACTGATAACTGGGAGGCACTACTGACACCTCGAGAATTTCTATAGTCAAACTGATCAGCTAACATTTTTGAGTGACACTGAGTATTCTAACCTTTTGACTGAAACTGAACTAACATGCATCTGATTGAAATTTTAATACATACTAACAATATGGGAAATACCCAGCACTGATAGAATCAAGCAATTTGGACAATTAATCAGTTATGTAAGACTCTAGTTTTCTGCATTCAAGAGTTAGGGCTAGAATTCACTTTACAGGGACAAGCATCAATATAGTCACAAACTGGTGGAAAAATATCTACAATTAACGTAAATAATATTCCACATGAATTAAACGAAGTCTGACATATAATTTATTCACATTCGAAAGTTTCAGGGCTAGAACTGATAGAGAAGATAGAGAAGATTTTGGGGACACAAGGGAAGAACTATTACCTTGTTGAATTCCCACATACCTGGTGATGGAAATCCCTGAGAGATAACTTGAAAAATCTGAGGAGGATCGATTTCCCTAACTTCTGCTCTGAGCCTTTCTAGAGAAACTTTACATTCTAACTATAGAAGGGATAAGGAATGAGAGACACTGTCGGTTACCCCCTCTAAAACCCCTGATGAAAACCCAAAATGACGTAGTTTAGGGACTAAGTAGGTGAAAAATTATAAACATAACCCTAGAAATTAAATTTGAAAATTGGTCGACAGGGTCCCAACAGGTCACTCAACGAGTCGTTGTTTGTGACAATGACTCGTTGGGACCTTTTGTTGGTCCCACTGCCTGGGAATAGGAAACACTGAATCTGCAATGGGGGTCACCACGACTCATTGGATGAACCAACGGGTCGTTGGTTCCTCCCGTGGCCACTGGTCAAAGAAACCTGGTAAGCTTGACAAGGGGTGACACAGTGACTCGTTGGTTGAACCAACGGGTTGTTGTGTCCAGTCGTCACCTTCACTGGATGAATTCTGAAAATTCCCAAAGTTGACATGACAGGTGGTGACCATGACTCATTGTGGGATACAAAGAGTCGTTGTTTCCACTCGTCATCTCTGGAAGGGGTTTCTAGGGTTCTCATCCAATGAGTCACACAACGGGTCATCGTTTATGACAACGACTCATTGGTTGAGTCGTGGGGTCCTGGAAGGATTTTTGCACTGGGGAAACAACGATTGACAAGAAGACTCGTTTTTCCTCACCACAGGTCGTACCTTGGCTCGTTAGTTCTCTAGGGACCAAAATTTTGCTGACCACGACTGACACAACGAGTCGTTGGAGCTGACCACGACTCGTCGTCTCAGTCGTTCTGAGGCATTTTTTTCTAGTTTCTTCTGTATTTTTCTTGCAAGGTCTGAGCCTGGTCTAGGAAAGTTTCGGGGTGTTGCAATATCTTCCCCTTGGAATAATTCATCCTCGAATGAAGACTAAAATTACTCGACAACTAGGAAAAGAGATGAAATTCCTAGACTGAGACTATGAGCTAGTTTCTGAAGGAGTAGCTGACTCTGAACTGACTTAACCGTACTAACAGAGCTGATGCAATTAGAATGCACATAGAAAATCTAAACAGAGTTGATGAATACGGAACTGAATAGAGTACTGATGAGGAATTTAGTACATGATGCCAGAACTGAACTGGAAGGGAATAAGTGAGAGTATCTGACCATCATGTCTGCTTCTGCCTCCCATGTGGCTCCCTTAACTAGCTGGTTTCTCCATAAAACTTTCATCGAAGTGACTTTATTGTTTCTAAATTTATGAACATCACTGTTAAGGATCTGAACTAGGACCTCTTCATAAGTGAGACTATCTTTTATTCCCACGCTCTCTAGTGGCACAACCGAGGCTGGATCACCGATGCACTTCTTCAATAGTGACACATGAAAGACTGGGTGCACCGACGCTAATTCTGTAGGTAGTTCTAACTCATATTCCACATTGCCAATTCGCTTCAAAATTTTGTAGGGTCCCACATATCTCGGACTGAGTTTCTCTTTCTTTCCAAATCTCATTACCCCTTTCATGGGTGAAATTTTCAAATAAACCCAGTCATCCACTACAAACTCCAATTCTCTTCTCCTCACTTCAGCATAAGATTTTTGATGGCTCTGAGCTATTTTCAATCTTTCTCGGATGAGCTATACCTTCTACATAGCTTCATGGACTGAGTCTGGACCAATTAAAGTTTCACCAACCTCAAACCACCCTATAGGAGATCTACACCTCCTACCATATAATGCCTCGAACAAGGCCATTTGGATACTGGAGTGGTAGCTGTTGTTGTACGCAAACTCGATGAGAGGTAAGTGGTTAGCCCAACTGCGCTTGAAATCGATCACACACACCCTCAACATATCTTCTAGGGTCTGAATAGTCCACTCAGCTTATCCATCTGTCTGCGGCTGAAAAGTTGTGCTGAGCTTGACTTGGGTACTAAGTCCCTTCTTAAAGGACTTCCAGAAGTGAGGTGAAATGGGTACCTCTGTTTGAGATAATGGATAAGGGTAACCCATGAGGTCTGACCAACTCCCAGATATAAAGCCTAGCACAGTCCTCAACTAAGTATGTAGTTTTAATTGGGAGGAAGTGTACTGACTTAGTGATCCAGTCTACTATCAGCCAGATTGAATCATGCTACCGACGAGTCCGAGATAGACCCGTAATAAAATCCATATTTACTTCTTCCCACTTTCATGTGGGTATGCTGATATCTTGTGTCATGCCCCACCTTGGGAGGCATGACCGGCACCTAGTGCCACACTGGGTTTGAACTAGTCTAACTGGAATAGTGTACTACTGGTGCACATTGACACTCAATTCAAGAAAATAATGAGTTATATCTCGACTGTAAATACAACCCCTGGCCGACAAGGCCACCTGTAAAAGAAGACAACTAACCAGGACAACACAATAACATGGATCCTATGTGGGCCGACAAAACCACCATGTTGTCTAGTTATAACTGAAATATAAATCAGGCGCTAAACTACGGTATGGCCGACAAGGCCGCTATCTAATAGCTAAACAAGGCCCCACACGGTCATCAAAGGAAATAAAGCGCACACGGGCCCAACACGGCCACCAGCAAACTAACCACAAGGAATATACAATAGTCTGCAAGCCTCTAAGAGTGATATGATGGTCGGGACAGGGCCCCGACCTATCCAAAACTGTACATCAAAAGTAAGCCTCGTCTAACTTTCAACTCCGGAGGGAAGGAGCTGAATAAACTGCTGACCTCAGCTGAAGGCTAGGAATGTCCCGAACTGCGTCTATCTACGCTTGTAGGCAAGTAATGCAGCGCCCGAGTGGGCGTCAGTATAATATGTATCGAATATGTAAGGCAGAAAGATAATAACTGACTGAAAGCTGGTAAATCTGTAATAATTTAAAAGAGACAGTAAGGATTTAACCTTTAATACCTGTACCGTCTGAATTATCTAAAAAACAAGTCTATATATGCAAACAAGAACCTAACCGGCCCCCATAAGCCTGAAAGGTACAAACAACACAGAAAAACATACCTGGGCCCCATAAGCCCTGACAAGTACAAACAAGATCCCCCCACTTACCTGACCACCAAGGACTTTTGCATAAACTGTAACTCGGGGTGGCCCTCGTGATGAAACTCATTATGGCCCTCACGGCCTCAGTAAATGAAATTTAGTATGGCCCTTATAGCCTCAGTAAATGGAACTCAATACGGCCCTTACAGTCTCAGTAAATGGAACTCAATACATCCCTTACAACCTCAACAAATAGAACTCAATACGGCCCTTACAACCTTAGTAAATGGAATTCAATACGGCCCTTACAACCTCAGTAAGTAGAACTCAATACGACCCTTACAGCCTTAGTAATTGGAATTTAATACGGCCCTTACAGCCTCAGTAAATAGAATTCAATACGTCACTTAGATCTTCAGTAAATGGAATAACAGCTAACTAGTCAACTTTGGGGAAAGATCATCCTAACTAGGCTAACTCGGACAAGAATTATTATTTCATCGCTATAGGCTCAATTTAGTTTACGACAGCTGACCCCAATAAGCTTACTTAGATGTACTGTAGACATATGAGTCGTATTAACTTTACGACAAACATAACTTTCCAATAGGATAGCCTTACATACCTTAAGTGCTGACTTCCTGTTTGACCGACGAGTTTCAACCTGAATTCAACAGCCCTTCGCAACTGTAATCGTATTACTGGGAGAACGAGACTAGTTTCAGTACTCAATTCAAAGAAAATGATAAATTTTTCATAATAATATCAACTACACCTTAACTTGAAGAAATACGGCCGAAAACGTATAATTTCCCGAGAGTTCAAGAAGGGAGAAATGCTTTCTCGAAGCCTGTGATTGTATAGAAATCAGTTTGAAGCAATTCTGACTACTTTTACTCTATGGAGTTCTGATTCACTGGGCATTTTTCATGAAACTAATTTCATAGTAATGTTTCCCACAGGCTTATAATTCAATACCTGAAGTTAATCAGAGTTTGGACGGCATTTGGTAGCGTAATCGGACGAAAAACGTTGAATTCTCTCGTCTCACACTCTCTCTGGCCGTGACTATGTTGGAAAATGATCACAAATGAACTTAAGGACCCTTATATACATTTAGGGGCGGTGGCAAGGGGGTGCCTCGTGCCACTCAATGTGGCAACCTAGGGCCGCGCCGTGCCTCCCATTGTGGAGTCTCCCTGGCGCGCCGCGCCTCTCAAGGCACTGGCAGGGCTGGTGTGCCACGCTGCCCAGAGCGCCAGGTTACTGGCGCGTCGTGCTGGCCCTTACGGCCTGACCTTGTTCACCCAACCTTCGGGGTTTCCTACACGCATTGTACTTTCTTTATTTAACACAAGTCCACGCATATGTTTGTGAGTTACTAAGTTTTACGGGGTGTAACATCCTCCCCCCTTAGGAACATTCATCCTTGAATGTTTATTTCAACTCATAAGGGCTTAATTCTTTTAACTATTTTCTGGAAAAATTTTGGCAGAGTCCCCCTTGTAACACGAACTAACTGGAAAATCCTGAAATGTAGAAAAGCCCAATATAGATATATCACATGACACTATAGCACTCTCTTGCACAACAAAATGGTAGTCAACTGAACAGTATTAATAATATAAATCATAAGCAATAACTGAATCAGTGACTCCACCTTAACTGATAACTGGAACTAATCCTAGAATAGCTGAGGATTTCTAGATCTCATGTCGTCCTCAGCTTCCCAGGTTATTTCTTCTTTATTTCTGTTTCTCCACAATACCTTAACAGAGGCAACATCTTTGGTTCTCAACCTGCGAACTTACCGATCTAATATGGCTATAGGGACCTCTTCGTAGGATAATCCCTCAGTAACCTGGACATCTTCAACTGGCACAACACGGGATGGATCTCCTATACACTTCTGTAACATCGATACATGGAAGACCGGGTGAACAGACTCCAACTCTGAAGGAAAATCTAATTTGTATGCTACTTGGCCTATTCTCTGGAGGACTCGATATGACCCGATAAACCTCGGGCTAAGCTTTCCCTTCCTACCAAACCTCATTACACCCTTCATGGGCGAGACTTTCAGAAACACCAAGTCATCTACATTGAATTCCAGGTTTTTACGCCGCACATCGGCATAAGATTTCTGATGACTCTGAACTATCAACAAACGTTCTCTGATAGGCTTTACTTTTCTCCTCTGATTGGTGGATCATATCTGGTCCAATTAACTCTGATTCTCCTACCTCAAATCAACCAACTGGGGACCTACACTTTCGCCCATATAAAGCCTCGTATGGTGCCATCTGAATTGCCGAATGATAACTATTATTATAAGCAAACTCAATAAGGGTTAAGTGTTCATCCCAGTTGCCCCCAAAGTCTAGCACGTATGCCCGTAGCATATCCTCGAGTGTCTGAATTGTACGTTCTGCCTGCCCATCTGTTTGAGGATGAAATGCCGTGCTCAAATTCACTTGTGTTCCCAAATCTTTTTGAAATGACTGCCAGAATCTAGCTTTAAATTGTGCTCCTCTATCAGAAATAATAGACACTGGGACACTGTGTAATCTAACTACCTATCTAATGTATAACTCGGCGTAGTCCTCGGCTGAAAAAGTGGTCCTGACTGGAAGAAAATGAGTTGATTTCGTTAATCTGTCAACAATCACCCAGATGGAATCAAATTTACTCCTAGTACGGGTTGTCCTATCACCAAGTCCATATTAACTGATTCCCACTTCCATATAGGTATAGCTATCTCCTAAGTTAGGCCACTGTGTTTCTGATGTTCCGCTTTTACCTGTTGACAATTAGGACACTGCGCTACAAATTCAACAACACTCTTCTTCATTCCAAGCCACCAATATATCTCTTTTATGTCATGGTACATCTTCGTTGAACTTGGGTGAAGGGAATAGCAAGAATAATGTACTTCTACCATAATCTGATGGCTGAGTCCTGCTATACCCGGGACGTGGAGGTGACCTCTGTACCTCAAGACTCCATCCCTGGCTACTTCAAAAACTGATATTTTACCCTGCTGAACTCTATCTCTGAGCTGGGCTAAATAGGAATCTTCATACTGCCATTCCTTTACCTCTACTACCAGGGACGACACTGCTGTATTCTGAATTATGGCTCCATTATCCCCTGTATCAACTATCTGAATTGCTAAATTAGCTAGCCAGTGCAATTCTTGAGCCATTTCTCACTGTTCCGGCCTCAGGTATGCCAAACTGCCCATAGATCGACGACTAAGAGCATCTACCACAATATTAGCTTTCCCTAGGTGATATAAGATGTTCACATCATAATCTTTCAACAATTCCAACTAGCGGCGTTGTCGCAAATTCAACTCTTTGTGTGAAAATGTCCTGAAGACTTTTATGGTTAGTAAAAGTATCCACATGCACCCCATATAAGTAATGCCTCCATATATTTAAGGCGTGAACCACTGCAGCCAACTCTAGATCATGAGTGGGATAGTTCTTTTCATGTTTTCCCAACTGCCTCAAAGCATAAGCGATTACCTTACCATGTTGCATCAAAACACATCCTAACCCCACACCTGACGCATAACAATACACTGCATAACCCTCTGAACCTTTTGGCAAAGCTAATACTGGTGCTGAGGTCAATCTGTTTTTCCAATTCCTGGGAACTCTGCTCGCAAGCTTCGGTCCACTGGAACTTAGTTGCTTTTTGAGTCAATTTAGTCAACGATGCTGACAGAGTAGAAGACCCTTCCACGAACCTTCTGTAATATCTGGATAACCCCAAGAAGCTACGAACCTCTGTTGGAGTCGTAGGCCTAGGCCATGTTTTCACTGCCTCAATTTTCTGCGAGTCGACCTGAATACCAGTTTCTGATACAATATGGCCCAAGAAAGCTACAGAATTTAACCAGAACTCATATTTAGAAAACTTTACATACAACTGGCGGTCTCTGAGGATCTGGAGTACTGTTCACATAACCTTTATGTTCTATTTCTAAGCGGGAGTAGACCAAAATATCATCAATGAACACTATTACAAACAAATCCAAATATGACCTGAAGATACTATTCATGAGGTCCATGAACACTGCTGGCGTGTTAGTCAACCCGAAGGACATAACGAGAAACTCAAAGTGGCCATACCTAGTTCTGAAGCTGTCTTTGGGATATCTTTCTCCCGAACTCGAACCTGGTGGTACCCGGATCTCAAATCAATTTTAGAAAAGTATTTCGCCCCTTACAGCTAGTCAAACAAATCATCTATTCTCGAAGGAGGATATTTATTCTTAACAGTAACTTTATTCAATTGTCGGTAATCTATGCACATGCATAGGGAACCATCTTTCTTTCTTACAAACAAAACTGGCGCACCCTACGGTGACGTACTGGGTCTGATGGAACCTTTGTCTAACAGATCTTTTAGCTGCTCTTTCAATTCTCTAAGGTCTGTAGGTGCCATTCTATACGGAGGGATAGATATCGGATGAGTATCTAGTAGCAAATCTATAGAAGTCTATTTCCCGCTCTGGGCGAATACGAGGAAGTTCATTCGGAAACAAATCTGGGAACTCATTAACAACTGGGATAGACTGGAGAGTTGGGGATTCTGCTTGCACATCCCGAACCCTGATAATATGGTAGATACAACCCTTTGCTATTAACTTTTTCGCTTGAAGATAGGATATAAACTTACTTTTTGGCATAGCTGTATCCTCCACTCTCGCACTTCCTCCCCCGGAAAATTAAATCGGACAATCCTGGTCCAATATTCTACAGTAGCATAACATGGTGCCAGCCAAACCATGCCCATAATCACATCAAAATCAATCATTTCTAATTCTACTAGGTCTGCTGAGGTCTGATGACCAACAACCTCTACTGTACAACCCCAGTAAATTCTTCTAGTAATAATAGAGTCACCAATAGGGGTAGATACTGAGAAGGTTCACTGAAGCAATTCTGGTGCTATATCAAACTTTTGGGCTATTAATAGAGTAACATATGACAAAGTGGAGCCCGAATCTATCAAAACATAAACTGTGTGAGAACAGACATCTAATATACCTGTCACAACATCTAGCAACGACTCTGACTCCTGTCACCCTGGCAATGCATATGTACGATCCTGACTGTTACCCGAACCAAATGCCCCCAATCTACCTCGGCCTCTGCTAGCTGGAGCTGGGGGCCTACGCCCTGTAGAAGGTGCTGGGGCATACGAACCTGCCGAAGATCTACTCTGCTGGTCCTGACCACCTTAGCATCTAGTCGGGCAGTCTCTCATCATGTGTCCCTCCCACCCGCAGGTATAACAAGTGTTGGAACCATATCTGCACCTCCCCAGATGCTGGCTATGACAAATACTGCACCAGGGTATCGCTAACTCTGTCTGATCTAGCCCCCTCTACTACTGCGAGCTTGGCGCTCGTTAACTTTTGCTAGGGCTTGACTGCCTCCGAGGATCTGATCTACTGTCCTGCTGCTGCTGCAATGGAGGCCTAGGTGGTCTACCTAAAAAATTAGGCCTAGGCCCACCCTAAAAATCTGTCTGAAAATCTACGGGTCTAGCCCTCCGACGCTGCTCTTGACCTGACCTTTCCATAGCATACAGATGCTGTCTGAGCTCCTCTATATTCTGAGCAAAGGCTTGGATTCGTGAAATGTCCATATCCTCCCGCAGTGTGGCTGCAATGCAAGATTCTATATATTCTGGTGCGAGCCCAATGATAAATCGGTGTACCCTGGCTGGCATGGTATCAACGAACGAGGGTGCATATCTGGCTAGGGAGTCAAATCTCAAGGCATACTCCCTGACACTCATCCTGCCTTGCTCAAGATGCAAAACCTGCTCTACTATGGCTTTCCAGACCTCTTGGGGCTGATAATGATCTGTGAATGCTTCCGAAAAGACGGGTCATGTAGGTGAAGGTGCATCTCTGCCTCAGGATCTCTCCCAACTCTCGTACCACAAAACCGCTACATCTCAAAATCTGAATACTGCTAGCTCAACTGATTCTGTGGACGAGGCATGCATGACCCTAAATATTCTATGCAGCTGGTCTATAAAGTTCTGAGGGTCCTCTCCGCGATCTGTCCCTGTAAACTGCGGGGGACTCAAGGCCAGGAACTCACGATCTCTTGAACTACCGGGCCCCTCAGCGGGCTCAACGGCAGCTGGTACCACCGGCTGAGGCTGACGCTGAGCAGCCATCATCTGTACCAGCATATAAAATGCACCCCTGAGCTCCTGATCTGATGGTAAGGAATAGTTGGGGGTGGTACTGGTATATCTGCCGCCCTGGAGGGCTCTGAATGGGGTGGTGAATGCTGGGAAGATTAAGGTGGTGTCCTCCTGTCGCCCTCAGATCGGGCTGACTCAACCTGGGCCCCCTACTGGTGCCCGCTCCTGCTGCCACATCGAGCTCTTGACCAGTTGCGATCTGCCGTGTGTCTGACATTTCTCTGTAAACAAATAGGATAACATAAGCTCAGGAAGTCACCCTATACAACACGACTCTATAGCATGACGTGAGGAGAAAAAGAGTAACCATACTATTATGCCTTGCAGTCTCCTGCCTATAGGATGTGGTGCACAACACACCCATAGACAAGACTCTACTTGACACGACTTGCGGACTTCCTGGGATACGACCTGCTCTGATACCAAGTTTGTCACGCCCCACCTTGGGAGGCATGACCGGCACCTAGTGCCACACTGGGTCTGAACTAGTCTAACTGGACTGGTGCACTACTGGTGCACATTGACACTCAATTCAAGAAAACAACGAGCTATATCTCGGCTGTAAATACAATCCCTAGCCGAAAACACCACCTATAAAAAAAGACAAATAACAAGGACAACACGATAACAGGGATCCTATGCGAGCAGATAAGACCACCATGTTGTCTAGTTATAACTGAAATGTAAATCAGGCGCTAAACTATGCTATGGCGGACACGACCACTATCTAACAGCTAAACAAGGCCCCACATGGCCATCACAGGAAATAAAGCACACATGGGCCCCACATGGCCACCAGCAAACTAACCACAAGGAAAATACAACAGTCTACAAGCCTTTAAGAGTGATATGATGGTCGGGACAAGGCCCTGACCTACCCAAAACTGTACACCAAAAGTAAGCCTCATCTAACTTTCAACTACGGAAGGAGCTGAATAAACTGCTGACCTCAGCTGAAGGCTAGGAACGTCCCGAATCACGTCTATCTGCGCCTGCAGGCAAGTAATGCAGCACCTGGGTGGGCGTCAGTACAATATGTACCGAATATGTAAGGTAGAAAGATAATAACTGATTGAAAGCTGGTAAATTTGTAATAATTTAAAAGAGAGAGTAAGGATTTAATCTGTAATACCTGTACCATCTGAATTATCTAAACAACAAGTCTATATATGCCAACAAGAACCTAACCGGGCCCCCATAAGCTTGGAAGCTACAAACAACACAGAAAAACCTATCTGGGCCCCCATAAGCCCTAGAGAGTACAAACAAGATCCCTCCCACTTACTTGACCACTAAGGACTTTTGCATAAACTGTAACTCGGGGTGGACCTCGTGGACTCAATCTGATGGAACTTATTATGGCCCTCACAACCTCAGTAAATGAAATTTAGTACGCCCCTTACAGTCTCAGTAAATGGAACTCAATACGGCCCTTACAGTCTCAGTAAATGGAACTCAATACGGCCCTTACAGCCTCAGCAAATGGAACTCAATACAGCCCTTACAACCTTAGTAAATGGAATTCAATACGACCCTTACAACCTCAGTAAATGGAATTCAATACGGCCTTTACATCCTCAGTAAATGGAATAACAACTAATTTGTCAACTTTGGGAGAAGATCATCCTTGCTAGGCTAACTCGGACAAGAATTATTATTTCATCACTATAGCCTCAATTTAGTTTATGACAGCTGACCCCAATAGACTTACTCAGAAGTACTATAGACATATGAGTCATATTAACTTTACGACGAACATAACTTGCCAAAAGGATAGCCTTACATACCTTAAGTGCCAACTTCCTGTTTGATCGGCGAGTTTCAACTCGAATTCAACAGCCCTTCGCAATTGTAATTGTATTACTGGGAGAACGAGACTAGTTTCAATACTCAATTCAAAGAAAACGATAACTTTTCATAATATGTACTACACCTTAACTTGAAGAAATACGACCGAAAATGTATAATTTCCCGAGAGTTCAGAAGGGAGAAATGCTTACTCGAAGCCTGTGATCGTATAGAAATCAGTTTGAACCAGTTCTGACGACTTCTACTCGGCGGAGTTTTGATTCACCGGGCATTTTTCGTGAAACTAATTCCGTAGTAATGTTTCCCGCAGGCTTATAATTCAATACCTGAAGTTAATCGGAGTTCGGACAGCGTTTGGTAGCGTAATCGGATGAAAAACGTTGAATTCTCTCGTCTCACACTCTCTAGCTGTGACTATGTTGGAAAATGATCACAAATGAACTTAAGGACCCTTATATACATTTAGGGTCGGTGGCAAGGGGGCGCCTCGAGCCACTCAACGCGGCAACCTAGGGTCGTGTCGCACCTCCCATTGTGGAGTCTCCTAGAGCGCCGCGCCTCTTAAGGAACTGGCAGGGTTGGCGCGCCGCACTGCCCAGAGCGCCAGGGTGGTGGCGCGTCGCGCTGGCCCTTGCGGCCTGAGTTTGTTCGACCCGACCTTTGGGGTTTCCTACACGCGTCGTACCTTCTTTATTTAACAAAACTCCACGCGTACATTTGTAAGTTACTAACTTTTACGGGGTGTAATATCCTTAGTCATACCTCCCGGTCTCTGGTGTTCTACTCTGACTTACTAGCAGTTCGGGCACTTAGCTACGATCTGCGATGTCTCTCTTCATGCAGATCCACCAGTAAATATCTCGTAAAATCACGGTACATTTTAGTAGCACCTGAATGAATGGAATATATCGAACTGTGAGCTTCAGCCAGTATCTGCTGTCTCAACTCACCCATATCCGATACGCACAACCTACCCTGGTAATGGATTACACCATCTCCCCCTTCGGAGAAAGCCTCCACTTCTTTTCTGAGAACCGCCTCCTTTAGTTTAAGCAGTATTGGATCTTCATCCTTCCTTGACTTAACTTCAACTACCAACGAGGAATCTGATCCACTCTACACCACTACTCTGCCCTCAGCTATATCAACCAACTGCACTCCCAACCGAGCTAATCTGTTGATATCCTTTGTCAGTTCCTTTTTACCCTCTTCAACATGAGCCACGCTCCCCATAGATATCCTGCTTAAGGCATCAGCTACCACATTGGCTTTGCCCAGGTGATACAACACGCTCATGTCATAGTCCTTCAATAGTTCCAACCATCTTCTTTGATGAAGATTCAGATCTTTCTAACTGAATACATACTGAAGGCTCTTGTGATCGGTGAAAACATCCACGTGAGCCCCGCACAGGTATTGACTCTATATTTTCAATGCAAACACCACCGCCGCCAACTCCAGGTCATGAGTCAGATAATTCTTTTCATGAACCTTGAGCTGTCTGGAGGCGTAGGCTATCACCTTGCTCCGCTGCATCAGAACGCAATCGAGTCCAACTTTGGAAGCGTCGCAATACACTACAAATCCATCTAATCCTTCCAACAAGGTCAACACTGGAGCAGCAGTGAGTCGAGTTTTTAACTCCTAGAAACTCTTCTCACACGCATTTGACCACTGAAATTTTACCATCTTTTGAGTCAGTCTTGTCAGAGGGGATGCTATAGAGGAAAAGCCTTCCACAAAATGCCGGTAGTAACCGGCTATACCCAAGAAAGTTTTGATTTCGGTTGGAGAGATAGGTCTGGGCCAATCTTTCACCATTGCTAATATTTTAAGGATCTACCTGAATACCCTCACCCGAGACCACGTGACCAAGGAAAGTCACAAACTTCAACCAGAATTTGCATTTGCTGAACTAAGTTCTCAGGTGGTTAGCATGTTCCTCCTCATTCCTGGAGTGTACCAGAATGTCATCGATAAATATAATGACGAACATGTCTAGGTACTGCTTGAAGACTCTGTTCATCAGTTCCATGAAGGCTGTAGGGTCATTAGTCAGTCCAAAGGACATAACCATGAATTCATAGTGACCATACCGAGTTTTGAAAGATGTTTTCGATATGTCACATTATTTGACTCTCAGCTAATGATACCCTGACTTGAGATCTATCTTAGAGAAACAACTGGCTCCCTGAAGGGTCGAACAAGTCGTCAATCCTGGGTAGGGGATACCTATTCTTGACTGTGACCTTGTTCAACTGACGGTAATTGATACACATTCTGAGGGTACCGTCTTTCTTTCGCATGAATAGTACTGGAGCACCCCAGG
The DNA here is from genome assembly GCA_035772735.1 of Datura wrightii. Lineage (NCBI taxonomy): Eukaryota > Viridiplantae > Streptophyta > Magnoliopsida > Solanales > Solanaceae > Datura > Datura wrightii. The sequence goes on along the minus strand of JASDFA010000010.1, from coordinate 112,531,080 downwards.
GAGAGATGCTGGGTCTGATAAAACCTTTATCAAGAAGGTCTTTTAACTGTTCCTTCAACTCCTTAAGCTCAGCCGGAGCCATTCTATAAGGAGGGATGGAGATGGGCTGAGTATATGGGAGAAGGTCTATACAGAAGTCTATTTCCTGCTCAAGTGGGACTCCGGAAAGATCTTCGGGAAACAATCGAGGAACTCGCTGACCACTCGGATTGACTGGATAGTTGGGGTCTTAGAGCTGGAACTTTGACTCAAACTAGATGATAAATACACCCTTTGGAAATAAGATTTCTGGCCTTAATTTAGGAAATTAATCGACCCTTTGGCGCTGAACTACTACCCGTCCACTTTAAAGCTGGCTCATTAGGGAACTAAAACCTGACAACCCTAGTTCTTGTCACACCCCAAAACCCGGGAAGGCGTGACTGACACCTAGTGCCACACCTGATATGAGCATACACGACGCCCAAAAATAAAATAAAGTCCAGAATCGATGAGGTTCGACAACACAACAACTATAAAATCAGAATAAGACGATAGACTATAGCGGAAGCTAGCTCACCCGACCAACCAAAAAAATAATTATAATATGCCATCAAGGCCAAGGAATCGAAGAACAACTATACAACATGGCCCACCTAGATTATAACAATGACACTACACTCACAACAAATGTCTACGAGCCTCTAAAAATATAATAGAAATCAATTGTCCGGGATAGGGCCCCAACTACCTATAACTCAACCTTTGGCAACTCCGAAAGAACTGGAGCACACCGACTCAGCTGGAACTCCACTCAGCAACCAAGAACCTGATCTAACAGCCCACCATCACCTGCAGACATGAATGTAGCGCCGCGACTAAGGCGTTAATAATGTACCAAGCATGAAAGGTAGAAACAACCGAAAGACAAAGATTAGAGATCAATAGATATACCAAATACAGCAGAAGGAGAACTAACCTTAAGTAAACATATAAAACCTACTTGGCCCCCATAAGCCTGGCAAGTAAAAGCAAACATACAAATAGAACCTACTTGGCCTCCCATAAGCCCGACAAGTCCAAAAGGAAATAAAAATACAACGGCACCTAGCTGACCCAGCTCACCTGTTACCGCCTCTAGACCTCTTAATGGCTTCAGCTAACATCAACCAACATCTAGCATCCACTACTATAGCGATCGGAGAACCAATTGCGATCCCAGGAAGACTCAGAAATGTTGGACCACTCTCGAATAATGTCTCAACTCGACACTACAGAGGACATCATTCTCAACCCCGTAGGTCATTTCACTCCGTGGGATCAACCCCTTGGTCGGAAACACTCTCGTGTGTCGGGTATCTACAAGCCACAAGGCACCTCGGGCTCGATCCCTAGCCGGAACAACTCTCGTGCATCGGCTATCCACAAGCCACAAGGCCTCAAACACAACACATACACAATCAACAACAATAATAATACATGCTCAAATAGCCCACAATCGGCTCTTAAACCCTATAACCCGACTGTTACAACACAATACTATTCTTTCACATCTAGCCGTCCATCGACGTGCCACTAACCAAACTAAGGATTACCATCCTAAACTATCTATCCTCAAGATTTACAAACATCCCACATGCCACTCTACTTACCACTAACATCAAGGGACACAACCAAATCAGCCCAAGTGTCACCACGACCGTCACATGCTATCGACACGATCATCGATTCAAATATAACAAAAGATCGTTGCAACCATCGACCTTAACCACTCTAATCCCTCATTCACTCGTCAATATAATCACCTAATCTTATTCACTCAAACATCCTACAACTTTCTACAAGAACCACACGCCTCACACATGGCCTCTCGACATGAGCCTAATAATTTGCCATGACTATGATTCTCCGCACTCAAGACTGAGCCACCAACCAAACCAGCACCTTAAACACACCATTATCACCATATAAACAGCAGAATGAGAGTTCAATAATATTAAAAACACAAGCCATCACAAAACAGCTAACACACACGTCAACACGGACGACAATGACTATGGAATTCATGCCGACAAAGGGAGGGACAAGTCTAAAATACCTTAGATTCAAGCCTAGCCGAACTTGAGCCTTAAAAAACATGAACCTACTTCCTAAGGGAAGTCCAAAATTCCACCAAAACGCAGTTAACACAACTCAACAACAAAAAAAGACAAACGAGCTTACCCGATAAGATTCATAGGAATTCGATGGTAGAAACTCCGAGATAACGACCTAGCGGGTTGAACACACCAATAATTAACCTTAAACACTGAGGAGAACAAAAGGAATAAGGCTCACCAACAGCTTCACCATGAAACAGCCACCAGCAGCCCGGAAAAGACACCAAACCACGGACTACACCAAGCTCCCGACTTCTCGACATCACAATCATGTTGAGCCATGGTTTCTAGCCCCAAAACCCAAAGAAAACCATGGAGAGAACTTGAGAGAGGTTTCATACGAAATATATTTCTGAAAAATGAATTTGGATGACCAAAAACCAACCAAAGGGGCTTAAATAGCCTTCCATCGCCTTAGACCCTTGTGACGTGCCTGCTTGCACAGTCTCGCGAAAACACGAATATATCTCAACTTCGAAGTCGGATTGACAAACGGTTTGATACACTGGAAACTAGACTCATATATATTTAATTTGATATGTCGCTCACCCCCTAACCCCCTATAGATTGGGATAAAAGCTTCGAGACATTTGACCTAAATTTAAAAGAATCTCAAGAAGGAAATTTTGCGATAACTTTTTCCAAATTACAACTTAATCAACGTTCAATCTTAAATACGACCATAGAGTGACTCAAAAAACTCATAACATTTCCTTGTTAGCCTATTATGTACTCTTAGTCCTACCTCAAAAGCATAATTTTATCGCTCAAGTTATGCGAGGTGTTACAGTTCTGCAGTCGACTGAGGCATAACTGGAGTGTAACCAATCCATGCCAAGAATGAGGTCAAAGTCAACCATGTATAACTCTACCAGATCAGATGGAATGACCTTATTTAAGATTGAGACTGGGTAGTTTCTATACACCTGGCTGGCTCTAACTGACTCGCCAGTAGGGGTGGAGATTGAGAATGGTTCTGAGAGGACTTCTGGACTAATATCGAACTAGATTGCTACATAGGGAGTCACGAATGAAAGGGTGGCTCCTGGATCTAGTTGGGCATATATGTCTAGGTGAAAAAGGTGTAACATGCTCGTGACCACGTCAGGTGAGCTCTCTTGATGTCACAAGCCGAGAGTACACCCGGATCGTAGACAGGGGACAAGGAGCCCCGAAGACTCCAAGTCAACCCATGGCATGAGCATATATCTAATCCATTCACAAAAGGCGAAAGACTTAGCTTAAAATCTTTGAAATTAAAAATGAAAACGCAACAGAAAATATATATGAATTGATAACATCCAATCCAAGCATAAATAGCGTAATACTACAGTTAAGTCTGAAAGCCTCTAATCATAATAGGCGGGTAGAAGGGACAAGACCCCAACTAACCCCAACATTTTTAAAGCAAAAGGTGGTAAACAAAGCCCGAACATGAAGCCCGCGAACCATGAGGATTCACCACTGAAAGTTGGGAGCGGGACCAAAAGCAAGCTAGGAACGATGCTGAACCTGCGAACTGAATCCTCAAAATATGTGGGTCAGTACTGGGAAGGTATTGAGTATGCGAGGTATGCAAAACAATACTTGAAAACATAAAAGTTATAGGAGTAGGGACATCATGATCATAAATACTGAAATCACACACACACACACACACACACACACACACATATATATATATATATATTTCATAAGGCTCAAGATTTCCAAATATCCATAAATCGGTCGTAGTCATAACCTGAGGGAAAACATTTCATAAACACGACTTGAGCCAAAAGAACATAATCATACATACATTAAAACATGAGGAACAACGGGAGATTTCTATAACCGACATACCCCATACGAGAACACATGGAACACGACTTGTAAGCCTAGTCGGGAGGCCGTCCATACCTTGCCAAGGGTATGAACCATGAAAGGCGTGATATCACTCATGAAGACCCCGTAGGGCAAAAGGGACAAACACTGAGGCGGTCCCAAACATAACCTACGGTGGCACATAGTTTTGAGATTCGGGGCGTAACCTAGGCTCCGAACCTACTTGGTGCTAAGTACTACTCCCAAAACATGCAACGTGCTCATGAAGTTCATACATGACATGCATGGCTAATTAAATTGTGATAATCATAACATGCTTGAGAATTCGTGATACTAGCCATGAAAATGGGGCCCTTGGTTCGGCCAAAATAATAGTTCATGAATTATAAGCTACTTGTGGGCATTGCCCATAATTTCAATCATACCTGAAATGCTTAAATTTATGGAAAACATGATCATACTAACATGAGTAATTGAAAACATGCTTAAAATTCAAAAGTTCATATCATGCTTTAGAAACCACCAAAATCATGAATTTCACTAAAAACCCCATGACTTAGGGTACATGTTCTTTTAGGGATTAAATCATCAATATTGAAGAAAATAAGTGAAAACAACCCAATAATTCAAACCCATGATTCTAAACATACTACCAGATGCTCAAATCGATTTTTTTGAGGAAACAAGCAATTGGGTTATGACCCATCAAGAGTTTGTAATTTAAACTAAGTATTTGAGAGAAATTGGGCATGGGTAGGGACTGAACTACCCATTCAAAACCCCACATACCTGGAATTACGTGATTCTTAACTCCCTTGAGAAACCCAAGGTGGAACCTTGAAGAATCTTGAAGAAGAACTTGAACCCCCTCCTACTCCCTTCTCTTGATCTTGCAAAATGCCAAATGAGACTTAGCATGAGTTTTTCCTCCTAAAAGGACCATGTCCCGACCTCAAAACGACGTAGTTTAGGTCCTAGGAGCGTAGGAAATTACGAGAAGGCCATTACTAATTCACAGGAAATAATTGCCAGGTGACCTTAACGGGCGACCTAATGACTTGTTGGTAGGGACAACGAGTCGTTGGGTCGTTTCATCGAGTCCACTAGAAATTTTCACCTGGGATCTTAACGGAGGACATAACGACTCGTCCCGTGAGGCAATGACGCATTACCAGCTTCCGTCAAGTACACTGCCTCATCCTTAATCAAATTTCTACAGGCTTGCTCATGACCCACCTCACGAGTCGTTGGGGCTGGCCACGACTCATGGGGTCCCATTTGTTAGGTACACTGGTCAAACCTCCTTGGTAACCCTTAACCTTACCCCACCGGAGACCTGCCGACTCATGGTGCCTGGCCACGAGTCGTTCCCACGCCCATAGGGACCTCAACTCCTTAGCACAGTCCAACCTTCCGTGAGCCACTTGACGACTCGTGGGGTCTCCTCATGAGTCGTCTAACGACTCGTTCTACACTACTGCAACATTTTCCAGATTTTTCCCCGTTTTACTCCTGGGTCTGATCCTTGGGTTCCCCGGGTATAGCAATATCTCCCCTTGGAAACATTCATCCTCGAATGTAAGAAACATGCAGAAAACTTAGAATCAAACGTTCACCATATGCAAATACTGATCATTTATGCCGAAAACTAGCAGAACAACTACCCCCGAAAAGAATTACATTGCTGGACTGAATTCAGACATCACATGCATATATCATATCATAAAACGAACTTGCACGCATGAACGGAACATGAAAAACTGAATAGAGGTTTAGGGAATTTTTTTTACCTCAAACTGAAACTGAGCCGGTAGGGAACAAATGGGGGTATTTAGCCATAATATCCGCTTCGGCTTCCCATGTAGCTCCCTCAACATGTTGATTTATCCATAACACCTTTACTGAGGCTACTCCCTTGTTCCTCAGCCTCCGAACCTGACGATCCAAGATTTCAATAGGAATTTCCTCATAATTGAGGCTATCCTTCATACCAACACTTTACACCGGGACCACTAAGGCTGGATCTCCCAAGCACTTTTTCAAGAGTGATACGTGAAATACAGGATGAACTGAAGCTAACTCTGAAGGTAACTCTAACTCATAGGATACTTTACCCATTCATCTCACAATCCGGTATGGGCCAATATAGCGGGGCTGAGTTTCCCTTTCTTTTTGAACCTCATTACTCCCTTCATGGGAGATACCTTCAAAAACACCCAATCATTGATCTCGAACTCACACTCTCTTCTCCTTACATCCGCATAAGACTTTTGGCGACTTTGAGCCATTTTCAACCTTTCTCTTATCAACTGAACTTTCTCCATGGCCTCATGGACTGAATTTGGACCCATTAATGAAGCCTCACCGACTTCAAACCAACCAATGGGCGATCTACACCTTCGCCCGTAGAGAGCCTCGAACGGAGCCATCTGAATATTGGAGTGGTAGATATTGTTGTAGGCAAACTCAATAAGAGGTAAATGCTCATCCCAACTACCCTTCAAGTCAATAACATAAGCTCTCAACATGTCCTCAAGAGTCTGAATAGTCCGCTCCACCAGACCATCTGTTTGCGGATGAAATACCGTGCTAAGCTTGACCTGGTTACCAAGTCCCTTTTGAAAAAATCTCCAAAATTGAGAGGTGAACTAGGTACCTCTATCTGATATAATGGACAAGGTCACTCCGTGCAATCTAACCAGCTCTCGAATGTATAACTTAGCATAATCTTCTGCTGAATTGGTGGTTTTGACCGGTAAGAAATCAACAGCCTTGGTCAACCTGTCGACCACAACCCAAATGGAGTGATACTGTCTACGAGTGGGGGAAAACCTATTACAAATTCAATGTTGATTTCTTCCCATTTCCACGTAGGAATGCTGATATCCTGAAGTACACCTCCCCGTCTCTGGTGCTCAACTTTCACTTGTTGGCAGTTCGAACACTTGGCTACAAATTCTGCAATGTCCCTCTTCATGCCATTCCACCAGTAGATTTCCCACAAGGCATGATACATTTTGGTGGCACCTGGGTGGATAGAATATCTGGATCCATGAGCCTCTTGCAACATCCGGCTCCTCAAAGCATCCACGTTCAGAACACATAAGCGACCTTGGTACCGGAGTACACCATCTCCCCCTTTGGAGAAGACTTCTACCCTTTGATTTTTAACGGCTTCTTTTAACTTTACCAATATTGGATCTTCATCTTGCTTAGCCTTCACCTCCATCACCAAGGCCGACTTTGATCCACTATGAACAACTACCCCGCCATCGGCCGAGCCAACCAACCTAACCCCCAACCGTGCAAGCCGATGCACCTCCTTCACTAGATCCTTCTTGCCCTCACTCACATATGACACACTCCCCATATAGATTCTACTAAGGGCATCCTCTACCACGTTGGCCTTAATCGGGTGATAAAGGACACTCATGTCATAGTCCTTAAGTAGCTCCAACCACCTCTGTTGCCGAAGATTGAGATCCTTCCATGTGAACACATATTGTAAGATTTTGTGGTTAGTGAATACATCTACATGAACCCCATACAAATAGTGTCGCCACATCTTCAACACAAACACCACGCAGCCAACTCAATATCATGGGTTGTGTAATTTTTCTCATGAATTTTCAGCTGTCTAGTAGCATATGCTATGACTTTTCCGTGTTGCATCAATACATATTCCATTCCAACGCTCGAAGCATCATAGTATACAACAAAACCATCGGAGCCCTCCGGCAAAGTCAACATAGTGCTGAAGTGAGTCTGGCCTTCAATTCCTAGAAGCTCTTCTCACAAGCCTCCGACCATTGGAACTTCACCTTTTTCTGAGTCAATCTTTTCAATGGGGCTGCAATGGATGAGAAACCTTCTACGAACCTCCAATAGTAACCCTCTAAGCCAAAAAATCTCCTGATCTCTGAAGGGCTTACCGGTCTGGGCCAGTTCTTTACCGCCTCTATTTTATAGGAGTACACCCTTATACCTTCGCTTAACACTACATGTCCCAAGAATGCAACTGAATTCAACCAAAAATCACATTTTCTTTGGCATATAACTGGTTATCCTTGAGGGTCTGGAGTGCTACCCTCAAATGTGCGACATGCTCCTCCTCGCTCCTAGAGTATATTAATATGTCATCAATGAACACAATCACGAACATATCCAAATATGCCTTGAATACCCTGTTCATCAGGTCCATAAAAGTTGTAGGAGCATTAGTTAGTCCAAAAGACATAACAACGAATTCATAATGTCCATACTGAGTTTTGAAAGAAGTCTTTGGGATATCGCTGTCCCGAACCCTGAGCTGGTGATACCCGGACCTGAGATCTATCTTGGAGAAATACTTAACACCCTGAAGATGATCAAATAGGTCATCAATCCTGGGTAAAGGGTACCTATTCTTGATGGTGGCCTTATTCAACTGCCTATAGTCAATACACATCCGAAGAGAACCTTTTTTCTTCCGGATGAACAACACTGGAGCACCCCATGGGGATTTACTTCGTCTAATGAAACCCTTATCCAGAAAATCCTTCAACTACTCCTTCAACTCTTTTAGCTCGGTTAGGGCCATTTTTGTAGGGAGGAATCGATATGGGTTGTGTGTCGGGTAGAAGATCAATCTCAAAATCAATATCCCTCTCGGGAGGAGCACCTGGTAGTTCATCTGGAAATACCTCAGGATATTCACATACCACAGGGACTGACTGAATGGTCGAGGTCTCGGATATGACATCCTTAACCCTAACCAAATGGTAAATACAACCCTTGGAAATCATTTTCCGGACCTTGAGATAGGAGACAAAATGACCTACAGGGACCGCTGAGCTACCTCTCCATTCTAAAATTAGTTCACCCAAAAATTGAAACTCCATCACTTGGGTTCTACAGTTAACAGAAGCATCTGAGCCCACCAAACACTTCCCCGGGTGGTTTTTTCCATAACTAACACAAGATAGAAATGTGGGCATGCTTTTTGACCCCTCAGACCTGAGGCCCTTTTCCCCTGCTCGCCTCGTGGCCTAAATGGGGTACTGGACGAAGATGATACTAGTGTAATAGACTTGTGCTAGGACTGCTGGTGAGGCCCACCTCCTGGCCTCGGTTAGGAGGACCTGTAGCTATCCGTTCTGGCCCTCTTGGCCTCTTTCTACCTCATATGAGATGCCTCCATCTGCTGGGCATAAAGGACTATCCGTGGATAGTCCATATCCTGATGAAGCATGGATGTTCTGCAGTCCTTGTCCAGATACTCGGCTACTGCCTGCACGAATCTGCTCATCCGCACCCTCTGGTCCATCACTAACTCAGGGGCATACTTTGATAGGCGAGTGAACTCAAGTGAATATTATGACACCGTCATCTTTCCCTATTTGAGATTAACAAACTCAGCTGCCTTCAATTCCCTTATCTCCAGGGAAGAACCTGTCGAGAATGGCCATGTGGAACTCGTCCCAGCTGATAGGGCCTGCTTCTACTGTCCGGGTGTCCTTTCATTGCTTGAACCAAATATAGGTGACCTTCTTAAGCTGATAAGAGGCCAAATCAACACACTCCTCATTTGTCACTCCCTTAACCTGAGTGACCTTCAAGATCCCTTCAATGAACTCGTGTGGATCCTCATCCACCTTTGCCCCTGTGAACTTGGGAGGGTTCATCCTTAGAAAGTCCCTGATCCGGGCTGCCATTGCATTTCCGTTCTGTGGATCATGCGCAACAGCCTGCTGGTTGACCTGAGCGGTCAAGGCCTGCGCCAACATTTGTAGACTGCCAGAAACTCGGCGTGGGCAGCTAGCTCTGGTCCCTGGGGCTCCTAAACAGGTGAGGCCTATTGACGCCCATTATCGGGACCACCCTCATGGCCTTCATCATTTATGTTCCTCCTTCCATTCATCCTCTTGGGAGCCATAATTTTCTGTAATCGCGAAACGCACGAATTAGAAGGATGGAGAGGTTTTCACCGCATGACATAGATCATGAAAGAAGGGGGTATTTACTAAAATGTTTAGTAGCCTCTTAGTCATAAGTCTGGCATGCTTCACACCCATGAAAAAGACTCTACCTAATGCGACTTTCAGACTCCCTAGGACACATCTAAACCTATTCCTCTGATACCAAGTTTGTCACGACCCGAGAGTACACCCGGATCGTAGACATGGGACAAGGAGTCCCGAAGCCTCCAAGTCAACCCATAGCATGAGAATATATCTAATAAATTCAAAAGGCGGAAGACTTAGCTTAAAATCTTTGAAATTAAAAATGAAAATGCAACGGAAAATATATATGAATCGATAACACCCAATCCAAGCATAAATGGTGTAATACAACAGTTAAGTCTGAAAGCCTCTAATCATAATAGGCGGGTTAAAGGGACAAAACCCCAACTAACCCCAACATTTTTAAAGAAAAAAGGGGTAAACAAGGCCCGAACATGAAGCCCTCGAACAATGACTCACCACCGAAAGCTGGGAGCGGGAATGAAAGCAAGCTAGGAACGATGCTGAACCTGCGAACCGTATCCTGAATATATGTGGGTTAGTACTGGGAAGGTACTGAGTATGCGAGGTATGCAACACAATACTTGAAAACATAAAAGTTATAGGAGTGGGGACATTATGATCATAAATACTGAAATCACACACACATATATATCGTAAGGCTCAATATTTCCAAAATATCCATAAATCGGTCGTAGTCATAACATGAGGGAAAACATTTCATAAACACGACTTGAGCCAAAAGAACATAATCATACATGCATTAAAACATGAGGAACAATGGGAGATTTCTATAACTGACAAACCCCATACGAGCACACATGGAGCCCGACTTGTAAGCTTAGTCGGGAGGCCGTCCATACCTTGCCAAGGGTATGAACCATGAAAGGCGTGATATCACTCATGAAGACCCCATAGGGCATAAGGGACAAACACTGCGGCAGTCCCAAACATAAACTATGGTGGCATGTAGTTTTGAGATTCGGGGCGTAACCTAGGCCCCGAACCTACTCGGTGTTAAGTAGTACTTCCAAAAGACTTCTCTACAGAGAATTAAAATTTCGATATGATAGTGGGTTGCCCGGGATTCGAACCCGGAACTAGTCGGATGGAGTAGATAATTTCCTTGTTAAATAAAAAAAATGTTAATCTTAAATTAAATAAACAAGTAAAGATCCCTCCCCAAGCCGTGCTTGCACTTTTCATTACACACGGCTAACATGCAACGTGCTCATGAAGTTCATACATGACATGCATGGCTAGTTAAATTGTGATAATCATAACATGCTTGAGAATTCGTGATACTAGCCATGGAAATGGGGCCCTTGGTTCAGCCAAAATCATAGTTCATGAATCATAAGCTACATGTGGGCATTGCCCATAATTTCAATCATACCTGAAATGCTTAAATTTATGAAAAACATGATCATAATAACATGAGTAATTGAAAACATGCTTAAAATTCAAAAGTTCATATCATGCTTTAGAAACCACCAAAATCATGAATTTCACTAAAAACCCCATGACTTAGGCTACATGTGCTTTTAGGGATTAAATCATCAATATTGACGAAAATAAGTGAAAACAATCCAATAATTCGAACCCATGATTCTAGACATAATACCACATGCTCATATCGATTTTTTTGAGGAAACATGCAATTGGGTTATGACCCATCAAGAGTTCATAATTTAAACTAAGTATTTGAGAGAAATTGGGCATGGGTAGGGATGAAATTACCCATTCAAAACCCCACATACCTGGAATTACGTGATTCTTAACTCCCTTGAGAAATCCTAGGTGGAAACTTGAAGAATCTTGAAGAAGAAACTTGAACCCCCTCCTACTCCCTTCTCTTGATCTTGCAAAATGCCAAATGAGACTTAGCATGAGTTTTTCCTCCTAAAAGGACCCTGTCCCGGCCTCAAAATGATGTAGTTTAGGTTCTAAGAATGCAGGAAATTACGAGAAGGCCCTTGCTAATTCGCAGGAAATAACTGCCAGGTGACCCTAACGACTTGGTACCAGGGACAACGAGTCGTTGGGTTGTTTTGTCGAGTCCACTAGAATTTTTCACTTGGTCTCTTAAGGAGGACATAACGACTCGTCCCTTGAGGCAATGACTCGTTACCAGCTTCCGTCAAGTACACTTCCTCATTCTTAATCAAATTTCTACAGGCTTGCTCACGACCCACCTCATGAGTTGTTGGGGCTGGCCATGACTCGTGGGGTCCCATCCGTTAGGTACACTGGTAAAACCTCCCGGGTAACCCTTAACCTCACCCCACAAGAGACCTGAATACTCGTGGTGGCTGACCACGAGTTGTTCCCATGCCCGTAGGGACCTCAACTCCTTAGCACAGTCCAACCTTCCCACGAGCCACCTGACAACTCGTGGGATCTCCTCACGAGTCATCTAACAACTCATTCTGCACTGCTGCAACATTTTTCAGATTTTTCCCCATTTGACTCCCGAGTCTGTTCCTTGGGTTCACGGGGTATAACACTTGATCCTAATGAGAAGACAAAGAATAAAAATGGTTTTGGTGATGGCCGCTATCCGTACCTGAGGTGTTGACCTGTTGAGCCGGTCGACCTGCTGGAGCTGCTGAAGCTACTAAAGCAGTGGATTGTTGTCTCCCCTGTCCTGCTAAGGGGCATTCTTTGAACCGATGACCAAGCTGTACACAACCAAAACAACCCTCTCGACCCTAAAGACACTCTCCTGGGTGGTTCTTTCTACACTTAAGGCAAGCTGGGTAGCTATAGCGATTGCTGGCAATGTGACTCTAGGATTGTGAGCTAGATGCTCCATCCCTACAATCCTTGTGGGACCGGAAAGTCAGGGCACTGGATTAAGTTGGTGCTGGATTCCTCTGTTGTTATTGTTGCTGCTATGGGTGGCTACTACTGCCAGATCTCTGATGGCCATAATCTGACTGGACGGTTCTTGTCCATTTGTTCTCTCACTCCAAATCTTTTACTTTTTCTACCTCAATTTGCTGGACATGAACTATGAGGATGGAGAGATAAATATCCTTAATGAGAATTGTATTCCTACACTCCTTAAGGACCAAATTAGAAATTCCATTCACAAACTTCAGCATGCGAGCCCTTGGCTCGGCTACCATCTCTGGAGCATACTTAGATAACCGTGTGAACTCCAGTGCATATTCTTCTATTGTCCTATTGCCTTGCTTCAGGTTCATGAATTCCACCACCTTAGCTTCCCTGAGCTCCCGAGGGAAGAATCTATCTAGGAAGGCTGTAGTGAATTCCTTCCATTCCACCGGTCCTGCTCTAGCTGGTCTCCCTTCCTTCCATTGTTTGTACCAGATCTGAACCCTTTCAGCTAGTAGCAGCCAAGTCGACACTCTATGAGGAGCTGACACCCATAATCCAGATGATCTTTCTAATCTTATCCATGAACTCTTGTGGGTCCTCTCCAACCTTAGATCCATGGAAAACTGGAGGGTTCATCCGAGTGAAGTCCCGAACTGGGATAGCTGCTGCAGACCCATTGTTGTTAATCGGAACCACCTTTTGGTTTACCTGATTGATAATTGTTAGTGCGAGTAGCTAAATAGCCACCCTGAACTCTGCGGTGGACACTGAGTCATCCTGAGGGGCTGCTGGAGCTGGTGGGGCAGGTCGGTGAGCGTTACCGACCCTCTTCCATCACCACATCGCGGAGGCATGATTTCACTGAAATGAAATAGAGCACGAGTTAGGAGAATGATTCTGGAATTGAATTGCAACGCATGATAAAGAGTATGAACAAAAAGGAGTTTTCCTAATAACATCTTGTAGCCTCCCCGTAATAGGTGTTGCGCGCTTCACACCCATGAAAAGAACTCTACTTGATGCAACTTTCAGACTTCCGAGAGCCTAGGGCTCTGATACCAAGTTTGTCACACCCCGATTCATTACCTTGGACGGGACGTGGTACTTGGGATCACAAGTAACACCAACTCAACCCTTGGTCTATTATAACACTGGTATTCTGAGTAAAATAAATACAATTGAAGCTTTAAAGTAGTATTATAAAACATTTATGAAAACAAAGATGGATCATTAAGTTTAAAAACAACTGAAACAAAGCTGAATGTCTGAAACTATGTCTATGTATGAAAGCCAACTACAACTGATGAGTTGCTGGGACAAGCCCCTAGCTAACTTCAAGTATAAATAAAAGAAATTGAACTGAAAAATAATCCTCGTCCTTGAAAGATGAGGACTCACCAGTGATGTAGTTGGGAAAGTTTGAGCGAGGTCGGCTAATGGTGCTGTGACTGAGAACCTGCAGCTGTATCATAAAAAATATAGCCCAAAAGGTATGCGTCAGTACTTTGAATGTACTGAGTAAGTGAGAGAAACCATACACAAGGAATAAAATAACTAAACTGAAAAGACATGCAATAACCAACTGAAAATACTGAAACTGAATAACTGTGATATACTGAGGTGGTCAAAATGACCCTGTCTGATGGTCATAGACATGCTCTAAATCTGAGATACTAAATTGAAATACTGTACTGAACTGATCCGAACTGATTAATCTAAGACTGAACTAAGCTGACTAGTGGGAGAGTCTATAACCGACATATAACCACGTGAGCTAGACATGGAGTCCGATGTATACACCCCATCGGTAGGGCCCAATATACCTTGCCAGGGTATAAAGGCATGAACTGAGTGATCATAGGTCTGGGGCCATGAGGCCAACAAAATATATCCTATGGTGGCAGCGTAGTTCTGGAAATCTGGGTGCGCTGAAACCCCGATCCGCTCGGTGCTAATTCCTACTCCCACTGGATAGTCCTAGACTAACTATTAAGTTGATAACTCAAAATTGGGGTCCAAGATTAAGTTAGAAATACCTATCTGAAAGCACCCTAAGAGTTTTATCGGACCGAATTCTGTAACTGGGTTCTAAGACTGGCCAGAGTTGCTTATCTGGAAGCGTTGTAACCGTCTAAAGAACAAACTGTAACCTTTTGACTGAAACTGAACTAACATGCATCTGACTAAAATTTTAATACATACTAATAATATGGGAAATACCCAACACTAATAAAATCTAGCAATTTGGATAATTAATCAGTTATACAAGACTCTAGTTTTCTGCATTCAAGAGCTAGGGCTAGAATTCACTTTACAGGGACAAGAATCAATATAGTCACAAAATGGTGGAAAAATATCTACAATCAACATAAATAATATTCCACATGAATTAAACAATATAATTTCTTCACATTTGAAAGTTTCAGGGCAAGAACTGATAGAGAAGATAGAGAAGATTTTGGGGACACTAGGGAAGCACTATTCCCTAGTTGAAATCCCACATACCCGGTGATAGAAATCCCTGAGAGAATTCCTTGAAAAATTTGAGGAGGATTGATTTTCCTAACTTCTTCTTTGAGCCTTTTTGAGAGAAACTTTACGTTCTAACTATTGAAGGGATGAGGAATTAGAGAAACCATTGGTTACTCCCTCTAAAAACCCTGATTAAAACCCAAAACGATGTATTTTAGGGACTAAGTAGGTGAAAAATTACAAAAATAACCCTGGAAATTAAATCTGAAAACTGGCCAATAGGGTCCCAATGGGTCAATCAATGAGTCATTAGCTGTGACCATGACTCGTTGGGACCTCTTGTTGGTCCCACTGCCTGGGACTAGGAAACACTAAATCTGGCAATGGGGGTCACCATGACTCTTTGGATGAACCAACAGGTCATTGGTTCCTCCGTGGCCACTAGTCAAAGAAACCGAGTAAGCTTGACAACGGGGACACAACAACTCATTGGTTGAACCAACGGGTCGTTGTGTCCAGTCGTCACCTTCTGGATGAATACTGAAAATTCCCAAAGTTGACATGACAGGTGGTGACCACGAATCATTGTGGGATACAATGAGTCATTATTCCCACTCGTCACTTCTGGAAGGGGTTTCTAGGGTTCTTACACAACAACTCACACAACGGGTTGTTTCTGACAATGACTCATTGGTTGAGTCGGGGGGTCCTAGAAGGATTTCATTACTGGGGAAATAACGACTGATAGGAAGAATCATTGTTCCTTGAAGTGCCCGATTCGCGCGTCCGCAAGTGTACGGGTCGTGCAAGTAATATAGTGGCTCTTTTTAAGAACCGGATTGTCGAACCCACAAGGACTGGACCCATTCCTCTAACTATCCATTTCTAGTGTGATCTTAAATACCTCAAGTGTTGGTTATAGACATTTTCGATCGAGATTAATTAAGTCTAAGTTTGGGTCAATGAAGTATTCTGAAATTACTCTAGGACCAACATAGAGTTAAAACCAATTAATCATGCGATATGATCACGGGCAAAAATAGCATGCCCGAGATACGCTTTATACCTTAATGTAGTCTTGTTTATCTAAGTTATTTTACATACTTTCATGTGATTTTATATAAATGTGAATATATGTGCTAACCAACATGATTAGTCTTTGTTTTGTAGGTTTCAAGGATTTTGAGGAACTAATTCACAAGTTGGTGAAAGAAAGGAATGGAGTGGAAGCAATTGGTGAAAGTCGGCAAGGAGCATGCCTTGGCAAGGCTGGCCGCGCTAGGCAGCGTGCCACGCTGTGCGTGTGCCGCGCCCAGTGCCGTGCCACGCCTCTGCTAGGCGCACGAGAAAAGGCAGCAGCAGGCAGCAGTAGGCAGAAATCCAGCGCGCCAGCGCCGTGCCACGCTAGGCCAGCTGCGCGCCAGCAGCATGCCATCGCGCTGCATGAGCAGCGTGTCATGTTGGCCAACATGGTGACCCTCGGCAGCTTGGTTTCCGGAGGCACTTTCCAGATAGCTTTCGCGTTGCCTTCGTGTCACGGAGGCAGTGCTCCGCGATACACTCCGTGACACGGAGCCGTTCCATGACAGGCTAAATTATGCACGTTTTCCATTTACTATAAATAGGACCCTTAGCTCCTAAAATCATTTGGTCACGATTTTATTCTGGAAAACTACCTAGGAGTGAAGGGAGAAGTGGGAGAACTCATCTAGGGTTTGTAAAATTCCCTTCTCATCTACTAAATTCATGTAAGTATGTTAGTTTAGTAGTAGTTAGTGTAGTTTTACGAACATGAATGGCAAGAACCCTTCCTCTAGGGTTGAAGCCATGAATTATGATTGTAATTTTATGAAATTGTTTTGGAATTAAGTTATTGATTGTTGTTTTCGTCTTGCATTCTGGATTATTGGTTCTTTTTATGATTGATCACCATGAAATCATATTTGTTAGCTTGAGTAATAGCTTGAGAAAGCATTACCTAGGTCAGGACATGAGAATGTGAGGAGCACGTTTGTATCTCGGGAGAGATTTTTGTGTCAGGATAGAAATATACCTAACACCGTGCTTGGTTGAGACACGGGGGTTATGAAAGACCAACTTGGGATGTCACATCACCACTCGAAGAAGTAGTTGTGAGGCTAAGTTGAGTTAAATGGTTAGACGCATGAAAGTCCCTAATCGTTTCCCCGTAAACCACAACAAAATTGATTGCCTGCGACTAGAAATTAAACTCCTCACTCATAATGATGCAGTGAGGCTAGATTGCCGTGTTTAGAGGCTCGAAAGACCATAAACATGCAATTCTAATTATGTGAAATAACAATTGATAGTTCCATGCCTAACCCATTTCAAATCGTAGTATCGCATGATTAATTGGTTTTAACTCTATGTTGCTCCTAGAGTAGTTTCAGAATACTTCGTTGACCCAAACTTAGACTTAATTAATCTCAATCGAAAATGTCTATAACCAACACTTGAGGTATTTAAGATCACACTAGAAATGGATAGTTAGAGGAATGGGTCCAGTCCCTGTGGGTTCGACAATCCGGTTCTTAAAAAGAGCCACTATATTACTTGCACGACCCGTACACTTGCGGACACGCGAATCGGGCACGTCAAGTTTTTGGCGCCGCTGCCGGGGACTCGGCAAAGTTTTGATAATTTATCTATTTTTATGTGATTTTTGCATTTCCTTAAGTGTTGAGAAACTGGTCTTAGTGTGCTTATTTGCAGGTGACAGGTTGTCCTGCCGAGCTGGCTAGAAATAGAGAGCTTGTGGAACCGTTGCTGGAACCTGAACGTCAAATCCATTTGCAAAGGAGAGTAGCTCTAGAGCAAAAGCTGAAGAGACTTCAAGAAAAGGTACAACAACAACCACCCGCGGGACAAGTACAATTGTCATCAGAAGCAATGGCAGCAAGACCAGTTCGCGAAGTGGCAATCCCACTAGCGACGAATATGACCTCTAGCATACGTAAACCGGAGCCTGAAGGGCACTTTGAGCTTAAACAGAACATGGTGCAGCTGTTACATTCTAGTGGTCAATTCACTGGGATGGCACATGAGGACCCGCATCAGCACTTACAAAGCTTTTTAGAGATTAGTGACACGTTCGTCCCCACCGGCGTGTCCACAGATTATGTCCGAATGACCCTCTTCCCATTTTCACTATTGGGAGAGGCGAAAAAGTGGCTGAAGGCTGAGCCACCAAACTCCATAACTTCATGGAATGACTTGGCTAAGAAGTTCCTTATCAGATTCTTCCCTTCAGGCAAAACTGCAAGGTTGAGAAGTGAAATACTCAGTTTCAAGCAGAGGCCTGATGAGAACTTATATATGGCTTGGGAAAGATTCAAGTCATTGTTGAGAGACTGCCCCCATCACCAACAATCAAATGAAGTGCTGGCTCATACCTTTGTAGAAAGTCTAGACCCACACACAAAAATATTACTAGACGCTGCATCGGGTGGGCAAGCCTTGGAGAAGACATATGATGAGTTGTACACTTTGTTGAACAAAATTGCACAAGGAAATCCAGAGTGGCACGACGAGTCATCTAGAGGGGCAGGAAAGAGATCAGGGTTGATAGAAGTAGATGGTTTGAATGCCTTGGCAGCGCAGTTAGCTTCGTTCCAGCATCAGATGATGACTCAGTTCAATAAAATGAGTATGAACCAATGCCAGGGCCAGGTTAATGCAGTTCAGCAAGCTCCGAGTTGGTGTGAAATTTGTGGTAATAATGGGCACTATGCAGAATCTTGTGGAGCCAATCCGAAGTCAGTCAATTTTGTTAGTAATGTGCAGCGCAACAATCAAAATTTTGAAACCGGTTACAACAGAAATTGGCAGGGCCACCCGAATTTTTCTTGGGGTGGAAACCAAAAGCAGAATTATATGCAACCTCAACAATAGCAGTATCAGCAGAATAGGCAGGATGATGGGCAATTGGGTAGAAGCATTGAGGAAACACTACAGAAAATTTTGGAGACCCAGAATCAGTTAGCGGAAAATCAGGCGAGGATGACAACAGACTTAAAGAATCAGCAAATGGCCACCCGCAATCTTGAAAAACAAGTGGGTCAGATAGCAGCTGCTCAAAACATGAGATCACAAGGGGGATTACCCAACGACATAGATCCAAACCCCCGGCAGATCAATGCCATCAGTCTGAGAAGCGGTAAGCAATTAGCTGATGCAGTGCCAAAAGAGCTGAGAAAGGAGGTGCAGCCGGAGTTGGTTAGACCAGGACCATCCATCAACATGGGAGATAAGTAGAGTGCGAGGCAACAAAATGCGGAACTTTCATTGCAGCCAACACAAAGACCACCACCACCATTCCATCAGAAATTCAGAAAGAGCAAGGAAGAGGAATGCTTTAAAAAGTTCTTTGAGAGCTTCAAAGAACTTCACATAAATTTGCCTCTTATTGATGTATTGCAGGGAATGCCCAAGTATGCTAAATACTTGAAGGACGTGATGGCGAACAAAGTTAGATTGGTGGACGTCCAGACTGTAGCACTGACTGAGGAGTGCAGTCACAGGGTATTGAGCAAAATGCCAAAGAAACTCAAAGACCCAGGGAGCTTTACCCTCCCCATAAAAATTGGTATAGCTGAGGTGCTACGAGCTTTGTGTGACTTGGGGGCGGTAGTTAATCTAATGCCCCTATCCTTATTCAACACCCTGGGGTTAGGAAAACCGAGGCCGACAAGGTTGATGCTGCAGCTGGCTGACAAGTCGCGAGTGACACCTGATGGAATAATAGAGGACCTTCTCATCAAAGTAGGTAAGTTCATTATACCTGCTGATTTTATTGTCTTAGATTTTCAGGTTGATGACCAGGTACCCCTGATCTTGGGACGGCCATTCTTGGCCACTGGAGGAGCGGTGATTGATTTGAAAGCAGGGACCCTGAAAATGAGGGTTGAGGATGAAGAAGAAATCTTCTGCGTTTACCAAGAAATGAACCCATCTGCACACTACAGAAACCTTTGTCAGGTTAGTGTGTTGGCAGAGGATAAGTGTGGGGTGGAGGATTCCATAGGTGTAGGGCCGAAGGCAATGACAAGTGTTCAGCCCAAGTCTGAGAGAGGGCTTCAAATTGAGAAGAAGTTGGAGAAAGAGAGGAACAGAGTGGAGGCTGTTTCCTCTAAACAACAAAAGAAAAGGAGATGGTTCTTGAAAGAGAACCCAGGTATGAGGATGTCCTGAAAAGGATAGTCCACGTCCGGCCACGACGTAAAATTAGGCGCTGCTTGGGAGGCAACCCAAGGGTACCACAGGTACCATTTTAATTTCTTGCAATTGAGTTAATTTTTGTTTATTTTCATCTTGTGTTGTTTTGGTGAAAAGTTAAGCGTAGATGGAGGGGAAGTCTGAGTACCCGTGGAGGAGGAAGCTAACAAGCATGGAAGAGAAAAAGTGTGGGGTTGAACACCCACGTGTGCAAAGTTGAAGAAAGGCATGTTGTTAGCTAGGCCTAAAGGCCTCAAGGAGTATTTCTCACCCTTTTTAAATTTTAATTTGATGCTATGAGGACATAGCATGATTTAAGTGTGGGGTGAGAGGGAAATTTCAAAAATTTTTGTTGTGCTTAATGATTTTTGGTGAATGTAATGCTTGTGAGAAAATTGAAAAAATTGAAAATTTTTTGTGAGTTAAGCATGAATTCATCACCTGTTGGTTTTTCTTTTCGGTTCTTTTCCGACGGGGGGTCTTTGAACCGAAGAATAAATTTTTTTTTCTTTTTCTTTCTTTCCTTTGTTTGTATATAGTGGTTTTAGTCATAGTTAGGGACTGTTTCCGATGATGGATGGATGACGATCGTCTTGATGAAAAATTAGTCGATAGGTTTTGGGTTTTTGAAACCATAACTAATTGGTGCTTGATGTTCTTGTTATGTGCTATACATGGTTGTAAGATGCAAGTATGTTCAGTGTGAAGCATGCAAGTGTATAACTTTGTTAGAGACACTTAGGCTCTTGAATTTGACTCAATATGATGAAAGCTTAATTCTGAATTCTTGTGATTAGCTGAGTAAGAGTCTGCTGAATGTGTCTTGAATTGAGCATGTGCCATGAGTGTAAGGTTTTTGAGTATTCTGTGTTATTATGAAATGTCTAGAACTTGCCTGGTGTGTTTATAAAACGAAATTAAGGATGTGAATTGTAGGAGATGATTTAGGCATTTCCTTGAATGAACCAAATGTTTAACCCTCATTTTACCTACCTTGAAAAATTAATCCTAGTTAACCCCATTGAGCCTTGAGCCTATTCTTTGACAGCTACAACATAAGCTTAATCCTTTTTCTTTCATTAGCCTTGAAATTGAACCAAAACTCCTAAGCGCTTAAAAGAAAAAATCCGAAAGAGTAAAGGAGTGAGAAGAATGAAAAGAAAGAAAAAGTAGCAAGTTGTAGAAGTGAGAAAGGTCGAGGATGCACTTGTTTGAATATGGGTGAGTATTAGTAGGGAGTAAGAAAATAAATAAATGAAAAAGTTATGTATAGAACTCCTTACTAATAAGCTAAAAGTGCCGAAAGAAATGGGGGAACAAAAGAGGAAAAAGAAAACTAAAAGGAGAAAAAGGTGAAGTAAAGGAAGGGAAGTTCGTAAGGAGGGCGTAATGTATTAAAAGCGCTTAGGAAAGATAGTCACTATTACTGGCCATAATAGTACCTACCTGTCCCTTAGCCTTCATTACAACCCATTAAGTCCTACTTGATCTTACATTCACACATCCTTAAATGAGTGGAATAAAACACTAAGGGCAAGCTTATGGGTCATTACATGATGCATGTGAATTCTTTGTGAGAGTGAGTGAAATTCTATTTATTCACCCACACATGTTGTGATGTAAAAACAATTTTTGCGTGTGATTGGGTAACTCTCTTTCCGTGAGGGGCACATGTTGAATGAAGGATATAATTCATGTGGGATTTCTTAATTAGTTGATTTGCACGAGTTTGCTAAGATTGAAAGTCGATTCTTGAGGTTAAGAAGTCTTAGCATCGTTGTATTTCATCTCGGTGATTAAATTGTGTATGCTCTATCTTTAGCTTGTTATCTTACGTAATCATTATAGCCGTAGCTTGAATTATCTTGCCAAATTAGTAATGTGGGAGTATCCATATGTATGATATGTAAAAGGTTGTTTGAGGACGAACAAGGCTTTAAAGTGTGGGGTTGTGATCACGGGCAAAAATAGCATGCCCGAGATACGCTTTATACCTTAATGTAGTCTTGTTTATCTAAGTTATTTTACATACTTTCATGTGATTTTATATAAATGTGAATATATGTGCTAACCAACATGATTAGTCTTTGTTTTGTAGGTTTCAAGGATTTTGAGGAACTAATTCACAAGTTGGTGAAAGAAAGGAATGGAGTGGAAGCAATTGGCGAAAGTCGGCAAGGAGCATGCCTTGGCAAGGCTGGCCGCGCCAGGCAGCGTGCCACGCTGTGCGTGTGCCGCGCCAGTGCCGTGCCACGCCTCTGCTAGGCGCACGAGAAAAGGCAGCAGTAGGCAGAAATCCAGCGCGCCAGCGCCATGCCACGCTAGGCCAGCTGCGCGCCAGCAGCATGCCATCGCGCTGCATGAGCAGCGTGTCATGTTGGCCAGCGTGGTGACCCTCGGCAGCTTGGTTTCCGGAGGCACTTTCCAGATAGCTTTCGTGTTGCCTCCGTGTCACGGAGGCAGTGCTCCGCGATACACTCCGTGACACGGAGCCGTTCCATGACAGGCTAAATTATGCACATTTTCCATTTACTATAAATAGGACCCTTAGCTCCTAAAATCATTTGGTCACGATTTTATTCTGGAAAACTACCTAGGAGTGAAGGGAGAAGTGGGAGAACTCATCTAGGGTTTGTCAAATTCCCTTCTCATCTACTAAATTCATGTAAGTATGTTAGTTTAGTAGTAGTTAGTGTAGTTTTACGAACATGAATGGCAAGAACCCTTCCTCTAGGGTTGAAGCCATGAATTATGATTGTGATTTTATGAAATTGTTTTGGAATTAAGTTATTGATTGTTGTTTTCGTCTTGCATTCTGGATTGTTGGTTCTTTTTATGATTGATCACCATGAAATCATATTTGTTAGCTTGAGTAATAGCTTGAGAAAGCATTACCTAGGTCAGGACATGAGAATGTGAGGAGCACGTTTGTATCTCGGGAGAGATTTTTGTGTCAGGATAGAAATATACCTAACACCGTGCTTGGTTGAGACACGGGGGTTATGAAAGACCAACTTGGGATGTCACATCACCACTCGAAGAAGTAGTTGTGAGGCTAAGTTGAGTTAAATGGTTAGACGCACGAAAGTCCCTAATCGTTTCCCCGTAAACCACAACAAAATTGATTGCCTGCGACTAGAAATTAAACTCCTCACTCATAATGATGCAGTGACGCTAGATTGCCGTGTTTAGAGGCTCGGAAGACCATAAACATGCAATTCTAATTATGTGAAATAACAATTGATAGTTCCATGCCTAACCCATTTCAAATCGTAGTATCGCATGATTAATTGGTTTTAACTCTTTGTTGCTCCTAGAGTAATTTCAGAATACTTCGTTGACCCAAACTTAGACTTAATTAATCTCGATCGAAAATGTCTATAACCAACACTTGAGGTATTTAAGATCACACTAGAAATGGATAGTTAGAGGAATGGGTCCAGTCCATGTGGGTTCGACAATCCGGTTCTTAAAAAGAGCCACTATATTACTTGCACGACCCGTACACTTGCGGACACGCGAATCGGGCACGTCACGATACTACGATTTGCAATGGGTTAAGCATGGAACTATCAATTGTTATTTCACATAATTAGAATTGCATGTTTATGGTCTTTCGAGCCTCTAAACACGGCAATCTAGCCTCACTGCATCATTGTGAGCGAGGAGTTTAATTTCTAGTCGTGGGCAATCAATTATGTTGTGGTTTACGGGGAAACGATTAGGGACTTTTGTGCGTCTAACCATTTAACTCAACTTAGCCTCACAACTACTTCTTCGAGTGGTGATGTGACATCCCAAGTTGGTCTTTCATAACCCCCGTGTCTCAACCAAGCACATTTCTATCCTGACACAAAAATCTCTCCCGTGATACAAACATGCTCCTCACATTCTCATGTCCTGACCTAGGTAATGCTTTCTCAAGCTATTACTCAAGCTAACAAATATGCTTTCATGGTGATCAATCATAAAAACAACCAACAATCCAGAATGCAAGATGAAAACAACAATCAATAACTTAATTCCAAAACAATTTCATAAAATTACAATCATAATTCATGGCTTCAACCCTAAAGGAAGGGTTCTTGCCATTCATGTTCGTAAAAGTACAACTAACTACTACTAAACTAACATACTTACATGAATTTGGTAGACGAGAAGGGAATTTGACAAACCCTAGATGAGTTCTCCCACTTCTCCCTTCACTCCTAGGTAGTTTTCCAGAATAAAATTGTAACCAAATGATTTTAGGAGCTAAGGGTTCAATATATAGTAAATGGAAAACATGCTTAATTTAGCCTGTCGTGGAACGACTCCGTGTCAAGGAGTGTATCGCGGAGCACTGCCTCCGTGACACGGAGGCAACGCGAAAGCTCTCTGGAAATCACCCAAAATTTGGCCTCGGCAGCACCCTGCCGCGTTGGCAGCGCGTCACGCTGCTTGGGCAGCGCGTTGACACCTCCATGTCGCGCAGCCAGCCTGCCGTGGCACGTTGCCGACGCATAGGTGGTCTGTTTTGTGCCTCCTCTTTGCCGACGTTCGCGGGTTAATTCCGTTTCCAAGCCTCTACTTCACCAACTCAGGGATTAGTTGCTCGAAAGTCATCAAAACCTACAAAACAAAGGCTAATCATGTTGGTTAGCACATATCTTCACATTCATATAAAATTACTTGAAAATGTATACAATAACTTAGATAAACAAGACTAATTTAAGTCATAAAGCGTATCTCGGGCATGCTATTTTTGCCCGTGATCACAACCCCACACTTAAAGCCTTGTTCGTCCTCGAACAACCTTTTACATATCATGCATATGGAGACTCCCACATAACTAATTTAGCAAGATAATTCAAGTTACGACTATAATGATTACGTAAGATAACAAGCTACAATTAGAGCATGCACGGTTTGATCATTGAAATGAAGTACAACTATGTTAAGACTTCTTAACCTCAAGAATCGACTCTCGATCTTAGCAAACTCATGCAAATCAACTGGTTAAGAAATACCACATGAATTATATCCTTCATTCAACACGTGCCCTCACGGAAAGAGAGTTACCCAATTTCACATGCAAAAACAATTTTTAAATCACAACATGTGTGGGTACATGAATAGAATTACGCTCACTCTCACAAAGAATTCAAATGCATCATGTAATGACCCATAAGCTTGCCCTTAGTGTTTTATTCCACTAATTTAAGGATGTATGAATGTAAGATCAAGTAGGACTTTTTAGGTTGTAATGTAACTCAGGTGCGGGTAGGTACTATTATGGCCAGTAATAGTGACTATCTTTCCTAACAGCTTTTAATACATCACGCCTTCATTACGAACTTCCCTTCCCTTACTTCACCTTTTTCTCCTTTCAGCTTTCTTCTTCCTCTTATGTTCCCCCCTTTATTTAGGCATTTTTAACTTATTAGTAAGGAGTTCTATAAATAATTTTTCATTAATTTGTTTTCTTACTCCTTACTAATACTCAACTATTTTCACACAAGTGCACCTTTGTCCTTTTCTCACTTCTACAACTTGCTACTTTTCCTTTCTTTTCATTCTTCTCACTCCTTTACTCCTTCAAATTTTTTCACTCAAGTGCTTAGGAGTTTTGGATCAAGTTCAAGGCTAATGAAAGAAAAAGGATTAAGCTTATGTTGCAGCTGTCAAAGAATAGGCTCAAGGCTCAATGGGGCTAACTAGGATTAATTTTTCAAGGTAGGTAAAATGAGGGATAAAAATTTGGTTCATTCAAAGAAATACCTCAATCATCTCCTACGTTTCACATCCTTCATTTCGTTTTATAAACACACCAGGCAAGTTCTAGACAATCCACAATAGCACAGAATACTCAAAAACCTTACACTCATGGCACATGCTCAATTCAAGACACATTCAGCAGACTCTTAACTCAGCTAATCACAAGAATTCAGATTAAGCTTCAATCATATTGAGTCACATTCAAGAGCCTAAGTGTCTCAAACAAAGTTATACACTTGCATGCTTCACACTGAACATACTTGCCTCTTACAATCACGTATAGCACATAACAAGAACATCAAGCACCAATTAGTTATGGTTTCA
This sequence comes from Datura wrightii, assembly GCA_035772735.1. Lineage (NCBI taxonomy): Eukaryota > Viridiplantae > Streptophyta > Magnoliopsida > Solanales > Solanaceae > Datura > Datura wrightii. Next base: position 112,504,484 of record JASDFA010000010.1, on the reverse strand, counting down.
AAATCCCAAAACCTATCGACCAATTTTTCCTCAAGATGGTCGTCATCCATCCATCGTCGGAAACAGTCTCTAGCTATGACTAAAGACACTATCTACAAACAAAGGAAATAAAAAAAAATAAAATTTTATTCTTCGGTTCAAATACCCCCCCTCGGAAAAGAACCAAAAAGAAAAACCAATGGGTGATGAAGTCATGCTTGACATATAAAACAATTTTCAAAATTCTTCTCACAAGCATTACATTTACCAAAAATCGTTAAGCACAAAAAAGATTGAAATTTTCTTGAAATTTCCCTCACCCCACACTTAAATCATGCTATGTCCTCATAACATCAAATTAACATTTAAAGGATGAGAAATACTCCCTGAGCCTCTATGCCAAGCTAAAAGCATGCTTTCCTTTCAAGTTTTCAGAGGTGGGTGTTCGACCCCACAGTTTTTCTCTTCCATGCTCTTTAGCTTCCACCGTCTCGGTACTCATACTTCCCGCCATCTATGCTTAACTTTCCACCAAAAACACAAACAAAATAAACATAACAAAATCAACACAAAATCAAAATTACAAATTGTACCTGAGGTACCCTTGGGTTGCCTCCCAAGCAGTGCCTTATTTTACGTCGTGGCCCGACGTGGACTGTCCTTTTCAGGACATCCTCATACCCGGGATCTCTTTCGAGAACCATCTCCTTTTCTTTTGCTGTTTAGTGGAAACCGCCTCCACTCTGTTCCTCTCTTTCTCCAACTTCTTCTCAATTTGAAGTCCTCTATCAGACTCGGGCTGAACACTTGACCTTGCCTTTGGCCGTGCACCTGTGGAATCCTCCACCCCACACTCATCCTCTGCCAACACACTAACCTGACAAAGGTTAGTGTAGTGTGCGGATGGGTTCATTTCTTGGTAAACGCGGAAGAGTTCTTCTTCTTCTTCGACCCTCATTTTCAGGGTCCCTGCTCTTAGATCAATCACCGCTCCACTGGTGGCCAAGAATGGCCGTCCCAAGATTAAGGGTACCTGGTCATCAACCTGAAAATCTAGAACAATAAAATTAGTAGGTATAATAAACTTACCTACTTTGATGAGGAGGTCCACTATTATTCCATCAGGTGTCACTCGCGACTTGTCAGCCAGCTGCAACATCAACCTTGTCAGCCTCGGTTCTCCCAACCCCAGGGTGTTGAATAAGGATAGGGGCATTATATTAACTGCTGCCCCTAAGTCACACAAAGCTCGTAGCACCTCAGCTTTACCAATTTGTATGGAGAGGGTAAAACTCCCTGGGTCTTTGAGCTTCTTTGGCATTTTGCTCAATACCCTGTGACTGCACTCCTCAATCAGTGCTACAGTCTGGACATCCACCAATATAACTTTGTTCGCCATCATGTCCTTCAAGTATTTAGCATACTTGGGCATTCCGTGCAAGACATCAATAAGAGGCAAATTTATGTGAAGTTCTTTGAAGCTCTCAAAGAACTTTTTGAAGCTTTCCTCCTCCTTGCTCTTTCTGAATTTCTGAGGGAATGGTGGTGGTGGTCTTTGTGCTGGTTGCAATGAAAGTTGCGCATTTGTTTATCCAGCACTCTGATTATCTCCCATGTTGATGGATGGTTCTGGTCTAACCAACTCCGGCTGCACCCCCTTTTTTAGCTCTTTTGGCACTGCATCAGCTAATTGCTTACCGCTTCTCAGACTGATGGCATTGATCAGCCGGGGGTTAGGATCTGTGTCGCTTGGTAATCCCCCTTGTAATCTCATATTTTGAGCAGCTGCTATCTGACCCACTTGTTTTTCAAGATTTCAGGTGGCTACTTGCTGATTCATTAAGTCTGTTGCCATCCTCGCCTGATTTTCCGCTAACTGCTTCTGGGTCTCCATAATCTTCTGCAGTGTTTCCTCAATGCTGCTACTCAATTGCCCATTATTCTGCCTATTCTGCTGATACTGCTGTTGTTGAGGTTGCATATAATTCTGCTTTTGGTTTCCACCCCAAGAAAAATTCGGGTGGCCCCGCCAATTTCTGTTGGAGTTATTCTCAAAATTCCGATTCCTATGCACATTACCAACAAAATTGACTGATTCCGAATTGTCTCTATAATATTCAGCATTGTGCCCATTATTACCGCAAATTTCACACCAACTTGGAGCTTGCTGAACTGCATTAACCTGGCCCTGGTGTTGGTTCATACTCAGTTTATTGAACTGAGTCATCATCTGATGCTGGAACGCAGCTAACTGTGCTGCCAAGGCATTCAAACCATCTACTTCTATCAACCCCGATCTGTTTCCTGCCCCCCTCGATGACTCGCTGTGCCACTCTGGATTTCCTTGTGCAATTCTGTTCAACAAAGTGTACAACTCATCATATGTTTTATCCAAGGCTTGCCCACCCGATGCAGAGTCTAGTAATATTTTTGTGTGTGGGTCTAGACTTTCTACAAAGGTATGAGCCAGCACTTCATTTGATTGCTGGTGATGGGGGCAGTCTCTCAAGAATGACTTGAAACTTTCCCAAGCCATATATAAGTTCTCACCAGGCCTCTGCTTGAAACTGAATATTTCACTTCTCAACTTTGCAGTTTTGCCTGAAGGGAAGAATCTGATAAGGAACTTCTTAGCTAAATCATTCCATGAAGTTATGGAGTTCGGTGGCTCAGCCTTCAGCCACTTTTTCGCCTCTCCCAACAGTGAAAATGGGAAGAGGGTCAGTCGGACATAATCTGTGGACACGCCGGTGGGGACAAACGTGTCACTAATCTCTAAAAAGCTCTGTAGGTGCTGCTGCGGGTCCTCATGTGCCATCCCTGTGAATTGACTACTAGAATGTAACAGCTGCACCATGTTCTGTTTAAGCTCAAAGTTCCCTCCAGGCTCCGGTTTGCGGATACTGGAGTTCACATTAGTCACTAGTGAGATTGCCACTTCGTGAACTGGTCTAGCTGCCATTGCTATCGATGACAATTGTGCTTGTCCCGCGGGTGGTTGTTGTTGTACCTTTTCTTGAATTCTCTTTAGCTTTTGCTCTAGAGCTACTCTCCTTCGCAAATGGATCCGACGTTCAGGTGCAAGCAACGGTTCCACAAGCTCTCTATTTCTAGCCAGCTCGGCAGGACAACCTGTCACCTGCAATAAGTAGACCAAGACCAAGTTTCTCAACACTTAAGGAAATTTAAAAATCACACAAAAACAGATAAATTATCAAAACATCGCCGAGTACACGGCAACGGCGCCAAAAACTTGACGTGCCCGATTCGCGCGTCCGCAAGTGTACGGGTCGTGCAAGTAATATAGTGGCTCTTTTTAAGAACCGGATTGTCGAACCCATAGGGACTGGACCCATTTCTCTAACTATCCATTTCTAGTGTGATCTTAAATACCTCAAGTGTTGGTTATAGACATTTTCGATCGAGATTAATTAAGTCTAAGTTTGGGTCAATGAAGTATTCTGAAATTACCCTAGGAGCAACATAGAGTTAAAACCAATTAATCATGTGATACTACGATTTGCAATGGGTTAGGCATGGAACTATCAATTGTTATTTCACATAATTAGAATTGCATGTTTATGGTCTTTCGAGCCTCTAAACACGACAATCTAGCCTCACTGCATCATTGTGACCGAGGAGTTTAATTTCTAGTCGCGGGCAATCAATTATGTTGTGGTTTACGGGGAAACGATTAGGGACTTTCGTGCGTCTAACCATTTAACTCAACTTAGCCTCACAACTACTTCTTCGAGTGGTGATGTGACATCCCAAGTTGGTCTTTCATAACCCCCGTGTCTCAACCAAGCACGGTGTTAGGTATATTTCTATCCTGACACAAAAATCTCTCCCGAGATACAAACATGCTCCTCACATTCTCATGTCCTGACCTAGGTAATGCTTTCTCAAGCTATTACTCAAGCTAACAAATATGCTTTCATGGTGATCAATCATAAAAACAACCAACAATCCAGAATGCAAGACGAAAACAACAATCAATAACTTAATTCCAAAACAATTTCATAAAATCATAATCATAATTCATGGCTTCAACCCTAGAGGAAGGGTTCTTGCCATTCATGTTTGTAAAACTACAACTAACTACTACTAAACTAACATACTTACATGAATTTGGTAGATGAGAAAGGAATTTGACAAACCCTAGATGAGTTCTCCCACTTCTCCCTTCACTCCTAGGTAGTTTTCCAGAATAAAATCGTGACCAAATGATTTTAGGAGCTAAGGGTTCAATTTATAGTAAATGGAAAACATGCTTAATTTAGCCTGTCGTGGAACGGATCCGTGTCACGGAGTGTATCACGGAGCACTGCCTCCGTGACACAGAGGCAATGCAAAAGCTCTCTGGAAATCACCCGAAATTTGGCCTCGGCAGCACCCTGCCGCGTTGGCAGCGTGTCACGCTGCTTGGGCAGCGCGTTGACACCTCCATGTCGCGCAGCCAGCCTGCCGTGGCACGTTGCCGACGCGCAGGTGGGCTGTTTTGTGCCTCCTCTTTGCCGACGTTCGCGGGTTAATTCCGTTTCCAAGCCTCTACTTCACCAACTCAGGGATTAGTTGCTCGAAAGTCATCAAAACCTACAAAACAAAGGCTAATCATGTTGGTTAGCACATATCTTCACATTCATATAAAATTACATGAAAATGTATACAATAACTTAGATAAACAAGACTAATTTAAGTCATAAAGCGTATCTCGGGCATGCTATTTTTGCCCGTGATCATTCCTCACCACGGGTCGTACCTTGGCTCGTTAGTTCCCTAGGGACCAAAATTCTGCTAACCACGACTGACAGGATGAGTCGTTAGAGCTGACCACGACTCATTGTCTTAGTCGTTTTGAGGCATTTTTTCTGGATTTTTTCTTTGCAAGGTTTGAGCCTGATCTAGGAAAGTTTTAGGATGTTACATCTCACCTCGGCCACCAGCCTTCCACTCTCAACATGCAGATGATTCAGTTTTCCCTTTCACATACCACTCTCTTTCCTCATTCATTTATCACAGATTCCACCTGTTATTTTTAGAACAGTGCATCACAATTCAATTTATCAACAAGATCACAATTTCAACAACAATTATGCATTACAAGTTATAACACAATCATGACCTGAGGCCATTTCAAAGTCATCAGTTAATACATCATACACGTGCGAAAAGTTCAGTCAATAGAGTGCAAACTGGCTTACTCGCGAGATTAGGCTTTGCTAAAGCGGTTCCAAGGTCGCTATAGTATTACTGTTCAAACAGTACTCCACCAGTCATCCACCAAGATTCCCCATGAATTGTCTCTTCGCTAAACAACTCATTGATTACACACATACTCCCTAGTCAATTCCTAACATCAATTTACCCCTCATCCTCAAGTAATAATAATTTATTATCATAAATCGTGAACCATATCGCATACATATATCAAAATTAAATTCATTAGTCCATTCATTTCTATGAGAGCTTGACTACCCTATACCCTTGCCATGACCATATAATAGTCCCTTATATGGGACACACCTTGGGGTAGCCATTTATGATTTATTCACAAAGATAGGAATGTAACGGTCTAATTCCAGGACTCTTCATATTGTGGTGTTTTAGTCACCTCGCCCTTTCTTTTTGATTACATTCGTCTAACAGATACCTACTGATTATACTCCACCTAATAGTGATTAACATGGGATTTCTTCCTACTCGTCAATAACACATTAAGAATACACACATATATGTTTCGCTAATCAAAGTCTAGCATGTAAGCAAGCCATAGCCTACCTAGGCGCCAAGCTATCATTGAGACGATCCCAACTGTGTTTTTACCTCAAGTTTCGAGTTCTTACGGAGAATCATCATTACGAAAGGTGAAGTCTTGCCTTCCCAAGTCTCCTTGTTTCAAAATCTACTTTCTATTTTTTGGGCATTTTTATTCAGTTCCCGCATGAGAATAGGTTTTTAAATCTTAATCGGGACAGGATTGCAGAATTTTGGTCCGCGTTGCCTGCTGCAGCCAGGACACTTCTACTCCAGTGATTCTGTTATGATGGAAGACAGTCCGTCGTGGCGGACCTCTGCTTGAGGCCACCCAATTCTTAACTTAGCCTATTTGAAATTGTATGTCTCATAATATTTTAATTCCAGGGACTTATCCCCGGCTTGCAAAAACTTTAAAGTTTCCATGCCTGGTGTTCGGTCTGTTTGTTATATGGGTATATAACTACACGCAAGTGCACGTGGTCGAACAAGTAGTTAAGTGGCTCAAGTAAGCCAAGTATCGATCCCACAGGGACTGGGATGAAGTGCAATCTGCTCAAGTGTACTATATTTCGATTCTAAAAATGCAGACAACAGTGTAACCAAAAGTTTGATATTTTGTTTTATAATTTTTATGCTAAATCTAAGATAACTATCTAATTTGAGTCTGAACTATGAATGAGAGCATGCTGAGGTTAAACGAACATGTAATGAAATTAATTATCGATGTAATTCGGTTAGTCTTTTCCTCCGGTTGCTAGCCAAGAACAATTGCCAAGAGATTAAAACTCTCGTATTTAACCTCACTTAAGAATCATGAACCATCCACCTACATTTCTGTGATTAAATGCAATTCATGTTCTAGCCATACAAACCTGGTTCCTAAATTGACTAATACGACTTTCAGGTATATTTCTATCCTGACAGTAAATCAATTCCAAATTTTCTCAAACCAAGAAAAGATCATATCCTAGTAATTCACAACTTTCCAATTTCTTGCTCTCTCGAGTGAAACCGGACTTTTTAGATATACATTAACGTAGGCCACACATTAATGCAGTAAGAACAAGAATTAATAGAACAACCATGGAAGAAAAGATGAAAAACCAAAGAATCAATGATCACATTTCATTACAATTGTTCATAACCTCAGCAAGAAGATGAATTAGCCACTCATTTGTGGATTAAACATCCTTAAATGAGTGCTAGGCATACAAGCAATTGAATACAAGGAGAAGGAAAGAGAGAAAAACCCTGATAATTTTTTCCCCTCAACTGCCTGTAACCCACGTTCTTGCTCCACCAAGTCAGAAAATTGAAAAATGAACCTAAGTGTTCTATTTATACTGGTGGGAATTTTTCCCGGAATAACAAGCAATGTGTCACGGAGTGCATCGCGGAGCACTGCCTCCGTGACACGCTACGGACGCGGACCTTCACTGGAACTGGGGGTTCAGGAAATAAAGCCCAACGTGGCACGGCGTGCAACGCGGAGCCAAGCCACCGTGCCACGGACCTATCACCAACCCACACTGGATTTGGGCTGAAAATTCCCATCCAGGCAGAAGGCCTCCGCGATGGCAGCGTGACACGGCTCCATCGCGGAGCCCCTTTATTTTATGCTGTCCAATGTCTTGTCCCTTGCTCGCATCCAAGTCCAACCCCGATATCCTCCAACATGCATTTTAGCTTCCCGAAATTACATTTTACCTGCAAAACAATGCTAATCATGTTGGTTAGTATAAATTCACATTTTATTACCAATTACATGAGAATGTATACACATTGATAGATAAACAAGGCTAAAATGGTACTTTTGAGTATCACTTGGGCATATAAATTTGCCCAAGATCACTTACCCCACACTTAAATCCTTGTTCGTCCTCGAACAACAATCCTACACTTCATGCAATTTACATCCCAACCTCGCTACTTTGGTTCGACAATTTAGGCTACGGTCATACCGATTATTCAATACAACAAATCATCAAGAAATATGCATGGTCCTATCAATGCAATGACCTTCAATACATCAAGACCTCCTAGACTTCAAGAATCGACTCTCGATATTGGCAAACTCATGCAAATCAGCTGATCAAGATATCCGACACGAAAATTAATCTCTCATCAAGCATGTGCCCTCACAACTCAAGAGAATCTTCCCCTTTTTGCTCATATGACTCACAAAATTTTAAGCAGGGGCATGTAAACACAATTTCGCTCTCTCTCCCAAAAGAACTCACATGCATCATGTCATGACACATAAGCTTGCCCTTAGTGTATTACTCCACTAATATAAAGAAGTGCGGTGTAAGATCACGTAGGACTTTAACTGGTTGTAATGGAAGCTACGGAACTAGCAAATATTGGGTTAGCCAATAATAGCCACTAGCATCCTTAAGCGCCTTTTCAACACATCCCATCAACTCATGGACATTGTTTCTTTTTTTTTTCTTCATCATCCCATTCTTGATGTTTTTCTTTAGTTTGGCCCATCGTATTAAGCACACTTGACACAACAACAAAGATTATTCGTGCACCTTCATTATAGTTTATTTATAGCAAGTGCACCTTCAACCTTTTCTTTTCTTCTATCGCTCTGCTTTTCTTTTTCTTTTCACCATTCTCACTCTTTGACACTTTGGGAAAATGATTTTCTCTTCTTAAGCTCTTAAGAGTTTTGTATAGACTTTACGGCTAATGAAAAGAAGGGATTAAGCTCGGTTTACACTTTTTGACAAAATAAAAAAAATAGGCTAAAGGCTCAACGGGCTGACTAGGGTATACAATCAAGGTGGGTACGACAAGGAAAAATAGAAACTCTCGGTTAAAACAAAGAAATGCCTACATCCTTTCCTACACTACACCTTCTTCATTTCGTTTTGCACACACACCAGGCAAGTTCTAGACACTTCACAATAGCATGGAATAACAACACCTCACTTCACACTTTTTGCACATGCTCAATTCAAGATGTATTCACAGACTCTTCAATCAGCTAATTATAGGAATTCAAACATTAAGCCTCAATCACACTGAATCGAACTCTATGGCCTAGGTATCTCAACATATTTACAAAGTTGCACGCTTTCATACAAATCACCTTTGCATTTTAAATATCATGTACAACATGCAACCAGAATTTCGCAACCATATAGTAACTACAGGTTTTTGGATGCCACCCACCAAAGAAAAAAACTGAAAAATAATTGAAAAAACTACTCCTAATGACTACATTTCCCTTAAGACGGTCGTCATCCATCCATCATAGGGAACAATCACAACTATGACTTCGGTTCAATGGGACCATTCTCGGTAAAAGAACCGAAAACAAACACCGAGAAACCCAAGAAGTAAAAAAAAATGTCGAAAATATCGATCATTTCGATAACAAAAATATATACAAAATCAGCTAGCAACATTCAGCAACACACATCAATTTCACATAAATTTACAATACAGAACAACAACTTAACAATTCATAAATCACAGGGAACAACAAAATTTCAAATGCACGACAACAGATTAGAGCATACATACATAATAGCACAGCCCAGCACCTAACTACTCCCACCCCACACTTAGCTCGAACACTGTCCCCAGTGTTCACAAAAATTAAAATAGCACAAAATCGGGTGGTGGAACTCCCTGATCAGTCAAAGTACTCCACTTCCTCGTCGGGTGCTGCTGCTTTATCTCCCATGTCTGAATCGCCCCCGTCGTCTTCATCAGACTCCACATCGGACTCCTCCCGACGTGTCTCCTCATCTGTGGGGACATCATCATCCGTGGGCTCTACAAATGCTGGCCCCACTCGGCATAGAGCCCTGGCGTTCTCGCCGAAGGGGTAGTCTAGCTCGAGCTGCCATAGCTCCTCCTCTGTCGCCGGCCTCCCGCCTATCCTCAGTTGGAGCATCTGCATCCCATACATGTGAGCCATATACTAATCATCACGAGCATGTCGCTCGCCAAGTGTAAGCACTGGCCCGTGGGTGGTGTCGGGTGCCTTAGTTTTAGTGATATCTAAGGCCCGCCGCTCCATCTGTGGGATATAGTCAAGGGCCTCCTCCTCGACATCTAGGCCCCTGATGAAGGTGGTGAGTAGTCCACCAAAGCCATACCTGTGCCCCTGATGCAACCGAGCTCTCTTCATGGAGGAGATAATCACCGCCCCCACGTTGATCTCCAGCCCTTTCATCAGGGCGTACACCAAGCATACACGATCCCAGGTTACATCTGTCATATGTACCCCCGGTATTAGGCAGGAACAGACAATCTTCAGCCATATTCTGGCTTCCCTGTTCATCTGTGAATAGGGCAAAGTCTGGTGGTAGCCCCTCTTTTTGTGTCTGCTCCATCTAGTTGTCGATCGGGTCCCACACAATGTGCTTCTGATGTCCGCATATGGTGGGGTAATGTTCAGCTGTCGGAGCACGTGGGCGTCTGTGTCCCGTGCTCCTATGATGGCATTGAGGTAGTGGGGCTCCAAAGTGACTATTTGCCCTCTGATTTTTATGGTGTGACTTTTGATCGTCGGGTTCCTGTTGGCATAGAATTCCCGAACCAAGTGCAGGTTACATTCCTTGGGCTCTTCAAAGATGAACTTGAGCCCAGCTGCCTCGATCCGGTGTACAATCCTAGGGAACTCCTGTGCCAACGGTTCCCGTGCTATATGCTCCTCGGGGAAATATTTGTTTTCTTTGTGCTTTGCGTACCACTTCTTCCCCTCATCCGTCACCCATCTCGTTCCGTATTGCCGGCGTTGGCCGTGTGGAACTGCTGGTGCTGCTGGGACTGCTGTGCCCAGTCTGATTCGCTTCCTTCCGGCGCTCGAAGTTGATGCGCCTTTCCCTTTCTCTTGCCTGCTTGCCATTTTACCTGTCAACCCAAGTAGACAAGATCAATGTTAAGCTAATGATATCAACTTTGGCTAAGGTTGGGTTAATCTAGGTTACCCCACACTTAGTCCTTAGCTACAGTTACAACATATCGGCAAGATTATCTTTATTTACACAAATAAACAACCAACTTATTCAGACATGCTTAGTGCATACGAAAAATTCGACGACATATATTCTATGTACTACTCAGACTTCGTACAGCTAACAACAATCATTACCATCGATAACGTTTTAACCCATCGCACTTAGCAAGGAAAAACAAAGAAACGAAAACAACAACAAAAATTTATCTACACGAACCTATACAACCAACCCAATTCTTGCAAATTTCAATATTCCTCTAACCCGAGAATCCGTCGTTCTATTAACATCCTAACAATTAGTACATCGACTCATCTCATTCAACATGTACATCCCGGCATGAATTTCACAAGTTCACTACATTATCCACTTCACATTCAAAAACAAGCCCTAGAAATGATATTATCAAGCAAATTCGATTCAGTTATACAATTGACGAGTTCAAGCAATCATAACGACATTCCGAACATTCATCAACAATAATTAATTGAATTTATGATCAATTTCTACTTAGGGCAATTTAGCTCACCTAACATGCTCAATATCGAAGAAAATCGACAAGAAGTGAGATGGAATCGAAAAACATACCTTGAAGTTGAAGAAATTACGCAAACTTGATGATTTTCTTAGCCTACTCCGTGTCACATTGAAGGGGGATGGGTTTTGGGGGGTTTTGGTCGCGGAGTGATTGAAAAATAATGGAAAGGAAGGGGTTTTTCGGGGTTAAAATGTAGTAAAATCGCGCGGGTCACCCGGCGACCCGGTGTGACCCGTCGCGATATACACGGCGACATGTCACGGAGTGCATCACAGTGCACTGCCTCCGTGACACGGAGCCATCGCGAGCCTGTTCTGGAAATTTTAAAAAAATCCGGATTATACCTCAACGTGTCACGGAAAGTAATGCGGAGGTCCATCTCCGTGACACGGAGCTATCGCCCCAGCTCACTGTTTTGCCACTTTTTGTTAATTTTCATACCTCAAATTTTCCCTTGCGATTCCATGCATATTTTCCTCCGTTTGACCTGAAATTCATCTCACTATACACAATTGGTTAGAATTATAGGTTTCACTCTAAATAAAATTAAAACACAAACAAAAACTAAAATTTTGTAGTAAATCAAGAAAAAGAAAAAGAAAAATCTATTTACACTTAACAAAAAGGAAGAAATTTTTTTTTTCACGGGTTGCCTCCCGTGCAGCACCTGGTTTACCGTCGCGGCACGACGTATCCAGTTTCACTGCTTTTTCCTCCACCTTGAGGATATGAATCTCACCCCTAATTTCTTCTCTAATTTCCTCTTATGCTCCAGGGGTGGTGGTGAAAAATTATAAGGACCAAGCAGTAGATGTTGCCTTTTGAACCTATTGGCCCTCAAGTAAGCGAAGTCATTTTGTCTCTCCGAGTTAGCAAATTTTAAAATATACGAGGCTTGCTCCTCCTATAGACATTTCTCTATAAGCTTGGAAGACTCTATTTCTATGTTGTCAACCAAACTTAATGTCGAAAAATGCTTCGAGTGTGGTCCAATAAACCTCAACTCTGAAACTGCATTGTGCTTGACCTCCTTACTTGTAAACACCTTCTCAACATCGACATCTATCTCTCCATTAATGTCAAATGGGGATACTCTATCTCTTCTTCCATGAATGGATTTTCCATAAGTGTGAGCCCATCACGGGGACACTCAAGGGATTCTAATTGTTGGGCTTCATCCAAAAATTCACCCTTGTCTTCCTCTTGTAGTTCCTCTTGAATATCGGCTAAAACTGTTACCTGCAATTTATCACAAGCTTCAGCCTCAGCAATCATCTCCGTGACTCTGACGCTCATCCTTTCTAGAGCCTCTGCATTCTCTTCTTGCTAAATTCTCAATACTGCCATCGCCTCCTTCATTGCTTCTGATTGCTCCAGGAGTTGTTTCAGCATGTCTTCTATTTGAGCTTGGCGTCCCAAGTCCTCATTTTCAGCATGCCTATATTCTGCAAAAACAACAGAAGGATCATAGTAGGGGCTTGGGGGATGGGAATATGCATTCGGACAGCCATCCCAATGGCCATCTTGACCACCACATATATTGCACGTGTTACAGTGTTGCCACGAGTGGTGTCCTCCGTAATTCAAACAAGATTCGCTAAAATATGAGTATCCACCATTTATACCATTTGTATTCCACGATGTCATGTCAATAAGGGTATCCGAAAAAGAAAAAAATAAAATGAAAAAGAATTAAAACAAACACTAAGACCAAGTTGTCAGCACTAAGAAAAAAAATATAGTAAATTTACACTTTAAGAAAAATTCACCAATTAACAGTCCCCGGCAACGGCGCCAAAAACTTGTTCGGTCTGTTTGTTATATGGGTATATAACTACACGCAAGTGCACGTGGTCGAACAAGTAGTAAAGTGGCTCAAGTAAGCCAAGTATCTATCCCACAGGGACTGGGATGAAGTGCAATCTGCTCAAGTGTACTATATTTCGATTCTAAAAATGCAGACAACAGTGTAACCAAAAGTTTGATATTTTGTTTTATAATTTTTATGCTAAATCTAAGATAACTATCTAATTTGAGTCTGAACTATGAATGAGAGCATGCTGAGGTTAAACGAACATGTAATGAAATTAATTATCGATGTAATTCGGTTAGTCTTTTCCTCCGGTTGCAAGCCAAGAACAATTGCCAAGAGATTAAAACTCTCGTATTTAACCTCACTTAAGAATCATGAACCATCCACCTACATTTCTGTGATTAAATGCAATTCATGTTCTAGCCATACAAACCCGGTTCCTAAATTGACTAATACGACTTTCAGGTATATTTCTATCCTGACAATAAATCAACTCCCAATTTTCCCAAACCAAGAAAAGATCATATCCTAGTAATTCACAACTTTCCAATTTCTTGCTCTCTCGAGTGAAACCGGACTTTTTAGGTATACATTAACGTAGGCTACACATTAATGCAATAAGAACAAGAATTAATAGAACAACCATGGAAGAAAAGATGAAAAACCAAAGAATCAATGATCACATTTCATTACAATTGTTCATAACCTCAGCAAGAAGATGAATTAGCCACTCATTTGTGGATTAAACATCCTTAAATGAGTGTTAAACATACAAGCAATTGAATACAAGGAGAAGGAAAGAGAGAAAAACCCTGATAATTTCGTCCCCTCAACTGCCTGTAACCCACGTTCTTGCTCCACCAAGTCAGAAAATTGAAAAATGAACCTAAGTGTTCTATTTATACTGGTGGGAATTTTTCTCGGAATAACAAGCAATGTGTCACGGAGTGCATCGCGGAGCACTGCCTCCGTGACACGCTACGGACGCGGACCTTCACTGGAACTGGGGGTCCAGGAAATAAAGTCTAACGTGGCACGGCGTGCAACGCGGAGCCAAGCCACCGTGCCACGGACCTATCGCGAACCCACACTGGATTTGGGCTGAAAATTCCCATCCAGGCAGAAGGCCTCCGCGATGGCAGCGTGACACGGCTCCATCATGGAGCCCCTTTATTTTATGCTATCCAATGTCTTGTCCCTTGCTCGCATCCAAGTCCAACCCCGATATCCTCCAACATGCATTTTAGCTTCCCGAAATTACATTTTACCTGCAAAACAATGCTAATCATGTTGGTTAGTATAAATTCACATTTTATTACTAATTACATGAGAATGTATACACATTGATAGATAAACAAGGCTAAAATGGTACTTTTGAGTATCACTTGGGCATATAAATTTGCCCAAGATCACCTAGGTTATCGGGGTATTATAGAGACCGGAGGGATCGTTATATCAGATACCAATTAAAAATCTGTTCTTCCCCGAGCAGCCCTACAATATAGGTGTGGGTTTTTCTAGTTACCCCCTGTAGACCCTACCAATTGTTCATAGTTCCATTGCTTCTAGCTAAGCAGTTGCGGTTTTACTGATATTTTATTTCTCTCGATCCTCGAGTTCAGCTTCACAGGACCCATCTATTATCCATTACCCTTAAATTTATCTAATATATGCCAACTAACTCCTTAAAGAATTAAAAATCTCTACTTGCTCCGTCTGAAACTCAAACATCAAATTATGCATTTGGCCCCCCGTAATGCTTTAAAATGATCCAAATCTGTTCGAGTACATAACCTCCATAGAGATATGAACCCAATGACACCCACATTGCTATATTTATTTTTGATATGAAAAATTAGATAAAAAGGTGTAATACCCCGGAAGTGCCTAAGACTAGACCCGGGATTTAAAAATGAAAATTGGCAGAATATGGGAAAAATTCCCACAAAATGGGTCATATACTAGATCGTTGGTCCAACCAATGAAACATGGGAAGCGTCTATGGTGAGGTCTTGCCGGGTGGCAGTTGGATGTAATGGGTCACGTAATGAACCATTTGCGGTCATGCGAAGACTGGATCTTGGCCTGAAAGGAAGTAACGGGTCATGGGATTATCCATTGTGAGATATAACGGATTATGGTGAGAAACTATGGGAAGGAGTATTAAAACCTCCAGTCGAGGTAATGAAAGGAAACCATGACACTTTGGAAGGAGGAACGAGTCTTGGTGTGGCTCGTGGGAAGGCTTGGTGCAGGTCGTTAAGGGAAAAATAATGGACGATGTAATGAATTGTAGTATTGTACAATGACTCATCCTGTCTAGTTTTGGGATTAAATTTGAGGAGTTGAAAATTGGGCAGTTGATCCAACGGGCGGATACCACGAGTCATGGTATCAAGGCACGACTTGTTGGATCGTCCGTGGTCTCAAGCAGTGCAAAAATTTCAAGAAATTCATTAATGGCATTTTCGTTATTCCTAAGTCCTAGGATTCTAAACTACGCCGTTTAAGGCTTGAAATGCAGTGTTTTATGAGGGTAAAATCTATCCTAGGCTAATTCATTTCCATGCATGCATATTGAAGGGTTTAAGAGGTGATCAAGCTAGAGTTCTTCAAGCTTTTCTTCAATTTATTTTCATTGGGCTTTCAAGGAGTGGTGAAATTTGATATTCCCCAGGTATGTAGGGTTATGAGTGGGTGAATCCTTTCACACCTATGCCCAATCCCTCTCTAATCATGAATTTTATATGTCAATTTTATGGGGTTTTAACCCAATGTTTGAAATTTCTAATTCTCTACATGGGTATGATTTAAATATGTTTCTACTATCGAATTATAAATTATGGGCAAGTTTTACATTGTTTTCCATCAAAATCATGTTTCAAGTTTTTCTTTAAAATCAAGATGCCCATTTATGAAAAGTTCATGATGAATGTTCATGTATGATGAAATATTGATGATGAAATGCATGTTTTCAAGTTACACATGTTTATAATCTTTATTTTAAGTGAATTAAGTATTTTCAAGCATGTTAAAGTATTGGGCAATGCCCACATGTTCAAGTATGATTTACGATTTATGAAATGGATTTCATGATTGATTGATTTATGATATTGGCCGATTAATGGGCCCTTGGTTCATGGATAATCATGTATGAAAAGGGGATCAATGATGTTAAATATTTATTTAGCCAAGAATCTCATGAATGATGTTTATGATTTACGTATGAGTCTAATGTGGATGTTTTGGGAGCAGTGTCTAGCACTCGAGGAGCCTAACATTCAAAGTACTATGCCGGTGTCTCATAAGTACGCGCCACCGCAGATTCATATTGATACATTACAATGTTAATGGATCCCCTCTTTCGTGATATCACATAATTGCACGTCACTTGCCTGGAAAGCCAGGTATGACTCTGCCCACTTGAGTGATAGTTGGGGCATCATGTAAGGCTCTACCATGATGGTGTCGGTTATGACGAGTCCTCCCATTGTTACGCATATTTTATTTCATTATTATGTTTATGTTATTTTTGTTCAAGTGATGATTTATAAAGTTTCTCTTACTATTATGATAATGAATGGATTACGAATGATTTGAAAAACTTCAGCCTTATGTTATCTTATGATATTTATGTTATGAGCATGTTGTTCCACTCTTATGATCTCTTATGAGCTTTTATGTATTTTTAATGTCCATTTTACTTACCTTACATACTCAGTACATTCCACGTACTGACCGCATATTCTATGCTGTATCATTTCATGATATAGGCCCCGGCTCTCAAACTCAGCCCCGTTCTTAGCCAGGCTTTTAGAGTTAGCATCCTATGCTCGTGGTGAGTCCTCATCTCCCGAGGACCATGTTTATTAGATTTCTCTATGCATGTTTAGTTTTCTAGACTTGTCACGTTAGTTAGAGTATTGTCCCATCAACCCATCAGATATGTTAGAGGCTTTCAGACCATGTGTAATATCTAGCTTTTATGTATGAATTACATTCTGCTTTCTATGTATGTCATGGTGATTCTTCCGCTATGTTATTACGTTCAGTGTTCTCTTTTGTTGATTGAGTTAGATGTATGCTCATGCCATGGGTTGACTTGGAGTCTCTCGGTGCTCCTTGTCCCATGTTACGATATGGGTCTATGTTCAGATCGTGACAAACTTGGTATCAGAGCCATAGCTTTGAAGTGTCCTAGGGTGTCTAAAAGCCGCGTTGAGTAGAGTCTTTTTCATGTGTGGAAGCATGCCGTAGTTATGATGAGGAGGCTACGAGATGTTTAGGAAATGTTCTCTTATTTCATGATCTATATCGTGTGATGAAATGTCTCCCTATCCTTCTAATTCATGCTATTCACGATTGCAGAGTCATGGCTCTCCACAGAGTAAAAAGTAGAAGGAAAGGGAATGGAGACGACCACGAGGATGGCAACGGAAATGGTCACCAGCAGGCCCCACCAGTCCAGGAGCACCATGCACTGAAGCCGGTTGTCCATGCTGAATTTCGGGCAGCTATTCAGATGCTCACGTAGGCCTTGACCGCTCAGGTCAATCAACAGGAAGTTGCGGATGTCACACAAAATGGTAATGCGGCGGTGGCTCGAGTTAGGAATTTTTTGAGAATGAACCCTTTAGAGTTCCTTGGGTTAAAAGTAGATGAGGACCCGCATGAGTTAATAGACGAGATTGTGAAGATAACCCAGGTTATGAGGGTGAATGGGGTTGATTTTGCTGAGTTGGCCTCATATCAGTTGAAAAGGGTCACACACATCTAGTTTTGACAATGGAAAGATAGTAGGGCCACCAGAGCAGGCCCTGCCACTTGGAGGAGTTCCATGTTGCGTTCCTGGATCGGTTCTTCCCTCGTGAGATGAGGGAGTTGAAGGCAGTCGAGTTCGTGAATATTAAGCGGGGGAGGATGACCGTACAGGAGTATTCCCTTGAGTTCACTCACTTGTCAAAGTACGCCCCAGAGTTAGTGGTTGATCAAAGGGCGCGAGTGAGCAGGTTTGTTCATGGGGTGGCGAGCTACTTGGACAAAGATTGTAGGACCTCTATGCTCCACCAGGATATGGATTTCCCTTGGATAGTTTTGTACGCCGAGCAAATGGAGGCAGGATATGTGAGGGAGAGAGAGGCCAAAAGGGCCCGGACAAATAGCTATGGGTTTACTCAGCAGAGATCTGGTGGTGGTCACCGCCCTCAGATTCAGCAGAGGTAACTAACTCCAGTACCATCATTAGCTAGTGTTCCATCCAGACCCAAGGGTGATCAGAGGAGTAGGGCCTCAAGTTTGAGGGATCAGAGGGGCATGCAGGTAGAGCGCACCTTTCCAGCCTGCGGGAAGTGCGGCAAGAGTCAAGCCGGGGAGTGCTTGCTTGGCTCAGATATTTGTTATGGATGCAGTAGATTTGGCCACATGCATCGAGCATGTCCATTTGCTAGACAGAATGATGATAGAGGCCGTGCACAAACTACCAGGTCAGCAGCAACTCCACCACGTTCAGCTCCACAAGGGGCATCCACTGCCAGGGGTGGTGGACAACGCCAAAACAGATTCTATGCCCTCGGCTCACGCTAGGAGCAGGATACTTCACCGGACGTGGTTACGGGTATGTTACAAGTGTTTCACCTCGATGCTTATGCTTTCTTAGATCTAAGGGCTACCTTTTCTTTTGTGACACCTTATATTGCTAGTAGATTTGAAGTCAGTCCCGAAATTTTGTTAGAACCATTCTCAGTCTCTACTTCTGTTGGTGATTTAGTTGTAGCTAGGCAGGTGTTTAGAAGTTGCCTGATCATAGTGTTGCATAAAGTCACCTTTGCAGACCTTGTAGAGTTAGCCATGACTGAATTTGATGTTATACTCGACATGGATTGGTTGTATGCGTGTTATGCTTCTGTTAATTGTAGAACCCGTGCAGTGGAGTTCTGCTTTCTAGATGAGTCAATCTTAGAGTGGAAGGGTAGTTCGGACGTGCCTATAGGTCACTTTATTTCCTATCTCAAGGCTAGGAAGATGATTTTCAAATGTTGTGCATACCATCTAGTTAGGGTTAAGGATGTTGATTCCCAAACCTCGACTATCCAGTCAGTCCCAGGAGTATGTGAGTATCCAGAAGTATTCCTTGATGATTTACTGGGTGATCCTCCCAAAAGGGAAATTGATTTCTGTATTGAACTCCTTCCCAACACAAAGCCTATATCTATTCCTCCCTATAGAATGTCTCTAGCTGAGCTAAAAGAGTTGAAGGAGCAATTGAAGGATCTCTTGGATAAGGGTTTCATTAGACCAAGCAAGTCTCCATGGGGTGCACCAATTCTATTTGTCCGGAAGAAGGATGATTCCCTTCGGATGTGCATTAACTATCGGTAATTGAACAAGGTTACCATCAAGAACAGGTATCCTCTACCCAGTATTGATGATTTATTTGACCAGCTTCAGGGTGCCAAGTGTTTTTCAAAGGTAGATCTCAGATCTGGGTACCATCAGCTCAGAGTTCGGGAGAGTGACATCCCGAAGACAGCCTTCATGAGTTTGTAGTTATGTCTTTTGGACAAACGAATGCTCCTGTAGATTTTATAGACGTGATGAACAGGGTATTCAAGTCATACCTGGATATGTTCGTGATTGTGTTTATTGATGACATCTTGATATACTTTCAAAGCGAGGAGGAGCATGTCACTCATTTGAGGGTGGTGCTACAAACTCTCGAAGATCGCCAGCTATACACTAAATTTAGCAAGTGTGGGTTTTGGTTGAACTCAGTGGTGTTTTTGGGCCGTGTGGTATCAAGTGAGGGCATAAAGGTGGACTCTCATAAAATAGAAGCGGTGAAGAATTTGCCTAGACCGGTGAATCCTTCAGAGATTCAGATCCTTTTGAGTTTAGCTGGCCACTATCGGAGATTTCTTGAAGGTTTCTCATCTATTGCAGCACCTTTGACCAAATTGATCCAGAAGAAGGTGAAATTCCAATGGTCGGAGGCTTGTAAGAGGATATTTTAGGAGTTAAAGGCTCAACTTACCTCAGCACCAGTGTTGACCCTACCCGAGGGTACCGATGGGTTCGTGGTGCATTGTGATGCTGCATGGATCGTACTTGGGTGTGTATTGATGCAGCACGGGAAAGTTATAGCATATGCCTCTAGACAGCTAAAAGTTCATGAGAAGAATTACTCAACCCATGATCTTGAATTAGCCGCGGTGGTATTCACCTTAAAGATATGGACACATTATTTATACGGGGTCCACGTGGATGCGTTTATGGACCATAAGAGTCTATGATATGTATTTACTCAAAATGATCTCAATCTTTGGCATAGGAGGTGGTTAGAGCTAGTTAAGGACTACGATATGAGCGTGCTTTACCATCCGGGAAAGGCAAATGTAGTAGCAAATGCACTTAGTAGACTCTTCATGGGAAGTGTGTCCCATGTGGATGAGGGGAAGAAGGAGATGGTGAAAGACGTGCATCTTCTTGCAAGGTTGAGAGTTCGGTTGGTTGACTCGACTGATGGCGGTGTTATTGTTTAGAACAGATCAGAATCATCTTTGGTGACTGATGTAAAAGCTAGACAAGAAGAGGATCGATTTTGGTAAATTTAAAGGAAGTCGTTCAGAATCAGAAAGTAGAGGTCTTCTCCAAAGGGGGAGATGGTGTGCTTCGATACCGGGGTCACTTATGTGTTTCGGATGTTGATGATTTGAGAGACCAGATGTTGCGCGAGGCTCATGAATCTAGGAATTCAATCCATCCAGGTGCCATCAAGATGTACCGTGACCTACAAGAAGTCTATTGGTGGATTGGCATGAAGAAGGACATAGCATAGCTTGTGGCTAAGTGTCCAAACTGTCAATAGGTGAAGGTTGAGCACTAAAGACCCAGAGGTGTGCTCCAAGACATTTGCATCCCTACTTGGAAGCGGGAATAGATCAATATGGACTTTATAATAGGTTTGCCTCGCACTCGCAAATAGTATGACTCCGTTTGGGTTATTGTAGATAGGTTGACCAAGGCGGCTCATTTTCTACCGATCAAAACTATCGGTTCAGCCGAGGAATATGCTAAACTACACATTCAGGAGCTAGTTTGGTTGCATGGAGTGCCTTCATCCATCATATCAGACAGAGGTACCCAATTTACATCTCAGTTCTAGAGGTCGTTTAAAAAATGATTGGGTACCCAAGTTAAGCTTAGTACATCATTTCACCTGCAAACAGATGGTCAGGCAGAGAGCACCTATTCATACTCTTGAGGATATGTTGAGAGCCTGTGTTATTTATTTCAAGGGTAGTTGGGATGATCATTTGCCTCTCGTTGAGTTTGCATACAACAACAACTACCATTCTAGCATTCAGATGGCTCCATTTGAGGCTCTCTATGGACGGAGATGTAGATCGCCTATTGGTAGGTTTGAAGTTGGTGAGGCTACCTTGATAGGTCCGAATTCAGTCTATGAGGCCATAGAGAAAGTTCAGTTGATAAGGAAAAGGTTGAAAACAGCTCAAAGTCGTCAAAAGTCCTATGCGGATGTGAGAAGAAAAGAACTTGAGTTTGAAGTTGATGATTGGGTATTTCTGAAGGTGTCTCCCCTGAAGGGAGTGATGAGGTTTGGAAAGAAGGGGAAACTTAGTCCCTGCTATGTCGTCCCGTACCAGATTGTGAAACGGGTTGGCAAGGTGGCATATGAATTGGAGTTTCCCTCAGAATTAGTTTCTGTGCATCCTGTATTTCATGTATCGCTCTTAAAAAAGTGTTTGGGTGATCCAGCTCTTGTTGTCCCGATGGATAGCGTCGGGGTGAAAGACAGCCTTAGCTATGAGGAGGTTCCGGTGGAAATACTGGATCGTCAGGTACGAAGGCTAAGGAACAAGGAAGTAGCTTCAGTCAAAGTGTTATGGAAGAATCAGCATGTTGAAGGAGCTACGTGGGAAGACAAAGCAGACATGATGGCTAGATACCCACATTTATTCTCTACTAGCTCAGTTTTAGCTTGAGGTACCAGTTTGGCCCTAGTACCCTAATTAGATTTCATGCTCAATTCATGTGCCCAAGTTTCTTTTATGTATATGGATGTATGTATGATTCATGAATTCAATTCGGCTATGTAGCTTGAATCGGAGATAGTCATTCCGTCAGTTTTCAACTTAAATGATTAGTATTTGAGTATGATGATTGCATTTCTTTGTTTTTTGTATGTTTTCCCACATTCTAGGATGAATGTTCCCAGGGAGAGATATTGTAATACCCCTAAAGTGCTAAGACTAGACCCGGGATTTATAAACAAAAGTTGGCAGAATATAGGAGCAATTCCCACAGAATGGGTCACATAACGGATCGTTGGTCCAACCAACAACCCGTAGGAAGCGTCTGTGGTGAGGTCTGGCCGGGTGGCAGTTGGATGTAATGGGTCACATAACGACACGTGGTTTGATACCATGAGTCATCATTTGTGGTCATGGGAAGACTGGATCTTGGACTGAGAGGAAGTAACGAGTCATGGGATAACCATGGGAAGGAGTATTAAAACCTCCAGTCGAGGTAACGAAAGGAAACCACGACTCGTTGGAAGGAGGAATGAGTCATGGTGTGGCTCGTGGGAAGGCTTGGTGCAGGTTGTCAAGGGAGAAACAATGGACGATGTAGCAAACCATTGTATTGTACAATGACTCGTCCTGTCTAGTCATGGGATCGAATTTGAGGAGTTGAAAATTGGCAGTGTATCCAACGGGCGGATACCACGAGTCGTGGTATCAAGGCATGACTCGTTGGATCGTCCGTGGTCTCAGGCAGTGTAGAAATTTCAAGAAATTTATTAAGGGCATTTTTGTCATTTCTAAGTTCTAGGGTTCTAAACTACGTCGTTTAAGGATCAAAATGCAGTGGTTTATGAGGGTAAAATCTATCCTAGGCTCATTCATTTCCATGCATGTATATTGAAGGGTTTAAGAAGTGATCAACCTAGAGTTCTTCAAGCTTTCATTCAATTTTTTTCATTGGGCTTTCAAGGAGTGGTGAAATTTGATCTTCCCCAGGTATGTAGGGTTATGAGTGGGTGAATCCTTTCACACCCATGCCCAATCCCTCTCTAAATCATGAATTTTCTATGTCATTTCTATGGGGTTTTAACCCAATGTATGAAATTCCTAATTCTGTACATGTGTATCATTTTAATATATTTCAACTACCAAATTATGAATTATGGGCAAGTTTATATTGTTTTCCATCAAAATCATGTTTCAAGCTTTTTCTTTTTAAAATCAAAATGCCCATTTATGAAAAGTTCCTAAAATTTATGATTTATGATGAATGTTCATGTATGATGAAGTATTGATGATGAAATGCATGTTTTCAAGTTAGCTATGTTTATAATCTTGATTTCAAGTGAATCAAGTATTTTCAAGCATGTTAAAGTATTGGGCAATGCCCACATGTTCAAGTATGATTTCTGATTTATGAAATAGATTTCATGGTTGATCAATTATGATATTAGACAATTAAAGGGCCCTTGATTCATGGATAATCATGTACAAAAAGGGGATCAACAATGTTAAATGTTTATTTAGCTAAGAATCTCATGAATAATTTTATGATTTACGTATGAGCCTAATGTGCACGTTTTTGGGAGCAGTGTCTAGCACCGAGTAGCTCGGCGTTCAAAGGACTACATCGGTGTCTCATAACTACGTGCCACCGTAGGTTCATATTGATACATTACAATGTTAATGGATCCCCTCTATCGTGATATCACATAATGCACGTCCCTTGCCTGGCAAGCCAGGTACGACTCTTCCCACTTGAGTGATAGTTGGGGCATCATGTAAGGCTCTACCATGATGGTATCGGTTATGACGAGTCCTCCCATTGTTTCGCATGTTTTACTGCATTATTATGTTTATGTTATTTTGCCTCAAGTGATGATTTATAAAGTTTCTCTTACTATTACGATAATGAATGGATTACGAATGATTTGAAAACGTTGAGCCTTGTGTTGTCTTATGATATTTATGTTATGAGCATGTTGTTCCACTCTTATGATCTCTTCTGAGCTTTTATGTATTTTTAATGTCCATTTTACTTACCTTACATACTCGGTACATTTTACATACTGACCGTATACTCTATGCTGTATTGTTTCACGATACAGGCATCGGCTCTTAGACTCAACCCTGTTCTTAGCTAGCCTTTTAGAGTTAGCATCCTACGATCGTGGTGAGTCCTCATCTCTCGAGGGCCATGTTTATCAGATTTATCTATGCATGTTCAGTTTTCTAGACTTGTCGGGTTAGTTGGGGTATTGTCCCATCAACCCATCAGATATGTTAGAGGCTTTCAGACCATGTGTAGTATCTAGCTGTTATGTATGTATTACGTTCCGCTTTCTATGTATGTCATGGTTATGCTTTCGCTATGTTACTATGTTGAGTATTCTCTTTTGTTTATTGAGTTAGATGTATGCTCATGTCATGGGTCGACTTGGAGTCTCTCAAGGCTCCTTGTCCCGTGTTATGATCCGGGGCTATGTTCGGATCGTGACAAAAGGCCATCCCGAGGTATGGAGCTGGGTTTGAAGTTTTGCTTTCAGATTGTGTTTACCCATAATGAAACAACCAAATCGCATAGTGAGCCTCTCTTCATCCCATTCCCCTAATATTATCACCAGGAGGAATCTCAGTACTTCACCGCCCCTATTTGCCAGATTGTAGTGGCTTTACCTGAATAATCCCGGGTCTTTTGAATTTCTCTTTTCGGTCTTGTGGTATTTACTTATGGTCCATGCGTCCAGGGCCTTCCCATTTCCATAGAACTTCTTTTGGGGGGTACGCAAAAATGTGAGAGATCCTTGATGGAATTTGGACCGTTACTGCTGTAGCTCATCCGCTGCAGCGATTCATTTTCTACCACAGCGGAAAACTATCTGTTGCAGCGGAAATGAGTCAATTTAAGGTCAGAACCAACAATTTTGGCTCATTTCCCATCTTTTTCACTCAAATTGTTTTGCAATTCCCCTCGACTCCCGATGATTCTCTTAACTTTTCTCAGGTATTTTGTGTTCTCCAGTGTTTGCTTATGCTTGTGGTTGCTAAATCCATGCTTATATGCTTACTTAGAGGTTGTTTTTGGGGTGGGTAGGACCAAATCTTCTTTTGTAAATAGAGGTGAGTTTACGAAGCATGCAACTACTTTTTACGTTCCTAAGTCAACTTTGGATTGTTCTCTGTGTACTTTTATCACGACCCTAATGGCCGTGATTGGCACCCACACTAACCCCCTGGTGGGCGAACCAACGATTCCCAATAAATACCCCAACATCAAACTTCCAGAAAGAGATAAGGGCTATAATTAATGAAAGGCGTCATCAGAAACAATAATCAACTTCTTACAGCCAAACAAAACAAAACTAAATTATTCCTAAAACCTGAAAGTCATTGCACAACATGTCTGTTTACAACTATAAGAATGTTAAAACTAAAAACAAAGGGAATAGGTGTCTGAAAGAGAAGGACATCTTCGAAACGGGGGAGTGATACTGCCTCCACCTTTTCATGATCTACTGCTGCTTATGAGGAAGGATGTGAAGAACTTCCTCGGTTAAACTTTGCACTCAGAAAGAAGTGCAGGCATAGGGTCAATACATAACGCGATACTAGTAGGCATCATCGGGCGACCTCATATAATAACATGTAAACAAAGCAACAATGACATAAAATAAGTCTTTAACATCATACAGAAGTACATAAATCAATTCAGTGCACTGTCTCTAACACAGATGATAACCGACCTACTCACTCGATTGGGCCTTCCACTACAGTGGTCACTTGATCGCTGCAGCGGTGTCACCGCAACGAAAGGATTTCTACTGCAGTGGTACTGCCTTAGGTAGTAGCTCGACTTAGCTGCACCTTCAATAGTTCATCAATTCAACATTTCATCAATTCACATGTTCTACAGAGAAATTCAACTGTCACACCAATCTGTGAATCAATAAATAGCAAATCTGTATCCCTTATAATTGCAACAGATAATTAAAAGCAAAAATACACTCAACCATTACCAGCATCATGACCGTGTCACCCTTAGAACCAGATTCATGTCTTCGTTTCAAATTACATAACAAAGTCCAAATTTTCCCAAAACCATTTCGCACATTCTTCATTCATTCATACATATATGCACAACGCGACAAAAACAAAGTAAAACATATGGAGACATGTCGGGCACACGCCTCCGCCATGTCCCCGTTACCACTAAAAATTCACGATCTTAGTGTACACACATGCTAGAGGGTCTTACTTTTCCCTTCCAGTCATGACCTGCAGGGGAATCTAGAAATCCATGTACCGTACCGGCGTGGCACTCGCTCCCACTCACATGATCGTCTGATTTCTCTCCTTGGACTCATTATATAGGATCAATCCCTCTAACCATAACCTACCTCGAAATTCGAAGATAACGATTCAGCTACTCAGTAGGAGCCTTGCCCATCCTCAACACTTCGGATCGTTTAGAATCTACACAACAAGAGTAATTCATTACTTACTCTTCAATCATGGGTCTAATTAGATAAAACCCTCACCTTCGGGGTGTTTTCAAAAGTAAAACCCTAATTTTACTCAGTTCTAGTTCAATTTCCTGCATAACCCTCATTCCACACACGTAATTCTAGGAGAGTAATCAAAACTCTCCAAACATCAACACAAATTACCCTTAATCATCCCACAATCCCGCCTCAGTTCATCAACCTAGGGTTCTCTAAGTTAAGAAATTCACCATTAACTTGTCCCCCTAAGCTTTCTACAATAATCAACACCCATTAAAGGGGCTAGGGGATAAGAAATTCACCTTAGCGCAATAATTCTCTACTCTAGAGAAGAAACTGCCTTCAGACCTTACTCTCTCATGTTTTGGAAATAATGGGAAATAACCTAGAATTCCTACTTAAAACCCACTTCTGATTCCCGTCGTTCGCTGCACCGGCCAAAGTGTTGTTGTGGTGGTTCCAACAGTTATTTTCCAAATTTGTCACGGTCGAACTCCGACCACTACCACGGTCTCGCTGCAGTAGGAATTCCACCACTGCAGTGGTCCTTCGAACCAGAAGCTACCCGAAATTGCCCAATTTCACACTTAGCTTGGTTCACAACATTTTTATCTCTCCCTGAGTCTATTTACGAGTTCTAAGTCCCTGTTCATCCCGTAATGATATTCCGGTCATTGCATTATATACCAATTAAAATACCGTCCATCCCCGAATGGTCTATACAAAAGAAGGAAGAATACGTACCTGATTCCATGAACAGATTGGGATACTTGATTCGCATATCAGCCTCGGTCTCCCATGTGGCTTCCTCAATAGGACAATTCTTCACTGGACCTTTACTATTGCAATCTCTTTCAACCTTAGCTTTCGAACCTCTCTAGCCAATATCGCTACAGGCTCCTCCTCAGATGACAATTTCTGATTTTGCAGCATAGAGTCCCACTTGATAACATACATCCCATCCCCATGATACTTTTTCAGCATTGACACATGGAACGTCGAACGCATTCCAGACAATCCTGGCGGCAAAGCTAGCTCATAAGCCACTTCCCCCACACGATGGAGTATTTTAAATGGCCTAATATACCTTAGGCTTAGCTTGCCTCTCTTTCCAAACCTCATCACCCCCTTCATAAGGGACACCTTGAGCATCACTTGCTCCGCCTCCATAAACTCCATGTCTCTCACTTTCTTGTCTGCGTATGCTTTTGTCTACTTTGAGCCCCCACCAGATGCTCTTGAATTATTTGCACCTTTTATAAGGACTCCTTTAACAAATTAGTCCCCTAAGGCCTCATCTCAAATGCATCAAACCACCTAATTAGAGACCTACATTTTCTCCCATATAGAGTTACAAATGGCACCATGCCAATGCTCGACTGATAGCTATTTTTATAGGTGAACTCTGCCAAGGGCAAGAATTTATCCCAATGGCCTTCAAAGTCTATTACACACGCCAGGAGCATGTCCTCCAATAAATGAATAGTTCTTTCCAACGTTCGTGTATCTGAGAATGAAAAGCTGTGCTCAAGTCCAACCTCGTACCCAACTCAGCCTGCAAGGTCCTCCAGAAATAAGAAGTGAACTGAGTGCCCCTGTCTGATACAATTGAAACAGGCACCCCATGTAGCTGAATCACTGCCTTCACGCATAGTTTTGCTAGTTTCTCAGTGTTGTAAGTCACCTAGACCGGTAAGAAATGAGTCGATTTGGTCAATCTGTCCACAATGACCCAAATTGAGTAAAATTTCCCAAGGTCTTGGGAAGACCCACCACAAAATCCATTGCTATTCTCTCCCATTTCCACTCAGGGATAGGCATCCTCTGAAGTAATCCTCTAGGCTTTTGGTGCTCATACTTCACCTGCTGACAACTCAAACACTAAGCAACATAGTCCACAATATCCCTCTTCATCCTGCCCCCACCAATAGTGTTGTTTCAGATCGTGGTACTTCTTGGTGACTCCAGGGTGAATGGAGTACCTTCGAGTTGTGAGCTTCTTCCAAAAGAGTTTTAATTAGCTCAACAACTCGGGGAACACCCCCCCCCACTTTATTCTTAGGACCCCTTCATCATTTAACACTACTTCCTTGGCTACTTCCTGCAGAACATTATCCCTAATCTTACCCAGCTTTTCATATTCGAACTGTCTGGCTTTGATTTCCTCTAGCAATGAGGATTTAGCCTCCATGTTGGCTAGTATCCCACAATTTTCTGTCAGTGAAAACCTCAGCAAACTAGTTGCCAAAGTTTGAACTTCTCTGGCCATCGGCTGCTGAGTACTTTCCTGGATAGTACAGGATAGTGATATCATAATCCTTAAGTAGCTCCATCAATCTCCTCTGACTCAAATTGAGATGTTTCTAGGATAATACATACTGCAAGTTGTGATGATCTGTGGACACCTCACGTCGAGCTCCATATAGATAGTGCCTCCAAATTTTTAGGGCAAACACCACTACTACTAACTCCAGGTCATGCGCAGGATTATTTTTTTCATTCACCTTCAATTGTCTCAAGCCATAAGCAATAACCTGCCCTTCCTGCATTAACACAACACTCAACTGAGATCGTGAGGCATAACAATAAACAACAAAGTCTTTACCTTCCACCGGTAACACTAGGATAGGTGTTGTGGTTAGCAAAGCCTTGAGTTTCTGAAAACTTTCTTCACATTGCTCTGACCACTGGAAAGGTACATTCTTTTGCGTTAACTTGGTCAACATCGAAGCGATGGATGCAAAATCCTTCACAAATCGATGGTAGTAACTGGCCAGCCCCACAAAACTTTAAATTTTCGTCACGTTAGTTAGCCTCCACCAGTTTCTGACCTCTTACACCTTTTGTGGGTCAACTTGGATTCCCTCCTTGGAAACCACATGCCCCAGAAAAGACACTAATTACAACCAAAACTCACACTTATAGAATTTGGCATACAACTGCTTATCCTTCAGTAATCTTAACATAATTCTCAGATGATTTTCATGCTCCTGCTTAGTCTTAGAATGTACCAAGATATCGTCAATAAACACAATAACAAAGGAGTCCATGTAAGGTTTGAAAATACCATTCATCAGGATCATGAATGCAGCTGGGGCATTAGTGAGTCCTATGACATGACCAAAATTTGTAATGTCTATACCTGGTCCGAAAGGCTGTTTTAGGAATATCTTTAGCCTAAATTTTCAGATGGTGATAACTGAACCTCAAGTCAATTTTTGAAAACACAGCCGCCCTCTACAACTGATCAAACAAATCATCTATTTGAGGAAGAGGGTACTTGTTATGAATAGTTGCCTTGTTCGACTGATGGTAGTCGATGCACATCCGCATACTACCATACTTCTTCTTTACGAACAAAATCGGGGCACCCTACAACGACACACTTGATCTAGTGAATCCTTTACTAAGAAACTCCTGCAACTGCTCCTTAAGTTCTCTCAAGCCAGCAGGTGCCATTTGGTATGGAGGAATAGAAGTGGGTCGGGTACCTGGTTCCAGGTCTATACAAAAATCTATATCACGGTCCGGCGGCATGCCGGGCAAATCTGCAAGGAATATCTCTAAGAACACACAAATAATCGAGACCGACTCTATCGAAGGACCCTCTGAACTAGTGTCTCAAATGTGCTCCAGATACGCTAAACAACCCCGCTCTATCAACTTACGGGCACGAATATACAAAATAAGTTTCTTAGGAGTAGTGCTACAATTCCCTTTCAACTCCAACCTAGACAACTCTGGGCCTGATATAGTGACGGTCTTAACATGACAATCTAGAATGGCATGGCAAGGGGACAACCATCTTATTCCAAAAATCAAATCAAAATCCACCATGTCTCAGATCACTAAGTCTACTAGAGTGTCAAACCCCATGAAATCAACAATACAATCATGAGCTACCCTATCCACCACGACAAATCCCTAATAGGAATAGACACACGGATAGGAGTATTAAGCACATTATAAACAAGATCCAGGCCTAAAGCAAAATAAGCAGAAACATAAAAAAATGTAGAGCCTAGGTCAAACAACGCAATAGCCATTTTGTCACAGACAAAGACAACACCTGTAATAATAGCATCTAAAGCCTCTGCCTTGGGCCTACCAGTAAAGGCATAAAAGTGGGCCTGGTTACTAGTCTGAGAATTGCCCGGGTTGGGCTGTGCCACCCCTCTACCTGCTAGGGTGCCACCCCTATCCACTTGAGAAAGTCCCCTACCCTGCTGAACACCACCTTTAATGGCTGGTTGACCACTGCATCCCAGCTATGGACGATCCTGACTGAATGCACTACCTCTTTTCCAGACAAAGGTCGGAGCTCTAGGAGCTAGGTGAGGAACAATCTGTCCGCCTTGTCTGAACTTGGGGCACTATCTGTGGATGTGGCCATACTCACCACACTCATGACATACCTTCTCAATAACTGGTCTCTTCGCTAGAACAGAGGAAATAGGGTGAGCTTTGAAGTCTGAACGAACAATCTGAGTACCCCCAATAGCACCTGGCGATCGCGGAGCCATCCTTGGCGGACCCCCGACTGATATCTGCATGGAAGACTAAAAAGGGAACCCATAGAAACCCTGTGGTGCTAGAACCTTAGCAAAAGAACCACTAAAAGAACCCACTCTCCGAGCCTTCTTCTCGGCATTCCTCATATACCCCTACTGTCTCACCCCTTCAACTGACTTCACATACTCTACCACCTCCTGAAAGGTCTTAACTGAGCAGACTATCTGCAAAGCTGATACCTGGAGACCCACATTCAGGCCTTTAACAAACCACCTAATCCTCTTCTCTTTTCTGGGAAGTAAAGGTAGAGCATACCTGGACAATGATTGAAATCGAGCCTCGTATGCTACAACAGATGAGGTCCCTACTCAATGGTGGTGAACTCATCCCGTCTTTTGTCCCTCAGAGTGAGGGGGGCATACTTCTCCAAAAATGTGGAGTAGAACTGGGTCCAAGTCAACTGTGGTGACCCCGCTGGTCTGCCCTCCACAAAATCTCTCACCAGAGCTTAGCATCCCTCATCAACTGAAAGGTAACAAACTCTACTCCATGCCTCTCCACCGCCCCCATCTTGTGGAGCCTCTCATGGTATTCGATAATGAGCTCGTAGGCATCCTCTACCTCTATGCCATAGAAAGTAGGAGGCTTCATCTTGGTGAACTTCAAAAACAAGTCATGCTCCTCCCCGGTCATCACCGGTCACACTACCAATTTCGAGAACATGACAATTTCAGACATATCATCAATCCGAGGAGCCACAACAGCTACATGTTGTATCCCTGACTGCTATCCAGCTGGAGTTTCTAGCGCTGCCCTAGTACCTATAGGGCCACTCAGGAGGTTGAGGACCTGAGCTAGAATCTCAGAGAAACTCCTGCATCAGAATTTCAACTTCAACAGCCACCTACTCAGGTACTGCTGGTGGCATGGGAGATACAGAACTCTCCCTGACTGGAGCAGGAGCATGAGCCCCTCCTCTAGTAGTAGCAGGCCTCCATCCTTAACCTCTTCCATTCCTCTGTCGCGAATTGCGGTTGCCACTGCTGGCTCAGGTGCTGCGTCTCTATTATCGTTGGTGCGTGTTCTCACCATTTGAGAAAGAAAGAAGAGAAAGTTGTTAAATACCAATTTGGATCATCAAATACCAATTGGAATCAAGTAATCTCATGAGATGAAAGAATAAAGGAGTTTTTCCTAAAGTCCTGAAGCCTCTTGAAGATAAGTTACGGACGTCTCCGCACCGATCCATGAGACTCTACTAGACCCGTCTTAGTGCAATGAGATCAATGAACCTAGGGCTCTGATACCAACTTTGTCATGACCCAAATGGCTGTGATTGGCACCCATACAACCCCTCGATGGGCAAACCAACTATTCCCAATAAATACCCCAACAACAAACTTTCAGAAAGAGATAAGGGCTATAATTAATGAAAGGCGTCATCAAAACAACAATCGACTTCTTACAACCAAACAAAACAAAACTAAATTAATCCCAAAACCTGAAAGTCATTCCTTAAGGCATCTGTTTACAACTCTTAAGAATATTAAAACTAAAAAAAGGGAATAAGTGTCCGAAAGAAAAGGACATCTTTGAAACGGGGGAGTGACACTGCCTCCTTGTTCTGCTCACCTTTTCACGATCTGCTGCTGCTTACAAGTGAGAATGTGAAGAACCGCTCGGGTCAAACTCTGCACTTAGAAAAGAAGTGTATGTGTAGGGTCAGTACATAACATAATTATGGTAGTCACTATCGGTCGATCTCACATAATAACGTGTAAACAAAGCAACAATAATATAAAATAAGTCGTTAACATCATACAGAAGTACATAAATCAATTCAGGTGCATTGTCTCTAACACAGGTGATAGTCGACCTTCTTACTGCATTGGGCCTTCTACTGCAGCAGTTGCTTGATCGCTACAACGCCCTCGCTGCAACAAAAGGATTTTCACTGTAGCGGTACTGTCTTAGGTAGTAGCTCGACTTGGCTGCACCTTTAATAGTTTATTAGTTCATCAATCCAACAATTCATCAATTCACATGTTCTACAAATTAATTCAACTATCACACCAATCTGAGAATCAATAAATAGCAAATCTGTATCCCCTGCAATTGTAACAAGTAATTACAAACAAAACTACACTCAACCATTACCAGCATCGTGATCGTGTCACCCTTAGAACTAGATTCATGTATTTCGTTTAAAATTACATAACAAAGCCCAAATTTTCCCATAACCATTTCGCACATTCTTCATTCATTCATATATATAATCATAGTGCGACAAAAATAAAGTAAAACATATGGTGAAATATCGGGCACACACCTCCACAATGTCCCCACTACCAGTCAAAATTCATGATCTCAATGTACACACATGCCAGAGGGTCTTAATTTTCTCTTCCAGTCATGACCTGCAGGGGACTTCAGAAATTCATGTACTGTGTCGGCGTGCTGATAATACCCAAACTACACTCCTCTTGACGAGAGACCATAAATGTTCGTTGCTCAAAATAAATATTCCCGATGGATGTCGGGATCGAATCCACAGAGACTAGTGAATTTGCACAAGCATTGTTTAGGAAATTTGAATTAATTCAAACCAAATAAAAGGAAATAAAATAGTAAACTTTTTGGGGGAAAATGAAGTCAATAATATGGTGGATTCTAACGCAGCTAGTTAAAATAGCAAAATAACCAAAATTGAGAGACAATGATGAGTGAAGACTAGAGGTGTGGTGTAGATAGGGTATTAATTAGATGAGCATATGCTATATCATCAAATTGTTGCAAATAAGTGAAATAACTTTGGACAAGATGGTGACCGATGTTTTTCAACCTATTAGGCACCTTTCTCTCGAGTCCTTTTGAACATCAAGGCACAATTCAATTAGCCCAATAAAGTTTGGGTTAGTAGATGAGCTATTTCTAATCGACCACTAATTAGGATTATGAATATGGGTTTTGGCTATTTCTAGCCCAACAGCCACACAATCACATCCATTCTACTATCAAATTCTCCCCCAATACTTAATTCTTCTTTTTCAAGCCAAAATCAAGTAAGAAAACCAAACCCATATTTGCAACTATGGGCAATCAATTATAATTTGAAGAGAATTTAACAGATTTTTACTAATTTAGCAATATTAATATGAATCTAGTAATACCCAATCTAATTTAGTACCCATCATCACACACTTCTAGCTAATGATTTAGCTACTCATAATTAAGAAACTAAAGAGCATATTCATTAATAAACTCAATGATTTCATTACTAAGAGCAAGAAAAATCAAACTCAAGATATGTCTGCAACAATGGTTATACCCTCCTAAGGAAGAAGATGAAGATAGGAACGAGCAATATTGAAAGAGCAATATTCAAATTTCTTCTCCAATGGGTTTTTTCTCTCCTTCCAAAGCAAAATATATGTTCAAATATAAAAGGATATGTAAAGAGTACTTTCTTCTAGAGTATATATAAAAATAGGTCAACCAATATCCTCTTTTTCAGTGCAAGATGTAACTACCCATATTCAGGCATTTTTTTCACTTACGGCGGAACCGACAGTTCTCCGATTGTAATCCACGAGCTGCCACTCCTTTTTTTTTGTGATCCAGTGCCATTCCAAGACCTTTCGGCGATGCCTTTGGTGGTTTGCCAGTTTACATCTCCGGTCTACTTATTAGTTTCCTCTTTGGTCCAGCAAAATCCAGCATCTGTCGGCGATGAAATCGGCGAGTCGCCGGTTGATATTCACAGGCCGCCGGTTGTATTTTCTCCTCAAATCAGTGGTTGCCTGCAATTCATCGGCGTTTCTTTGGTGGAGCGCCAGTTTTCACCGGAATTCATCCTTTTTACTCCTATTCATGCTCTTTCTTTTCAACTGATATACCTGCACAAAAAAGGAAAAAGGGCATAAAATTCATCTAAATGATTTGAAAACTAAGCTAAAGTTCATG
Organism: Datura wrightii; assembly: GCA_035772735.1. Lineage (NCBI taxonomy): Eukaryota > Viridiplantae > Streptophyta > Magnoliopsida > Solanales > Solanaceae > Datura > Datura wrightii. Next base: position 112,469,394 of record JASDFA010000010.1, on the reverse strand, counting down.
CTTAGGAGCATAATGAGTTGGTAAATTACCAACTCATCAAACCCCAAAGTTGAACCATTGCTTGTCCTCAAGTAATGCACTTCTTATCAGTCAAGCAAAAGGAATTACCTATCACTCCACAAGAGTTTATGCTTTACTAACCACTTAAACTATGACAACCCAAAAATGCTCACCAACTCACATAAAAAGGTAGCAATGTCCCCGTAAAAATGTGGAAAAGTTTCAAGAAGCAACCTCAATTCAAAGGCATGATTCACAAATACTTCAATTTTGAAAAACAAGGGCATAGCTTATCCAATTAAATACACATATCATCTCAATTCATAATCACTGCACATTCAAAGTTTGCCTTAGAGCTCACACTACTCATGCCTCAATCACACCTTTACTTCAATGCAAGTGTGTCCTCAAAAGGGGGTGATGCCACTCACTTCTAGAGAGAGAATCCCTTTTCTTTATCATGAATCAATGCACACATAAGGGATTATAGTAAAAGATGATCACAATCACTCTCCCAAAAGAAATCTTCAAGCAAACAACTTGACCCATAGGCTTACCCTTCGTGTAATTGTCCACTAATGTAGAGCAACTACACTCAAAATTAATTAAGACTTGTGGGTCATGATGAAGGCTAGGGGTAATGGTAGGACAATTATTTGATTCTAGTGACTAGAACCTCCTGAATGCCTTTACATGAATGCTTTAACCCTTCCCATTTAACTTTTTATATCACTCCACCTTATTCCTCCTTTTGCAACCATTTTCATCTTTTCTTTCTCAATGGCCTTCCTTATAGATCCTCTGGCTATCACATTAAGCCTTATCTAAGCAAGAGGTAACATTATTTCACTTTTCTTTTCTCTTTTGGTACCTTAAGGTTTCTCAACTCATCATTTAATTCCTTTACACACTTTGGTGCTACCTCAAATTGAGGCTTCTAATATTTTCCCTTTCTTGAAAACCCCCAAACTTAGGCTCTTTGCCTCTTTCTCATTGATTTCCTTATCTCTCCCTATGTCTTTTGGATTTCATCCCCCATTAATCTTATTCGCTTTCCACTAGCAATTAGGGAGGATTGGTGCCAAGAAGAGGGGATCAAGAAGGGAATTGGTTTGTAATGTGGTTTCCAAGAATAAACAGTCCAAAAGGCTCAACATCGGCTAGCAAGGGAAGACATTTTCGGAGGTCATTTTGTGTAGAGTGGCTAGTCAAATGAAAGCTTAAAATCATGTTCTAAGTGCAGCTTCATCTAGGATTTCACCTTGAGTCACACTTAAGGCAAGTTCTAGACAAGAAGAGATGATTTACAAATATCCTTACCACACAAGGAATCACTCCCAAAGAGTCCACATAAGTCATTATCATCACAAGATATAGATTTGAAATATGAGAACATGCAAATTCACAAGCCAAATAGGGAATCTACAATGTATGACAATTGAGTCCTACATTTCTAATTTCAAATGCCCATTTTTTTAAATTTTCATGCCATATCCCAAAATTTTTGGTGGTACCTCTCAAAACAGTTCCACAAAATACTTAAAGAAAGACATGGAATATTCCCTTTAGAAAGTTTCCTCACAATCTATTATTGGAAAATGTCAACTTGGTTCGACAATCAAAAAGAAAAAAAAAGAGAAAACTACTCCTTGAGAAAGAACCATGGTATGAAGAAAACCCATGGAGTTTGATTACTATATACTATATACAAAGGCGAATAAAATAAGACATGGGTCACAAATTTAGGCACTAAGAACAAGGACCCACTCAATAGCACTAACATCAAAAATGCATTTCATGTTATGCCCGACAAAGGCTTTCAGACCATCGGCTAACAAGCCCAACAAGGGAACAAATTTATCAACCGCAAGACCAACAAGGGCACAAATTCATCAAAATAAAATCATTACAAACCACCACATTCAACCCACCCCTAACAAAAATAATTTACATAGTCCTCAATGTATACATGACAATTAAAAGAGAAGGGGACTTCCTGGTGTGGTCCCTTGTCATCCACTTCGTCATCATTCTCATCTCCAACTTAGCCAGTCTTATACCCATTATCCTCCTCGTCACCTAAGCCCTCAAAAAAATCATTGATAGGGCCTCGAGCTGCTGAAGGGGCAGCCATAGCTGCATCAAGAGCACTCATGTTGGGTGCTGCCATAGTCATCCGACTTTTCCATTCCTGAACCTCAGCTCAGAGAGAGGTGACGGCTCCCTCCACTATATCCACACATGCACACAGCTTACCCAAGTTGTCCTTGATTGACTTCAACTCCTTTTTCACTATTTTCATGATCAGTTTCGGGAGGCTCTTAGCTAGCCATTGGAGTTGGATTTCATGGAAGTGAGTCATTTTTGCAAGCTTGTGAAGACCACTAGGATGTGAGTAAGTAGGAGGAGGCTCGAATTGATGCACCTCCAGAAGCTTTCCCCGATGCCTCAGGATCTGGCATGTTGAGATCGGGGGTATGGGGGGTCGGCTCTGAACTAGGGATGACGGGCTCATCTAGCACCTCAAAGGCCTGCATTTTCTGCCTCTTGTTCTTAGGAGCATAAAAATCCCTCTTGTTGGCAACAAAGATCACACCGAAGGCAGCACTAGGGGTCTCATTCGGGAAAAAAGGTACTCCTGCTCTTAAGCATAACTATGATATCAACACCGCATATGGCATTGAAGTTCCAGCTTTTTTGGCTTTTCTTTGCATCTGATTGGCTAGTATATCCCCAAACTTAATTGGGACCCCTGTCATGATGCAATAAATCAGGATGGCGGCTTCCAAATTCACCCACTGTTCATTCTTGGATGGCATGATTCTACCGCAAATAAAGTCGAGCCACAACTGTGCCTTGAAGTGTAGGCCATAGCGAGATATCTCACCACCCAAAGATGCCCAGAGAGGTGTGCTGGTGGAGACGACTGGGGATATAACACTAAATTGAGCCTCTTTTTTGGCAATATGGACCAAATATTTCATACCCTCATCAATTTCATCCTCCCAGAATAGCGAATTTATGGCTGCTGGGGTTATGTCGACCTCAACACCCCTTACTAACACTAAGGGTAGGCATGGAAATTCCTCGACTTTTCCTCCGTGATTCGTACTCTCCCGCTTGTCCTGATACAAAGCATAGAATTTTAGGACTAGGCTCCTGTAAAAATTTGAGAGAGGGTTGGCGAAGACATGCCACTAACGATCGGTGAACTGGGCAGTGATGTTGGGGAAGTCACCCCTCGAGCAACCTTCACAAATAGCATAGTGCCCTTTCATATTGGGCATACAAAACATTATGGCTTCCCGAGAGTTGGCTGGTGCTGTGGATTCTTTTTCTTTTCCTTTTCCCTTTGTGGATGAGAAGTGTGGAGCCATGCCCGTGCTGGGGTTCCTAGATGAAGTAATTTTTTGCAAACATGATGTTAGTGGCACCCACAATGTTTCTTTTTGTATTTTTCTAATGATAAAAATGAAAACAACCGACAACTAATCTAAAAATTAAATGAAAAACAAGAGAAGGAATTAGCTGGAAAGAACTGGAAGCGCCGGCGGAATTTCGGTGAAACGCAGGAGGTGATCCGCGGATCGCCGATAGTGAGTAGAACACTGAGCAAGGAAGATTCCACTGGCAACTCATCGGCAAGTCACCGATCATGATCCATGAAATACTGATGTATCATGGGATCGAGGCAGTGGTCCTAAAGCCATTTTTTACCCGAACCAGCATTTCATTGATGTTTCGCCGGACTTGACCAGCGATTAGCCGATGGTCATCGTCCCTATTGCCTCAAAATTTCATTCCAATATCAACTCTAAAAGAAAACATATTCACATCTTCTATAATCATTACCTACCCAAATAAAAAGGAACAAAATTACGATTTACCCTTAAGAACAGCGTCACCCAATCTATCATCGGGCAAATTGGGTCCTTGTCCCTCTTTGGGGTTACTTAGACTTCACCCCACTCAACTACATAAGAGTAACCATTTTCCCACAACCATTTAAGAATCAATCCCCTACTACCCCACAAATTTCACAATATAAACTTCAACAACATTCATCATGTAAAAGCACAATAATGAAAATATTGGGGGAAAGATGCAGTAAAAAGAAGGGAGAAACATGATACAACAAAATTCATATGCACCAAGACTATAACTTGTAACAAAAAATAAAGTGGTAGGATTTTTACCAAGGCACAAAGCTTGAGAATAGATTATACTTGAATTAGCTCAACAATGAGGAAGATGGAAACTTTGCTGGTAGAAAGTGAAGAGTGTAGTGTGAGTTAGGTGAAAGAAATGGGGGGTTTTTATAGGTGAAGAGGAATGAGTGGTATTGGTTGAGGAAAAGGTGGGGGTTTAATGATGATTTAAATGTAAATGGAGTAGAAAAAGTGGATTGTTGGAATGTGGAAAGGTTGGGTGTTGGAAAGATGAAAAGGTGTATAGAGAAGTATTAAAAAGTGGGAAAAAGGGGAATTTTGGGAGAATAAAAAGGGAATAAATCAGGTTTGGGCGGCTGAAAAAGGAATCTGGGTCGAGTTGGCCAAGATTTTTAGAACAAGGAACGTACCTTTACCTGCGTTTCACCGGCGGTCGCCGATTGGAAACGGCGGTTCGCCACCTTACCATTATGGACCTGAATTTATGCCTAGTTCTCTTCTTGTGACCGGCAGTTTGTGGATTGAGTACTGTGTTCCGCCAGTGGATCGCCGTTTGTGCGCCCATACCTTAGGTGTTCTGACTTAAGCCGGTGGTCAAGCAGCAGTTCGCGAACTAGTGTAGGCATTCCACTCGTGACTCGCGGGTTTGACCCTGTTGTTCCCAGGTTTTTGCTTCCATGACTTAAGGAGCCGATGGTTCGCGCATCTGGACCGGCAGTTCGCCGGTCTAGCGCGATTCCTACCTTTGTTTTGTGCTCCTCCTCCTTGCTTCTCACCTACTTAGTTCTAAAAAACCCAAAACAACAATGGTATTAAAACATTCAAAAGCGAATACTTGGGTTGCCTCCCAAGAAGCGCCTTAGTTAATATCATGGCACGACACATCTTTAATTTAAAATTCATTCTCTAGAGAATCATCCTCTGACTCAACCTCTTTCATATCATTCCCTTCATTCAACACTCCAATTACTTTGCATTCATCAGGATGTTCAACTGATTGGCACACCTTGAAGGTAACCTCTTCACCTACAACCTTAAACTTGAGCTCACCTAGCTCCACATCTGCCAAGGCTCTACTCGTGGTGAGAAACGATCTCCCCAAAATAATTGGAACTTCCACATCCATCTCACAATCGAGAACGACAAAGTTAGTGGGTAGAATAAACTTATCTACCCTTACCAGTACATCCTCCAAAATACCCATAGGTTTCTTGATAGAGAGATTAACCATTAACAATCTCATTGAGGTAGGTTTGGTGTTCCTAAGCCCCAACTTCTTAAATATTATGAGTGGCATCAGATTTATCCTCACCCTGAGATCACAAAGGGCTTTCTTGAACACACACAACCCAATAGTTCAACGGATTGTGAAGTCTCTCGGATCCTCTCATTTTGGGGTCAAGATGCTCATCATCATAACACTACAATAATGTGTTGTCTCTCTGGTACCCACATCTACAACCTTCTTCTTCTTCAGCAGTTCTTTCATGAACTTTGCATATCCAGGCATTTGAAGTAAAGCATGCACCAATGGTATATTTATGGACAATTTGCTGAACATGTCAATGAACTTGCTGAATTAATCATCCTTTTTATTCTTGGCCAACTGTTGTGGATAAGGAGGTGGAACTCTTGGTTCTTGTTCTTTCTCACTTTAGGCCTTTCTACCTGTATCTCCTTCTTTATCATTTAATGGTATCTTATCAACATCTCTCTCACCTTTATCCTCAACATTATCACAACCAATTAGTGTTTGTGGCACCACATCTGATTATTTTGCATCACTTGCCTTAGTGGCAACAACTTCTTTGGGCTTAACGGCCGCATCACCGAGCATCTTATCCTCATGATAATGACCATGAATTGACTATCCTTCTTGGGATTTGGCATTGTATCACTAGGAAGTGTTCCCTTCATTTGGGGGTTCATTTCAAAGGATAAGTGGTTCATTTGGGCTTCCAAATGCTTGATGGAAGATGAGTGTGAACTCACCATTTAGGCAAGGTTAGACACCTTCCCTTTTAGTTCCTTCATCCCGCTGTCAGTTGATTCAAATTTCTTGAGAATCCTTGTTAACATTTCTTCAATTTTTGAATTCCCTACATTGCTCACACCTAGTTGAGCTTGGGCATTCTCAGCTTTGGGAGGGGAAACATACGAATTTGAGCTTCGATGATAGCGGTCCCTCTCACGATTTTGCTCTCAATTACCCCATCTCTCATTTCGATCAAGCCACCCTTGTGCATCACAATTCTTCCAACCTTGGTTCTCTTCCTGTGGGCACCAAGGGCCTTGATTAGTCCCTTGATACCCAGGTCGAGAACCCCTATTTGATTTTCCATATATTGGCACACCTCTTCATAACGTGGTGGCGATGACTCCTGTTCTAAATGCATTGGACCTTGCATGCCCACAACATGTACAACTTTAGGCCCGACTCCAATCATAAGCTTAGTAATTAACTCTAGCTGAGTCATCATTTTAGCAAGATTTTCTTCTTACTCTTCATCCCTTTTACTCATTTCTGTTGTTAGTACACCAGAAAAAACATCATATGGCAACATATTAGTCTCCCTCGTATGCCATGCCCTATTTGTCTTCGTTATTCTATCCAAGAGGGTTTTAGCTAAACCATACGTCTGATCCATGATTGATCCTTCAGCTAGATTATTGGCCGCAGATTTATTGATGGAGTCTAGAGCTCGATAAAAGGTTTGAAGGAGTACTCCATTAGGGAGACCATGGTTAGGGCAAAGAGATACTTTCTTCATGAATCTCAGCCATGCTTCATTCAAAGGCTGACCCGACTCTTGTATAAAGTTTGTAATATCATCCCTCAGCTGCAACATCTTTGAGGGAGGGAAAAAATGATCCCAAAAATACTTCTGTCAACTCTTGTCATGAGGTAATACAACCCGGAGGTAGCTCCTCCAACCACGTAGTTTCTTCTCCTGTTAGAGATAATAAAAAGAGCCTCAACCAGATAGACTCTTGGCTTATATTTGGTAGGTTAAAAGGCTGGCAAATCTCTAAGAAATTCCTCAAATGACGGTTAGCATCCTCACTCGATTTATTCCCGAAGAGCACTTTCATATGCAATAAGTGTAACATCGTGCTAGTGACATGAAACACTGCATTCCCCACCGAAGATGGTAGGTGAATGGCTCCTACAACCTCAGGCATAACAGGGTTATCCTCATCATGCTCCATTTTTCCTTCAACCGAACTGTCTCCTGCTTACGAGTGTTGGCTCATATGAATTCACCCTAATGACCAACAACAAGAACAATGTCAAACAACTAAGATAGAATATTAATTCAAATTAGCAAACAACTCAAGGATATCAAGCTCTAGTCCCCGACAATGGCGCCATTTTTGAGAATGTCCAGACTACACCCCTCTTGACGAGAGAGCGTAAACGGATTGCTCAAAATAAATATTTTCGACGGATGTTGGGGTCGAATCCCATAGAGACTAGTGAATGATTTGCACAAGCATTTTTTAGGAAATTTGAATTAATTCGCACCAACTCAAAGGAAATAAAACAGTAAATTTTTGGGGAAAAATGAAGTCAATAATATGGTTGATTCTAACTCAGCTAGTCAAAATAGCAAAATAACCAAAATTGAGAGACAATGATGAGTGAAGACTAGAGGTATGGTGTAGATGGGGTGTTAATTAGATAAGGATATGCTAGATCATCAAATTGTTTCGAGTAAGTGTAAATAACTTTGGACAAGATGGTACCCAAAGTTTTTCAACCTCTTGGGTGCCTTTCTCTCGAGTCCTTTCGAACCTTAAGACACAATTCAATTATCCCAATAAAGTTTTGGTTAGTAGATGAGCTATTTCTAACCATCAACCACTAATTAGGATCATAAATATGGGTTTTGGCTATTTCTAGCCCAACACCCACACAATCACATTCATTCCCACTATTAAATTCTCCTCTAATACTTAATTCTTGTTTTTCAAGCCAAAATCAAGTAAGAAAACCAAACCCATATTTGCAGCTATGGGAAATCAATTATAATTTGGAAAGAACTCAACAGATTTCCACTATTTAGCAATATTAAGATGAATCTAGCAATACTTAATCTAATTAAACACCCATCATCATACACACCTCTAGCTAATGATTTAGCTACTCATAATTAAGAAACTAAAGAGCATATTCATTAATAAACTCAATGATTTCATTACTAAGAGCAACAAAAATCAAACTCAAAATATGTATACAACAATGGTTATATCTTGCTAAGGAAGAAGATGCAGATAGGAGAGAGCAATATTCAAATTTCTTCTTTAATGGTGTTTTTCCTCTCCTTCCAAAGCTAAAGGAATGTTCAAAGATAAAAAGATATGTAAAGAGTACTTTATTCAAGACTATATACAAAAATAGGGCAAACAATCTACTCTTTTCAGTGCTAGACGTAGTTGCCCCTGTTCAGGTGTTTTTTTCACTTGTGATGAAACCGGCGGTTCGCCGGTTGCAATCCACGAGCCGCTGCTCCTTTTCTTCTGCGATCCAGTTCCATTCTAGGACCTTTCGGTGATGCCTTTGGCAATTCGCCGATTTACATCTATGGTCTGCCGATCAGTTTCCTCTTTATTCTAGCAAGATCCAACATCTATCGGCGATGGAACCGGCGAGTCACCAGTTGATATTCGCAGGCCGCCGATTGTATTTTCTCCTCAAATCAGTGGTTTCCTGCAATTGACCGGTAGGTCCTCTAGTGGAGAGTCGGTTTTCACCTGAATTCATCCTTTTGACTCCAATTCATGCTTTTTTTTCAACTCATATACCTGCACAAAAAAAGGCAAAAAAGGCATAAAATTCATCTAAATAAATTGAACACTAAGCTAAAGTTCATGCTTAAGAACCTAATGAGTTGGTAAATTACCAACTCAGCACGTGGCACACGCTCCCACTCATATGCTTGTCCGGATGCTCCCCTCAGACTCAAGCCACTCAACAATATCACTCACCCGGATGCTCCCCTCGGGCACGAGTCTCTCTTCTCAGGATACTTTTATTATCCAATCCATTAAGTACAACAAGACACAACACTCTCTCACACACACACACACAAATATATATATATATATAATTCAACACTTAGAAGTCTATATTCCACTCCCTCACTTGCAAAGACATAGATCATCGATTCTCATTGTAGCATTCTTTAATGAAATACACTTCACAATTTAATGAAATTTACACAAAAGCTCATAATCATCTCATATTAACATGATCTCTCCTAATTATTCAAATAAACCATTTAACAACAGGTAATGTCCGAAGAACAATCTCATATCATTATTACACATGCATGCAAGTCATTATACAGGGTCAATCCCTCTAACCATAACCTACTTCAAAATTCGAAGATAACGATTCGGCTACTCAACAGGAGCCTTGCCCTTCCTCAACGCTTTGGATCATTCAAAATCTACACAACAAGAGTAATTCATTACTTACTCTTCAATAATGGGTCTAATTAGATCAAACCCTCCTTTTCAGGGTGTTTTCAAAAGTAAAACCCCAATTCTATTCGGTCCTAGTTCAATTTACTACACATAATTCTAGGGAAGTAATAAAAAATCTTCAAACATCAACCTAGATTACCCCATAATCATCCCACAACCCATCCCTAGTTCATCAACCTAGAGGTTCTCTAAGTTCAGAAATTCACCATTAATGAGTCCCCCTAAGCTTTCTACAATAGTCAACACCCATTAAAGGTGCTAGGGGACAAGAAACTCACCTTAACGCAACAATTCTCTGCTCTGGTGAAGAAACTTCCTTCAGACCTTGCTCTCTCATGTTTTTGAAATAATGGAAAATAACCCAGAATTTCCACTTAAAACCCACTTTTGTTTCCCGTCGTCTGCTGCAGCAGTCACATTTCTGTTGCAGCGGACCTACTACAATGACCAAAGTGTCACTGTGGCGGTTCTAGGAGTTATTTCACAAATTTATCATGACGGGACTCCGACCGCTACCATGATCTCACTGAAGCGGGAATTCCACCACTGCAGTAGTCCCCCGAATCAGAAGCTACCCAAAGTTTCCCAATTTCATACTTAGTTTGGTTCAATAAATTTTTATCCCTCCCTGGTTCTCCATCTAAGTTCTAAGTCCTTGTTCATCCCGTAACGATATTCAGATTGTTACAACTTTAGGCTATTTTCATAGGGTTCATGCTAGAATGGTGGGGTTTTGTGTAGGGTGGTGGTTTGACTTCTTCAAGCTTTTTGAGCTTGAATCCGATCATTATCAAGGCGGGAAATTATTGGTAGGGCATGTGTAAGTCTATCCCTTGTCTAATCTGTAGTTTATTTGAAAGAAAACGTAGGTTGAAATTTCAACCTCTATTATTAGGGGGTATAAGATCTCCTAGGGATGACAATTCATGCTGCAGTGGAATTGTGATAGTTGCAGCAGGACCGTCACAATGGTCTATTATGCTATATTGCGAACGCACTGCAGCAAACATGCAGTTGTTGCAGCGGTCCGATCAGGCAATGAACCCTTCCCAATTTCTATCTTTCTTTTTCCCAACCTTTCCTTCTCTTGTTGCCCCATTCACTTTTTGACGCTTCTTATCGATTACAGGTTCAACAATATGTCTGCTTCCAGTGGTAGCCTCTATAGAGATGACTATATCCGATTTGTGAATGACCAGTGCTAATTTTGTCACAGTGGCCAGGCTACGAAGGGGCTGATCCATGAGAGGGGGTTCATTATGCAAGATATGGCGAAGAAGGCGCCTGAGTTTTATGCCCGCCTTTAGGATCTAGAGTAGGGTCTATTGATGAAGGATCCTTGTAAGGTTAATAGGGTTGGATAAGGGAGTTTTATGCTAATCTCCCTACTGTGGCCTGAAGTTGAACTGAGCCAGTTGCCTATGTTAGGGGGATGCAGATTCTCTTGACTCCAGCTGCTATCAATGAGGCTTTGGGTTGGCATACCCTCCGAAAAATGAGCTAAAAACTAGAAATATGGGTAGGAATGGGCAGTGGTTGGTGGACACCTTGGTGGTGGAGGAATAAAAAGGCTTGACTAGTTGGGGCATTACTAGGATAGGTATTCAGGGCACCCATTTTACTATGAAGGCTAGGAGATGGCTGAACTTCATGTCCCTAGGGATCCCCCCATCCTGCAATGTCACTGATGTGACTTATGCTCATGCATTGGTGGTGGCCTGCATTCTGAGCGGGATGAGGGTGAACATGGGGTTATAGATTCTGGAGGAGTAGAGGTATTACTCAGTCAAACCCATCACTGGCTTGCCTTTCTCCTCTCTCATCACACTTCTTTGTAAGAGGGCTGAAGTGCACCAGGAAGCCAGGGACGTCATTGTGGCTGTGACATGCCTTTCGATCCTCTGAGGGTGATGGGAGCTTCGGGTAGGGGCTAAAATTAGAGGAAAACTAATTATGCTAAGGGAGATGGTGGGGCCAGCACTTCCAAAACTGTAGGACCGTTGGAGCGGATAGAGATGAAGATGGTTTCCATGCGCAAACTACTGGGAGGGTTGTGCAAACCTCCCTCTAGTAGTAGACCCTTCAATGCAGCTGTTGACACAGGGGAGATGTCGGAGGCGATTTCCGCCCTAGCCCAGGCATATGTGGAGCTCCGCGAGGACCTGGAGAAGGAGAAAAAGAAGTGAAGCTCTCGTGACAATCTCCTGGTTCGCGTGTGGAAGGGGATCAGGCTATCATGACCCGAACATAGGCCCAGATCGAGTCACGGGACATAGAGCACCGAGAGGCTCTAAGTCGACCCATGGCATGAACATGATATCTAAAACTCAACATAAATAAGTGGTAGTCTAACATACATAATAGCGGAAGTCTTTATACATATTAATCTAATACCGAGTCAAAATGACAAGCTGATTTCTACATAATAGCTAAATAGCCTCTAACATAACTGATAAGCTGATGGGACATCATCCCCAACTAGCTCGACAAAAGGCTATAACTGAGAACATAACTACGGATAATTGAGTGTCCTCAAAGGATGAGGACTCACCGACAAGATGAGAAATGCTAACTTTGAGAATCGGCTAATGGTGGGGCGGAACCTAAATATTAGAGCATGTATCATGAAACGATACAACATAGAGTATGTGGTCAGTACTTGGAATGTACTGAGTATGCAAGGTAAGTAAAATGGACAGTTAAAATACATAAGAGTTCATAAGAGTAATACAACATGATCATAAAGTAAATATCATAACGTAAACATAAGGGCTCAAGGTTTTCAAACCATTTGTAAACCAGTCATGATCATAGTCATAGGAAAAAACTTTATAAAACATAACTTGAGCCAAGGTAACATAACATAACCATGCATAAATCATGAGGAACAATGGGAGGATTTGTCATAACCGACACCATCATGATAGAGCTTACATGATGCCCCAACTCTCTTGCTAAAGTGGGCAGAGCCGTCCCAGGCTTACCAGGAAAGGGATGTGCATAATGTGATATCACGGGGATCCAATAATATTAACATTTGTATATATACCTATAGTGGCACGTAGTTTTGAGACCACGAGGTTACCGTTGCTCCAAAAAACATGTACATGAGGCTCATATCTTAATCATAAATCATTCATGAAGTTCATGGCCACTTACAACATAACTTACTTTGATCATACTTGAAATACATGATTTGTCCTGAATAAGGGCCCATGAGTTGGCCAAGAGTCATAAATTCCTAAATCATAAAATCCATGCATATTTGTAAAACAAGTATATACTTGATGTTCATAAATCCATGATGAATGCTTGAAGAGAATTCATAAGATAAATCGTAAATCATAATTTGGACTTGATAGGATCAAATTTTTAATAGGATCATAACCTGACTCTTCATGAAGCATGCATACTTGGGCAAAATTCAATTATATTTGAAAACATAGTTTTATAATAAAAAATAGTTATAAAATCTACCCGTAGATACTAAAATATGATTTGATCCATGAAAGGAATTGACCCATAGATAGATCATAGAGAACTACAAGAATTGGGATAAACCCCATAAATCATGAAACTTGAATCTAGAATTGAATTTCATGGAATTGAAAAGAATTTAGAGCGTGAGAGTGAAAGGAACTCTCATTTATAGCCTTACATACCTGGGTAAGTTGATCTTACACTCTTTCTTGAATGCCCAAAGGAAATTGAAGAAGAATTGATGGATTTTAGCTGTGATAATCCCTAGGAACCTTCTAGTTTTGCTTGCATGGAGAGGAGTGATTTAGAATGAGATAAAACCTCTTGAAACAATCCTAACTGAGCTTAAAATGACGTAGTTTAGGTCTTAGGAATTATGGAAAAGTCCTTAATAAATTCACAGGGAAAAATACACTGCCAGTCCCAACGAGGGACTGGACGATTCGTCCTCAACACCACGACTCTGGTCTTCTACTCATGGCCAACACTGAAATCATACCTCTGAGGGTCACCACGAGGGACACCACGACTCGTGGTGACCAAGTCGTGCCCAACATTGCCCAAATCTTTCACTTCATGCCAATCTCTGGCAATGGGTGACTTGACAACTCGCTATCCTGACCATGACTTGTGGCCTACCTATGGTCAACCCCAAATCCAAAAATCCAACCAAGGCCACCCTACTCCCTATGAGTCACATAACGACTCATGGTGCACCTCATGGGTCACTGGACGACTCATCTTGTGACCTGGTGCAGAAAATCCTAGTTTCTCCGTTTGAACCCTAGGTTTGATCTTAGGGCTTTTGGGCTATTACAATATCTCCCCTTGGTAAAATTTGTCCTCGAATGTGAATAAACATACTGATAAGATAAGAAATGTGACTACCATATCAAATACTGAACATTCAAAGCTGAAAACTGATGGAGTGACTGACTCCGGACTGAATTACATGACTGAACTAAATTCATGAATCATAAATGCATACATTGACATGAAAGAAACTGGGGCACATGAACTATAAACTCATAGTGACCATAACATGTCCTGAAGGCTGTCTTTGGAATGTCACTCTCCCGAACCCTATGCTGATGGTATCCGGATTTGAGGTCTATCTTTGAGAAGCACTTAGCACCTAGAAGCTGGTAAAAAAAATCGTCAATCCTAGGGATGGGATACATGTTCTTGATGGTAACCTAGTGCAATTGCCAATAGTCAATGCACATATGAAGGGAACCATCCTTCTTTCGAACAAAGAGAACTGGTGCACCCTACGAGGATTTACTAGGTCTGATGAAACCTTTTTCTAAGAGATCCTTCAACTACTCCTTCAAATCCTTTAGCTCAGTTGGAGCCATTCTGTAATGAGGAATAGATATAGGTTGTGAATCAGGAAGGAGGTCAATACCAAAGTCCATCTCCAGCTCGGGAGGACTTCCCGATAAATCTTCTGGAAACACTTTCGGATACTCACGCACTATGGGAACTAACTGGATAACTAGGGTCTCGGACATTGCATCCTTAACCCTAACTAGGTGGTATATACAACCCTTAGAAATCATCTTTCTGGCCTTAAGGTAGGAAATTAAATGACCTACAGGCACAACTGAACTACCCTTCCACTCTAGGACTGGCTCACCCAAAAATTGGAATTCTACTGCCCGGGTTCTACAATTTACTAAGGCATAACATGCATGTAGCCAATCCACGCCAAAGATAACATCAAAATATGTCATGGCTATTTCTACTAGATCTTCTTAGGTGACATTCTAAAGAATTGTGACAGGGCAATTTCTGTATATCCGTTGGGCTATATCTAAATCACCAACTGGAGTAGAGACTGAGAAGGGTTCTGATAGGATTTCGGGACTAACTCCGAAACTACTGGAAACATAAGGCATCACAAAAGATAAAGTAGCCCCTGGATCTAACAATGCATATACATCAATGTGGAATACTCGCAACATACCAGTGACCACATCTAGTGAAGTCTCCTGCTCCTGTAGGGATGCAAGGGCATAAAACCTGTTCTAGCGTTGGCCACCACCTACACTAGAGAACGCATCCTGCTAAGCTGGGGCCACTACTAAACTGGTAGCCTGAGCATGACCTCTGCTACCACCCTATCTAGCCAAGGGACACTTCCGGCGCATGTGGCCGGATCTACGACACCCAAAACAGATATATGATCCCATTAAGCACTCTCCTATATTGTCACGCCCCACCTTGGGAGGCATGACTGGCACCTGGTGTCCTACTAAGACCTGAACTTCTGAGCTAACTGAGCCTAAGCACCTCTGGTGCAGGGCTGACTCTAACTCTGGAATCAAGAAAATAACGGGCTATATAGTGGCTGTAAATACAATCCCCGGCCGACAAGGCCTATAGCCCATGTGAAAATAAATAGCTAACCAAAGACAAAAAAATCATAGGGAGTTCTATGCGGGCCGACAAGGCCGCCAATCAACAGCTAAACAGGGCCCCACACATCCAAAACACATCATCTAAAGCACATATGGGCCCCACACGGCCGATATCATCTAACCACAGGGAAGTAACACAATCTGCAAGCCTCTAGGAGTAATAAGATGGTCGGGACAGGGTCCCGACCTACCCATACTGTACAAACAAAAGGAATAAACCTCTATCCCACCAGCCCCGAAAGAAGGGAGCTAACGGTTCTGTACGGCTGATTGGAACTACGAGGGACCTGCTCCTCGTCTATCTGTACCTGCAGGCAAGTAATGTAGCACCCCGGGAAGGGCGTCAGTACAATATGTACCGAGTATGTAAGGCAATAGATAAGCTGAATAGGACTATAAGTTAATAAAAAGAAGAGCCAAAAGATTAACCTATATGCTTGCTGATTCATAATTTGCATCTAACTGACACTACATGTACATAAGCTAAGACTGCATACTTACACATTTATACACTACAACTAGCAGACAAGGATTCATACAAGAACCCCACCTGGCCCCCATTAGCCGGGAGGTACAATCAGCATAGAATAACTCGTTCAGGCCCCCATAAGTCCTGGCGAGCACATCTCAATCTATATACCCCTACTTAGGTGTCTACAACTCTACTGGTACTGTAGCCAACCTACCGGTCCCCTGGGTCTACAACTGGGACCACTTGGCCCCTGAACTGTAATTGCGTCTGAGTCTAGAGGACTC
Source organism: Datura wrightii (assembly GCA_035772735.1). Taxonomy (NCBI): domain Eukaryota; kingdom Viridiplantae; phylum Streptophyta; class Magnoliopsida; order Solanales; family Solanaceae; genus Datura; species Datura wrightii. Next base: position 112,453,076 of record JASDFA010000010.1, on the reverse strand, counting down.
CTGATATCTACACCCCATGAGTAAATGCTCGGCGGGGGTGTGTATAAGGCCAACCACGGCAATATGAGGATCTGGATCCCCATCTTTGTCTCTTGCGGACAGCATGTCGCTCTGTAGAGCGACGTATCCTCGCCCCTGGCGGGCGAGTCGACACAGCTATTAACCCTGGGGAGGTGAAGACTTCTAACTGAGGCCAACCCCAACCCAAGTGCTATACTGACACAACAATCTATCTGTATAAAGAGAGCGTACCTGGCCTTCTGGGCCTAACACTAATGCTACTCGCTTCTGGGATAATTTGTATGGCTGTCTGCAGGCATTCCATGCGCCCGTATTTAATCAAAGGATCCTGATAGTGATCATGATCTCTAATAGTCAGGGCTGAATAGAGCGAGGTCTGAAGTGACCTAACAATACTCTGAGTGTCCTACTTGGACATATATAACTCATGAATAACTGTGGGGTTGCGGATAGCTAACTACTTTATTCTTCTAATTAAAAACAACTATAGGGCTGGGCTCGATCGAACGTGCTTCTACACGATTAGAACCCTGGTCCTTCATAGGGAGCTTATTGATCTCCTTATCTTGTGGCTAACTTTGTACTAGAAGAGTACTACTGACTCCTTAAGCCTTATCTGGATCCACTCGGATCTGTATTACTGTTCTGGGCAATTCCCAATCTTATAGACAATTTTATATAGACTGGCCCTCTCCTGGCACTCTATACCTGAATGCCTTACAAGAACTGGCTAGGGTGCTGGCCCATCACTGACTACTAATGTGGACCCCTCCTTGGGGTACCCACGGGTTTATTTGACTCAGACAACTGGGCGGGCTTGCTGGCTTCCTACATGATAACTGTTAGGTTGACTAAGACTGACAATCACTGATAAGGCTAAAGGGATGGCGGGCGATCACTCAATACATTGGAGAATCCTGGTGTCGCTAAGTCTAGAATATACCTATTCGTCTCTATTTCTTATTTTGAAACGTGCGAAAACGTCAATGACCTCTAGGGATGCTTTCCTGCCAATACAAGCGCCAACTGGTCGTTAGACCGCCTAACTGCGCCCATACTGTTTAACCAACTGATTCAGGACAATAACTCTTACGAGCTTCTGAAGTCTAGGCCTGGCAACAAACATATAAGTCTGCCATTACAATAAGCTGCGAACTAAAAGAGTTTCTATAGCGTTCATAACGCGATTCACATTTAACCTGCTTGCTTTTAGCGAGGAGTCCTGCAGTGTGATCTGTATATGTTTTCTAGCAGCTAACCAGAATTTATGTAACTGAAATCCCTATTAATAGCTACTCGCAACATATCTGATATTTATATATGTAAATCAATAACAGCTAATTATAACATATCGAATTACAATCTAATGGTAGAAACCGTCTGTAGCATCTGAGATCATTATTTCTATTTGAGAACATAAGTCGTAACACTGTACGACAAGGATACTTGCCGAGAGTTAAGCCTTACATACCTCGTTTGCTGTTTTCTGACTAACTGATGAGTATCAGCTCGTGTTCAACTATCCTTCTCAACTGTAATCATATTAATGGAAGAATAGCGCCAACTTCGTTACTGAATTCGAAGAAAACAATAACTTATATATATATATTGACTACACTTCAACTTATCGACACAATCAAAAACTCGTAATTTCTCAGGAATCTAGAAGCGAGAAATACTTACTTTAAGCGTGTGATCATATTGACACTAGTTTGAAGAAATTCCACTAACTCTGGCTCATCGGGACGACGATTTGTCGGGCGTAGTTTACGAAAATAACTCCGCAGCGATGCTCTCTGCAACCTTATAATTCACTACCCAGAGTTAATTTAGATTTGGACGGTGTTTAGCGGCGTAATCAAATGATTTCCCAATGTTCTCCTTCATTCTTACCTCTGCTGGCCGAGGATAAACGATAATAATCTAACTTCTAAGTGTGAGGCCTTTATATACTTGAGGCAATAGACAAGGCAACATGGCACACTGCCCAACGCGCTGATTCTGCTCTGTGCCATGTTGGCTAATGCGGAGGAGCAGCTCCGTACCACTTTTCCCCTCTGGGCAGCTTGGTTCGGCCTGCTCTCGCGAAATCCCGACTTAGCACTCGTTCGGCCTTTCCCCGGGCCCTTTCCTCGTATGTATGGCACTCTAAAATTCTCAACTAACATATGAATAGGCTGACTAAATGTTAGAAACTTACGGGGTGTAACATCCTTCCCCCCTTAAAAACATTCGTCCTCGAATGTTAACTTCTACTTGCAAGAACCTTAACCTTGCAATTACTTATTCTGAAAAAATTTCGATAGAGTATCCCCTGTAATATGGACTATCCAAAACCCTGAAACGCATAAAAATCCAATACAAGTAATGCACATAATACTATGGCGCTCATTCCACAATAGAATGAAATCAATTATCTCACATATACATGTATATAATGCAACTTATGAAACAACAACAACAACATACCTCTAGCTGCACAATCTGACTAAGTCTGAAATAACTGAGGATATCTAGTTTTCATATCGTTTTCTGCCTCCCAGATCATCTCCTCTTGATTCTTATTCTGCCATAATACTTTAACAGAAGAAACATTTTTAGTTCTCTGCCAATCTAGTATGGCTATTGGAGCTTCTTCATAAGCTAACTCCTCAGTGACTTGGAAGTCTTTGACTGGGACAATTCGGGAGGGATCTCCTATGCACTTCCTCAGCATTGATACATTAAAAAACTGGGTGAACAGATTCTAATTCTAGAGGTAAATCCAATTCATAAGCCACTTGGCCTATCCTTCGGAGAATCTGATAAGGCCCAATAAACCTCAGGTTGAGCTTGCCTTTTTTTTTTACCAAATCTCATCACGCCCTTCATCGGTGAAACCTTCAGGAATACCCAGTCACCCACATTAAACTCTAGGTTCTCCGCCGCACATCAGCATAAGATTTCTAGCAGCTCTGAGCGGTCAACAGACGTTCCCTGATAAGCTTTACCTTTTCCTTCTGCCCATTTTAACATGCCCAGATTTGCTCTATCTATCTAAAGTTATCATCCCAAAGGCTTCCACTTCCATTTATAGTGGGCCTCGAGAGTCTGAGTTGTATATTCTACTCAGCCACTAGTTGGGGTACGAGGAACCGTGCTTAAGTTAACATATGTCACCGTCTGTTCTAACATCCTTTCCTAAAATTTAGTCATAGATTGTGCCCCTCTGTCAGAGTTTATCAAACACTCTGGCTCCACGCACTCCATCAACTTCTGGGGTATTTAACTTGGCATAAGTCTTAGTGGTGACATAATTTCATCTAGCGAGGACGAATTGACCTCATTGGTCTTATTATACTGACTCAAATAAGGTCAGGCTACACCTGATGTGAGATAACCCTGTGACTGTATTCATATTAATTACTCTCCACTCCCTTGCAGACACGACCATCTCTTATATTGGATAACTCGGTTCCTGCTATTTCACCTTTTTTGGCCTATCACTGGGGCTCTTCTTCTATGATTTAATGATATCTCCTGTCCTCTCGTACCATCTCATTGCATTTTCATTAAATTCTGGGAGCAACGAACACATGCATCTTAGCTATAGTCTGCTATTTGAAGTTCTGCCACCCTTGGAATGTGAGGTCAACATCTAGAGCTTGTGACCTTGCTTGTTGGTATATTGAAGGCCCGTAACAGACCGCTGGGCCTTGTGTCCAGGCTGCACTAGATTAGAGTCTCCGTGTTGGCACTCTCTTACCTTCCCCTTAGGCGGGCGTACCGCCACATTCTAGGCTACAACCTTACTGTCTCTTAACTGTTAGCCCGAGGCTTAGTCCTCAATATGCTATGTTCTATCAACCTGGAGGTGACTCTGATTTCCCCCAAAGTCTGGTACTCGTGCTTTTCCCCTTACCTTACTTAAGGAGCTCTAGTGTTCATGGTACCTGCCTTACACTGCCAATAAAGTTACGGGCTAGGTCTTGGTCTATACTTCTTCTGGCTTGCAGTCAGACCAAATTTATTCATATGACCCCCCTGTCTTTCGATATACAAACTAAGATCATAACCATTATCTTGCAGGCATATCCTGCCATCATTAGCATGCTAAGATGGATTCATCCTTTTTTTGACTTGAACTTGACTATTATTGGGAGATTATCACTGATGGATTTCCTACACACACTTCGAGTAAGCTGGTAGTATTACCCGCTCTTCTGACTTATTACCGTGAAGGTCTAGACAACTTACATAAACATTGGGGCTCCCTACTCTTTTCGACCACTTTCTGGAGTCAACAAATCCAACCTTCGGTTACTATTTACTCCGGGCAACATCGCCTCAATTCTTACGCCCTTTGCTATACTGGAAACAAAACTATGAGGTAGGAATAGCCTTTTCTTACTATAATGAAATGAGAATATGGAACTGTACAACATTCAAAGGGATGGAGGTGGGAATCCTGCATTTCCCTCTCTTTCTCACATCCATCATGTAATCTAATATTAACTGTCGTCTTGACCAGATCTTGTACATCTAATAGATAAGTCAACTTTTATATACGCTATACTCCTGACTTCCTACTTTGAAGTTATAAAAATGAACTGGGGATGGTGCTGGTAGATGTGTCACACTGTGAGGTTCCTGGGACCTCGGGAGAATGTTGGGGAGATCAAGGACGCCCGCTCCCATCCTTAGGCTGACTATCTCCCAACTATAGCGTCTTAATGATACCTTCTCATGTCGTTGTAGTTATCTTGCAACTGGTTGGTGTCTGTCTTATATTAAACATTACCCTAGATAGACATAATAAGGAAAACTTAGGGACTTAACCCTATAAAACTTTGCTCTATAGCACAATCTGAGAAGAAGAAAGAGTAACCATCATATCGTGCCTTACAGCCTCCTGCCTATAGTATGTGGTGCACAACACATCCATAGACAAGACTCTACTTAGCACGGCTTGTAGACTCCTTGGGATACGACCTGCTCTGATACCAAGTTTGTCATGGCCCACCTTGGGAGGCATGACTGGCACCTGGTGTCCTACTAAGACCTAAATTGCTGAACTGACTGAGCCTAAGCACCTCTGGTGCAGGGCTAACTCTAACTCTGGAATCAAGAAAACAACGGGCTATATAGCGACTGTAAACATAATCCCTGGCCGACAAGGTCTAAAGCCCCTGTGAAAATAAACAGCTAGGCAAAGACAAAAAAATCATAGAGAGTTCTATGCGGGCCGACAAGGCCGCCAATCAACAGCTAAATAGGGCCCCACACGGCCAACACACATCATCTAAAGCACATATGGGCCACACATGGCTGATATCATCTAACCACAGGGAAGTAACACAATCTTCAAGCCTCAAAGAGTAATAAGATGGCCGGGACAGGTCCTCGACCTACCCATACTGTACAAATAAAAGAAATAAACCTCTATCCCACCAACCCCGGAAGAAGGGAGCTGACGGTTTTGTATGCTGACTGGAACTACGAGGGACCTGCTCCTCATCTATCTGCACCTGTAGGCAAGTAATGCAGCCCCGGGAAGGGCGTCAGTACAATATGTACCGAGTATGTAAGGCAATAGATAAGCTGAATAGGACTAGAAGTAAATAAAAAGAAGAGCCGAAAGACTAACCTGTACGCTTGCTGATTCGTAATCCGCACCTAACTGACACTACATGTACATAAGCTAAGACTGCATACTTACACATTTATACACTATAGCTAGCAGACAAGAATTCATACAAGAAACCCACCTGGTCCCCATAAGCCGGGAGGTACAATCAGCACATAATAACTCGTTCAGGCCCCCATAAGTCCTGGCGAGCACATCTCAATCTATATACCCCTACTCAGGTGTCTACAACTCTACTGGTACTGTAGCCAACCTACTGTTCCCCTGGGTCTACAATTGGGCCTGCTTGGCCCCTGAACTGTAGCTGTGTCTGAGTCCAGAGGACTCCTGATATCTATACCCCAGGCGTAAATGAACGGCGGGGGTGTGTATAAGGCCAACCACGGCAATATGAGGATCTGGATCCCCATCTTCGTCCCTTGCGGACGGCATGCCGCTCCATAGAGCGGCGTATCCTCGCCCCTGGTGGGCGAGTCACTACAACTATTACCCCTGGGGAGGTCATGGAAGGCTTCTAACTGAGGGAAACCCCAACCCAGGTGCTATACTGACACATCAATCTATCTGTATAAAGAGAGCGTATCTTGCCTTCTGGGCCTAACGCTAATGCTACTCGCTTCAGGGATAATCAGTATGGCTGTCTGCAAGCACGCCATGCGCCATATTTGATTAGAGGATCCTGATAGTGATCATGATCTCTAATAGTCTGGGCTGAATAGAGCGAGGTCTGAAGTGGCCTAACAATACACTGGAGAACCCTGGTGTCGCTAACTCTAGAATATACCTATTCTATCTCTATTTCTGGTTCTAGAATGTGCGATAACATCAATGACCTCTAGGGATGCTTTCCTGCCAATACAGGCGCCAACTGCACCCATATTGTTTAACCAACTGATTCAGGACAATAACTCTTACGAGCTTCTGAAGTCTAGGCCTGGAAACAAACATATAAGTCTACCATTACAATAAACTGCGAACTAAAAGAGTTTCTATAGCGTTCATAATGCGAATCACATTTAACCTGCTTGCTTTTAGCGAGGGGTCCCGCAGTACGATTTGTATATGTTTTCTAGCAGCTAACCAGAATTTATGTAACTGTAATCCCTGTTACTAGCTACTCGCAACATATCTGATATTTATATATGTATATCAATAACAGCTAATTACAACATATCGAATTACAATCTAATTGTAGAAACCGTCTGCAGCATCTGAGATCGTTATTTCTATTTGAGAACATAAGTCGTAACACTGTACAACAAGGATACTTGCCGAGAGTTAAGCCTTACATACCTCGTTTGCCATTTTCTGACTAACTGATGAGTATCAGCTCGTGTTCAACTATCCTTCTCAACTATAATCATATTAATGGAAGAATAGGGCCAACTTCGTTACTGAATTCGAAGAAAACAATAACTTATATATATATATATATATATATATATATATATATATATATATATATATATATATATATTGACTACACTTCAACTTATCGAAAAACAATCAAAAACTCATAATTTCTCAGGAATCTAGAAGCGAGAAATACTTACTTTAAGCGTGTGATCATATTGACACTAGTTTGAAGCAATTCCACCAACTCTGGCTCGGCGTGACGATGATTTGTCAGGCGTATTGTATGAAAATAACTCCGCAGTGATGCTCTCTGCAGCCTTATACTTCACTACCCGGAATTAATTTAGATTTGGACGGCGTTTAGCAGCGTAATCGGATGATTTCCCAATGTTCTCCTTAATTCTTACCTCTGATGGCCGAGGATAAATGAAAAATAATCTAACTTCTAAGTGTGAGGCCTTTATATACTTGAGGCAGCAGACAAGGCAACGTGGCATGCTGCCCAACGCGCGGATTCTGCTCTGTGCCACGTTGGCTAACACGGAGGAGCAGCTCCGTGCCACTTTGCCCCTCTGGGTAGCTTGGTTCGGCCTCCTCTCGCGAAATCCCGACTTGACACTCATTCGTCCTTTCCCCGGGCCCTTTCCTCGTACGTACATCACTCTAAAACTCTCAACGAACATATGAATAGGCCTACTAAATGTTAGAAACTTATGGGGTGTAACATATATAATTCTTGCCACACTTCCCACAGGTCAAAAAGGTACACTCTATCTGCATGCTCCTCTAGCCCCTCGAACCTGATGCTCTACTCCTCTGATCACCTCGCGGTCTAGATGGAGCACTGGTCGATGATGACACTAGAGCTAATGACCTCTAATGAGACTGCTGGCAAGGTCTGCCTCCTGATCTCTGCTGAGAGAATCCATAGCTGTCTGTCCTAGTCCTTTTGGCCTCTCTCTGTCTCAAATGCACCGCCTCCATTTGCTGAGCATATAAAACCAATCGAGGAAAGTCAATGACCTGATGAAGCATAGTGGTCCTACAATCCTTAACCAGGTAGTCCGCTACTCCGTGCACAAATCGGCTCACCCGAGCTCTCTGATCAGCCACCATCTCTGGTGCACATTTGGATAAGCAGGTGAACCCTAAAACATACTCCTGGACTGTCATATAATCTACCTTAGGTTCACAAACTCAGCTGCTTTAATCTCCCTCATCTCACAAGGGGAAGAATCGATCCAGAAATGCGGCATGAAACTCATCCCAACTAATGGGGCCTGCTCCAACTGTCCTTCTATCCTTCCATTATCTGAACCAAATGTGCACAACCCTTTTCAACTGATACAAGGCTAGATCTGTGCACTCCTCCCCAATCACTCCCATGATTTGGGTGATCTTTAGAACCTCATCTATAAACTCATATGGATCCTATCCACCTTTGACCCAAGGAACTTCAGAGGGTTCATTCTCAGAAAATCTCTACCCTCACCGCTGCTGCATTCCCATTTTGAGGAACATATGCTACCTTCGATTGGTTGATCTTGGTGGTAAAAGCCTGAGCTAGAATCTGCATTGCTTCCCTAAACTCAGCATGGGCAACCTGCTCAGGCACGTGATCTTTGGGGGCTGTTGGGGCTTGCTGGTGCCCATCTCCGTTGCCATATTCATGGACATTTCCATTTCCATTTCTTCTTCTGTTAACTCGGTGAGGAGGCATGATTATGTAAACGCGTATAGCACGAGTTAGAAGGATAAAGAGGCATTTCATCCATGACATAGATCATGAAAAAAGGGACATTTCCTGAACATTTCATAGCCTCTTCGTCATAAGTGTGGCGCGCTTCACGCCCATGAATAAGACTCTACTTAACACGGCTTTCAGACACCCTAGGACCTTCAAAACCTAAGGCTCTAATACCAAGTTTGTCACGACCCGAACATAGGCTCGGATCGAGACACAAGACAGAGAACCCTGTGAGGCTCCAAGTCAACCCATGGCATGAACATGATATTTAAAACTCAACATAAATAAGTGGAAGTCTAACATACATAATAGCGGAAGCCATATATATATCAAGCGAATACCAAATCAAAATGACAAGCTAATTTCTACATAATGTCTTAATAGCCTTTAACATAATTGATGAGCTGATGGGACAGCATCCCCAACTAGCTTGACAAAAGTCTGTTATTGAAAGAACATAACTACAGATAACCGAATGTGATCAAAGGATGAGGACTCACCGACAAGCTGAGAAACGCTAACTCTAAGAATCGGCTAATGGCGGGGCTGAACATAAACGTCAGAGCTTGTATCATGAAACGATACAACATAGAGTATTGTCACGACCCCAACATAGGCTCGGATCGATACATGGGACAAGGAACCCTAAGAGGCTCCAAGTCGACCCATGGCATGATCATAGCATAACACTAACAAGACAACAACTAACAGAATCATAATTGAGCGGAAGCTAACTGATATATAAAAAAATCTAATAAAACTATGATACATATACTGAATTTGTTTACACAAGTTTGAAAGCCTCTACTACACTACTGAGTCGCTGGGATAAGCCCCCAACTAACTCCTAAAGTTTGAAAACTGAAACATGAGATAGAAAACATAAATCGCATCCTCGAGAGATGAGGACTCACCACAAGCAGTTGAGATAGGAAGGGAGCGTATCTAACCACGTGACTGAGTCTGGAAACCTGAATCTATATCATGAAACAATATAGCACATAAAGAATATGGTTAGTACTTGGAATGTACTGAGTATGCAGGAAGCATAAGTAAACTAAACATGCAAGTATACAAGGAAAGTAAATTGAACACATCACTGAACATATAACTGAGCAGAAATACAATGACCCTGTCTGAGATATACATATGTATTGACATAAAGCTTTTATTTGAAAATATTTGCTGAAGTATAATCAAACTGATGCATAAGGGTCATGTACATGTACTGAGAACTGAAGCTGTAACTGATATCATACACTGTACTGACTATCTGCTAATAACTGAGACTGAATTCTACTAAGACTAATTTAAACTATATTCTGAAACTATACGGAGCTGAGTTGAACTGATATCGTAAACTAAGGGAGACATTCTCTGCTATGGGGAGTCCCTAACTGACTAAGGGAAACATTCTCTTCTATGGAGAGTCCCTGACTGACTAAGGAAAACATTGTCTGCTATGGAGAGTCCTTGACTAATTAAGGAAAACATTCTCTGCTATGGAGAGTCCCTGACTGATTAAGGGAAATATTCTCTGCTATGGAGAGTCCTCGACTGACTGAGGGAAATATTCTCTGCTATGGAGAGTCCCTGACTAACTTAGGGAAACATTCTAGGCTATGGAGAGCCCCAATTATACTAGAACATGGAGGTCACTAGTCTAACGTCATTCGTCTAGTCTAAGTTACTTCAGCTAATAAGAGACATGAGAATTCAACTAAGTACATCACACTGAATTCATTTAGAGTTGATTAAGGCTACTTTCTACTAACAACTGGCCCAAAAGTCTGAAGGATCATTCTCATGCTTTATCATTATAATTCATATCATCACAGTCCCGAATCATCATTTAACTCATACATTCTAAATTCATGAGACATCAATAGGATCAGATCATACTTTAAACATATCCACAACATTTAAATCCCGAGTTCATAGCATGTGATGTATATCTTAGATTCATGTAAGATCCATAGGTCCAAGTCATACTTTAACTATACCCGAATCATAGTGAAGGTATATACATGTTTCAAATACACCCAAGCCCATAAGTTCTAATCATACCTCAACACATCTATTAAATCATATATTTTAGATATACGAAGACCGATATGATCGGCTCATGATTTAAACATATATAATGAGTTCATGGCAAAAGCATGTGAATATTTAATGAACCCCATTTCAAAATTTATGCTAAATCATGGTGAAAGTTCTAAAATCATGCTTTTCACATATCTTGTACATATTTCGAGAAGGTGTAAGTAACTTCATAAGCATACACGACTATTAACCATGATGGGTCTTAGAATTTGGGGAGAAAAAATGAGGATTCATGCATAAATTGGAACACTAGAACATGCTTTTCTAAAATCAAAGGATTTGGGTTTTTAGTATAAAAATTTTGGGCACAAGGATGAAAGGATGTCCTTGTTAAAAACCCACATACCTAATTAGAAGGGATCTCCCACTTGCACTTGAACCCTGAAGCCCTTGAAGAAGCCCTAGGTGATCCTTGAGTTTTGAGAGAGGGGAGGAAAAAGAGATTGAGAGGGTATTTTGATGGAATAAGGAGTTAGGCTAGAAGGAACCCTTAAAAACATCTCATCTTATACTCAAAACGACGTAGTTTAGGAGTTAGAAGCATAGGGTTTTATGAAAACACCCTTGAAAATTCGAAGGAAAAATCCATCTGCCAGTCCTCACGAGGCACTCCACGAGTTTTGGGGTTGACAACGACTCGTGGTGCCAGATCATGGAGTGCACTGGAAAGATTCTAAAAAAAATTCCTCGAATCCGCCAACAACTGACTTCACGAGTTGTTAGCAGTCTCAATGACTCGTGGCTCCTCCCGTTACCACTGAAGCCAACAATCCTACTCTTCTTTCCCATGACTGTCATGATGAGTCCTTACTTGATACGACGACTCATCCTGTACTCTTGTTGTTACCACTGCTTGGGACCCGTTTTGAATTCTGGCATTCTTCTGACGACTGACGTAACGGGTCATTGCCTGCCTAACAACTCGTTAGGTCATTTGTTGTCACTAAAACTCACTTGCACCTCTTGACTTCTTTCCACGAGTCTGACCACAACTTGTTCTAAGGTGAAATTCCCACTTTCCTTCTGAATTCTTTCTTTAAGTCTGGGGTCTATTCTTAGAAACTTTCGGAGTGTTACAAGTATGCGAAATGTACTAAGATGCAAGGTAAGTAAAACAGACAGTTAAAATATATAAGAGTTCATAAGAGTAGGATAACATGATCATAAAGTAAATACCATAATGCAAACATAAAGGCTCAAGGTTTATAAACCATTCGTAAACCAGTCATGATCATAAGCATAAGAGAAAACTTTATAAAACATAACTTGAGCAAGGTAAAATAACATAACCATGCATAAATCATGAGGAATAAAGGAAGGACTCATCATAACCGACACCATCATGATAGAGCTTACATGATGCCCAACTATCTCGTCAAGTGGACAGAGCCGTCCCAGGCTTGCCAGGAAAGAGACGTGCATAATGTGATATCACGAGGATCCAATAACATTAACATTTATATATATACCTACGGTGGCACGTAGTTCTGAGACCACAGGGTTTACCTGAAAGCTGTTGCTCCCAGAAACATGCACATGAGGCTCATATCATAATCATAAACCATTGATGAAGTTCATGGCCACTTACAACATAACTTACTTTGATCATACTTGAAATACATGATTTTCCCTGAATAAGGGCCCATGAGTTGGCCAAGAGTCGTAAATTCCTAAATCATGAAATCCATGCATACTTGTAAAACATGCATATACTTGATATTCATAAATTCTTGATGAATGCTTAAAGAGAATTCTTAACATAATTTGTAAATCATAATATAGACTTGATAGGATCATAACCTGACTCTTCATACATGCATACATGGGCATAATTCAATTAAATTTGAAACCATAGATTTATAATAAAAATAGTTATAAAATCTGCCCATAGATCATAAATCATGATTTTATACATGAAGGGAATTGTTCCATAGATAGATCATAAAGAATGATCTTGGGCATAATTGCATGCCCAGGTGCTACTTTATAACTCAATTTAGTCTTGTTTATCTAATTATTTATATACATTCTCATGTGATTTTATGTAAATGTTAATATATACTAACCAACATGATTATTCCTTGTTTTTGAAGGTTAATAATGCATTTGAGGAACTAATTCATGAGTTGGTGAAGTGGAGGAATGGAATCAAGAGAAAAATGTGAAAGTCAACAAGAAAAAATGCAAAATTTGGCCTGTGGTGGAACAACACCGTGTCACGGAGGCAGTGCTCCGCGATACACACCGTGTCACGGAGGCAGTGCTCCGCGATACACACCGTGTCATGGAGGCTGTTCGTCTGTTTGTTATATGGGTGTATAACTACACGCAAGTGCACGTGGTCGAACAAGTAGTAAAGTGACTTAAGTAAGCCAAGTATCGATCCCACAGGGACTGGGATGAGGTAACAAATTACTTATGTGTTACTCTATTGATTCTAAAAATGAAGACAACAGTGCAACGAAGAGTTTGATATATTTTGATTTCTAATTTTATCCTAAGTCTAAAAAGATTAGATAATTTGAGTCTGAACTATGAATGTGAGCATGGTGAGGTCAAACGAACATGTAAGGAAATAAATTATCGATATAATTTGGTTAACATTTCCTCCGGTTGCTAGTCAAGAACGATTGCTAATGGATTAAAACTCTCGTATTTAACCCAACTTAAGAATCATGAACCGTCCACCTACATTTCTGTGATTAAACAAAATTCATGTTCTAGCCATACAAAACTGGTTCCTTAATTGACTAATACGACCTTCAGGTATATTTTTATCCTGAAGATAAATCAATTCTCAATTTTCCCAAACCAAGAAAAGATCATATCCTATTGATTCACAACTTTCCAATTTCTTGCTCTCTCGAGTGAAACCGGACTTTTTAGATGTACATTAATATAGGCCACACATTAATGCAGTAAGAACAAGAATCAATAGAACAACCATGGAAGAAAAGATGAAAAACAAAATTGATCAACAATCACATTTCAATACAATTGTTCTTAACCTCAGCAAGAAGAGGAATTAGCCACTCATTTGTGGATTAACCATCGTTAAATGAGTGTTAAACATGCAAGCAATTCAATTCAACAAGAAGGAGATAGAGAAAAACCCTGATAATTTCGTCCCCTCAACTGCCTGTAACCCACGTTCTTGCTCCACCAAGTTAGAATATTGAAAAATGAACCTAAGTGTTCTATTTATACTAGTGGGAATTTTTCCCGGAATAACAAGCAACGTGTCACTGAGTGCATCGCGGAGCACTGCCTCCGTGACACACCACAGATGCGGAGGCTCACTGGAAATGGACTGTCCAGGTAATTAAAGCCCAACGTGGCACGTCGTGCAACGCGGGGCTAGGCCAATGTTCCACGGCCCCAACGCGCACCCACACTGGAATTTGGCCAAAAATTCCCTAGCTAGGCAGAAGGCCTCCGCGATGGCAGCGTGACACAGCTCCATCGCGGAGCCCCTTTAATTCTTGCTGTCCAATGCTTTGTCCTTTGCTAATCATCCGAGTCCATCCCCGATCTTTCCCAACACGCATTTTAGCTTCACAAAATTACATTTCACCTACAAAATAAAGCTAATCATGTTGGTTAGTATAGATTCACATTTTATTATAAATCACATGAGAATGTATAATCATTGATAGATAAACAAGGTTAAAATAACACATTTGAGTATCACTTGGGCATATAAATTTGCCCAAGATCAGAGGCAACGCTCCGCGATACACACCGTGTCACGGAGGCAGTGCTCTGCGATACACTCCCTGACACGTTGCTTGTTGTTCCGGGAAAAATTTCCACTAGTATAAATCGCACACTTAGGTTTTATCTTAGACATTCTGACTTGGTGGAGCAAGAACTTAGGTTAAAGGCAGTTGAGGAGACGAAAATCTCAGGGTTTTTCTCTATCTCCTTCTTCTTTATTTCAATTGCTTGTATGATTAACACTCATTTAACGATGTTTAATCCACAAATGAGTGGCTAAATTCCCTTCTTGCTGAGATTAAGAACAATTGTATTGAAATGTGTTTATTGATAAATTGGTTTTCATCTTTTCTTCCATGGTTTTTCTATTGATTCTTGTTCTTACTGCATTAATGTGTGGCCAATGTTAATGTATATCTAAAAAGTCCGGTTTCACTCGAGAGAACAAGAAATTGGAAAGTTGTGAATTTATAGGATATGATCTTTTCTTAGTTTGGGAAAATTGAGAATTCATTTACCTTCAGGATGGAGATATACCTGAAAGTCATATTAGTCAATTAAGGAATCGGTTATGTAGGTGGAAGGTTCATGATTCTTAAGTTGGGTTAAATACGAGAGTTTTAATCCATAGGCAATAATTCTTGACTAGCAACCAGAGGAAAGATTAACCAAATTGTATCGATAATTTATTTCTCTACATGTTCATTTTAGCCTTAGCATGCTCATACTTATAGTTCAGACTCAAATTATATATTCATTTTAGACTTAGTACAAAATTAGGAAACAAAATATCAAATTCTTCTTCACACTGTTGTCTGCAATTTAGAGTTAAAGTTTATTGACACTTGAGTAGATTGTTACCTTTGTCCAGTCCCTGTGGGATCGATACTTGGCTTATTTGAGACATTTTACTACTTGTTCGACCACGTGCACTTTCGTGTAGTTATACCAAACAAGCCAAACAAGTTTTTGGCGCCATTGCTGGGGACTAGCAATTGGTAAAAATTTTCCTTAGTGTTAGTTTACAAATTCTATATAAGTGCTGACAACTTGGTCTTAGTGTTTGTTTTAATTCTTTTTTTTATTTTTTTTTCGAATACCCTTCTTGACATGACATCGTGGAATAAAAATGGTTTAAATGGTGGATACTCATATTTTGGTGAATCTTTTCTTAATTGCGGAGGACCCCACTTGTGGCAACACTATAACACGTGCAATATATGTAGTGGTCAAGATGGCCATTGGGATGGTTGTCTGAATGCATTCTCCCCTCCCCCAAGCCCCTACTATGATCCTTCTATTGTTTTTGCTAAATGTAGGCATGCTGAAAAGGAGGACTTGGGATGCCAAGCTCGACTAGAAGACATGCTGAAACAACTCCTGGAGCAATCAGAAGCAATGAAGGAGGCGATGGCAGTATTGAGAATTCAGCAAGAAGAGAATGCAGAGGCTCTAGAAAGGATGAGTGTCAAAGTCACGGAGATGATTGCTGAGGCTGAAGCTTGTGATAAATTGCAGGTAACAGTTTTAGGCGATATTCAAGAGGAACTACAAAAGGAAGACAAGGGTAAATTTGTGGATGAAGCCCAACAATTAGAGTCTCTTGAGTGTCCCTGTGATGGGCTCACACTTATGGAAAATTAATTCATGGAAGAAGAGATAGAGTATACCCCAGTTGACATTAATGGAGAGGTAGATGTCAATGTTGAGAAGCTGTTTATAGGTAAGGAGGTCAAGCACAATGCAGAGTTGAGGTGTATTGGACCACACTCGAAGCATTTTTCGACATCGAGTTTGGTTGACGACATAGAAATAGAGTCTTCCAAGCTTATAGAGAAATGTCTAGAGGAGGACCAAGCCCCGTATATTTTGAAATTTGCTGACTCAGAGAGACAAAATGACTTCACTTACTTAAGGGCCAATAAGTTCAAAAGGCAAATGTCTACTGCTTGGTCCTTACAATTTTTCACCACCACCCCTGGAGCATAAGAGGAAATTAGAGAAGAAATTAGGGGTGAGATTCATATCCTCAAGGTGGAGGAAAAAGTGGTGAAACTTGATACGTCGTGCCGCGACGTAAAATTAGACGCTGCTTGGGAGGCAACCCAAGGGTACCATTTTAATTTCTTGCATTTAAGTTGATTTTATTTATTTTTCATCTTGTGTTGTTTTGGTGGAAAGTTAAGCACAGATGGAGGGAAAGTCTGAGTACCCGTGGAGGAGGAAGCTAACGAGCATGGAAGAGAAAAAGTGTGGGGTCGAACACCCACTTGTGCAAAGTTGAAGGAAAGCATGCTATTAGCTAGGCTTAAAGGCCTCATGGAGTAATTCTCACCCTCTTTAAATGTTAATTTGATGCTATGAGGACATAGCATGATTCAAGTGTGGGGTGAGGAAAATTTCAAGGGAAATTTTAAATTTTTTTTGTGCTTAACGATTTTTGGTGAAGGTAATGCTTGTGAGGAATTTTTGAGAAATTTGAAAAATTTTTGTGAGTCAAGCATGAATTCATCAACCGTTGGTTTTTCTTTTCGGTTCTTTGCCGATGGGGGGTCTTTGAACCAAAGAATTTTTTTTTGTCTTCTTTGTCTGTATATAATGTTTTAGTCATAGTTAGAGACTATTTCTGATGATGGATGGATGACGACCGTCTTGAGGAAAAATTAGTCAGTAGGTTGGTTTTTAAACCCGTAGCTAATTGATTGCTTGATGTTCTTGTTATGTGCTATGCATGATTGTAAGATACAAGTGTGGTTAGTGTTGAAGCATGTAAGATGTGTATAACTTTGTGTGAGACACTTAGGATCTTGAATTTGACTCAATGTGATTGAAGCTTAATTTTGAATTCTTGTGATTAGCTGAGTTAAGAGTCTGTGGAATGTGTCTTGAATTGAGCATGTGCCATGAGTGTAAGGTTTTTGATTATTCCATTCTATTGTGGAGTGTCTAGAACTTGCCTGGTGTGTATATAAAACAAAATGAAGGATGTAAATTGTAGGAGATGATTTAGGCATTTCTGTGAATGAACCTAAATGTTATCCCTCACTTTACCTACCTTGAATATTTAATCCTAGTTAGCCCCATTGTGCCTTAAGCCTATTCTTTAATAGCTACAACAGAAGCTTAATCCTTTTTCTTTCATTAGCCTTGAATTTGATCCAAAACTCCTAAGCGCTTAAGTGAAAAAAATTCCAAAGAGTGAAGGAGTGAGAAGCGTGAAAAAGAAGGAAAAGTAGAAGTTGTGAAAGTTGAGAAAAGGACAAAGGTGCACTTGTGTAAAAATGGTTGATTATTATTAGGGAGTAAGAAAATAAATGAATGAAATTTTTTCTTTTGCTTAAGTACTCCTTACTACTAAGCTGAGTGTGCTTAAAGAAATGGGAACAAGAAGAGAAAATTCAGGATTGAAAAGAGTGAGGAGGAAGTAAGAAAAGAGATGTCCTTAAGGAATGTTGGAGGTATTAAAAGTGCTTGGGGAAGATAGTCACTATTACTGGCCAGAATAGTGCCTACCCGTCCCTTAGCTTACATTACAACCCATTAAGTCCTACTTGATCTTACGTTCAAACATCCTTAAATTAGTGGAGTAAAATACTAAGGGCAAGCTTATGGGTCATTACATGATGCAGGTGAATTCTTTGAGAGAGTGAGCATAATTCTATTCATTTACCCATATATGTTATGATTTAAAAATTTGCGTGTGAAAATGGGTAACTCTCTTATTGTGAGGGCACATGTTTAATGAAGGATATAATTCATATTGGATGTCTTGATCAGTTGATTTTCATGAGTTTGCTAAGATAGAGAGTCAATTCTTGAGGTTAGGAAGTCTTAACGGAGTTGTATATCATTTCATTGATTAAATCGTGCATGCTCTATTTTTAACTTGTTATCTTAAATAATCATTATATCCATAGCTTGAATTATCTTGCTAAATTAGCTATGTGTGAGTCTTCATGTGCATGAGATGTAAAAGGTTTGTTCGAGGACGAACAAGACTTTAAGTGTGTGGTTGTGATCTTGGCCATAATTGTATGCCCAGGTGCTACTTTATAACTCAATTTAGTCTTGTTTATCTAATTATTTATATACATTCTCATGTGATTTTATGTAAATGTGAATATATACTAACCAACATGATTATTCCTTGTTTTTGAAGGTTAATAATGCATTTGAGGAACTAATTCATGAGTTGGTGAAGTGGAGGAATGGAATCAAGAGAAAAATGTGAAAGTCAACAAGAAAAAATGCAAAATTTGGCCTGTGGTGGAACAACAACGTTTCACGGGGGCAGTGCTCCGCGATACACACCATGACACGTTGCTTGTTGTTCCGGGAAAAATTTCCACTAGTATAAATAGCACATTTAGGTTTTATTTTAGACATTCTGACTTGGTGGAGCAAGAACGTGGGTTACAGGCAGTTGAGGGGATGAAAATCTCAGGGTTTTTCTCTATCTCCTTCTTCTTTATTTCAATTGCTTGTATGATTAACACTCATTTAACGATGTTTAATCCACAAATGAGTGGCTAAATTCCCTTCTTGCTGAGGTTAAGAACAATTGTATTGAAATGTGATTATTGATAAATTGGTTTTCATCTTTTCTTCCATGGTTTTTCTATTGATTCTTGTTCTTACTGCATTAATGTGTGGCCAATGTTAATGTATATCTAAAAAGTCAGGTTTAACTCGAGAGAGCAAGAAATTGGAAAGTTGTGAATCTATAGGATATGATCTTTTCTTAGTTTGAGAAAATTGGGAATTGATTTACCTTCAGGATAGAGATATACCTGAAAGTCATATTAGTCAATTAAGGAATCAGTTTTGTATGGCTAGAACATGAATTTCTTTTTATCACAGAGATGTAGGTGGAAGCTTCATGATTCTTAAGTTGGGTTAAATACGAGAGTTTTAATCCATAGGCAATAATTCTTGACTAGCAACCAGAGGAAAGATTAACCAAATTGTATCGATAATTTATTTCTCTACATGTTCATTTTAGCCTCAGCATGCTCATACTTATAGTTCAGACTCAAATTATATATTCATTTTAGACTTAGTACAAAATTAGGAAACAAAATATCAAATTCTTCTTCACACTGTTGTCTGCAATTTAGAGTTAAAGTTTATTGACACTTGAGTAGATTGTTACCTTTGTCCAGTCCCTGTGGGATCGATACTTGGCTTATTTGAGACATTTTACTACTTGTTCGACCACGTGCACTTGCGTGTAGTTATACCAAACAAGCCGAACAAAGAACTCACAAGAATTGGGATAAACCCCATAGATCATGAAACTTGAATTAGAACTGAATTTCATGGGATTGAGAAGAATTTAGAGAATGAGGGTGAAAGGAACTCTCATTCATAGCCTCACATACCCGGGTAAGTTGATTTTACACTCTTCCTTGAATGCCCAAAGGAAATTGAAGAAGAATTGATGGATTTGAGCCTTGATCACACCTAGGAACCTTCCTATTTTGAATGAATGGAGAGGAGTGATTTAGAATGAGCTAAACCCTCTTGAAACAATCCTAAATGAGCTTAAAATGACGTAGTTTAGGCCTTAGGAATTACGGAAAAGCTCTTAATAAATTCATAGGGAAAAATACACTGTCAGTCCCAATAAGGGACTGGACGAATCGTCCTCAACACCACGACTCGCGGTCTTCTTCTCGTGGCCAACACTAAAATCATACCTCTGAGGGTCACCACGAGGGACACCATGACTCGTGGTGACCCAATGACTCGTGGTGACCAAGTCGTGCCCAACACTGCCCAAATCATGCACTTCATACCAACTCTGGCCACGGGTGACTTGATGACTCGTGGTCCTGACCACGACTCGTGGCCTCACCCGTGGTCAACCCCAAATCCAAAAATCTAACCAAGGCCACCCTCCTCCCCATGAGTCACTTAATGACTCATGGTGAACCTCACAGGTCACTAGATGACTCGTCCTGTGACCTGGTGCAAAAAATCCTATTTTCTCCTTTTTAAACCCTTGGAAATTATCTTAGGGATTTCAGTGTATTGCACAGGCGATCCTCAAGCACCTCTCTCCCAGTACTAGGACACCCTAGGAAACCTAGCGAGACTTCCCAGAGTTCTGCTTCTTCAGCAGGTTCGAGAAGGGAGCGGCTGCTGACCCTAGTAGCGGCAGTTATGAGGCCTCCAGTTAGGCAGGACAACAGTGTCTCCTCCATGTTATTTGCTTCATGCCTTGTCTTGGGTAGCCTCTGCTTTGGGCTTGTAAGACAATATTACTACTTTTCTTGTTCTTTCATGTTGGTACTTGATTTCTAATGGTAAAAAGATGTCCGTTTGGCATTCTCAGATAGTGACCATGTTTTGGCCCCCTCTTATTCATATCATGTTGTTGCTTGTTCTGAATCTGCATGGCTTATTTTTCATTCTCATATTATAATTGTTGTCTGCTGCAGCGATCGCCCTACCATTGCCACAAACCCACTATATCGGCACATGCTGTAGCGAGTGCGCTGTAGTGAGTCATACCTCATTGTAGTGAAACTCGCTAAGCCAAATACTTGTAAGGTTTCTTGTCTCTGCGGTCAACTCAAGTAAATACTTGTCCACTAGTTTATCTTATACCCTTTATAACTCGCATTGTTAGATACTAATTAAGCCTGTCGAGCTACCAATTGGAATCCTCCAAATGCAAATTGGACTCAACCCAGGCGGTTGACACACTTAGACAACTCGATGGGACTAAAACAAAGTGAAAACAGCCTAGATGCTTATAGCTTCCCGAAGATTAGATGTGGATGTCTACACTCCAATTCATAGGATTCAACTCGACATTGCTCTTATACTCGTGAAACCTGTAACGTAGATGCTCTGATACCAACTTGACATGACCCAAATAGGTGAGTCATGCGGGTACCTACATCGACTCAACTCGATAGGAGAACCCCTTTTTAACCCAATGTATAAAATATCTAAATACTCATCAACTTGCACCATATGAATATTTTTGAAAATATAAATAACCTTCCTTCCCAAACCATGACTCCCCAAGATCTAGTCTAGATAGTTACAAGAGCTCTAATAAAATATTTGACAAAATCAAATGACACAGCTTCGCCTGCAGAGAAGAATGCGGAAGCTGATGCTGAGTACTCCACATCAATCATGAAACTTCAAAACTGCTACAACCTATACCAAAAAGGCGTAGCAAGTTAGTATCAATACACCACATGTATCAGTAGGCATCATCGACCGACCAAAATTAGTTCACATAACGACATATAATATAACATGCAATCGACTTAATAAGTGTAACAACTACTCCAACTTATATTATAATCTAACAAGTTTACTAATTATATTATTAGTTTTTTTACAACTCATCAAGGTTCATGCAATAACCCTACCACTTTAGCCCTTGTTTTAACTCTCAATTTGTCTCTCACCCTGCTGTAGCGGGTACTTTGACCACTATAGTGGTCTCGAGACAATGGTAATTTGGCCGCTGCAGCTACCTTAGTTAGGCAGTAGCCTGGTTTCACTGATTTAGTGCCCTATTTATTTACTCACAAGATTAACTAACCCTATTTATTTTCGTACATTAATAATAAAGTTAAACTAGAGATTTCCTCATAATTCACTACCATTTTACTCACGACCCAATTGGGTGGATCGTGGGGGCACCTACATCAATTTTGACTCGATAGGAGAACCCTCTTTCTAATCAAATGAAATAATAATTACGGATCTCATAAACTTACACCAAGCAACATTATTCTTGAAATACTATTAAAATAAAGAGAAAATGCTCCCCAAAACCTTGACTCTCCCAAGAATCTAGTCTAGACAGGTATAAGAGCTCTATTTAGAATACCGACAAGTAAAAAGACACAACTTCGATTGTAAAGGAAATGCACAAAATGATGTTGAGTATTGCCTAGTCAATCATGAAACTGCAATTCACCTGCCACAACATACACCCAAAAAAGTTTAGCAAGAGTAGTATCAGTACACCATATGTAATAGTAGGCATCATCGGCTGACTATAATTAGTTTACGCAACAGCATAAATTTAATATGCAATCAATAATTTAGTTCAAACTACCACTCAATAATTTACCAAGACAATTTATTTACCATTTATTCACGATATTTATTTAACCATGTATCCATATTTCTCTATCCATATTAGCCACAAATACTGGCCTGCACACTGTTCAGGCCTCGCTGCAGTGCTAACTTGACCGCTGTCGCAGTCTTGCCGCAGCAAAAATTCTCTCGCTGTAGCGGTACTGCTCCAGGAAGTAACTCGACTTTGCTGGTAAGCTTTCTTCTTTCAACACCTCATCCATTACACAAGGATTAACATCATACAAAACTGTACAAATCTACACTCAATAAAATATACATTTCACAACTTTTCATCTTATCATAAACATTCAATTTATTCCCCCTTTTTATGAAACATTCTCATAGTCAGGAGTAATCCAACAATGATACATAAATCACATTTATCCAATTTTTTTACATGAAAATATTAACACATATCCAATCAATTTCATCAAACATCAAGACTTATAAAACAAGTATGACACGATTATGCGGCAAATCACATGCACATTGAACACACGGTAAATAAAACTATCATCATCAATTTCATCATATCAAGTATTTGTATCCATATCAGTGTGTCCCTAAACTCTATCACACAACCCTATGTATATTGAACATACCTGTACTGATCTCTTTCTCACAGCCGTATGTATATCATGACATACCTGTATTGCTGTCTGGCATATCCATATCATCGGTAATGTGTCGGACACATGCCTCCATCACATCACTATACATACATGCTATAGGCTCTTATGTTTTCCCTTCCAGTCATTACCTGCAGGAGACTCTAGAAATCCATGTACTATACACCCAGCTGTATTAATCATACTTGTTTGTGTACTTATATCCGTTACACTCAGCCGTATGAATATTTAGTTATACCTGTCTGTGTACCCATTCATACTGCTCGTTCGGATGCTCATCTCGGGAATGAGCCACTCATATCCAAGTACTCATACACATACAATTTCGCTCGTTTGAATGCTCACCTCGGACACGAGCATCTCATCTCAGGGTAAGGTATACCAGCAATCTCATTCACATTCACCACAGGATAAAAATCTATTATCCCTTACTCATCAAGCAAAATGATATCAACCAGTCAATTCATACAACAACTTGGAAACCCCATTTATCAATCATGGATTCTCAGCATAGTGTTTCATACGTTGTACTTCATCAACTCATGTGACCATTTAGAAAGAAGTAATGAATCACAACAAGAAACATATTTATCATGCAAATCCACTCAACCAACTCAGGCGATCACTCAACAAGGTATATAAATCAACAATCATCAGCACAATTCATCAAGTATTTCATTTGTTTAACACATATGACACCACATAAGCACACACTATTTATCTCAATTTCCCTTAACTCTCACCATGATAATTATCGCATTGAGCTTCTCAAACCTCATCTACAATCATATAATATATCAACATTATTCTATATGATCAAGGCACAAAGACCCATTAGCTATACCTACAACTCACCACATTTACCAGTTATCTAATTTAAGAAGTGATTCTTCCTATACTGTTACTTATTAATATATTAGTTATCAATTATTAAACACTTATTCACACCTCAATCAAAATTCACAACCAAGCCATCGCAAAGATATCATTCACAATTCTCCAGGCTAAATTTGTCAGCCTTTTTTTAACTAGGGACCCATCATTCATTCAGGTTCTTTCAACCTTATTTAACACCTTAATTCTGTGACTTTCCATCTAAAGGCAGTCTATTCGGGTCAACCTTAATTTTCTCCAAATTAATTCGTCAACACATAATATTAATTAGATAAAACGGAGTAAAGCATTCAACCTAGTTAACTACGAATTCATACAATTATTCTTTCCGTACCTCAAATTCATTTCTAGGCTAGTTAATTTACATCATCAATTAACCTGCTCACTCATAGCATATAAAAGGGCATAAATAGGTTTAGATAAACACATTAGGTTTATTTATCTTGCTTCATTCTTGTTCATCTCCTTTTATACAAGCAAGCGCAAAGATATATTCATAAATTATACCATCAAACAAACCATCAAAATACACCATTAAGAACAACTACAATCATATGTCATCAAAACCTGCTATCAAAAATATCACCTCAAGACTCCATTACCAAGATCATAACATCAAGAACACATTATCAAGAATATCCAATCAAGGTTACTTATCAAGAACATCACATCAAGAGTATTTTATCAATAATTAAATATCAACTAGGTTTCCCTTTAGCACATGCTCCATACTTAGGATTAATATTCCAATCTTTAGTTATGTTACCACAAATCTTTCATTACGTCATCATATTATATGATCCCTCTACCCTCATAAATTGTATATTAACAGTATACACGTATACAATTCATTAATTATAGTCTAACACAAAGGTAAGCCATAACCTATCTGGATCGCAGAATTGGAATATGCAGTTACTCCGCGGGAGCTTTGCCTTTTATCAACACCTCCAAATATTCAAAGTCAAGAAATAAGAATATTAAGGAATCAATCAATAAGCTACTTCTTCGATTCAAGGGTTGGGGAACTCAACCCACTCCATTCTACCCGTTGTTTACAGCCTAATTTGATAATCATAGTCTAAATTATCATAACCAAAATATACAACGATCATTCAACCCTAGTTTATGGAGTTTTTACCCCTCTAACCCTTTTAAAATAGTTTGTAAGGTTAGGGGTTTCAGATTCACCAAATTCTAGGTCTCAAACTATCACCAAAATAATGTTCTATAACTACATTCACCCTAGAAAGTCATATTTTCCCACTTTTAGGCCTAGGAATCAACACCAAATCATTCCCATAAGTATGACCCTAGTTTTCACAAACCTGGGGTTCTTACCTAGAAATTCACCATTAAAGACTATCTTTGATTTTGGGTGTTAGGGAATCGAATGAGGGAAGGAAAGAGTTAGAACTCATACCTTGAGAAGGAGAAACCGCCTAGCCCTTAGAAAATTTCCCTTTTGCTCGCAAAGTTTGTGCCTCAGAATGATAGGGAGAAAACCCCAAATTCTAACTTAAACTGGCTTTCTACCTCGCGTTGTCTGTTGCAGTGATACATTTCCGCTACAGCGGTCCGCTATGATGAAGGATCATTCGCCACAGTGGTCCTGCTACCTGAAATTTTTTGAATCATTATGCTAATGTCATCGAGGCTCTATAAAGATTGGACGGGTCATTACAATTGTTAAAACCATTATGTTACCATCTATAACCCACAAGGACCCCATTGAGCAAATATTGAATCAAAATACATATTACATGGCTCAAGTACACACAAGCAAAGCATCAAACTATACCGAGGGAGTTAAGTCCTCCACAAATAAAGTACCTATACATACCTGTCTCTCCCTTATTTGTCATCACATCGCTACACCATAATCAGGTCATATAGTACAGTACCTGTATTGTGTCATAATATTTACATTCCCACTATGTCCCTCATATTATACCCGAATCATCTCGGTATATCTCGTATCACACTTGTATACCTGTACATCTTTGTCACTACAGTTGTATGTATATCATGCCATACCTGCACAATCTCTACCTCACAATTATACCATCGGTGCTATCCCAGGAACACACCTCCATCACATCACTGTACACACATGCCAGAGGGTCTTATTTTGCTCTTCCAGTCATGTTCTGCAGGGGACTCTAGAAATCCATGTACTGTACGTCCAGCCATATGAAACATTCATCATACCTTTCTATGTAGTCATACTTATATACCCAGCAGTATGAATATCATATCACACATGTCTGTGTATTCATACCATACTGCTCGCCTAAATGCTCACCTTGGGCACGAGCCACTCATATTCCAGTATTCACTCACCGATTTGATCACACCAACTTGCTTGTCTGGATTCTTACCTCGACCACCAGCCTTCTGCTCTCTACATGCAGATGATTCACTTTTTCCTTTCACATACCACTCCCTTTACTCATATGTTTATCACGGATTCCACCGGTCATTTTCAGAATAGTGTATCATAATTCAATTTATCAACAAGATCAAAACATCAACAAGAATTATGCATTACAGGTTATAACAAAATCATGACCTGAGGCCATTTCAAATTTAGTCAGTTAATACATCATTCATACCCTAATGTTTTAATCAATGGAGTGCAGAATGGCCCGCTCGCGAGATTGGGCTTAGCTGCAACGGCATTGCTGTTGCCATTGCGATCTTGCTGTAGTGGTACAATTCATATAGTACTCCGACCGTTTATCCACCAAGATTCCCCATAATTGTCTCTTTGCGAATCAGCTCACCGATTACGCACACTCCCTAGTCAATTCCTAACATTAATTTACCCCTCCTCCTCAACTAACACTAATTCATTCAATTAGATATTGTGAATCATATCACGTACACATACAGAAATTATACTTATTAGTCCATTGATTTCTACCTAGAGCATGACTAATCTATACCCTTTCCGCGACCACACAATAGTCCCTTATTCGAGACACATATTGGGGTATTTATTTATGATTTGCTCACATGGACAGGAATCTAGAAGTCTAGTTCCAAGACTCTTTGTACACACGAACATTGATAATTCTCAAACTCACACTCCTGAAAAAGCATGAAGCAGACGTTGTCAAAAAAGAACCCAACAAAGGTTGGGATCGATCCCACAAGGAATATGGTCAAGATATAGAATAACACAGGTATTTAAGCTTTTAGGTATGTTATCTTGAAAAGGGGGTTTATAAAATAATTATAACTAGGGTAAGTGTTCCCCATGGATTCATATCTACTTTGGGTTTACACTCGTGATCTATCCCAATGCTTATTTGTAGAACTAATAACTAGGGTTCATCCGAACAACTGGTTTGTCCCTATTGGATGGCTATACTCAATCACCGGGTTAGATCTCATGAGTGATTTTAATTCAACTGTTATCAATTTGTTCCAAATTAATTATCCTGTGACTGTAGCTTAAGTCATACAATGACCCATAAAGATCAAGACTTTAATGTAATCCTCTTTTCTTAATGTCTACTTCTGTAGGTTCAAGCAAGTAAACAATTCATGCAAGTCTTAACAATTGCGCTTTGTTAAGAAACAGTAAAGATGAAGAGAATTCAATACAAGTGTTTAACATTAGTTTTGAATCACTTTGTGTAACCCTAGTTCGTTAATTCACCATGGTTCCCACAACCCTAGTTGTGGAGGTTTTAGCCTCTCATGATTATAAGATTTTTATTAGCATTTACAGAGAAACACATAATTGAATTCTTACAAAGATGATTGAAAAGAAAACCTGCTTGATTATTGCAAGAATTGATGTTGAATAATTCAAGAACAAGGAAGAAATCAAAGCAAGAAAATCTCCAAGTCTTGAATTAAAGATAGCAACAACTTGTCTCTGAATGAAATAAAACTCAATGTGTGACTCTCTGATCTCTCTAATTGTGTCTCTATATTGAAAATAACCTAAAAAGTATTTATACAAATAATTGAAACCTTCTCCTAAGTAAACAGGAAAACTACAAAAATCTGTCGCCGCCTTCATATACAACCCATAACAGGATTGTATGGGTCGTACCTTGACTCATACATTGGCTGGCCTCTGCTGAATCTGGCTAAGTGTTGACTTCTGGTAGGACTCGTACCAAACACCTATGAGTCGTACAATCTTCCCGTGGCTTGAACTTGTATTCACTAACATTCTCTGTTAACTTCTACAAATGGCTTTGTACGACTCATACCTCAGTTCCATGATCCATGACTTCTTATCGTACCTTGAGTTCTGCCAGTTGTTCGGTGCTTTTGTGTATATAGCTACACGTAAGTGCATGTGGTCGAACAAGTAGTAAAGTGGCTTAAGTAAGCCAAGTATCGATCCCACAGGGACTAGGCTAGGGTAACAATCTACTCAAGTGTCACTATACTTTAACTCTAAAAATGCAGATAACAGTGTGAAGAAGAGTTTGATATTTTGGTTTCTAATTTTATGCTAAGTCTAAAATGAATATATAATTTGAGTCTGAACTATGAATATGAGCATGCTGAGGTTAAATGAACATGTAAAGAAACAAATTATCGATACAATTTGGTTAATCTTTCCTCCGGTTCCTAGTCAAGAATTATTGCCAATGGATTAAAACTCTCGTATTTAACCCAACTTAAGAATCATGAACCGTCCACCTACATTTCTGTGATAAAACGAAATTCATGTTCTAGCCATACAAAACTGATTCCTTAATTGACTAATACGACTTTCAGGTATATTTCTATCCTGAAGGTAAATCAATTCTCAATTTTCCCAAACTAAGAAAAGATCATATCCTATCAATTCACAACTTTCCGATTTCTTGCTCTCTCGAGTGAAACCGGACTTTTTAGATATACATTAACATTGGCCACACATTAATGCAGTAAGAACAAGAATCACGAGAACAACCATGGAAGAAAAGATGAAAAACCAATTGATCAATAACTACATTTCAATACAACTGTTCTTAACCCAGCAAGAAGAGGATTTAGCCACTCATTTGTGGATGAAACATCGTTAAATGAGTGTTAATCATACAAGTAATTGAATTAAAGAAGAAGGAGATAGAGAAAAACCCTGAGATTTTCGTCCCCTCAACTGCCTGTAACCCACGTTCTTGCTCCACCAAGTCAGAATAATTAAAAATGAACCTAAGTGTTCTATTTATACTAGTGGGAATTTTTTCCGGAATAACAAGCAACGTGTCACGGAGTGCATCGCGGAGCACTGCCTCCGTGACACGCCACTGACACGGACCCTTACTGGAATTTGGTTGTCCAGGTATTAAGGCCCAACGTGGCACGACATGCAACACGGGGCTAGGCCAACGTTCCACGACCCCAACGCGCACCTTCACTGGAATTTGGCAAAAAGTCCATATCCAGGCAGAAGGCATCCGCGATGGCAGCGTGACACAGCTCCATCGCAGAGCCCCTTTAATTTGTGCCTTCAAGTGCTTTTTCCCTTGCTAACGTCCGAGTCCAACCCCGATCTCTCACAACATGCATTTTAGCTTCCCAAAATTATATTTCACTTGCAAGACAAACGCTAATCATGTTGGTTGGTATAAATTCACATTTTATTACAAATCACATGAGAATGTATAAACATCGATAGATAAACAAGGCAAAAATGACACATTTGAGTATCACTTGGGCATATAAATTTGCCCAAGATCACCAGTCTTCTCTTTTTTGGGGCTTTTCCGTGGTTCCTTGGTACGGGTCTTAGGTATGTCTCACGACTCGTGATTGCTATGCATACCAGGGTACTTGGCCTGTGTAAAACCTTCTGGAACTCACTACGACTATTATGGTATGACTTGTACCATGAGCCATAACTTGTCCTTGCCTTACACTTTGCTCCTAGGCCTTTCCATGACTCTTAGTACGACTAGTATCAGGATGGCACAACTCGTATTGAGATCCGTGCTAAGCTACTTTTCTGCATTTTCTCCATCTTTTGCATAATTCAGCTCCAATATCTATTTTTTCTGAAAATAAAGTAAAAGTGTCTCATATCCATATAAACACACCTAAATCCATGCAAGTTTCCTCAGTTTTAAGCGTCGAAAGTGTTGTAAACTCAAAACACATCAAACATCATATTATGGTGTTTCAGTCACCTCTCCCTTATTTTTCTCCAATTACATTCATCTAATAGATACTTACTGATTATACTCTACGCAATAGTGATTAACATGGGATTTCTTCCTACTCATTAATAGAACATCAAGCACACACACATATACAATTCTCTAATCAAAGTCTAGCATGTAAGAAGTCATAGCCTACCTAGGCGCCAAGCAATGGTCGAGACATTCCCAGCTGCGTGCTTTCCTCAAGTTTTGAGTTCTTATAGAGAATCATCATTTCAAATAGTGAAGTCTTGCCTTTTCTATCCTCCTTGTTTCTCCCCTTGTTTCAAAATCCAAACTTTCTGTTTTCTAGGTGTTTTAATTCATCCCTCTCCTGAGAATAGGTTTTTAAATATGTAATATCCCAGAAGTATCTAAGACTAGACTCGAGAGTTTAAAGGATGTGCAGTAGAAAAGTTGGAAAATTATCTCAGGACAACCTGTTGTACGAGTCATAGGAAGTTCCCATGGACCGTAGGTTCCTGCCGTGGTAAGGATGTTGTTTATCAGGTCTAGGAACAACGAGCCATGGAACGACTCGTTGGTCAATGTAACGGGTCATGGAAAGTAGTCATTGTGGGAGTTTCCTTTGTCAAGGTGACCGACACGAGTTGGAAAGGAACAATGAGTCATGGTATGATTCCATTGGGAAGACTTCCAGAAGGTAAGTAGTTGCGGACAATGGTGACAACAGGGAGAAGTGACGAGTCATTGGGGAAAGTAATGACTCGTCCTATCCAATCGTGGTTGCAGATTCGAGTCTGGAAAATTGAGCAAAACAACGAGCGGAGTAACAACTCATTGAACCTAAGGACGACCTGTTGGATAAGTCGTTACTCCTGGTAGAATGTATTTTTCCTGCAAAGTTAGTAAGGGTAAATTCATAATTTCAAAGTTCCTAAGTCCTATACTATGTTATTTTAAGATCAGTTAGGAGGGTTTTAAGGGGGTTTAATCTATCCTAACCTATTCCCTCCCCATGCATACAAGACAAGAGGATTCTTAAGGAAGATAAAGCTTAGAACTCTCCAATTCTTCTTTTATCCCTTTGGGCTTTCAAGGAAGAGTGTAAAACCAGATTACCCAGTTATGTTGGATTATAAATGAGAGTTTCTCTTCACTCTCATGCCCCAGTTTCTCTCTATGTTCATGAATTCAAGTACTGGACTCAATTTATGATCTTATGGGGTTTTAACCCAATTCCATGAAATTCTCTTTGCATTGATCATGGGTCTATTTTTGTTCATGTATTAATTGATATTTTGAGATTGTGGTCAAGAATTAAACCTATTTGGATTTAAATTCCTAATTTGAAGTTTTAAAAGTATGATGCTCAATTATGCTAGTATTATGAAAAGTTAATTTATTAATTATTCTTCCAAGTATGATGAGATTTCTAGTATTTGAGAATGTTT
The DNA here is from genome assembly GCA_035772735.1 of Datura wrightii. Lineage (NCBI taxonomy): Eukaryota > Viridiplantae > Streptophyta > Magnoliopsida > Solanales > Solanaceae > Datura > Datura wrightii. Next base: position 112,421,292 of record JASDFA010000010.1, on the reverse strand, counting down.
AAGAATTACCCGTGAATATGTCCATGATTTTGACTATCAAGTATATTTTAGGAATGATAAAGTTTGGGAAAGCCCATATGATTTAAGTATGATTTCATGATTTGACTAAATCTTATAATATTAGCTTACCATATGATTTTGGAGTCTAGACTTCCACTTTTCAGCTTGTGGTATGGTTCAAGGCAAGGCTCCTCATGTTTAAGTTTTCAGACTATGTATGTAATGTTATGATTCAGCTTCATTGAAAGACGATTGTTCAACTTCGTTATAAAATGATAGAGAGCATATGCATGTTTTTGGGAGTAGCGTCTAGCACCGAGTAGGCTAAGGGTTTAGTTAACCCTGTGCCTCAGAACTACATGCCAATGTAGGTATGTTCAGATTCTTTGGGACCTCCCTTCTGAGCTTTTCTTTCCCCGGAGGGGCCTTCACCTTGATATCGATATCATGGTAGCGCCCTTAGCCCTGGAAAGGCTTTGGACGGCTCTGCCCACTTCAGTGTAATCATCGAGACCACATAAGCTCTATCATGGTAATGCCGGTCATATGACGAGTCTCTTATTGTTCCTCATGATTTCAGTTATGCATGTTCATCAATCATGATATTATATTTTCAACAGGTTTGGCCCAGTGTTCAGTTTTACTTATGATTATCAGTTTTAGCTTTGGGTTATTCAATTCAGTTATGATATTCAGTAGTGTTTAAATCATGTTGTCAAATCATATCTTGCAAGCCTCACTATCAATATCTTATGATTAAATGTTTTATTATATGCATGATTTCAGTCTTACTTAGCCATTTTTACTAACTTGCATACTCGGTACGTTTCAAGTACTGAACACATACTCTATGTTGTATCTTTTCATGATATAGGCTCGGACGGTCAGGTTCAGTCCCGTCGCTAGCCAGGTCCTCGGAGTTAGCATTTTCTCAACTTTTTAGTGAGACCTCATCCTTCGAGGGCCTTCTTACAAATTTATTTTCAGTTTTAGTATATTAGTGAGATAGTTAGGTTCTTGTCCCATCAACTCGTCGGATTATAGAGGCTTATCAAACATAGTATATAATCAGCTTCGGATTAGTGTTATGTATTTCGTTGCTCCGATGTTATTAGTTATTCTGACTTCCGCCAGTTCAAATGTTTCTTTTCACAATTATTTATGTTAAGCTTTAGTTCTTATGTTCATGCCATGGGTTGACTTAAAGCCAGTTATGGTTCTAGGTTCCATGTCTAGATCTGGGCTTATGTTCGGTTCGTGACAAACTTGGTATCAGAGCATTAGGTTTTGAAGTGTCCTAGGGCGTCTGAAAGCTATGTGAAGTAGAGTCTTTTTCATAGGTGTGAAGCTCCCCACAATTATGATGAAGAGGCTATGAAACATTTTAGGAAATTTTCCTTCTTTCATGATCTATGTTGTGCGATGAAATGTCTCTCTATCCTTCTAACTCATGCTACACTTGTTTGCAGAATCATGCCTTCTCGCCGAGTTAACAGAAGAAGGAACGGTAACGGAAATAACCATGAGAATTGCAACGTAGATAGGCACCAGCAGGCCCCACCAGCCCACGAGGATCTGTGCCCAAGCAGGTTGCCCATACTGAATTTAGGGAAGCCATCCAAATGTTGGCACAGGCATTGACCCCCAGGTCAACCAGCAGGCGGTGGCGCATGATCCCCAAAATGGAAATGCGGTAGCGGCAAGAGTCAAGGACTTTCTCAGGATGAATCCTCCTTATTTCCTAGGATCGAAGGTGGACGAGGAGCCACACGAGTTTATTGATGAAATCCATAAGATCACCCAGATTATGAGGGTAGTAGGAGAGGAGTGCGCAGGCCTAGCTGCTTATCAGTTGAAAGGGGTTGACCATATTTGGTTCAGATAATTGAAGGATAGTATAGAAGTTGGAGAGGGTCCTATTCATTGGGATGTGTTTCTTACCGCATTCTTGGATCGGTTCTTTCCTCGAGAGATAAGGGAAATAAAGGCAGCGGAGTTTGTGAACCTGAGGCATAACAACATGACGGTCCAAGAGTATGCTCTAGAGTTCACCAGCTTTTCCAAATATGCATCAGATATGGTGGCTGATTAGAGGGCTTGAGTGAGCAGGTTCGTACATGGGATAGCAGCCTATTTGGTCAAGGATTAAAGGACCGCTATGCTTCATCAGGATATGGACTTCTTGCGGTTGGTCCTATACACCCAGTAGATAGAAGCGGTATAGGTGAGTGAGGGAGTGAGGAGGCCAAGAGGGCCAAGACCGATAGTTTTGGATTCTCCCAATAGAGGCGCAGAGGTGGGCATCATCAGCAGTCCAATCGCAGATCATCAGCCCCAGTGTCGTCAGCAACGAGCGTGCCATCCAAACCTAGGCACGATTAGAGGGGCCGAGCATCAGGATCTCGAGGTCAGGGGAGCAAACCCATAGAGCCAGCATTCTAGGTTGTGATAGGTGTGGTAGGAGTCACACTAGTCAGTGCTTAGCAGGTACAGGTGCTTGTTTCGAGTGTGGGAAGCCCAAACATATGCTCAGAGACTGTCCAACAGCTAGACAAGGATAGGGTAGAGGCCGAGACCCAGTGACTAGTTCAGCAGCCCCACCAGCACACTCAACGCAGCAGGGTGCCTCCATTAGTGCAGGTAGTGGTTAGCGTCAGAATAGATTCTATGTCCTCGCATCTCGTCAGGAGCAGGAGGTCTCTCCAGATATAGTCATTTGTATGTTACGTGTATTTCACCTTAATGTTTATGCATTATTAGATCTAGTGGCTACCTTATCTTTTGTGATGCCCTATGTTGCTAGTAGTTTCGGAGTCAATCCCAAAATCCTATTAGAACCCTTCTCAGTCTCTACTTCAGTCGGTGATTCAGTTATAGCTCGACGGGTGTACAGAAACTGCCTGATCACAGTCCTTTAGAAAGTCGCTCAGCAGATTAAGTAGAGCTAGCCATGACAGATTTTGATGTTATCTTTGGCATGGATTGGCTACATGCATGTTGTGCCTCAGTGAATTGTAGAACCCGTGAGGTAAAGTTTTGGTTTCTGGGTGAGTCAGCCCTAGAGTGGAAGGGTAGTTCAGCTGTGCCTGTAGGTCGCTTCATTTCCTACCCCAAGGCCAAAAAAATGATTTGTAAAGGTTGCGTGTACTATTTAGTTCAGGTTAAGGATGCTGCATCGAAACCCCGACCATCCAGTCAGTTCCTATATTGTGTGAATACCAAGAAGTGTTTCCAGATGATTTACTGGGAATTCCTTCCAAGCGTGAGATTGACTTTGGCATCAACCTCCTTTCCGATACGCAACCAATATCTATTCCTCCTTACAGAATGGCTCCGGCAAAGCTAAAGGAGTTGAAGGAGCAATTGAAGGACCTCTTAGACAAGGGATTCATCAGACCTAGGAAATCCCTATGGGGTGCACCAGTTCTCTTTGCCCAGAAGAAGGATGGTTCCCTTTGGATGTTGTTATACATTGGGAATCCAAGGATCACATCCGGGAGTCAAATCGAAGAAAAACTGAAAATTTGCACCAGATCTCAGGATCACCCGTGAGGTAGGTCGTGGGGAGTGACCACGAGTCGTGAGGTGACTCATGGTCAGTAAGGTTAGCCGGCTCAGTGGAGGAGGCCACGGGCATGACCACGAGTCGTGGTCAGAACTCACGACTCATGAGGTCCCCCGTGGTCTGCCTTGGAAGTTTGGCAAGGTTGGGATGGACAGTGAAGGCCACAGACGGTGACCATGAGTTGTGGTCCGACCTCACGACTCATGAGGTCACCCGTGGGTGGGAGTGTATGGTTGGTCAAGGCTTTGGGCAGTGGGGGTCATGGGTGGTGACCACGAGTCATGGTTAGCCACCACAATTCATGGGGTCCCCTGAGTGATTTTGGGCAGTGAGCATGACGGATCCAGGACAAGAGTCGTGCCCCTTGGCAATGACTCATTAGGTCCCTCGTGGGGACTGTCAACTAGAAATTTCTGAATTTTTTGTAAGGGTGTTTTCGTAATTCCTAAACTCCTAAGGCCTAAACTACGTCATTTTAAGGTCTGAATGGGGTATTTTAAGGGGGTTAAGTCCATGTTAAGCCTTATTCATGCATGCAAGAGTATAAAGAGGAGATTAGAAGGTGATTCAAGGTGTTCTTTCTCAATTCCTCTAAATTCCATCTTCGGCTAGCAAGGGAAGTTAAGAACCAGATAATCCCAGGTATGTAAGGTCATCAATGGGTGAATTGTTCCACACCCATGCTCCTACTCTATTATTTTACTTAAAATTTATTAAAAAACTCATGGGGTTTTGTATTTGATTTATATAAAATCTAATTATTAAAATATGGGTTTTGTGATTTTAAAATATTATCATAATCTATGGATTTTGATCATATTTTGAGATTTAAATTGATTATAATATTGTTGATTTTGAATTTTCTAAGTAATTAAGCTTAATCATGCATGCCCCATGATGAATTGATTTATGATCTATTATCCCATCGATGTTCTTTACAAGCCCAACATGAATTATGTTTTAAATTATGAATTTATTATGTCACCCATTATGATTTTATTAAATTCAAGCTACATGCATGATCTATAAGTATGTATGAATCTTATTGATCATGAATTTTTCTTTTGGCCGACTCACGGGCCTCATGTCATGGCTAGTTCACATATGTTCAAGCATATTTATGGTTATCATGATTTAACTAGCCCATGAACTCATGTATGTATTATTATGAGTACTATATATGTTTTGGGAGTTGTATCGAACACCGAGTAGGTTGGGGACTCAGGTTAAGCCCCGGATCTCATGAACTACGTGCCACCGTAGGTATGTTAGGACCCCTTTCATATTAGTCCCTGGCCCGAATGACCCTTTTCATGGTGATATCACACTTTCATGGTTCTACCCTTGGAAAGGTACGAATACTCTCCGACTAAGGTTATAAGTCGGGCTTCATATGTGCTCATATGGGGTATGTCGGTTAAGAGAATCTCCCATTGTTCCTCATGATTTATGGATGTTATGATTATGTATGTTGGCTCAAGTTATGTTAGTAAATCTCTTCTATTAGTATTATGATTATGTTATGTTACGAATATTTTGAAAGCCTTGAGTCATATGATATGTTATTATGATTTATGATACAAGCATGACGTCCTACTCTTATGATCATTTATGAATTTCATATATGTTTTAAACATCCATTTTAATTACCTTGAATACTCAGTACATTCCATGTACTGACCGCATACTTTATATGTTGTATCATTTCATGATACAGGTCCCAGTTCTCAGGCTCATCCTCACCCGTAGATAGTTTTAGATTCGTTCTTAGCACTCTTGGTGAGTCCTCATATTTTGAGGGTTGTATGTTCATCCTTTATGTTGTTCTTTCAGTTTCTGGATGTTGGATTAGTTGGGGAGTTGTCCAATCAATCCATCCTTTATGTTTAGAGGCTTATCAGACTGCAAGTTGTATTCAACCGTATTGTATAAGTCTTGTACCGATATTTCCCTTTGGTTATGTTATGATTACGTTCTTATGTGTTAAGTCTTCCACTCATGTGATTGGATTAGATGTATGCTCATGCCATGGGTCGACTTGGGGTCTCTCGGGGCTCTTTGTCCCGTGTCTACGATCCGAGATTATGTTTGGGTTGTGACAAACTCGGTATCAGAGCCATAGGTTTTGAAATGTCCTAGGGAGTTTGAAAGTCATGTTAAGTAGAGTCTTTTTCATGGGTGTGAAACGGACACACTTATGATAAAGAGGCTACTAGAGGTTTTGGGAAATGTTCCCTTCTTTCATGATCTATGTCGTGTGATGAACATTCTTTACTCTTCTAATTCGTGCTATTTGTGTTTGTAGAATCATTCTTCCACATCGAGTAAATTCCAGGAGAAACGTTAATGGTAATGGACATAGGGGTGCCTATGATGGTGAGCATCAGCCAACTCCACCCGTTCATGAGGAGCACGTACGAGAGCCAGCCGCCCACACTGAGTTTAGGGCGTCAATTCAGATACTGACACAGACCATGAATGCCCAGGTCCAGAATTAGACAGTGGCGCATTTCCCTCAAAACGGGAATGTAGCGGCATCTAGGGTGAGGGATCTCTTGAGGATGAGCCCTCCAGAGTTCACGAGGTCAAGGGTGGACAAGGATCCACATGATTTCATTGTGGAGATTCTAAAGATCACCCAGGTTATGGGGGTGAACAATGGGGAATGCGTTGACTTAACCTCCTACCAGCTAAAGGGGGTAGCACATATATAGTTTAAGCAATGGAGAGATGCCAGGGCGGCGGGTGGAGGCACGATAGTTTGGGATGAGTTTCACGCTGCATTCAAGGATCGGTTCATCCCTCGGGAGATGAGGGTGCTCAAGGCGGCCGAGTTTGTTAATCTAAATCAAGGTAATATGTCGATCCAGGAATATGCATTGGAGTTTACCCAGTTATCTAAATATGCTCTGGAGTTGGTGGCGGATCATCAGGTTCAGTTGAGCCATTTTATGTATGGGGTTGTAGATTATTTGGACAAGTATTGCCGGGTCGCCATGCTTCACCGGTACATTGATTTCTCCCATATTGTATTGCATGCACAGCAGATGGAGATGGTCTACAGGAGGTAGAGAGAGGCCAAGAGGGCTAAGACCGACAGCTACAGGGTTTCTGAGGCTAGGACGTGGGGTGGACCACGTCAACAGTCTCAGCACAGGTCCATTGCTCCATCTCCATCATCGGCCAGCACGCCATCAAAGTTCAGGGGAGACCAGAGGACCAGGGCCACAGGCTCGATGGATTGTGGTAGCATGCAGGTGGAGAGCACTTTTGAGTTTGTACGAAGTGCAGCAAGAATCATCCCCGGAGGTGCCATGTCGGCGTGGATGCTTGTTTCAGGTTTGGCAAACTAGGACACAAGATCAGAGATTGCCCTGCCAGTTCTACCGCTCCAATAGCACGACCCCTCAGCAGGGTGCCTCCACTAGTTTTGCAGGTGGTCAACGCCAAAATAGGTTTTATGCCCTAGTGCCTCGCCAAGAGCAGGAGGCTTCGCCAGATGTGGTCACGGGTATGTTGCAAGTCTTCCATATTGATACTTATGCTTTGTTTGATCCAGGAGCTACTTTGTATTTTGTGACCCCTTATATTGCTAGTAGTTTTGGAGTTAGTCCTGAAATTCTGTCAGAATAGTTCTCCGTATCTACTCCAATCGGTGAATCAGTGGTAGCTAGGCTGGTATATAGAGGGTGTCCCATCACAGTGTTGTATAAGGTTACCTCCACAGACTTAGTCAAGTTGTCCATGACTGAATTTGATATCATCTTTGGTATGGATTGGTTGGTTTCCTGTTATGCTTCGATTAATTGTAGGACCCTTGCGGTGGAATTTCGATTTCTAGATGAGTTAGTTCTGGAATGGAAGGGTAATTCCGTTGTACAAGATGGCTAGTTTATTTCATACCTTAAGGCCAAGAAAATGATCTCTAAGGGTTTTATGTACCACTTAGTTAGGGTTAAGGATGTAGAGTCCGAAACCCCGACTATTCAGTTAGTTCTAGTGGTGTGTGAGTATCCGGAGGTTTTCCCCGATGATTTGCTAGGTGTTCCTGCAGAGAGGGAAATTGATTTCGGTATTGATCTATTGCCCGATACACAGCCTATCTCCATTCCTCCTTACAAGATGGCTCAAGCCGAGCTAAAAGAGTTAAAAGAATAGTTGAAGGACTTTTTGGATAAGGGTTTCATTAGACCGAGCAAGTCTCCATGGGGTGCACGGATCCTATTTGTTCGAAAGAAGGATGGGTCCCTTCGAATGTGTATTGATTATAGGCAGTTGAATAAGGTCACTATCAAGAACAGGTACCCCTTGCCCAAGATTGATGATTTATTTGACCAGCTCTAGGGTGCCAGATGTTTCTCGAAGATGATCTCAGGTCCGGGTATCATCAGCTCTGAGTTTGAGAGTGTGATATCCCAAAGACAACCTTTAGAACCCGATATGGCGATTATGAGTTTGTAGTTATGTCATTTGGACTAACCAATGCTCCTGCAGTCTTTATGGATCTTATGAATATGGTGTTCAAGACGTATCTAGACATGTTCGTGATTGTGTTCATTGATGACATCCTTATATACTCCTGGAGCGAGGAGGAGCATGCCGCCCATTTGAGAGTAGTGCTGTAGACCCTTAAGGATCGTCAGTTGTATGCCAAGTTTAGCAAGTGTGAGTTCTGGTTGAACTTGATAGCATTTTTGGGCCATATAATATTAGGCGAGGGCATAAAGGTAGATTCTCAGAAAATCGAGGCGGTGAAAATTGTCCTAGACCAGTGAGTCCTTCAGAAATTCAGAGTTTCTTGGCCTAGTAGGCCACTACTGGAGATTTGTTGAGGGTTTCTCATCTATTGCGGCACCTTTGACCAAGTTGAATCAAAAGAAGGTGAAGTTACATTGGTCAAAGGCTTGTGAGGAAAGCTTCTAGGAAATGAAGACTCGACTCACTTCAGCACCAGTATTGACTTTACCTGAGGGTATGGATGGCTTTGTTGTATATTGTGATTCTTCGAGAGTCGTACTGGGATGTGTGTTGATGCAGCATGGGAAAGTAATAGCATATGCCTCTCGACAATTAAAGATTCACGAAAAGAATTACCTGACCCATGATCTCAAGTTGGTTGCGGTGGTGTTCACATTGAAGATATGATGAAATTACTTGTATGGGGTCCACATGGACGTGTTCACAGATCACAAGAGTTTGCATTACGTGTTCACGTAGAGGGATCTCAATCTTCGGCAAATGAGGTGGTTGGAGTTATTAAAGGACTACAATATGAGTGTTCTTTACCACCCGGGAAAGACTAATGTGGTGGCGGATGCACTTAGTAGGCTCTCTATGGATAGTGAGTCCCACGTGGATGAGGAAAAGGAGTTGGTGAAAGATGTCCATCGGCTTGCAAGATTTGGAGTTAGATTGATCGACTCGACCGATAGCGGCGTCGTTGTGCAGAATGAGTCAGAATCATCCTTGGTGGTTGATGTCAAATCTAAGCAAGATGAGGATCTGATTTTGAGGAAGCTAAAGGAAGCGATGTGGAGTCAAAAGGTGGAGGTTTTCTCCTAAGGGGGAGATGGTGTGTTACGATACTAGGGTCGCCTATGTGTCCCATTGATGAATTGAGAGTTCGAATATTGCATGAGGCACATGGTACAGATATTCTATCCATCCGGGATCCACGAAGATGTATAAAGACTTGCGAGAATCTATTGGTGGGATGGTATGAAGAAGGATATTGTGGAGTTCGTAGCCAAATGTCCAAACCGTCAGCAAGTGAAGGTCGAACATCAAAAGCCGGGAGGCGTACTTCAGGATATTAACATTCCCACTTGGAAGAAGAGATTAATATGGATTTCATTATAGGCCTACCCCGTACTCGTTGACACTATGATTCCATTTTGGTGGTGGTAGACAGGTTAACCAAGGCTGCACACTTTCTACTGGTCAAGACCACAGATTCAGTGGATGATTATGCCAGGTTGTATATTCAGGAGTTGGTTCGACTTCATAGAGTGCCCTTGCCTATTATCTCAGACTGAGGTACTCAGTTTACCTCCCAGTTCTGGCAGTCTTTTCAGAAGGGACTTGGGACTCACGTCAAGCTCAGCACAACCTTTCATTCGCAAATGGATGGCCAAGCCGAATGAACAATCCAGACTCTTGAGGATATGTTGAGGGCATGTGTTATGGATTTTAAAGGTAGTTGGGATGATCATTTTCCCTTAATTGAGTTTTCTTATAATAACATATATCACTCTAGTATCCAAATGGCACCATTCGAAGCTCTCTATGGGCGGAGGTGTAGATCTCCCATCGGATGGTTTGAGGTTGGTGAGGAAGCTATGATAGGGCCAGATTCAGTTCATGAGGCTATGGTAAAGGTTCAGTTGATACGGGACAGGCTGAAGACCACTTAGAGCCATAAGAAATACTATGCTGATGTGAGGAGAAGAGATTTGGAGTTTGAGGTGGACGATTAGGTATTTCTAAAGGTATCTCCTATGAAGGGAGTCATGTAGTTCGGAAAGAAAGGGAAACTCAGTCCCCGCTATGTTGGCCCCTACCAGGTTGTGAGGAGAGTTGATAAGGTGGCGTATGAGTTGGACTTGCCCTCGGAGTTATCTTCAGTTCATCTTGTGTTTCATGTGTCACTTTTGAAAAAAGTGTTCGGGTGATCCAACTTTAGTAGTCCCGGTGGACAGCGTTGGTGTAAAAGACAGCGTTGGTGTAAAGGACAACCTCAGTTATGAAGAAGTACCCGTGGAAATATTAGATCGTCAAATCCGTAAGATAAGGAACAAAGAAGTAGCTTCAGTTAAAGTATTATAGAGAAATCAACATCTTGAAGGAGCTACAGGGGAAGCCAACATAGACATGATGGCTAGATACCCATACCTGTTCTCTACTGGCTCAGTTTCAGCTTGAGGTATCAGTTTTTGCCCTAAACCTCTAATCAGTTTTCATGTTCAGGTCATGCATAAAAGTTTGTTTTATGATATGGTAAATATATATGATGTCTGAATTCAGTTCAGTTATGTAGTTCTTTTCGGAGGTAGTCAATTCGTCAGTTTTCAACTCAAATGATCAGTATTTGTATATGGTGATAGCTTGTTTCTGAGTTTTCTGCATGTTTCTAACGTTCGAGGATGAATGTTTCCAAGGGGGAGATATTGTTATACCCCAGAAACCCAAGGATCAGACCCGGGAGTCAAAACAAAAAAAAATCTAAAAATTCTCACCAGATCTCAGGACGACCCATGAGGTAGGTCGTGGGGAGTGACCATGAGTCGTGAGGTGACTCGTGGTCAACAAGGTTGGCTAGCTCAGGTGGAGGAGGCCACGGGCATGACCACGAGTTGTGGTCAGACCTCACGACTCGTGAGGTCCCCCGTGGTCTACCTTGGAAGTTTGGCAAGGTTGGGATGGACAGTGAAGGCCACGATGGTGACCACGAGTGTGGTCTGACCTCATGACTCGTGAGGTCACCCGTGGGTTGGAGTGTATGGTTGGTCAAGGTTTTGGGTAGTGGGGGTCATGGGTGGTTACCACGAGTCGTGGTCAGCCACCATGATTTGTGGGGTCCCCTGAGTGATTTTGGGCAGTGAGCATGACGGATCCAGGCCACGAGTCATGCTCCTTGGCAACGACTCATGAGGTCCCTCGTGGGGACTGGCAACCAGAAATTTCTTCATTTTTAGTGAGGGTGTTTTCGTAATTCCTAAACACCTAAAGTCTAAACTTCGTCATTTTAAAGTCTGAATGGGGTCTTTTAAGGGGGTTAAGTTCATGTTAAGCCTCATTCACGCATGCAAGAGTATAGAGAGGAGATTAGAAGGTGATTCAAGGTGTTCTTTCTCAATTCCTCTAAATTCCATCTTGGGCTAGCAAGGGAAGTTAAGAACCAGATAATCCCAGGTATGTAAGGTCATCTATGGGTGAATTCTTCCACACCCATTCTACTACTCTATGATTTAACTTAAAATTTATCAAAAACTCATGGGGTTTTGTATTTGATTTATATAAAATCTAATGATTAAAGTATGGGTTTTGTGATTTTGAAATATTATCATAATCTATGGATTTTGATCATCTTTTGAGATTTAAATTGATTATAATATTATTGATTTTGGATTTTCTAAGCAATTAAGCTTAATTATGCATGCCCCAAGATGAATTGATTTATGATCTATTATCCCATTGATGTTTTTTACGAGCCCAATATAAATTATGTTTTAAATTATGAATTTATTATATCATCCATTATGATTTTATGAAATTCAACCTATATGCATGATCTATAAGTATGTATGAATCTTATTAATCATGAATTATGCTTTTGGCCGACTCACGGACCTCATGTCATGGCTAGTTCACATATGTTCAAGCATGTTTATGATGATCATGATTTAACTAGACCATGAACTCATGCATGTATTATTATGAGCACTATATATGTTTTGGGAATAGTATCGAACACCGAGTAGGTTCGGGGCTCAGGTTAAGCCCCGGATCGCATGAACTACGTGCCACCGTAGGTATGTTCATGTTAGTCCCTGGCCCAAATGGCCCTTTTCATGGTGATATCACACTTTCATGGTTCTACCCTAGGATTACAAGTCGGGCTTCATGTGTGCTCATATGGGGTATGTTGGTTAAGAGAATCTCCCGTTGCTCCTCATGATTTATGCATGTTATGATTATGTATGTTGAGTCAAGTCATGTTAAGTAAATATCTTCTATTATGATTTTGATTATGTTATGTTACGAATGTTTTGAAAATCTTGAGTCATATGATATGTTTTTATGATTTACGATACAAGCATGATGTCCTACTCTTATGATCATTTATGAATTTCATATATGTTTTAAACGTTCGTTTTAATTACCGTGCATACTTAGTATATTCCACGTACTGACTGCATACTTTCTATGTTGTATCGTTTCATGATACAGGACCCAGTTCTCAGGATCATCCTCACTCGTAGATAGTTTCAGATTCGCTCTCAGCGCTCTTGGTGAGGCCTCATGTTTCGAGGGCTGTATGTTCATCCTTTTTGTTATTCTTTTAGTTTCTGGATGTTGGATTAGTTGGGGAGTTATCCCATCAATCCGTCCTTCATGTTTAGAGGCTTATCAGACTTCAAGTTGTATTCAGCCGTATTGTATAAGTCTTGTACCGATATTTCCCTTTGGTTATGTTATGATCACGTTCTTATAAGTTAAGTCTTCCGCTCATGTGATTGGATTAGATGTATGCTCATCCCATGGGTCAACATGAGGTCTCTCGGGGCTCCCTGTCCCGTGTCTACAATCCGGGTGTATGTTTGGGTTATGACAAACTTGGTATCAGAGCCATAGGTTTTGAAGTGTCCTAGGGAGTCTGAAAGTCGCATTAAGTAGAGTCTTTTTCATGGGTGTGAAGCGCGCCACACTTATGACAAAGAGGCTACTAGATGTTTAGGAAACGTTCCCTTCTTTCACGATCTATGTCGTGCGATTAACATTATTTACTCTTTTAATTCGTGTTATTCGTGTTTGTAGAATCATGCCTCCACGTCGAGTAAGCGCCCGGAGAAACGGTAATGGTAATGGACTTGAGGGTGCCCATGATGGTGAGCATCAGCCAGCTCCACCGTTCATGAGGAGCACGTACAAGAGCTAGCGCCCCACACTGAGTTTAGGGCGGCGATTCAGATGTTAGCACAGGCCATAACTACCCAGTTCCAGAATCAGACAGTGGCGCGTTTCCCTCAGAATGGGAATGCAGCAGCCGCTAGGGTGAGGGATTTCTTGAGGATGAGCCCTCCGGAGTTCACGGAGTCAAGGGTGGATGAGGATCCACATGATTTCATTGAGGAGATTCTGAAGATCACCCAGGTTATTAGGGTGAATAATGGGGAATGCATTGACTTGACCTCCTACTAGCTGAAGGGGGTAGCACATCTATTATTTAAGCAATGGAGAGATGCCAGGGAGGCGGGTGCAGGCCTGATAGGTTGGGATGAGTTTTACACTGCATTCATGGATCAGATCTTCCCTCGGGAGATGAGGGGGCTCAAGGTGTCTGAGTTTGTTAATCTAAAGAAAGGTAATATGTAGGTCCAGGAATATGCATTGGAGTTTACCCAGTTATCTAAATATTCTCCAGAGTTAGTGGCTGATCAGCAGGCTAGGGTGAGCCATTTTATGCATGGGGTAGCATATTATTTGGACAAGGATTTCCGGATCACAATGCTTCACTGGGATATTGATTTTCCCCATATTGTGTTGCATGCGCAGCAAATGGAGATGGCCTACAGGAGGCAGAGAGAGGCTAAGAGGGCTAGGACTGATAGCTATGGGGTTTCTCAGGCCAGGACAGGGGGTGTACCACGTCAGCAGTCTCAGCACAGGTCCCTTGCTCAAGCTCCATCATTAGCCAGCATGCCATCCAGGTTCAGGGGAGACCAGAGTAGTAGGGCTATAGGCTTGAGGGATCATGGTAGCATGCAGGTGGAGTGCACTTTTTCAGTTTGTGCAAAGTGAGGCAAGAACCATCCTGGGAGGTGCCTGGTTGGCGCGGATGCTTGTTTCAGGTGTGGAAAACCCGAACATAGGATCAGAGATTTCCTTGCAGCCAGTTCTACCGCCACAGCAGCACGACCTCCTCAGCAGGGTGCCTCCACTAGTTCAGCAGGCGGTTAGCGCCAAAACAGGTTTTACGCCCTAGTGCCTCGCCAGGAGCAGGAGGAGCATGCCACTCATTTGAGGGTGGTGCTACAGACTCTTAAGGATCACCACCTGTATGCTAAATTCAGCAAGTGTGAGTTTTGGTTAAACTCAGTAGCAATTTTAGTTCATGTGGTGTCAAGTGAGGGTGTACAAGTGGACTCTCAAAAGATAGAAGCTGTGAGGAATAGGCCCAGACCAATTAGTCCTTCAGATATCAGAAGTTTCTTGGGTTTAGCTGGTTACTACTAGAGGTTTTGTTGAAGGGTTTTCATCCATTGCAGTACTGTTAACTAAGTTGACCCAGAAGAAATTGAAGTTTCAATGGTTAGAAGCCTATGAGAATAGCTTCCAAGAGTTGAAGACTCGACTCACCTCACCACCAGTGTTGACTCTATTTGAGGGTACCGATGGGTTTGTAGTATATTGTGATGCCTCGAGGATCGGCCTTGGTTGTGTATTAATGCAACACGGTAAAGTTATAGCCTATGCTTCAATGCAGCTTAAAGTCTATGAAAAGAATTATCCAACTCACGACCTCAAGTTGGAAACGGTACTATTCGCCTTGAAGATTTGGAGACATTATCTGTATGGGGTCCATATGGATGTGTTTATAGACCACAAAATCATAGAGTACGTGTTTACCTAGAAGGATCTAAATTTACGTCAAAGAAGGTGGTTGGAGCTTCTTAAAGATTATGATATGAGTGTCCTTTATCATCCGGGCAAGTCTAATGTGGTGGAAGATGCTCTTAGTAGATTTTCTATAAAGAGTGTGTCTCATGTATATGAGGGGAGGAAAGAGTTGGTGAAGGATGTGCTTCGGCTCGCAAGACTAGGGGTTCATCTTGTTGATTCATCAGATGGTGGTGTCATTGTTCAAAATGGATCAAAATCCTCTATGGTGACTAAAGTCAAGGCTAGGCAAGCTTGGACCCTATTTTGGTAAAGGTGAAGGAGGCAGTTTAGAATTAGAAGGTGGAAGTTTTCTCTCAAGGGGGAGATGGTGTACTATAATATTAGGGTCATTTGTGTGTTCCGAGTGTCGATGATTTGAGAGATCGGATATTGGATAAGGCTCATGGTTCCAGATATTCTATACTTATAGGCGTCACTAAGATGTACCGTGACCTACAGGAGATATATTGGTGGAGTGGCATGAAGACGGACATAGCAGAGTTTGTGGCTAAATGTCCAAATTTCCAACAGGTGAAGATTGAACATCAGAGACCTGGTGAAGTGCTTCAAGACATTCGTATCCCTACTTGGATGTGGGAGAAAATCAATATGGACTTTATTACAGGGTTGCCTCATATTCGTTGACAGTATGACTCCATATAGGTGATTGTAGATAGGTTGACCAAAGTAGCTCATTTCTCACCGGTCAAAATTACCGATTCAGTGGAGGATTATGCTAAATTGTACATTCGAGAGTTAGTTCAGTTGCATGGAGTGCCCTTGTTCATCATATCAGATAGAGGTACTGATGAAGGGTGTATTTACACACTTCTTAGCCATATTTTGCCTGTACTTTACTATGTTTTGAGAACAAATTATGTGTGTTTGCATGTGTTTTATGATATATTTGTGAAAAGAGCTAACACACATGATTGGATGCATCCAGGGCTTAAAGTGATGATTTTGGAATTATTTGAGGCTTAAAAGTGCAAGAATGGCAAAACGGGATTGACGAGACAAATATATATAAGTTGGCAGCGCACAGGCATAGTTGTGCTATGGCCTGCGCACTGCACAACTATTTTGGAATAGCTAGAGGCACGCTGCACAACCATTTCTATGCAACTAGAGGCGTGCCGCACTGGAATTTTGGTTCTATGGGCTGCACAAGGCACAAGCAAGTTTGGACGTCCAGAAAAGTCAAATCCCAATTCTACTAGGAACAGAAGCTGCAAAATCCCAAAACAAATCTATGAAGGAACAAAGAAGGCATAAATCCACTACTATAAATATCCTTTATTTCTTTGTAAAGTTTAGAGAAGTTTTAGAAAAGTCTCAACACACTTAGAGGAGAATTTGTGAGCCAAGTTTAGACAAGTTAGAGAAGTTTATTTTGAGATAATTATTGTTGAATTGTTCTTCCTTATTTTTTGCAATAAGCAGGTGAGTTTCTTCCTATCATCTTTGTAAGTATTAATTTATGTGTTTTTCTATGAATTCTATTAATTTACTTGTAATCATGAGAGGCTAAAACCTCCATAACTAGGGTTGTGGGAACCATGGTGAATTAACGAACTAGGATTTGCACGACATGATTCTAAAGCAATACTAAATGCTTGTATTTTATTCTCTTCACCTTTAACATTTCTTAACGGTATGCAACGTTAGGACTTGCCTGAAGTCTCTACTTGCTTGAGCCTAGGAGGTAGAGATTAGGAAAAGAGAAGAACAACAAAGTCTTGGTCTTTATGATCACTGTATTAACTTGAGCTGTGGTTGCAAGATAGTTAAATCTGGGATAAATTGATAACAGTTTGTTTGAAATCGCTCATGAGACCTGACCCGTTGATTGAGTATAGTCATCCAATAGGGACGAACCAATCATTTGGATGAACCCAAGTTATCGGTTCTACAAGTAAAGTATTGGGATAGATCACAAGTGTAAAACCCGAAGTTGTTATGAATCCATGGGGAACACTTACCATAGTTAATTGCACTAATTTGGAATGAACATTCAATTTCTCAACAATATTACTTGTTACATTTACAAACCCTCCTTTTAGGAGATAATTGACTTAAAAGCTTAAATACTAGCATTCTTCTATATCCTTTCATATTCCGTGTGGGATCGACCCCAACCTCTTATTTGGATTCTTTATTGACAACATCCACTTCATAATTCGCCAAGAAGTGTGAGTTTGAGCGTTATCAAAAAGTAGCGCTCACAATCAAAGTGGAAAAGTGAAGGGAAAAGCTAAAAAGTGTGGAGATTAGAAGAAAATAAAAGGGTGAAAATTGCTAATCAAGGAGGGTGATGTTAGTGGGAAAAAAAAGAAGAAAGAGCTTTGGAGAAAAATGTGTGAATGAGCTCAATGTTGAAAAAAGATCTCCACTAGTCACCTAAGTTGTAAATTGAAAAATACAAGGAGGTATAAGGAGAAAAATGAGAAATTGAATAATGTGCTAACAATTAAAGTATTTTGAAGTATTAAAGTGCTTAGCGAGATTAGTCACTATCTTGGCCAAATAGTTCCTATCCGTCCCTTAGCCTACATTAGAACCATGTTAAGTCTTAAGTGATCCTTGATTCAAAAGTTCTATATTAGTGGAGTATTACACTAAGGTCTAGACTATGAGTCATCTTTTGCATGCATGTTGAGTTCTTTGGTAGAGTGAGCGTAAATTATTTTATTTATGCCCAAGATTATATTGACTTAATCTTGTGTGAAAAAGGGCATCTCTCCAAATTGTGAGGGGACAATGGTAAGATTTTGGTATATCTTGATTGCTAAATTACATATGATTCATATTGGCCCAAAATATGTCTTGATGAGTTAGTTTTCAAAAGATAAGTGATTTCAAACTTTGACATTTTAATGTTGATCCTATATGCATGCGAGTGAATTGTTTGAGCTTCATTGATTTGTCTCATGATCCTAAGTGCAAGTAGACCTATTCATAATGAATTTGGTTCCTAAACTTGAGAAGGAAAGTAATAGATTATTCGAGGACGAACAATAGTTTAAGTGTGGGGTGGTGATGAAGGGCGTATTGATGCACTGCTTAGCCATATTTTGCCGATACATCACTATATTTTGAGAACAAATTGTGTGTTTTTGCATGTGTTTATGTTATATATTTGTGAAAAGAGCTAACACACATGATTATATGCTTTCAGGGCTAAAAGTGATGGATTTGGGTGTATTTGACGCTTTTGGAATGAATGAGAAGAAGTTGGAATGAACAAGCCAAGATCAATGCATGTAGCACTACATAGGCACACCCGCGCGACCAACAGCGCGAGGCACCTGCCTTGCTGCGCAACCAGGCGCGTGACATGCCAGCACTCTAGCGCAAGGAGAAGCACGAGGTGCCGACTTTCCTATGCGATGCAGTGCACGACGTGGCACTAGTGTGGCGCGATGCCCTGCATAGTGCACCAGCCTTGTGCGGATGCTAATAAGTCTATCCAACTTCAACTAGGAAAAGGAGCTACAAATTCAAAATCAAATCCGTGAAGGAATAAGAAAGGAATAAATCTATTACCATAAATACCCTTTATTTTTATGTAATGAAAAAAAGTTTTTGGAGAGAATTTTTCAGACAATTTACAACTTAGAATTGAGAGTTAGACATACATTGAGATACTTTTTGTTGAATTGTTCTTCCTTATTTTTGCAACAATCAAGTGAGTTTCTTCTAACTCATCATTGTAAGTATTAATTTATGTGTTTATCTATGAATGCTATTAATTTACTTATAATTATGAGAGACTAAAATCTCTACAACTAGGGTTGTGGGAACCATGGTGAATTAATGAACTAGGGTTTGAACGGCTTGACTCTAAACCAATACTAAACGCTTGTATTGTATTCTCTTTATCTTAAACATTTCTTAACGGTGTGCAACGTTAGGACTTACCTAAATTCTCTACATGATATTTAAATTTTCAACAAATTGATAATGCTTAAATTGAAATCGCTCATGAGACCTCACCCGATGATTGAGTATAATCATCCAATAGGGACAAACCAGTCATTTGGATGAACCCTAGTTATCAGTTATACAAGTGAAGTATTGGGATAGATCACAAATGTAAAACCCGAAGTAGTTATGAATCCATGGGGAACACTTATCCTAGTTAGTTGCATTAATTTGGAATCAACCTTCAATTTCTCAATAATATTACTAGTTACTTTTACAAATTCCCCCTTTAGGAGATAATTGACTTAAAAGCTTAAATACTAGCTTTCTTTTATATCCTTCCATATTCCCTATGGGATCGACTCCAACCTCTTTGTTGGGTCTTTATTGATAACATCCGCTTCATACTTTGTCATGAAGTGAGAGTTTGAGCGTTATCAAGTACTCAGTTTACCTCTCAATTTTAGAGATTGTTTCAAAAAGGACTCGATACCTAGGTCAAGCTTAGCACAACTTTTCACTCGCAGATAGATGGTCAGGCAGAGCAGACCATTCAGACTCTTGAGGATATGTTGAGAGCGTGTGTGATTGATTTCAAGGGTGGTTGGGATAATAATTTACCTCTCATCGAGTTTGCATATAACAGTAACTACCATTCTAGCATCCAAATGGCTTCGTTCGAAGCTCTTTATGGGCAGAGGTGTAGATCGCCTATTGGTTGGTTTGAGGTAGGAGAGGCTACCTTGGTAGGACCAGATTCAGTTCATGAGGATATAGAGAAAGTCCAGCATATAAGGGAAAGGTTGAAAACATCTCAAAGTCGTCAAAAGTCCTATGGTGATGTGCGAAGGAGAGAACTTGAGTTTGAAGTTAACGATTGGGTGTTTTTGAAGGTATCTCCCATGAAGGGAGTGATAAGATTTTGGAAGAAGGGGAAACTTAGTCCCCCCTATGTTGGCCCGTATAGGGTTATGAGATGTGTTGGCAAGGTGGCTTATGAGTTGGAGTTGCCCTCAGAATTAGCCTCAATATATCCAGTTTTCCATGTATCTCTCTTGAAGAAGTGCATGGGTGACCCGACCTTGATTGTTCTGGTGGAGAGTTTAGGTGTGAAGGATAGCCTTAGCTATGAAGAGGTTTAGGATGAGATACTTGATTGTTAGGTTCAGAAGCTAAGAAACAAGGAGGTAGCTTCAGTAAATATTTTGTGGAGAAATCAGCATGTTGAGGGAGTTACGTGGGAAGCCGAAGCAGATATGATGGCTAAATACCTTTTCCCTTCCGGTCCAGTTCCAGCTTGAGGTATCAATTTCCTCCTCAGTACTCTATTCAGTTTTATGTTCAGTTAATGTGTCCCATTTTTTCATGTCAATACATGTATATGTGATTCATGAATTGAGTTCAGTAATGTATTTCAGTTCGGAGCCAGTCACTCCGTCAGTTTTTAGCTTTAGATGTTTAGTATTTGGGATGGCAAGCTTTTCCCCAGTTATTTAGTATGTTTACCCCCACATTCGAGGATGAATGTTCCTAAGGGGGAGATATTGTAATATCCCAGAAGTGCCTATGACTAGACTGGGGAGTTGAAAGGATGTGCAATAGAAAATTTGGAAAATTATCTCAGATCGACCCATTGTACAAGTCGTAGGAAGCTCCCACAAACGATGGGTTCCTGTCGTAGTAAGGATGTTAGTCAATAGGTCCAGGGCCAATGAGCCATGGAATGACTCATTGGTAAATGTAACAGGACATGGAATGTAATCATTGTGGGAGTTGCCTTTGTCAAGGTGACTGACACGAGTTGTGGTACGACTTGTTGAAGGGAACAACAAGTCGTGGTATGATTCTATTGGGAAGACTTCCAGAAGGTAAGCAGTTGTGGGCAGTGGTGACAATGGGCGGAAGTGACGAGTCGTTGGGGAAATTAATGACTCATCATGTCCATTCATGGTTGCAGATCTATGTCTGGAAAATTGAGCGAAACAACAAGCAAAGTAACGACTCGTTGAACATAAGGATGACCTGTTGGATGAGTCGCTACTCCTGGAAAAATGTATTTTTCCGTTGAAGTTAGTAAGGGTAAATTCATAATTTCTAAGCTTCTAAGCCCTATACTACATCGTTTTAAGCTCAGTTAGTAGGGTTTTAAGGGGGTTTAATCTATCCTAACCTATTCCCCCCCCCATGCATGCAAGACTAGAGGATTTTTAAGGAAGATCAAGCTTAGAACTCTCCAATTCTTCTCCTATCCCTTTGGGATTTCAAGGAAGAGTGTAAGACCAAATTACCCAGGTTTGTAGGGTTATGAATAAGAGTCTCTCTTCACTCTCATGCCCCAGTTTCCCTCTATGTTCATGAATTCAAGTACTAGAGTCAATTTATGATCTTATGGGGTTTTAACCCAATTCCATGAAATTCTCTTTGAATTGATTATGGATCAATTTCCCTTCATGTATTAATTGATGTTTTGAGATTGTGGGCAATTTTTAACCTATTTGGATTAAAATTCATGATTTCAAGTTTCAAAGGTATGATGCCCAATTATGTTAGTATCATGAAAAGTGAATTTATGAATTATGCTTTCAAGTATGATGAGATTTCTAGTATTTGAGAATGTTTATGAATTACCCATGAATATGTCCAAGATTTTGACTATCAAGACTATTTCAAGCATGATAAAGTTTGGGCAAGCCCATATGATTTAAGTATGACTTCATGAATTGATTAAATCTTATAATATTAGCTTACCACATGGTTTTGGAGTCTAGACTCCCACTTTTAAGCTTGTGGTACGATTTGAGCCAATGCTCCTCATGTTTATGGGAGTAGCGTCTAGCACCGAGTAGGCTAAGGGTTCAGTTAACCCGTGCCTCAGAACTACGTGCTAGTGTAGGTATTTTCATATTCTTTGGGACCTCCCTTGTGAGCTTTCCCTGCCCCTGAGGGGCCTTCAACTTGATATCAATATCATGGTAGCTTCCTTAGCCCTGGCAAGGCTTTGGATGACTCTACCCACTTGGGTGTAATAGTTGAGACCACGTAAGATCTATCGTAGTAATTTCGGTTATATGACGATTCTCCCATTGTTCCTCATGATTTCAGTTATGCATGTTCATCAGTTATGATATTATGTTTTCAGCAGGTTTGGCCCAATGTTCAGTTTTACTTATGATTATCAGTTTCAGCTTTGGGTCATTCGATTCAGTTATGGTATTAAGTTATGTTTAAATCATGTTTTCAGATAATAGCATGCAAGCCTTACTCTCAATATCTTATTATGATATATTTTATGATATGCATGATTTTAGTCATACTTACTTAGCGGTTTTTACTTACCTTGCATACTCGGTACATTTCAAGTACTGACTGCCGCTAGCCAGATCCTCAGAGTAAGGATTTTCTCAGCTTGTTGGTGAGTCCTCATCCTTCGAGGGCCTTCTTACTAGTTTTTTTCAGTTTCAGTTTATTAGTGAGTTAGTTGCGGTCTTGTCCCATCAACTCGTCAGATTGTAGAGGCTTATCAGATATAGTATGTATTTAGCTTCAGATCAGTGTTATGTATTCCATTGTTCAAATGTTATTGGTTATTCAGACTTTTGCTAGTTCAAATGTTTCTTTCCGCAATTATTTATGTTAATCTTTAGTTGTCATGTTCATGCCATGCGTCGTCTTGGAGCCAGTTATGGTTCTCTGTTCCGTGTCTAGATCCGTACCTATGTTCGGGTCATGATAAAATCCTAACCGAGATAGGATTGCGGAATTCTGGTCCGCTCAACCGCTACAACGAGGATACTTTTGCTGTAGCGATTTCATTACGGCGGAAGATAGTCCATCGTGGCAGTCCTACGCCTGGGCCCACTAGGTTTTTAACTTATCTCGTTTGAAACGGTACGTCTCATAATCTTTTAATTCTAGGGACTTCTTCCTGACTTGCAAAAATTTTAAATTTACCATGCCTGGGTCGTCGGGGTGTTATAACGACCATCTCCGCACATGACTTGCTTCTCAAATGAATAAATCGTGAAAGATCTAATGACCACACTGACACTTTAGTAGATTAATTTATTCAGAAACACCTATTTTGGTGCTTATCTCAACCTACAACATTATGCAGTTCAGACACAAATGAAAAGGTACTTTGTGGTATTTGACTTACATCAAACAAACAATGATAAGGTTTGGATGAGGCTTAATGGGTACTATATTACGCTTTACCATTACAAAATTTGGATTAGTTACCGGATTACGTTGTATTAGTAACATGTTTGACTTTGTATTTTCAAGGAAGAATTCAAATAGACTTATCCATACATACTTTGGTGGAAGAAAGATTGTGAAGAAGTCAGATTTAGTTGACTATTTTTAGAAGAAGGTGTGGGGGGAAATTCAATCCCTAAAATCCACTTTGATCTTGTTGAGAGTGAAACATACAATGAATATCCATGAGGTAAGGATGTTTTTCTTTGTTTGTTAAAATCAGTCAAGCATACCATGACATATGAGTAATAATTTTATCGACTTAATAGTATGCCACTTGCAATGCAAGTATGGTTGTATGAGTGTTGTTCTAACATTGGCCTAAGATTGTATAAGAGTTGTGATTTCATACCTATGATTTTGAATTGAAAATTTGTTACTGGTCAGATCCCTTATGCAACTATGATGAAAGAGATATTTAGCAGCAAGAAGAACCTAGTAATGATTCTTTTAAATTTTTTTCATAGTTTAATTTTAATTTTCACATTGTTCTTTATGTTTTTAAGCATGTATATGTTATATCATAATTATATATAAAATCATTAAAAAAAGGTAAGGTGTCTTATATAGTTTTGATACATGTAAAAGTATCAATATTACTAATACATATGCCTCATACATATTAAGATGTCTTTCACATTTTTGATACATGTATAAGTATCAATATCATTTTTTCAGTACAGATATATGATACCCAGTAAGATTTTTATACATCTTTCATACATGAATAAGTATCAATATTTTTATTAATACAGATATCTGATACACAATAAACTGTTTTTGTATAGTTCAGATACATATAGATATTGAACATATTTTAGTAATTTTGACTTTATTTTTTTCACTAACAGTTGGTGTTTACAAACATTTCAATGATGCCAAATGAAATAGAAGTATGCCAATTGAACCTGTTATTGTTGGTTTTGAGTTGCACACATCGACAGATCAAGATGATTTTGATGATTTTAGTTCTATACCTCTCGTGTTGGACGCAAAAGGCCCAATTAAGACATTGGTGCATCTCTAGCCAAACCTTCCAAAAATTCAAAATCAGAATCGGAGGTCGCCCACCAACGAAGAAGATAATAAATTAGAAGAGTGCATCACCAACAAAGAAATATAAACAGACACAGTTTTTAGAAAAACCAAGCAAACAGACTGTCAAACCAAAATAACACACTGTCACCGAAGAAAAAGTAGAGGCAAGCCAAAGTGAACTAGATGAGGTTATGTTGCCAAGGCAAGATATTATGATATTCAAGAAGTTGGTACATAGATACTTTACAATATTCAAGTACTATTTTTTTAGATGAAAGTTCCAAAAACTAATACTGTATCAAATATTGCAGCTTACCTTTTTTTATTAGGTTGATAATCAGTTTACTGATATATGTAATCTTATCAACAAGCATTTTGCAAAAATTATGGAGGCTATAACAGCGAGAAGTCATTCTGACATAGAGATCATTGGTTCAAAGGTAATTTAGAATACACTACATAACCTTCTCAAATATGTGCTTTTAATATAAAAAATTAATCTTTAATAGGGTGCCAATAGTGAAGTCCCTCCCAACATGTTTGATGGTTCCAATGAAAGAAGAAGAGAGGAACATATTGCACCTCAGGGCAGCAATGAGAGAGGTGATACAGTAAAGGCCACATCCACAGAAGAGGTCCAAGAAGGAGATGATTCAGAGGTTTCGCATTATAGTTGTCTTTTTAATTTATACTTTCTTTTATATATAATATAATATAGTTGGGTAAATTTTTCAAACAGAAAGAGATAAAGGAAGGACATCCTATCGGTAGTAACTTGCAATACATGGTGACACAAAATAACCAAGTCGGATGTTCTCATGTCAACAAGGATGCAGAGGTACCTATTTATATCAATTTAATTATATAAATGCATAAATAATTTGAAGTATATATATAGGTTTCCAAAAAAATTATTTGACAATATATATATATATATATATATGAAATTTGCATCTGTCTTTTAAAAAATTGAAATTGTATTTATTCATAATAAATAAATAAATTTGTTAATTATATGTCACGTCCCAAATGGGCAGGTCGTACAGGGAACCTACATCGAGTCTACTGAATGGTAGAAACCTTACAATATTACTATTAATATACAAGAAAATAATTTCAAACATTTCTCATACTTTTCATTAATTAACAAAAATCTCAAACAAAATAAAATTACCAGATTTCCCCAACATGACTCTCCCAAGATCCAGTCTAGACAAGTACAAGAGCTCTATTTGAATACTTGACAACACAAAATGACCCAGCTTTATCCGGAAAGAAGAATACTGAAGTTGGTGTTGAGTACTCCACGCTAATCAAGGAACTTCAACCTGCCAAAACCTACACCAAAAAGGTGTAGCAAGGTAGTATCAATACACCACATGTACTGGTAGGTATCATCGATCAACTAGGATTAGTTAACACAACAACATAATAATCAATATACAATCAATCTCAATAAATGTAATGATTATCTCACTCCTAAACATCACATGAGGTGTAACTGCTACATTCTCATTCTTAAACCTCTTCAAAGTTTATGCAATGTCTTTATGAACATATTCACTATTAAGTCCTTCAATCTGTCTCCCATCGTTTCCGCTGCAACAAGTACTCGGACTGCCACAGCTATCCCGCTACTGCGGCTTTTTGTCCGCTGCAGCAATATATCCAACAGTCAGTACCTGATTTTTCCATGATCCACTTCTGTTTATTCCTACTAGAAAACTCCGTAGCACCACTATCTCTCTTACCAGTCACTGGGACTAACCAAGTCCATTTCTACCATTTATTAATCTGTTTTATTGTCTATAGGATTTTCCAACCCTTCTTAGTGAGGTACATCAAATAATAAAGCCTACTCGCTATCTCACGGTAATGCACTATCTTTTGTTAAAACCTGTCCTGCTATCTTCTGTAGCCCACAAAATCAATTTAAACAAGACAAGCAATCGCAAATACGGATTAACTAACTCAAGTACACAAAAGTCATCAAAAGATAATGAGGGAGTCAATTTTCCCCAATATTAAATCACATGCACATACCTGGCTTCATACCAAGAAAATGTGATAAGATATCATACCTGAACAGTGTATCCATATATAGTATTCCACACCTATTTCTCACCTCAAACCCAATTCATGTCGGTATACCCTGTATCACACGTATATCTAGTACCTTTATGTATCTGCAGCCTATGTATATTAAATCATACCCGCATAATCTTCATCTCACAATTATACCATCGGTGATATGTTGGGCACACACTTCCATCATATCACTATACACACATGCTAGAGGGTCGTATGCTTGCCGTTCCAGTCATGACCAGCAGGGGACTCTAGAAATTCATGTACTGTACAACAAGCCGTATGAAGCATTCATCATACCTGTATGTGTACTCACTCATACACCCAACTGCATGGTCCTTTAGCCATACCTGTCTGTATACTCACTCATACCGCTTGCCCGGAGGCTCACCTCGGGCACAAGCCACTTGTGTATCCAATCCTTATTTGGAATCTGATTGTATTAACCTGTTCATCTGAGTTCCTTACCTTCAGCCATAGGCCTCTCATTTACCATCATATCAGTGACTTTCTTTTCATATTATCCATTATCTCAGTCAAACATTCATTTGATGCCAATTTTCCCCTTAATCTCGAAACACACATTGTAATACAACACGTAACAAATCATCACATGACAAGAATTATGTTCGGCTGTTTGGTTGGGGTTATATATTATAAACCGACACGCAAGTGCACGTGGTCAAACAAGTAATAAAGTGGCTAAGTAAGCCAAGTATCGATCCAAGGAGGCTCAGGATAAGTAAAATTTGCCTAAGTATACTATATTCTTATCTTACTTCTAATTATACTAACAACAACGTAACCAACAGTTAATTGAGTTTTTGTTTATAAAATATATACTAAAACTATTAACAATTATTTACTGTGAATTTAAACTATGGATATGAGCATGCCAAGGTTAAGAACAAGTAATGAATTCGATTATAATAATAATTCGGTTAATCTCTTCTTCATGTTGCTAGACAAGAACAGTAACCTAGAAATTAAAACTCTCGTATTTAATTTCACTTAAGAATCATAAACCATTCGTCTACATTTCTGTGATCAAATGCAATTTACGACCTAGCAATACAATTCCGGTTCCTAAATTGACTAATAAGGCTATCAAGTATATTTCTATCAGGAAAGTACATCAAAACCCAATTTTCCCAAATCAAGTTAAGAACAATACCCTATTAATTCACAACTTTCCAATTTCTTGCTCTCTCGAGTGAAATTGGACTTTTTAGATGTACATTAATGTCGGCCAAGCACTAATGCAGTAAGAACAAGAATTAATAGAACAACATGAAAGAAGAAGAAGAAAACCATATCATTTACAATTAAAATTCACTACACATGTTCAAAACCTTAGCAAGGAAGAGAATTAGCCACTCATTTGTGGATTGATCATCCTAAAACAAGTGTAAATCATACATACAATTGATTGAAAGAAGAAAGGAAGAGAAGAAATCCCTTATCTTTTTCGTCCCTCAACTGCTGCTAACCCACGTCCTAGCTCCACCAAGTCTGAACTAATTAAAATAAACCTAAGTGTGCTATTTATACTAGAGGGAAATTTTTCCCGGAATAACAAGCAACGTGTCACGGAGGTCAACGCGGAGCACTGCCTCCGTGACACGGCGTGGACGCGGACCTTCACTGGAAATCCAGGGTCCGGTAAATTAGCCTCAACGTGGCACGGAGGCCAACGCGGAGGCCTATCTCCATGCCACGGAGCTGTCGCGAGGCCTCACTGGAATTTGACATTTAATTTCCTCTCCAGGCAGTGTGCCTCCGCAATGGTAGCGTGGCACGGCTCCATTGCGGAGCCCCTATAATTTGTGCATTCCAATGTCTTTTCCACGCTCGTATCCAAGTCCAACTCCAATATAGTTCCAACATGCATTTTAGCTCCTAAAAATCATATTTTCCTGCAAAACAAATGCTAATCATGTTGGTTAGTATAAATTCACATTTTATTACCAATTACATGAGAATATATACATATTGCACACAAACAAGGCGAAAATAATACTTTTGAGTATCACTTGGGCATATAAATCTGCCCAAGATCACTTACCCCAAACTTAAATTCTTGTTCATCCTCGAACAACACATACACAACTCATGCAAATTACATCCCAACCTTCATCACTATGGTGCGACCATTTACGTTACGGTCATACCGATTATTCAATCTTTGCAAATCATCACGAAAACATGTTTGGTCTTACAATACAATTACCTTTAATACATCAAGACTTCCTAGACTTTAAGAATTGATTCTTGATATCGGCAAATTCATGCAAATCAGCTAATCAAGAAATCCGACACGAAAATCAATCTTTCATCAAGCATGTGCCCTCACAACTCAAGAGAATCTTCCCCTTTTTGTTCATGCAACACACAAACATGCAAGTAGGGGTATATAAAAATTTATTTCACTCTCTCTCCCAAAAGAATTCACATGCATCATGTCGTGACCCATAGGCTTGCCCTTAGTGTATTACGCCACTAATATAAAGAAATGCAATGTAGGATCAAGTAGGACTTTAATGGGTTGTAACGGGGCTATGGATCTAGTATATATATTGGATTAGCCAATAATAGTCGCTAGCATCCTTAAGCGCCTTTTCAACACATTCCCATCGACTCATGGACATTGTTCCTCTCTTTTCTCTTTTTCTCCCATTCATGCTGGTTTACTTTCGTACTGCCCATTTCATCAAACACACTTGACACTTAACAAAGGGTTTTCATGTACCCTCAATATCATTTAATTATAACAAGTGCCTCTTCAACATCATCTTTTCTTTCCTCACTCTGCTTTTCTTTTTCTTTTCACTCTTTTCACTCTTTAACACTTTGGGAAACATTTTCTTTTCTTTGTAGCGCTTAAGAGTTTTATAGAGACTTTTACAGTTAATGAACAGAAGGAATAAAGCTTAGTTTATACAATTTTGGACAAAGGAAAGAAAGAAATCGGCTAAAGGCTCAACGGGCTGACTAGGGTATACAACATATAAAAATGTAGAAATTGACAAGAAAAAAAAATGGAAACTATCGGTTAAAAACAAAGAAATGCCTACATCCTTTACAACACTACACCTCCTTCATTTCGTTTTGTAAACACACCAGGCAAGTTCTAGACAATTCACAATGGCATGGAATAACAATACCTCACTTCACACTTCATGCACATGCTCGAATCAAGATGCATTCACAGACTCTCTAATTAGCCAATCACATGAATTCAAAATTAAGCCTCAATCATACTGAATCAAATTCTATAGCCTAGGTAACTCAACATATTTGCAAAATTGCATGCTTTCAAACGAATCACTTTCACATTTTGAACATCAGTTACACACGCAACGAAATTTTAGCAACCATAAAGAAACTACAGTTCATTGATGCAATCCACCAAAGAAAAATTTAAAACAAATTAAAATCCTACCCCTATCGACTACATTTCCCTTAAGACGGTCGTCATCCATCCATCATAGGGAACAGTCACTAACTATGACATCGGTTCAATGGGACTATTCTCGGTAAAAGAACCGAAAACTAACTCCGAGAAACCCAAAATAAAAACCAAAAAATATTTGCAACACATCGATCATTTCGATAGAAAAATATTTACAAAAGATTTTGATAAGTGCAAAATATTTTCGCAAAAATTTTGAAAAATATGGATCATCCCGATAGAAAAAAAAATATTTACAGAATATTTACACTAGCAACCATAACTTTTCATAACACACATCATTAACCACACAAACAAATATATACAGATACAACACAAATCAGTTCATAACAGGGAAAGCACAAACATACATACAAACCAAGGAAAAACATACAGCAAATTAGAGCCCAAGTCCCAGCACCTAGCTACTCCCCACCCCACACTTAAATCGAACACTATCCCCAGTGTTCACAAAAATTACAAAACAAAATTTCAGGTGGTGGAACTCCCTGATCAGTCGAAATATTCGACTTCTTCATCTGGTGCTGCTGCCTCGTCGCCCATATCTGAGTCAGCTCCATCGTCGTCATCGGACTCCACATCGGAGTCCTCACGACGTGTCTCCTCATCAGTAGGGACATCGTCATCCGTCGGCTCCACGAAGGCTGGTCCCACCTGGCATAAGGCTTTGGCATTCTCGCCAAATGGGTAATCCAGCTCCAGCTGCCATAATTCTTCCTCGGTGGCTGGTCTCCCACCAATCCGTAGCTGAAGCATCTGCATGCCGAACATACGTGCCATGTACTGATCGTCACGAGCATGTCGCTCGCCCAAAGTCAGCACTGGCCCGTGTGTGGTGTCGGGGGCCTTAGTTTTTGTCACATCGAGGGCCCTTCGCTCCAACTGTGGAATGTAATCCAAGGCTTCTTCCTCGACATCGAGGCCTCGGAGGAAGGTGGTGATGAGTCCGCCAAATCCGTATCTGTGGCCCTGGTGTAGTCTGGCTCTCTTCATGGCGGATATAATTACCGCCCCAACATTAATCTCAAGCCCTTTCATAAGGGCATACACCAAGCAGACACGGTCCCGGGTCACATCCGTCATGTGAACTCCCGGGATCAAGCAAGAACATACAATTTTCAGCCATATTCTGGCCTCCCTGTTCATCTGCGAATAAGGCAGAGTCTGGTAATAACCCCTCTCCTTATGTCTACTCCATTGGGCTATGGATCGAGCCCCACACAACGTACGTCTGATGTCGGCGTACGGTGGGGTGATGTTTAGCTGGCGGAGAACGTGGGCGTCTGTGTCCCGCGCTCCAACGATGGCATTAAATTGGTGGGGTTCCAGAGTGACAATCTGCCCTCTGATTTTTATTATGTGGCTTTTGATGGCCGGTTTCCAATTTGCGTAGAACTCTCAGACCAAATGAAAGTTGCACTCCTTGGGCTCCTGAAAGATAAAGCTGAGCCCAGCTGCTTCAATCCTTTGCACAATACGGGGGAACTCCTGTGCTAGTGGTTCCCGTGCAATATGTTCCTCCGGGAAGTACTTTCTCTCCTTATGCTTAGCATACCATTTCTTTCCTTCCTCGGTTACCCACCTTGTTCCGTATTGGCGGCGTTGGCCACGCGGAACAGCTGGTGCAGCTGGGACTGGCGGTGCCCAATCTCATTCTTTTTCTGCCGGTGCCTGAGGTAGAAGCACCCTTGCCCTTATCCTGTCTGCTAGCCATTGTATCTGTCAATATAAATTAACAAGCACAAAGTTAAGCTAAATACAAGTTAACTTAGGCTAAGGTCGGGTTAAACTAAGTTTACCACACACTTAGTCCTTAACTATATTTACAATACTTCGGCAAGGATTAGTCTATTTACAACCCCAAACACAAGCAACTATAAGGTATATTGCTTAGTGCTTTCACGAAAAATTTCGACAGCATAACGGTTAGCGTACTACTCAGACTTCATACAGCTACTCCCAATCCTACTATCGATAGCAATCCAATCATCGCACTTAGCAACAAAACAAAAAAAACAAAAACAACAACGAAAATTCTATTTACATACAAATCTAAATAATCAAACCAATTTACAAAAATTTCGCATTTTCCCCAACAATTCGAGAATTCATCTTCTCTTAACATTCATACAATATTTACATCGACTTATCTCAATTTACAACCACACCCCGGCATCTAATTCATCAAACTATCAAGTTCCCCAATTCAATTTCAATAACTCAAGCCCTAGAATGCAATATTTCAATCAAATTCGAATTATTCACATAATCGACAAGTTCAAACGCTAATTACAACAATCCGAACATAATCAATCACAAAATAATTCAACATCATGTTTAATTGCTACTTGGGGTGATATATTTCACCTCACATGCTCAAATTTGACTAAAATCGCCAAAAACTTGATAGAAACGATGATAACATACCTTTTAGTTGAAGAACCGAAGAAATTTGACGTTTTCCTTGCCTATTAGCGTGGCACGTTGGTTGGGGAGGGGGAATTGGGTGTTTTGGTCGCGGAGGAGGAGAGAAATGGGGAGAAAAGGGGCAAAACTTAGGTTAATTTAAGGAAAAACACGCGGGTCACCTGGCAACCCGGTGTGACCCGGCAACCCGGTGTGACCCGGCACTGAATAAAGGGCAACGTGTCACGGAGGGTAACGCGGAGCCCCTCCTCCGTGACACGGAGCCAACGCGTTGGCTCTCTGGAAATTTTAAAAAATCTGATTTTGCCTTCAACGTGTCACGGAGGGTAACGCGGAGCCACTCCTCTGTGACACGGAGCCAACGCCCCAGTGCACTGTTTCTTCAATAAAAATTATTTTCATACCTTGCCTTATTTTTCCCGCTTCCATGCATATTTTTCTCCGTTAGACCTGAAAATCACTTCACTAAACGAAATTGGTTAGATTAATAGATTTTCCTAACTACCATGAAAAAATACTAACTAAAACGAAAAATTTAAACCTAATCAAGAAAAGAAAAATAAAAATAAAAAAAATATTTACACTAAGAAAAGAAAGAAAGAAAATATTTTTCACGGGTTGCCTCCCGTGCAGCGCCTGGTTTATCGTCGCGGCTCGACGTACCACGTTTCACTGCTTTTTCCTCCGCCTTGAGGATATGAATTTCACCCCTAATTTCTTCTCTAATTTCCTCTTATGCTCTTGGGGTGGTGGTGAAAAATTGTAAGGACCAAGCAGTAGATGTTTTCTTTTGAACTTATTGGCCCTTGAGTAAGTGAAGTCATTTCGTTGCTTCGAGTTAGCAAATTTCAGAATATACGGGTCTTGGTCCTCCTCTAGACATTTCTCTATAATCCTGGAAGACTCTATTTCTGTGTTGTCAACCAAACTTAATGTCGAAAAATGCTTCGAGTGTGATCCAATCAACCTCAACTCTGAAATTGCATTGTGCTTGACTTCCTTACTTGTGTACACCTTTTCAACATCGACATCTATTTCTCCATTAAGGTCAAATGGGAGATATTCTTTCTCTTCTTCCATGAATGGATTTTCTATAGGTATGAGCCGATCACGGGGACACTCAAGAGATTCTAATTGTTGGGCTTCATCCAAAAATTCACCCTTGTATTCCTCTTGAATATCGGCTAAAACTGTCACCTGCAAATTATCACAAGCTTCAGCCTCAGCACACATCTCCGTGAGTTTGACGCTCATTCTGCTTACAGCCTCTGCATTCTCCTTTTGCTGAATTATCAATTCTGCCACCGACTCCTTCATTGCTTCTGATTGCTCCAGGAGTTGTTTCATCATGTCCTCTATTTGAACTTGGCGTCCCAAGTCCTCATTTTCAACATGCCTATATTCAGCAAAAACAACAAAAGGATCATAGTAGGGGCTTGGGGGAGGGGAATATGCCTTTGGACAATCACCCCAATGGCCATATTGACACCCACATATATTGCACGTGTTACAGTTTTTCCACAAGTGGGGTCCTCCGCAATTCATGCAAGATTCGCCGAAATATTCGTATCCACCATTTATATTCCAAGATGTCATGTCAATGAGGGTATCCAAAAGAGAGAAAAATTAAAATGAACAAAGAATTAAAACAAATACTAATACCAAGTTGTCAACACTTAAGAAAATAAAACAAAATACAACAAATTTACACTTATCACAATTTCACAAATTTGCCTAGCCTCCCCGGCAACGGCGCCAAAAACTTGTTCGGCTGTTCGGTTAGGGTTATATATTATAAATCGACACACAAGTGCACGTGGTCAAACAAGTAATAAAGTGGTTAAGTAAGCCAAGTATCAATCCAAGGAGGCTCAGGATAAGTAAAATTTGCCTAAGTATACTATATTCTTATCTTACTTCTAATTATGCTAACAACAACGTAACCAACAGTTAATTGAGTTTTTGTTTATAAAATATATACTAAAACTATTAACAATTATTTACTGTGAATTTAAACTATGGATATGAGCATGCCAAGGTTATGAACAAGTAATGAATTCGATTATAATAATAATTCGGTTAATCTCTTCTTCATGTTGCTAGCCAAGAACAGTAGCCTAGAAATTAAAACTCTCGTATTTAATTTCACTTAAGAATCATAAACCATTCGTCTACATTTCTGTGATCAAATGCAATTTACAACCTAGAAATACAATTCCGGTTCCTAAATTGACTAATAAGGCTTTCAAGTATATTTCTATCAGGAAAGCACATCAAGACCCAATATTCCCAAATCAAGTTAAGAACAATACTCTATTAATTCACAACTTTCCAATTTCTTGCTCTCTCGAGTGAAATTGGACTTTTTAGATGTACATTAATGTCGGCCAAGCACTAATGCAGTAAGAACAAGAATTAATAGAACAACATGAAAGAAGAAGAAGAAAACCATATCATTTACAATCAAAATTCACTACACATGTTCAAAACCTTAGCAAGGAAGAGAATTAGCCACTCATTTGTGGATTGATCATCCTAAAACAAGTGTAAATCATACATACAATTGATTGAAAGAAGAAAGGAAGAGAAGAAATCCCTTAGCTTTTTCGTCCCTCAACTGCTGCTAACCCACGTCCTAGCTCCACCAAGTCTGAACTAATTAAAATAAACCTAAGTGTGCTATTTATACTAGAGGGAAATTTTTCCCGGAATAACAAGCAACGTGTCACGGAGGTCAACGCAGAGCACTGCCTCCGTGACACGGCGTGGACGCGGACCTTCACTGGAAATCCAGGGTCCGATAAATTAGCCTCAACGTGGCACGGAGGCCAACGCGGAGGCCTATCTCCGTGCCACGGAGCTGTCGCGAGGCCTCACTGGAATTTGACATTTAATTTCCTCTCCAGGCAGTGTGCCTCCGCGATGGTAGCGTGGCACGGCTCCATCGCGGAGCCCCTATAATTTGTGCATTCCAATGTCTTTTCCACGCTCGTATCCAAGTCCAACTCCGATATAGTTCCAACATGCATATTTGCTCCTAAAAATCATATTTTCCTGCATAACAAATGCTAATCATGTTGGTTAGTATAAATTCATATTTTATTACCAATTACATGAGAATATATACATATTGCACACAAACAAGGCGAAAATAATACTTTTGAGTATCACTTGGGCATATAAATCTGCCCATGATCAAATTACACATTCACCACAACAAGTACAATTACATACATGAATTTAAATCAACCTCATGGACGAACAATAATAATAACAGTTATTTTAGTGCGTTATAAGACTTTCAACTTGGCCCGCTCACTGGTTTGGGCTCCAGTGCAGTGGCATCATTGCCGTTACAGCGGTCTCACTCCAGCAGTATACCACCCACCTGTAACACCCTGAGTCTACACCATGGACGGGACACGACACTTGGAGTCACAAGTAAGCCCAAGTAAGCCCCTAGTCTATCATACACTGGATGTTATACCCCGTAGAATTCCCGACACCTAGACAACCTATTCGCACGTTGGTTAAGTATATTTGAAGGCCATACGTGCTGGAAAAGGCCCGGGAAAATATCGGACGAGAAACCTGTCGAACCATCGCAGAAGGAGCCGAGGCAGAGCCCCTCCGCGATAGCAGCGTGTCACGGAGGAGGAGCCTCCGCGTTGGCTCCGTGACACATTAGCCTTGTCCAGGCCCAAGTATATAAAGCCCCATTTCGGTTTTAAATGATAAAAACCTTTAAAAATTTCCAGTGAACAGAGGGCAAACGTAGAGGGAGAAAAAGGAACGAAGGAAATTATATAATTTTCGTCCGATTACGCTGCTAAACGTTGCCCAAATTCAAATTAACTCTAGATACTGAGGTATTTAGCAGCAGGGAGCATTCCTACGGATTCAGTTTCATAAAATACGGCCGACGAATCGTCGAGCCACCGAGCTAAGGTAAGTGGAATTTCTCTAAATTAGTGTCTATGTGTTCCTAGCTGTGAAGTGAATATTTCTCCCTTCTGGACCTCTGAAAAATAGCGAGTTTCTGGCCGTCTTTCGATAAGCCTAAGTTTAGGCTATAAACTATATCGAAAGTGACGTTGCCTTTTGAAATAATGTTGTATTTAGTAATGATTGACATATTTATGAATACAGTTGGGAGAAAACAGTTGAAGTACCGGCCGAGCCTCGTCCGACAGACGAATAGTTCAAGGATAAGGTATGTAAAGCTAGTTCCCTCGGCAAGTTAAGTAATATCGGTACAGTGTAGTAATTTACAGACCAGTAGAATGTTCAGAAGTCGAGTGTTACGTTTATTGTGAATGTTGATACGATATGAGAAGCATCGAGTTGTAACTTGCGTGAAACTTACTAGTACGACATAGATTCTAACACAAGTGTTAGAAACTTCCCAGTATGCTCAGTATGTGATGTAATATGAAATGTTAAGATATTATTGTATTCAGTTGAAACCCCGTAAAGTGATGCAATATCCGTAAAGCACTTCAGAGATAGAAAGGCAGGCTAAAATAAAGTTTAGAACGCATGTTAGGAATAGTAAATCATGTTAATACAGAAACTCAGTAAACAACATAGTTTTCAGCAGAAACACTATCTTGTATAGCATTTGCCCCAGTACAGTTTGGCAGGAGACTATATTCATATATACATATTTACCAGCCTTAGCACGTATTAAATACGTAAAGATTACTATCATTAGTTCAGCATGTACTGTATACAATACTTTACCCCTATTAGCCTCAGCATGTGAGAGATGCAGACAGTATTACTAGTTGAGACCGTTGTATTGTTTGGGGTTGGACTACCTAGCATCCATGACCGCCCCAGGGTTAATAGCTGTATCGACTCGTCCGCCAGAGGACGAGGATACGTCGCTCTACGGAGTGGCATGCCGTCCACCAGGGGACGAAGATGGGATGCCAGTTTTCCCCATATTTTTCCTTGGTCGGATTTTATACACCCCCGTCGAGCGGATACGCCCGGGTGTTGATTCAGGAGTCCTTCGGACTCAGGTACAGTTATAGTCAGGGGCTCAGCGAGCCCAAGTGCATACCCAGGGGACCGGCGGGATGCTTACAGCCATTATAGGAGATGGGATGACCGGGGTAGGGGTGTAGATTCTGTGCTGGTTGTACCTCCCGGCTTATGGGGGCCGGGTAAGGTTTGAGTGTGTCATGTTATGTTATTTCATGTTATGCCATGTTATGTTAGACACGAGTAGATCAGCAGTAGCACGATACGTCTCCAGGTATGACTCTTATCCCTTTCAGTAAAGATTGAGAGAAGGTATGATTTACATTATCAGACAGTTAATCTATTCTCTCTACTTCAGTTTCATCAGTTATATTACTGTGCTCAGATATTTCTTTCAGTTATTGCTTTGCATACTCAGTACCAGCGGTACTGACGCCCGGTGGGGCGCTGCATTACTTGCCTGTAGGTACTCATAGACGAGCAGGCAATACCACATGATTCCTGTCAGCGATCGAGCATTCAGCTCCTGTTATCCGGAGACTGAATTCCAGAGGTGTATTTCAGTTTCTTCTGTTGTATAGTACGGGTAGGTCGGGGCCCTGTCCCGATCATTTCTATTGCTATTCCTAGAGGCTTGCAGTCTTTATATTTCCCTATGGTCAGTTGATCCGGTCATGTGAGGCCGTGCAGTTGTTAGCTGTTAGTACTTTTGCTTCTTCTATGTTGGCCGTGTGGGGCCATAAGTTTGACAGTAGTGGTGACCTTGCCGGTCACGTAGCTTTCTAGTATTTCATTGCTGAGTTGCAGATAACTAGACAGCATGGTGGCCTTGTCGGCCCACATAGATTTCCCTATAGTTGCATATTCTGGTCAGCTGTTATTACAGGTACAGGAGGCTATAGGCCAATGGGCCGGGGGCTGTGTTTATAGCCGTTATATAGCCCTTTGTTTCCAGAAATGTGAGTTAGAGCCAGCCAGGCACCAGATGTGCCCAGGCTTGGTAGTCCAGCAGTTGAGGTCCTAGTAGGGCACCGGGTGCCAGTCATAGCCCCCAAGGCGGGGTGTGACACTGGAACTCTGAGTAAACATAAATAGAGGAAGCTTTAACATATTATTATAAAATATTTATGAAAACAAAGCTGAATAATAAAATTTAAAATCATCTGAAAGTCTGAAAATCATGTCTATGTTTGAAAGCCACTACGAATGATGAGTTTCTAGGACAAGCCCCAAACTAACTCCAAGTCTAAATAAAAGAAAATTAACTGAATGAAATGATCTTCGTCCTCGAAGGATGAGGACTCACCAATGGTGCGGCTGGAATCTTCTGAGAGTGATATGTTAACGAGGCTATGACTGAGATCCTGCAACTGTATCATAAAATGATACAGCATAAAAAGTATGCATCAGTAATTTGAATGTACTAAGTAAGCAGGAGAAAACATAACATTAGATATAACAACTAAATTGAAATAACATGCAATGACCAACGACCCTGCCTGATAGTCAAAGACATGCCTAAAATCTGAGATTTCTGAATCTAAACTAATTGTGCTGAACTGAGCAAACTGAAACTGAACTGACTCATTTGAGACTGAACTGAGCTGACTAGTGGGAGAGTCTATAACCGACCTTTGACCATGTGTGCTAGACATGGAGTCTGATGTATACACCCTATCAGTAGGATCTAATATACCTTGCCAGGGTATAGAGGCATTAATTGGGTGATCAAAAGTCTGGGGCCATGAGGCCGATAAAAATACAATCTACGGTGGCAACGTAGTTCTGGGAACCTGGGTGCGCTAGAACCTCGGTCCGCTCAGCGTTAAGTCCTACTACTACTGGATATTTCTAGACTGACTACTAAGATGA
This sequence comes from Datura wrightii, assembly GCA_035772735.1. NCBI lineage: Eukaryota > Viridiplantae > Streptophyta > Magnoliopsida > Solanales > Solanaceae > Datura > Datura wrightii. The sequence continues at coordinate 112,382,278 of JASDFA010000010.1, read as the reverse complement.
TAGCTTGAAACTAGGGCCCAAGACTAAGTCAGGAATACCTATTTGAAAGCACCCTGAGAGTCTTATCAAACTAGATTCTGTAACTGGGTTCCAAGACTGGTCAGAGCATGCTTATCTAGAAGCATTGTAACCGTCTAAAGAACAAAATGTAATATGAGACTGGGGTCCTAAGGCTGGTCAGATCATCTTAACTGAAGTGTCATGACCGCCTAAAGAACCACTAAAATCTAATACTGAGTCTAGTTTTGATAACTAAGAGGCACCACTAACACCTCACAAAAACACTGTAGTCAAACTGATCAGCTGACAATTCTGAATAACACTGAGGATTCTAACATTCTGACTGAAACTGAACTATCATGCAGCTAATTGAGATTTCAATTCATATTAACAATATGGGAATCCACAACATTGAGAGAATCAAACAACAAGGAAGACTAACCCAATAGGAAAAATTCTAGGTGATCTCATTCAACATTAGGGCTAAAATCATCCTTACAATAAAGAGCATTTATACGATATCTAGATAATGGAGAATATCCAACAATCAACTTAAATCATATTCCATAAGCTATAATGGAATCTAGCATAAAATTCATCCACATTCGAAAGCTCAGGGCTAGAACTCACTTTACGGGAACAACATCAATATAGTCATAAGATGATGGAATCATATCTAAAATAAACATGAATAACATTCTACATGAATTCAAAGAAATATGAAATATATTCCCTTCACATTTGAAAGCTTAGGGCTAGAATTCATATAGAAACTAGGAGGGATTTTGGTGATACAAGGGAAGAACTATTCCCTTATTGAATTCCCACATACCTGGCTATGAATTCCTTGGAGAAGAAAACTTGAATCGCTGCAATAGGTGAGAATGCCTAGTCTTGCTTGAGAGTTTTTGGGAGGAAAGCTTACGTTATTTTCTGAAAAATCTAAGTGGAAATGAGGGGAAAACCATTTAACCCCTCCAAAATCCCCTTAAAATAATAAAAAATGACGTAGTTTAGAGTCTAGGGGGTTAGAAAATTATAGAAACACCCTTAGAAAATTCACAGGTAAAACTGACTGTTAGTCCCCAAGAGGGACCCAATGGCTCGTACCCAGTGACCACGACTCGTGGTCACGGTCATCGAATGCACTGGCAAAAACCTCCTATTGGTCACCACGAGGGACACCACGACTCGTGGTGTACCCAACGGCTCGTGGTGACCCACTCGTCAACTACACTACCAAATTCTTAACTCCTTAAACTTTCTTGGACCACGGGTCACCTAATGGGTCGTGGCATGGACCACGACTAGTGGTGACTAATCGTTAAGTTCACTTCCTAATTTTCCCTCGATCTTTAATTAATTACTAACCACGGATCACCTCATGACTCGTGGTCACCCCATTTTTCCTAATTTTTCTAACAAGTCCGAACCCTTCTCCACGAGTCACTTCACGACTCGTGGCCTACCCCACGGGTCATAGGACAAATCATTCTATGATCTGGTGCAGAAAATCCTATTTTCTCCATTTTAATTTCAGGGTCTGCTCTTAGAGTGTCTGGGGCATTACAATATCTCCCCCTTGGGAACATTCATCCTCGAATGTTGAAAAACACACAGAAAAGCAAATAATTGCAATCATTATACTTAAATTCTAATCGTGAAGGGTGAGAACTAATGGAATGACTACCTCCGAACTGAACTACAAGTCTGAACTGAATTCACTAATCATACACACATTCATTTACCTGAAAGAATCTAGGACACATGAACTGGACATGTAACTGAATAGAGTTCTAGGGAAAGAATTGATACCTTAAACTGAAACTGAGCCGGTAGAGAACAAATGTGGGTATCTAGCCATCATATCTTCTTTGACTTCCCACGTAGCTCCCTCAACCTGTTGATTTCTCCACAAGACTTTGATTGAAGCTACCTCCTTGTTCCTCAGCTTACGAACATGACGACCAAGGATCTGAACTAGGACCTCTTCGTATGAGAGATTATCTTTCACCCTCACTATCCAATGGAACAACTAAAGTTGAATCTTCGATGCACTTCTTCAATAGTGACACAGGGAATACGGGGTGCACAGATGACAACTCTGATGGTAACTCTAACTCATAGGCTACCTTGCCATTTTGCTTTAGAATTCTGTTGGGTCCCACATATCTCAGAATGAGTTTTACTTTATTCCCAAATCTCATCACTCCTTTCATGGGAGAAATTTTCAAATAAACCTAGTCATCCACTGCAAACTCCAACTCTCTTCTCCTCACATCAGCATAAGATTTCTGACAACTCTGAGCTATTTTCAATCTTTCTCTAATGAATTGTACCTTATGCATAGCTTCATGAATCGAGTCTTGCCTAATTAAAGTAGCTTCACTAACCTCAAATCACCCAATAGGAGATCTGCACCTCCTACCATACAATGTCTCAAACGGGGTGATAACGCTCAAACCATAACTCCTACCGAAGTTTGAAGTGAACATTGTCAATAAAGAACCCAACTAGAGGTTGGGGTCGATCCCACAGGGAATAGGGAAGATCTAGATTATAGCCGGCAAGTGAACTTGTTAGGTAGTTACTCCAAAAGTGGGGGATTCTAAAGAAAAACAATAATAAAAACAATTATCAAAAGTTCAGTTTTGAATCAATATTAATAACTAGGGTTTGTGTTCCCTATGGATTTATAACTGCTTTAGGTATACAATCGTGATAATCACCAATGCTTACTTATAGAACTGATAACAAAGGTTCATTCAAACGACCGACCTGTCCCTATTGAATGACTATACTCAATCACTCGACCAAGTCTCATGAGCGGTTTCAAACTATCCGTTATCACTAAGTTCCAGATTTAACTATCTTGTGACCACAACACAAGTTAATACAACGATCATCAAGATCAAGGCTCTATTGTAATTCTCTTTTCCTAATCTCTACCTCTTAGACCTAAGCAAGTAAAGAATTCGGGAAAGTCCTAAGTTGTGCATCATTAAGAAATGTTTAAGAATGAAGAGAATACAATATAAGCGTTTAGTATTGGTTTAGAATCACTTTGTGCAACCCTAGCTTGTTAATCCATTATGGTTCCCACAACCCTAGCTATGGAGGTTTTAGCCTCTCATAGTTGTAAGGTTGTGATTTGCATTCATTATTAGGAATATAAATCAATACTTACAATTATGGATGAGAAAGACACTTCCTTTAATAAATAAACAAAATCGTCAAGAATAAGTAGCAAGAACAAGAAGAATTCAAGAAAAGGTTGATCACAAGTCAAATCAACTCAATTCTCTCCTTTCTCAATGTTTTCTAACTATTCTCTCACATTCACACACACCTTCTCAAAAAATAAAACTAACATATTTATGCAGACATAAAACTCCTTTTCCTAGGATAACATGGTGAATTTCCATATCTGGTTCCGCCAGTGCAACGACCCATCCTACGATCCGTACCATGAACTTATGAACCGTACCTTCCTCTTGTACATTGTTGACTAGATGAATTTTGGATAAGTCTTGGATCCTGGTACGACTCGTACCTGCATCCTACGAGTCATACTGTACTCCCGTGGCTTGACTCTGAGACTTTGAAATAATTCTGAAGTCCATCACGAATGCTATGGTACGACTTGTACTTCGTTCCACAATTTGTACTGTCTATCCATAGTAGGAGTCAGCCTCTTGTGCAAATCTTCTGAATCTTTCCATGACTTCTTCACCATGACTTGTACAAGCTTTGTACTACTCGTACTGAGACTCATATAATGCACCTCTTAATCCTTAGCTTTCTGCAACTTCTCACGACTAGCAGTACGACTCGTACTATGAACTGTGAGTTGAGCCTATTTTGTATACTTTCAGGCTAACTTTTGCACATTTTAGCTCCAACACCAATTTATCCTGCAACCAAAGGAAAAGTGCCTTATATCCACATAAATATACCTAAGCCCATGCTATTTTATCATTTTTGAGCGTCGAAAGTGCTGTAAATCCACAACACATCATAGGGCCATCTAAATATTGGAGTGGTAGCTGTTGTTTTACGCGAACTCGATGAGAGTCAAGTGATCATCCATACTGCCCCTGAAATCGATCACATAATCTCTCAGCATATATTTTAAGGTCTGAGTATTCCATTTAGCTTTTTCATCTGTTTGAGGGTAATAAACTATGCTTAGCTTGACTTGGGTACCAAGTCCCTCTTGAAAGGATTTCCAGAAGTGAGAGGTGAGCTGGATACCTCTATCTGAAATAATAGATAAGGGAACCCCATGAAGTCTAACCAATTCCCAGATATAATGCCTAGCATAGTCCTCAGCCAATCTGTAGTTTTAACTTAGAGGAAGTGTGCTGACTTAGTCATCCGATCTACTATCACCCAGATTGAATCATGCTGCCGACGAGTTCGAGGTAGACCCGCAATAAAGTCCATATTTACTTCTTCCCAATTCTATGTGGGTATGATGATATCCTGAGTCATACCTCCTAGTCTCTGGTATTCTACTTTGACTTGCTGGCAGTTCGGGTACTTAGCTACAAATTCAGCGATGTCTCTTTTCACGCCATTCCACCAGTAAATATCTCGTAGATCACGGTACATCTTTGTAGCACCTGGGTGGATAAAATATCTCAAACTATGTGCTTCAGCCAATATCTACTATCTCAAATCACCGATGTTTGGTACACACAATCTACCCTGGTAATAGAGCACACCATCTCCCCCTTTGGAGAAAGCCTCAACTTCTTTTTTGAGAACCACTTCCTTTAGCTTAAGTAAGATGGGATCTTCATCCTGTCTGGATTTAACTTCAACAACCAAAGAAGAATCTGACCCACTTTGCATTACCACTCCACCCTCAGCTGAATCAACCAACTACACCCCTAACTGAGCTAGTCTATGAATATCTTTCGCCAGTTCCTTTCTGCCGTCTTCAACATGGGCCACGCTCCCCATAGACAACCTGCTTAGGGCATCAACCACCATATTGGCTTTGCCTGGGTGGTACAGTGCACTCATTTCATAATCCTTCAGTAATTCTAACCATCTTCTCTAATGAAGATTCAAGTCTTTCTGGCTGAATACATATTGGAGGCTCTTATGATCGGTGAAAACATCCACGTAAGCCCTATAAAGGTAGTGTCTCTATATTTTTAACGCAAACACCACCGCTGCCAACTCCAAGTCATGAGTCGGATAATTCTTTATATGAACCTTGAGATTTCTAGAGGCGTATGCTATCACCTTGCCCTGCTGCAGCAAAACGCAACCGAGTCCAGCTCTGGAAGCGTTACAATACACAACCAGCCTATTTGTTCCTTCTAGTAAGGTTAAAACTAGAGTGGTAGTGAGTCGAGTCCTCAACTCCCAGAAACTCTTCTCACACGCATCTGACCACTAAAATTTCACCTTTTTCCGAGTTAGTCTAGTCAAAGGGGATGCTATAGAGGATAATCCATCCACAAAATGTCGGTAATAATCGACTAGACCTAGGAAACTCCCGATTTCAGTTGGGGAGGTAGGTCTTGGCCAGTCTTTCGCTGCTGCTTTTGAGGATCTACCTGAATACCCTCATCCGAGACCACGTGGCTGAGGAAAGTCACAGATTTCAACCAGAATTTGCATTTGCTGAACTTAGCGAACAACTGGAAGTCTTTGAGCGTCTGAAGCACTATTCTTAGGTAGTTAGCATGTTCTTCCTCATTCCTGGAGTATATTAGAATGTCGTCGATAAATATAATGACGAACATATCCAGATACTGCTTGAAAACTCTATTCATCAGGTCCATGAAAGCTACAGGGGTATTAGTTAGTCCGAAGGACATAACCACGAACTCTAGTGACCATACCGAGTTCTGAAAGTTGTATTCAGTATGTCAGATTCTCTAACTCTTAGCTAATCCCCGACCTGAGATCTATTTTGGAGAAATAGCTGGCTCGCAGAAGTTGATCGAACAAGTCGTCAATCCTGGGTAGGGGATACCCATTCTTGATTGTGGCTTTGTTCAACTAACGGTAGTCGATGCACATCCTGAGGGTACCGTCTTTCTTTCGCACGAATAGTATTGGAGCACCCCAGGGAGAGATGTTGGGTCTGATAAAACCTTTATCAAGAAGGTCCTTTAGCTTCTCCTTTAACTCCTTAAGTTTAGTTGGAGCCATTTTGTTAAGGAGGGATAGAGATGGGCTGAGTGTTTGGAAGAAGGTCTATACCAAAGTCTACTTCCCTCTTAGGAGGTACCTGGGAAGATCTTCGGGAAAACACATCAAGGAACTCGCTGACAATTGGGACTGACTGGATTGTTGGGGTTTTAGAGCTGGAATCTCTGACCTGAACTAAATGATTAATGCACCCTTTGGAAATAATATTTCTGTCCTTAAGGTAGGAAATAAACCGAACCTTAGGCGCTGAACTACTGCCCCTCCACTCTTAAAATGGCTCATTAGGGAACTAAAATCTGACAACTCCAGTTCTACAGTCGACTGAGGCATAACCGGAGTGTAACCAATCCATGCCGAGGATAAGGTCAAAGTCAACCATGTCTAACTCTACAAGATCAGTTGGAATGACCTTATTGAAGACTAAGACTGGGCAGTTTCTATTCACCTGACTGGCTCTAACTGATTTGCCAACTAGGGTGGAGACTGAGAATGGTTCTGAGAGGACCTATGGACTGATATTAAATTGGATAGCTATGTACGGAGTCACGAACAATAGTGTGGCTCCTAGACCTAGTAGGGCATATACATCTAGATGAAAAAGATGTAACATACCTATGACAACATTAGGTGAGCTTTCCTGATCCTGATGAGATGGCGTTGACTGCCATCTGTACCTGAAGTGTTGGCCTGCTGAGCTGGTCGGCCTACTGGAGCTGTTGAAGTGGTGGATTATGCTCTCCCCCTCCTGCTGACGGACATTCTTTGAGTCGATGACCTAGCTGTCCACACCCAAAGCAACCCTCTTGGCCCTGAAGGCATTCCCCTGGATGATTCTTGCCACACGTAGGGCAAGCCGAATACTGATTGCTGGCACTGTAGCTCTAGGATTGAGAGCCAGATGCTCCACCCCTCGGATCTTGGCGGGACCAAAAGGTAGGGGTGTTGGTTGAGCTTGGTGTTGGAGCCCTCTGCTACTGCTGCTGCTACTATAGGTGGTTATTTCCGCTAGACCTCTGGTGGACATACTCTGATTGGCCAGTCCTTGCCCATTTGTTCTTCCGCTCCATGTCCTTCAGTTTTTCCGCCTCAATCTGCTAAGTATGAACGATGAGGCTAGAGAGGTCAATATCCTTAATCAACATTGCTTTCTTGCACTCCTTGAAGACCTGGTTCGACACCTCATTAACGAATTTCAGCATATGATCCCTTGGCTCGGCTACCATATCTGGAGCATATTTAGATAGTCTAGTGAACTCCAATGCATACTCCTATACCATCTAATTTCCCCATCTCAGATTCATGAACTTCGCCACTTTTGCCTCCCTGAGCTCTCGAGGGAAGAATTTGTCTAGGAAGGTTGTAGTGAACTCCTCCCATTCTATCGGTCCTGCTCCCGCTGGCCTCCCCTCCTTCCACTATTCATACTAGACCTGGGCTACCCTTTTCAGCTGGTAGGCAGATAAGTCGGCACTCTCCGATGAACTGACACCCATGATCTGGGTGGTCTTTTTAATCTCATCCATGAACTCTTGTGGTTCCTCAACTACCTTAGATTCGTGGAAATCCAGAGGGTTCATCACAGTGAAGTCCCATACTCGGGCAGCTACTGCGGACCAATTATTATTGATTGGAACCACATGCTGGTTCACCTGGTTGGTAACAGTCTTTGTGAGTAGCTGGATAGCTGCCTTGAACTCTACTGTAGACATTGAGTAATCCTGAGGGGCTGCTGGAGCCGATGGGGCAGGTCGGTGAGTGTTACGGTCCCTTCTTCCGTTACCACATTGCGAGGCATAATTCACTAAAACAAAACAGAACACAAGTTAGGGGAACGATTCTGGAATTGAATTTCAACGCATGATAAAGAGTATGAATAAAAGGGAGTTTTCCTAATAATATTTCATAGTCTCCCCGTCATAAGTGTGCCGCACTTCATACCCATGAAAGGGACTCTACTTGATGTGGATTTCAGACATCCGAGGATACTCTAAACCTAGTGCTCTGTACCAAGTTTATCATGCCCCGAGTCTATACTCTGGACGGGACACGGCACTTGGAGTCACAAGTAACCCCAAGTCAACCCCTGTTTTATCATGCACTGGCATTTTGAGTAAACATAAATAGCGGAAGCTTTAAAATACTATTATAAAATGTTTATGAAAATAAAGCTAAATCATAAAGTTTAAATCATTTGAAAGTCTGCTAAAAGTCTGAAAATCATGTCTCTGTTTGAAAGCCACTACAACTAATGAGTTGTTGGGACAAGCCCCCAACTAACTGCAAGTCTAAATAAAATAAAATATAACTGAATAAAATTATCTTCATCATCGAAGGATGAGGACTCACCAATGGTGCGGAAGGAATCTTTTGAGAGTGATCTGCTAATGAGGCTGTGACTGAGATCCTACAGTTGTATCATAAAATGATACAGCATAAAAGGTATGCATCCCTACTTTGAATATACTGAGTAAGCAGGAGAAAATAGAACACTGGATATAACAACTAAACTGAAATGACATGCAATGAACAATTAAAGTACTGAACTGAAATAACTAAAATATACTGAGATGGTCAAGATGACCTTGTCTGATGGTCAAAGACATGCCCTAAATCTAAGATTTCTGAGTCTAAACTAACTGTGCTGAACTAAGCAAATTGAAACTTAACTGACTAATCTGAGACTGAACTGAGCTAACTAGTGGGAGAGTTTATAACCGACATGTAACCACGTGAGCTAGACGTGGAGTCCGATGTATACACCCCATCGGTAGGACCAAATATATCTTGCCATGGTATAGAGGCATAAATTGGGTGATCACAAGTCTTGGGCCATAAGCCCAATAAAAATGTAACCTATGGTGGCAACGTAGTTTTGGGAACCCCGGTTTGCTCTGGAACCCCGGTTTGCTCAATGCTAAGTCCTACTCCCACTAGATATTTCTAGACTAACTACTAAGCTGAGAGCTCAAAACTGAGGACCAAGACTAAGTCAGGAATACCTATCTGGAAGCACCTTGAGAGTCTTATTAAACCAGATTCTGTAACTGGGTTCTCAGATTGGTCAGAGCATGCTTATCTAGAAGTGCCGTGACCATCTAAGAACAAACTACAATCTAAGACTGTGGTCCTAATGTTGGTCAGATCTTCTTAATTGAAGTGGAATGACCACCTAAAGAACCACTAAAATTTGATACGGAGTCTAGTTTTAATAACTAAGAGGCACCACTAAAACCCCACACAAATACTGTACTCAAACTATCAGCTGACAATTCTGAATAACACTGAGGATTCTAACATTCTGACTGAAACTGAACTAACATACAACTAACTGAGATTTCAATTCATACTAACAATATGGGAATCCACAACATTGATAGGATCAAATAACAAGGAAGACTAACCCAACAGGAAAAATTCTAGGTGATCTCATTCAACATTAGGGCTAAAATCATCCTTACAATAAAGAGAATTTATACGATATATAGATAATGGAGAATATCCAACAATCAACTTAAATCATATTCCACAAGCTATAATGGAATCTGGCATATAATTCATCCACATTCGAAAGCTCAAGGCTAGAATTCACTTTACGGGAAGAACATCAATTAGTCATAAACTAATGGAATCATATCTAAATTACGAATGGATAACATTCTACATGAATTCAAAGAAATTTGACATATATTCCCTTCACATTTGAAATCTCATGGCTAGAATTCATAGAGAAACTAGGAGGAGTTTTGGGGACACAAGGGAAGAACTATTTCATTGTTGAATTCCCACATACCTGCCTACGAATTCTTTGGAGAAGAAAACTTGAATCGTTGCAATAGATGAGAAGCCCTAGTCTTTCTTGAGAATTTTTGGGAGGAAAGCTTATGTTATTTTTCTGAAAAATCTGAGTGGGAATGAGGAGAAAACCGTTTAACCCCTCCAAAATCCCCTTAAAATAATTCAAAACGACGTAGTTTAGAGTCTAGAAGGTTAAGAAATTATAGAAACACCCTTAGAATATTGGCAAGAAAAACTGACTTCCAGTCCCCATGAGGGACCCAACGGCTCGTGACCACGACTCGTGGTCACAGTCGTCGAGTGCACTACCAAAAACTTCTTGTTGGTCACCACGAGGGAAACCACGACTCATGGTGTACCCAACGGCTCATGGTGACCCACTCGTCAACTACACTGCCAAATTCTTAACTCCTCAAACTATCTTGGACCACGAGTCACCTAAGGGGTTCGTGGCATGGACCACAAGTTGTGGTGACTATTCGTTAAGTTCACTGCCTAATTTTCCCCCGATCTTCAATCAATTACTGACCACAGATCACCTCATGACTCGTGGTGTTGAACATGACTCGTGGTCACCCTATTTTTCCAAATTTTTGTACTAAGTCAGGACCCTTCCCCATGAATCACTTCATGATTCGTGGCCTACCCTACGGGTCACAGGATGACTCGTTCTGTGATTTGGTGTAGAAAATCCTATTTCTTTCGTTTCAATTCACGGGTATAGTCTTAGAGTTTCCAGGGCATTACACCGCTGCAGCGGTACTGCTGGCAGTACTGCTACTAGTCATTATTCTAGTTTCTTTAGCATTTCACTTATTTATACTCACTATAATGAAAACAATGTCCCATCAAGCTTATTTTAACAATTAACTTGCCAAAGTGTCACCATTAATACTAACAACAATTATCAATCCAAACAACACAATACCAACCACAGCACATTCAAGTCAGTACGTAAGGGATAACTATCCTACATCACTCGCTTCAACTCATGCTCAAACATAGTTATAACTTATTACTCAGCCCATTATTTGCATCTCCTACACAGGGTCTACGTGATTACCTATCCAAGCTTTTGACTCAAAGAAAGAAGAATTTCATATTTTATACCTGGGAGTATTCTTTCGACGACACCGAAAAGTTGAATTTTTAATCCTATAAGATCATATATTTAAATTAGAGCTTGAATTCATAGAGAATTTTATAAAATTGAATTTTTAATCCTATAAGATCATATATTTAAATTAGAGCTTGAATTCATGAACTTGAGGAGAAATTTGGGCATGAGACTGAAAGAAAACTCCCATTCATAGTCGTACATACCTGGCTAATGAGGGACTTCTAGATTGATCTTCTAAGAGAATTCAAAGCCTTGCATGCATGGGAAAGCCTAAGAACTTGATATAGGCTAAACCCTCTTAAAACACCCATTTCAGGGCTTAAAATGACGTAGTTTAGGACTTAGGATTTACTAAAATACCCTTACTGACTTCACAAAGAAAGGGCACTGCCAGATGCCACGAGCCATACCACGGGATGTACCATGAAACAACGACCTGTGGCTTCCTCCCGTTACTAGACCTGCCTTATTCCCCCATTCTCTGATCTTCAAATGATGGCTAGATAGGATAGGTCATTGTTCGTCACAATGACTTGTCACTTCCTTTCTTCAACACCACTGACTTCATATGTATAGCTTCTAGTATTTCCACAACGGGTACCAATAATGACTCGTTCCTTGTGACAACAGGTTGTTGAACCATTCGTTGCCACAACACCATCTTCCAGTGCTCCTTCTCATGAGTACAAACCATGACTTATTGTTCCCTACAATGAGCCGTACCACGAATCGTACCATCCAACCCTGACATCCAGGAAACAAGTAACGACTCCAGACCACGACCTGTTACATCAACCAATGGGTCGTACCTTGAGTCGTTGGTCCTGGACCTGTCAACCAGAAATTTACCACAACTCAGACCTATGACTTGTTACTATTTTCCATGACTCGTACAACGAGTAGTTCTAAGACATTTTTCATATTTTTTTGCTAATCACTATTCCAATCCCGAGTCTAGTCTTAGGAACTTTTTGGGTATTACAACATCATTGCTGGTTTGTAGTAGTCTGAGAAAAACACACCTTCTTTTAAATTTTACTCTTTATAATATTCCATGTATGCGAACACAGAATCTCATCGATCCGGAACCTCTCACAATTGCATATTTTACTCTTAAGACAAATAATGAAATGCCGACCATCATCATTTATGGCACACAAGTATATGTTGAGAGCACCACCTTTACAACAGTAACAATTCAAAATTAAGTACATATACAGTTTTTTAGATATATCATTCACTAAATAAATAATTTTTGTAGAAGAAATTAAAAAATAAAAAATATACAAGATATCAATGAATAACATCGACAAACACTTAACAGTAGTATAGTCTAAAGATATAACATATACATACCATCATACGGATACATTTTCACTCATTAAGAAGAGGCAACTCTTGAAACTTTCTTCCGAGTGTCGTAAATGTATATGCAACATTTTTATTATTTGTGCAGTTCCATCCTACAAAAAGAACTCTAACCTTTTCTAGAAAATCATATATTGGAAGTTTATGAACCTCTCTTAAACTAAAATTAATAGATTCTACAATGTTGAACGTTATTGTCCACCCTCTATTAACCGGAGCAAGTAATCTAGCCCACTTTTTATATCCAGTAGATACCAAATATTCTCTTACTCTAACATCCACTTTCTCTACTTTTTCGATTAACTCATCAAAATCTACTTATTTGTACGCTTTTGCCATTGCGTAAAATACATCTCCTAAGAGCTCCAGACATTTTTTATATTTCTTATATACGTTGTTCCAAAGATTTCATATGCAAGCGTAGTGTCATACTCCAGGATACACCCTTGAAACAAATTTGACAATGCTTTATTCCTATCTAAAACAATACACATATAATCCAGTTCACCAAAAACAACCTTAAAATTGTCAAAAGACCACATCCAAGAAGCATCATTTTCTGTGTCAACTACTCCATAAGCAAGCGGTAGTATGCTTAACACGACCTAATCAAATGGGTCGTGCGGGCACCTACTTTGACTCTTTCTCGATAGGAGAACCCTCTTTTTTAACTCGCATATAAATTAAGTCCAAACTCATTAATTTACACAATTTGAAAATGCTTCTAAAATTTATAGAAAATCCTTTATCAAATCATTACTTCCCCAAGATCTAGTCTAAATAGGTACAAGAGCTCTACTTGGAATAGTGACAAAGAAAAATGACACAACTTCACCTGCATAGAGAATGCAAAAGCTGATGTTGAGTGTCGCCTCGTCAACCATGAAACAACAAATCACCTGCCACAACTTACACCCTAAAAAGTTGTAGCAAGGTAGTACCAGTATACCACATACCTTTAGGCATCATTGGCCGACTAAGATTAGTTCACACAACAATATATGATTAACATTAAATTGATTAACCTTTATTGATTACAAGAAAACACACACATAGGCTATGTTCCAGTTCTTGATTTATCCCTCAGTTAAGCACATAATTTACACCAATGCATATATGAATACACCGGGATTTCAACAATCAATTCATTAACTCCTAATCCCTACACTAGTATCGTCGCTTCGCTGCAGCGATGACTTGCCCGCTACTGTGGTCCCATGGCTGTGGAGACATGCTCATTGCAGCGGTAACCCGCTTAAGCAATGTCTCGACATTACTGGAAAGTGTCTCCTTCAACTCTCCTTTTTAAGACTATAATTCCATTACCCATTACCTAATCCAAATTCCATTAGCTAAACCCTTTTTATTCTTTCAACTACTCTGCGATATTTTTACCTATGATGATTACCTTTTATTTAGCCATCACTAACATTCAATAAATCATATCATCTGTTGCAACTCTCAACTTTACACCTATTAGTGGAACCACCCCCTCAGTCAGGATCAACCCAGTACAAAACCTTAATAACCCCAAATCAACTTAGCTCAACTATATTAGACTCTGCCAAATCAGGCAATCACCCACGAATCACGGATAACCCCGTCAATCATACACTTATCAACAATCATCAAGTAACACAATTAAGTCATCAACAAAGAAAACACCCAATCATACTAATGGAGTCATGTTCCCAAAGGAATATGGTTACGAGTATATATCTGCACCTCCTTGATCTCTCTATGTACACCTTTGCACCATATTCATATCTTGTAGTACCATACATGCACCACATTATTATATATTCCCTCACATCATTGTCTCTCACATCATGTCTGAACCATGTCGGTATATCATGTATCACATCTGTATATCTGCACCTATGTCATATATCCACATATCTTTCATTTGTATACACATGCCAGAGGGTCTTATTTCTACCCTTCTAGTCATAACCTGTAGGGGACTATAGAAATCCATGTACAATACACCCAGCCATATGAACATCACATCATACCATTCTATGTAATCATACAGTATAACCAGCTGTATGAATATCATATCACACCTACCTGCGAAGTCATACCATACCACTCGCCCGGATGCTCATATCGGGCACATCCACGCATATCCAAGTACTTACACACATGCTCAACCACACTAGTCTGCTCGTCTGGATGCTCTCCTTGGACATGAGCCTCTTATCTCAGGGTAAGGATGTATTACCCTGCATTCTCAATACGTTTTAGTATACTCTCACTTAGTTGCCATAGCCTCCACTCATAGTTCAGCAATAACATATCACAGTACAATTCACTTAACAATATACATTCAACAACAAGAAATAAATCACTATAATTTATATCACAATAATTTTTCAAAGTCCATTCAATGATATAGATCAATTATTGACACTACAGACGCTAATCATAATCCTGTTTCTCACATTTCCATTTTATCGGTAAGTAGAAGTATGAAAACTCAATTCACCTTTCTAGGCCCATATGGGTATCCAAGATCTATTCTAGTATTTACGAAATCCTACTTCATCTACCAATTTTTGTTATTTATGGGTTCAACCCCACGAAATTATCACTATTTAGGATAATATTTTGATATGAAGCACTACCTCTTATCACGTCTCCCCTATCTCCAATTACAACTCCTCACAATGATTTCCTATTTCTATCATAATTATTAAATCTATAATTCACCACTCATTCTTATGCATTAACACTCACTTTCCTCCTTCCGCAATGAATTGGATATGCGTATACATACAACAATATAAGTATATGTATGAATAATCTATGCACCCCCATATGGGAGCATGTTGTAGAAGTAACCTTTTTAGGACCTTCTAACTAGAGCAGAAGATTGATAATCTAACCTTAAAATCCTATTCATACTCCTATGATCATGACCTACCATATATTCCCTCTCTCCTCCCTTATTATTCCAACTATAGTTTAAATTAGTCATCATTAATGTTTTAGTTTCCCCCTTACCTAACAATAACATATCCATTATACATACATATATGAATTGCTAATTGAAGTCTAACTGAAGGTAATCCATAGCCTACATGGTCTCCAAGCTATTATTAAGAAAATCCCAGGGCTGCATTCTTGCCTCGAATCCTTGGTTCTTACAGAGAATTGTCGAGGAGGATAGTGGAATCCTTGCCCTCTCTAGCCACCTTGCCTTTTTCTTTGTTAGAAATCCCAACTAACGTTTTTAGGTGTTTTTATTCACCAAACCTTATGAAATAGGATTTAAATCCAAACCTGGACAGAATTATGGAGTTCTGGTCTGTGTGCCCACTGTAATGAAGGGTCTTCCACTGCAGTGGTCCAGTTACTCTGGAGATTCGTCTGCCGCGACAGTCCTATGCCTGGGTCCACTTGATTTTAACTCAACCCACTATAAATTTGTCAATCAAATAATCACTTAATCTGAGGACATAACCCAAACTCGCATAAATTTTAAAATTTCCCACGTTTATGTCGTCAAGATGCTATGATTGGACAGATCGTTACATTAGATACCAATTAAAAATTCGTTCATCCTCGAATGGCCCCACGATATTGTATTTATGTTTTTGGACTAATATTTCCATGAGACCCTTATTTCAGGCCTTAAGATGCCAAAAAGTCATGCCACCAAAGGCACAAATATTTTTCCCTTCATGCTATAGCCGAAAATATTAACTGCATGCTTTACCCCTACTTGCTAGCTTTGTCTCGGCTCAAACCACCTGACCCCGGGTCTTCTGAATTCCTTTATTATGACTTGAAGAATGTTTCCGAGGCCTATGCACTCTTATACACTTCTCTTTCTCACAAAACTTCATCCAATCAGGACATTAGATATAGGTAACTCCCGAGGAATTTGAAAAATCACTGTTGAAGCCTATCCACAGTAGTGATTCACGTTTCACTACAGCGGATAAAAAATCAGTTAAAGGGCCAGGCCCATGGTTTCTTGCTCATTCTCATCCTTTCCTTCCAAATTTTTGGCAAATCCTCTCATCACCCGGACGGTCTTTGCTCAATTTTTCTAAGGTAATGCTCAGTCTCTTGACATCCTTGCTTCATTTAATATTGAATGATTGTGATATCATGCCTACATGTACTGTTTTTGGGTGATTATTGGGGTAATGAGGGTAGGTTTATTTTTTAAACTATTAGACTAGATTTTTGAAGCATTATACTTGCATTTACGTCCCAAGTGTTTCCTATCATTCTCAACATTTTTCGGGCTGATTTCATGTAATTGTTTTCTTGAGTAATGATGGCATTTAGGTAGGGTGATGGTTTGGCTTCTCCGAGCCTTTTGGGCTCAAATTTGGATACTATCAAGATGGGAAATGGTTGGTAAGGCATGGGTAAGCCTACCACTTGCCCGATTTGTGCTTAATTTGGAGAAAAACAGGGGTTGAAATCCCGACCTCCTTTGTTGGGGTTGAAGGTCTACTGGAGAAGACGATGTTCATTGCAGTCGGCCTTTACCGTCGTAGTAGACCTGTCATAGTTGCCCTCCTTGGCTATTGTGGACTCGCTGCAGCGTCCACCCAAGCAGTGAGTCGCATTCCCTAATCTCTATTCTTAATTCATGTCTCATCCTCTTACTCTCTTGATCCTCTTCTAACATATTCATTTTCCTATAGCTTCCTTTTATCACTATATCTAGCAGCAGCAACAACAGCCATTCCTTCAGTTGCATTCATTTTGTGACTGACAAGTGCCGGTTCTGGAACAATGAGCAAGCAGTGAGGGTTCTGATACATGAAAGGGGGTTTTGTTATGCAGGATGTGGCAGAGAAGGCACCAGAGTTCTATACCCATTTTCAGGAGATGGGGTGGGGTCCTCTAGTCAAGGATACTTTCAAGGAAAATGATACTTGGATGAGGGAATTCAAAGCCAACCTCCCAAATGTGAACTGGAATCTCCCAGACCCAATTGCCTATGTCGGAGGGAAATAATTTATCTGAGCGTCGCCTCCATCAATGAGGCATTAAATCCTCCAAACCCTCTGGAGGATGAGTTGAGGGCTTGAAATGTGGATAGAAATGGGAAGTGGCTGGTGGACACCTTAGTGGTGGAGGAGCACAGGGCTTTGTCTCACTGGGGCATCCACTGAATGGGTATTCAGGGTACCCATTTTACTGTGGAGGCCAGGAGATGGCTAAACTTGGTTTTCCGGAGGATCCACCCATCAACCAATGTAACTAATGTGACCTCTTCTCAAGATCTAGTGGTGGCCCTTTTCCTCAGCGGGGTTTCAGTCAATGTAGAGGCGTATATTGCAGAGGAGTGCAGGTACTTTTCATCCAAGGCCATCATTGGCCTGCCTGCCTTTTCCCTCTCGCATTGCTCTACTTTGCAAATGGGCCAGGGTGCAGCTGGAGGCTAGGGATGTCATGGTGGCATGTGACATGCCTTTTGATCTCCCGGGGGTGAAGGGTGAATGGTGCAGTAGGGAGAGGTAGGAAGAAGCGGAAGACTATTTCTAGAGACGGGGATGGTGAGGCCAACATTTCCAGGCTAGTGGGTCCCTTTGAGCAGATTAAGGCAGAGATAGCCACCATGGAGCTGTTGGGAGGGTTTCCTAAACCTCCTTCGGGTAGCAGGCCATCTAGCATAGCTACCACGGATGCAGAAGGGGTGCAGGGGATGATTACCTCCTTCGTCCAAATCCACGTGGAGCTTCGGGAGGATTTGGAGAGAGCGAAGAGGAAGCAATGCTCTCGGGACAAGCTAAGGGGATCAAGAAAATTCTGAAGACCGTCTCCCCTAGATCCAGGACTCCCTAGGTGACTAGAATGGACATGCCAGAATTCTCCTTCCCTAGTCAATTTGAGGACGAGATGGGTAGTGACCTCAGCAATGGCAGCAATGAGGGGTCTACTTAGTCATGGCCACAATGTACCTCCCTCCCCTGCTCTCTTTAGATACTTGATTTGGGTTTTCCCCATTTGGGGCATGTAAGACATTTCTTGGTTCTTTGCTTGTTTTGGAAACTATCTGTGTTTACTACCGTGTAGGGGTGCTTATTTGGCATCCTTAGATAATGGCTATGTTTGTCCCTTTTCTATTATATCCTGTCATTGTTTTCCCCACATTTGCATCGCTGTTTTTATTGTATTTGATGTTCGGTTTGTTTGTGGGGTATAAAACGACATGCAAGTGCACATGGTCGAAAAAGTAGTAAGTGGCTTTAGTAAGCCAAGTATCAATCCCACAGAGACTTGGATGAAGTGCAATCTGCTCAAGTGTACTATATTTTATTTCTAAAAGTGCAGACAACAGTGTAACCAAAAGTTTGATAGTTTGTTTTATAATTTTTTATACTAAAGCTAAAACAATTATCTACTTTGAATCTGAACTATGAATGAGAGCATGTTGAGGTTAAATGAACATGTAATGAAATTAATTATCATCATACTTTGGTTAATCTTTTCCTCCAGTTGCTAGCCAAGAACATTTGCCAAGAGATTAAAACTCTCGTATTTAACCTCACTTAAGAATCATGAACCATCCGTCTACATTTCTGTGATCAAATGCAATTCATGTTCTAGCCATACAATTCCGGTTCCTAAATTGACTAATACGACTTTCAAGTATATTTCTATCCTGAAAGCAAATCAAAACTCAATTTTCCCAAACCAAGTAAAGAATATATCCTATTAATTCACAACTTTCCAATTTCTTGCTCTCTCGAGTGAAACCGGACTTTTTAGATGTACATTAACGTAGGCCACACATTAATGCAGTAAGAACAAGAATTAATAGAACAACATAGAAGAAAAGATGAAAAACCAAAGAATCAATGATCAAATTTCATCACAATTGTTCATAACCTCACCAAGGAGAGGAATTAGCCACTCATTTGTGGATTAAACATCTTAAAATGAGTGTTAATCATACAAGCAATTGAATTAAAGAAGAAAGAAAGAGAGAAAAAAACCTGATATTTTCGTCCCTCAACTGCCTGTAACCCACGTCCTTGCTCCACCAAGTCAGAATATTGAAAAATGAACCTAAGTGTTCTATTTATACTGTTGGGAATTTTTCCCGGAATAACAAGCAACGTGTCACAGAGTGCATCGCGGAGCACTGCCTCCGTGACACGCTATGGACGCGGACCCTCACTGGAATTGGGGGTCCAGGAATAAGGCCCAATGTGGCATGGCGTGCAACGCGGAGCCAAGCCACCGTGCCACGGACCAAACGCGGACCTCCACTGGAATTTGGGCGAAATTTTCCCTATCCAGGCAAAAGGCCTCCGCGATGGCAGCATGACACGACTCCATCGCGGAGCCCCTTTATTTCATGTTGTCCAATGCTTTATCCCTTGCTCGCATCCAAGTCCAACCCCGATATCATCCAACATGCATTTTAGCTTCCCGAGATTATATTTTACCTGCAAAATAATGCTAATCATGTTGGTTTGTATAAATTCACATTTTATTACCAATTACATGAGAATGTATACACATTGACAGATAAACAAGGCTAAAATGGTACTTTTGAGTATCACTTGGGCATATAAATTTGCCCAAGATCACTTACCCCACACTTAAATCCTTGTTCATCCTTGAACAACAATCCTACACTTCATGCAATTTACATCCCAACCTCGCTACTTCGGTTTGACAATTTAGGCTACGGTCATACCGATTATTCAATACAACAAATCATCAAGAAAACATGCATTGTCTTATCAATGCAATGACCTTCAATACATTAAGACCTCCTAGACTTTAAGAATCGACTCTCGATATTGGCAAACTCATGCAAATCAGCTGATCAAGATATCCGACACGAAAACTAGTCTTTCATCAAGCATGTGCCCTCACAACACAAGAGAATATTCCCCTTTTTGCTCATATGACTCATAAACATTCAAGCAGGGGCATGTAAAAACAATTTCGCTCTCTCTCCCAAAAGAATTCACATGCATCATGTCATGACCTATAAGCTTGCCCTTAGTGTATTACTCCACTAATATAAAGAAGTGCGATGTAAGATCACATAGGACTTGAACGGGTTGTAATGGAAGCTACGGAACTAGCAAATATTGGGTTAGCCAATAATAGCCACTAGCATCCTTAAGCGCCTTTTCAACACATCCCATCAACTCATGGACATTGTTTCTTTTTTTCATCATCCCATTCTTGATGATTTTCTTTAGTATGGCCCATCGTATTAAGCACACTTGACACAACAACAAAAATTATTCATGCACCTTCATTATCGTTTATTTATAGCAAGTGCACCTTCAACCTTTTCTTTTCTTCTCTCACTCTGCTTTTCTTTTTCTTTTCACCATTCTCACTCCTTGACGCTTTGGCAAAATGATTTTCTCTTCTTAAGCGCTTAAGAGTTTTGTATAGACTTTACGGCTAATGAAAAGAAGGAATTAAGCTTGGTTTACACTTTATGACAAAAGAAAAAAATAATCGGCTAAAGGCTCAACGGGCTGACTAGGGTATACAATCAAGGTGGGTACAACAAGGAAAAATAGAAACTCTCGGTTAAAACAAAGAAATGCCTACATCCTTTCCTACAATACACCTCCTTCATTTCGTTTTGTACACACACCAGGCAAGTTCTAGACACTTCACAATAGCATGGAATATCAACACCTCACTTCACACTTTTTGCACATGCTCAATTCAAGATGTATTCACAGACTCTTCAATCAGCTAATTGCAGGAATTCAAACATTAAGCCTCAATCACACTGAATCGAACTCTATGGCCTAGGTATCGCAACATATTTACACAGTTGCATGCTTTCATACGAATCACCTTTGCATTTTAAATATCATGTACAACACGCAACTAGAATTTCGCAACCATCCAGTAACTACAGGTTTTGGGATGCAACCCACCACAGAAAAAAACTGAAAAATAATTGAAAAAAATCTACTCCTAACGACTACATTTCCCTTAAGATGGTCGTCATCCATCCATCATAGGGAACGGTCACTACTATGACTTCGGTTCAATGGGACTAATCTCGGTAAAAGAACCGAAAACAAACGCCGAGAAACCCAAGAAGTAAAAAAATGTTGAAAATATCAATCATTTCAATAGAAAAAATATGTACAATTGAAAAAAATTTATCGATCATTTCGATAACAAAAATATGTACAGAATCTGAATCAGCTAGCAACATTCAGCAACACACATCGATTTCACATAAATTTACAAATACAAAACAACTTAACAATTTACACTCACAGGGACAAACAAATTTCACATACACGACAACAGAATAGAGCATACATACAAAACACAGCCCAGCCCAGCACCTAACTACTCCCACCCCACACTTAGTTCGAACACTGTCCACAGTGTTCACAAAAATTAAAATAGCACAAAATCGGGTGGTGGAACTCCCTGATCAGTCACAGTATTCCACTTCTTCGTCAGGTGCTGCTGCTTCATCTCCCATGTCCGAGTCGCCTCCGTCGTCATCATCGGACTCCATATCGGAGTCCTCCCGACGTGTCTCCTTGTCTGTGGGGACATCATCATCTGTGGGCTCTACAAATGCTGGCCCCACTCGGCATAGAGCCCTGGCGTTTTTGCCGAAAGGGTAGTCTAGCTCGAGCTTCCATAGCTCCTCCTCTATTGCCGCCCTCCCGCCTATCCTCAGCTGGAGCATCTGCATCCCATACATCCGAGCCATATACTGGTCATCACGAGCATGTCGCTCGCCAAGTGTAAGCACTGGCCTGTGGGTGGTGTCAGGAGCCTAAGTTTTAGTAACATCTAAGGCCCGCCGCTCCATCTGCCGGATATAGTCAAGGGCCTCCTCCTCGACATCTAGGCCCCTGAGGAAGGTGGTGAGTAGTCCACCAAAGCCATACCTGTGCCCCTGGTGCAACCGGGCTCTCTTCATGGCGGAGATAATTACCGCCCCCACATTGATCTCCAGCCCTTTCATCAGGGCGTACACCGGGCATACACGATCCCGGGTTACATCTGTCATATGTACCCCCGGGATTAGGCATGAGCAGACTATCTTCAGCCAGATTCGGGCTTCCCTGTTCATTTGTGAATATGGAAAAGTCTCGTGGTAGCCCCTCTCTTTGTGTCTGCTCCATCTAGCTGTCGATCGAGTTCCACACAATGTGCGTCTGATGTCCGCATACGGTGGGGTAATGTTCAGCTGTCGGAGTACGTGGGCGTCTGTGTCCCGCGCTCCTATGATGGCATTGAGGTGGTGGGGCTCCAAAGTGACTATTTGCCCTCTGATCTTGATGGTGTGACTTCTGATCGTCAGGTTCCAACTGGCATAGAACTCCCGAACCAGGTGCAAATTGCATTCCTTGGGCTCCTCAAATATGAAATTGAGCCCAGCTGCCTCGATCCGGTGGACCATCCTAGGGAACTCCTGTGCCAATGGTTCCCGTGCTATATGCTCCTTGGGGAAATATTTGTTTTCTTTGTGCTTTGAGTACCACTTTTTCCCATCATCAGTTACCCATCTCGTTCCGTATTGGCGTTGTTGGCCGCGTGGAACTGCTGGTGCAGCTGGGACTGCTGTGCCCAGTCTGATTCGCTTCCTTCCGGTGCCTGAAGTTGACGCGCCTTTTCCTTTCTCTTGCCGGCTTGCCATTTTACCTGTCAACCCAAGTAAACAAGATCAATGTTAAGCTCATGGATATTAACTTCGGCTAAGGTCGGGTTACGCTAGGTTACCCCACACTTCGTCCTTAGCTACAGTTACAACAATAAGGCAAGATTATCTTTATTTACACACGATAAACAACTATACAATCATGCTTAGTGCGTTCGAAAAATTCAACGGTATATCTTCTGCGTAGTACTCAGACTTCGTACAACTAATCACAATCACTACCATCGCTAACATCTTAACCATCGCACTTAGCAAAGAAAAACAAAGAAACAAAAACAACAACAAAAATTTATCTATACGAACCTATACAACTAACCAAATTCTTACAAATTTCAACATTCCCTTAACCCGAGAATCAGTCGTTCTATTAACATCCTCATAATTTGTACATCGACTCATCTCATTCAACACACCCATCTCGGCATGAAATTCACCAGTTCAATACATTTTCAACTCCAAATTCAAAAACAAGCCCTATAATTGATATTATCAAGCAAATTCGATTAATTTATGCAATTGACAAGTTCAAGCAATCATAACGACATTCCGAACATTCATCCACAACAATTAACTCGAATTCATGATTAATTACTACGTAGGGCAATTTAGCTCACCTCCCATGCTCAATATCGAAGAAAATCGACAAGAATTTGAGAGGAAATTGAAAAAACATACCTTGTCTTTGAAGAATCGAAGAAAAATTGTTGAATTTCTTGCCTTACTCCGTGTCACGCTGATTGGGGATGGGTTTTGGGGGGTTTGGTCACGGAGAGATTAAAAAATGAGGGAAAAGGGAGGGTTTTCGGGGTTAAAAAGTAAGGAAATCGCGCGGGTCACCCGGCGACCCGGTGGACCCGTCGTGATATACAAGGCAACGTGTCACGGAGTGCATCGCGGTGCACTGCCTCCGTGACACGGAGCCATCGCGAGACTATTCTGGAAATTTTTAAAATTTCCGGATTCTACCTCAACCTGTCACGGAGGTAACGCAGAGGTCCACCTCCATGACACGGAGCTGTCGCCTCAGCTCACGTTTGCCACATTTTATTAATTTTTCATACCTCGACTTTTCCTTCGCGATTCCATGCATATTTTTCTCCGTTTGACCTAAAATTCATCTCCCTATACAAAATTGGTTAGAATTATAGGTTTCACTCTAAATACAAATAAAACAAAAACTAAAACGAAAATTTTTTGTAGTAAATCAAGAAAAATAAAAAGAAAAAGAAAAGACAAATATATTTACACTTTACAAAATGAAAGAAAAATTTTTCACGGGTTGCCTCCCGTGTTGCGCCTGGTTTACCGTCGCGGCTCGACGTCATTAAGCTCAATTGTCCTCTAGGGTGATGGATGATTTCTCTCGATCATCGTCCTCCCCCCAGCAGTGATTACACCTTTATGGTGGTTTTCCCATTAACTCCCGTGAATCCTTCCTCTGCTCGTCATCGCCTTGATCAATCACATTGATCACCGAGAGTTCTTCATGCACCATCGGGAGCTTGGGTGCCTTGTACACATCGAACACCTCCACCTTTTCATTTGATTGCATTGTTAGCTGCCCCATAGCTACGTCAATTAGTGCTTTCCCGGTTTCCAAGAAAGGACGTCCCAAAATAAATGGGACTTCCGCGTCTGGTTCAAAATCCAGCACGACAAAATCTACCGGGAAAATTAGGGAGCCCACTTGCACCAGAACGTCCTCTACAATGCCATCAGGTTTGGCTAAGGATCGATCTGCCAACTGTAAGATTACCGTTGTGGGTCTAGGACTCCCTAGGCCCAACTTTCTGAATACCGAAGATGGCATCAAATTTATGCTCGCTCCCAAATCACACAATCCACGAGCTCGGATGCTCTGCCCAATAGTAATCTGGATAGTAAAACTCCCAGGGTCTTTTAACTTAGTGGGCAGTCTATTTTGAATCCGGGAAGTGCACTCCTCCATTAGAGCCACCGTAGCATACTCAGTCAACCGACTTTTGTTTGCCACGATGTCCTTTATATACTTAGCATATTTCGGCACTCCCTGCAAGACATCAACAAGAGGTAAGTTAATATGTACCTGTTTTAGCACCTCCATGAATTTCTTAAAACACACCTCCTCCTTGTGTTTCTTTAGTCGTTGAGGGAACGGGGGTGGAGGTCTTTCTGATTCAGCTTCCTTGGTCTTCCCCCTTTCAGTAATTTGCTCCCTCTCAACTTCTACTGCTCCCGACTGTTGAGGTGGTCTTTCTGGTTCCACCTCTTTCAGCTGCAAACCACTCCTTGTGGTCACTGCATTTACCTGCTTGGGATTGGGATCCGTGTCGCTCGGTAGTCCTCCTCTAGGCCTTATGTTTTGGGCACTAGCAAATTGCCCAAATTGATATTCAAGCGCCTTGGTAGCTAACTGGTTATTTTTCACTTCGGCTGCCAATTTCACATAGTCAGCCTGCAATTGAGCTTGGTTAGCTATCATGGTTTTGAACATCTCCTCAATGCTGGGTGATGGTGGTGGAGAAGGTGCATTGTTGTTTCTGAATTGTGCTTGATAATTCTGCTGCCCTCCTTGGTTCCTTTGCACACCCTGACCCGAACTTTGGCCCTGATGGTTATTGCTACCCCATGAGAAATTAGGATGATTCCTCCAATTGGAATTGTAGCTACTACCATACTGTTGGTGGTTCCTTTGCGCATTACCCACAAAGTTTACCGAGTTAGGATTGGCTCCACAACACTCAGCTTAGTGCTCACTGCTTCCACACACTTCGCACCACATCTGCTGTACTGCATTAACTGGGGCTTGAGGCTGGTTCAATGTCATGTTGTTGAAGTGGGTATTAAGTTGATTTTGCAATGCAGCTATCTGTTGTCTGGCTGGTTTGGTAGGTGTTAAAAACCGACACGCAAGTGCACGTGGTCAAACAAGTAATAAAGTGGCTAAGTAAGCCAAGTATCGAACCAAGGAGACTCTGGATAAGTAAAATTGCTTCAGTATACTATATTCTAGCTTACCTCTAATTATGCTGACAACAACGTAACCAAAAGTTAAAGAATTTGTGTTTATGAATTATATACTACAACTATTAACAAATATTTACTTTGAATTGAAACTATGGATATGAGCATGCCAAGGTTAAGAACAAGTAATGAACTTGATTATCATCATAATTCGGTTATTCTTCTCTTCTAGTTGCTAGCCAAGAACATTAACCAAGAGATTAAAACTCTCGTATTTAATCTCACTTAAGAATCATAAACCATCCGTCTACATTTCTGTGATCAAATGCAATTTATGACCTAGCAATACAATTCCGGTTCATAAATTGACTAATACGGCTTTCAAGTATATTTCTATCAGGAAAGCACATCAAAACCCAATTTTCCCAAATCAAGTTAAGAACAATACCCTATTAATTCACAACTTTCCAATTTCTTGCTCTCTCGAGTGAAATTGGACTTTTTAGATGTACATTAATGTCGGCCACACACTAATGCAGTAGAAACAAGAATTAATAGAACAACATAGAAGAAGAAGATGAAAAACCATACAATTCAATAATCAAAATTCATCACCATTGTTCACAACCTCAGCAAGGAAGAGAATTAGCCACTCATTTGTGGATTAATCATCCTAAAACAAGTGTTAATCATACAAACAATTGATTGAAAGAAGAAAGAAAGAGAGAAAAACCCTTAGCTTTTTCGTTCCCCAACTGCCTCTAACCCACGTCCTTGCTCCACCAAGTCTGAATTAATTAGAAATAAGCCTAAGTGTTCTATTTATACTATTGGGTATTTTTCCCGGAATAACAAGCAACGTGTCACGGAGGCCAACGCGGAGCACTACCTCCGTGACACGGCGTGGACGCGGACCCTTACTGGAAATCCAGGGTCCGGGAATATAGCCTCAACGTGGCACGGAGGCCAACGCGGAGGCTTATCTCCGTGCCACGGAGCTGTCGCGAGGCTTCACTGGAAATTGCCAATTAAATCACCCTCCAGGCAGTTTGTCTCCGCGATGGTAGCGTGGCACGGCTCCATCACGGAGCCCTTTTACATTGCGCATTCCAATGTCTTTTCCGTGCTGGCATCCAAGTCCAACTCCGATATTGTCCCAACATGCATTTTAGCTCCTAAAAATCATATTTTACCTGCAAACCAATGCTAATCATGTTGGTTAGTATAGATTCACATTTTATTACCAATTACATGAAAATGTATACACATTGCACAACAAACAAGGCGAAAATGATACGTTTGAGTATCACTTGGGCATATAAATTTGCCCAAGATCACTTACCCCACACTTAAATCCTTGTTCGTCCTCGAACAACACATACACAACTCATGCAAATTACATCCCAACCTTCACCACTATGGTGCGACAATTTACGCTACGGTCATACCGATCATTTAATATTGTAAATCATCAAGAAAACATGCATGGTCTTAACAATGCAATGACCTTTCATACATCAAGACTTCCTAGACTTCAAGAATCGACTCTCGATATCGACAAACTCATGCAAATTAGCTAATCAAGATATCCGACACGAACATTAATCTTTCATCAAGCATGTGCCCTCACAACTCAAGAGAATCTTCCCCTTTATGTTCATGCAACACACAAACATTCAAGTAGGGGCATGTAGAAATTAATTTCACTCTCTCTCCCAAAAGAATTCACATGCATCATGTCATGACCCATAGGCTTGCCCTTAGTGTATTACTCCACTAATATAAGGAAATGCGATGTAAGATCAAGTAGGACTTTAATGGGTTGTAATGGAAGCTATGGAACTAGTATATATTGGATTAGCCAATAATAGTCACTAGCATCCTTAAGCGCCTTTTCAACACATTCCCATCGACTCATGGACATTGTTTCTCTCTTTTCTTTTTTTCATCATCCCCTTCATGCTGGTTTACTTTCGTACTGCCCATTTCATCAAACACATTTGACACAACAACAAAGGGTTTTCATGTACCCTCAATATCATTTAATTATGATGAGTGCACCCTCCACCTTTTTCTTTTCTTTCCTCACTCTACTTTTCTTTTTCTTTTCACCCTTTTCACTCTTTGACACTTTGGGAAAATTTTTTCTTTTCTTCTTAAGTGCTTAAGAGTTTTGTATAGACTTTACGGATAATGAAAAGAAAGAATAAAGCTTAGTTTATATATTTTTGGACAAAAGAAAGAAATAATCGGCTAAAGGCTCAACGAGGTGACTAGGGTATACAGTCACATAAAAATGAGAGTATGACAAGAAAAAAATAGAAACTCTCGGTTAAAACAAAGAAATGCCTACATCTTTTCTAACACTACACCCCCTTCATTTCATTTTGTACACACACCAGGCAAGTTCTAGACACTTCACAATAGCATGGAATAACAATACCTCACTTCCACTTCATGCACATGCTCGATTCAAGATGCACTCACAGACTCTTTAATTAGCCAATTACATGAATTCAAAAATTAAGCCTCAATCACACCGAATCGAATTCTACAGCCTAGGTAACTCAACATATTTACAAAATTGCATGCTTTCATACGAATCACTTTTACATTTTGAATATCAGTTACAACACGCAACCAAAATTTCACAACCATATAGTAACTACAGGTTCAGTGATGCAATCCACCAAAGAAAGAAAAAAAAACCGAAAACTAATTAAAATCACTACTCCTACCGACTACATTTCCCTTAAGACGGTCGTCATCCATCCATCATAGGGAACGGTCACTAACTATGACATCGGTTCAATGGGACTATTCTCGGTAAAAGAACCGAAAACAAACTCCGAGAAACCCCAAAATAAAAATCGAAAAATTTTGCAACACATCGATCCTTTCGATGGAAAAATATTTCCAAAATATTTTACTATGTACAAAATATTTTCGCAAAAATTTTAAAAATATCGATCATTTCGATAAAGAAAAAAAATATTTACAAAATTTACAAAATATTTACACTGGCAACCACAACATTTCACAACACACATCAATTACCACAAAAATATGTACCTATACAGATACAAACCAGTTTGCACTCACAACCACAAGGAAACATAAAAAACATACATACAAAACAAAGGAAGAACATATAGCAAATTCGCCCAGCCCCAGCACCTAGCTACTCCCCACCCCACACTTAAATCGAACACTGTCCCCAGTGTTCACAAAAATTAAAAAGCACAAAAATTTTGGGTGGTGGAACTCCCTGATCAGTCGAAATATTCGACTTCTTCATCCGGTGCTGCTACCTCATCGCCCATGTCCGAGTCACCTCCATCGTCGTCATCAGACTCCACAACGGAGTCCTCCCGACGTGTCTCCTCGTCCGTGGGGACATCATCGTCAGTGGGCTCAACGAAGGCTGGCCCCACTCGGTACAAAGCTCTGGCGTTCTCGCCAAATGGGTAATCCAGCTCCAGCTGCCATAATTCATCCTCTGTGGCTGGTCTCCCACCAATCCGGAGCTGAAGCATTTGCATACCAAACATCCGTGCCATGTACTTATCGTCACGAGCATGTCGCTTGCCCAGTGTCAGCACTGGCCCGTGTGTGGGGTCAGGGGCCTTGGTTTTGGTCACATCAAGGGCCCTCCGCTCCAACTGCGAGATGTAGTCCAATGCCTCTTCCTCGACGTCGAGGCCCCGGAGAAAGGTGGTGATGAGTCCGCAGAACCCATACTTGTGGCCCTGGTGTAGTCGGGCTCTCTTCATGGCGGATATGATAACCGCCCCAACATTAATCTCCAGCCCTTTCATAAGGGCATACACCAGGCAGACACGGTCCCGTGTCACATCCGTCATGTGCACCCCGGAATCAGGCACAAACAAACTATTTTCAGCCAAATTCTTGCCTCCCTGTTCATCTGCGAATAAGGCAGAGTCTGATGGTAACCCCTCTCCTTATGTCTGCTCCATCTGGCTGTGGATCGAGCCCCACACAAAGTGCGTCTGATATCAGCGTATGGTGGGGTGATGTTCAGCTGGCGAAGAACGTGGGCGTCTGTGTCCCGCGTTCCAATGATGGCAATTTAATTTCTGGGGTTCCAGAGTGACAATCTGCCCTCTGATTTTTATTGTGTGGCTTCTGATGGCCAGGTTCCAATTTGCATAGAACTCCCGGACTAAATGTAAGTTGCACTCCTTGGGCTCCTAAAATATGAAGCTGAGCCCAGCTGCCTCGATTCTCTGCACAATACGGGGGAACTCCTGTGCTAGTGGTTCCCGTGCAATATGCTCCTCAGGGAAGTACTTACTCTCCTAATGTTTAGCGTACCACTTCTTCCCTTCATCGGTCACCCACCTCATTCCGTATTGGCGGCGTTGGCCTCACGGAACAGCTGGTGCAGCTGGGACTGCGGTGCCCAATCTCATTCGTTTTCTCCCGGTGCCTGATGTAGAAGCACCTTTGCCCTTATCCTGCCTACTCGCCATTGTACCTGTCAACATAAATAACCAAGCACAATGTCAAGCTAAATGCATATTAGCTTTGGCTAAGGTTGGGTTAAACTAAGTTTACCCCACACTTAGTCCTTAGCTACTCTTACGATACTACGGCAAGGATCACTTTATTTACACCAAAAAAAAACAACTATACAATTTATGCTTAGTGCGTTCACAAAAAAATTTCGACAGTATAACTTTAGCGTACTACTCAGACTTCATACAACTAATCCCAATCCTACCATCGCTAGCAATTCAACCATCGCACTTAGCAACGAAAATAACAAACAAAAACAATGACAAAAATTCTATATACATACAAATCCAAATAACCAAACCAATTTGAACCATTTTTACATTTTCCCAAAAATAGAGAATTCGTCGTCTATTACCTTCAAACAATATTTACAACGACTATCTCAATTCACAAACACACCCCGACATATAATTCACCAATTTATCAAGTTACCCAATTCGATTTTTACAACCCCAGCCCTAGAAATCAATTTTACAATCAAATTCGAATCATTCACGCAATCTACAAGTTCAAACGCTAATTACAACATTTCGAACATTTATCAATCAAAGAATAATTCAATTTCATGCTAAATTGCTAATTAGGATGATTTATCTCACCTCCCAAGCTCAAATTCGACTAAAATTGCCAAAAACTTGAGAGAAACGAGGAAAACATACCTTTACGTTGAATAAC
Source organism: Datura wrightii (assembly GCA_035772735.1). Lineage (NCBI taxonomy): Eukaryota > Viridiplantae > Streptophyta > Magnoliopsida > Solanales > Solanaceae > Datura > Datura wrightii. The sequence goes on along the minus strand of JASDFA010000010.1, from coordinate 112,351,010 downwards.
CGAAGAAACTTGACAAATTGTTTGCTTAATAGCGTGGCACGTTGGTTGGGAGAGGGAACTTAGGTGTTTGGTCGCGGAGAAGAGAGAAAATGAGGGGAAAAAGGGGTTTTTTGGGGTTTAAAATGAAGAAAAACACGCGGGTCACCCGGCAACCCGGTGTGACCCGGCACTAAATATAGGGCAACGTGTCACGGAGGGTAACGCGGAGCCCCTCCTCCGTGACACGGAGCTAACGCGATGGCTCACTGGATTTTCTTTAAAAATTCAGATTTAACCTCAACGTGTCACGGAGGGTAACGCGGAGCCCTTCCTCCGTGACACGGAGCCAACGCCCCAGTGCACTGTCTCTTCATTTTATTCATTTTTTCATACCTTGCCTTTTCCTTCCCGATTCCATGCCTATTTTTCTCCGGTTGACCTGAAAATCACCTTACTAAACAAAATTGGTTAGATTAATAGATTTCCCTAACTAAAATGAAAAATACTAACTAAAACTAAAAATTTGGACTAAATCAGGAAAAAGAAAATTAAAATAAAAACTATTTACACTTTACTAAACAAAAGCAAGAAAAAAATATTTTTCACGGGTTGCCTCCCGTGCAGCGCCTGGTTTACCGTCGCGGCTCGACGTACCAAGTTTCACCACTTTTTCCTCCACCTTGAGGATGTGAATCTCACCCCTAATTTCTTTTCTAATTTCCTCTTATGCTCCAGGGGTGGTGGTGAAAAATTGTAAGGACCAAACAGTAGGTGTTGCCTTTTTACTTTATTGGCCCTCAAGTAAGCAAAGTCATTTTGGCTCTCTGAGTTAGCAAATTTCAAAATATACGGGGCTTGGTCCTCCTCTAGACATTTCTCTATAAGCTTGGAAGACTCTACTTCTATGTTTTCAACCAAACTTAATGTCAAAAAATGCGTCGAGTGTGGTCCAATACACCTCAACTCTGAAACTGCATTATGCTTGACCTCCTTACTTGGATACACCTTCTCAGCATCGACATCTGTCTCTCCATTAATGTCAAATGGGGGATACTCTATCTCTTCTTCCATGAATGGATTTTCCATAAGTGTGAGCCCATCACGGGGACACTCAAGAGATTCTAATTGTTGGGCTTCATCCAAAAATTCACCCTTGTCTTCCTCTTGTAGTTCCTCTTGAATATCGGCTAAAACTGTCACCTGCAAGTTATCACAAGCTTCAGCTTCAGCGATCATCTCCGTGAATTTGACGCTCATCCTTTCTAGAGCCTCTGCATTCTCTTCTTGCTGAATTCTCAATACTGCCATCGCCTCCTTCATTGCTTCTGATTGCTCCAAGAGTTGTTTCAGCATGTCTTCTATTCGAGCTTGGCGTCCCAAGTCCTCATTTTCAGCATGCCTATATTCAGGAAAAACAACAGAAGGATCATAGTCGGGGCTTGGGGGAGGGGAATATGCATTCGGACAGCCATCCCAATGGCCATCTTGACCACCACATATATTACACGTGTTACATTGTTGCCAAAAGTGGTGTCCTCCGCAATTCAGACAAGATTCACTAAAATATGAGTATCCACCATTGAAACCATTTATAATCCATGATGTCATGTCAATAAGGGTATTCGAAAAAGAAAAAGTAAAATGCAAAAGAATTAAAACAAACACTAAGACTAAGTTGTCAGCACTTGAGAAAAATAAGAATACAGTAAATTACACTTAAAAAAAATTCACCTATTGCCAAGTCTCCCCGGCAACGACGCCAAAAACTTGTCCGGCTGGTTCGGTAGGTGTTAAAAACCGACACGCAAGTGCACGTGATCAAACAAGTAATAAAGTGGCTAAGTAAGGCAAGTATCGAACCAAGGAGACTCTGGATAAGTAAAATTGCTTCAGTATACTATATTCTAGCTTACCTCTAATTATGCTGACAACAACGTAACCAAAAGTTAAAGAATTTGTGTTTATGAATTATATACTACAACTATTAACAAATATTTACTTTGAATTGAAACTATGGATATGAGCATGCCAAGGTTAAGTACAAGTAATGAACTCGATTATCATCATAATTCGGTTATTCTTCTCTTCTAGTTGCTAGCCAAAAACATTAACCAAGAGATTAAAACTCTCTTATTTAATCTCACTTAAGAATCATAAACCATCCGTCTACATTTCTGTGATCAAATGCAATTTATAACCTAGCAATACAATTCCAGTTCCTAAATTGATTAATACGGCTCCATCACAGAGCCCCTTTACATTGCGCATTCCAATGTCTTTTCCGTGCTGGCATCCAAGTCCAACTCCGATATTGTCCCAACATGCATTTTAGCTCCTAAAAATCATATTTTACCTGCAAACCAATGCTAATCATGTTGGTTAGTATAAATTCACATTTTATTACCAATTACATGAAAATGTATACACATCGCACAACAAACAAGGCGAAAATGATACGTTTGAGTATCACTTGGGCATATAAATCTGCCCAAGATCATCTGTGCAGCGATAGCTGTAAACCCATCCACTTCTAGCACTCCTGCTGCTTTCCTTGTCCCACCTCTTGATGAATCAGCATTCCATTCTAGATTGCCCTGCGAAATACGGTTCAACAAGGTATACAGCTCCTCATAAGTTTTCTCCAGCGCTTGCCCTCCAGCTGCTGAGTCTAGCAATATTTTGGTGTGGGGTTCCAAACCCTCTATAAATGTGTGCACCAGCACATCATTGGACTGATGATGATGAGGACAATCCCTCAACATGGATTTAAATCTCTCCTAGGCCTGATATAAATTTTCTCCCTCTCTCTGTTTGAAACTTATAATCTGACTTCTAAGTTTTGCTGTTTTACCAAAGGGAAAAAACTTGTCACACCCCACCTTGGGGGGTATGATGGCACTTGGTGCTTGCTAGACTCTGGACTGCTAACTGGTCCAACCTGAGCACATCTGGTGCTTTGGCTGGCTTTGGCTCTATTTCAAGAAACAAATCGGCTATATAACGGCTGTAACTACAACCTCCGGCCAACTGGCCTGTAGCCATCTGTACCTGTAAAAACAGCTAACCAGAAACAGACTTGTCACAAGGAACCTATGCGGGCCGACAAGGCCACCATTCTGTCTAGTTATTTGTAACTCAACACAAGACTGCTGTACAACTACGTGACCGGCAAGGTCACCACTACTGTCAAACTAAGGCCCCACACGGCCAACATAAACTAGAATACAAAACAGCTACAGCAGACTGCCCTGCCCCACACGACCGGCTCAAATAACCACAGGGAATATATACAGACTGCAAGCCTCTATGAATACTGTAAGAAACTAATAGAAATGATCGGGACAGGGCCCCGACCTACCCATACTGCACAACAAAAGAAAAGGAGCTACACCTCTGGGAATCAGAGTCCGGATGACAGGAGCAGATGACTCACTGGCTGGCTGGAATCACGAGGGATCGGCTCCTCGTCCGTGAGTACCTGTAGGCAAGCAATACAGCGCCCCGCTGGGCGTCAGTACCACAGGTACTGAGCATGTAAAGCAAACTGAAATATGCAACTGAAACGAATATCACAATAACATGACATTTAAGCAAGAAGTAGCTGAGTCTATCTAGCTGAGGATAACTGGGGAGAGTTTATACATTCTGCAACTAACTGAGCGTACCTGAAGACGTGTCGTCCTTCTGTCTATCAGTATCTACTAGCACATATCAATATACATAATAATACACACAATACCTGACCGACCCCCATAAGTCGGAAGGTGCCAACCAAGCAAGCAATCTATATACCCCTACACGGGTCTAAACCAACCAAAAACAAGTCACTCCACTCATCTGATAACTGTGAGCTCCTCCTACCGGCCCCCTTGGGTACGTAGCTCAGGCCTTGGCCTCTGACAATAAACTGTGTCTGAGTCCGAAGACTCCTGCCTCTGGGCACAGGTGTTCACACAGAGTGGTCTGCCCCTGTAAACAGGGTGTGCTAGCTTTGCGCAGAGTAAACTGAACTACCCCTGCAAGCAGGGTGGTCTGGACCGTATTATCATGGTGGTCGGCCATCATCGTCCTTTAGTCGGACGGCATCGCCTAGTTGGTGGCGGTATCTGAATCTGGTGTCGACACAGCTATAACCCAGGGGCGGTGGGGATGCTAAACGGTGCCCACATGCCACAACAAGTCTCAACATACAAAACACATACACAGCAAGCATGCTCAATGCAAAATACTAACCATATTCTCTTCTTGTATCTCAAGGCCAGTTTGTATTAAATAACTGAACTATATTCTGTGTTACACTATTCCTGATTGTTGGACTAACTGCTACCTGGCCTTTATCTGTCTATCTAATTATATCTGGATATAGCTCAATAACATAAAATGTACCACCTACTACTGGATACAATCTCAACAGATGTAATACGTATTGCCTGAATATCTACTATTCTGATTATCGCATGATACGTAATTAATATACTAGCATGCTTGCTGGAAATTGTACTAAAATTGTTCCTGTACGCTGGGTATCGGTTAATAGCCTTTATTCTATTTACTTTCTAAGCTGTACTTCCTGGCTTGCCGAAAGAATAACTTTACATACCTGGTTTCTGAGTACCCGACTGACCGATGTGATTTCCGTCGGTACTTCTGCTGTTTCTCCCAACTACATTCATATACACGTCAATTAGAACTAAATACATTAATATTTGGGAGAAATTGTCACTTTAGATATATATATTTATCCCAACTTTAACCTTTCAAAAACGGTCGAAAACTCATTATTTTTCAGCGGTCCAGAAGGGAGAAATATTCACTTCTCAGCTAGGAACACATAGACATTAATTTAGAGCAATTCTACTTACCTTAGTTCGGCGGCTCGCTGATTCGTCGGCCGTATTTTACAAAACTAAACCCGTAGGAATGCTCTCTGCTGCTAAATACCTCAGTATCTAGGGTTAATTTGAATTTGGGCAGCGTTTAGCAGCGTAATTGGACGAAAATTATTTAATTTCCTTTGTTCTTACTCCTCTCTGCCGTACCCTCTATTTTTTGGAAATTTTCCTTTGATTAAAATGAATTTAAACCGAAGTGGGGCTTATATACTTGAGCCTGAACCTGGGCAACGTGTCACGGAGCCATCGCGGAGGCCTCACCTCCGTGACACGCTGCCATCGCGGAGGGGCTCTGCCTCGGCTCCTCCCGCGATGGTTCGATGGGTCTCTCATCCGATCTTTTTCCCGGCCTTCCTCTAGCACGTATGGCCTTCTAATATGCTTAACCAACGTGCGAATAGGTCATCTAGGTGCCGAGAGTTCTACGGGGTATACTATTCTCCCCCCCTTAAGAACATTCGTCCTCGAATGTACACTGTTATCTAAAGGACTACTTACTTTATTTTCTAGAAAAATTTCGGCAGAGTTTCCCCTGTAATATGGACTATAACAAAAACCTGAAATACAGAAAAGTCCAACACAGGCACTGCACATAATATTCTAGGATCCACTGGATAACTAAATATCACTCTTTATCATTCACAGACATATAACCATAAGGTACTGCATAAGTAATAATACGGACATACCTGTCGCCTGACTAGGCCTGAAATAGGTGAGGGTATCTGACTTTCATATCTTTTTCTGCTTCCCACGTCATTTCCTCACGATTCCTGTTACGCCACAATACTTTGACAGATGCAACATCTTTAGTTCTCAACCTGCGAATCTGTCTGTCTAAGATAGCTACGGGAACCTCTTCATATGCTAACTCTTCTTTGACCTGGACATCTTGAATCGGAACTACTGTAGAAGGGTCCCCTACGAACTTCCTTAACATAGAAACATGGAATACTGGGTGAACAGATGCTAACTCTAGAGGCAAGTTCAACTCGTACGCAACTCGGCCTATTCTTCGCCGAATCTGATATGGCCCAATGAATCTTGGGCTAAGCTTGCCTTTCTTGCCAAATCTCATCACCCCTTTCATCGGAGACACCTTCAGGTTTACCCAGTCACTTACCGCAAATTCTAGATTTCTACGCCGCATATCTGCATAAGACTTCTGGCGGCTCTGAGCAGTCAGTAAACATTCTCGGATAAGCTTTATCTTTTCCTCGGACTGCCAAACAATGTCTGGGCAAACTAATGCTGATTCTCCTAATTCAAACCAGCCCACCGGCGATCTACATTTTCACCCGTATAATGCCTCAAAAGGCGCCATCTGAATAGTTGAATGGTAGCTGTTATTATAAGCAAATTCAATCAGCGACAGATGTTCATCCCAGCTACCCCCAAAATCTAGTACGCACGCCCGTAGCATATCTTCGAGCGTTTGGATAGTTCGCTCGGCCTGTCCATCTGTCTGAGGGTGGAATGCTGTGCTCAAATTGATCTGCGTTCCCAGACCCCTCTGGAACGACTGCCAGAATCTAGCTGTGAATTGTGCTCCTCTATCTAAAATGATGGATACCGGCACTCCATGCAATCTAACTATTTCTCTGATATATAGTTCGGCATAATCCTCAGCTGAGAAGGTAGCCCTCACTGGCAGGAAATGAGCTAATTTTGTTAGCCTGTCTACTATTACCCAAATGGAATCATTTCTGCGTCTGGTACGGGGTAATCTTGTTACAAAATCCATATTTATCGCTTCCCATTTCCACATAGGCACAGCTATATCCTGCGTCAGACCGCCCGGTTTCTGATGCTCCGCTTTCACCTGCTGGCAGTTAGGACATCTAGATACAAATTCAGCTATTTCAGATTTCATACCTGGCCACCAGTAGATGTCTCTGATATCGTGGTACATTTTCGTTGCTCCTGGATGGAGGGAATAACGAGCGTAATGTACCTCATGCATGATTTGCTGGCGAAGCCCTGAAACATTCGGGACACATAGACAGCCCTCACAACGTAGTACTTCATTTTCAGTCACTTGGAAATCTGACTCTTTACCTTTCTGAATTCTATCTCTGAGCTAGACTAAGTCAGGGTCCTCGTACTGCTGTTCTTTTACCTCTGTAACTAGTGATGACTCGGCAGAATTCTGAATTACCGCTCTGTTATTTTCTGTCTCCACTATTCGAACGGCTAAACCAGCTAGTTGATGAATTTCGTTGGCTAATTCCCGCTTCTCGGGCCGCAAATACGCCAAACTCCCCATTGACTTACGGCTCAGGGCGTCTGCTACTACATTAGCTTTTCCTGGGTGATAGAGAATATTTACATCATAGTCTTTCAACAATTCTAACCAGCGACGTTGCCGCAGATTTAACTCCCTCTGTGTGAAAATGTATTGCAAACTTTTATGATCTGTGAAAATGTCTACATGGACGCCATACAGATAATGCCTCCAAAATTTCAAAGCGTGGATCACTGCGGCCAGTTCCAGGTCATGGGTCGAATAGTTCTTTTCATGTTTCCTCAGCTGTCTGGAAGCATAAAGCAATCACCTTACCATGCTGCATTAGCACACAACCCAGTCCCAAACCTGAAGCGTCGCAATACACCGTATACCCATCTGTTCCCTCTGGCAATGCTAGTACTGGGGCAGAGGTCAATCGGTCTTTCAACTCTTGAAAACTCTGCTCACATGCCTCCGTCCACTGAAATTTTGCTGCTTTCTGTGTCAGCTTTGTCAGAGGTGCTGCTATAGTGGAGAATCCTTCAACAAATCTCTGATAATATCCTGCTAAACCCAAGAAACTGCGGACCTCGGTCGGAGTGGTAGGTCTGCGCCATGTCTTGACCGCCTCTATTTTCTGTGTGTCTACCTGTATACCAGCATCCGACACGATGTGCCCCAAAAAGGCAACTGAGTTCAGCCAGAACTCGCACTTAGAAAACTTGGCGTACAACTGACGTTCTCTAAGGATCTGGAGTACTGTTCGTAAATGGTTCTGGTGATCTGTCTCTGAACGAGAATATACCAGAATATCATCAATAAATACTATCACGAACAGATCCAAATACGGTCTGAATATGCTGTTCATCAGGTCCATAAACACTGCAGGAGCATTCGTCAGCCCGAAAGACATAACTAGGAATTCAAAGTGACCATACCTGGTCCTGAAAGCAATCTTTGGAATGTCTCTCTCACGAACCCGGACCTGGTGGTATCCGGACCTCAGATCTATCTTAGAGAAACATTTGGCCCCCTGCAACTGGTCAAACAAATCATCTATTCTCGGGAGCGGGTATTTGTTTTTAACTGTTACCTTATTCAGCTGCCGGTAGTACACACACATACGGAGTGAGCCATCTTTCTTTCTTACAAACAGAACTGGCGCACCCCACAGGGAAGTACTAGGCCTGATAAAACCTTTGTCGAGCAAATCTTTTAACTGCTCCTTCAACTCTCTAAGCTCAGCTGGTGCCATGCGATACGGGGGAATGGTGGTCGCAAAATCTATCTCCCTTTCGGGAGGAATACTAGGCAACTCATCCGGAAATATGTCAGGGAATTCATTGATTACTGGAACAGACTGAAGAGTCGGAGGTTCCACCCGAACATCCTGGACTCTAACTAGGTGGCAAATACATCCCTTTGCTATTAATTTTCTTGCCTTAAGGTAGGAAATAAACCTACCTTTCGGCGTAGGCGTACTTCCTTTCCACTCTCGCACTGCTTCCCCCGGAAAGTGAAATCGGACTGTCTTGGTCCAGCATTCTAAGTTGGCATAGCATGGCACTAACCAGTCCATACCCATAATGGCATCGAAGTCGACCATCTCAAGTTCTATTAAGTCTACTGTGGTCTGGCGATCAGCAATCTCTACTGTACACCCTCGGTAAACTCTTTTAGCTGTAATCGAGTCACCGACCAGTGTAAGCACTGAAAAGGGCTGCTGAAGCAATTCTGATTCGATACCCAACTTTCGGGCCACAAATGGTGTAATATATGACAAGGTAGACCCTGGATCAATCAATACATAAACAGGGCATGAGCAAATAGTCAATATACCTGTGACCACGTCGGGAGATGCCTCTGAATCCTGCCTCCCTGGTAATGCATAGGTACGGCTGGGGCCTGCACCTGAGCCAGAGGCTCCTGGTCTACCTCGGCCCCTATTTCCTTAACCTGGGGGTCTGCGCCCTGCTGAGGATGCTGGAACTCGTGGCCCTGCTGACGCTCTATCCAGATCATCCTGACTACCCTGTCCCCTGGCTGGATAATCTCTCATTAAATGCCCTTCCTGTCCATAATAATAGCACCCTGGGAAGCCTTGCCTGCAGGCTCCAGAATGAAGTCGGTGGCATATAGGACAAGGGGTAGATGCAAATCTACTCTGTTCTACCCTCCGCTGCTGAGGTGAGGCTACTGTCCGTGAACTGCTACCGAACTCTGACCGACTCCGGCGAATAAACCTGCCCCTCTGCTGCTGTACCATTGGTAAAGATCTGGGTGGCCTATCTGAAAACCGTGGTCTCGGCCCCCTAGAAATTTCCCTCTGAACCTCGGCGGGTCTGCTCTTACGGCGCTGCTCTAAAGTCGCCTGTCTGTCACCCCGCTATCGCTGCCTCAGGCCCTCAATCGTCTGTGCGAAGGCCTGTACCCTGGCTATGTCCATGTCCTCTCTCAAAGTAGCTGTCATGCACGTCTCTATGTACTCTGGGTTCAGGCCCATAATAAAGCGGTGGACTCTGGACGACATGATGTCCACAAATGCTGGAGCATAGCGGGCTAAGGAGTCAAATTGTAAGGAATATTCACGGACGCTCCTAGCCCCCTGCTCTAAATGTAAGAACTGGTCCATCCGGGCCTGTCTGACCTCCCGGGGTAAGTAGTGGTCCAGGAAGGCCTCTGAAAAGCTGGACCAAGTAGGAGGGGCTGCATCTCCTCCCCGAGACCTCTCCCAACTTTCGTACCACAAAACAGCAATATCCCGTAACCGGAACACTGCTAACTCAACTGATTCTGCTGGGGTTACGTGCATGACTCTAAAGATCCTCTGCATATGGTCCAAAAAGTCCTGAGGGTCCTCCGCTGAATGCGATCCAGTAAACTGAGGGGGTCCCAACGCCAAGAATTCTCTAACCCTGGAACTACCTGGCCCCCCTAGGGATTCTGCTGCTATAGGTGGTGCTGGCTGACGCTGAACAGCTAGCATCTGAGTCAACATAACCACCGCACTACGTAGCTCCTGATCAGATGAAATGGGTGCAGGAGCTGTGGGAGGCGGTGCTGCCTCAAATGGTGTCTGGCGAGGAGGAGACTGCTGGGAGGGCCGAGATGACGCCTCTGTATTGCTCTCAGACCGAGCGGAATCTGGCTGTAACTGAGGCATCCTACTGGTGCCTTCGCCCGCTGCTGTATCCAATCTCCTACCTGTAGCTGGGTGCCACTGGTCTGCCATAATATCTGTGAGCAAAGAGGGTGGTGAGTTTCAAAAGTCAACTCTATACTGTACCGCTCTATAGCACGATTGAATAAGAAAGAAGAGTGACAATCCTAACATGCCTCGCAGCCTCCTGCCTATAGTATGTGGTGCACAACACATCCATAGACAACAATCTACTTAGCACGGCTTGCAGACTCCCTGGGATATGACCTGCTCTGATACTAAGTTTGTCACACCCCACCTTGGGGGGTATGACGGCACTTGGTGCCTGCTAGACTCTGGACTGCTAACTGGTCCAACCTGAGCACATCTGGTGCTTTGGCTGGCTTTGGCTCTATTTCAAGAAACAAATCGGCTATATAACGGCTGTAACTACAGCCTCCGGCCAACTGGCCTGTAGCCATCTGTACCTGTAACAACAGCTAACCAGAAACATACTTGTCACAAGGAACCTAAGCGGTCCGACAAGGACACCATGTTGTCTAGTTATCTGTAACTCAACATAAGGCTGCTGTACAACAACGTGACCGGCAAGGTCACCACTACTGTCAAACTAAGGCCCCACACGGCCAACATAAACTGGAATACAAAACAGCTACAGCAGACTGCCCGGCCCCACACGACCGGCTCAAATAACCACAGGGAATATATATAGACTGCAAGCCTCTACGAATACTGTAAGAAACTAATAGAAATGATTGGGACAGGGCCCCGACCTACCCATACTGCACAACAAAAGAAAAGGAGCTACACCTCTGGGAATCACACTCCGGATGACAGGAGCTGATGACTCACTGGCTGGCTGGAATCATGAGGGATCAGCTCCTCGTCCGTGAGTACCTATAGGCAAGCAATACAGCGCCCCGCTGGGCGTCAGTACCACAGGTACTGAGCATGTAAAGCAAACTTAAATATGCAACTGAAACGAATAGCACAATAACATGATATTTAAGCAAGAAGTAGCTGAGTCTATCTAGCTGAGGATAACTGGGGAGAGTTTATACATTTTGCAACTAACTGAGCGTACCTGAAGATGTGTCATCCTTCTGTCTATCAGTATCTACTAGCACATATCAATATACATAATAATACACACAATACCTGACCGACCCCCATAAGCCGGAAGGTGCCAACCAAGCAAGCAATCTATATACCCCTCCCGGGTCTAAACCAACCAAAAACAAGTCACTCCACTCATCTGATAACTGTGAGCTCCTCCTACCGGCCCCCTTGGGTACGTAGCTCAGGCCTTGGCCTCTGACAATAAACCGTGTCTGAGTCCGAAGACTCCTGCCTCTGGGCACAGGTGTGCACACAGAGTGGTCTGCCCCTATAAACAGGGTGTGCTAGCTCTGCGCAGAGTAAACTGAACTACCCCTGCAAGCAGGGTGGTCTGGACCGTATTATCATGGTGGTCGGCCATCATCGTCCTTTAGTCAGACGGCATCGCCCAGCTGGTGGCGGTATCTGAATATGGTGTCGACACAGCTATAACCCAGGGGCGGTGGGGATGCTAAAGGGTGCCCACATGCCACAACAAGTCTCAACATACAAAACATATACACAGCAAGCGTGCTCAATGCAAAATACTAACTATATTCTCTTCTTGTATCTCAAGGCCAGTTTGTATTAAATAACTGAACTATATTCTGTGTTACACTATTCCTGATTGCTGGACTAACTGCTACCTGACCTTTATCTATCTATCTGATTATATCTGGATATAGCTCGATAACATAAAATGTACCACCAACTACTGGATACAATTTCAACAGATGTAATACGTATTGCCTGAATATCTACTATTCTGATTATCGCATGATACGTAATTAATATACTAGCATGCTTGCTGGAAATTGTACTAAAATCATTCTTGTACGCTGGGTATAGGTTAATAGCCTTTATTCTATTTACTTTCTAAGATGTACTTCCTGGCTTGCCGAAAGAATAACTTTACATACCTGGTTTCTGAGTACCCGATTGACCGATGTGATTTCCCTCGGTACTTCTGTTGTTTCTCCCCACTACATTCATATACACGTCAATTAGAACTAAATACATTAATATTCGGGAGAAATTGTCACTTTAGATATATATATTTATCCCAACTTTAACCTTTCGAAAAACAGTCGAAAACTCGTTATTTTTCAGCGGTCCAGAAGGGAGAAATATTCACTTCTCAGCTAGGAACACATAGACATTAATTTAGAGCAATTCTACTTACCTTAGTTCGGCGGATCGCTGATTCGTCGGCCGTATTTTACGAAACTAAACCCGTAGGAATGCTCTCTGCTGCTAAATACCTCAGTATCTAGGGTTAATTTGAATTTGGGCAGCGTTTAGCAGCGTAATCGGACGAAAATTATTTAATTTCCTTCGTTCTTACTCCTCTCTGCCGTACCCTCTGTTTTCTAGAAATTTTCCTTTGATTAAAATGAATTTAAACCGAAGTGGGGCTTATATACTTGAGCCTGAACCTGGGCAACGTGTCACGGAGCCATCGCGGAGGCCTCACCTCCGTGACACGCTGCCATCGCGGAGGGGCTCTGCCTCGGCTCCTCCCGCGATGGTTCGACGGGTCTCTCGTCCGATCTTTTTCCCGGCCTTTCTCTAGCACGTATGGCCTTCTAATATGCTTAACCAACGTGCGAATAGGTCGTATAGGTGCCGGGAATTCTACGGGGTATAACAAAACCGTATCAAGAACTTTCGTGCAAGATCATCCCACGTAGAAATAGAATTCGGTGGCTCAGCTTTCAACCACCTCTTGGCTTCTCCCAATAATGAGAATGGGAACAATGTAAGCTGGACATAGTCTGATGACACTCCAGCGGGGATGTAAGTGTCACTTATCTCCAAAAAATTTTGGAGATGCTGCTGTGGATCTTCATGAGGGAGACCAGTAAACTGCCCGTTAGTGTGCAACAACTGCACCATATTCTGTTTAAGTTCAAATCTCCCTCCTGGCTCAGGTTTGCGGATACTAGGTGTAACATTATTGGCATGTGGGATTGCCACCTCGCGAACCGACTGAGCTGCTGCTTCTTCGGGCACTAACACTGCCCGTACTACCGATGGATTCTGTTGTTGCTCCATGATCATCTGTCTGAGCAACTGCAGCTTTCTTTGTAGAGCTTCTCTTCGTTTACTGTGAAATATCCTTTCTGGCTCTATATACGATTCCACCAGCTCCTTGTCTCTTGCCAGTGTTCAACAGCAATTAAGTCTGCAAAATACAGGCTATGACCAAGTTGTCAACACTAAGAAAATAAAAATACAGTAAATTAACACTTAAAACAAATTCACTAATTGCCAAGTCCCCGGCAACGACGCCAAAAACTTGTTCGGTTTGTTTGTGGGGTATAAAACGACACGCAAGTGCACGTGGTTGAAAAAGTAGTAAGTGGCTTTAGTAAGCCAAGTATCGATCCCACAGAGACTTGGATGAAGTGCAATCTGCTCAAGTGTACTATATTTTACTTCTAAAAATGCAGACAACAGTGTAACCAAAAGTTTGATAGTTTGTTTTATAATTTTTTATACTAAAGCTAAAACAATTATCTACTTTGAATCTGAACTATGAATGAGAGCATGCTGAGGTTAAATGAACATGTAATGAAATTAATTATCATCATACTTTGGTTAATCTTTTCCTCTAGTTGCAAGCCAAGAACATTTGCCAAGAGATTAAAACTCTCGTATTTAACCTCACTTAAGAATCATGAACCATCCATCTACATTTCTGTGAACAAATGCAATTCATGTTCTAGCCATACAATTCTGGTTCCTAAATTGACTAATACGACTTTCAGGTATATTTCTATCCTGAAAGCAAATCAAAACTAAATTTTCCCAAACCAAGTAAAGAACATATCCTATTAATTCACAACTTTCCAATTTCTTGCTCTCTCAAGTGAAACCGGACTTTTTAGATGTACATTAACGTAGGCCACACATTAATGCAGTAAGAACTAGAATTAATAGAACAACATGGAAGAAAAGATGAAAAACCAAAGAATCAATGATCAAATTTCATCACAATTGTTCATAACCTCAGCAAGGAGAGGAATTAGCCACTCATTTGTGGATTAAACATCTTAAAATGAGTGTTAATCATACAAGCAATTGAATTAAAGAAGAAAGAAAGAGAGAAAAAACCCTGATATTTTCGTCCCTCAACTGCCTGTAACCCACGTCCTTGCTCCACCAAGTCAGAATATTGAAAAATGAACCTAAGTGTTCTATTTATACTGCTGGGAATTTTTCCCGGAATAACAAGCAACGTGTCACAGAGTGCATCGCGGAGCACTGCCTCCGTGACACGCTACGGACGTGGACCCTCACTGGAATTGGGGGTCCAGGAATTAAGGCCCAACGTAGCACGGCGTGCAACGCGGAGCCAAGCCACCGTGCCACGGACCAAACGCGGACCTCCACCGGAATTTGGGTGAATTTTCCCTATCCAGGCAGAAGGCCTCCGCGATGGCAGTGTGACACGGCTCCATCGCGGAGCCCCTTTATTTCATGATGTCCAATGTCTTGTCCCTTGCTCGCATCCAAGTCCAACCCCGATATCCTCCAACATGCATTTTAGCTTCCCGAAATTACATTTTACCTGCAAAACAATGCTAATCATGTTGGTTAGTATAAATTCACATTTTATTACCAATTACATGAGAATGTATACACATTGATAGATAAACAAGGCTAAAATGGTACTTTTGAGTATCACTTGGGTATATAAATTTGCCCAAGATCATTTGACATAACTTCTACTATCTTCAAAAACAAGGGATTTGGATTCTGCCTAGCAGTAGTCTGCTATAATGATCATCGTTCCACTGCAACAGATAGCTATGGCGGTCCATTCCTCACTGTAGCGAGTTTGATATGGTGAGACACACCTCACTGTAGCGAAACTCGCTAAGTAGAACACTTGCATGGGATTTTGTCCCTCCTATAAACTTATGTCAATTCCACCCAACAATTTATCTCATATCCTCTACAATTCACTTCATTTGATACCAATTGAGCCTGTTGAGATACCAATTGGAATCCTCTATATACCAATTGGATTCAATCCAGGCGATCGACACACTCGGACGACATGATAGGAAAGAATAAAGTGAGAACTTCCTAGATGCCTTATAGTTTCTCAAAGATGAGATGTCGACGTCTACACACCAATCCGTAGGAGTCTACTTGGTATTGCTTTTGTACTTGTGAGATTGGAAACCTAGATGTTTTGGTACCAACTCGACACGACCGAATCGGATGGGTCATGAGGTCACCTACTTCGACTCTAGCTCGATAGGAGAACCCTTTTTTTAACTCACGTATAAAATAAGTTCAATACTCACTAATTTACACAACTTGAAAATGTTTCTAAAATTTACAAAAAATCCTTTCTCAAACAATAACTTCCCCAAGATCTAATTTAGAAAGGTATTTTAGTTGAGGACGGAGTTGTAATTAGGAGTGGATCAGAATTCTCAATGGTGGTAGAGGTTAAGTCAAGGCAGGACAATGACCCCATCTTACTCAAATTAAAGGAAGCAGTTCTAAGAAAGGAGGTGGAGGTTTTCTCCAAAGAGGGAGATGTTGTACTTTGGTACTAGGGTAGATTGTGTGTTTTAGAGGTAAACAACTTGAAATAGAAAATACTGGCAGAAGCACAAAGCTCTAGGTATTCTATTCATCTGGGTGCTACTAAGATGTATCGTGACCTACAAGAAGTACTCACCGATGGCACAATTCAATTTGGGTGATTGTGGATCGGATGAATAAGTCGGCAAATTTTCGGCCGGTTAAGACTACAGACTCAGCGGAGGATTATTCTAGATTGTACATCCGAGAGTTAGTTAGACAACACGACATTCCCTTGTCCATCATTTCAAATTGAGGTACTCAGTTCACCTCGCATTTCTAGAAATCATTTCAAAAGGGACTTGGCACTTATGTCAAGCTCAGCACAACTTTTTACCCACAAACAGATGGACAAGCTGAGAAGAATATTCAGACCTTGGAAGAGATGTTGAGGGTGTGTGTGATTGATTTCAAGGGAAGTTGGGATGATCACCTACCTCTCATTGAGTTTGCATATAACAACAGTTATCACTCCAGCATCCAGATGGCCCCATTTGAGGCATTGTATGGTAGGATGTGTAGATCTCTTATAGGGTGGTCCGAAGTTGGTGAAGCTACAATGATAGGAATAGACTCAGTTCATGAAGCTACGCAAAAGGTTCAACTTATTAGAGATAGGTTGAAAACATCCTAGAGTCGACAGAAGTTGTATGAAGATGTGAGGAGAAGAGAGCTACAGTTCTCTATAGATGATTAGGTTTATCTTTAGATTTCACGTATGAAAATTGTGATGAGGTTTAGGAAGAAAGGAAATATGAGATATGTGGGACCTTACAAGATCCTGAGATGCATTGGCAATACGGCTTATGAGCTGGAGTTGCCTGCAGAGTTAGCATCAGTGTACCAAGCCTTCCATGTGTCTTTATTGAAGAAATGCATCGGTGATCCAACCTCAATAGTGCCTCTAGTGAGTGTTAGTGTAAAGGAAAACCTCTCTTATGAAGAAGTTCAAGTTTAAATCCTACACCATCATGTTCGTAAGCTGAGCAGTAAGGAGGTCGCTTCAGTAAAGGTTCTGTGGAGGAACCAATTACGTGGGAAGCAGAAGCAGACATAATAGCTAAATACCCTCATTTGTTCCTTTCCAATTCAGCTTCAGCATCAGGTACTAAATTCCTCCTCAGTACTCTATTCAGTTCCTTACTAATTTGACCTATTCACATTTTCAATGTGCACTCTAGTTGTGTCATCTCAGTAGTATGCTTATATCAATTCAGAGCCAATCACTTCTTTAGAAATCAACTAATAGTTTTTAGTTTGGGATTGCAGCTCATTTCCTAATTTTTCAGTTTGTCTAGCCTACATTCGAGGACGAATGTTTCCAAGGGGAGATATTGTAACATCATAGCACTTCCTAAGACTAGCCTTGAGATTTAAAATTTGATTCTACAAAAATCAAGTAAAATGATCACAGTAGAACTCGTACATAGGAGGTACAACCCGTACCTAGACTCGTAGTAGGAGGGTGGAGGAGATCAGATAAGGTGACTTGAGGAACCATGACATCATGTTAAGACCAACACTACCTTTGTACAAATCATACTGACCAGTCATGGAATAACTCAGATTTGTTGTCAAGAAAATTCAGTCTAACCATGAGTCAGGGTGCGACTCATGGTACAGTGGTATAACTGGTAGGAAAGGTTGTGAGAGGGATCAAAGGAAGACTTAGGACTGAGCTACGGATCGTGGTACAAGTCTTAGAATGCTGGTATGAGTCATAGTAGGCATCCGTGGAAAACTTCAGAGAAATGGTTTGGAGCAGGGTCCCTAACAACGACTGGTGGTATGGATCGTAGTAGCCTGATACGACTCGTGGGTTGAGTCATACCACCTAACAGGCATAATTTTTATTAAGTATTTCAGGGGTAATTTTGTAAAATGCTATCTACTTAACTCCTAAACTACATCGAATTAGGATTATTTAGGAGGGATTTTAGAGGGATAGTCGAACCTCTCCCTTATTCTTTCAAAAACCAGATAGCAGAAGTACAAAGAACTCAGACAGTTCTCTCAGAGCTAAAGCTAGGGCTTGCAAGTTTCTTTGCAGATTCCCAGGGTTCTTTCGAGAATATCTACTCTAGGTAAGTGGGATTTCAACAAGGAAATTGCTCTTCCCTTATGCCCCCAAATCTTTCTAAAATCTTTTTCAGTTCTAGCCCTTTTGTATCAACGCTAGAGTTGTCTTTTAGTTAGAATATGAACTTCCTTCTCATTATAATTTTGATGATTCTTGAAGGTTGTTGTTAGTTATATTGCATGTTGATATCTCCTTCCATGAAATGTGTGTTTAGGCCTAGTTTGTAAAATGTGAATTTAAGTGTCTTGCATAATTGTCTAGATAAGAATATTGCCTAATTCTGATAGTTCCCTTCTGATCACCATGAATGTACAATTATGTGATTTGAAAGACGATCTATTGAGTATTCAGTCTTAGTTAGTACTTAGCCTTTTAAGTATTTTACATAAATGTCAGTTGATCAGTTTGACTACACTTAGTCTCTTGAGGAGTTCAGTAAAAATCTGTGGCCTCAGTTATCAGTTGTTAGGTTGATCTTTAGATGATTATGACACTTTCAACTAAAGCAACTCTGACCAGTCTTAGAACCCTTAGTTTCAGTTGTCAGGTACTTCAGACTCTCAGGTTACTTCTAGATAAGTATTCTTGACTTATTTCTTGGGACATCAGGTTTGAGTTATCAATCTAGTAGTCACAATTAGAATTTCCAATAGGAGTTGGACTTAGCACCGAGTGGGCCGGGGTTCAACGCACCTAAGTTCCTAGAACTTCGTTGCCACCATAGGTTATTAGCCCGAACGGGACTCAGACAGTGATGATACTACCCATGCCTTTATACCCTGGCGAGGTGTTACACCCTGTAAGTTTCTATCATTTAAAGGAAAGTGTGCGCATATGTTGAGAGTTTTGAAGTACGATGCATGGGGGAAAATTCCAGGGGGATGAATACACGAACGTTGCATCAAACGAACAGGTGGCCAGGGCTAGGGGCTAGGCGCCGCACCGTGCCAGCTGGTTTGGTGCTATGGCCAGCGTGTTGCACGCCCTTGCCTGGTGCGCCGCGCCCCCTGCCCACCACCTCAATATGTATATATAGTGAAGTGTGAAGATGAGAATTCATTTTGCAATATTTCCCTCGTCTAAGAACATAGAGTAAACGGAAATTTCACCTAATTTTTATCAAATTACGCCATCAAACTCTGTCCAAACGCAAATTCATCTTGTGTATCGAGTGCTGGGCCTACAAGGAGCATCTCTACGGAGTTATTTCTTGAAAATTTGCTCAGTGTACCAGAACCCCACCAAGTAAAGGTTGCCGGAATTACTCTAAATAGAGTCCTAAGCGGCTATAGACAATAGGTAAGCAGTTCTACCTTCCAAATTCCTGAAAATTGGTGAGCTTTTGGATGAATTAATTGAAGTTGAAGTTATAGTCAATTCTATAGAAAAATATTGTTATTTGTCGATTATTAGTATTGAAATAGCCTCATTTTCTCTGCGTGAGGGCCGCAAATTGGTGAAATTACTGACTTTAGGTTGGAATTGCTTGAGTGCATAGTAATCATCAATTAATATATGTTAAGTATATTCCTCTCGGCAAGTTACTCCTGTTGTTTAGCTGATAGAGTCAATACCTTATAATAGTCATGCCTATTAGTATTGTAGTTACCTGTCGCAGAACGAAATGAGGGTATAGTATAGTATTCCTCAGTGGAAGGCTTAAAGCCAGTTCCGGCTATCGCCGGAGGCGATGTAGGAGCTTCCTGTTCAGTTATTTACTGATTAAAAGGATTAATAGGTGTCTTTACCACCTCGAGGCCACACAGGCCTGAGGGTGGCTGCTAGAGTATATTACTAAACCAAGCAGCATAAGGCATAGTTGTAGTTCATGTCACAGTACATAGTTCCGCTCAAATATAGTAGCAGAAGCCCAGATGGCTTAGATCAGTTGTAGGAGCCCATATGGCTCAAATACAGTTACAAGAGCCTAGACAGCTCAGATACAGTTACAGGAGCCCAAATGGCTCAGATGCAGTTATAGGAGCCCAAACGACTTAAATACAGTTATAGGAGCCCAGACGACTCAGATACAGTTACAGGAGCCCAGACGGCTCAGAAACAGACACAACTATAGGAGCGTAGACGACTCAACCCAGATGCAGCAGCCTACCGGGCTTGGATACAACTTCAGAGGATGAGTATTCTTGAGTTACAACACGCCTACGAACCTATAGTAGTCAAGATAAGAGGGGTGTGCACCGTTTGTACTTTTTGGGGCTTATGGGGGCCCATGTAGGTTATTCTATGTTGATTGTACCTACCAGGCTTATGGAGGCTCGGTTAGGTTCTTATTTATACACATACTTTTTAGTTATATTTCAGGTTGTGAGGTTATTCAGGTTAAATTCCTATCCTTCTTATTGATTACTTTTAATCCTTCTATTAGCTTTACTCATCTTTCATTACTTCTTTACATATTTGGTACATATTGTACTGACGCCCATCTTTGGGGCACTGCATTACTTTTCTGCAAGTGCGGATAGATGTGGTCCAGGATCTTCCTAGCTGCCAGCAAGTGTCCACAGTTCAGTCAACTCCTTTTCTACGAAGTTGATAGTTAGAGAAAGTTTGTTTTTTTATTGTATAGCTTTTAGGTAGATCGGGACCTTGTCCCAACCATTATCAACTCCTAGAGGCTTGCAAGCTATAGTTTCTCAGTTGTTAGTTATTGCTGGCATGTGGGGCCTATGTATATTATGTTTTGCGTGGTGGCCGTGCGGGGCCTAGTGTAGCTGGTTAGTTAGCGGCCTTGTCGGCCATAGTATGAGTATGATTACCTACTTTTCATTCTTCTATAACTACACAACATGGTGGTCTTGTCGCCTGCATAGGATCCCTTTTATCGCCTTGTCGTTGGGTAAGCTATTTTTCTTTACAGGTGTTGCGTGGCCTTTTTGGCCTAAGGCTTTGTTTACAGCCAATATATAGCTCATTTTGTTTCTTGATTTGGAGTTTCTGTCAAGCACTAGATGTTCCTATGCCTAGCTGGGTCAGTCCAGGTCTCAATTTCACACCAGGTGTCAGTCATGTGTAATACCCCAAAAGAGCCTAAGATTAGACGTGAGATCAAAATTGGAAGTTGGCTAAAAAACTGGGAAAAAGTCACAGGACGATTGATGTAACGACTCGTGGTTGGAAACCAAGGGTCGTTGTTAGCAGTCTTGGGAGGAATTGGACCTCAGTAGTTGGGGATACCACGGGTCATCCAACGACCCATGGTGAGAAGTGACGACCCGTGGTCACCAGTCGTGGTTTCGGGTGCCAGATTTTCTAGTGGATGTAACGGATTGATACCACAACTCATTGGAAGAAACCACGAGTCGTGGTGACGCTCGTGGTAAGGCAAGTTCAGGTTTGTGAAGGGGCTAGCAACGGTTGAACTAACGACACGTCGTTTGAAGCAACGACTCATCCTATCGAGTCATGGGAAGAATCTAAAAGTATGGATTTAGGTAGTGGATCCAACAACTCGATACCACGAGTTGTGGTATCATGCAATGACTTGTGGGATAGCTCATTGGTTCACCCAGTTTAGTTTTTCAGCGAAATTTCATTTAGGGTATTGTCGACCTTTCTATGCTCTAGGCCCCTAACTACATCGTTTTATGTATTTTACCGGGCATGATAAGATAGGTTAAGTCCCTCTTTCATAAGCCATTCCCATGCATGAAAATTAACAGTATTTTAGAGAGATCAACCCTAGTTTCAATCTTTCCCCTAGCAATTCTCCATTGGGCATTCAAGGAACTCTAGAATCTAATCTTACCCAGGTATGTAGGATTACAAATAGGTGTTTCCGTTCACACCACGTTTATTCTCTATTAATTTATGAAAATCTACCAAAAGTCTCATGGGGTTTTGAATTCAATTTTTGTGAAAATCTAATGATTTACTAATGGGCTATTATGATTTGTGAATTACATCATATTTTACGAATTTTGATCAGATTTTACAACTATTCTCGATTATAAAATTATTGATTTCGATTTCTACTCAATTAAGCCTAATTATGCATGATCTATGATGAATCAATTTATGATCTACACTTCAATTGTTGATATTTACAGGCCTAGCATGACCCATGATTTGAAATATGAATTTATCCAAATACCCAACATGATTTGATGATTTAAAAGTTATATGCATTATCTTCAAGTATGCATGAGCCTTATGATTTATGAAATATTGATGATGAAAAGCATGTTCTCAGGTTACCCATGTTTGGAAGCATGTGTTCGAATGAATTGAGTATTGTAAAGCATGGTAAAGTACTGGAAAATGTCCACATGTTAAAAAATAATTTACGGTTTATGAAACGAATCTCGTGATTTATCTATTTATGATGTTGGCCGACTAAATGGCCTTTGATTCTTGGCTAATCATATTTTAATGGGGATCAATGAATGATGAATGTTCATTTTATCCATGAATCTTATTGAATGATGTTACTGATTTACATATGAGCCTAATATACATATTTTTGGGAGCCGTGTCTAGCACCGAGCAGCCCGACGTTCAAAGGACTATGTCGGTGTCTCATAACCACGTGCCATCGTGGGTTTATAATGATACATTATAATGATAATGATCCCCTCTTTCGTGATATCACATAATGCACGTCCCTCACCTGGCAAGCCAGGGGCGGCTCTGCCCATTTGAAAGAGATAGTTAGGGCATCATGAAAGGCTCTACCATGGTGGTGTCGGTTATGATGAGTCCTCCCATTGTTCCGCATGTTTTATGCATTGTTATGTTTATGTTATTGGTTCAGGTTATGATTTCATAAAGTTTCCTCATGATTATGAAAATGAATGGTTTACAAATGATTTGAAAACCTTGAGCCTTACGTTATGTCACGATATTTTTGATATGAGCATGATGTCATACTCTTATGATGTTTTATGAGTTTAATGTATTTTAAATGACCGTTTTACTTACCTTGCATATTCGGTACATTTCACGTATTGACCACATACTTTCTATATTGTATTGTTTTATGACACATGACTCGGCTCTCAGGCTCATCCTCATCTTTAGTCCATCCAAGAGTTCTCTTTCAGCTTTGTTGGTGAGTCCTCATGTTTCGAGGGCCGTTTAATTAAGCATGTACAATGTTCTATATTTCTGTATTTGGTCGGATTAGTTGGGGGTGTTGTCCCATCTACCCATCTTACATGTTAGAGGCTTTCAGACAGTATGTAGTACTCATCTTATGTATATATCTAGTACTTCCAAATGTTATGATATGCTATGATACATTTACGTTTCGTTATGTCTTAAGTTCAGTCTTCCGCTTAAAGTGAATGAAGTTTGATGTACACTTATGCCATGGGTCAACTTAGGGCCTCTCGGGGTTCCTTGTCCCTGTTACGATCCGGTTCTATGTTTGGGTCGTGAAACACTTGATATCAGAGCCATAGGTTTGATGTGTCCTAAGGTGTCTGAAGGCCGCGTTAAGTAGAGTCTTAATCATGGGTGTGAAGCACGCCACACTTATGACGAAGAGGCTATGAGACGTTTAGGAAATGTTCCCTTCTTTCATGATCTATGTCATTCGATGAAAAGTCTTTCTATCCTTGTAATTCATGCTATTCGCAATTCTAGAATCATGGCTCCTACAAGAATAAATGGAAGAAGAAATGGAAATGGTGAAGGCCATGAAAATGGCAATGGTCATGGGGCATCATCAAGACTTACCTGTTCAGGAGCCCTAGGCACCAAAGCCAGTTGCTCACGCAGAGTTTTGGGAGGCTATCCAGATGTTGCCGCAGGCCTTGACCGCTCAAGTCAACCAGCAAGCTATTGCGCATATCCCACAGAATGGCAATGCAGCAACAACCTGGATTAGAGATTTTTAGAGGATGAATCCTCCGGAGTTCCTTGGGTACAAGGTGGATAAGGACTCGCATGGGGGTGAATAGGGTTGAATGTGTACAGTTGGCCTCGTATCAGCTAAAAGGGGTCACACATATCTGGTTCAGGCAATGGAGGGACACTAGGGCCACTAGAGTAGGGCCTGTTAATTGGGAGAAGTTTCCCACGACGTTACTAGATCGGTTCTTCCCTCGGGATATGAGGGAGTTAAAGGCAAAACAAATTGTGAATTTGAAGTAGGGGAGGATGATGGTACAGGAGTATGCTCTCGAGTTCACTCGCTTGTCAAAATATGCCCCAGAGTTAGTGGTTGATTAGAGGGCACGGGTGAGCCAATTCATTCATGGTGTAGCAGGTTATTTGGATAAAGACTGCAGGACTTCCATGCTTCATCAGGATATGGACTTTCCTCGTATAGTGCTGTACACCCAGTAGATGGAGGTGGCATACGAGGGAGAGGGAGGCAAAGAGGGCTTAGACTGGTAGCAATGGGTTTACTCATTAGAGATTCGGCGATGGTCACCGCCCTCAGTTTCAACAGAGGTCACTAGTTCTAATAGCATTATCAGCTAGTGTTCCATCAAGACCCAAGGGTGATCAGAAGAGCAAGACTTCAGGATTGAGGGACCAGAGGGACACACAGGTGGAGTGTACCCCCTAGCCTGCGGAAAGTGTGGCAAGAGTCATGCCGGGGAGTGTTTGCTCAGCTCAGATATTTGCTATGGGTGTGGTATGTTCGGCCACATGTGCCGAGCATGTCCATTTGCTAGAAAAGATGGTGATAGAGGCTGTGTGCAAACTACCAGGACAGCAGAAGCTCCATCACCTTCAGCTCTTTAGGGAGCATCTTCTAGTGGGGTTGGCGGACAGCGCCAAAACAAATTCTATGCCCTCGCCTCATGTCAGGAGTAGGAGACTTCACCGGATGTGGTCACTAGTATGTTACGAGTTTTCCATATTGATGTTTATGCTTTGCTGGATCCGGGGGATACCTTGTCATTTGTGACCCCTTATATTGCTAGTATCTTTAGAGCTAGTCCCAAGACTCTATCAGATTCATTTTTAGTTACTACTCTTGTTGATGATTCCATTGTAGCTAGGCGGGTGTATAGAGGATGCCCGGTCACTATATTGTATAATGTCCCCTCCGCAGACCTTGTAGAGTTAGCCATGACCGACTTATATATTTTCTCGGCATGGATGCATGTTATGCTTCTATTAATTGTAGAACTCGTGCGGTAGAATTTCGTTTTTCGATTGAGTCAGTCTTGGAATGGAAGGGCAGTTCAGCGGTACATGTAGGTCATTTCATTTCCTATCTTTTGGCTAGAAAGATGATTTTTAAGGGTTGCATGTATCATCTAGTTAGGGTTAAGGATGTTGAGTCTGAGACACTGATTATCCAGTCAGTTCCGATGATGTGTGAGCATCCAGAAGTATTCCCAGATGATTTACCAGGTGTTCCTGCCCAGAGGGAAATTGATTTTGGTATTAACCTTCTACCCAACACAAAACCTATTTCTATCCCTCCTTACAGAATAGCTCCAGCTGAGCTAAAGGAATTGACAGATCAGTTGAAGGATCAGCTAGATAAGGGCTTCATTAGGCTGAGCAAGTCTCCATGGGGTGCACCAGTGTTATTTTTCCAGAAGAAGGATGGTTCGCTTAGGATGTGCATTGATTATCGGCAATTAAACAATGTCACCATTAAGAAAAGTTATCCTTTGCCCAGGATCGATGATTTGTTTGACCAGCTTTAGGGTGCCAAGTGTTTCTCAAAGATAGATCTCAGGTCTAGGTGTCATCACCTCAGGGTTCGGGAGTGTGATATCCCGAAGACAGCCTTCAGGATGCGGTATGGTCATTATGAGTTTGTAGTTATGTCTTTTGGACTAATAAATGCTCCTACAACGTTTATGGACTTGATGAGGTGTTCAAGTAGTACCTGGACATGTTCGTGATTGTGTTTGTTGATGATATCCTTATATACTCTCGGAGCGAGGAAGAGCATGCCGCTCATTTGAAAGTAGTTCTTTAGACTCTCAAGGATCGTCAATTGTATGCGAAGTTCAGCAAGTGCATGTTTTGGTTAAACTCGGTAGAATTTTTGGGCCATGTGGTATCAAGCAAGGGCGTAAAAGTAGTTTCTCATAAAGTCGAGGTGGTGAAGAATTGGTCTAGATCGGTGAATCATTCGGATATTCAGAGTTTCTTGGGCCTAGCTGGTTACTACCGAAGATTTGTTGAGGGCTTTTCATCAATTGCAGCACCTTTGACCAAGTTGACACAAAATAAGGTGAAGTTCCAATGGTTGGAGGCCTGTGAGAAGAGCTTCCAAGAGTTGAAGACTCGACTTACTACCGCACTGGTGTTGACCCTACTCGAGGGTACTGATGGTTTTGTGGTGTATTGTGATGCTTCAAGAATTGAACTCGGGTGTGTATTGATGCAGCGGGGGAAAGTGATAGCATATGCCTCTAGGCAGTTAAAGATCCATAAGAAGAATTGCCCAACCCTTGATCTTGAATTGGCCACAGTGGTGTTCGCACTGAAAATATGGCGACATTACTTGTATGGGGTCCATGTGGATGTGTTTATGGACCACAAGAGTTTACATTATGTGTTAACACATAAAGATCTCAATCTATGGAAAAAAAGGTGGTTGGAGCTACTCAAGGATTGTATATGAGTGTCCTCTACCATCCAGGAAAGGCTAATGTGGTAGCAGACGCACTTAGTAGACTCTCTATGGAGAGTGTGTCACACGTGGATGGTGGGAAGAAGGAGCTGGTGAAGGATGTCCATCGACTCTCAAGGTTGGGAGTTAGATTGGTCGACTTGATCGATGACGATGTTGTTGTCCAAAATGGGTCAGAATCATCTTTGGTGACCGATGTGAAAGCTAGACAAGATGAGGATCCGATTTCGGTAAAGTTGAAGGAAGTTGTTTGAAGTAATAAGGTGGAGGTCTTCTCCCAAGTTGGAGATGGTGTGCTTCGATACCAGGTCGCCTATGTGTTCCAAATATTTATGATTTGAGGAGCTAGATATTTCATGAGGCCCGTGGATCCAGATATTCTATCCATCCGGGTGCCACCAAGATGTATCGTGATTTACGAGAAAGCTATTGGTGGAATGGCATGAAAACAGATATTGTAGAATTCGTAGCCAAGTGTCCAAACTATCAGCAACTAAAGGTTGAGCATCAAAGGCCGGGAGGAGTACTTTAGGATATCAACATTCCTACTTGGAAGTGGGAATAAATTAATACGGATTTCATAACAGGATTACCTCGTACTTACCAACAATATGATTCCATTTGGGTTGTGGTAGAAAGGTTGACCAAAGCTGCACATTTTCTATAGGTGGAAACCACGGACTCAGTGGAGGATTATGCCAAGCTATATATACGGGAGTTGGTTCGATTCATGGAGTGCCCTTGTCCATCATTTCAGACCGAGGTACTCAATTTACCTCTCAATTTTGTTGGTCTTTTAAAAAGGGCTTGGTATGCAGGTTAAACTCAGCAAAACATTTCACCCCCAAATGGATTGTCAAGTGGAGAAGATACTCCAGACTCTCGAGGACATGTTGAGAGCATGTGTGATAGACTTCAAAGGCAGTTGGGATGATCATTTGCCTCTGATCGAGTTTGCTTACAATAATAGCTACCACTCTAGCATTCAGATGGCACCGTTCGAGGCTCTTTATTGGCGTAGGTGTAGATCTCCCATCGGATTGTTTGAGGTTGGTGAGGCAGCTATGATAGGGCCAGATTCGATTCATGAGGCTATGGTGAAGGTTTAGTTGATAAGGGATAGGCTGAAAACTGCTCAGAGTCATAAAAAGTCCTATGCGGATGTGAGGAGGAGAGACTTGGAGTTTAAGGTGGACCATTGGGTGTTTTTGAAGGTATCTCCTATGAAGGGGGTAATGAGGTTTGGGAAGAAAGGAAAACTCAGTCCCCGCTATGTTGGTCCCTACCAGATTATGATAAGAGTTGGTAAGGTGGCATATGAGTTGGAATTGCCCTCAGAGTTATCTTCCGTACATCCTATGTTTCATGTATCTCTTTTGAAGAAATGTTTGGAAGATCCAGCTCTAGTAGTCCCGGTGGATATCATTGGTGTAAAAGATAGCCTTAGCTATGAGGAGGTTCCAATTGAAATATTAGATCGTTAGGTGCAAAAGCTAAGGAACAAGGAAATAGTTCCAGTTAAAGTATTATGGAGAAATTAGCATGTCAAAGGAGCTACGTGGGAAGCTGAAGCAGATATGATGGCTAAATACCCACACTTATTCTCTACTGGCTCAGTTCCGACTTAAGGTATCAGTTTTGGCCCTATATCTCTACTTAGTTTTCATGTTCAAATCATGTGTTCAAGTTTCTTTTATATGCATGGATATGTATGTGAAGTATGAAATCAGTTTATCTATGTGGTATGAATCGAAGGTAGTCATTCCATTAAATTTTGGGTTAAATGATCAGTATTGGGGTGTAATGGTAGCATGACTTTGTTTTTCTGCATGTTTCCAACATTGCGAGGATGAATGTTCCCAAGGGGGAGATATTGTAATACCCCGAAAGTGCCTAAGATTACACTCAGGATCAAAATTGGAAGTTGGCTGAAAAATTGGGAAAACGTCATAGGACGGTTGATGTAACAACTCGGGGTTTGAACCACAGGTCATTGTTAGCAGTCCGGGGAGGAATTGGACCTCAGCAGTTGGGGAAACCATGGGTCATCCAACGACCCATGTTGAGAAGTGACGACTTGTGGTCACCAGTTGCGGTTTGGGTTGCCAGATTTTCTAGTGGATGTAACGAATCGATAGCACAACTCGTTGTAAGCAACCATGAGTCGTGGTGAGGCTCGTCGTAAGGGAAGTTCAGGTTTGTGAAGGGGCTGGCAACGGTCAAACTAACGACCCGTCATTTGAAGAAACAACTCATTTTGTTGAGTTGTGGGAAGAATTTGAAAGTATGGATTTAGGCAGTGGATCCAACGACTCGATACCATGAGTCATGGTATCATGCAACAACTCGTAGTATCGCTTGTTTGTTCACCAGTTTAGTTTTTCAGAGAAATTTCATTAAGGGTATTTTCGAACATTCTATGCTCTAGGGCCCTAAACTACGTCGTTTAATGTATTTTTCTAGTCATGATAAGATAGGTTAAGTCCCTCTTTTAGAAGCCATTACCATGCATGCAAATTAAGAGGATTTTAGAGAGATCAAGCATAGTTTAAAGCTTTTCCCTATCAATTCTCCATTGGGCATTCAAGGAACTCTAGAATCTAATCTTACCGAGGAATATAGGGTTACGAATGGGTGTTTCCGTTCACACCATGCCCATTCTCTATTAATTTATGAAAATCAACCAAAAATCTCATGGGGTTTTGAATTCATTTGTGAAAATCTAATGGTTTACTAATGGGCTATTATGATTTGCGAATTACATCATATTTTATGAATTTTGATCAGATTTTACAACTATTCTCGATTATAAAATTATTGATTTCGATTTCTACTCAATTAAGCCTAATTATTCATGATCTATGATGAATTGATTTATGATCTTCACTTCAATTGTTGATATTTATAAACCCAACATGATCCATGATTTGAAATATGAATTTATTTGAATACCCAACATGATTTGATGATTTACAAGTTATATGCATGATCTTCAAGTATGCATGGGCCTTATGATTTATGAACTATTGATGATGAAAAACATGTTTTCAAGTTACCCATGTTTATAAGCATGATTTCAAATGAATTGAGTATTGTAAAGCATGGAAAAGTGTTCGGCAATGCCCACATGTTGAAGAATGATTTACGGTTTATGGATCGAATCTCATGATTTATTGATTTATGATGTTGGCTGACTAAAAGGCCTTTAATTCTTTGCTAATAATTTTTTAATAGGTATCAATGAGTGATGAATGTTTATTTTAGCCATGAATCAACCATGTTATTGATTTGCATATGAGCCTAATATGCATATTTTTGGGAGCCGTGTCTAGCATCGAGCAGCTTGGTGTTTAAAGGACGACGCCGGTGTCTCACAACCACGTGCCACCATGGATTTATAATGATACATTACAATGATAATGATCCCCTATTTCATGATATCACATAATGCACGTCCCTCGTCTGGCAAGCCAGGGGCGATTCTGCCTACTTGAGTGAGATAATTGGGGAATCATGAAAGGCTCTACCATGATGGTGTCGGTTATGACAAGTCCTCGCATTGTTCCGCATATTTTATGCATTGTTATGTTTATGTTATGGGCTCAAGTGATGATTCGATAAAGTTTCCTCATGATTATGAAAATGAATGGTTTACAAATGATTTAACAACTTTGAGCCTTACGTTATGTCGCGATATTTACGATATGAGCATGATGTCCTACTCTTATGATGTTTTATGAGTTTCATGTATTTTAAATGCCCATTTTACTTACCTTGCATACTCGGTACATTCCACGTACTGACCGCATACTTTCTATGCTGTATTATTTTATGATACAGGACTCGGCTCTCAAGATCATCCTCATCCTTAGTCCATCCCAAAGTTCGCTTTCAACTTTGTTGGTGAGTCCTCATTTTTTGAGGGCCGTTTGATTAAGAACGTACGATGTTCTATGATTCAGTATTTTGCCGGGTTAGTTGGGGGTGTTGTCCCATCAACCCATCTTACATGTTAGAGTCTTTCAGACAGTATGTAGTACTCAACTTATGCATATGTCTAGTACTTCCGAAAGTTATGATATGCTATGATACATTTACGTTCTGTTATGCCTTATGTTCAGTCTTCTGCTTAAAGTGAATGAAGTTAGATGTACGCTTATACCATGGGTCAACGTGGGGCCTCTCGGGGTTGCTTGTCCCGTGTTACAATTCGGGTCTACGTTTGAGTCGTGACATCATGCCTCCCAAGGTAGGGCATGACAAACTTGGTATCAGAGCAGGTCATATCCTAGGGATTCTGCAAGCCATGTCAAGTAGAGTCTTGTCTATGGGTGTGTTGTGCACCACATTCTATAGACAGGAGGCTACGAGGCATAATAATGTGATTATCCTCCTTTTTCCTCCAGTCATGCTATAGAGCTGTGTTGTATAGGGTAACTTCCTAAGATTGCATTATTCTACTTATTTACAAAGAAATGTCTAACGCACAACAGACAACTTCTAGTCAGGAGCCGGATGTTGCGGCAGGACAGGCACTAGTCAGGTGCCCAAGTCAGAGTCGGCCCGATCTGGGGGTGATAGGGAGACATCACCTCGATCTCCCCAACACTCACCGCCCTACTAGGAACCCTCCTAGGCAGCAGATATACCGGTACCACCCCTATCCATCCCAGTGCCATTGGATCAGGAGATTAGGAGCGCAGTTTACATAGCAGTTCAGAAGATGGTTGCCCAGCGTCAGCCTCAGCCAGTAGTAGCAGTTGTTGTTTAGCACTCCTTTCTTTGAGTCCTCCGCAGTTTACAGGGACAAATCGAAGAGAGGACCCCCAGAACTTCATATACCAGTTACAGAAGATATTCAGGGCTATGCATGCCTCTTCAAAAGAATCAGTTGAATTAGTAGTGTTTTAATTATGAGAGATAACAGTTTTGTGGTACGAGAGTTGGGAAAGGTCCTGAGGTAGAGATGCACGCCCACCTACATGGCCTAGCTTCTCTGAAGCTTTCATAGACCACTATTTGCCCCGAGAGATCAGGCAGGCCAGAGTAGAGCAGTTTTTACATTTGGAGAAGGGCAGAATGAGTGTCAAAGAGTATGCCTTAAGGTTTGATTCCTTGGCCAGATATGCGCCAATATTTGTTGATACTATGCCAGCTAGGGTACACCAATTTATTATGGGACTTGCGCCAAAATATGTGGAGTCGTGTATCACAGCCATGCTGCGAGAGGATATGGACATCTCACAGATTCAATCTTTGCTCAGAATATAGAGCAAATCAGGCAGCGTTAATACGCAATTTATAGGGTAGCTCAATTGCAGCATCAGAGGGCTATACCCGCCGACTTTTAGACAGACTTTCAGGGTGGTCCTAGGCCTTGTTTATTAGGTAGGACACCTCGGCCCCCATTCAGCAACAGCAGGGAAGTAGATCAGATCATCGTGAATAGTTAGTTCTCGGTGAAAGTTCACAAGTGTCATGCTCGCAGCAGCAGCGAGGTCCAGAGCAGGCGAGGCCAGCTATACTATGTTTTAGTACTTGTCATAGGCGACATTCAGGGAGATGTAGATACGATTCCACCACCTGCTATTCCTGTGGAATGGAGGGGCACATGATGAGGGATTTTTCGATTAGATACCAGGGTGATTGGGACCAGCAAAATAGGTCCTCAATAGTTTCACATGCTCCAACACCTTCTACAGGGCACAGGCCCTCCGCTCCAGCCGGCAGAGGCCGGGGTAGATCGGGGCATCTAGTTCAGGCAGCGGTTAGGATCGCACTTATGCACTACTGCGATGGCAGGGGTAAGAATCATCACCAGATGTTGTGATAGGTATGCTGGATGTTTGTTCACACTCAGTTTATGCTCTAATAGATCCAGGTTCCACTCTGTCTTATGTTACTCTACTAGTGGCCCAGAGGTTTGGTATAACACCAGAATTACCCCAACGACCCTTCTCAGTGTCTACACCCGTCGGTTGAATGAAGCTTTTTTGAAAGCTTTTGAATGCATGAAGAATAAATTGATACACACCATTAATTATAGTTCCTGACTTGTCCATACCATTCATATTAATGTGTGATGCTAGTGATTTTGTTTTTTGTTTCTATAACACCTTAAAAGTCCCATAGGGACAGATCTGAGAATTAAAATGAAGAAAGCAGGAAAACCTACACCAGGACACGTAGAAAGGAAATGAGTGACTCGTTATGTGACCCATTTTGTGCACATCAGTTGGTAAAAGTTGGGGTTTCTTGGATACATAATGAGTTGAGGGATGAGTCATGGTTGCAATGAGTTATCGTGACACCTAACGAGTCATTAGGTATGTCGTTGGGTGTGATGATTTTTTTAAAACTTGGGTTTCAGATAGGCTTAATGCGTGGTGAAATGATCCATTAGGAGTCATGAATAATCATTAAGTTAAGTTGTCAAAATGAGCTCATAAAGGGGAGAGTTGCTAGTGGCAATAAGGGAAGACCACGAGTCGTCCAGTGACCTAACGACTCGTTAGGTCACTCATGGTGATTGATAGTGAGATTTTAGTAGTCCAAATTCTAGGGGAATTTTTGTAACTTTCTATTATTTTAATCCCTAAACTATACCATGTTGGGAATAATTTCAAAGGTTTTATAGGGGTAAACGGTTCTTGTCCCTCATTACCTACTTAAATTGCCAGACTCGTGTTCCTAAACTCTAGAGCTTCTCTCTCAAGAAAGAGCTAGGGCTTCTAGTTCTCCACAGAAATTTTGAGCTTCTTCTCCGAGGTTCTTCTCCAGGTACATAGGATTTCAACAAGGGTTTCTTTCACCCTTATGTCCCAAGAATTACATAACCCTAGAGAATTTAATTACAGAACCCTAGAAAGTTGAATTCTCTAAAACTCATGTCTTACGATTTTCATCCCATTATTGATTACAATTATTTGTTTCTCAATGCTTAAAGGTTTCCATGAATAGAATCATGTGATATCATGATGTTATTTTTAGCTTGTAAAATGTATTTCCATAATCTTGATATTAACATCATTTTAGAGATTTGACTTCATGAGCTAGTATTTTTTTCATATACTATGGTTTTCCAAGTACACAAGATATCCACACGATTTAAGTATTTCATGTTATATAGTATGATCAAAATTAGTATTGTAAGTTCTATCAAGAACATCTTGACGCTCAGGACTTTTTCAGATATGTAGTCCTGAATAAGTCTTAGGACATTAGTTATGAGCTATTAGCGTTTTACAGATACCTCGATGTACTTATGTGCCTTCAGTTGGGAGTAGTACTTGGCACTGAGTGGACCTAGGCTCAACTCACTCAAGCTCCCAAAACTACATGCCACCATAAGATTTGGCCTAAATTGGTTTTACAATCAGTGATCACACAGCCAGTCACCGTACCCTGGAAGGGCATGGTGGGCCCTATCGATGGAGAGTAAACATCGAGCTCCACGTCTAGTTCATGTGGTTACATGTTAGTTAACAAACACTCCCACAGTCAGTACAGTCAGAGTCCTTAGTCAGTACCAGTCTATCAGATTTCAAGATATACTTATGACACTAACATAGTTTATCAGTTCATATAGTATTCTCAGATGTGTCAGATTAATTGTTGTATTCATTATTTTGATAGAGTCTTAGGCATGTTATTTAAGCTTAGTTTACAAACTACCTGTATATGTTTACTTTATTTACAACTCACATACTCAATACATTCAAAGTACTAATCGCATATTTCCATGTACTATATCATTTTATGATATAGGCTTAGGTACACAACCTCAGTATTGCAGCTAGTTTCTCTCACCGATTTCCAGCATCCTAACAGTGGTGAGTCCTCATCTTTCTAGGATCGAAGTTTTCATCTTCAGCACTTGTTATTTGTGGTTTTAGTTTCAGACGTTAGAGTTAGCTGGGGGTTTGTCCCAACAACTTATTAGTTATTTTTGAAGGCTTTCAGACAATATATGTTAGTTTCAATTTGTCTCTCAGTATTTGAGAAAATATTAATAATTTATCAGATGATCTTTATTTATTCAGTATTTGGTTATTGTTTTAATCAGCTTCCACTTAATAGTCTTTTATAGTTGTTTAGTTATTATAAAATTATGTCAGGACATGGGTTTGCTTGGGGTCACTTGTGATCCTAAGTACCATGTTGTGTCCAGGGTCCAGACTTGGGTAGTGACAAACTTAGCATCGAACCCCCAATTTTAGAGTGTCCTAGGATGTCTGATAGTTGCGTCAAGTAGAGTCCTTTTCATAGGTGTGAAGTGCGCCACACTTATGAGAGGGAGACTATGAGGCATTTTAAAGAAATTTCTGTATCTTCATGATTCTTATCGTGCATAGAGTTTAATCTCTAAATTTGTCCTCCTAACTCGTGCTCTACCCTTTTCAATATTGACAATGCCTTCTAAAAGAGGAAGTAGAAGGAGGAATGGTGATAATAACAAGCAACCCCACCATCTTTATCAGCCACTCAGAATGACTAGGTGTCACATGTAGAGTTCTGGGCTGCTATTCAAATGCTGGATCAGGCAATGAATAATTAGATCAACTTGCAGGCTGTCGTACTAGTCAATACTAATGGGTCTGTAGCTAGTGCCAGAGTTCAGGATTTTAGTCGGATGAATTCCCCCAGCATTTCATGGGTTTAAGGTAGATGATGACCTGTGGGAGTCCATTGATGAGGTGTAGAAGGTCACCCAAATCATGGGTGTTACTTTTGTAGAAAGTGCAGATCTAGCTGCTTATCAGTTAAAATGAGTGGCTTAGATTTGGTATAAGTAGTAGAAAAGAGGGAAGGCGAAATGGTGCAGGGCTGGTGGAGTGGGAAGAGGTTGTGACTGCATTCCTACATAGATTCTTTTCATGGGAGTTAAGGGAAGCTAAGGCCACTGAGTTTGTGAACATGAGGCAGAACGACATGACAGTGCAAGAGTACGCATTGAAGTTCACTCAATCGTCAAAGTATGCTCTAGAAATGGTTGTGAAGCTAAGGGCTCACATGCTCATTTTCATGAATGGAGTTTTAGACCTGGTATTCAAGGAGTGCAAGACTGCCATGCTTATCAACGAAATGGACATCTTTAGGTTTATTATTTATGCATAGCAGATAGATATGGAGAAACTGAAGGAGATAGAGAGGGAGAATAAACGGGCATGGACATGCTAGTTTGAGTTTTTCTAGTAGAGGTCAGGCGGTGGAAATTACCTCCAGTAGCAGCAGAGACCTCTAGGACCCTCATAAGCCAATGCTATTTCTTCTAGGTGCCACAAAGATCTGAGGGGTGGAGCATCAGGCCCCTAGTCACAGAGTCATGTCTCCAGTAGCCATACTTTTCCTGTTTGTTACATGTGTGGTAAGAACCATTCGGGTGAGTGCCGCTAGGGCAAGGAGGTGTTACTTTGGTTTATGGCCAGCCGGGTCACAGATTAAGAGATTTCTCCTATAAAGGATAGGGGAAGGCCTAGTCTACCACATCAGTAGCTCTGCCAGGTCATTCGGCTCAGTAGTGTACCACTTCAGGTTTAGGGTGCGGTCAGCGCCAAAACCTCTTCTATGCTTTATCCTCCATTTAGGACCAAGAGAACTCACCTGATGTAGTCACTTGTATGTTACGTGTCTTTCAAATAGATCTTTATGCTTTACTATATCCAGTAGTCACACTCCCTTTCATGACTCCTTCATTGATGTCCAGTTTTTCATTAGCCTAGAAATAGTCTCAGAGCTATTTTCAGT
Organism: Datura wrightii; assembly: GCA_035772735.1. Taxonomy (NCBI): domain Eukaryota; kingdom Viridiplantae; phylum Streptophyta; class Magnoliopsida; order Solanales; family Solanaceae; genus Datura; species Datura wrightii. The sequence continues at coordinate 112,314,650 of JASDFA010000010.1, read as the reverse complement.
CTCTACTTCGGTTCGTTAGTCAGTTAGAGCTTGTCGGGTGTACAAGGATTGTCCAGTCACGATGTCACATAAAGTCACCACAGTTGATCCAATAGAGATAGATATGGTTGACTTCAGCCTCATTCTTGGCATGGACTGGTTACATTCTTGCTATGCCTTGGTTGATTGCAGAACTAGGATCATTAGATCCCAGTTCCTAATGAACCACTCCTAGAGTGGAAGGGTTGTACTTTAGCACCAAAAGGTCGATTCATCTGATTCCTTAAGGCTAGGAAAATGATCTCTAATGGGTAAATTTTCCACTTGGTTGGGGTCAAGGATTATAATTCCAAAATCCTGACTCTTCAGTTAGTTCCATTCGTTAGTGAGTTTCCATAGTTATTTCTCGAATATCTTTCTAGAGTCCCCCCACCCCCCCGAGCGGGAAATAGACCTTCTCCCAGATACCTATCATATCTCAATTCGTCCTTAATAAATGGCTCAAGTTGAGCTTAAGGAGTTAAATGAACAACTGACTTTTCTTCCTCATACCCAACATCTCTCCATGGGGTGCCCCAGTCCTATTCGTGCAAAAGAAAGATGGTACGCTTAGAATGTGCATCGACTATCGTTAACTGAACAAGGTCACAATCAAGAATAGGTATTCTCTAACAAAGATTTATGACTTGTTTGATCAACTTCAAGGAGCTAGTTGTTTTTCCAAGATAGATCTTATATCAGGATACCACTAGCTCAGGGTCAGATAAAGTGACATTTCGAAAATAACCTTCAGAACTCGGTATGGTCACTATAAATTTATAATTATCTCTTTTAGACTAACCAAAGCTCCTATATCTTTTATGGATCTAATGATCAGGGTATTCAAGTCGTACCTAGATATGTTTGTTATTGTTTTTATAGATGATATTCTGGTTTACTCTAGAACAGAGGAGGAGCATGTAGACCATCTGAGAATAGTTTTGCAGACTCTCAGGGACTGCCAGTTGTTCGCTAAATTTAGCAAGTGAGAATTCTGGCTAAAATCAGTTGCATTCCTCGGTCATGTGGTCTCCAATAAGGGTATTAAGGTGGATCCTCAAATGATAGCGGCGGTCAAGCACTAGCCCAGACCCACTTCTCCATCAGACATTAGGAGTTTCTTGGGCTAGCCGATTATTCAGGAGGTTCATAGAAGGGTTCCCCTCCATTTCCTCTCCTTTGACTATACTAACTCAAAAGAAGGTGAAGTTTCAGTGGTTTGATTCATGTGAGAAGAGCTTTCAGGAGTTGAAGACTCAACTCAATACAACCCCATTTTTGACTTTACTAGAAGGTTAAGACGAGTTTGTGACTTTTTGTGATGCCTTTAGAGTTGTCCTTGATTGTGTTCTGATGCAGCATGGTAAGGTAATAACTTATGTCTCCAGACAACTCAAGGTTCATGAGAAGAACTATTTGAGTCATGATCTTGAACTGGCAGCAATAGTATTTGCTTTGAAGATTTGGAGGCACTATCTTTATGGGGTTCATGTGGATGTTTTTATTAACCACAAGAGGCTATAGTATATGTTCAGTTAGAAGGACCTGAATGTGCGTCTGAGAAGATGGCTAGAATTATTAAAGGAATAGTGTTCGGGTCTGCGTTATATGGGTATATAACTCACACGCAAGTGCACATGGTCAAACAAGTAGTAAAGTGGCTTTAGTAAGCCAAGTATCGATCCCTCAGGGACTGGGATGAAGTGCAATCTTCTCAAGTGTACTATATTTCGATTCTAAAAATGTAGACAACAGTGTAACCAAGAGTTTGATATTTTGTTTTATAATTTTTATGCTAAAGCTAAAACAACTATCTAATTTGAGTCTGAACTATGAATGAGAGCATGCTGAGGTTAAACGAACATGTAATGAAATTAATTATCGACATAATTTGGTTAGTCTTTTCCTCCAGTTGCTAGCCAAGAACTATTGCCAAGAGATTAAAAATCTTGTATTTAACCTCACTTAAGAATCATGAACCATCCACCTACATTTCTGTGATTAAATGCAATTCATGTTCTAGCCATACAAACCCGGTTCCTAAATTGACTAATACGACTTTCAGGTATATTTCTATCCTGAAAGTAAATCAATTCCCAATTTTCCCAAACCAAGAAAAGATCATATCCTATTAATTCACAACTTTCGAATTTCTTGCTCTCTCGAGTGAAACCGGACTTTTTAGATATACATTAACGTAGGCCACACATTAATGCAGTAAGAACAAGAATTAATAGAACAACATGGAAGAAAAGATGAAAAACCACTATGATCAACAATCCATTTCACTACAATTGTTCATAACCTCAACAAGAAGAGGATTTAGCCACTCATTTGTGCATTAAACATCGTTAAATGAGTGTTAAACATACAAGCAATTGAATTAAAAAAGAACGAAAGAGAGAAAAACCCTGATAATTTCGTTCCCTCAACTGCCTGTAACCCACGTTCTTGCTCCACCAAGTCAGAATATTGAAAAATGAACCTAAGTGTTCTATTTATACTGGTGGGAATTTTTCCCGGAATAACAAGCAACATGTCACGGAGTGCATCGCGGAGCACTGCCTCCGTGACACGGTAAGGACGCGGACCTTCACTGGAACTGGGGGTCCAGGAATTAAATCCCAACGTGGCACGGCGTGCAACGCAGAGCCAAGCCACCGTGTCACGGACCAATCGCGTACCCTCTCTAGAATTTGGGCGAAATTTCCCTATCCAGGCAGAAGGCCTCCGCGATGGCAACGTGACACGGCTCCATCGCGGAGCCCCTTTAATTCATGCTCTCCAATGTCTTGTCCCTTGCTCGCATCCAAGTCCAACCCCGATATCCTCCAACATGCATTTTAGCTTCCCAAAATTACATTTTACCTGCAAAACAATACTAATCATGTTGGTTAGTATAAATTCACATTTTATTACCAATTACATGAGAATGTATACACATTGATAGATAAACAAGGCCAAAATGGTACTTTTGAGTATCACTTGGGCATATAAATTTGCCTAAGATCACTTACCCCACACTTAAATCCTTGTTCGTCCTCGAACAACAATCCTACACTTCATGCAATTTACATCCCAACCTCGCTACTTTGGTTTGACAATTTAGGCTACGGGCATACCGATTATTCAATACAACAAATCATCAAGAAACATGCATGGTCCTATTAATGCAATGACTTTCAATACATCAAGACCTCCTAGACTTCAAGAATCGACCCTCGATATTGGCAAACTCATGCAAATCAGCCGATCAAGATATCCGACACGAAAATTAATCTCTCATCAAGCATGTGCCCTCACAACACAAGAGAATCTTCCCCTCTTTGCTCATATGACTCACAAAATTTTAAGCAGGGGCATGTAAACACAATTTCGCTCTCTCTCCCAAAAGAATTCACATGCATCATGTCATGACCCATAAGCTTGCCCTTAGTGTATTACTCCACTAATATAAAGAAGTGCGATGTAAGATCACGTAGGACTTTAACTGGTTGTAATGGGAGCTACGGAACTAGTAAATATTGGGTTAGCCAATAATAGCCACTAGCATCCTTAAGCGCCTTTTCAACACATCCCATCAACTCATGGACATTGTTTCTTTTTTTTCATCATCCCATTCTTGATGTTTTTCTTTAGTTTGGCCCATCGTATTAAGCACACTTGACACAACAACAAAGATTATTCATGCACCTTCATTATAGTTTATTTATAGCAAGTGCACCTTCAACCTTTTCTTTTCTTCTATCACTCTGCTTTTCTTTTTCTTTTCACCATTCTCACTCTTTGACACTTTGGGAAAATGATTTTCTCTTCTTAAGCGCTTAAGAGTTTTGTATCGACTTTACGGCTAATGAAAAGAAGGGATTAAGCTCGGTTTACACTTTTTGACAAAAAGAAAAAATAATAGGCTAAAGGCTCAACGGGCTGACTAGGGTATACAATCAAGGTGGGTACAACAAGGAAAAATAGAAACTCTCGGTTAAAACAAAGAAATGCCTACATCCTTTCCTATAATACACCTCCTTCATTTCGTTTTGCACACACCCCAGGCCAGTTCTAGACACTTCACAATAGCATGGAATAACAACACCTCACTTCACACTTTTTGCACATGCTCAATTCAAGATGTATTCACAGACTCTTCAATCAGCTAATTATAGGAATTCAAACATTAAGCCTCAATCACACTGAATCGAACTCTATGGCCTAGGTATCTCAATATATTTACAAAGTTACATGCTTTCATATGAATCACCTTTGCATTTTAAATATCATGTACAACACGCAACCAGAATTTCGCAACCATACAGTAATTACAGGTTTTGGGATGCAACCCACCAAAGAAAAAAACTGAAAAATAATTGAAGAAATCTACTCCTAACGACTACATTTCCCTTAAGACAGTCGTCATCCATCCATCATAGGGAATGATCACTATTATGACTTCGGTTCAATGGGACCATTCTCGGTAAAAGAACCTAAAACAAACGCCGAGAAACCCAAAAAGTAAATTAAAAATGTTGAAAATATCGATCATTTCAATAACAAATTTGATAACAAAAATATGTACAAAATCAGCTAGCAACATTCAGCAACACACATCAATTTCACATAAATTTACAATATAGAACAACACTTTAACAATTCACAAATCACAGGGAAGAACAAAATTTCACATGCACGACAACATATTAGAGCATACATACAAAACAGCACAGCCCAGCACCTAACTACTCCCACCCCACACTTAGCTCGAACACTGTCCCCAGTGTTCACAAAAATTAAAATAGCACAAAATCGGGTGGTGGAACTCCCTAATCAGTCAAAGTATTCCACTTCTTCGTCGGGTGTTGCTGCTTCATCTCCCATGTCTGAATCGCCCCCGTCGTCTTCATCGGACTCCACATCGGAGTCCTCCCGACGTGTCTCCTCATCTGTGGGGACTTCATCATCCGTGGGCTCTATAAATGCTGGCCCCACTCGTCATAGAGCCCTGGTGTTTTCACCGAAGGGGTAGTCTAGCTCGAGCTGCCATAGCTCCTCCTCTGTCGCCGGCCTCCCGCCTATCCTCAGCTGGAGCATCTGCATCCCATACATGCAAGCCATATACTGATCATCACGAGCATGTCGCTCGCCAAGTGTAAGCACTGGCCCGTGGGTGGTGTCGGGTGCCTTAGTTTTAGTAACATCTAAGGCCCGCCGCTCCATCTACAGGATATAGTCAAGGGCCTCCTCCTCGACATCTAGGCCCCTGAGGAAGGTGGTGAGTAGTCCACCAAAGCCATACCTGTGCCCCTGATGCAACTGGGCTCTCTTCATGGCGGAGATATTACTGCCCCCACGTTGATCTCCAACCCTTTCATCAGGGCGTACACCAGGCATACACGATCCCGGGTTACATCTGTCATATGTACCCCCGGGATGAGGTAGGAAAAGACAATCTTCAGCCATATTCTGGCTTCCCTATTCATCTGTGAATAGGGCAAAGTCTTGTGGTAGCCCCTCTCTTTGTGTCTGCTCCATATAGCTGTCGATCGGGTCCCACACAAGGTGCGTCTGATGTCCGCATACGGTGGGGTAATGTTCAGCTATCGGAGTACGTGGGCGTCTGTGTCCCATGCTCCTATGATGGCATTGAGGTGGTGGGGCTCCAAGGTGACTATTTGCCCTCTGATTTTGATGGTGTGACTTCTGATCGTCGGGTTCCAGTTGGCATAAAATTCCCGAACCAAGTGCAGATTGCATTCCTTGGGCTCTTCAAAGATGAAGTTGAGCCCAGCTGCCTCAATTCGGTGTACCATCCTTGGGAACTCCTGTGCCAATGGTTCCCGTGCTATATGCTCCTCGGGGAAGTATTTGTCTTCTTTGTGCTTTGCGTACCACTTTTTCCCCTCATCCGTCACCCATCTTGTTTCGTATTGGCGGCGTTGGCCACGTGGAACTGCTGGTGCTGCTGGGACTGCTGTGCTCAGTCTGATTCGCTTCCTTCCGGCGCCAGAAGTTGATGTGCCTCTCTCTTTCTCTTGCCTGCTTGCCATTTTACCTATCAACCCAAGTAGACAAGATCAATGTTAAGATAACAGATATTAACTTCGGGTAAGGTCGGCTTAAGCTAGGTTACCCCACACTTAGTCCTTAGTTACAGTTACAACAATACAGCAAGATCATACTCATTTACACACAATAACCAACTATACAATCATGCTTAGTGCATTTGAAGAGTTCGACGGTATATCTTCTGTGTACTACTCAGACTTCGTACAGCTAATCACAATCACTACCATCGCTAACATCTTATCCATCGCACTTAGCAAGGAAAAACAAAGAAACGAAAAGAACAACAAAAATTTATCTACACGAACCTACACAACCAACCAAATTCTTGCAAATTTCAACCTTCCCTTAACCCGAGAATCCGTCGTTCTATTAACATCCTAACAATTAGTACATCGACTCATCTCATTCAACATGTACATCCTGGCATAAAATTCACAAGTTCACTACATTTTCAACTTCAAATTCAAAAACAAGCCGTAGAAATGATATTATCAAGCAAATTCGATTAATTTATGCAATTGACGAGTTCAAGCAATCATAACGACATTCTGAACATTCATCAACAACAATTAAATTGAATTCATGATTAATTTCTACTTAGGGCAATTTAGCTCACCTCACATGCTCAATATCGAAGAAAATCGACAAGAAATGAGATGGAATTGAAGAACATACCTTGAAGTTGAAGAAATTACGCAAATTTGATGATTTTCTAAGCCTCCTCCGTGTCACGTTGAAGGGGGATGGGTTTTGGGGGGTTTTGGTCGCGGAGTGATTGAAAATTAAGGGAAAGGGAGGTTTTTTCAGGGTCAAAAAATAGTAAAATTGTGCGGGTCACCCAGCGACCCGGTGTGACCCGTCGCGATATACACGACAACGTGTCACGGAGTGTATCGCGGTGCACTGCCCCTGTGACACGGAGCCATCGCGAGCCTGTCCTGGAAATTTTCAAAAAATCCGAATTATATCTCAACGTGTCACGGAGGGTAACGCGGAGGTCCACCTCCGTGACACTGAGCTATCGCCCCAGCTCACTGTTTTGCCACTTTTTGTTAATTTTCATACCTCGAATTTTCCTTCGCTATTCCGTGCATATTTTCCTCCGTTTGACCTGAAATTCATCTCACTTACAAAATTGGTTAGAATTATAGGTTTCACTCTAAATAAAAATAAAACAAAAACTAAAACGAAAAATTTTGTAGTAAATCAAGAAAAAGAAAAAGAAAAGAAAAATCTATTTACACTTTACAAAAAGAAAGAAAATTTTTTTCACGGGTTGCCTCCCGTGCAGCGCCTGGTTTACTGTCGCGGCTCGACATCGTTAAGCTCAGTTGTCCTCTAGGGTGATGGATGATTTCTCTCGATCACCATCCTCCCCCCAGTAGTGCTTACACCTCTGGCCATTTACTAAGAACGTGGCACTCTGATCTTCTTGCCACAACTCTACTGCCCCGTGCGGGGTCATTCTTACCACTTCAAATGGTCCCGACCATTTAGACCTCAGCTTTCCTGGAAACAACTTCAATCTTGAATTGAAGAGCAAGACTTTCTGTCCCGGCTCGAAAATGCGATGCACCACATGCTTGTCATGTCATCTTTTCGTTCTTTCCTTGTAGTACTTGGCACTCTCATAGGCATGCCAGCAGAACTCTTCAAGTTCACTGAGTTGCATTAGTCTCTTCTTGCCCGCCAGCTCTAAGTCCATATTTAGCTTCCTGACAGCCCAAAAGGCTCGGTGCTCTAACTCCACCAGAAGATGACACGCTTTACCATAGACCAGTCGGTATGGTGAGGTTCCAATCGGTGTCTTGTAAGCAGTTCTGTATGCCCACAACGCATCATCACGTTTGCTTGACCAATCATTCCATTGTGTATTTACCATTTTCTGGAGAATCTGCTTCACTTCTCTATTTGACACCTCCACTTGCCCACTAGTTTGGGGGTGGTATGCTGTCGCCACTTTATGGCGCACCCCATACTTGGCTAGTAATTTCTTGAAACTTAAATTGACAAAATGAGCCCCTCCATCGCTGATAATGGCTCGGGGTGTTCCGAACTTGGTGAGGATGTGTTTTTTCACAAACTTTGTTACTACCTTGTTGTCATTCCTGGGACAAACTATTGCTTCCACCCATTTTGATACATAATCTACGGCCACCAAGATGTAACGATTACCAAAGGACAGTGGGAATGGGCCCAAGAAATCAATGCCCCATACATCAAAGGGCTCGACTTCCAGTATGTTCTGCAGCGGCATCTCTTTTCTTCTACCAATTGCTCCTGTACGCTGACATCTATAACACATTTTGACATACGCCATAGAGTCTCTGAACAGTGTCGGCCAAAAGAAACCTGACTGTAGAACCTTGTGTGCTGTTCGCTCGCCTCCATGATGACCCCCATACTATGAAGAATGACAGCCCCTCAACACCTCTGCAATCTGACTCTCTGGGATGCATCTTCTCATTACCTGATCTGCTCCTTGTTTAAATAAGTATGGTTCATCTCACACAAAGTGCCGGCAATCATGCCTCAATTTCCTTCTCTGCTGGTCTGTTGCCTCAGGTGGGTAGACTCCGCTCACTAGCAAGTTGACTATGTCTGCGTACTAGGGAACTTCAGCTTCCCCAACTGCCAAGAGTTGCTCATCTGGGAACTCTTCATTTATGTTATCACTTTCCATCACATGCGACCGGCTTTCCAATCGTGATAGGTGATCTGCTACCTGATTCTCCCTCCATTTTTTGTCTTTGATCTCAAGGTCCAAATCCTGCAAAAACAAGATCCATCTGATCAACCTGGGCTTAGCATCCTTCTTGTTGAATAGGTACCGAATCGCTGCATCGTCTGTGTAAACCACAACTTTCATACCCACCAAATAGGACTTGAATTTGTCAAATGCAAACACCAAGGCTAGCATTTCCTTCTCTGTGACTGTGTAATTGCTTTGGGCCGTATTCAGTGTTTTGCTTGCATAATGAATAGAATGAAAGATTCTATTTTTTCTTTGCCCCAATACAGCTCCCATAGCCACATCACTGGCATCACACATCAGCTCAAATGGTTGTTCCCAGTCCGGAGAAGTAAGGATAGGTGCTTCTATCAATTTCTGCTTCAACTCTTCGAATGCTTTAACACACTCATCATTCAACTCAAACTTTACCTCTTTTTCTAGCAATCTGCATAGTGGTCTAGAAATTTTGGAAAAGTTTTTGATGAATCGTTTGTGAAATCCTGCATGCCCAAGAAAACTGCGCACACCTTTCACTGACACAGGTGGTGGCAACTTTTCAATAACCTCGATCTTAGCACGATCGACTTCCAACCCCTTTTGAGACACTTTGTGGCCAAGGACAATACCCTCCTTCACTAAGAAGTGGCATTTCTCCCAGTTTAGTACAAGGTTGGATTCCTCATAGCGAGCCAGCACCCTGTCAAGATTCTGCAAACAAGTAGCAAACGAATTACCGAAAACAGAAAAATCATCCATAAATACCTCAACAAAATCCTCCACCATGTCATGGAAAATAGCCATCATGCATCTCTGGAATGTGGCGGGTGCATTGACTAACCCAAACGGCATTCGCCTAAAAGCATATGTCCCATAAGGACAGGTAAAAGTAGTCTTCTCTTGATCCTCTGGAGCTATGGCTATTTGGTTATAACCAGAGTACCCATCTAGAAAACAATAATATTCCTGTCCAGCCAATCTATCCAATATCTGATCAATAAATAGGATGGGGTAGTGATCTTTCCTCGTGGCTTCATTAAGCTTCCTGTAATCCATGCAAATCCGCCAGCCTGTGACGGTTCGGGTAGGAATCAACTCATTTTTCTCATTAGTTACCACAATCATCCCCCCTTTCTTCGGAACACACTGAACGGGGCTGACCCATTCACTGTCTGAAATCGGGTAGACCACACCTGCATCAAGCCACCTGATTATTTTTTCCTCACCACATCCTTCATTGCTAGATTTAGTCTCCGTTGCGGCTGAACGGTTGGTTTGGCTCCTGTCTCCATGAATATCCTGTGTGTGCAAAAAGCTGGATTGATACCCTCAATGTCTGACATTTGCCAACCCATTGCTTTCTTTCTATTTCTGAGGACACCCAATGCTTCCTTCTCCTGTGCCTCAGTCAAGTCTGCAGAGATGATGACTGGTAACGTCTCATCCTTCCCCAAAAAGATATATTTTAAATGGGGAGGCAATTCTTTCAGCTCCAGCTTTGGTGCCTCCTTAACGGATGGTTTCGGCAAAGGTTCTAAAGACCTCATCAATGATTGAAATTCCTGTCTCCTAGGATGATTCTGTGCTTCATTCAACATTTGGACCATTCCATACGCCTCTCTATCTCCAAACTGATCGGAGTGCGTCAACACTCTTTCTAATGGGTCTTGAGATTCAACAATCTGACGAATTTCTTCATGTTCAACCACATTGATTGCTGAAAGCTCCTCATGTATAGCTGGCAGCTTCATGTCTTTAAACACATCAAATACCTCTATTTTGTCGTGTGCTTGCATTGTTAGCTGCCTCGCAGCTACGTCAATTAGTGCTTTGCCGGTTTCCAAGAAAGGACGTCCCAAAATAAATGGGACTTCCGCGTCTGGTTCAAAATCCAGTACGACAAAAACTACCGGGAAAATTAGGGAGCCAACTTGCACCAGAACGTCCTCCACAATGCCATCAGGTCTGGCTAAGGATCAATTCGCCAATTGCAAGATTATTGTTGTGGGTCTAAGACTCCCTAGACCCAACTTTCTGAATACCTATGACGACATCAAATTTATGCTCGCTCCCAAATCACACAATCCACGAGCTCGGATGCTCTGCCCAATAGTAATCTGGATAGTAATGCTCCCAGGGTCTTTGAGCTTTGTGGGCAGTCTATATTGAATCCGGGAAGTGCACTCCTCCGTAGAGCCACCGTAGCATACTCAGTCAACCGACTTTTGCTTGCCACGATGTCCTTTATATACTTAGCATATTTCGGCACTCCCTGCAAAACATCAACTAGAGGTAAGTTAATATGTACCTGTTTTAGCACCTCCATGAATTTCTTGAAACACGCCTCCTCCTTGTGTTTCTTTAATTGTTGAGGGAACGGGGGTGGTGGTCTTTCTGATTCAGCTTCCTTAGTCTTCCCCCTTTCAGTACTTTGCTCCCTCTCAACTTCTGCTGCTCCCGATTGTTGAGGTGGTCTTTCTGGTTCCACCTCTTTTAGCTGCAAACCACTCCTTGTGGTCACTGCATTCACCTGCTTGGGATTGGGATCTGTGTCGCTCGGAAGTCCTCCTCTAGGCCTTGTGTTTTGGGCTCTAGCGAATTGCCCAAATTGATATTCAAATGCCTTGGTAGCTAACTGGTTGTTTTTCACTTCGGCTGCCAATTTCACGTAGTCAGCCTGCAATTGAGCTTGGTTAGCTATCATGGTCTTGAACATCTCCTCAATGCTGGGTGATGGTGGTGGAGGAGGTGCATTGTTGTTTCTGAATTGTGCTTGATTATTCTGCTGCCCTCCTTGGTTCCTTTGCACACCCTGACCCGAACTTTGCCCCTGATGGTTGTTGCTACCCCATGAGAAATTAGGGTGATTCCTCCAATTGGAATTGTAGCTATTACCACACTGTTGGTGGTTCCTTTGTACATTACCCACAAAGTTTACCGAGTCAGGATTGGCTCCACAACACTCAGCTGAGTGCTCACTGCTTCCACACACTTCACACCACATTTGCTGCACTGCATTAACTGGGGCTTGAGGCTGGTTCATTGTCATGTTGCTGAAGTGGGTGTTAAGTTGATTTTGTAATGCAGCTATCTGTGCAGCAATAGCTGTAAACCCATCCACTTCTAGCACTCTTGCTGCTTTCCTTGTCCCGCCTCTTGATGAATCAGCATTCCATTCCGGATTGCCCTGCGAAATGCGGTTCAACAAGGTATACAGCTCCTCATAAGTTTTCTCCAATGCTTGTCCTCCAGCTGCCGGGTCTAGCAATATTTTGGTGTGGGGTTCCAAACCCTCTATAAAAGTGTGCACCAGCACATCATTTGACTGATGATGATGAGGACAATCCCTCAACATGGATTTGAATCTCTCCCAGGCCTGATATAAATTCTCTCCCTCTCTCTGTTTGAAACTTAGAATTTGACTTCTACGTCTTGCTGTTTTACCGGAGGGAAAAAACCGTATCAAAAATTTCCTTGCAAGATCATCCTACGTAGAAATAGAATTCGGGGGCTCAGCTTTTAACCACCTCTGGGCTTCTCCCAATAGTGAGAATGGGAACAATGTAAGCCGGACATAATCTGATGACACTCCAGCGGGGATGTAAGTGTCACTTATCTCCAAAAAATTTTGGAGATGCTGCTGTGGATCTTCATGAGGGAGACCGGTAAATTGCCCGCTAGTGTGCAGCAATTGCACCATATTCTGCTTAAGTTCAAACCTCCCTCCTGGCTCAGGTTTGCGGATTCTAGATGTGACATTATTAGGATGTGGGATTGCCACCTTGCGAACCAGCCGAGCTGCTACTTCTTCGGGCACTAACACTGCCCGTACTACCGGTGGATTCTGTTGTTGCTCCATGATCGTTTGTCTGAGCAACTGCAGCTTTCTTTGTAGAGCTTCTCTCCGTTTACTGTGAAATATTCTTTCTGGCTCTATATACGAGTCCACCAGCTCCTTGTCTCTTTCCAATGTTCAACATAAATTAAGTCTGCAAAATACAGGCTAAGACCAAGTTGTCAACACTAAGAAAATAAAAATATAGTAAATTAACACTTAAAACAAATTCACCAATTGCCAAGTCCCCGGCAACGGCGCCAAAAACTTGTTCGGTGCTTTTGTTATGGGTATATAACTCACACGCAAGTGCATGTGGTCAAACAAGTAGTAAAGTTGCTTTAGTAAGCCAAGTATCGATCCCTCAGGGACTGGGATGAAGTGCAATCTACTCAAGTGTACTATATTTCGATTCTAAAAATGCAGACAACAGTGTAACCAAGAGTTTGATATTTTGTTTTATAATTTTTATGCTAAAGCTAAAACAACTATCTAATTTGAGTCTGAACTATGAATGAGAGCATGCTGAGGTTAAACGAACATGTAATGAAATTAATTATCGACATAATTTGGTTAGTCTTTTCCTCCAGTTGCTAGCCAAGAACTATTGCCAAGAGACTAAAACTCTCGTATTTAACCTCACTTAAGAATCATGAACCATCCACCTACATTTCTGTGATTAAATGCAATTCATGTTCTAGCCATACAAACTCGGTTCCTAAATTGACTAATACGACTTTCAGGTATATTTCTATCCTGAAAGTAAATCAATTCCCAATTTTCCCAAACCAAGAAAAGATCATATCCTATTAATTCACAACTTTCGAATTTCTTGCTCTCTCGAGTGAAACCGGACTTTTTAGATATACATTAACGTAGGCCACACATTAATGCAGTAAGAACAAGAATTAATAGAACAACATGGAAGAAAAGATGAAAAACCACTATGATCAACAATCCATTTCACTACAATTGTTCATAACCTCAACAAGAAGAGGATTTAGCCACTCATTTGTGGATTAAACATCGTTAAATGAGTGTTAAACATACAAGCAATTGAATTAAAAAAGAAGGAAAGAGAGAAAAACCCTGATAATTTCATTCCCTCAACTGCCTGTAACCCACGTTCTTGCTCCACCAAGTCATAATATTGAAAAATGAACCTAAGTGTTCTATTTATACTGGTGGGAATTTTTCCCGAAATAACAAGCAACGTGTCACGGAGTGCATCGCGGAGCACTGCCTTCGTGACATGCTACGGACGCGGACCTTCACTGGAACTGGGGGTCTAGGAATTAAATCCCAACGTGGCACGGCGTGCAACGCGAAGCCAAGCCACCGTGCCACGGATCTATCGCGTACCCTCTCTAGAATTTGGGCGAAATTTCCCTATCCAGGCAGAAGGCCTCCGCGATGGCAGTGTGACACGGCTCCATCGCGGAGCCCCTTTAATTCATGATGTCCAATGTCTTGTCCCTTGCTCGCATCCAAGTCCAACCCCGATGTCCTCCAACATGCATTTTAGCTTCCCAAAATTACATTTTACCTGCAAAACAATGCTAATCATGTTGGTTAGTGTTCGCGGCTGGTTCGGTATGTGTTAAAAACCGACACGCAAGTGTACATGGTCAAACAAGTAATAAACTGGCTAAGTAGCCAAGTATCGATCCAAGGAGGCTGCTCTGGATATGCAAAATTTCCTAGTTCACTATATTTCTATTCAATTTCTAACTATGCTAACAACTATCCAATCAAGAATTTAGGGAGTTTTGTTTCTAAACTAATTATATACTAAACTTAACAACTATTATTTACGTTGAATTCAGACAATGGATATGCTCATGCCAAGGTTAAGAACGAGTAATGGAGTTGATAATTATGATAATTTGGTCATCCTCTTCTTCATATTGCTAGTCAAGAACGTTTGCCTAGAAATTAAAACTTCCGTATTTAATTTCACTTTAGAATCATAAACCATTCGTCTACATTTCTGTGATCAAATGAAATTTATGACCTAACACTACAATTCCGGTTCCTAAATTGACTAATACGGCTTTCAAGTATATTTCTATCAAGAAAGCACATCAAAACCCAATTTTCCCAAATCAAGTTAAGAACAATACCCTATTAATTCACAACTTTCCAATTTCATGCTCTCTCGAGTGAAATTGGACTTTTTAGATATACATTAATGGTGGCCAATCAAGAATGTACTAAGCACAAGAATTAATAGAACAATATGCAAGAAGAAGAAGAAACCATATCAATTATTACCAATAATCATTACACAAGTTCAAAACCTCAGCAAGAAAGGAATTAGCCACTCATTCTTGGATTAATCGTCCTAGAATGAGTGTAAATCATGCATACAATTGAAGGAAAGAAGAAGGGAAGAGAAGAAAACTCTTATCTTTTCTATTCTTCAACTGCCACAAAACCACGTTCCTCTCTCCACTCCTGAACTCTGCTAAAAACTAGAACTAAAAGAAGACCCTTTAAAAATAAACCTAAGTGTGCTATTTATACTAGTGGGAAATTTTTCCCGGAATAACAAGCAACGTGTCACGGAGGCCAACGCGGAGCACTGCCTCCGTGACACGGCGTGGACGCGGACCCTCTCTGGAAATTGCAGGGTCCGGATAATTGGTCTCAACGTGGCACGGAGGCCATCGCGGAGGCCTATCTCCGTGCCACGGAACTGACGCGCAGGCACACTGGAAATTGCCTAATTAATTCCTGCCCAGGCAGTGTGCTACCGCGATGGCAGCGTGGCACGGCTGCATCGCGGAGCCAGTGTAAAATGCGCCATCCAAGGTCTTTTCCACGCTCGCATCCAAGTCCAACTCCGACATAGTTCCAACACGCATTTTAGCTCCTAAAAATCACATTATCCTGCAAAACAAATGCTAATCATGTTGGTTAGTATAAATTCGCATTTTATTACCAAATACATGATATTGTATACACATTGCACAACAAACAAGGTAAAAATGATACGTTTGAGTATCACTTGGGCATATAAATCTGCCCAAGATCACTTACCCCACACTTAAATCCTTGTTCGTCCTCGAACAACACATACACAACTCATGCAAATTACATCCCAACCTTCGTCACTATGGTGCAACATTTTACGCTACGGTCATACCGATTATTCAATTCTTGCAAATCATCAAGAAAACATGCTTGGTCGTACAAGACAATGACC
Source organism: Datura wrightii (assembly GCA_035772735.1). Lineage (NCBI taxonomy): Eukaryota > Viridiplantae > Streptophyta > Magnoliopsida > Solanales > Solanaceae > Datura > Datura wrightii. The sequence continues at coordinate 112,298,798 of JASDFA010000010.1, read as the reverse complement.
TTAATACATCGAGGCTTCCTAAACTTTTAAGAATTGATTCTTGATATCGGCAAACTCATGCAAATCAACTAATCAAGAAATCCGACATGAAAATCAATCTTTCATCAAGCATGTACCCTCACAACTCGAGAGAAACTTCCCCTTTTATGTTCATGCAGCACACAAACATGCAAGTAGGGGCATATAAAAATTAATTTCACTCTCTCTCCCAAAAGAATTCGCATGCATCATGTCATGACCCATAGGCTTGCCCTTAGTGTATTACTCCACTAATATAAAGAAATGCAATGTAGGATCAAATAGGACTTTTAATGGGTTGTAACTGGGCTATGGATCTAGTATATATATATTGGATTAGCCAATAATAGTCGCTAGCATCTTTAAGCGCCTTTTCAACTCATTCCCATCGACTCATGGACATTGTTCCTCTCTTTTCTCTTTTTCTCCCATTCATGCTGGTTTACTTTCATACAGCCCATTTCATCGGCACACTTGACACAAAACAGAGGGTTTTCATGTACCCTCACTATCATTTAATTACAACTAGTGCCTCTTCAATATCATCTTTTCTTTCCTCACTTTGCTTTTCTTTTCTTTTCACTCTTTTCACTCTTTAACACTTTGGGAAACATTTTCTGTTCTTTGTAAGCGCTTAAGAGCTTCTTATAGACTTTAAGGCTAATGAAAAGAAGGAATAAAGCTTAGTTCATACAATTCTGGACAAAAGAAAGAAATCGGCTAAAGGCTCAACGGGCTGACTAGGGTACACAACATATAAAAAGGTAGAATTTGACAAGAAATAAAATGGAAACTAACGGTTAAAACAAAGAAATGCCTACATCCTTTCCGACACTACACCTCCTTCATTTCTTTTTGTATACACGCCAGGCAAGTTCTAGACAATTCACAATGACATGGAATAGCAAAACCTCACTCACACTTCATGCACATGCTTGAATCAAGATGCATTCACAGACTCTTTAATTAGTCAATTACATGAATTCAAGATTAAGCCTCAATCATAATGAACCAAATTCTATAGCCTAGGTAACTCAACATATTTACAAAATTGCATGCTTTCAAACGAATCATTTTCACGTTTTGAACATCAATTACAACACGCAACGAAATTTTAGCAACCATAAGCAACTACAGTTTATTGATGCAATCCACCAAAGAAACTAAAAACAAAACATCTACTCCTATCGACTACATTTCCCTTAAGACGGTCGTCATCCATCCATCATAGGGAATGGTCACTAACTATGACATCGGTTCAATGGGACTATTCTGGTTAAAAGAACCAAAAACAAACTCCGAGAAACCCAAAATTAAAACTTCAAAATTTTTGCAACACATCGATCATTTCGATAGAAAATATTTGCAAACTATGTTGATAAATGCAAAATCTTTTCGCAAAAATTTTGAAAAATATCGATCATATCGATAGAAAAAAAAAAAATTTACAAAATTTACAAAATATTTACAAAGGCAACCATAACTTTTTAAAGACACACATCATTAGCCACAAACAAATATATACACATCATTCACAAATCAGTTCACAAGAACAGGGAAACCACAGACATACATAAACGTCAAGGAAGAATATACAGCAGATTTAGAGCCTATGACCCAGCACCTAACTACTCCCCACCCACACTTAAATCGAACACTGTCCCCAGTGTTCACAAAAATACAAAGCACAAAATTTTGGGTGGTGGAACTCCGTGCTTAGTCGAAATATTCGACTTCCTCATCCAGTGCTGCGGCCTCGTCGCCCATATCTGAATCAGCTCCATCGCCGTCATCGGACTCTACATTAGAGTCCTCACGACGTGTCTCCTCATCAGTAGGGACGTCGTCGTCAGTCGGCTCCACAAAGGCTGGCCCCACCTTGCATAAAGCTCTGGCGTTCTCGCCGAAGGGGTAGTCCAGCTCCAGCTGCCATAATTCATCCTCGGTGGCTGGTCTCCCACCTATCCGTAGCTGCAGCATCTGCATGCCGAACATACGGGCCATATACTGGTCGTCACGAGCATGTCGCTCTCCCAGAGTCAGCACAGGTCCGTGTGTAGTGTCGGGGGCCTTGGTTTTTGTCACATCAAGGGCCCTCCGCTCCAACTGCAAAATGTAATCCAAGGCTTCTTCCTCGATGTCAAGGCCTCGGAGGAAGGTGGTGATGAGTCCGCCAAACCTGTATCTGTGGCCCTGGTGTAGTCTGGCTCTCTTCATGGCGGATATTATAACCGCCCCCACATTAATCTCAAGCCCTTTCATAAGGGCATACACCAGGCAGACACGGTCCCGGGTCACATCTGTCATATGCACTCCCGGGATCAAACACGAACATACCATTTTTAGCCAGATTCTGGCCTCCCTGTTCATCTGCGAATAAGGCAGAGTCTGGTGGTAACCCCTCTCTTTGTGTCTCCTCCATCGGGCTGTGGATCGAGCCCCATACAATGTACGTCTGATGTCGGCGTACGGTGGGGTGATATTGAGCTGGCGGAGAACGTGGGCGTCTGTGTCCCGCGCTCCAACGATGGCATTCAGCTGCTGGGGTTCCAGAGTGACAATCTGCCCTCTGATTTTAATAGTATGGCTCCTGATGGCCGGGTTCCAGTTGGCGTAGAATTCCCGGACCAAGTGAAGGTTGCACTCCTTGGGCTCCTGAAAAATAAAACTGAGCCCAGCTGCCTCAATCCTCTGCACCATGCGAGGGAACTTCTGTGCAAGTGGTTCCCTTGCAATATATTCCTCCGGGAAGTATTTTCTTTCCTTGTGCTTATTATACCATTTCTTTCCTTCGTCGGTGACCCATCGTGTTCCGTATCGGCGGTGTTGACCGCGTGGAACAACAGGTGCAGCTGGGACAGCAGTGCCCAGTCTCATTCTGTTTCTGCCGGTGCCTGAGGTTGAGGCACCCTTGCCTTTATCTTGTCGGCTAGCCATTGTACCTGTCAATTTACACAGACAAGCACAATATTAAGCTAAAAACTTGTTAGCTTCGGCTAAGGTCGGGTTAAACAAAATTTACCCCACACTTAGTCTTTAACAAAATTTACAACATTTTAGCAAGGATAACTCTATTTACACCCCCAAACACAATCAACTATAAACATGTTGCTTAGTGCGTTCACAAAATTTCGACAGCATAACGGCTAGCGAATTACTCAGACTTCATACAGCTAACCCAATCCTCCTATCGACAGCTATTCACCCACAGCACTTAGCAACAATAACCACAACAGAAATAAGAACAATAATACAAACCTATTATATACAACTAATCTAAGCAATTCAACCAATTCACATATTATGCACTTCCCCACAAAAATTTGAGAATTAGTCGTCTTTCCACAATTAAACAATAGTTACCCCGACTTATCTCAACTACTAAACACACCCAGGCATCAATTTCATCAAACTATCAAGTTACCCACGTTCAAATCTAACAACCCAAGCCCTAGAACTCAATTCGACAATCAATATTGAATTATTCAATCAATCGATAAGTTCAAACGTCAACTACAATAATCCGAACATAATCAATCACAAAATAATTCACATCATGTTTAATTGTTTTACCTAGGGTGATATATCTCACCTCACATGCTCAAAAGTGACAAAACTTGCCAGAAATTTGAGATAGAAGATGAAAACATACCTTGGATTTGAAGAACCGAAAAAACTTGACGTTTTCCTTGCCTATCAACGTGGCACGGAGCTTGGGGGTAGGGGAATGGGTGTTTGGTCGCGGAGGGTAGAAGGAATGGGGAAATTTGGGCGAAAATCGGGGGTTTATTTAAAAGAAACACGCGGGTCACCCGAAAACCCGGTGTGACCCGGCACTGGAATAAGGGCAACGTGTCACGGAGGGTAACGCGGAGCCCCTCCTCCGTGACACGGAGCCAACGCGTTGGCTTACTGGAATTTTAAAAATTCCAGATTCGCCTTCAACGTGTCACGGAGGTCAACGCGGAGCATTGCCTCCGTGACACGGTGCCAACGCGCCAGTGCTCTGTTTCACCATCAAATTTTATTTTTCATACCTCGCCTCGTTTCCTCGATTCCAAGTATTTTTCCTCCAGTATACCTGAAAATCACCTCACTAAACAAAAATTGGTTAAATTCATAGATTCCCTACTAAAAAAAAATAAATAAAATAGAAATTACTAATTAAAATGCAAAATCTAAGCCTAGTCAAGAAAAAGGAAAGAAAATAGAATAAATGAAAAACTTTACACTAAGGAAAGAAAAAAAATATTTTTCACGGGTTGCCTCCCGTGCAGCGCCTGGTTTAACGTCGCGGCTCGACAGCCTTTATGCTCACGTGTCTACTAGGGAGATGGACGATTTGTCCCGATCATGGTCATCTCCCCAGTAGTTCTCAACCTCGTTTGGTGGCCTACCTCGTAACTCTCGGAAATCACTCACTCCATTTGCATTCCCATGATCAATCACGTTGATCATCGAGAGTTCCTTATAGACAGTCGGGAGCTTAGGTGCCTTGTACACGTCGAACACCTCAACCTTGTCATGTGCTTGCATTGTGAGTTGACCCGCAGCTACATCGATCAATGCCTTTCCGGATGCCAAAAATGGTCGTCCCAAAATAAATGGGACTTCTGCATCTGGTTCAAAATCCAGAACAATGAAATCTACCGGAAAAATGAGGGAGCCTACCTGCACTAGCACATCCTCAACAATACCATCCGGCTTAGCTAAGGACCTGTCTGCTAGCTGCAAGATCACTGTTGTGGGTCTAGGACTCCCTAGCCCTAACTTTCTGAATACCGAAGATGGCATCAGATTTATACTTGCCCCCAAGTCGCATAACCCACGAGCTCGGATACTTTGCCCAATCGTCAGCTGGATAGTAAAACTTCCAGGATCCTTTAGTTTAGTGGGCAACCTATTCTGAATACGGGATGTGCATTCCTCTGTTAAAGCCACCGTGGCATACTCAGTCAAATGACTTTTGTTGGCCACGATGTCTTTGATATACTTTGCATATTTCGGCACACCCTGAAAGACATCAACAAGAGGTAAGTTAACATGTACCTGTTTGAGTACCTCCATGAATTTCTGGAAACACGCCTCCTCCTTGTGTTTCTTAAGTCGTTGAGGGAACGGGGGTGGAGGCCTTGCTGGTTCAGCTTCTTTGGTCTTCCCCGTATCTGAGGTTTGTTCTCCCTCAACATCTACTGCTCCTGACTTCTGAGGCGGTCTTTCAGGTTCCACCTCCTTTAATTGTAAACCACTCCTCGTGGTCACTGCATTTACCTGCTTAGGATTTGGATCCGTGTCGCTAGGTAGTCCTCCCCTGGGTCTAGTATTTTGGGCACTAGCAAATTGCCCAAACTGATATTCAAGAGCCTTGGTTGCCAATTGATTGTTCTTTACTTCGGCTGCCAGTTTGACGTAGTCAGCCTGCAATTGTGCCTGGTTGGCAATCATGGTCTTGAACATTTCCTCAATAGTCGGTGATGGTGGTGGAGGAGGGGCATTGTGATTTCTGAACTGATTCTGATAGCGTTGTTGCCCTCCTTGGTTTCTGTGCATACCCTGCCCTGAACCTTGGCCTTGTTGATTGTTGCTACCCCACGAAAAATTCGGATGATTCCTCCAATTCGAGTTGTAGCTACCACCAAACTGCTGTTGATTCCTCTGTGCAATGCCCACATAGTTGACAGAATCAGGATTTGCACCACAGCACTCAGCTGAATGCTCACTACTACCACACACTTCACACCACATCTGTTGGACTGCATTAACTGAGGCTGAAGACTGGTTCAAATTCATAGTGCTGAAGTGAGTGTTTAACTGATTATGCAAAGCAGCTATCTGTGCAGCGATAGCTGTGAATCCATCCACTTCGAACACTCCCGCTGCTTTCCTTGCTCCACCCCTTGAAGAATCTGCATTCCATTCCGGATTGCCTTGTGAGATTCGGTTGAGCAAAGTGTACAACTCTTCATAAGTCTTCTCCAGCGCTTGCCCTCCAGCTGCTGAGTCTAACAAAATTTTAGTGTGGGGTTCCAAACCCTCAATAAAAGTGTGTACCAACACCTCATTTGACTGATGATGATGAGGACAGTCCCGCAACATGGACTTGAATCTTTCCCAGGCTTGATAAAGATTTTCTCCTTCCCTCTATTTAAAACTTAGAATCTGACTTCTAAGTTTAGCTGTTTTACCTGAAGGGAAAAATCTGATCAAGAACTTCTTTGCAAGATCATCCCACGTTGATATAGAGTTGGGTGGTTCAGCTTTTAACCACCTCTTGGCTTCACCCAATAAGGAAAATGGAAATAAGGTGAGCCGAACATAATCAGGTGACACTCCAGCGGGTATGTACGTGTCACTTATCTCCAAAAAGTTCTGGAGATGTTGTTGCGGATCTTCGTGAGGGAGATCGGTAAACTGCCCGCTCGTGTGCAAAAGTTGCACCATATTTTGCTTTAACTCAAATCTCCCCCCAGGCTCTGGTTTGCGGATGCTGGAATGTACATTATTAGCGTGTGGGATTGCCACCTCGCGAACCGGCCTGGCTGCTACTTCCTCGGGCACTAACACTGCCCGTACAACTGGTGGATTGGGTTGCTCCATAGTAGACTGTTTGAGCAACTGCAGCTTCTTCCGAAGAGCTTCTCTACGTTGACTATGCAATTCACGTTCTGGCTCTAAGTAAGATTCCACTAACTCCTTGTCCCTTGCCAGTGTTCACAGAAATAAAAATCTGCAAAATACAGGCTAAGACCAAGTTGTTAACACTTAAGAAAATAAAATACAAATACAGTAAATTTACACTAAACAAAATTTTACAAATCGCCTAGCCTCCCCGGCAACGGCGCCAAAAACTTGTTCGCGGCTGGTTCGGTATGTGTTAAAAACCGACACGCAAGTGTACGTGGTCAAACAAGTAATAAAGTGGCTAAGTAGCCAAGTATCGATCCAAGGAGGCTGCTCTGGATATGCAAAATTTCCTAGTTCACTATATTTCTATTCAATTTCTAACTATGCTAACAACTATCCAATCAAGAATTTAGGGAGTTTTGTTTCTAAACTAATTATATACTAAACTTAACAACTATTATTTACGTTGAATTCAGACAATGGATATGCTCATGCCAAGGTTAAGAACGAGTAATGGAGTTGATAATTATGATAATTTGGTCATCCTCTTCTTCATATTGCTAGTCAAGAACGTTTGCCTAGAAATTAAAACTTCCGTATTTAATTTCACTTTAGAATCATAAACCATTCGTCTACATTTCTGTGATCAAATGAAATTTATGACCTAACACTACAATTCCGGTTCCTAAATTGACTAATACGGCTTTCAAGTATATTTCTATCAAGAAAGCACATCAAAACCCAATTTTCCCAAATCAAGTTAAGAACAATACCCTATTAATTCACAACTTTCCAATTTCATGCTCTCTCGAGTGAAATTGGACTTTTTAGATATACATTAATGGTGGCCAATCAAGAATGTACTAAGCACAAGAATTAATAGAACAATATGCAAGAAGAAGAAGAAACCATATCAATTATTACCAATAATCATTACACAAGTTCAAAACCTCAGCAAGAAAGGAATTAGCCACTCATTCTTGGATTAATCGTCCTAGAATGAGTGTAAATCATGCATACAATTGAAGGAAAGAAGAAGGGAAGATAAGAAAACTCTTATCTTTTCTATTCTTCAACTGCCACAAAACCACGTTCCTCTCTCCACTCCTGAACTCTGCTAAAAACTAGAACTAAAAGAAGACCCTTTAAAAATAAACCTAAGTGTGCTATTTATACTAGTGGGAAATTTTTCCCGGAATAACAAGCAACGTGTCACGGAGGCCAACGCGGAGCACTGCCTCCATGACACGGCGTGGACGCGGACCCTCTCTGGAAATTGCAGGGTCCGGATAATTGGTCTCAACGTGGCACGGAGGCCATCGCGGAGGTCTATCTCCGTGCCACGGAACTGACGCGCAGGCACACTGGAAATTGCCTAATTAATTCCTGCCCAGGCAGTGTGCTACCGCGATGGCAGCGTGGCACGGCTGCATCGCGGAGCCAGTGTAAAATGTGCCATCCAAGGTCTTTTCCACGCTCGCATCCAAGTCCAACTCCAACATAGTTCCAACACGCATTTTAGCTCCTAAAAATCACATTATCCTGCAAAACAAATGCTAATCATGTTGGTTAGTATAAATTCGCATTTTATTACCAAATACATGATATTGTATACACATTGCACAACAAACAAGGTAAAAATGATACGTTTGAGTATCACTTGGGCATATAAATCTGCCCAAGATCAGTTAGTATAAATTCACATTTTATTACCAATTACATGAGAATGTGTACACATTGATAGATAAACAAGGCTAAAATGGTACTTTTGAGTATCACTTGGGCATATAAATTTGCCCAAGATCAAATAGCACATGAGTGTGTTGTATCACCTAGACAAGGCCAATGTAGTTGTAATACCCTGGAAGTTTCTAAGATTAGAACCAGAATTTAAAAATGGAAGTTGGTAGAATCTTAGAAAAATCCCACCGAAAAGGTCACCTAACGGATCATTGGTGCAACCAACAACCCATGGGAAACATCCATGGTGAGGTCCAGCCAGGTGGCGGTTGGAAGAAATGGGTCAAGTAATGACCCATTGTTTGTTACCACAATCATTGTTTAAATTTATGGTAGGACTGGTCCTTAGCCTAAGCGGGAGTAACGAGCTGTGGAACAACCCCGTTGAAGATAATAAGTGGTCATGGTCATCAGTCATAGGAACTCTTGGTGTAGGTCATCTAGGTGGAAACAACGGGTGATATAATGAGTCATTATCTGAAGGGACGAATCATCCTATCAAGTCGTAGGGCCAAACCTGAGAATTTCAAGTCGTGCAATGGAGACGATGGATGGATACCATGAGTCGTGGTATCCAAGAACGACCCGTTAGGACGGTCGTTGTCATCACACATGTAGAAATTTCTGGAATTTCATTAAGGGAGTTTTCATCATTCCTAAGTCCTACTGTCCAAAACTACGTCATTTGAGGCTCGAAATGCAGTGTTTTATGAGGGTAAAACCTATCCTAGGCTTATTCGTATCCATGCATGCAAAGTTAGAGAATTAGGGAGGTGATCAAGCTTGTTCTTCTTCAAGTTTTCCTTCAATTTTCCATTAGGCTTCCAAGGAGTGGTAAAATTTGATCTTCCCCAGGTATGTAGCATTATGAGTGGGTGAATCCTTTCACACCCATGCCCAATCCCTCCCTAAATTATGAATTTCCTATGTCTAATCTATAGGCTTTTAACCCAATGCATGGATTTCATAATTCTCTATATGGGTGTGATTTAAATATGTTTATACTATTGAATTATAATTCATGGGAAAGTTTTACGTTATTTTCAATGAAAAATCATATTCTAAGTCTATTAAATCAAAATGCCCAATTATGGAAAGTTCATGAAAGATGAGATTTGGGATGAATGTATGATTATGATGAGATATTATGATGAAAAACATGTTTTCAATCCACCCATGTTTATAATCATGTTTTCAATGTGAATTATGTATATTCAAACCCTGTTAAGGTATTGGGCAATACCCACATGTTCAATTATGATTTATGATTTTTCTGATTTAAGCTTACCACATGGTTTTGGAGTGAAGACTCCCAATTATCTTTCATCTTGTGGTATGATTTGAGTTAGACCTTCTTTTATGCATGATTTCAGATTTGAGATGTATTTGATTATTGAGCTTCATCAATTGACGATGGTAAGCTTCATTGAAAACGATGGAGAGAATATGTATGTTTTTGGGAGTAGTGTCTAGCACCGAGTAAGTTAAGGGTTGATCACCCTATGCCTAAAAACTACGCTCCAACGTAAGTTTATACTTATATATATATATAACTTCAGGACCTCCCTTGTGAGCTATCCCCTTCCCTATTGGGCTACGAGCTTGATATCGATATCATGGTATCGTCCTTAGCCCTGGCAAGCCTTTGGACTGCTCTACCCACTTTAGTGTGATAGTTGCGACCATGTAAGCTCTATCATGGTATGTCAGTTAAAGGACGAGTCTCCCATTGTTCCTCACGATTTCAGTTATGCATATTTATCATTCATGATATACATGTCTGCATATGTTCTAAAGAAGTTTTGACCCAAATGTTAAATTTTATGTATGATTATCATATTTCAGCTTTGGGTCAATCGATTTAATTATGATGTTATGTGATGTTGAGATCATGTTTTTTGAAAGAATGAATGCACGCCCTACTCTTTGACTATTACTTTATTTATGTTTATATTTTGCATGTTTTAAATGATTTTAATTTGATAAGTGGTTTTACTTACCTTGCATACTCGGTACATTTCACGTACTGATCGCATGCTCTATGTTGTATCGTTTTATGATACAGGCTTCGATATTCAGACCCCATCACCGTCAGTAGTTCATCTCGGAGTTTAGCACCCAGTTCTTTGGTGAGTCCTCATCCTCGGAGGATCGATTTGATATCAATTATCTTTTCATGTTCGGTTATCTAAATTTGCTGGGTTAGTTAGGTTTATTGTCCTATCAACCCATCAGATATGTTAGAGGCTTTCAAACTATGTGTAGAATTCAGCTGTTATGTATGTAGTACATTTTGCTTTTCATGTTATATTATATTTATGCTTCCGGTATGTCGTTATGCTATGTATTCCGCTTTATAGATATTGAGTTTTATATATGTTCATGCCATGGGTCGACTTGGAGTCTCTCGGGGCTCCTTGTCCCGTGTTATGATCCAGTTCTATGTTTGACAGTGATGGTGGCCAAGGCCTAGCTTCTAGTTAGCAGCCCCACCCGCATGCTCAGCACATCAGGGGGCATCTACTAGCACAGGTGGCGGTCAGTGCCAAAACAGATTCTATGCATTAGCATCCTGCCAGGAGCAAGAGGTCTCCCAAAATTTGGTCACTAGGTGCGAGTCTTCCTTCTTGATGTTTATGCTTTTATAGATTTGGGGATTACCTTGTTTTTTGTGGCACCTTATGTGGCCTGTAGCTTCAGAGTCAGTCCCAAAGTTTTGTCAGAACCTTTCTCAGTCTCTACTCTAGTAGATGATTTAGTGGTAGCTAGACGATTGTATAGAAGTTGCCCAGTCTCAGTCCTTCAGAAAATCACCTCAGCAAATTTAATAGAGTTAGCCATGACTGATTTTGATGTTATCCTCGGCATGGATTGACTATTTGCATGTTATGCCTCACTTAATTGTAGGACCCAGGTAGTAGAGTTCAGATTTTCTGGAGAGCCAGTCTTAGAGTGGAAGGGTAGTTCATCTGTGCCTATAAGGCCAAAAAGATGATCTCCAAAGGTTGTGTGTACAATCTAGTTAGGGTTCAGGATGTGATGTCCGAAACCTCGACTATCTAGGCTGTCCCAGTAGTATGTGAGTATCCATAGGTCTTTACTAATGATCTACTAGGAATCCCTCCCTCCCGAGAGATTGATTTTGGTATTGACATTCTTCCCGATACGCAACCTATATCTATTCCTCCCTACAGAATGGCTCCAGCAGAGCTAAAGGAGTTGAAAGATTAGTTGAAGGATCTCTTGGATAAGGGTTTCATCAAATCAAGCAAGTCTACATGGGGTCCACCAGTTTTATTTGTTTGAAAGAAAGATGGTTCTCTTTGTATATGCATTGATTATCGGTAATTGAATAAGGTCACCGTCAAGAACAGGTATCCTCTACCTAGGATTGATTATTTATTCGACCATCTTCAAGGTGCAAAGTGTTTCTTGAAGATAGATCTCAGATCCAGGTACCATCATCTTAGAGTTTGGGAGAGCAACGTCCCGAAGACAGCCTTCGGGACGCAGTATGATCATTATGCATTTGTAGTTATGTATTTTGGACTAATGAATTCTCCTGCATCTTTTGTGGACTTGATGAAAAGGATGTTCAACCCATATTTGGATATTTCGTGATTGTGTTTGTTGATGACATCCTTATATACTCTCGAAGCAAGGAAGAGCATGCCGCTCATTTGATTGTAGAGCTACAAACTCTCAAGGATCGCCAATTATATGCCAAATTCAGCAAGTTTGAGTTTTGGTTGAACTCAGTGGTGTTTTTGAGCTATGTGTTATCAAGTGAAGGCATAAAGGTAGACCCTCAGACAAGTGAATCCTTCAGATATTCAAAGCTTTTTGGGTTTAGCCAGCTACTATTGAACATTTGTGGAAGGTTTCTCGTCTATTGAAGCACCCTTAACCAAATTGACCCAAAAGAAGGTGAAGTTCCAATGGTCAGAGGCTTGTGAGAAATCTTCCAAGAGTTGAAGGCTCGACTGACCTCAGCACCGGTGTTAACCCTACCCAAGGGTACTAATGGGTTTGTGGTTTATTGTGATGCTTCAAGGATCGGACATGGGTGTGCATTGATGCTTCATGAAAAAGTTATAGCCTATGCCTACAGACAGCTGAAAGTTCATGAGAAGAATTACCTGACCCATGATATTGAATTGGCCACGATGGTATTCGCCTTGAAAATTTGGAGACATTATTTCTATGGGGTCCACGTGGATGTTTTTACAGATCATAAGAGTTTACAATATGTGTTTACCCAAAAGGATCTCAATCTTCGGCAAAGGAGGTGGCGGAGCTACTCAAGGACTATGATATGAGTGTTCTTTACCATTCGGGTAAGGCTAATGTAGTGGCAGATGCACTTAGTAGACTCTATATGGAGAGTGTGTCCCATGTGGATGATGGAAAGAAGGAGCTGGTGAAGGATATGCATCGACTCGTAAGGTTGGGAGTTCGGTTGGTTGAGTCGACCGATAGCAGCGTTATTGTTCAGAATAGATCAAAATCATCTTTGGTGACTGATGTAAAAGCTAGACAACATGAAGACCCTATTTTGGTAAAGTTAAAGGAATCCATCCAGAATTAGAAGGTAGAGGTCTTCTCCGAAAGGGGAGATGGAGTGCTTCAGTACCATGGCCGCTTATGCGTTTGAGATGTTGATGATTTGAGGAGCCGGATGTCGCACAGCTCATGGATCTAAGTATTCTATCCATCTAGGTGCCAAAAAGATGTACCATGACGTATGAGAAGCCTATTGGTTGAATGGCATGAAGAAGGACATAGCAGAATTTGTAGCTAAGTGTCCAAACTATCTGAATTTGCGCTTGAGGATATCATTATTCCTACTTGGAAATGGGAAGAAATCAACATGGAATTCATCATAGGTTGGCCTCACACTCATTAACAATATGACTCCATTTGGGTTGCGGTAGATAGGTTGACCAAGGCCACTCATTTTGTACCAGTCAAAACCACGGATTCCACAGAGGACTATGCCAAACTCTATATCCGGGAGCTAGTTTGATTGCATAGAGTTCCCTTGTCTATCTATCAGATAGAGGTACCCAATTTACCTCTTAGTTTTGGAGGTCGATTCAAAAAGGAGTGGGTACTCAAGTTAAGCTTAGCACAGCATTTCACCTGCAAATGGATGGTCAAGCCGGTGAACAATTCAGACTCTCGAGGACATGCTGAGAGCATGTCTGATTGACTTCAAGGGTAGTTAGGATGATCATTTTCCTCTTATCGAGTTTGCATACAATAATAACTACCATTCCAGCATTCAGATGGCTCTATTTGAGGCTCTCTATGGGTGAAGATATAGATCGCCTATTGGCTGGTTTGCAGTTGGTGAAGCAGCAATGATAGGAACCGATTCGGTCCATGAGGCTATGGAGAAGCTTCAGCTCATACGGGACAAGTTTTGAAAACAGCTCAGACTCGCCAAAAGTCCTATAACGATGTAAGGAGGGAATTGAAGTTCGAGGTGGATGATTGGGTATTTCTAAAGGTGACTCCCATGAAGGGAGTGATGCGGTTTGAAGAAAGGAAAACTCAGCCCTCGTTATGTTGGCCCCTACCAGATTATGAAATGGGTTGGCAAGGTGGCATATGAATTGGAGTTGCCCTCAAAATTATCTTTTGTTCATCCTGTATTCCATGTATCGCTCTTAAAGAAGTGTTTAGGTGATCCAGCTCTAGTTTTCCCGGTGGACAGTGCCGGGGTGAGAGACAGCCTTAGTTATGAGGAGGTTCCAGTGGAAATACTGGATTGTCAGGTTCGAAGGCTAAGGAACAAGGAAGTAGCTTCAGTTAAAGTATTATGGAGGAATTAGCATGTTGAGGTAGCTACGTGGGAAGCCAAAGCGGATATGATGGCTAGATACCCACATTTTTTCTCTACAGGCTTAGTTCCATCTTGAGGTATTAGTTTTTGCTCTCAAACACTATTTAGTTTTCAAGATCAGTTCATGTGCCCAAGTTTCTTTTATGTATATGGATGTATGTATGATTCATGAACTCAGTTCAGCAATATAGTTTGAATCGGTGATAGTCATTCCGTCAGTTTTTAGCTTAAATGATCAGTATTTGAGTGTAATGATTGCATATCTCTGTTTTCTGTATGTTTTCCCACATTATTGGATAAATATTCCTAGAGGGAAGATATTGTAATACCCTGAAAGTGCCTAAGATTAGACCCGAGATTTAAAAAAGTAAGTTGGTAGAATCTAGGAAAAATCCCACAGAACGGGTCACCTAATGGATTGTTGGTCCAACCACGACCCGTGGGAAACATCCGTGGTGAGGTCTGGCCGGGCGACAGTTGGAAGTTCTGGGTCAAGTAACGACCCGTTGTTTGTTACCATGAGTCGTTGGTTAAAGTCGTGGTGGGACTGGTCCTCAGCCTTAGGGGAAGTAATGAGTCATGGAACGACCCATTGCAGGTATCAACAGGTCGTGGTTATCATCCGTGTGAAGTCTTGGTGCAGGTCGTCTAGGTGGAAACAACAGGGGATATAACGAGTCATTGTCTGAAGGGATGACTCGTCCTATCGTGTTGTGGGGCCAAACCTGAGAATGTTAAGTCGAGCAGTGGAGATAACAGATGGATACCATAAGTCGTGGTATCCAAGCATAACCCATCAGGATGGTCGTTGTTATCATTAGTGTGGAAATTTCAGGAATTTCATTAAGGGACTTTTCATAATTCCTAAGTCCTAGGGTCCTAACTACGTCGTTTGAGGCTCGAAATGCAGTATTTTATGAGGGTAAAACCTATCCTAGGATCATTCATATCCATGCATGCAAAGTTAGAGAATTTGGGAGGTGATCAAGCTTTTTCTTCTTCAAGTTTTCCTTCAATTTTCCATTAGGCTTCCAAGGAGTGGTAAAATCTGATTTTCCCCAGGTATGTAGGGATATGAGTGGGTGAATCCTTTCACACCCATGCTCAATCCCTCCCTAAATCATGAATTTTCTATGTCTAATCTATGGGGTTTTAACTCAATGCATGAATTTCCTAATTCTCTACATGGGTTCTATTTAAATATGTTTATACTATTGAAATATGATTCATGGGAAAGTTTTACATTATTTTCAATGAAAAATCATGTTGTAAGTCTATTAAATCAAAATTCCTAGTTATGGAAAGTTCATGAAATATGAGATTTGGGATGAATTTATGATTATGATGAGATATTATGATGAAAAGCATGTTTTCAATCTACCCATGTTTATAATCATGTTTTCAATGTGAATTAAGTATTTTCAATCATGTTAAGGTATTGGGCAATGCCTATATGTTCAAGTATGAATTATGATTTTCCCGAATTAAGCTTACCACTTGGTTTTGGAGCGAAGACTCCTAATTATCTTTCAGCTTGTGGTATGGTTTGAGTTAAAGCTTCTCTTATGCATGATTTTAGATTTGATGTATTTGATTACTGAACTTCGTCAATTGGCGATGGTAAGCTTCGTTGAACAACAATGACAACATATGCATGTTTTTGGGAGTAGTGTCTAGCATCGAGTAGCTAAGGATCGATCACCCTATGCCTCAAAACTACGTGCCAACATAGGTTTATACTTTATATATATTAATTCGGGACCTCCCTTGTGAGATATCCCCTGCCCTATTGGGCCACGAGCTTGATATCGATATCATGGTATCTTCCTTAGCCCTGGCAAGGCTTTGGACGTCTCTACCCACTTGAGTATGATAGTGGGGACCACGTAAGCTCTATCGTGGTATGTCAGTTAAAGAATGAGTCTCCCATTGTTCCTCATGATTTTAGTTAAGCATATTCATCATTTATGATATACATGTCTACATGTGTTCTAAATTTGGTTTAACCCAAACGTTCAGTTTTATGTATGATTATCAGATTTCAGCTTTGGGTCAATTGATTCAATTATGATGTTATGTGATGTTGAGATCAAATTTTCAGAAAGAATGCATGCAAGCCCTGCTCTTTGACTCTTATTTTGTTTATGTTTATATTGTGCACGTCTTAAATGATTTTACTTTTCTAAGTGTTTTTACTTACCTTGCATACTCAGTATATTTCATATACTGACCGCATACTCTATGTTGCATAGTTTTATGATACAGACTTTGATATTCAGACCCAGCACCGTCTGTATTTCATCTCGGAGTTTAACACCCAGCTCTTTCGTGAGTCCTCATCCTCTGAGGACCGGTTTGATATCAGTTATCTTTTCATGTTAGATTTTCTGGACATGCCTGGTTTTTTGGGGTTGTTGTCCTATCTACCTATCAGATATGTTAGAGGCATTCAGACTACGTGTAGAATTCAGCTGTTACGTATGCAGTACGTTTCGCTTTTCATGTTATGTTATGTTTATGCTTCCACTATGTCGTTATGTTAAGTATTTCTCTTTATTGATATTGAGTTTGATGTATGTTCATGCCATGGGTCGACTTGGAGTCTCTCGGGGCTCCTTGTCCCGTGTTATGATTCAGGTCTATGTTCAGGTCGTGACAGTAGTGACTGATGCCCTTAGCAAGATTTTTATGGGGATTGTTGTTCATATTGAGTAGGATAAAAAGGAATTGGCAAAGGATATTCATAGACTGGCTCAGTTACGGGTCCAGTTGGTAGATTCAGTAGAAGGAGGAGTTGTAGTCCAGAGAGGTTGAGAATCCTCCCCGGTGGTAGAGATTAAGTAAAAGCAGGATGGAGACCCAGTCCTACTCAAGTTGAAGGAAGCAGTCTTAAGGAAAGAGGTGGAAGCGTTCTCCAAAGGGGGAGATGGTGTGCTCCATTACCAGGGCAAGTTATGTGTTCCTGATGTAGATGATTTGAAACAACGGATATTAACGGAGGCTCACAACACCAGGCACTCTATCCATCCAGGTACCACCATGATGTACTGTGGCCTACAGGAAATATAAGGTGGAATGGCATGAAAAGGACATTGCAGAATTTGTGGCTAAGTGTCCAAATTGCCAACAGGTAAAGGTTGAACATTTGAGACCTCGGGGTATAACTTAGGATATTAGCATTCCCACTTGGTAGTGGGAAGAAGTTAACATGGATTTCATTACAGGTCTACCTCGTGCGTGCTGACAACATGATTTAATTTGGGTGGTTGTAGATTGGATGACTAAGTCGTCACATTTTTTACTAGTTAAGACCACAAATTTCGTAGAGGATTATACTAGACTATACATCTGGGAGTTCATCAGATTGCATGGATTTCCCTTGTCCATCATTTTCTGATAGGGGTACTCAGTTCACCTCACACTTCTAGAAGTCATTTTAGAAAGGACTTGGCACTCAGATTAAGCTAGGCGCAACTTTTCACCCTCTGAAAAATGTCCAGGTTGTGCGAACCATTCAGACTTTGAAGGATATGTTGAGGGTTTGTCTGATCGATTTCAAAGGCAGTTGGGATGATCACCTACCGCTCATCGAGTTTGCATACAATAATAGCTACCACTCTAATATTCAGATGGTCCTATTTGAGGCATTATATGGTAGGAGGTGTAGGTGTCCTATAGGGTTGTTTAAGGTTAGTGAAGATACCTTAAAAGGATGTGATTTGATGCATGAGGCTATGTAGAAGGTGCAACTTATTAGGGAACGGATGAAAGTAGCTCAAAGTTGATAGAAATCATATGAAGATGTAAGGAGCACGGAGCTGGAGTTTGCTGTGGATGATTGGGTATATCTGAAAATTTCACCAATCAAAGGTGTGATGAGGTTTGGAAAGAAAGGAAAGATCATTCCTAGATATGTTGGCCCTTACAAAATCCTAAGATGCATTGGTAATGTGGTTTATGAGCTGGATTTGCCTGCGGAATTAGCATCGCTGCATCCAGTCTTCCATGTATCTCTGTTGTAGAAATGCATCGATGATCCGACCTCGATTGTGCCTCTAGATATCATTGGTGTGAAGGATATCCCCTTTTGTGAGGATGTTCTATGTAATACCCCGGAAGTGCCTAAGACTAGACTCGGGAAGTTGAAATGAAAACAACAGAAAAAAATCTGAGATTTCTCTCAGAAAGACTCATGGTACGGGTCATTGGTGGGTCTAGCGACCCATTGGAGGCACTCGTGGTAAGGATCTGCAGAGGTAAACTCAGGAGCAATGGGTATGAGGATGACCCATTGGTTGTTATAATGAGTCATGGTAAGGGAGTTGTTATGAGGGTGGTCCTTGTCAGGATGGCCGGCACAAGTCATGGCATGACCCATTGTATGAGAAAACGAGTTGTTGTATGGTTCAATTGGGAGGATTTCCAGAAAGTGAGCAATGGTGACAATGACCGGAATTGACAATTCGTTGGGAGTAGTAATGACTCGTCTTGTCCGGTTGTGGTAGCAGACCTATGTCAGGAAAATGGAGTGAAACAACAAGCAGAGTAACGACTCGTTGGAGCTCAGGACGATCTGTTGTATTGGAAGTTGCTCTGGCTAGTAGCCAAATTCTTGCAAATTTAGTAAGGGTAAATCCATAACTTCTAAGATCCTAAGACCTAAACTACGTCATTTTAAGCTCAGATAAGTGTGTTTAAAGAGGGTTTAACTCATTCTATGCCAATCCCTCTCCATGCATGCAAGCCTAGTAGTTTCTAAGGGTGATCAGGCTTAGGATTCATCAAGTTCTTCTCCAAATTCCTTTGGGAATTCAAGAGGATTGTGTAATTAGAATTTCCCAAGTATGTAGGGTTATGAATGGGTGTATTCATCCACTCCTATGCCCAACCCCTCTTCAATTTCATGTGATTTCTAAGTTGATGAATCTATGGGGTTTTAACCCAACTTGTGAATTCTCCAAGTATCTATTATGGGTATTCTCTATGTACATTTCTAATGTCGAATTATAATTTATTGACATGTTTAATAATGTTTTCAATTCAAATTATGATTTCAATGCTTTACAAATAAGATGCCCATCTATAGAACTTCATGAAAAGATGAGATTATGATCTATGCTTCCAGTTATGATGAGATGTTCATGATGAAAGTATGATCTCAAATTACCTATGTCTATGTTCATGTTTTTAGTAATCAAAGTCAATTTCAAGAATGTTTAAGTACTGGGCATGCATATATGATCAAGTATGTTTCAGGATTTATCTAACTTTTATGTTATTAGCTTATCACACGATTTTGGAGTCTAGACTCCCACTCTTGTTCAGCTTGTGGTATGGTTTGAGACAAGGCTTTTCGTGTTATGTTTTTCAAAATATGTATGTCATGTCATGATTCAGCTTCATCACTAGACAATGGCCAGCTTCGTTGAAAAATGATGGGGAGCATATGCATATTTTTGGGAGCAGTGTCTAGTACCAAGTAGGCTATGGGTCAGTCAACCTATGCCTCAGAACTATGTGCCAATGTAGGTATGTTAAGATTATTTGGGACCTCCCTTGTGAGCTTCCCCTACCCCGAAAGGGGCTTCAGCTTGATATCGATATCATGGTAGCATCTTTAGCCCTGGCAAGGCTTTGGACGGCTCTGTCCACTTGAGTATAATAGTTGGGACCATATAAGCTATATCGTGGTGATATCGTTTACATGGCAAGTATCCCATTATTTCTCATGATTTCAGGTACGCATGTTCATCAGTTAAAATATTATGTTTTCAGTAGGTTTGACCCAATGTTCAGTTTTACTTATGATTATCAGTTTTCAGCTTTGGATCATTCAATTTAGTTATGGATATTTAGTTATGTTTAAATCATGTTTTCAGATAATAGGATGCAAGCCCTACTCTCAGACTCTTATGATGATATGTTTTATGATATGTACGATCTCTTATTTTACTTAGCGGTTTTACTTACCTTTCATACTCAGTACATTCCAAGTACTGACCACATACCCTATATTGTATTATTTCATGATATAGGCTCAGACATTCAGGCTCAATCCCACCGCTGGACAGATCTTCAGTGTTAGTATCTCCCAATTAGAATTGGTGAGTCCTCATCTTTGTAGGGCTCTTCTTATCAATTATATTAAGTATTTTCAGTTTTAGACTTTAGTGAGTTAGTTGGGGTCTTTTCCCATCAACTTTTTTGTAGTAGAGGATTATCAAACATAGTATCTGTTTAGCTTCAAACTTATGTTATGTATTCCAATGTTCAAATGTTATGAGATTTTTAAACTTCTGCTATGTTATATGTTAGATTTCCATATTTAAAATGTTGAGCTTATATGTTATGTTCATGCCATAGGTTGACTTGGAGCCTCTCGGGGTTATTTGTCCGTTCTCAATCGGGGCCTATGTTCGGGTTGTGGCATTTTAGCTCAAATTCTAGACCTTTAGGTTTGTAAGTTGATAACAAGGAGGTCGCTTCGGTAAAGGTTTTATGGAGGAACTTTCTAGTTGAGGGAGCTACATGGGAGGCCGAAACAGATATGATGACTAGATACTCTCAGCTTTTTCTTCCAGCTCAACTTACCTAATCCTAGTACTCTATTCAATTCCACACTCATCAACTTAAGTGTGCACCCTAGTTGCATTAATTTAGTTAATATATCTATCTCAGTTTGGAGTCAGTCACTACTTCAGTATTTAGTTCATAGTCTTCAATTTGGGGTTGTAGTTCCTTCCCTAGCCTTCCATTATGCTTATTCTAAATTCGAGTATGAATGTTCTTAAGGGGGAGATAATGTATCACCCTATAAGTCCCTAAGATTAGAAAATGAGAACTAAAATGAAGAAAGCAGGAAAACCTACACAAGGTCATAAAATGAGTCATTGAGTGTCTCATTATGTGACCCGATGGTATGCTACTAGACATCAATATCCCCACTTGGAACTGGGAAGAGATCAATATGGACTTCATCAAAGGGTTGCCTCATACACGTCGACAGTATGTCTATAATTGGGTGGTTATAAACAGGTTGACGAAACTAGCCCATATTTTACCAGTCAAAACTACTGCTTCAACCGAAGATTATGCTAGATTGTACATTCGGGAGCTAGATCGGTTGCATAGTGTTCCCTTGTCCATCATATCAGATATATGTACTCATTTCACTTAACAATTTTGGAAGTCATTTCAGAAGGGACTTCGTACTCAGGTCATGCTTAGCACAGCTTTACAGTCGCCGATAGATAGTCAGGCCGAACGGACCATTGATAACATCCAAAATATATTCTTAAATCAAAGAATATACACAGTCATTGTATCAAAAAAGTAACCCGACGAGTGCTGGGGTCGAATCCCATGAGGATTGGAGAGTGATGAATTCAAGCGTCGATTGAGAAATTGATATTAGCTTCCACCATATAGATTTAACATACAAACAAGGAAAATAGGGGGAATAAACTTTGAAGAGGATTACACAAATTTCTTTAATAAACTCAAAATAGAAGGATCAGCTAAGTTGTTGACAATAGTGTGAAATACTAAAGGTGCGGTGTAGATGAAATAGTAATTAGATCGGGATAGGCCAGGTCATCTTCATAAGTTCAATAAGTGTTAATAATCTAGGGAAATAGGTAGCCTCAGCTTCCCAGACTATTGACTACCCTAGCTAGAGTTTTCTCAAACTCTACCAGCAATTTAGCTCACCCAATTAATTTGGATCAACAACTTCACCATTCCTAGCTATTAGCTGTTAATTAGGAAGGACAAAGTAATTTTAGCTATTACTATCTTAATTTTACAATCTCTTATGCATACCCACTACTAGATTCCCTTCCAATACTTAATTATTCTCTCCCGAGCAACAATCAAGGTAGTATAGATAGACCCATATCATCATCAATGGATCTTCACTAATAGATTGAAGGGAATCCACTAGATTTACACTTAATAAAACATTATGAAGTTAACACTAGAAATACAAAATCCAATTAAGTATTCATCATCTCACACCTCTAGTTAATGATTTTAGCTACTCATAGTTAAGAAATCAAAAAACCAATCATCAATAGCATCAGTGAATTTAATAAGAAGAGTACATAAATCAGAAACACAATTATCCTTCACTACACCTGAAACTTAATAATATCAAAGAAGAAAATAGAGTAGAGTATCTTCTACAAATTTCAATCGAAAATCCCTTTATCAGCTAAGAGATTGTCTTCAGCTAAAAGGGGAAATAATGATGTGATGTGTACTTGGCTTTTCTCTCTAACTTTCTATCTTCTTCTCTCTATTTTTTATCCTCTTTTTCATAGTACTTCTCTTTCTATTTATACCCTGAAAAGTAGGGTACTTTTCCTTCCTTTTTCAACAATGGACAATTATACCCCTAAAAGCATTATTCTGAAATCGATGAAGGTACCAGTGGTTCGCTGATAAAATCCAGGAACTATCGGATGTCATTTCTAGTGAACTTCGGTGGTTCACCCAATGTTTTGCCGATGCCAATTCGTAAACTGCTAAACCTTCAATTCCAATTCCAGAATTTTTTGAGTGTCATTCGGCGACTGCACCGGCGTCTTGCCACTGGTAACTCGTGAACCACCGGTAGCATTCCTTCCTTGAGGCAATGACCTTCAACTTTTGATCGACATTTCACCGATTAGCACCTGCGATTCATCTAGGAACGGATTTGTTAATTGAATTAAGGGCCCTATAAAAGCTTTGAAGAAGAACTCCATCTAATAATCCATGGTTTGGGCAAAGAGAAACCTTCTTTTTACCCCCATGAGTTTCTAGAGGACTTAGCCTCCTATCAGCCGAAGGGGGTTGCTTATATTTGGTACTGCTAGTGGAGACGGCAGAGTAGTGGACGCAGTTCCTGTGAGCTTGGAGGAATTCATGATAGCTTTCTTAGACAGATTCTTCCCTAGGGACTTGAGGGAGGCAAAGGTGGTGGAGTTCATCAATTTGAAGCAAAATGATATGACAGTTTATGAGTACGCCTTGGAATTTATCCGATTGTCCAAGTATGCACCAGAGATGGTGGCGGACCAGAGGGCTTATATGTAGAGATTTGTGTATAGAGCGTCTGACTCACTAGTCAAGAAGTGTAGGAAAACGATGCTGATCAGTGAATTAGACTTCTCTTGATTGGTCATATACACCCAGCAAATGTTGGTGGATCAGATGAAGGATAAGGAGAGAGAGGCAAAGATTGCCAGGATAAGTAGTGTTGAGTTTTCCCAGTGGAGGCCCAATAGCGAGCATCGTCAGCAGTCTCATCAGAGAACATCAACTTCAGCACCGTTGTTAGCTAGTGTACCGTCTAGATCTCAGCGCTATTAGAGAGGAAGGACATCAAACTCCAGAGGTCAGGAGAGTAGGTTAGGAGAGCTTAGTATTCTAGTTTGTGTCGAATGTGGCAGGAAGCACCCCGGAGAGTGCTTAGTAGGTTTAGGGGAATGTTTTTGGGTGCGGGAAGTGCGACCACATGCTCAGAGACTATCCAGCGGCCAAGCAAGGCCATGGTAGAGGCCTTAACCCAACTTTCAGTTTGGCAGCTCCACTAGCACACTTAGCTCAACAGGGTGCATCTACTAGTGCAAGTGGTGGGCAGTGTCAGAACAGGTTTTATGCCCTCTTGTCTCGTCAGGAGTAGGAGGTCTCTCCAGATGTGGTCACTGGTATGTTATGAGTATTTCATCTTGATGTTTATGCATCATTACATCCAGGGGCTACCTTGTCTTTTGTGATGCCTTATGTTACTAGTAATTTTAGAGGTTAGTCTTGAAATCCTATCAGAATCCTTCGTAGTCTATAGTTGGTGACTCAATTATAGCTAGATGGGTATACGAAAATTGCCCTGTTTCAGTCCTTCAGAAAATCACCTCTATAGCTTTAGTAGAGTTAGACATGACAGATTTTGATGTTATCTTTGGCATTGATTGGCTACATGCATGTTATGCCTTACTAAATTGTAAAGCCCATGCTGTAGAGTTTCGATTTTTGGGTGAGCCAGTCCTAGAGTAGAAGGGTTGTTCAGTTGTGCTTGTTGGTCACTTTGTTTCCTACCTTAAGTCCCAAAAGATGATTTCTAAAGTTTGCGTATACCATCTAGTTCGGGTTAAGGATGCTACATTCGAGACCCCGACTCTCCAATCAATTCCTATAAAGTGTGAGTATCTAGAGGTTTTTCCAGATGATCTACCAGGAGTCCCTCCTGAGCGGGAGATAGACTCTAGTATTGGCCTTCTTCCCGATATACAGTCTATATTTAGTCCTCCTTATAGTATGGCTCCAGCTGATCTAAAGGATTTGAAAGAACAGTTGAAGGATCTCTTAGACAATTGTTTCATCAGACCTAGAAAATCCCCGTGGGGTGCACCAGTTCTCTTTGTGCAAAAGAAGGATGGTTCTCTACATATGTGCATTGACTATCAAAAGTTGAACGAGGTTACAATCATGAAGAAGTATCCCCTCCCTAGAATTGATGACTTGTTTGACCAACTTCGGGGTGCCAAGTGTTTCTCAAAGATAGACCTCTGATCTGAATATCACCAGCTCAGAGTTAGGGAGAGTGAGATCCTGAAGACAACCTTTGGAACTCGGTATGGTCACTATGAGTTTGTAGTTGTGTCTTTCTAATTAACGAATGCCCCTACAACTTTTATGGATTTGATGAATAGGGTGTTCAATCCATATTTGGATATGTTTGTGATTATCTTCATAGATGACATTCTCATATACTCTCCAAGCGAAAAGGAGCATGTTGCTCATTTGAGGATTGTGCTACAACTCTCAAGGATCACCAGCTATTTGCTAAATTCAACAAGTGTGAGTTTTGGCTGAACTCAGTAGAATTTTTGGGCATTGTGGTGTCAAGTGACGGTGTACAAGTTGACTCTCAAAAGGTAGAAGCTGTAAAGAATTGTCCTTGAGCAGTTAATCCTTCAGATATTCGGAGTTTCTTACATTTAGCTTGGCAACTATAGAAGGTTTTTTGAAGGATTTTCATCCATTGCGGCGTCGTTGACTAAATTGACCCATAATAAAGTCAAATTTTAGTAGTCGAATTAATGTGAAAAGAGTTTTCAAGAGCTAAAAACTCGGCTTACTTCAGCACAGTATTGACTCTACCTAAGGGTATAGATGGATTTATGGTGTATTTTGATGCCTCTAGGGTTGGTCTTAGTTTTGTGTTAATGCATCATGGTAAGGTCATTGTGTATGCCTCTAGATAACTTAAGACTCATGAGAAGAATTACCCGACGCATGATCTACAATTGGAAGTGGTAGTGTTTGCATTGAAGATTTGGAGACACCATCTCACTGTTTGGAGAATGCTTTCTTTAGGACTGCTTCCTTCAACTTGAGTAGGATTGGGATTTCATCCTTCTTTGACATAACATTCACTACAAGGGAGGATTATGACTCACTCTGGACTACAACTCCACCTTCAGCTGAAACAACCAATTTGGACCCCTAACCGAGCCAGTCTATGAATATCTTTTGCCAACTCCTTCTTACCCTCAATATGAGCAACGCTCTCTATAGACGTCCTGCTGAAGGAATCAACCATTATATTAGCCTTGCCCAAGTGATACAACACACTCATATCATAATATTTCAATAAATCTAGCCGTCTTTTTTAACGAAGGTTCAATTCATTCTTACTGAACACATACTGCAGGCTTTTGTGGTTAGTGAACACATCTACATGAACTAAACACATCTACATGAACACCATAAAGGTAGTTCCACCAATAATCAAGGCAAATACTACTATTGCCAACTCAAGATCGTGAGTTGGATAGATCTTCTCATGATCCTTGAGTTTTCTGGAAGCATAAGCTATAACCTTACCATGCTATATCAAAACACAATAAAGGCTAATTCTGGAGGCATCATAATAGATCACGACCCTGTATGAACCTTCTAGCAGTGTCAAAACTAGGGCTATAGTGAGTCGAGTCTTCAACTCCTGAAAGCTCTTCTCACATGCATCAGACCACTGAAATTTCACTGTCTTTTTAGTTGGTTTGGTCAAAGGAGAGGCAATGGAGGAGAACCCCTCTATGAAATATCTGTTGTAACTGGTCGGGCCCAAGAAGCTCCTGATGTCTGATGGAGAGGTGGGTCTTGTCTAGTCCTTAAGCCGAGGAACACCACTAATTTTAGCAAGAATTCACACTTCTTAAATATAGAGAACAACTGGCGGTCCCTGAGAGTCTGCAAAACTATTCTCAGATGGTCTGTAAGCTCCTCCTCTGTTCTGGAGTAAACCAAAATATTGTCTATGAAGATAATAACAAACATGTCCAAGTATAACTTGAATACCTTGTTCATCAAATGCATAAAAGCTGTAGGAGTATTTGTTAGTCCAAAAGACATAACTATAAATTTTTAGTGATCATACCTAGATCTGAAGGCTATTTTCGGAATGCCACATTCTATGACCCTGAGCTATTGGTATCCTGATCTAATATGTACTTTGGAAATATAGCTAGCTCCCCGGAGTTGGTTGAAAAAGTCATCAATCCTGTATAGAGGATACCTATTCTTGATTGTGACATTGTTCAGCTGACGGTAGTTGATGCATCTCTTGATCGTACTGTCTTTCTTTTGCACAAATTAGAATGGGGCACCACCCTATAGAGAGATGTTGGTTCTAAGGAAGCCCTTATCTAAAAGTTTTTTAGTTATTGCTCTAAATTTTTATGCTCAGCTGGAGCCATTCTATAAGGAGGAATTAAAATAGGCTGGGAATCTGGGAGAAGGTCTATGCTGAAGTCTATTTCCCGCTCTGGAGGGACTCTAGGAAGATCTTGGGGAAACACATCTAGAAACTCATTGACGAATGAAACTGATTGAAGAGTCAGGGTTTTGAAATTAGAATTCTTGACCTTAACAAAGTGGTCAATGTAAACCTTAGAGATCATTTTCCTAGCCTTAAGGTATGAGATGAATTGACCCTTAGATGCTAAAGTACTACCCTTCCACTCAAGGACTGGTTCATTAGGAAACTGAAATATAACGATCTTGGTTCTACAGTCAACTGAGGCATAAAAAGAATGTAATCATACCATGCTCAGAATGAGGTCAAAATCGACCATATCTAACTCTACTAGATCAATTGAGCTGACTTTATGTAACATAGTGATCGAACAATTCCTGTATACCCGATTGGCTCTAACTGACTCACCAACTGAAGTAGAGACTAAAAATTGTTCATAGAGAATTTTCAAACTAATATCAATGTGGATAGCAATGTAAGGAATCATGAAAGAAAGTGTGGCTCCTATATATAGTAAAGCATACATGTCTATCTGAAAGAGATGTAACATACCAGTGACTACATCAAGTAAGTTCTCCTGGTCCTGATGGGAAGATAGTGCACAAAAGTGGTTATGGCGCTGACCGCCACCTGTACATGAGCTAGTATCCTACTGAGCTGAGCGGCTTGGCAGGGCTACTGATGTAGTGGACTGGGCCTTCCCCCATCCTACTAATGGGAAATCCCTCAACCGATGACCCAGCTGACCATAACCAAAACAATCCTAATGCCCTGAAGGCACTCACACAGATGGTTCTTACCACACTAAAGATATACTAGAAAAGTGAGGCTACTAAAGACATAGCTCTGAGACTAGGATCTTGATGCTCCACCCCTCTAATCTTTTCGAGGCCTGGAAGAAAGAGAACTGGCTGATGAGGGTGTTGGAGGTCTCTATTGTTGCTGTGGGTGTCTACCACCGCCCAATCTCTGCTACGAATACTTGAACTGACCTATCCTTTCCCGCTTACTCTCCCTCTCTATATCCTTTAGTTTCTCCGCTTCTATCTGCTATGCACGGATAATAAACCTGGAGATGTCAATCTCATTGATGAGCATGGTAGTCCTACACTTCTTAACCACCAAGTCCGAGACTCCATTCACAAATTTTAGCATGCAATCACTCAGCTATGAAACCATTTCTGGAGCATAGTTTGACAGTTGAGTGAACTTCAAGGCATACTCCTGCACCATTATGTTGTTCTATTTCAAATTCATGAACTCAGCAGCCTTAGCTTCCCTCAACTCCCACGGGAAAGAATCTATCTAGGATCTTAGTCAGGAACTTATCCCACTTCAC
The DNA here is from genome assembly GCA_035772735.1 of Datura wrightii. Lineage (NCBI taxonomy): Eukaryota > Viridiplantae > Streptophyta > Magnoliopsida > Solanales > Solanaceae > Datura > Datura wrightii. The sequence continues at coordinate 112,270,427 of JASDFA010000010.1, read as the reverse complement.
TGGGCCTACACTAACCCTTCTCCCTTCCTTCCACTATGTATACCATATCAAGGACACCCTTTTCAGCTGATAGGCGGCCAACTCTGCACTGTCGACGGAGTTAACACCCACGATTTGGGTTATCTTATGAACCACATCAATGAAGTCCTATGGGTCCTCATCTACCTTCAACCTATGAAATTTAGGAGGATTCATTCAAGTAAAGTCTCAGACTCTTGTAGCAGTTGTAGGTATGATAGCCTGTGTTTGACCTAGTTGGTCACTACTTGGGCTAGCATCTGAATAGCAACCCCGAATTTAGTAGGTGTAACCTGATCATCCTAAGGGCCTGCTGGAGCTGGTGGGGCTTGCGGGTTGGCATTACTGGCCCTCGGTCTTCCTCTTCTGGGAGGCATCATCAATTGAAAATGGTAGAGCATTAGTTAGAAGGACATTTTAGAGATTCATATTCTACACATGATAAGAATAATGAAGTAAAGGGAATTTTCCTAAAAAGGTCTTGTAGACTTTTCCTCATAAGTGTGGTGGGATTCACACCCATGAAAAAGACTCTACTTAATGTGGCTCTCGGACAACCTAGGACACTCAAAACCTGATGCTCCGATATAGAGCTTTTCATGATCGAGTCTACACCCTGGACAGGACACGACACTTAGGATCACAAGTAACCCCAAGAAAACCTCTGACATATCATAATATGACCTAACTGACACTTTAGAAGAATATCGAGTGGAAGCATAATTGAAATGTAAAAACATTTTTTGAATATATAGATAATATCTGAGAAATACTGAAGTCTTAATAACATTGATACTTTGCAATCTGAAAGCCTCTACTAACTAATGAGTTGTTGGGACAAGTCTCCAGCTAACTCTAAAGTCTGAAAAGCAAGAAATGACAATAACTGAAATAAAACTCCAGTCCTTGAAATATGAGGACTCACTACTATCACTATTGGATATCACTGGGGAAACTAGCTGCAATGTTGAGGCTAGGTATCTGAGCCTATATCATAAAATGATATATCACATAGAGTATGTGATCAATACTTGGTACGTACTAAGTATGTCAAATGTAATTAAAACATAAATATACTAGTAACCTATAAACTGAACTAAAATAACATGCAAGGACCCTATCTGAAATGATAAATACAGCAAATTGTCTGGCATATTTGAGAATAATCTAAGAATTGATAAACTGAGTTAGGTTCATAAGCATGTCTTAAAATCTGATAGGCTAGACTGGACAGAGAATTCTAACTATACTGTACTGTAGGAGAGCCTATAACCAACATATAACTACGTGAGCTAGATGTGGAGTTTGATCTATACACCCCATCAAAGAGAGCCCACTATACCTTGCCCGAGTATATTTGTTGAGCTATGTGATCACTATCTGGGGCCCATTCAGGCTAATAACCTATGGTGGCATGTAGTTCTGGAAACTTAGTTGCGGAAGAACCTCGTCCCATTTGGTGCTAAGTATTACTCCCAATTGAAGACCTAATTATATCTAATTGTATTCATAGCTCGGAACTAATGTCCTAAGACTAAGTCAGAACTACTTATCTAGAAGTGTCTTGAGAGTCTAAAGGACTTGAGAGAAACTGGTGTTCTACGACTTGTTAGAACTGTTTTATCTGAATGTGTCATGACAGTCTAAAGAACAATGAACATACTAAGCATACTGAAAACATTGACTTTCAATGAAAGCATTTATGCTAAAATTCATACTCAAGTGAAAATATCATGATAATACAATGTTTCTAACCGGAATATATATCATTCTAAAGATCAGGGCTAGGAAAACATACTATATATATGAAACCCAGACACAACTAGTAATAATCCTGGGAAAGTTGAAGAATTATTTAGATTAAGGAACTCCTGAGCTGACTGAAAAACGCTAGATTCTAATCTACTATAGGGCTGGGTACAATTAGGTTTTTCTAGAAATAAGTTGGGACGCAAGAATGAAAGCGAACTCTTGTTGAATTCCCATATACCTGTAGGAGAATTCCTAGACAAAACACTTAAGAACCTGAGGAGAAGATTGAAATCCTTTCTCTTGCCTTGAACTGCCTGTATGAATCTTTATTGTTAGGGAAGAATGAGAGGGAATGTCGACTAACTCCCTTTAACCCCTACATATTTACCCCAAAATAACGCAGTTTAGGAGTTACGAGCTTAGAATTTTACAAAAATGTCCCTCGGTAAATGATTCAGAATCTGACTGACTACATCTAACGGGCCTCACAATGAGTCATTGGTTGAGACCATGACTCATTGGTGCCTGTCATTATCTCTGGGCTAGAAATTTCAGTTCTCTGGATTTCTCACAATGGTTAATAGTATGACTCATTTGTGGATTCAACGAGTCATCACATCCATTCATTGTCACTAGAGGAAGTTTGAATAGTTTCTGGATCTTCTCCCAATAGGTGAACAAAATGACCCGATACCTGAAACAACAGGTCATTGTTTCCACCTGTTGTCACTGGAGGGATTTCTAACCCTCTCTAGATTTCATCTAATGCCTAGATCTGATGATTCGTTACTTCATCAAATGACTCATCACTAGGATCATCGGTTTAGGGGAAGATTTTGACAAGATTCTAGACTTTGTCACAACAGGAGACATGATGACTCGTTACATCATACAACAAGTCATTTTATGTCTCGTTGGTACTTGAGGAAAAATTTACAGAAGCCAACAATGACTCTTCTAATGGGTTGTTGGTCCTGACAGTGAATCGTTGGTTGAGTCGTTCTAAGGCAAAAAATTTTCCTTTTCATGCTTAGTTTGAGGTTTAGCCTTGAGAAATTTTGGGGTGTTACAGTATAACATCATTTAGTTCATGTGACTAGAACCTCCCTAACACTCTTGTGATACAAATCAACATCCCGCTTACAATATGGAGTCAACTTCACCTTATCTATCCTTTTGCCAATCCCAATTTTCCTAGAGAGCCACCCCTTTGAACACCATAGATTTTTATATTAAGCCTCCTCTATACCAGAGATAAAATCACCCAATTTATTTACTATCATTTTTTTCCTTTTGGTCAAAGGTTTTCAACCTTCCATTTTATTTTTTTTACATTAAGTAATCGGTGCTACCTCACATTGAAGCTCATTCCTCTCTATCCCTTCTGTACACACCCCCAAACTTAGGCTCTTTCCTACATCAACATTTCATTTTCTCATTCTCCCCCATATCTATGGGATTTAAGCCCCTATTTTTATTTTCATCACTAGCAATTTTGGAGGAACGGGTGCCAAAGAAGAGGAGTCACAAAAGGTTTAAGACTTGTAATGTCGTTTCCAAGAAAGAGGTTTAAGGCTAAAAAATTGATTAACTAGGATCAATGTTAAAGAAAGACCTTGATTTCTGTAGAATGACTATTATAAAAGGGTCTAAGGTCATTTTCCAAGCTTAACCACATTTAAGATTTCTCCTTGGGTCAAGTTCTAGACGATATGTATACACAAGAATCAAACAACAGCCTTACCAAAAAGACATCAAAATTCTAAGGAGTCTAGTTATTCTCAAAATCAATAAAAAGTATGACTTTTCACAAGTTATTCTGAGTTCCGCACAACTCATTTGTGAATCAAAAAGCCAAACAAAGAATGTAGGCATCATGACAAGAGAATGCTTTTTTTTAGTTTAATTACCCCTTTCTTCTAAAAAATTAAATTTCTTTGCCAAGAGAAAATTTTTTGGTGGTGACTCTCAAGATAAGTGCACAAAGACTCAAAATGACACTAAGACTTGGTATTTTCCCTTAAGAAATTCTCCTCTCAATCCTTCATTAGGAAATGTCACCCAGTTCGACGCAAAATCAGGATAAGAAAGGTTTGCTCCTTGGGAAAGAACCATGGTATAAAGACAACCCGCAGAGTTTACTTACTACCTACTATCTACAAAGCTGATTTCTATGCATGGATAATAAGCAATTGAAGTGTAAACCGCCCCGACATGGGCAACTTACATCATCATAACAATAAAAGTTAAGCCCTAAAAATGTTAAAAGTTAAAATCTATACAAGACAAAATTGACAAGGGCATTCATTCATTAAAAAACTAAAAAATCCACTTAGGAAAATTCATAACATCCAAACAAAACAAGCCTGACAAGGGCAACAATCATAACAATCAAAAGAGCACATACCACTCCCAACTAAAATGCAAACCTTGTCCCTAATGTTATCAAATAAAGGAAAAGGGGCAAGAACTCTCCGAGTCATCTAATCCTCATCATCATCATCATGTGTCTCTACCTCTGCACTAGCACGTACGCCTGTCACGTCCCAAATTACCCTCTAGACGTGATTGGCGCCCAACACACACCATATCCAGGCGAACTCAACTTTTGTAAATTAACCATTAATTCATAATACTTAATAAATTAGGTTTGAATTCTAAAATAATAAGATAATTAATTATGAACAATTAAAAATTTCAAATTATTAATTTAAACCTAATTCCCAATCTACACCATGGAGCATCTAAGTGAACAAGAAAAGACTCGGGTGTGTAAACCCAACAACAAAACATTGTTAAATAAATAATAAAGACTCTTTCGGAAGCCTCCACGAACAATGGGGTGGCTCACCTTAACACAACTAGATCAACTCCAATACACTCGTCAGCTACTAACTCCATCTTCACCAACAGTATCTACATGGACATGTAGGTTAGGAGTGAGTTATACGTAAATATAACTCAGTAAGATTCTCGACTCGCCACTTCAAATACCTCTGGAATAAGTGTTAGGAAATATAAACACACCATAAGAACATAAAAATTATACATAGAAATTATATTATATATATATAATCTATGATGATATTAGTAAACATGCGGCAGCATATCGACAAATGACATTATTGTTACATCAACCACCAGGTCGTGAGGCTTTTCCGGGGTATGTTTTCTATTTATATTCCCATCTCTTAGAAAAAGTGGCTAAATGATCGGACCAGACAAGCGTAGGTAGCTGGACCGCCTTAACCATTACTGAAATATAAGATGGAGACTTATCGGCCTATATTCTCACCAATGTGATCCCCATTACTGATGGACAAATCTTTTTGGAAACAGAGCTCTTTTATCGTGGAGTTATACCCACTATTAATGTTGCCTTATCTTTCAGTCATGTTGGGTCTTCCTCTCAGTTCAAAACTATGAAATAAGTTTGCGGTACGTGGGTGAAGAGCTTTTCCAAAGGAACCTTTTCATGGTTTCTCTCCTCCTTATCATTATGATCAATTTTTCTTCAGGATAAACTCTTGATGGCTTCGATGCCATATGTGATAGGGGAAGGAGTTCCTCGTCTGGCCCTCTTTATTTTCCACCTGGGAGAGAACCACAGCCGCACATTCCCAAGCCAGAGGTTGCATCTATTCCATGTATCATTCTAGTTTCGAAATTAGAGCAACCTCTCCTTCCTGATATCCAAAGGAAAGCGGAGCTTCAACAACAGCTGGCGTTCTATTTTCTTAAGAGGAATGAGCCCAGGTGCCTCCCACTCTTTTTGGGTATCTTGGAGAAGAAGGCCTTCTTAGAAAAGAGGGTTGCGGCAGCAGTGGTGTGGGATGGGGTTCCCCCTATAGGATTCTGGCTCTAAGGTCAAAAAACTGCACCATCCTCTTTACCACCCTACTAGGGGTGGGAGGGGCTCTCTGTTAATACCATAAATAGGTACTTAGGCAAGGTCAAATGGGATGGCACTCATCAGAGCCAGCCGTATCTTAGGGTGGTTTGTGCTCTCCGCAATCGGGTCGAAGTGGTTTCTCTCACTTTTTACCCTTTCAGAAGGGTGGCCCACACACGAACAGGGGGAAAGAGGGTCGGCCGCCCTTAGAATCTAATTATAAATCCGTGTGGTGCTGTTGGATGCTTCTAATCAATAGAAGAAGAAGAGGGGTTAGCCAAAAAAAATACCACCAAAAGTAACGACCACCAAGATAGGCATAGTAATTCAATTTTTTAATCACCCATATTTTGAAAACTTTTTTGGGGGGCTTTCGCCTTACACATGGATGATTGGATTTCCTGAATCATGAGTCTTACGTACTGTGTTATGATCGCCTCATATTAATAAAAAGTCTAGAGATATTTTTTTTATGAAAATAAAGAATGAATTTCTTGTTATAAAAATGAAAAGGCATGAATTGCGCAAGAAATTCTTTCTGTTAAAACATCGTGTGACTCGGGCGATATAAGACTTATTCATCAACCCAAAAAGATTGCAAACTGGATACTCTTACCCCACCATGCCTGGCCCTTTATCTTACCTTAAGAAGAAAGACGAGTATGAAGTGTAGGACAAAATGCAAGAAGTGTATGACACAACATTTAACCTTAAGGAGTGGCGGCAATACTCTTGATTGATCAAAGTGAGTGAATTGTGCTTAGACGGTTTGTAAAACTGCACTGATCTATGAGAGAGATGATAGATTAGTAAGCATTCTCTTTCAATTAACCCAATGTGATTCGGGACACGATGGGAGTTTGCGTGTCTCCGTAGGAAAGATATCACTGGAATATAACACAAGATCATCCTTTCTTACTGCCATGGGTTCAACCTATGAACAAGGTAAACCCAATGGGGACCGAAAATCGGGTGGTACTACATTTGGCAGAAGACGATCCAAAAAACGAAGGCTCACCCAGCTGAAGGAAGGGGGTGAGATAGGAAAGAGGTAGCTTGCTTCGGAGCCATCCCGGTCGCGACGAATCAAGAGATCTTTATCGGTGCTAACTTTGGTCTCGGATTATGGAATAAGGCTTCCAGAAGTGATGAGCAATCGTGTTTGAGCTTGGCACTAGCTAATAGGCTAGCAACATGCTTGGCTATAGTGAAGCGCTTACCAAGCGCGAAGGAAAGGGCCTTCGCCACTTGAGTCGTATGTGGGGGAACTCACACGTGCAGTTTTTATGGGGTAGAGCTAGTAGGAACCATCCCATCCCAATAGCGTATATTTGGAGCTCAATATGAAATCCTATTTTCTTGCAAGACCTGTTCGGATAAGGGAAAACTCTAGAGATTGCTTCAAAATAAGATCCTTACATTGACCCTTTCCTGAAACAAAACTGGGGGAGGATAAGAGGTTTGGGGGATCGAAATGTCCCATCAATAAAGTTTAGGCTTTCCATTCTTTCTTGCACCCCTCACTCCCTCTTTTTCAATAAATAAGCTTCATGGGCCCCTCTCTGATAAGGAAGGAAATGAAATAATCTCAATTTTATGACAAATCCGGTCTGATGGTTGTTCTCCACTAACAACAAGGCTATAGGGACTCTTTATTTCATATTTAGTGCCATTACTAGAGTGATGGACACATGATTCTTAATACTGATTCATATGGAAGTAGCATGACCCCGCAATAAAATTCTTTGTGGAAATCATCAACTTTATAATGCTTTAATAACGAGTCACACTTTTTTAATGATCTTCTTTATGGTATGTCAGTGATGATAGGTGGATCTGGTAATTGGTCTATTCCTATTCTGATAGGTGCTCCTGACATGGCATTTCCATGATTAAATAATATTTCATTCTGGTTGTTTCCTCCAAGTCTCTAGCTCCTATTAAGCTTAGCCTTAGTATAAGTGGGTAGTGGCACTGGGTCAATGGTCTATCCGCCCTTAAGAGGTATTACAAGCCATTCTAGAGGAGTAGTTGATTTAGCAATTTCTAGTTTTCATCTATCTAGTGTTTCATCTATTTTAGGTTCTATTTAATTTTATAACAACTATCTTCAACATGCATGGACCTAGAATGACTATGCATAGATCACCTATATTTGTGTGGTCCGTTCTAGTGACATCATTCCCATGATTATTATCACTTCTGATACTGGTAGGGGCAATTACCATGTCATTAATTGATCGATATTTTAATATAACCTTCTTTGATCCCACTAGAGGGGGAGACCTATATTATACCAGCATCTCTTTTGGTTCATCAATTATCTAGAGGTGTATAATCCCATTCTTCCTAGATCCTATATCATAAGTCATATGATTTCTATTTTTTGAGAATATTGGTTTTCGGGTATCTAGGCATGATTTATGTCATGATCATTATAGGTGTTCTTGGATTTCTTGTTTGGGCTCATCATATATTTACTGTGGGCTTAGACGTTGATACCCGTGCCTACTTCACCGCAACTACCATGATCATAACTGTCCCCACTAGAATCAAAATCTTTAGTTTGATTGCTACCATGTGGGGGTTCGATACCATACAAAACACCCATGCTATTTTCTATAGGGTTCGTCTTTTTGTTCACCATAGAAGGACTCACTGGAATAGTTCTTGCTAATTCTTGGCTAAACATTGCTCTACATGATACTTACTATGTGGTTGCACATTTCCATTATGTACTTTCTATAGGAGCCATTTTTTGCTTTATTTGCAGGATTTCACTATTGGGTAGATAAAATCTTTGGTCGGACATACCCTGAAACTTTATGTCAACTCAATTTTTGGATCACTATTTTTGGGGTTAATATGAACTTCTTCCCTATGCATTCCTTAGGGCTTTTGGGTATGCCACGTTGCAATCCAGATTATCCATATGCTTACATTGGATGGAATGCCCTTAGCAGTTTTAGCTCTTATATATCCATAGTTGGGATTTGTCTTTTTTTTTCATGGTCATAAAAATCACTTCAAGCAGTGGAAAGAACAAAAGATGTGCTCGAAGTCCTTAGGCGTTTGAACATAATCCAACCACACGGGAATGGATGGTACAAAGTCCTCTAACCTTTCATTTTTTTTGAGAACTTCCAGTTATCAAGGAGATGAAAAGCTATGTGAAGTAAAAGAAGAAAAGGTCGCCGATTGCTACTAAGAACCTAAAAGAACTTTTCAAAATATGGGTTAAAAAACAACTTGTGTAGGTCGAGGTTGAGAATTGGGGGCATCTCAACACAATTTACGCTAAGAACTCATTAAAAATGACATTTACAACAATTAATCAACACCACAAGTACATGACAAAATACACAATACATCAAACATATTAGAAAGTATACACAATGCTCAGTATTGTCAAGAAGCATACACAATGCCTAATACTATAAAGAAGCAATAACAATTCTCATATATATTAGGAGGCTTACACAATGCTTAGTATTATCAAGAACCATACATATGCCTAATACTGTCAAAAAGAATACACAATTCTATGAAATCAAGAAGCATACACAATGCCCCAACCTCTATGGTTCACAACCGTATCACTCCACAAAATAAATTTATAAAGGGAGTCTTAGAATCCATAAACTTAAAGTATATGAGGCTGGCCTCGAAGACCATCGATTATACCAAGTAAATGCTCGTTCCAACACATGGACTAAGTAGACAAAACACATTTTTTTAAAATGAATTTTAAAAGCAAGGACCCAATGCTTAAAGTCTCACTTACCTCAAGTTCACAACCTAAGCACCCTTTTCAATAAAGCAAAACTATCCTCTCGGGTCTCTGAATCACCTCAAGCTACACAAAAATGCATTTAGAATAGTAAAAAACCCTTAGGTGAATATTCTCTTAATTTTTAAACTAAGTTAAATTTATGGTCAAACTTTGACCTAAAAAGCTAACTCTATTCAACAGGTCAGAATTTCCCTACCATGACCATCAACACATTCTCCTTGATGAGAGAATTCTAGAACAATATTAAAAATTGAGTTTGATAACATTTACTTTCAAATCAATGATTTAGGTAGAAGAACCCTAAAGCTAAACTTTCTCAATTCTCATAATTTTCTCCATCTTTAAACTATAAAATTCACTCATAATCATGAAATAAACTTAAATAAAAGATTAGGGTTATTACCTTGATTCTTTGGATCGAAAATTCTTATTTTTTCTCCTCTTTTGTTCTCCTTTTCATCCTTTCTTTTCTTTTCTTCTACAGTGTTTTTTTTTTATTTTTCTTTGCGTTTTTTTCCTGCTTAAGCGTTCTTTTTTTCTTTGTTCTGCCAGCACAACTGCCCTTTTATTTTAATTAGGCTTTTTCTCCCCCTTTTTTGGTAAAATGACCAAGTAACCCTAAAAGAATATGGGTTACTACATTCTCACCCACTTAAGGTAACGTTCGTCCTCGAACGTGGCCAAAATTTCTATCGAAGTGTCAGAATATGAACATTCACTATGCATGTCCCCTACGTACTCTCAAGTAGTCTTTCATAGTACATAGTTCTATTAAAAAAATTTGGCTCATAGAATACTTATTTAACCTTAGCTAACAAGTACTATGTTCAAATACATAATAGTGACTTTCTCAAAAGCACAATTCTCATTTACTACATTATCTTAATCTAGATAAGATAAGTCAGGTAATAATGTACTCTTGGATGGTTTTTCATAACATAAAATGTACCGTAGGTAGCATAACAAGTCTCTTAGTTACGAAAACAGCCTATTTCACAAAACCTTATATCGGTAATATGCTTAGACCCCAACTATTCTTCTTTCAATATCTCACATTATACCACTAATGGTAAAATATACTTCTATAAACACGAAATCACCAACCATAAGTTAAGGTCATGAATTTTCCTTTTCTGCAAAGAGTCTTTTCTTGCTCTGAGTAGTATTAAAGTATTTTTAATCCATACCAACCTTATTCAAGGCCTATCACACTAACATTTTTTAAAATAAATATGCTTTGTCTTCTCAATTGCAAGTCACTGAATTAGTAGACGACATCGGTATCCACATAAAGCCTCAAACGACATCATTTTCACACCACACCTCCAGTTAAGTAACCTTCATTGACATCAATTATCATACTTGCCTATTAACAATAGATATTTGACCGTCCTCGTCAGTCAACTTTTCATCAAGTTTCACATTCTTGGGTTATATTATACAAGTATCACCATGAACGTATTGTCTAATCATAGTCATGCAAAATGTAAAATGTGCCATAAGAAATTCTTGAATACCAAATAAGTCTTTATTTCACTACTTTGATTTGATGCAATTCTCATACAGTCAAACTTTGAATGCAATAGTTGTGACTAACCAAGTTCAAATCATCAATAGCACACGACATCCACATCCATGTAAAGTCTTAATCAAAAAGATTCCTATACTGAATTAGTAACTATTATGAAGTACAACCTCGACCAAAAGCATCTAATCATTAATATCAATTTGGCTAGTGTTGAGAGGGAATACCAATATCCATTTATTCTTTTATCGTGCCAGAACACACTCCAGCGCCACAAATCTCATCCAAACATTATTACATACCATAGTAATGGCACACCGACTTATTCCTTTTACATTTCTATCACATGTACGATAATGTTGGAATATCTCCATATACTCCTACAAAATACACACGCGTATGATAGTGCTACAACTCATCCATGCACCAAAATGTAACACTCTTATGTACAACATCAATGATACACATCCACACACCCCAACATAACATTCTCATGTACGGCAATGCTAGAACACATCCATACACCACTGTGTAAACGTTCTACGTATTCTTACCCTTGTCACACATGATAATATAAGCATCTCATACAATTATACCATCTCTCAAAATATATCACCACATCGGCTAGTATATGTAAAACCAATTGAAACTAGAATCAAGTGCACAATATTTATAAGCCTATTAAGATCACCCAAGCTACAGTCACAATTGCCTAAATAAACATGTGGTCAACCATAACATCTATAGTGATTTACTTATTTATTTACTTCATTTTGAAGAAAACCTAATTATGATAATTTCTTAATTCACCAAAACTCATACTTAATTTATGAACAGTTCAAACATACAAGAACAAAAATTGGTAATAACCTATATCATTATCTGCCAACCTTAGTTCACTTTCATCAATCTCAATGCATATTTATTAATCCCGAGATTATTGAATTTTGTAAATGTTATATCTCTTCGAGTACAAATCTCCTCAAGGAAACCACCACAAGTGCACCCACATTAAACCCTCGAACTGTAATGTTTCCTTTTTATTAGCTATTTAGTAAGCCCATTTCCTATAATAACTATGACCAACCCCCAATAAAGTCATATCTTTTGCATCGAGCAACTTTTTGTGCTCCAACAAAGACAATTGTATCATATTAGTGCGCATAATCCTATCGTCTTGTCACCTTTATTATAATACAACATTTAATACATCACGACATAAAATTAAAATTCACACTTATGACCTTTATTTAATCAGTATTATCTTGATTTTCATAAAATCATCTTAAATAGATTATTTGATGCAATTCTCATATGGTCCAACATATTTTTAAGCATAATTTATTTTTCTTACTAAATCTCATAGCTTCCTTTAGGGGGTTAAAAGTCTCTCGTTTTCTATATTTTGTATTGCCTTTCATGATCTCCATACCACTAACTCTTTTTATCTTCAAAGGACTTTTGCTTTCTTTAAGCAGTCCAAAGTCGTTTAATAGCAATGTAACTCTTATTTTTTTTTCAATGTTTATTGGACCAACTTTGAATGCAATAGTTGTGACTAACCAACTTCAAATCATCAATAGCACATGGCATCAACATCCATGTAAACCCTTAAACAACAAGATTCCTATACTAAATTAGTAACTATTATTAAGAACAACCTTGACCAAAAGCAACTAATCATTAATATCACTTTGGCTAGTGTTGAGAGGTGATACCAATACTTGTTTATGCTTTTATTGTGCTAGCACACACTGTAGTGCCACAAATCTCATCTAAACATTATTACATACCATAGTAATAGAACACCAACTTATTCCTTTACATTTCAATCACATGTACGATAGTGCTGGATTATCTCCATGCACTCCTGCAAAATACACTTGGGTATGATAGTGCTGGAAATCATCCATACACCATAATGTAACACTCTTACGTACGACATCACTGATGCACATCCATACACCCCTACATAACACTTTCATCTACGGCAATGCCGAAACACATCCATCCACCCCTGTGTAAACATTCCACGTACTCTTACCCTTGTAACACATGACAATATGAGCATCTCATACCATTATACTATCTCTCGAAATATATCACCACATCGGCTAGTATGATGTATAACCAATTGAACTTGAATCAAGTGCTTAATATTTATAAGCCTATTAAGATCACCCAAGCTACAATCACAATTGCCTAAATAAACATGTAGGTCAACTACAATATATACAGTGATTTATTTATTTATTTACTTCTTTTTGAAGACAACCTGTAATACCCCGGAAGTGTCCAAGACTAGACCCAAGATTTAAAAATGGAAAGTGGTATATGTCTGGAAAATGTGTCTCAGAACGACTCGTGGCACAAATCGTTGGAGGTTCCAACGACCCATTGGGACACTCATGGTCAGGTTCTGTAGAAAGAGGCTTAGAGGTAACGGGTCAATGGTATGACTCATAGGAAGATGTAACGGGTCGTAGGTCATGGTCGTTGGTTGTCCCTGGGGTACCAGGGATGAAAGGTATGAGTCATAGAATGGCTCGTTGTCGATAACAACCAGTTGTGGTAAGTTCTCATGGGAAGGAGGAGGAAAATTCCTGTCGAGGTGAAGGATGGAACCCACAACTCGTTGGAAGTTGGCATTGTGGTGTGACTCATGAGAAGTGCAGAAGCAGGTCATCAGGGAAAGTAACAGGAGGATGAAATAAATTGTTGTTTGATGTAATGAACCATCCTGTCAAGTCTTGGTATTACAATCTGAGAGGTTAAGAAATAATAGGGGATGTAACGGATGGATACCACGAGTCGTGGTATCAAGGTGCGACCCGTGAGATCAGTCATGGTCACTTGTAGTGCAAAATTCTCAAGATTTTCATTAAGGATAATTTTGTAATTTCTAAGCCCTAGGGTCCTAAACTACGTCGTTTCTAGGCTCGAAATGAAGTGTTTTATGAAGGGTAAACACATCCATGCATGAAAATTGAAGGGCTTAGAAGGTGATCAAGCTTAGGTTCTCTATAAGTTCTTCCTTAATTCTCTTTGGGCTATCAAGGAATTAGTGTAATCAGATCCTATTAGTTCTGTAGGTTTATGAATGGGTGAATTCATTCACACCCATGCCCAATTCGTCTCTAAATCATAAAAATTCATATGTTGATTCTATGGGGTTTTAACCCAATGCATGAAATTCCTAATTTTCTACATGGGTATGATTTTAAAATATGTTCCTATTATTGAATTATGCTTCATGGGAAAGTTTTACATTATTTTCAATATAATCATGTTTTCAAGCTTTATAAATTAATATGCCCATTTATGAGAAGTGCATGAAAGTTGAGATGTATGATGAATGTTCAAGTATGATGAGATATTACTGATGAAAAGCATGTTTTCAAATTACCAATGTTTATGATCATGTTTTCAAGTGAATTAAATATTTTCTAGCATGATTAAATTATTGGGCAATGCCCATATATTCAAGAATAATTTATGTTTTCACGATTAAGCATACCACATGGTTTTGGAGTTAAGACTCCCCTTTTACATTCAGCTTATGGTATGGTTTGAGCAAAATATCCTCATATATAATTTCAAATTTAATATGTATTTTATTATTCAGCTTCATCACTAGACAATGGTCAGCTTTGTTGAAAACTAATAGTCAGTTTCGTTGAAAAACGATAGAGAGAATATGCATGTTTTTGGGAGTAGTGCCTAGCACCGAGTGGGCTAAGGGTCGATCAACCCTATGCCTCAGAACTATGCGCCAATGTAGATTTACATATTATATATACTTTGGGACCTCCCTTGTGAGCTATCCCCTACCCTGATTGTGCCTTAAGCTTGATATTGATATCATGGTTTCGCCCCTAGCCCTGGCAAGGCTTTGGACGGCTCTACCCACTTGAGTCTGATAGTTGGGACCACGTAAGATCTATCGTGGTATGTAAGTTATAAGACGAGTCTCCCATTGTTCCTCATGATTTTAGTTATGCATTTTTATCATTCATGATATATATATATGTTCTAAAGCAAGTTTGACCCAATATCAAATTTTACTTGTGATTGTCATATTTCAGCTTTGGGTCATTCGATTCGGTTATGATGTTATGTTATGTTCAAATCATGATTTCAGAAAATAGCATGGAAGCCCTACTCTCAGATTATTAATTTGATTGTGTTTTATATTATGCATGTTTTAAATGATTTTACTTATTAAGTGGTTTTACTTGCCTTGCATACTCGGTTCATTCCACCTACTGACCGCATACTCTATGTTGTATCGTTTCATGATACAAGCTTCAATCTTCAGACTCAGACCCGCCACTAGCAAGCTTTCAGTGTTAGAATCAACCTCTATTGGTGAGTTCTCTTCTATCGAGGGCCCCTCTTTTATTTAGTTATGTTTGCGTATTTCCAGTTTTCAGATTTAGAGAGTTAGTTGGGGTCTTGTTCCATCAACTCATCAGACTTAGAGGCTTTTCAGAAAATAGATTATATTCAGCTTCAAACTCGTGTTGTATTTTTGGATCGTATGTTATGCTTAGACTTCCTCTATGTTTATTATGATAAGTCTTCTGCCTTATTTGATTGAGTTAGATGTATGTTCATGCCATGGGTCGACTTGGAGCTTCTCGGGGCTCCTTGTCCCGTGTCTCGATCCGAGCCTATGTTCGAGTCGTGACACAACCTAATTATGGTAATTTCTTAATTCTCCAACACTCATACTTAATTTATGAACAACTCAAACATAGAAGAACAACATTTGTAATACCCTGTATCACTATCTACCAACCTTAGCTCACTTTCTTCAACCTCAATTCATATTTATGAATCTCGAGAGTATTGAATTTTGTAAATGTTATATCTCTTCGAGTACAAATCTCCTCAAGGAAACCACCACAAGTGCACCCACACTAAACCCTATAACTATAATATTCCCTTTTTATTCGCTATCTAGTAAGCCCCTTTTCTTTAATAACTATCACCAACCCCCAATAAAGTCATATCTTTTGCATCCATCAACTTTTCGTGCTCCAACAAAGACAATTGTATCTTATTAGTGCACATAATACTATCAACTTGTCACCTTTCTTATAATACCATGTTTAAAACATCACGACATAAAATTAAAATTCACACTTCTGACCTTTATTTAATCAGTACTTTCTTGATTATCATAAAATCATCTTAAATAGATACACATACTTCTTTTGACTATGAAAATATTCTCTTGTGTCATTAATGAAAATCATAACAAGAATGGTAACAGTTCAAATACTCGATTTATTTGTTCAATGACAATTACCAGTGTCTTTGACTATCTAACAGACATCACTAGATTTAACCACAAACCACAAGTAGTCTTGAAACATGTATATCAGAGTATCCAACTTTTTTTCCTTTTACTCGTTTCATCTCAATCACATTTCTATCTTATATTAATAAATAACACCCTGTAATTAAGGACACAAATTATCTAGGCACGGAAACATACTTCCGCTTAATGAAATTCAAAGTCATTCTTCCTTTATCAACAAACTCTTCATGATTCACCATTCTTCTTAACAAATTGAAATTAAACACTTCAGAGTACTTTATTTTTATTAGTAACCTCTTAATCTTGAACCTTACAATTTTGTTTCATTTCTTCAACTCCATAGAGCCATTCTATGATACCATATAGAAATAGACTATTTTTTGATAGGGTACATCTACACCCAAGTTTCTCTTCCTATCATGTTGTACACTGTGTAGGCTCTCAAAAACATATTAGGAGACTCAATATCCACTGGCACCAACTTAATAGTTGGATACTCAACTCTATTGCCCCAAGTTATTGTTAGATACAACACATATCACTCACTTATAATATATAAAACTTTTTTGATGGGATAACATAGTACGTAGGTACACAAAGTGAATCCTTTATATCCAATATGAAGCTCAACCAAACTGGAAAATTCAATATCTTTTCATGACAATCAAGAATAAGGTAAAGCAATTTGTTCAATCTGAAATAAAGATAACCTCAAGGTAAATTACACCAAGTTATAATAGAATGTAAGTGTACCCTGACTTTGAACTATATCCACGCATATTCAATAGACCGGTTAACAATAGTGACTCCCTCACTTGGATCAAAATTATAAATGGTACCTTTAAGTACTCAATTTCTCTCTTTGTCCTCATCTATACTATCATCTCATTATTTTGTTTCTCATTGATAACATCCAAAATACACTCTTCTTTATGAGAGAGTGTACACAATCATTGTCAAAATAAATAAACCCGATGAGTGTCAGGTCGAATCCCACAAGGAATGTCAGCTGATCACACAATACTCATCTATTATATTGAAATAATTTGAATCAATATTTCAAGAACAAATAATAGAAAATTGGGGGAATCACGATTTATAAAATAAAAGTTGGAGTTGACACTGAAACAGGGGCAAAGTATAGAAAAAACCAAAGGAGAGAGTACTAGGGGTGCGATATTTGTAGGGGCGTGATTGGATTGGGTTTACTAATCCTAAATTACTCAATAGTATAATTAGTTACGGATTAGGTGGAATCTTATGTTTCTCAACCAATTATATGCCTTATACCATAGGTTTCCTCCAATTTCGAGGTCCCTTTTCACAAAAACCACACCAACATGGGTACAAATCCACTATTTCTAGCTTCGATACTTAATGGGTGTATAATAATGGGTTTTGGTTATGTTTAGGCCAACCCCACATAGTTATCACCCAGTTACCTAATAGTATTTCCTCACCCATACTTTAAATTGCTTTTTCAAGCAAAATTAAACTAATAAAATGCAACCCACGTTTGCAACTATGAGTATTCAAGTTAAAACTTAGAGGAAACACTAAAATTATATCAATTGAGTAAATATAAGATCAAATACACAATACCCAATCCAAATTAGTCCCAATCATTCATACACCCCTAGAGAAAAATTTAGCTACTCATATAAGTAAAGTAAGACATTGCATTCAACAACAATTCAATATCAATTCACCAACTTAGTAAGAAAAAATCAAGTGAGGTCTAACCTCCAATGGAGTTTTATACTTCTAAATGAAGAAGATGAGTCTTTATCTCTCTACTTCTCTCTACTATAATACAAGTCAATTTAATAGAATAATCAATCCTCTCTAGAATGGAATGTCCAGTTCCTTTTTAAGATGTACAAAAATAGGTTACAGATATACTTCTCCTTTTCCGTGCTTGACATTTTTACCCCTTGCTGATGGGAATGACTTGCGATTCGCTGATAGTTCACTGGTGCTTGTTTGTCGGCCACCGATCAATCACAGTTGCAGGACAGTGAGATCTTGAGTACTTCGGCATTGGCACCAGCTGTTTGTCGGTGCTGATCCGCGGGCTACCGGTCGGTTACAACTGATGGCCAATAAGTGTTTGAGTACTTAAGCGTTGGCACCGGTGTTTCTCCAGTGCTTATCTGCGATCCGCCGGTCTCCATCCTTTCTTAGCATAGTAGACAACTACGGTTAACCAATATTTCGCTAGTGTCCTCTGGTGGAGCGCCAGTCCTTAACTCTATTTTCATGTTTTTTTCTCAGTTTCATGTTATTTTCCATTCAAGTTAAGTACCTGCAAAGATCATGAAAGGGAATAAAATCCACCTAAATTACCTGAAAACTAAGCAAAAACTCATGTTTAAGAGCCTAGTGAGTTAGTAAATTACCAACTCTCCAAACTCCTAAACTTGAACCATCGCTTGTCCTCAAGTAATGCAATTCTTTTCATTTGAGAAAATGGACAGCATGTCAAATATGAATCTATGCACAAAGGACCAATGAACCTAAGACAACCTAAAAAGCTCATCAACTGAAGGAAAAAGGGAAGGACACCCCAAAATGTGAGAAAGTTTCAAGAGGTAACTACAATGGATAGGCATGATTCACAACTTCTTTCATTTTTCAAAACAAGGGCATGGTTTATCCGAGCAAGCACACATATTATCTCAAATCATAATCATTTTGCATTCAAAGCTTGCCTTGAAGCTCACAATGCTCATGTCTCAATCATGTCTTTACACCAATGCAAGCATGTCCTCAAACGGAGTGATGCCACTCATTACAAGAGAGAATCCCCTTTCTTTATCATCAAACAATGCACACACAAGGGATTATAGAATAGGACGATCACACTCACTCTAACAAAAGAATTCTCCATGCACACAACTTGATCCATAGGCTTTCCCTTCGTGTAACTCGCTACTAATGTAGAGCAGCTAAACTCAAAATCAATTAGGACTTGAGGGTCATTTTGAAGGCTAGCGGTAAGGGTATGACAAATGTTTAGCTATAGTGACTAGAACCTCCCTAATGCCTTTTTAAAAAATTTTAAAATCCCATCAAACTCTGTAGATAACTCAGTTTTAATTCTCCTTTTTCATCATCTTCATCTTTTATTTCTCAAGAGTCCTCCTTATAACCCCTTCGGATGTCACATTTAGCCCCATCTAAGTAAAAGGTAACATTTCACTATTCTTTTTCTCTTTTGATGATTCAAGGTTTCTCAATCCATTATTTAATTCATTTTTATCACAATTTGGTGCTAACTCACATTTAAGCTCATCACATTTCTCCCCTTCTTGTAAACCCTCCAAACATAGGATTTTTTGCCACTTTTACAATTATTTCCTTATTTTTCCCTTGTCTTGGGCTTCAAGCCCCCATTAATTTCATTCATTCATCACTAAAAATTTGGGAGGAGGGGTGCCAAGGAAGAGGATTACAAAGGAACATTGGACTTGTAATGTGGTTTCAAAGAATAAACAGTCCAAAGGCTCAACGTTGGTTAGCAAAGGAAGATGTTTTCAGAGGTTATTTTGGGTGAAGTAACTTAGCAATAGAAAGTCTAAAATCATATTCTAAGTGCAGCTACATCTAGGATTTCTCTTTGTGTCACACTTACGAAAAGTTCAAGACAAGAAGAGATGCATGAGACTCATTCAAAAGGCCTTACCACACAAGGCATCACATCCAAAGAGTTCACACAATTCATTATCACCATACGATTTTGATTCAAGATAATTGAGCATGCAAATCCACAAGCAAAACAGGGAATATGCAATGTATGACAAGAGAGTGATACATTTCCCATTTCAAATGCCCATTTCTTCCAAGTTCATTTTTCATACCACATAAAAAATTTTTGTGGCACCTCTCAAAATAGTTTCACAAAAGACTCAAAAACATGGAATTTTCCCTTAAGAATGTCGTCTCACAATCTATCATTGGAAAATGTCACTCAGTTCAATAATAAAAAGAAAAGAAAAAGAAATTTATCCTTGGAAAAGAACCGTGGTATACAGAAAACCCTTGGAGTTTATTCGCTGTCTACTATTTATAAAGGAAAAAATAATCTTTGGTCACGATTTTTTGGCAAGAAAAATAAAGACCCGCTCATTAGCACTAACAATCAAATGCAATTTTTCATTTCATTACTACTGAGCCTGACAAAAGCTTGACAACATCAACATCATTAACACTACACACACATGAGATACACTCCTCCCACCCCCAACCAAAATAATGCATTGCCCCCAGTGTATGCATACAAAGCAAAGGAGGGTGAGAACCTCCTAAAGTGATCACTATTCATCATCCTCATCATTTTCATCTACAGCATCCCCATCATGGCCTTCGTCTCCTAGGTCCTCCTTCTCATTCCCCAAGCCCTCGAACAGGTCGTCAATGGGGCCTCAAACTGTAGAAGGGGCAGACATCCCTGCATCTAGTGTGCTTATGTCAGGCACCTCCATTGACGTCTGACCTTTCCAGTCTCTTACTTCATCCCAGAGAGAGGTGACAACCCCTTCCACAACGTCCACATGTGAGCATAGCTTGGTCAAACTCTCATACATTGACTTCATCTCCTTTTTCACCATATGTGCAATATGGGCATGGAGACTTTCAGCCAAGTTCTAAAACTGGCTCTTATAGGAGTGTGTCAACTCCACATGTTTGTGGAGGTTACATGTCTAGGAAGATATTGGACGGGATGAGGCTTGATAACGCTCAAACCACACCTCCTTCGGGATTATGAAGCGGACGTTATCAATAAAGAACCCAACTAGAGGTTGGGGTCGATCCCACAGAGACTACGCAAGGATGTAGAAGAACGCTAGTGCTTAAGCTTTTTAGTTAATTATTTCCTAAGAGGGGGGAATCTGTAAATGTAATTAATAACAATGTTGAGAAATTATTTGTTATTTCCAAATTAATGAAATTAACTAGGGTAAGTGTTCCCCATGACTTCATAACCACAAGGCGTTTTATACTAGTAATCTATTCCGGTGCTTAGCATGCAATACGGTAAGCTAATTTTCACCTAAATGATTGGTCCCCTATTTAGATGATTATCACCACGCAACTTGGTCCGTCTACGGGTGTATGCTTTACTAACCCTTATCCTTGATATCTGATTAGCTATGTTCAGACAAGGTCAAGCTATTAGATGAGGGTTGATAGCCTCAAATCTCCGTTGTTAGTCCCTTATCCCATTCACTACCTCCTTGGACCGGTAAGTAAGAATAAGGCAAGTTCTAACATTTGCAACCGTTAAAAATTAACTAAAACTAAGGAAGAAATAATACATGCATAAACTCCGTTCAAGAATCACTAAGTATTTTACCTATGTGTGTTAATTTTTCATGGTTCCCACAACCCTAGTTGTGGTGGTTTTACCCTATCATGTTTATAAGTAAATTAATAGAATTTATAAATAAAATAAAAAATTAATACTTACAGCGATGATAGGAAGAACTCACTTGATTAATGCAATATTCAAAAGAACAACATTACAATCGTATCTCAAATATGTCTTCTAACACGTCTTAAAATTTACTCTAAAAACTTGTTGTAAAACATCAACTCTTGAAGACATTCAAACTTAAGACTTGATATTTGATACTTGATTATTACATGAAAATAAAGGGGTATTTATAGTACTAGATTTATGCTTTGCTTGTTCCTTGTTTAATTTGACTTGGACTTTATGTTCCTTTTCCTAGTTGAAGTAGGAAATCCAATTTTTGCCCATTTTGGAAGCCTTGCCACGTTGCCTGCCTCATTGCCACGTCGCACGCCTTGCCGCGCGGGAAAGATGGTGTTGCACACAAGCAAATGCACTGGGCAAGGACGAATGTGTGCCTGCCATCGCGCGGAGAAGATGGGCGCCTTGCGCCTGGCCTAGCGCCAAATCTTCCTGCACGTTGCACGACCTATAGCGTCGCTTTGCTGCTGCCTCGCGCGGCTTGTTTCATCCTCGTGCGGTTGGTCGCTTCTAGCTTTGATCTTTGCATTGTTCATTCCAACTTCTTTACATGTATTCCAAAGGCCTCAGATACATTCAAATCCATCCTTTTTAGCCCTAAAAACATCTAATCACATGCGTTAGCCATATTTCACAAATATATAACATAATCACATGCAAACACACATAATTTATTCTCAAAACATAGAAAAGTACGGGCAAAAATAGACACTTTGCCCAATGATGGATGGATGACGATTGTCTTAAGGGTAAATTAGTCATTAGGAAGAACAAAAACATGGATCCTATGAATGCTAGGTGCTTCACTTTAGGTATCATTGAGACTTTATTAAATTCACTCATAAATGCATGTAAAAGGTAGAAACACTTAGTCTTTTGGAACTTGACTCATGTGCTTGAAAAGAAAAAAATAGGCTTAATTATGTTATGCATGCAATATGAATATATGTGTTTATGTGATCTTGATATCCATTGTTAAACCACTTTTAGTGCCAATGTGTAAGGAATTATTTTTTGATATACTCCATGCTTGTAAATTGAAGTCTAGAACTTGCCCGATGTGTGTGTAAATTTCTATCCTATTTTACCTACCTTGATTGTAATTATCCTAGTTAGCTATGTTTGAGCCTTAGCCTATACTTTTTGATAGCGATATTACAAGCGTGAATCTCTTTTTGTTCAATTGACTTGTATTTAATCCAAATGACTCCTAGAGCACTTGAATGAAAAATTTTTATAGGAAAGGAGCATCATTGCAAAAGTGAAGGGAAGAGCTAAAAGGTGTGGTGAATTAGAAAAAAAGAAAAAGGTGAAATTTTTCTAAACAAGGAGGGTGATTTTTAGTGGGAAAACAAAAACAAGAAATAACTTTGAAAAATTGAAGATCATGATTTACCGATAACCGTACCCATTTGTTTACAATGAACCTGTTTTGGCCCTGGTCCTTCCTTGGATATTGTGAACCTCAACATAAGAAAAATGCTTAAGTTGAGAGTGGCTAGAGTAGGGGTGCGTAAAAGGTGGGAACGGAAGAAGAAAAAAAATATGTGTGAATGAGCTCAATAGTGAAAAGAAAAATCCCCACTAGTCACCTAAGTTGAAAAATAGAAAAATAAATGGAGGTATAGGAGAAAATTTGGGAATTGAAGAATGTGCTTAAAAATCAAAGTGTTATGAAGTATTAAAGTGCTTAGGGAGATTAGTCACTATCTTGTCCAAATAGTTCCTACCCATCCCTTAGCCTACATTACAACCAAATTAAAGTCCTAATTGATTCTTGATTCATAATTCTATATTAGTGGAGTATTACACTAAGGGCAAGCCTATGGGTCACCGTTTGCATGTATGTTGAGTTCTTTGGGAGAGTGAGTGTATTTTGTTATATTTATGCCCAAGTTAATCATATTCTATATCTTGTGTAAGAACAGGCATCTCTCCAAATTGTGAGGAGCGCAATGGTAAGACTTTGGTAAATCTTGATTGCTAAATTACATATATTTGGCCCAAAATATGTCTGGATGAGTTAGTTTTCAAAAGGTAGGTGATTTAGAACTTTGAAATCTCAATGTTGAACCTATATGCATGCGAGTGAGTTATTTGAGTTTCATTGATTTGTCTCATGATCTTATGTGTAAGTAGACCTATTTGTACGATGAATTTTGTGCTTAAATGTGAGAAGGGAAGTAGTAGATTGTTCGAGGACGAACAATAGTTTAAGTGTGGGGTGTTGACGAAGGGCCTACTCCATGACTCAATGACTAAAATAAAAAAATAAAAAAATCTAGACTCTCTAGTCGGTTCTAAGGGACTATCCACCGGAAAAGCACCGAAAACAAAAAATGGAGGAACCCAAAATAAAATGAACTAAAATACTACACACAAACAAGCATGCAAGATAGATCATAAATTCCAAAAAAATAGGCCTACCATGTGCAAATTTAGGAATTAAAGAATGCATGGTAATATGAAGTTCACTTCTCCCACCCCACACTTAATTGGTTACACTGTCGCCAGTGCTAAAGAAAATAAGCATAAAGTAATAGAGTACAAAAATAACTCCCTGGGCCTCTACTCTTCGGCGTCTGTGGGGGTAAGAATAATTTCCCTCATTTATGTATTTCATGCTCAAATTGTCTTGTTGAAAATTATGAACTATCACTTACACACTTGAATGAACACATAAAAGAGAAAATTTATCTTGGGTTGCCACCCAAGTAGCGCCTGATTTAACGTCGCAGCACAACACAGGTATATTGATTACTCAAACGTCATCAGGATACCTGTTGAGACCGTGGTCACATCTTGGCCGCTTATTTTACCATGTCGCCCTGTGACACGTCACAAAATAAAATAAAAAACAAAAATTAGGAAATAAAGACTTAAAGTTAAACACAAGAAATTAATCTAATCCTAAACCGTATTCCCCAGCAATGACGCCACTTTTTGATAACGCTCAAACCACACCTCCTTCGGAAGTATGATGCGGACGTTATCAATAAAGAACCCAACTAGAGGTTGGGGTCGATCCCACAGAGAATACGAAAGGATGTAGAAGAATGCTAGTGCTTAAGATTTTTAGTTAATTATTTCCTAAGAGGTGGGAATTTGTAAATGTAATAAATAACAATGTTGAGAAATTGTTTGTTGTTTCAAAATTAATGCAATTAACTAGGGCAAGTGTTCCCCATGACTTCATAACCACAAGGCGTTTTATACTAGTAATCTATTCCAGTGCTTAGGATGCAATATCAGTAAGTTAATTTTCACCTAAATGGTTGGTCCCCTATTTAGATGATTATCACCACGCAACTTGGTCCGTCTATGGGTGTATGCTTTACTAACCCTTATCATTGATATCTGATTAGCTATTTCCGGACAAGGTCAAGCTATTAGATGAGGGTTGATAGCCTCAAATCTCTGTTTTTAATCCCTTTTCCCATTCACTACCTCCTTGGTTTGGTAAGTAAGAATAAGGAAGGTTCTAACATTTGCAACCATGTAAAATCAATTAAAATGAAGGAAGAAACAATAGATTCATAAACTCCATTCAAGAATCACTAAGTATTTTACCAATGGGTGTTAATTTGTCATGGTTCCCACAACCCTAGTTGTGGTGGTTTTAGCCTATTATGTTTATAAATAAATTAACAGCATTCATAAATAAAAGAAAAAATTAATAACTACAACGATGATAGGAAGAACTCACTTGATTAATGAAAAATTCGAAAGAGCAACATTACAATCGTGTCTCAAATTTGTCTTCTAACATGTCTTAAAATTTATTCTAAAAACTTGTTTTAAAACTTCAACTCTTGAAGACATTCAAACATAAAACTTGATACTTGGTTATTACATGAAAATAAAGTGGTATTTATAGTAGTAGATTTATTCTTTTCTTGTTCATTATTGAATTTGACTTGGACTTGATGGTCCTTTTCCTAATTAAAGTAGGAAATCCAATTTTTCCTGTTTTGGAAGCCTTGTAGAGTTGCCTGCCTCATTGACACGTTCAGTGTCGCGTCGCACGCCTTTTCGCGCGGGGAAGATGGTGCTGCACGCATGCCAACGCGCTGGGCTAGGCCAGCTGCGCGCCTGCCATCCCGCGGAGAAGATGGGCGCCTAGCGCCAAATCTGCCTGTGCGTCGCATGGGCTATAGCACCGAATTGTTGTTGCCTTGCACGGCTTGTGCCATCCTCGTGCGGTTGGTCGCTTCTAGCTTTGATCTTTGCATTGTTCATTCCAACTTCTTTACATGTATTCCAAAGGCCTCAAATACATTCAAATCCATCCTTTTTAGCCCTAAAATAATCTAATCACTTGTGTTAGACGTATTTCACAAATATATAACGTAATTACATGCAAACTCACATAATTTATTCTCAAAACATAGTAAAGTACGGGCAAAAATATGTCTATAAAGTGCGTGAGTACGCCCTTCATCAAAGCTTCCCTAGCAGGTGCTGCTCCAAAGCTTGGCGCGATGCCTCAGGATGAGGCATGTTGAGATCGGGGTCCATTGGGGCTTGCTTTGACCTATGAGAGAAGGACTCCCTCGAGGATTTCAAAGGCCTGCAACCACTTTTGCTTGCTCTTGGGAGCATTTGCATCCCGGACTCCCTCGAGGATTTCAAAGGCCTGCAACCACTTCCGCTTGCTCTTGGGAGCATCTGCATCCCTTTATCTGTCCACCATAATGACACTGATAGCGGAGCTTGGGGCTTCATCGGGGAAGAGTGGCACTCCAGCTTGAAGGCATAAATGAGATATAAGCACAGCGTAGGGCATTGAAGTTCTGGTTTGCCTTGCCTTTCCTTCATCTGAATGGACACAATTTCTCCAAAATTTATGTAAACCCCTATGATGATGCAGGTGATGAGGATAGCCACTTCCAAACTTACCCTCTACTCATTCTATGAAGGCATAATACGGCCACAAATCAAGTCCAGCCAAAGATCGACTTCAAACTTTAGATCATGGCGAGAAATCTTGCTCTCCCATGGTTTCTTGGAAGGGTGTGTCTACGACAATAACTAGAGCTATCCACATCAATTGGTTCTCCTTGTCCACAATTCTGGTTGTATATTCAGATTCAATGTCAAGCTAATCCTCCAAGAATAGATAATTGATAGCCGCTGAAGTGATGTCAACCTCCAAACCTCGCACCATAACTGATGGTGGGCAGAGAAAGTCGTCAACCTTTCCCTTATGATGCATGCTATCCTGCTTGACCTGGTAAGATGCGTAGAATTCAGGGATGAGGCTAGGGTAGAATTCTAGAAGTTGGTTTCCAAAGGCATGCCTTTGGCGGTTATTGAACTGTAATATGATGCCATATTATTGTGCAACATTATATCAAACCCCCACATACCCATAATATGAATAATACAAAAGTACTAACAAGCATAATCATGGGGGTAATGGGGACACATTAGAGGGGAAACTTTGACTTTCACATGCTCAAAATGATCCATCTCTTCAAACAATAATCAAAAGTAGAGTTAGAGACACATACCAAATAGATTTGAGAACAAAGAGAGGAGAAAGATCGAAGCTTGAACAATGGAGTTCCACAAAAAATTTTCCTGCCTTAGTGTAGTGAAGAAATGAGTGAGTAGTGATGAAATGAGGGGAGGGAAGTGTGGGATTTATAGGAGAGAAGAAGTGTAGAGGATTGGTAGGTGGAAAGGTGGATTTAATAGAGGGAACATGGAAAGGTAATGTATGGGGAAGTTAAAAAGGTGTAGTGGGGAAATGGAAAGGTGGAATAAATGGTTTATAGGGATTAGGAGGGGTTTTGACTGGTATTTTAAATACCTGGGCCGGGTTCGGTCCATGGAGCAATCACCATTTTAAAAGATGCACTTACCTATACCCGCGCTTGACCGGCGGTCGCCTAGGTACCGGCGTTTCGCCACCTCAATGTAGATGACAAAAATTTTGCTCAGTTCACTATTTTATGGGTAGGTGCTTTTCTAGCAATTCGCAGGTTGTCACTGGATTGAGCCGGCGTTGCACCGGTGGTTCCCCGAATTGGCATCAACATTTCACCGGTCTATTGCTGGTTTCCTCTCTTATTCCCTACTTTTCTACCTTGCATATGTGATAGGGCGGCGCCTTGTATTTTTGGAACGACGTTTCGCTGATCTAGCACTGTGCCTAGCCTATTCTTCTTCTCCTTTCTTGTGCGTCCCATCTACCTACAAAATCAGAAATAATAAAGCATCAAAATGATCAAGGTAAAAATGCTTGGGTTGCCTTACCAATCTTTAGCATTCCGGAGGGTCATCCTTCGATTCACTCTCATCGTTAAAAGATTTATAATGCGCTTCTTATCCATTGAGCACTGCCATGACCTTACACTCTTAGGGGGGCTTGATAGGCTGGAATACATTCAACGTGATCTTGTAACCTGCTACTCGAAACTTAAGATCCCCAAGCTCTACATCAATTAAAGCTCTTCCGATTTCTAGTAGAGGTCACCCCAAAATAATTGGTACATCGATGTCCATCTCACAATCTAGCACAAAAAAATCAGCAGAGATTATGAATTTGTCCACCTTCACAAGAATATCAACTATCATTCCAATGGATCATTTAATCGACCTATCTGCCATCAACAACCTCAGAGAGTTAGGTTTGGGACTCCCTAACCCGAGTTTCTTGAAGTTGATTAGAGGCATTAGATTGATATTAGCAGCAAGGTCGTAAAGAGCCTTATTGAACATGCACAAGCCAATTATGTAAGGAACGGTGAATGACCCAGGATCTTGATGTTTTGGAGAAAGGTTGTTGGTTATCACAACACTACAATGATGGGTCATCTCATTGATGCCCGTATCCATTACCTTCTTTTTCTTCAAGAGTTCCTTCATAAATTTTGCTTATCTTGGCATTAGAACCAAAGCATCCAGAAGAGGTATATTCATGGATAATTTGTTGAACATTTCTATAAGCTTTTGAAATTGATTATTCTCCTTCTTTTTGGCCAGCCACTGTGGATATGGTGGCGGAACTCTTGCTTCATAATCCTTTTCATCCTTCTTGCCCGCATTCAGATGAGCATTATCCAAGGGAGTCAAATCAACATCTCCCTCATCCTTCCCGTCTTCATAATCACAAACACTTGGTACTTTTGGCACCTCTTCCAACACATCGTCATTAGTAACCTTTGGGGCATCAACATCCTTGGGCATCACACCTGCATCCTTCAATATCTTTCCACTCCTAGTCATGATTGTCATGCAATGGCCCTCTTTCTTTGGGTTCGAAATAATATCACTAGGAAGTGCACCCTTAATGTGGGGGTTCATTTATGAAGACAAATGGTTTATATGCGCTTCGAGGTGTTTGACTGAAGCCGAGTGGGAGCTTACAATTTGGGCGAGGTGAGACACCTTTCCTTTCAACTATCCAACTCCACTATCAGAGCATTCTACTTTCTTCAACAACTGAAACAATATGTCCTCAATCTTCGAGCTGCCTATATCACTCACTCCAGGCTGTCCTTGAGATGCTTCTACTTTGGTAGGAGGTAAATATGGGTTAGAACTTCAGTGGTATCGCTCTCCTTCGCGATTTTTCTCTTTATTCCTCCATCGATCATTTCTATTCCCCCATCCTAGATTATCACGGTTTCTCCAACCTTGAGTGTCCTCCCTAGGGAACCAAGGGCCTTGATTGGAACCTTGATACATAGGGCAAGAACCCCCCAATTGTCCTAGTATATATTAACACTCCTCATATCTCAGAGGTGAAGTTGATAATGCTCATACTACACTCCTCATTTAGAAAGAATGTAAGCAATCGTTGTCTCAAAAAAAATAAGCCTACGGATGTCCGAGTCGAATCCCACTAATAATTGTTATACCCCGAAAGCCCAAAGATTAGACTCAAGAGTTGAAATAGAGAAAATAGGATTTTCTATACTAGGTCACAAAATGAGTCATCCTGTGACCCATCAGGTTGATCACGAGTCGTGAGGTGACTCGTGGTGAGGAGTGTTGGTTTGCCTGGGCTTTTTCAATTTAGGGTGACCACGGGTGTGACCATTAGAAGGAGAATGTTGAAGTGGTAGTGTACCCTATGGTTTGACACCACAAGTCTTGGTCAGACACCATGATTCGTTAGGTGAGTCATGGTCATCTTTTGGTGAATGATTTAAGGATATGGCAGTGGAGGTAACAAGTGGTGACCACGAGTCGTGGTCACTAGCAACGAGTCGTTAGGTCCCTCATGGGGATCCTTTAAGTAAAATTGGTTGTGGACTTCACAACAGTAGATGACAACTCTTTTCCCTTGGTAACGACTCGTCTAGTCCCTCGTAAGGACTGGAAATCTATTATTTTCTGCGAATTTAGTGAGGACTTATCCATAATTCCTATGATCCTAAGACATAAACTACATCATTTTAAGCTATGGATAGTGAGTATTAAGAGGGGTAAGTTCATTCTAAGCTATTCCCATTCATGCATGCAAGAGTAAAGGTCTAGGGAGGTGATCAAGCTCAATTCCTTCCAAGTTCTCCTCAGTTCTTCATTGGGCAATCAAGGGAGTGGTAAAATCAGTTCTTTTCAGGTATGTAGGGTTATGAATGGGTGAATTTGTTCACACACATGCCCAATATCTCTCTAATTCATGAAAATATATATAAAATCTTATGGGGTTTTATCCCATTTCTTATGAAATCCTTATGATTTGTCTATGGGTTAATCTCCTTCATGTATCAATTTATATTCTATGAATCATGTGAATATTTTACGACTATTTCAATTATAAACTCATGGATTTAAATGTCTACAATATTATGCCCAATTATGAATGTTTTATGAAAGTTAAAGTTATGATTCTACTATGATGTTGATGTCCATTAACCCATTATGATTTATGATTTATGATATGATTTCTCTCAAATGCTCATTCATGAATTTATGAATATCAAGTATATAAATGTTTTACAAGTATGCATGAACCTCATGATTTATGATTTATGACTATGGCCGAGTCACAAGCCTTATTTCATGGCTAGTTCACGTATTACAAGGATGCTTATGATTATCATAATTTTTAACTAGCCTATGAATCTCATGTATATTATCCTATGAGCACTATATACATTTTGGGAGTAGTATTTAACACTGAGTAGGTTTGGGGCCCAGGTTTTTCCTCGAGTCTCAGATCTACGTGCCACCATAGGTCACGATGGGACCTCCCTTAAGACTGTCCCCTTTGACCAAATGGGCCTTTCATGAGTGATAGCACACCTTTTTCATGGTCCTACCCTTGTCAAGGTACAAACACCCTCCCAACTAGGAGTTTACAGGTCGAGCTCCATATGTTCTCATATGGGGTATGTCGTATACAAGAATCTCCTAATATTCCTCATGATTTATGTATGATAATGATTATATAAGTTGGCTCAAGTCATGTTTAATGAAGCTTTTCTCTCATGAGTATGACTATAAATGTTTTACGAATGTTTTTGAAAACCTTGAGCCTTATGTTGCATTATGATATTTATGTTATGATCATGTTGTCCTACTCTTATGAACTTTTATGTATTTAAAATGTCCATTTTACCTACCTTGCATACTCGGTACATTCCACATACTGACCGCATACTCTATACTGTATCGTTTCATCATACAGGCTCCGATCATCAGACTCAGCCCCATCACTAGTCCATTCTCTGGAGTTAGCTTTCAACTTCAGTGGTGAGTCCTCATCTCTCGAGGACTACTCATTATCAGTTATCTTGTACTTTCAGTTTCCAGAGTTAGAGAGTTAGTTGGGGTCTTGTCCCATCAACTCATCAGAATTAGAGGCTCTTCAAACAATAGATTGTATTCAGGTTCAGACTTGGGTTGTATATTCAAATTGTTATGTTATGTTTGAACTTCCTCCGTGTTTATTATGTTATGTCTTCCACTTTACTTAATTGAGTTAGATGTATGTTCATGCCATGGGTCGACTTGGAGTCTCATGGGGCCCCTTGTGCCATGTCGTGATCCGAGCCTATGTTCGAGTCGTGACAAACTTGGTATCAAAGTAATAGGTTTAGAAGTGTCCTACGGAATCTGAAAGTCATTTAAAGTAGATTCTTTTTTATGGGTGTGAAGCGCGTCACACTTATGATGAATAGGCTACGAGACGTCTAGGAAATGTTCCCTTCTTTAATGAATCTATCTTGTGCCATGAGTTTGACTCTCTGCATTCCTCTAACTCGTGCTATACGCGTGTGCAGAAACATGTCTTCTCAGAAAAACAATGGGAGTGAGCCAGCCCCACCAACTCAAATGGGCCCCATCCAAGTTACGGATGCAGAACTCGGGGATGCCCTTTGAGTGTTGATACGAGCCATGATCACCCATCCTAACCAACAGAACATCACATCAGTGAACCGTACTAGAGAAGTGGTAGCTACAAGGGTTCAAGAACTCATGAAGAGGAGCCATTCTAAGTTTGGTGATTCGAATATGGGTGGAGAGCATAAGGGGGAAGAAAGGAGGAACAAGAGGCCCAGGACCGAAAACCTTGAGAGTTCCTAGAAAGGTTCAAGTAGTGGGAGCCACTTGATAACGCTCACACCACACTTCCAACTGAAGTATGAAGCGGACGTTGTCAATAAAGAATCCAACTAGAGGTTGGGGTCGATCCCATAGGGAATATGGAAGATCTAGATCACAGCCAGTAGATGAACTTGTATGGTAATTACTTCACAATGGAGGAATTCTAATAAAAAGCAATAATAAAAATAAATAGCAATCAAGATTATATTTGTAAATCAATAATTAAAGGATAACTACGGTTTGTGTTCCCTATGTGTTCATAACAGCTTTAGGCATACACTCGTGATCTTTACCAATACTTACTTATAGAACTAATAACTTAGATTCATTCAAACGATCGACCAATCCCTATTGAATGACTATCCTCAATTACTCAACCAAGTCTCATGAATTTTTCAAACTAACCGTTATCACTAAGTTCCATATATAACTATCTTGCGACCACAGCTCAAGTTAATACAATGATCATCAAGATCAAGGCTCCGTTGTAATTCACATTTCCTAATCTCTACCTCTTCGACCAAAGCAAGTAAAGAATTCAGGAACTTCCTAATGTTGTACACTGTTAAGCATCATTAAAGATGAAGAGAATACAATATAAGTATTTGGTGTTGGTTTTAGACTCACTTTGTGCAACCTTAACTAGTTAATCCACCATGGTTCCTACAACCCTAGCTATGGAGGTTTTAGCCTCTCATAGATGCAAGGTTGTGATTTGTGTTCATGATTGAAAACATATAACAATACTTACAAAGATGAGTGAGAAAAACAATTCCTTCAATTAAACCACGAAATATTGAATAACAAGTAGCTAGAACAAGATGAATTCAATAAAAGGGTGATCACACGGTTGAACCAACTCAATTCTCTCTTCCAATGATGTAAAATTTCCTACTACAATGTTTTTATACTAGAATTATGTCTATTCGTCATCCTCTATTAAAAATAAAACATAAAAAATATGTATAGAGACACAAGAATGCTTTTCCTAAACCAACAGGACTACTTTCCATATCTGTTGCTGACCTCGTCATGAGTCCACCAATGACTCGTAGGGGCTTCACACGGACCTTGACATCCACTCATGGCTTGGAGTGTTGGCTGAATATTGGCTAAGTGTTGGGTCAAGGTATGATTTGTACCAACATTCTACGACTCGTACATTGAAACTCATCGCTTGATCCTTATATTTTGAACTTTTTCTGACTTCACCACGACAGGTATGGTACGACTCGTACCTTCATCTCACGGGTCATAAGGTGCTATCGTACTAATAATCAGCCTCCTGTGCAATTCTTATGGATCTAATCACGACTGGCTTACCACGACTCGTACCACCATGGTACGATCTTTGACAAGTCTCATAAGTCCAACCATTTTGCACAAATTCTGATTTTCACCACGACTTGTGGTACAACCAGTAGGTTGATTCAACGAGTTGTAGGATTGGCTTCCCAAATTGATTTTTCAAGTCAGTACGATTCTGGTGTCAACCTACGGCCTGTACTATGCTAAGTACCCTATTTCAGCCCAGTTTTAAGATTCTTTTTGATCAGTGTGTGTATATTTTTTTTGCACATTTTTGGGTACTCAGATTTACCCCAGGTCTAGCATTATGTACCCTTCCTTTTTACCCCACATAATCCTCCCCTACCAGTAACTCCCTCTAGGTGTTCTAGGGCCGAAATTCAATCAATTTACAGTGGGTTTACAGTCAATTTGGAGTTTTTCTCTCATACCAATTGATTTTAAACCGTAAAAAAAATAATGTTATGGGTTTTCGATTCCCTGAAGTTCACTTTCAAGCATTAAGAACTTAGAATGTAAACCACTTACTTGATTCGCAATTCATAGGCTGGAAATCAAATGCGAGGGCTTTGCACACTTAACTGAAGCGTGAATTTCTAGTTTAATTTCTTGATGTTTGGGAAGCTACAGGCGTTGGGAAGAAAGTTCTCAAGTCATGGGTTTTGGGGTTTTGAGGAGTTAGCGTGCGAAGATGGTTGATTTTGAAGTTTAAGTAGGTGGGCGTCAATCTAAAAATTTGGGCCGAATCGGGTTAATTTAACCCGTCAAGACTCTTACTACAAGTGGTAGGAGCAACCTACGACTGGTCCCTGGACCGTAATGACTTTAGTTACAAAGGACTTACCTGGTGACCTACGATAGCATCCTACGACTCGTACCAACGAGGTACGAATCGTAGGATGAGTCGTAGGTTAGACTTTGCTTAGAATTTTCTCTTCTTTTCACCATCATTGCTACCACGAATCATAGGACTTCACCACGAGTCGTACTGACATCCTGTAGCAGCAGATTTTTCAGCCACCTATTTTTGTTTCCCTGCACACTAAGCACATATTAGATCAATAACTTGGGTTGCCTCCTAAGAAGCGCTTGATTTAATATCGCGGCACAACGCAGGTGGTCTAGTTACTCAGATTTCACCAAACCACCACTTGGATTGCCTCCCAAGAAGCGCCTGATTTAACATCGCTGCACGACGCAAGTCTCTTGACTACTCAGAATTCGTCAAGTGACTCATACTCATCCTCAAGTGCTGAGATCATACTAAATTCATTTGGTTGCTTCATAGTCCGACAGATGTTGAATGTGACCTCTTCTTTGTTTAGCCTAAATTTTAAGAGGCCAGCTTCCACATCCACTAGAGCTCTCCCAGTAGCGAGGAATGGTTTCCCCAGAATGATGGGGACCTCATAATCGACCTCGCAATCCAAGTTTGCAAAATTCGCTGGGAATATAAACTTTTCAACCTTGAAGAGAACATAAACTAGGACGCCCACTGGTCTCTTTATTGTTCTGTCGGCCATCAGTAGCCGCATGTTGGTTGGTGTGGGGGCTCCCAATCCTAGCTTCTTGAAGACCTCCAAGGGCATTAGATTAATGCTAGCTCCCAGATCACAGAGTACACTTGCGAACTCGACATTACCGATTGTGCAAGGAATCTTGAAGGCACCTGGTCTTTCTTTTTCTGAGCTAAGACCCTTGTTGCTATGGCACTGCAGTGATGGACATTGTCAACCGACTTATAGCTTACGAACTTTTCTTTGTCACTAGGTCCTTCATGAATTTTGCATATCTCGGCATCTGCTCTAGTGGTTCGACCAATGGTGTGTTCACATAAAGTTGTTTGAGCATTGAAAGAAATTTTTGGAACTTACCGTTATCCGCCTTTTTCTTCATCCTTTGCAGGAATGGTGGCGGTGGTCTTGGGATAACATTTTGCACTAGAGCTGCCCCTTGATCCATGTCGCATTCCTTCTCACTCCTAGGGGCCTTTTGCAACCCATCATGTTGTGTCTCATCACTAATCTCTTCTTCCTCCATCACGCTCTCTTTCCTCCTTCCAACTTCAATAGGAAACGGGGGGTCAACTGTTGTTTTACCACTCCTAGTCATCACTGCCATGCAATGAACATCATTTTTTGGATTCTGGACAGTGTTGCTAGGGAGTGTACCCTTTGGTCTAGGACTCATTGATGTCGACAGTTGCCCAAGTTGGTGTTCTATCTGTTTGATGGTGGTGGCATGAGATTCCACTTTCTGACCCATGCTAGATAAGTCGCTTCGAATTTCTTTTAACTGATCATCTGTGGACCTCACCATTTTAGCATTTCGTCCATCATACTCTCCAACTTTGATTGTCCGACCTCCCTTTCTCGTGTGTTAGGAGGCACATAGACTCCAACCCAATCGTTGCAATATCCATCATTTCTTCTCCATTCTCCCTCTAGCTCACGACCACAACTCCTATCTCTGAACCCGTTCCTATTGTAGTTGTCTCTGTATTGGTTCCGACTTCGATTTCCAGAACCTTGGCGCCAATTGTCTTCTCCAGACGCTTGGGTGTTGGCTCGAAAACCTGCCACCTGGCTATCTAGGAAGTTTGCCTCCTCCTCAGAATCAAAGTTGTCTACTCCTTGCTCCCTTCCTTTTGTTCCCACTGCATTTACCTTTTTGTCTCCTGCTCCCTTTATATGCTTTTTCAGCAAATCCAATGATGTGCGCATGTGAGCCAACTCTTGATCGCATTCTTCCTCCTTCCTTCGTTGGTCTTTAGTCAAACCGACATATGTCCCTACCACTGCATCATCATCCCTCGTATGCCAGGCCCTGTTTGTCTCTGTCACCCTATCAAGGATAGTGGCTTCTTCCTCCCAGGTGTGACTCATCAATGCTCCACCCACCACCGTGTCTGCTATAGCCTTGGTGCTATTATTAAGAGACCTATAAAAGATTTACAACAAGCTGTCATATGGGATTTTATGGTTTGGGCACTTAGTCAACGTCTTTTTGAACCTCAACTAGGTTTCATGAAGTGCCTCCGTCTTAATCTGCCGAAAATTGTAGATCTCATCTTTTAACTGTAACATCCTTTATGAGGGAAAGAACCTTTCCAAGAAGGCTTGTTTCAGCTCCCTCCAGTTGGTTATGGAGTCGTTGGGCAACTCCGATAACCACAAAGTAGCTTCCCCTTATAGAGAGAAAGGGAAGAGTCGGAGTCTTATTGCATCCTGGCTTACTTTGGGCAACCTATATGCCTTGCATATTCCTACAAAATTCATCAAGTGCAGGTTGGCATCATCCGCTGTGTGGCTGCTGAACACCGCTTTCATGTTTACCAATTGAATCATGGTGCTCGTAATGTCGAATTTGGCCCCAGCGGGCAGTGGTGGTGGCACAATTTCTCCAGTTGGCGTAACCTCATCTGTATCTATGTTATCATCATCGTAGAATTGAGGGGCAAATCTCTGAGCTTGGTTGCACCTTCCATGTCGACCAACATTTACCACCTCATCTCTATCATCACCAGATTGCTGAAGTGCAGCTAACCGAGCCAGCTCGGCTTGGCTAGCTTCTACAGCTAAGCGAGCTTCTCTTTGCTAAGGGTTTTCCATTTTATGTTGTGTTCGTTCGATTTCGGGATTGAGCATAACAAGGGGATCTCCTCTACTCTGAGTGCTTGGCATCCACCGAAGGACAGCCTATGGGTATCAAACAAAAACACAAAAATAAATGTAATAAAGGAATAATTACCAAAACGCCAAATACAAGAAAATAACCTAGTCTTAGCCGTATCCCCCAGCAACGGCGCCACTTTTTGATAACGCTCAAACCACACTTCCAGCTGAAGTATGAAGTGGACGTTGTCAATAAAGAACCCAACTAGAGGTTGGGGTCGATCACGCAGGGAATATGGAAGATCTAGATTACAGCCAGTAGATGCACTTGTATGGTAATTACTGCACAATGGGGGAATTCTAATAAAAAGAGATAATAAAAATAAACAGCAGTCAAGATTATATTTGAAAATCAGTAATTAAAGGATAGCTAGGGTTTGTGCTCCCCATGGGTTCATAACAACTTTAGGTATACACTCGTGATTTTTACCAATACTTACTTACAGAACTGATAACTTAGATTCATTCAGACGATCAACCAATCCCTATTGAATGACTATCCTCAATTACTCGACCAAGTCTCATGAGTTTTGCAAACTAACCATTATCACTAAGTTACATATATAACTATCCTACGACCATAACTTATGTTAATACAATGATCACCAAGATGAAGGCTCCGTTGTAATTCTCTTTTCCTAATCTCTACCTCTTCGACCAAAGCAAGTAAAGAATTCAGGCACTTCCTAATGTTCTACACCGTTAAGAATCATTAAAGACGAAGAGAATACAATATAGGTATTTAGTACTGGTTTTAGACTCACTTTGTGCAATAACTAGTTAATCCACAATGGTCCCCACAACCCTTGCTATGGAGGTTCTAGCCTCTCATAGTTGCAAGGTTGTGATTTGTGCTCATGATTGAAAACATAGAACAATACTTACAAACATGATTGAGAAAAACAATTCCTTCAATTAAACCACGAAATCTTGATTAACAAGTAGCAAGAACAAGATGAATTCAATAAAAGGTTGATCACATGGTTGAACCAACTCAATTCTCTCTTCCAACGATGTAAAATTTCCTACTACAAAGTTTTTCTACTAGAATTATGTCTATTTGTCATCCTCTATTAAAAATAAAACATAAAAAGTATGTATAGAGACACAAGAATCCTTTTCCTAAACCAACAGGACTGCTTTCCATAGCTGTTGCCGACCTCGTCATCGGTCTACTTACGACTCGTAGAGGCTTCTCACGGATCGTGACATCCACTCGTGGCTTGGAGTGTTGGCTAAATTTTGGCTAAGTGTTGGGTCAAGGTACGATTCATACCAACATGCTACAACTCGTACATTGACACTCGTGGCTTGATCCTGAACTTTTGAACTTTTTTTAAACTTCACCACGACCGGTATGGTAGGACTCGTACCTTCATCTCATGGGTCGTAAGGTTCTCTCGTACTGAGAAACATCCTCTTGTGCAATTCTTCTGGATTTGATCACGACTGGCTTACCACTACTCGTACCACCATGGTACGATCCGTGACAAGTCTCGTAAGTTCAGTCTTCCAATTTAAACTGTCAGCTTTTGATCAAGGCCCTCAGTATGACTCGTAGGTGTATCCTACGGATCGTACTTTGGTTTGCATTTTTTGCCCTGTTTTGCACACTTTTAGGTTCCTTTTGCAAGTAATTGTTCCAACACTTTGATTTATCCTTAAATCAAAGGAAAAATGCCTTATATCCACATAATTATACCTAAGTCCATGTTATTTTCTTAGTTTTGAGTGTCATAGTGCTGTAAATTCACGGCACATCACCGTTGTTAACCCCGTCAGAGGTCTCTAGCTCAAGTTTGGGGATACAAGCCCACGATGACTGAGATTACTTATCCAGTTTGCGGGCACTGCGGGAAGCACCGTCTAGGAATGTGCTTGGCGGGTTCAGATCTTTGCTTCTATTGTGGCTAACTCAGTCATAAACACAGAGATGTCCCTTCAGCAAAGCAAGATGGCTAGAGAGTCCGTGCCCCGGCCACCCCTCCAGCAGTCCTATCTAGCTAGTTGACATGCTTGAAATATGGTAGATCACACGCATGAAGGTGTTTGGAAGGTTCCAACATTTGTTACAGATGTGGGGAGGCCGAGCACATGTACAGGAATTGCCCATCTGCCAAGCAGGGTAAGGGTAGAGCCGATGCGCCAATCACCGGATTAGCAGCTCCAGCAAATCGCCCATCCTAGCAGGACAGGTTTCCAAGAGCAAGTGGCAGTCAGCCTCAAATGTAGTCCCAGGTATGTTATAATCCTTCCTATCGAACCTACCATGATTGCTAGTTCCGAGAACTACTGTACAAAGTACAAGATCCCTTTGTGGAATTTAATATGAGACTTATTTCGTGGAAGGTAGGGAAATGGTAAGTGAAGGGCCAAGTCCAGTCTTGAGTTTTCTAGTAAGGAATTTCTGTGAATAGTATTTAGGGGTAGTTAACCCACCCTCATTTAGATGTTCCCCTTATGTTTTGCTCGATGCTATGCTCAACCTATGCTTATGTTCAGGACCCTAAGATTATAGGTAACCTCGTTAGTCAACAATTCGAAATATGTGAACTCATGTCTCTCAGTATGATCATCTCTATGAACTCAGTCCCTAAGATTTGCCCTATCGGCTAATAAGATCGTGCTAAATCAAGTATATGCCCAGCTTAAATTTCTTAAATGATTCATGCTCATGATACCCTTAATCTAAACCCTATGGATGTTCCCCATGATGGAGATGATGGTTAAAATGGGTATGTTCAAGTTATCTCCCTGTCCTCGCCATAAGTGTCTGGTATGTAGAAGTTCAAGATGCACAACTAGTAGCCAAGCATGGGAGTGTAACAACCCACATGGTCATTTTGTGATTTTAGATCTGTTTTCCTAGATCAAACCATTACATATCCTTATTTTTTTATTCATGACTTGTAGAGGTGGATGACACCATTTTCGATATAATCTAATGATGATCGGGTGAGATTTTCGATTTTGGAGGGTTTGAGGGTTGAGAGGTTTGACCAAAGTCAACATTTCAAGTTAATGAGCTCAAATTTGGATTCTAAAAGCTCTGTGGGCTCTGGATAGTGATTTATAATTTAGTTAGGTAGTTAGCATAGATTTCGAGGTGATTCGAGAGTGATTTAAACCCTTGTTTTAAGTTATGAGCTTTGAGGAGGCTAAGTTTGACCATGGTCAATTTTCGAACAAAACAACCTGTTATTAGTAATTTGATGATTCAAATAGGTCCGAAATGGGTTTTATAATCAAATGGCGTATGTGGGTTGTGACCGGGGATTTCAGATGAGTTTCGGGTGGAATTTGAACGTTTTGTGTGTCATTGTTCGGGATGGATTGGAATCTTCCTTGGTGACCGATGTCAAAGCTAGGTAACATGAGAATCCTGTCTTAGTGAAGTTGAAGGAGGTCATTTAGGAGCAGAAGGTAGAGGTCATCTCCAAAGGGGGAGATGGTGTGCTTCGATATCAGGGTAGTTGGTGTGTTTCGGGTGTTGATGATTTGAGAGTTAGTTCGGTTGCATGGGGTGCCCTTGTCCATCATATCAGACAAAGGTATTCAGTTTACTTCCCAGTTTTGGAGGTTGTTTCAAAAGGGACTTGGTACTCAGGTCAAGCTCAGTACAACGTTTCATCCGCAAACTGATGGTCAGGCAGAGCGGACGATTTAGACTCTCGAGGACATATTAAGAGCATACATGATTGACTTCAAGGGTAGTTGGGATGAGCATCTTCCCCTCATTAAGTTTGCGTATAACAACATTCATCATTCCAGGATTCAGCTGGACCCCTTTGAGGCTCTTTATAGGTGGACATGTGGATCTCCTATTGGTTTGTTTGAAGTCGGGGAAGCTATGATGATAGGTCCAGATTCAATCCATGAAGCCATGGAGAAGGTTCAGCATATAAAAGACAGGTTGAAAATAGCTCAGAGTCGCCAAAAGTCCTATGCAGATGTGAGAATGAGAGAACTTGAATTTGAAGTCGATGAATGGGTATTTCTAAAGTTGTCTCCCATGAAGGGGGTGGGGAGGTCCGGAAAGAAAGGGAAACTCAGTCCCCGTTAAATTGGTGCATACCGGATTGTGCAACGGGTTGGCAAAGTAGCATATAAGTGGGAGTTTCCCTCAGAATTAAC
The DNA here is from genome assembly GCA_035772735.1 of Datura wrightii. Taxonomy (NCBI): domain Eukaryota; kingdom Viridiplantae; phylum Streptophyta; class Magnoliopsida; order Solanales; family Solanaceae; genus Datura; species Datura wrightii. Next base: position 112,228,942 of record JASDFA010000010.1, on the reverse strand, counting down.
TTCAGTCCATCTACTTCTCCATGAATCGCTCTTTAAGAAGTGTTTGAGTTATCCAGCTCTAGTTATTCCGATGGACAGTGTCGGTGTGAAAGGCAACCTTAGTTATGAAGAGGTTCCGGTGGAAAATATTGGACCGTCAGGTTTGAAGGCTAAGAAAAAAGGAGTAGCTTCAGTTAATGTTTTATGGAGGAATCAGCATGTTGAGGGAGCTGCTTGGGAAGCCAAAGTAGATATGATGGCTAGATACCACATCTATTTCCTACCGGCTCAATTTCATCTTGAGGTATCAGTTTTTTACCCTAAAGCTCTATTCAGTTTCACGTTCAACTCATGTACCTTAGTTTCTTTCTTGTAAATGAATGTACGTGTGGTTTGGGAATTCAGTTCAACCATGTAGTTTGAATCGGAGTTAGTCGTTCCATCAGTTTTCAGCTTATATGATTAGTATTTGAATATGATGAGTGCATTTCTCTGCTTTTCTGTATGATTGTAAAAATTCGAGCATGAATGTTCCCACGGGGGAGATATTGTTATACCCCAATATCTCAAAGATCAAACCCCGGAGAACATGCATAATTAGGCTTAAGTTAGGAGATATTGTCATCATAGAACATGCATAATTAGGCTTAAGTTAGGAGATATTGTCATCATCGAACATGCATAATTAGACTTAAGTTAGGAGAAATCGAAATCAATAATTTTAATTTCAAAATAGTTGTAGAATTGGATCATAATCCAGAAAATATAATATAAATCGCAAAAGAAAATAACCCATTAAAAGATCATTAGAAACCCACAAGATTTATGTTAAAACCCCATAAGATTTTTGATCAACTTTCATGAATTAAGAGAGATTTGGCATGGGTATAAATGAAAACACCCATTCATAACCCTACATACCTGTGTAAGATCCTCTCAACTCCTAGAAAGCCTAAAGGGAAATTGATGAAGTACACCTTGAAGACTAGCTTAATCACCTCTGAACTTTTCAAACTTTGGATGCATATGGATGAATAGGTTAGGAAGGCTTAACCTATCATAATACACTTTAGAAAATAACATAAAACGACGTAGTTTAGGCCTTAGGAACTTAGGAATTACGGAAAAGCCCTTACTGAATTCACAGAAAACAACTGCAGGTGGTCCTAACGGACGACCTAACAACTCGTTGCTCAGGGTCACAACTTGTGGAGTCGGTCGTGAAGTACACTGCTTGGGCTTCAACAAAAACATACTTGGCTTCACCACGACTCACCCCACTAATTGTGGGGATTGCCCACGACTAGTGAGGTCCTCCCGTCGAGTGCACTGCCTCCCTTCTTCTCTTTTCTTTCCTTACCGACCCCATGGGTGACCTAACGACTCGTGGGGTCTGAACAAGAGCCGTTGTCACACTCGTGGGGTCCTTTTTCTCAAACTTCCAAAACTCTCCACTGTCCTTCCCATGAGTCACACCACGACTCATGGGCTGCACCAACGAGTCATCCCACGACTCATTCTGTGCCTGGTGCCAGTTTTTAAGCTTTTCTTTGTGTCAACTCCCGGGTTTGAGTTTTGGGCTTCTGAGGTATAACACAAATGTCATAGTGCACCATCTCCCTCTTGGGAGAAAACCTCCACTTTCTAATTCCGGATAGATTCCTTTAACTTCATTAAGATAGGATCCTCATCATGCCTTGCTTTAACTTCCATCACTAATGAAGATTCTGACCCTTTCAGAATAATAACACCACTGTCATTTAATCAGTAAGGCGAACTCCTAAATGAGCAAGCCTATGGACATTCTTCACCAACTCCTTCCTCCCATCCTCAACCCAACACATGGACAACCCACTAAGAGCTTCTGCCACTATGTTGCCCTTGCCCGAATGATAAAGGACACTTATGTCATTATTCTTGAGAAGCTCTAGAAATCTCCTTTGCCGCAACTTTATATCCTTCTGAGTAAACAAATACTGAAGGCTCTTACAGTTCGTGAAAACATCCACATGCACCCCATACAAATAGTGCCTCAAAATCTTCAAGGCAAATACCACCACCGCCAACTCTAGGTCACGCATCGAGTAATTCCATTTATAAGTCTTAAGAGGTCTCGTGGCATAAATAATGACTTACCAAGTTGCATCAACACACAACCCTAGACCAATCCTAGAAGCATCACAATACACAATGAATCCATTTGTGCCCTATAATAGGGTCACTACTAGGGTTGAAGTGAATCCAGCCTTTAACTGTTGAAAAACTCTTCTCACAAGCATCCGACTAGTGAAATTTGACCTCCTTTTGGGTCAACTTAGTCAACGGTGCTGCAATGGATGATAATCCCTCTATAAACCTCCTTAGTAGCCAGCTAACACCAAAAAGCTCCTAATATTTGTAGGCTTGACGGGTTTAGGCCAGTTCTTCACCACCTCTATCTTCTGAGAGTCTACCTTGACACCCTTACTAGATACCACATGACCCAAGACTGCTACTGAGTCCAGCCAAAACTCACACTTTTTGAATTTAGCAAACAACTGACGATCCTTGAGCATCTGCAGCACAATCTTCAAGTGAGCGACATGATCCTCCGTGCTTTGAGAGTATATAAGGATATCATATATGAAAATGATAATGAACATATCCAAACACTGCTTGAATACCCTATTCATCAAATTGTAAAAGCTCTAGAAGTATTCGTTAGTCTTTTAGACATAACTACAAATTCATAGTGACCATAGCGAGACCTAAAAGCTTTCTTTGGAATGGCACTCTCACTAACCCTGAGCTGGTGATAGCAAAATTTAAGGTCTATCTTTGAAAACCACTTGCCACCAAGAAGCTAGTCGAACAAGTCATCAATCCTAGGGAAGGGATAATTATTCTTGATTGTAACCTTGTTCCATGGTCTATAATCAATGCACATACTCAGAGAACTATCCTTCTTCCAAACAACGAGACCTGGAGCCCCCCCATGGGGACTTACTAGGCCTGATGAAACCCTTATCTAAGAAAATTAAAAACTACTCTTTCAACTTATTTAGTTTTGCTAGAGCCATTCTAGAAGGAGGAACAGATATGGGCTACGCATCAAGGAAAGGTCAATACCAATGTTAATCTCTTGCTCGGGAGAGACTCATGGTAAATCATCTAGAAATACCTTTGGGTACTCATATACAACTGGAATTGATTGAAGAGTCGAGGTGTCAGACATAGAATCCTTGATGCAAACATAGGCCCGGATCTAGACACTGGACAAAGAACCTCGAGACGCTCCAAGTCGACCCATGTCATGAACATAACATCTAACTCAAACATAGGTAAGCGGAAAATCAACAAAAAAATAACATAGTTAAAGTCTGAACATAACATATGATCTGAATACATATACAAGTCTAAATTTGAATACTAACTATGTCCGAAAAGCCTCTAGCACTAACGAGTTGATGAGACAAGACCCCAACTAACTCATTATAGTCTGAAAATAGAAAATACTAAACATATCTGAACAGAAAGTACCTCGAAAGATGAGGACTCATCAATTCTGATCGGGAAGTACTAGTTTTGGGAATCTATCTATTGGCGGGACTGAGTCTGGATATCGGAGCCTGTATCATGAAACGATACAGCATAGAGTATGCGGTCAGTACGTGGAAGGTACCGAGTATGCAAGATAAGTAAAACCGCTAAGTAATTAAAATCATAAATCATGCATATAGTAAAACATAGTCAAGATAAGATTTTTAGAGTAAGGCTTGCATGCTATTTCTAAAATCGTGATCTGAACATAACTAAATTGAATGACCCAAAGCTGAAAATTGATAATCATAAATAAAACAGAACATTGGGTCAAACCTGCTAAAAACATAATATCGTGACTGATGAACGTGCATAACTAAAATCATGATGAACAATGGGAGACTTGTCATATAACTGAAATTACCACGATAGAGCTTACATGGTCTCGAATATCACAATCAAGTGGCCAGAGCCGTCCAAAGCTTTGGGGATAAGGACGCTACCATAATATCGGTATCAAGCAAAATGCCCCTTTGGGGCAGGGAAATGTCACAAGGGAGGTCCTAATAATCTGAACATACCTATGTTGGCGCGTAGTTCTAAGGCATAGGTTTGATTGACCATTAACCTACTCAGTGCTAGACACTACTCCCAAAAACATGCATATGCTCTCCATCATTTTTCAGCAAAGCTGACCATCATCTAGTGACGAAGCTGACTCATAACATACATACATAAATCTGAAAACATAACATGAGGAGCCTTGGCTCAAACCATACCACAAGCTTAAAATAATTGGGAGTCTAGACTCCAAAACCATATGGTAAGCTAATTAACATGAATTCATAAAACATTCTTGATCATATGGGCTCGCCCAATACTTGACATGCTTGAAATCAACTTGATTCTCTTTGAAAACATGAACACCGACATGGGTATTTCTAAATCATACTTTCTTCATAAACATCTCTTTATATTTGAACACATATCTCATGGATCTCAACTTTCATGAAATTTCATGGATGGATCATACTTTAGACAACTTAAAAAACATAACTTATAATTTAAAATATTTTAAAATCTCCCATTTATCATAATTCAACATTTAAAACATGCTTAGGTCATACCCATGATAAATACTTAGGAAATTCACACATTGGGTAAAAACCCCGTGGAATCATCAATTATAGCATCATGAATTGAGAGGGAATTGGGCATGGGTGTAGGCTATTGCGCCCATTCATAGCCTTACATACCTGAATGGATCTGATTTCACCACTCCCTTGATTGCCCAAAGAGAATTAAGGAAGAACTTTGAAGAACTATTCTTGATCACCTCTCAACCCTCTAAACTTGCATGCATGAATTAGGATAGGCTTAGAATGACATAATACCTCTTAAAACACACTATTCTGAGCTTAAAACGATGTAGTTTAGGCCTTAAGAACATAGGAATTACATAAAAGCCTTATTAAATTCGCAGAGAAAAATACAGTGCCAATCCCCACGAGGGACTAGATGACTCATGCCCTAGACCATGACTCATGGTCTGCCAGTCATTGCTTGCACTGCGAAATTCCTTCTGAGGGTCACCACGGGGGACACCACAACTCGTGGTGTACCCGACGAATCGTGGTTATGACCCGTCAGGTACACTGCCCCTTTTCCTTTATCCTTCAACCACCTTAGACCACGAGTGACATAACGGACCGTGGGGCTGACCACATATCTTGGTCACCCTAAACTTGAAATTTCCAAACATAGTCCAACCCCTCCCTATGAGTCACTAAACGGCTCGTGGTGTTCCTGACGGGTCACTAGATTACTCGTCCTGTGACCTGGTGCAAAAATCCTATTTTCTCTATTTCAACTCTCGGGTCTGATCTTAAGGTTTTTGGGGTATTCCAATATCTCCCGTTTGGGAACATTCGTACTTGAATGTTGAAAATCATACTGAAAAGTAGGGAAATTCAATCATCACACTCAAATGATGAACATACATGCTTAAAACTGACAGAGAGACTGACTCTGATTTGAACGACATGACTAAACTGAATTCCTGAATCATACATACATCCATTCACATGAACGAAAATGGGGTACATGAGCTGAACATGAAACTGAATAGAGTATTAAGAAGAAAACTGATATCTCAAGTTGAAACTGAGCCGGAAGGGAATAGATAGGGGTATTTAGCCATCATATCTGCTTCGGCTTCTCACGTAGCCCCCTCAACATGTTGATTCCTCCGTAAGACCTTGACTGAAGCTATTTCTTTGTTTCTTAACTTACGAACCGGACAATCCAGTATCTCCACCAGAACCTCTTCATACTAAGGTTGTCTTTCACACCAACACTGTCCACCGGAACTACTAGAGGTGGATCACCCAAACACTTCGTTAAGAGTGACACATGGAGCACAGGATAGACTGAAGCTAATTCTAATGTCAACTCCAACTAATATGCTACCTACCAACCCTTTTCACAATCCAGTATAGACCAACATAATGGGGACTGAGTTTCACTTTCTTCCTGAATCTCATCACTCCTTTCATAGGGGATGCCTTCAAAAACACCCAATCATCAACTTCAAACTCAAGATCCCTCCTTGTCATATCCGCATAGGACCTTTGGCGACTTTTAGTAATTTCAACCTGTTCCTTATAAGCTGAAATTTCTCCATAGCCTCATGGACTGAATTTGGACCTACCATCGCAGCTTCACCGACCTCAAACCAACCAATAGGTGATCTATATCTCCACCCATAGAGAGCCTCAAATGGAGCCATCTGAATGTTGAAATGGTAGTTATTGTTATACACAAAATCAATGAGAGGAAAATGATCATCCAAACTACCCTTTAAATCAATCACACACGCTCTCAACATATCCTCAAGAGTCTAGATAGTCTGTTCGGCATGACCATCTCTCTGCGGGTGAAATTCTATGCTAAGCTTGAGCTAAGTACCAAGTCCCTTCTGAAACAATCTCCAAAACTGGGAGGTAAGCTAAGCACCTCTATATGATATGATGGACAAGGGTACTTCTTGCAACCGAACTAGCTCCCGAATGTACAACTGAGCATAATCCTCCGTTGCATCGATGGTTTTGACTGGTAAGAAATGAGATGCTTTAGTCAACCTGTCCACAACCACCCAAATGGTGTCATACTATCGACGAGTGCGAGGCAACCCTATGATGAATTCCATATTGATCTCCTCCCACTACCAAGTAGGAATACTGATGTCTTGAAGTACACCTCCTAGTCTCTAGTGCTCAACCTTCACTTGCTGACAATTTGGACACTTAGCCACAAACTCCGTTATGTACTTCTTCATGCCATTCCACCAATAGACTTCCCGTAGGTCACGGTACATCTTGGGGGCACCTGGATGCATGGAATATCTGGAACCGTGAGCCTCCTGCAACATCTGATATCTCAAATCAACAACATCCGGAACATAAAAAGCCCTTGATATCGAAGCACACCATCTCCCCCTTTGGAGAAGACCTTTACATTCTGATTTTGAATGACTTCCTTCAACTTCACCAAAATAGGATCCTCGTCTTGCCTAGCCTTAACATCTTTCACGACCTGAATGTGCACCCGGATCGTAGACACGGTACAAGGGACCTTGAGGGACCCCAAGTAGACCCATGGCTCATGCATACATCTAATCTTATTCAAATAAGCAGAACGATAATCATAAAGATATAACAGAAACGTAATCATAACATAGCCTCAAGAAATACCCATGTTTACATAGCTGAGTACTACATACTTGTTCGAAAGCCTCTAATACATAAGATGGGTTGATGGGACAACATCCCCAACTAACCCAACCAAAACTGAACATAAACAATATGAAAGTCTGTAAAACAGCCCTTAGAACATGAGGACTCACCAACAAGTGGAAAGCGTAAGCTGAGATGGCCTAAGGGTGAGGATGAACCTGAGATCCGGACCCTGTATCATGAAATGATACAACTTAGAAAGTATGCGGTCAGTACGTGGAATGTACTGCATATGCAAGGTAAGTAAAACAGACATTTTAAAAGTAATGTAAACTCATAAATAGACATAGGAGAAGGACATCATGCTTGCATCAAAAATCTTCATAATAAAGCATAAGGCTCAAAACATTCAAATCATTCATAATCATTCATTATCATAATCGTAAGAAAACTTTATCAAAACATAACTTAAGCCAATAACATAGACATAAGAATGCATAAAACATGTGGAAAAATGGGAGGACTCGTCATAACCGACACCATCATGGTAGAGCCTTTCATGATGTCCCACTGTCTCGCTCAAGCGGGCAGAGCCAACCCTGGCTTGCCAGGCGAGGGTCGTGCATAAGGCGTGATATCACATTTGAGGGGATCATTATCATAACATCATAACATTTACAACCCACGATGGTACGTGGTTATGAGACACCGGCGTAGTCCTTTGAACATCGGGATGCTCGGTGCTAGACACGATTCCCAAAAACATGCATATAGGCTCATACATAAATCATTAACATCATGCATAAGAATTCATTGGCTAAGATATAACATTTATCATCATTGATCTCCTTTAAAACATGCTTAGACAAGAATCAAGGCCCTTTATATCAGCCACCATCATAAATCGATAAATCATGAAATTCGTTTCGTAAATCATAAATCATTCTTCATCATATGGGCATTGCCCAATGCTTCCTCATACACAATTCTTTCAAAATATGCTCATAAACATAGGTAACTTGGATTCATGCATTTTCATAATCAATAACTTAAAATAATTATTATTCATCATAAATCATAATTTCCACGAACTTACATAAATGGGCAATTTAGATATAAAAAGATTGAAACATGATTTTGATGAAAATAATACTAAACCTGCCCAACATGCATATTTAAATAAATAAAACTCAATTAAAACATACCCATAAGGAGAAATCACATTGATATGCTTTGGGTAAAACCCCATGGAATTTGAGTAGGAGAATTCATGACTTTAATCGAAATTGGGCATGGGTGAGGAAGAATTCCAACCATTTTAAAACCCTACATACCTGGGAATGGAGAGAGTCAAAGTTCCTTGAACACCCACAAAGAAATTTGAAGAAAATTTGGGGAAGAAGGCCTTGAATCTCCCAAAAAACCTTTCTAAAATCCTTACATTAGAATTGGCCTGCCTAAAGGACATAACTCATATTATCATACTCAGAAATAGAGGCTAAAAATGTGGAAAGGTTGAAAATACCCTTAAAATAATTTCCCTCAAAACTGTCCCAGACTGACCAACGACCGACCCAACGGGTCGTGGCAACATACCACGACTCGTGGTATCGAGTCGTCGGGTGCACTACCTCATAACATATCTCAGATCCCTTCCCATGACTTGTCAGGAAGATTCGTTACTTCAAACCGCGGGTCGTTGAATCGACCGCCGTCAACTCCTTGACCAATCTGACGCCCCTTTCCACGAGCCTCACTACGACCAGTTGTGACTTCCATGAGTCGTGGTTTCCATCCATTGAATACACTGGAAACCTCAGCCAACCAGTAACAAATTGAAAAAACCGATCGTTGTCTCTCACCACAGATCGTGGGATGCCCCATTGATTCCTCCCCAGCCTAAGTCCCGACCTCCCAAATGATTAGTGACAACGACTCGTTGTTCCTGACAACGGGTCGTTGTACAGTCCATTGTGTCATCTGATTCCCTGACTTCCCAAACCATGACTGCATATGATGACTCGTGGTAGGATCATCCGTCCTGTGATATTTTTGCCAGTTTTTTGCACTTTTCAATTTTAAATCTCGAGTCTATTCTTAGACCTTTCCGGGGTATTACAATATCTCCCCCTTGGAAACATTCATCCTTGGATGTAGGAAACAAGCAGCAAACAGAAACATATAATTTATCATAGCTATATACTAATCATTTTAACTGAAATTTTCACAGAATGACTACCTCTGAACCAAACCACATAGCTGAACTGATCTCATGCTTCACATATGAATTCATACACATAAAGCAAACTTTCAAAAAAAACTAAACATGAAAACTAATAGAGTCATAGGGAAAAACTTATACCTCAAGTCAGAATTGAGCAGGTAGAGAACAAATGTGGGTATTTAGTCATCATATCCGCTTCGGCTTCCTGCATAGCTCCCTTAGCATGCTGATTCCTCCATAACACTTTAACTGAAGCTACTTCTTTGTTCCTTAGATTACGGACTTGACGATCTAAGATTTCCACAGGAATTTCTTCATAGCTGAGGCTGTCTTTTACCCCAATGCTATCTACCTAAACTACCAAGCTGGATCACCTAAGCACTTCTTCAAAAGCGACACATGAAAGATGGGATTAACCGAAGATAGCTCTGAGGGCAAGTCCAACTCATACGCCACCTTACCAACTCTTCTCACAACCCGGTAGGGGCCAATATAGCGGGGACTAAGTTTACCTTTCTTTCTGAATCGCATGAAACCCTTCATGGGAGACACCTTTAAAAAATACCCAGTCATCCGCATCAAACTCCAGCTCTCTTCTCCTCTCATCAACATACAATTTCTGACGATTCTGAGCGATTTTCAACTGGTCCCTTATCAACTGAGCCTTTACCATCGCCTCGTGAATGAAATATAGTTCTATCATAGATGCCTCACCAACCTCGAACAATCTGATGGGAGACCTACACCTCTACCTGTAAAAAGCCTCGAACGGTGCCATCTGGATACTGGAGTGGTAACTGTTATTATAAGAAAACTTAATCAAGGGCAAATGATCATCCCAACTACCTTTAAAATCCATAATGCATGCCCTCAACATATCCTCAAGGGTTTGAATGGTTCGTTTTGCTTGGCTGTCTTTTTGCGGATGGAAGGTTGTACTAAGCTTAACTTGCATCCCAAGTCCCTTTTGAAATGAATGCCAAAATTGAGAAGTAAACTGAGTATCTCGGTCTGAAATAATAGACAAGGGAACTCCATGAAGTCGAACTAACTCCCAAATATACAACTTGGCATAATCCTCCGTTGAAGCCGTGGTCTTGACCGGTAGGAAGTGTGCCGCCTTAGTTAGCCTATCCATCACTACCAAAATGGAGTCATAGTGTCGGCGAGTACGAGGTAGGCCTGTTACAAATTCCATATTAATCGCTTCCTACTTCCAAGTGGGGATGCTAATATCCTGATGTACGCCTCCTGGCCTTTGATGTTCGACTTTCGCTTGGTGGCAGTTTGGGCATTTTGCTACGAACTCCGAAATATCTTTCTTCATACCCCCACCAATAGGTTTCTCGTAAATCCAGATACATTTTCGTGGATACTGGATAAATAGAATATCTGGTACCATGTGCCTCATGCAATATCCGAACTTTCAAATTATCAATGTCCGGAACACATAGTCGACCCTGGTATCGTAGCACACCATCTCCACCTTAGGAGAAGACCTCCACCTTCTGACTCCTCAGCGCCTCCTTCAGCTTCCTCAATATTGGATTTACCATTGTCTTGCTTGGATTTACCATCAACTACCAAGGACAATTCTGACCCGTTATGTACAACAACACCGCCATCTGTCGAATCAATCAATGTAACTCCCAGACTTGCGAGCCTATGGACATCCTTCACCAACTCTATATTTCCCTCAATCACGTGGGACACACTTTCCATGGAGAGTCTACGAAGTGCATCCGCAACCACATTAGCCTAGCCCGGGTGGTAAATGACACTCATGTCATAGTCCTTAATTAATTCCAACCACCTCCTTCGCCGAAGATTTAGATCCTTCTGGGTGAACACATACTGCAAGCTCTTGCGATCCGTAAATACATCCATGTGGACCCCATACAAGTAATGCTGCGATATCATCAATGCAAACACCACCGCGGCCAACTCAAGATCATGGGTCGGGTAATTCTTTTCATGAACCTTCAGCTTTCTTGAGGAATATGCTATTACCTTACCACACTGCATCAACACACATCCTAGTTCGACTCTCGAAGCATCACAATAGAAAACAAAGCCATCGATACCCTCGGGTAATGTAAACACTGGTGCTGAGGTGAGTCGGGTCTTCAACTCTTGGAAGCTTTTCTCACAAGCATCTGACCGTTGGAATTTCACCCTTTTCTGAGTCAACTTGGTCAAAGGTGCCGCAATAGATGAGAAACCCTCCACAAACCTTCTGTAATAACCTGCTAGGCCCAAGAAACTCCGAATTTCTGAAGGATTCACTGGTCTGGCCAATTCTTCACCGCCTCTATCTTATGGGAATCTACCCTTATGCCTTCACTTGATACCACATGCCCCAGAAATGCTACCGAGTTCAGCCAAAATTCACACTTGCTAAACTTTGCATATAGCTGACAATCCTTGAGGGTTTGCATCACTATTCTCAAATGAGTGGCATGCTCCTCCTCGATCTAGGAGTATATAAGAATGTCATCGATGAACACGATCACAAACATATCCAAATATTGCTTGAACACTCTGTTCATTAGGTCCATAAAAGCTGCAGGAGAATTGGTTAGCCCAAAAGACATAACAACAAATTTGTAGTGATCATACCGAGTCCTGAAAGAGGTCTTCGGGATGTCACTCTCTTGAACTCTAAGTTGGTGATACCCGAACCTGAGGTCAATCTTGGAGAAGCACTTGTCACACTGAAGCTGGTCAAACAAATCATCGATCTTGGGTAAGGGGTACCTTTTCTTGACGGTAACCTTCTTCAACTGTTAGTAGTCAATACACATGCGAAGGAATTTAGCATATAACACTCTACAAATCTGGAATGGAATTTAGCCTCGCCCGTCAAGTCCTAGAGAAAAATCTCATTCTGCCAACTTAGCACACATTTAACGGGTCACTGAACGATCTATCAAGTAACATAACTATCATGACTCGAACGTATACCCGAATCATAGACATGGGACAAGGGACCCCAAGAGACCCCAAGTCGACCAATGTCACATGCATGCAACTATTTTCATTTAAATTAGTGGAATACTAAACATAAAACATAAAAGAAATATAACCATAGCATAACATCAGGAAATACTAGGCGTACACATAAGTTGAGTACTAAATATTATCTGAAAGCCTCTACTACATACGAGGGGTTGATGGGACAATATCCCCAACTAACCCAAACAATACTGAAACACAAGATAACATAAAAGTCTATCAAACAATCCTCGGAACATGAGGAATCACCACAAATCTAAGAGCATAAGCTAAGATAGACTAAGGATGAGGATGAGCCTGAGATTCGGACCTTGTATCATGAAATGTTACAACATAGAAAGTGTGTGGTCAGTACATGGAATGTACCGTGTATGCAACATAAGTAAAACGAAAATTTAAAAGTAAGATAAAACTCATAAGTAACGTAGGAGAAGGACATCATGCATATATCATAAACTCCGTAAGAAAACATAAGGCTCAAGGATTTTAAATCATTCATAAAGCATTCATAATCATAATTGTAAATAATCTTTATCAAAACATAACTTGAGCCAATAACATAAAAATTAACAATACATAAGACATGCGAAACAATGGGAGGACTCGTATTAACCGACACCATCATGGTAGATCCTTTCATGATGCTCCAACTATCTCACTCTAGTAGGTAGAGCCCACCCAGGCTTGCCAGGCGAGGGTCGTGCATTAGGTGTGATATCACATTTGAGGGGATCATTATCAATGCAATATATCATTAGAAACCCACAGTGGCATGTGGTTATGAGACACTGGCGTAGTCCTTTGAATGTTGGGCTGCTTGGTGCTAGACACGACTCCCAAAAACATTCATATAGGCTCATACGTAAATCAATAACATCATGCATTAAAATTCATTGGCTAAAATAAAACATTTAGCATCATTGATCCCCTTTAAAACATGGTTAGCAAGGAATCAAAGGCTGTTTTCATCGGCCAACATCATAAATCGATAAATCATGTAATTCGTTCATAAATTGTAAATCATTCTTCAATATGTGGTCATTGCCCAATACTTTAACATACTCAATTCTTTCAAAAATATGCTCATAAACATGGGTAACTTGAAACCATGCTCTTCCATCATTAATAAACTTAAAATATTGAATATTCATCATAAATCATAACTTTCATGAACCTTCATCAATGGGCATTTTATATCTAATAAGCTTGAAACATGATTTTAAAGAAAATAATATAAAACCTGCCCATCATTCATAATTCGATAATTAAAACTTAATTAAATCATACCCATAAAGAGAAATCATATTTTCATGCATTTGGGTAAAACCCCATAGAACTTGAATAGGAGAATTCATGATTTAATCGAAATTTGGGCATTGGTGTGGAAGAAATCACCCATTCTAAACCCTACGTACCTGGAAATGGACTGATTTCAATTTTTCTTGAATACCCACAAAGAAATTGATGGAATTTTGGAGAAGAAGACCTTGAATCTACCTAAAACCTCTCTAAAGCTCTTGCATGGAAATGACATGCATTACGTACTTAACCCATCTTATCACACTTAGAAAATTACACTAAACGTGTAGTTTAGGGTCTTAAAGGATGGAAAAGTCGAAATTGCCCTTAATGAAATTTCCCCTGAAAACTTTCCGGACGGACCAACGATCGATCCAACAGGTCGTTTCATGATACCATGACTCGTGGTATCGAGTCGTTGGGTCCACTGCCTGACCACAAACCTCAGGTTCTTGCCATGACTCATCAAGATGAGTCGTTGCTTCAATCAACGGGTCGTTGGATCGACCGTGATCAACTCATTGACCAATCTGAACTTTCCTTACCACGAGTCTCACCACGATTCGTGGTGTCTTCCAATGAGTTGTGGTCTCAATCTATTGTAAGAACTAGACATTTCCACCCACAAACAATGACTAGAAAAAACCAGTCATCACTTCTCACCACGGAACATGGGATGCCCCATTGTTTCCCCATCAACCTAAGTTCAGCCCTTCCTACAACCGCTAACAATGACTCGTTGTTCCTGACAACGAGTCGTTACACCGTATGTTGTCACTAGTGCTTCCCTGAAACCCAATACCACGACTGCTTCTGATGACTCATGGTATAAAACCACGAGTCATTGAATCGACCATCCTGTGATATTTTTTCCAACTTTCTAAACTTTTCAAATTCAACTCCCAAATCTATTCTTAGGCCTTCCCGGCAATAACAAGTCACCTGACGAGTCATTCCATGCCCTGGTGAAAATTTTCCTGCTTCCTCAGTTTCCACCCTCGAGTTGGATCTTAAGGAATTTTGGGGTATTACTATATCTCCTCCTTGGGAACATTCATCCTCAAATATGGGTAAACATACTGAATAGCTGGGGAAAGGAACTGCAATCCCAAATACTAAACATCTTGAGTTGAAGACTGACGGAGTGACTAACTCCGAACTAATATACATGATATAATTGAATTTATGAATCACAAATACATGCTAGAAAAGGAAAGGAACTAAGAGAAATGAACTTGACATGAAAATGAATAGAGTATTAGAGAGGAAACTGATACCTCAAGCGGTAACTGAGACAGAAGGGAAAAGATGCGGGTATTTAGTCATCATATCTATTTCGGCTTCCTAGGTAGCTCCTCAACAAGCTGATTCCTCCACAAGACTTCCACTGAAGCTACTTCTTTGTTCCGCAACTTTAAAACCTATTGATCAAGTATCTCCACTATAACCTTTTCACAGCTAAGATTATCCTTCACACTTATGCTCTCCACCGGGATAACCTAAGTCGGGTCACCAATGCAATTCTTCAATAATAATACATGGAAAACTAGATGTACTGACACCAACTCCGCTAATAGCTTCAACTCATAGGCCACCTTTCCAACATGTCTCATAATCCTATATGGGCCAATATATCAGGGACTAAGTTTCCCTTTTTTTCTAAATCTCATCACTCCCTTCATGGGAGATACCTTCAAGAACACCCAATCATCAACTTCAAACTCGACTTCTCTCTACCTAACATTCGCATATGACTTTTGACGACACTGAGCTATTTTCCGCCTTTCCTTTTTCAATTGAACTTTCTCCATGGCCTCATGAACCAAATCTGGCCCTATCAATATAGCCTCACCTACTTCGAACCAACCAATAGGCGAACTACACCTCCTACCATAAAGACCCTCAAATGGAGCCATCTAGATACTAGAGTGGTAAATGTTGTTGTAAGCAAACTCAATAAGAGGTAAATGATCATCCTAACTGCCTTTGAAGTCAATCGCACAAGATTTCAACATATCCTCATGAGTCTGAATGGGTTCGTTCAACCTGACCATCTGTTTGTGGGTGAAAAGTTATGCTGAGCTTGAGCTGAGTACCAAGTCCCTTATGAAACAATCTCCAAAACTGCGAGGTGAACTGAGTTCCTCCATCTGAAAGATGAACAAGGGAACTTCATGCAATTGAACTAACTTTTGAATATATAATCTAGCATAGCCCTCAGCTAAATCGGTAGTTTGACCGGTAGGAAATGAGTTGACTTAGTCAACCTGTCTGCCACCACCCATATAGAGTAATATTGTTGTCAAGTACGATACAAACCTATGATGAAGTCCATATTAATCTCTTCGAACTTCCAAGTGGGGATACTGATGTCTTGTAGCACACCTCCCGGTCTTTGATGCTCAACTTTCACCTATTAACAATTCAGACACTTAGCCATGAACCCTGCTATGTCCTTCTTCATGCCATTCCACCAATAGAGTTCCCGTAGGTCATGGTACATCATAGTGGCACTGGGTGGATAGAATAATGAGAGCCATAAGCCTCATTCGACATTCGATTTCTGAACCTGTCGACACCCGAAACACGTAAATGACTTGATATCGAAGCACACCATCTCCCCTGTTACACCCTGTAAATGTTAACGATTAATAAGCGTACACGTGGACTTGTGATGAGTAAGAAGATTTTGACGCGTGTGGAAAAAGTCTCGGAAGTGGGGTTGGATGAAACCAACACGCGCAGGGCTAGCGTGACGGGCCAACTAGCAGCACACTGGCCAATGCAGCGCGCTAGGCCTGTTGGCGCCTTGAGTGGCGCGGCGCAGTAGGGTGGTTGGCGTTATGGGCAATGCGGCACGTAAGCTTTATTGTGGACCACATAAGCTCTATCGTGGTATGTCAGTTAAAAGACGAGTCTCCCATTATGTCCCATGATTTCAGATTTGCATATTCGTTATTTGTGATATTTATGTAAATGCATGTTCTAAAGCGGGTTTTACTTAATGTTCAACTTTTACTTATAAATGTTAGAATTCAGCTTTGAGTCAATTGATTTAGTTATGATGTTATGAATTTATGTTATGTTATGTTATGAAGAGATCATGATTTCATATAGAATGCATGCAAGCCCTACTCTCAGATTCTTGTGTTTACGCTTACATTATGCATTGTCTTTAAATTATTTTATTTACTTTAGCAGATTTACTTACCTTGCATACTCGGTACATTCCACGTACTGACCGCATACTTTCTATGTTGTATTATTTCATGATACAGGACCCGACTCTCAGCTTTAGCCCCACTCTTAGTAAGATTATCGGAGTTAGCATTTGCATTATTGGTGAGTCCTTATCCTTCAAACACTAGACTATTCATCTTTTCTTTATGTATTTCAGTTTCAGCTTGTTGAGTTAGTTGGGGTCTTGTCCCATCAACTTGTCATGTTTAGAGGCTATTCAGACATATGTATGTACTCAACTTTGGATTTTATATTCTAATGTTATATTCAAGTTAGACTTCCTCTATGATTGTATTGCTGGTTATTTAGTTCTTGATTGAGTCAGATATATGCTTATACCATGGGTTGACTTGGGGTCTCTCGGTGCTCCTTGTCCCGTGTTACGATTCGAGCCCCGTTTGGGTCATGACACTAGGCCACGACTATCAAGAAGACCACCTAGACCCCGACCTCCACAGTAGTAGAAGGGTGGTAGACTAGGCCGTCAGGGACAGTCAGGACCCGATGAAAGCTCATAGCCATGGGTTCGCAACAATAGAGAGGGTTAGAGCAGAGCAAATTCACTATGTCACCTTACCTATCTACAGTCGACGTAATCTTGGGGCATGCAAATATGGTTCTAGTACGTGTTACACCTGTGGACAAGAGGGTCACATGATGAGAGACTATCCAGCCAGGGGTCAGAATGATCGAAACCGACAGGACAGATCTTCAGTAGGGTCACGTGCCCTAGCATCTCCAGCAGGGCATAGGCCCTCGACTCTAACCGGCAGAAGCCGAGGTAGGTCAGGGGCATCGAGTTCAGGCATTGGTCTGGATCGCACTTATGCTTACCGAGGTAACATGAGTCAGAGTCGTCGCTGGATGTTGTGACAGGTATGTTGGACTTTTTTCTCATTCCGTTTATGTTTTGATAGACCCAAATTTCCTGTTTGTCTTATGTTACACCATTAGTGTCCCGAAAGTTCAGTTTAACACCAGAATTGCTTCAGCGACCCTTTTTCTGTGTCCATGCCCGTTGGTGATTCTATTATAGCTAAAAGGATCTACAGGGGTTGTACAGTAGAGGTTGTTGGTTGCCAGACTTTAGCAGATTTAGTGGAACTAGAAATGATTTATTTTTATGCAATTACGGGTATGGATTGGCTAGCACCATGTTATGCCAATGTAGAATGTTAGACCAAGACTATCCAATTTCATTTTCTAGGGGAGGTAGTCTGAGAGTTGAAAGGCAATGCAGCTACGCCAAAAGGTAGGTTTATATCCTATCTTCGGGCGAGAAAGTTAATAGCAATGGGTTGCATCTATCATATTGTTAGGGTTCATGATATCCAAGAAGAATCCCCGACTCTTCAATCCATTACAGTAGTCAATGAATTTCCAGATGTGTTCCCAGATGAACTTCCTGGTGTTCCCCCAGAATGGGTAATTGATTTTTCTATCTACCTATTACAAAGTACTCAGCCTATATCGTTCCCCCTATACCGAATGACTCCTGTTGAGCTTAGAGAATTAAAAGAACAGCTGAAAAATCTATTGGATAAGGAATTTATCAGGTCGAGTGCATCATTGTGGGGTGCGCCGATTTTGTTTGTAAGCAAGAAAGATGGCTCTCTCCGCATGTGTATAGATAATCTCCAGCTAAATAAAGTCACTATCAATAACAAGTACCCACTTCCCAGAATAGTTGACTTGTTTGATCAGCTACAACGGGAGAAGTTTCTCTAAAATTGACTTATGGTCAGGGTATCACCAGGTGCGGGTTCGGGAGAGAGATATCCCAAAAATGGCTTTCAGGACCAGGTATGGACATTTTGAATTCCTAGTCATGTCCTTCGGGTTGACGAATGTTCCTGTAGTGTTCATGGATCTGATGAAGAGCATCTTCATGTTGTATCTGGATTTGTTTGTGATAGTATTCATTGATGACATTCTGGATATTCTTGTTCTGAAGTAGAACATTGAGATCAATTGCAAACAGTGCTCCAGATTCTCAGGCATCATCAGTTGTATGGAAAATTTTCTAAATGTGAGTTCTAGCCTAATTCGGTAGCCTTTTTGGGTTATATTATGTCGTATGCTGGTATTCAAGTAGATTCACAGAAGATTGAGGCAGTAAAGACATGGCCTAGACCTACAACTCAAACTGAGGTACGCAATTTCCTAGGGTTAGCCTGGTATTACAGAATGTTTGTAGAGGGGTTTTATACCTTATCAACACCTCTGACCAAGTTAACTCAGAAATAAGCTAAATTTCACCGGACTGAAGCTTGTGAACAGAGTTTGCAGGAGTTGAAAAATAGAATTACATCAGCGCCGGTACTGGCTTTCCCAGAAGCTTCAGAGGGTTATGTAGCGTACTGTGATGTTTCGAGCATTGGGTTAGGCTTTGTTCTGATGCAGCATGGTAAGGTAATTGCTTATGCTTCAAGGCAGCTGAGGAAGCATGAAAAGAACTATCCCACTCACGACCAGGAGTTACTGACAGTAGTTCACGCAATAAAAATCTGGATACATTACCCGTATGGGGTGCACATAGACATTTTTACTGATCAAAGAGCCTCTAGTACATCTTTAAACAGAAAGAGTTGAATCTGTAGCAGCGTTGCTAGTTAGAATTATTGAAGGACTATGATGTGAATATTTTATATCGTCCAGGGAAGGCTAATATTGTAGTAGGTGCCCTTAGTCGTAGATTAATGGGAAGTTTAGCACGTTGGAGGCCCGAATAGCAGGAGATGGCCCGAGAATTAAACTAGTTAACTAGTTTAGCCTTCTGAATTGTAGACTCGGGCGATAGTGGGGCAGTGATTCAGAATACCACAGTATCATCCCTAGTTGTAGAGGTAAAAGGGTGGCAGTATGAAGATATTAACCCGGTATAGCTCAGAGATAAAGTTCGGCAAGGGGAAGTACCAGCTTTGGAGGTAGCCGAAGACGGGGTCGCCTCTGTGTTCCAGATGTGGCAGGACTTCACTAGCAGATCAGGGCAGAGGTACATTACTCCCATTATTCTCTTCACCTAGGTTCAACAAAGATGTGTCATAACATAAAAGAGATTTACTGGTGGACGGGAATGAAAAGGGGTGTAGCAGAATTTGTAGCACAATGCCCTAATTGTCAGCAAGTAAAAGCTGAACATCAAAAACCCGACAGATTGACACAGGAGATAGCGGTACCTATGTGGATATGGGAACCAATCAACATGGATTTGTGACAGGGTTACCCCGTACCAGGCGCATATTCCATTCTATCTGGGTGATTGTTGAAAGATTAATGAAATTAGCTCATTTACTGCTAGTCAGGACCACTTTCTCAACTGAGGACTATGTTGAATTGTATATCAGAGAAGTAGTTTGATTACATGGTGTCCCGACTTCTATCATTTCTGACAGGGGGGCACAATTCACAGCTAGATTCTAGCAATCGTTTCAAAAAGGTTTGGGAACACATATTAATTTGAGTAAAACATTCCATCCCCAGATAGATGGGCAGGCAGAATGTACAATTCAGACACTCGAGGATATGATGTGAGCGTGTGTTTTAGACTTTGGTGGCAGTTGGGATGAGCATTTACCCCTTATTGAATTTTCTTACAACAACAGTTATCATTTGAAAATCCAGATGGCGCCTTATGAGGACTTATATGGGAGAAAATGCAGATCCCCTATCGGGTGATTTGAAGTAGGGGAATCAAAATTAGTAGGACCTGACATGATCCACCAATCAGAGGAGAAAGTAAAGCTTATCAAGGAGCGCTTGCTGATAGCTCAGAGTCACCAGAAATCCTACTCTGATTTGCAGTGTAGAGCCCTAGAATTCAGTGTTGGTGATTGGGTGTTTCTAAAAGTTTGGCCAATGAAGGGAGTAATGAGGTTTGGTAAAAAAGGTTAGGCTTAGCCCTAGGTTTATTGGGCCATATCGGATCCTCCGGAGAATAGGCGAAGTGGCATATGAGTTAGACTTGCCTCCAGAGTTAAAATCTGTTCACCCGATGTTTTATGTGGCGATGTTGCGAAAGTGTGTAGGGCACCCGACCCGAGTCATGCTAATCGGACATCCAGGTTATTGAGGAGTTAGCCTACGAAGAGGTTCCAGTGGCCATATTAGATAGGCGGGTTCATAGGTTAAGAATGAAAGATGTCGCCTCTGTTAAAGTATTATGGAGGAATAGGAATAAAGAAGGGATGACCTGGGAAGCTGAGGATGATATGAAATCCAGATATCCTCACCTATTCCAGGACTGATCTAGATTATGCAGTTAAGGTGAGGTTGTTGCTGAGTTTTTATTTTACTACTTATGTTATCAGTATCGTTGTTTAGCTACCTCCTTTTGTTGTGTAATGGTTGTTATAGCGTCCTACAAAGCACCTATGTTGGACTTTTCTGCGTTTTAGGTATCCGGATAGTCCATATTACAGAGGAGACCCTGCAAAAAATTTTCCAAATCTTGGTTAAGAGAGTTAATTCCTTTTAGTTTAGGAATTACATTCGAGGACGAATGTTCCAAAAGGGGGAGGATGTTACACCCTGTAAATGTTAACGATTAATAAGCGTACATATGGACTTGTGATGAGTAAGAAGAGTTTGACGCATGTGGAAAAATCCTCGGAAGCGGGGTCTAAAGGAACCAACACGCGCAGTGCCAGTGCGACACACCATCTAGCAGCACACTGGCCAACGAGGCACGCTAGGCCTGCTGGCGCCTTGAGAGGCGTGGCGTAGTAGGCTGGTTGGTAGTATGGGAAGCACGGTGCGCCCCCCTGCCACCGCCCATAATATATATATAAGCCCCTCCTCTCATTTCAAATCATTTACAATAGATTCCCATGACCAGATCTTAAAAGAGATGCAAGGTTTGATTGATTTTCACCCGATTACGCTATCAAACGTGGTCCAATTATAGGTTTTCGACCGTATTTTATGAAGTTGAATTATAGTTGTTATTAGCATTGAAAGTTGTCATTTTAAGCCAAATTTGGTATTGAAATTAGTCTCTTTCTCCCTGTATTATGGTTACAGTTGAAAAGAGCTGACGAATACAAGTTGAAACTCGTCGGTTAATCAGGAAACGACAATCGAGATATCTTAAGGCAAACTCCTTCAGCAAGTTAGTTTGTGTAGCATTGTACAATAGTTTGAATCCTAGTAAGAGAGACAGAAGTAAGTATTGTTGTTGTGATTAGCTGTTGCTGTTAGCTGAGGCCAGTACTTATGGTTAGTTTGGGATTGACTTTGCCGTGTATAGCCTTCCATGACCAACCCCAAGGTTACTAGCTATGTCATTGTCCGCCAGTGGCTGTATGACGTCACTCCAAGAAGAGATATGCAATCCCAAGGGACGATGATGAGGCCAAAGGCCTTATACAGTCCATTCTATGACTAGACTACCAGTTCTATGTTGTATCAGCATCACACCCCCGTCAAGCCTAGTGTCAGGGTGTAGTTATCAGGAGTCCACTGGACTTAGACACAGCTACTGTTTAGGGGCTGAGTGGGCTCAGGTGCAGACCCAGGGGACCGGTAGGTGTGCTATAGTTACTAGTTGACTAATTTTGACCTTGTTAGGGGTATAAAGATTGAAGTGTGCTTGCCAGGGCTTATGGGGGCCCTGAGTGGGTTATTCTATGCTGATTGTACCTTCCAATCTTATGGGGGCCAGGTAAGGTTCTTGTTTGCACTATTTATTGGTAGATTAGTCAACAGGTTGTTTAGCTATTCAACTTGGATCTCTATCCCTTTTTTTAAGTTGTTTTCGGTTTTATTTCAGTTCTATTCAGTTATTTTCATTTACAGCTTACATATTCGGTACATATTGTACTGACACCCATCTTTGGGGCATTGCATTACTTGCCTACAGGTGCGGATAGACGCGGATCAGGACCTCCCTGACATCCAGCTAGAATTAGCAGTACAGTTGGCTCCCTTCCTTCAGAGATAATAGCTAGAAGGTTTACTCTTTTTTATTATACAGTATATGGGTAGGTCGGGGCCTTGTCTCGACCATTATTCTCCTCCTAAAGGCTTGCAGATTTACAGAATCCCTGTGGTTTGTTTGTTGTTGACCGTGTGGGGCCTATATAAGTTTTATTTCATGTGATGGCTATGTGGGGCCTTGTTTAGCTGTTAGATAGTATCCTTGTCGACGGTTGTATAGTGATAGTTTCCTAATTTTCATTTCAATTATAACTAGACAACATGGTGGTCTTGTCGGCCTGCATAAGATTCCCTTTTATGGCTTGTGGTTGGTTAGCTTTTTTCATTTGCAGGTGGCTATAAGGCCCACAGGCTGCGATTACAATTGATATATAGCTCGTTACTTTCTTGAATTGAGTTGCAGGCTTACACTAGACGTGCATAAGCCCAGCCAGGTCGGTCAAATCCTAGTGTGGCACTAGATGCCTGTCATGCCTTTCAAGGCGGGGCGTGACATCCCCCTTGGGAGAAGACCTCAGCCTTTTGATTCTTAACCGTTTCCTTCATCATCCTCAAAATAGGATCCTCATCTTGCCTAGCCTTGACCTCAGTTCCCAAGGAAGATTCTGACCTATACTGAACAATGACACCACCATCCATCAAGCCTACAACTCAAACCCCTAATCATGTAAGCCGATTAACATCCTTCATCAACTCCTTCCTTCCATCCTCCAAATGAGAAACACTCTCCATGGACAACCTTCTAAGGGCATCCGCCACTATATTGACCTTGCCTCAAAGATAAAGGACACTCAAGTCATAGTCCTTGAGCGGCTCTACAATCTTCTTTTTTGCAAATTCAAATCCTTCTGAGTGAACACATATTGTAGGCTCTTGTGATCTGTAAACACATCCACATGGATCCTATAAAAATAGTGTCTCCAAATATTCAATGTGAACACCACAGCTGCCAATTCTAGGTCATGCATTGGGTAATTCTTCTCATGAATCTTAAGTTGTCTAGAGGCATAAATAATGACCTTACCATGCTGCATCAATAGAAACCCAAGACCAACCCTAGAGGCATCATAATACACCACGAATCCATCTACACCCTCAGGAAGGGTCAATACTGGGGCTAAAGTTAGTCAAGTCTTTAACACCTGGGAACTCTCCTCATAGGTATCCAACCACTGAAATTTGACTTTCTTCTGAGTGAACTTTGTCAACGGTGCTGCAATGGATGAAAATCCTTCAAAAAACCTCCTATAACAGCCAACTACACCTAAAAAAGCTCCTAATATCCGAAGGACTGACTAGTCTAGGCCAATTCTTTACAGCTTCTATCTTCTAAAGGGTCCACCTGCACACCCTCACTTGGCACCACATGACCAAAAAATGCTACCAAATCCAACCAAAAATCACACTTGATGAATTTAGCAAACAACTGGTGATCCTTGAGAGTCTATAGCACAGTACTCAAAATGAGCGGTATGTTCCTCCTTGCTCAGAGAGTATATGAGGACGTCGTCAATGAAGACAATAACAAACATGTCCAGATATGGCTTGAACACCCTGTTCACCAAGTCCATTAAAGCTACAGGAGCATTCATTAATCTAAATGACATAGATACAAACTCATACTGACCATATCGAGTCCGAAAAGCGGTCTTCGGAATGTCACTCTCCCTAACTCTGAGCTGGTGATATCTGGATCTTTAGTGTGTCTTTGAGAAGCACTTAGCACCCTGAAGTTGTTCAAACAAGTTATCAATTCTGGGGAGGGGATACTTGTTCTTAATTGATACCTTGTTCAACTGTTGGCACTTAATGCACATACGAATAGACCCATCCTTCTTTCAAACGAAGAGAACTGCTGCACCCCACGGGCACTTTCTAGGCCTGATGAAGTCCTTATCCAGGAGATCCTTCAACTGCTCTTTCAACTCCTTTAGCTCATCTGGAGCCATTTTGAATGGATGAATAAATATAGGTTGTGTATCGAGAAGAAGGTCAATACCAAAGTCAATCTCTTGCTCGGAAGGGACTCTTGGTAGATCATCAGGGAACACCTATGGATACTCACACACAGCAGGGACAAAATGAAGAGTCGGGGTCTAAGATGTAGCATCCTTAACCCGAACTAGATGGTACATGAAACCCATGGAAATTATCTTCTTATCCTTAAGGTAGGAAACAAAGTGACCTACAGGCACAGCTAACCGCCCTTCCCTTATAGGACTGGCTCACCTTAAAATTGAAACTCTATCGTATAAGTTCTACAATTCACTAAGGCATAACATGCATGAAACTAATCCATAGAAAAGATTGCATAAACATCAGTCATGTCTAACTCTACTAAATTGGCGAAGATGACTTTCTAAAGGACAGTGACAAGGCAATTTCATATTCCCGTCTAGCTATAACTGAGAAACCAACTGGAGTAGAGACTAATAAGGGTTCTGATAGGATTTTGGGACTAACTCCAAAACTAATAGCAGCATAGGACGTTAGGAAAGATAAAGTATCCCCTAGATCTAACAATGCATATACATCAAGATGGAATACTCACAACATACCAGTGACCACATTCAGGGAGAACTCCTGGTCCTAACGTGATGAGAGGGAATAAAACCTGTTCTGATGCTGACCACAACATGCATTAGTTGATGCACCCTGCTAAGCTGAGCATGCGGGTGGAGTTGCTGAACTAGTGGCTAGGTTATGGCCTCTACTATGGCCCTGTCTAGATGAAGGGCAGTCTCTGAGCAGATGTTTATGCTTCCCACACCTGAAACACGCACTTGATCCCGCTAGGAACTCTTTGGGGTGCTTCTTGCCACACTTGTCGCAAATTGGACAATGGGATCTCCTACCTACTCCCCTGTCCTTTGGATCCTGATGTCTTTCCACTCTGATCATGCCTAGATCAGGATGGCACACTAGCTGATGAAAGTACTGGGGCTGATGATCTCTGGTGGGACTGCTGACGATGTCTTCCACCAGACCTCTACTGGGAAAACCCAAGGCTGTCTACCTTGGACCTCTTGGCCTCTCTCTCCCTTTCCTTCGTCTGATCCGCCTATATCTGCTGGGACTATATAATCAATCAAGAGAAGTCTAGGTCATAGTTCATCATCGCAATCCTAACTACAACAAATTTGACACTGCTTACACAAATTATTCATACGGTCTCTGTGATCCATAACCATCTCCGTTGCATACTTGGATAGTTGGGTGAACTCAAAGGTTTACTCCTGCACAGTCATATTTTTCTGCCTCAAGTTGACGAACTCTGCCGTCTTTGCTTCCCTCAACTCCCTAGGGAAGAATCTGCCTAAGAAGACAATCATGAATCATCCTAGCTCATAGGAATGGTGCCCAATTCTCTACTATCCCTTTACTAATAGTACCAAATATAAGAAACCCCCTTCAGCTTATAGGAGGCTAAGTTTGAACTCTCTTCTTCCATCACCCTTATAATCTAGTGATCTTTTGTACCTCCTCAAGAAACTCATGTGGGTCCTCATCCCCTTTTGACCCAAGGAACTTAGGTGGATTCATCCTGAGGAAGCCCCGAACTAAATCCACTACTGTGTTCCCATTTTGAGAAACATGGGCCACCGCCTACTGATTGACCTGAGCGGTCAAAGCCTGCGCCAACATCTGCAATGTCGCTCTAAAATCGGAATGGAAGACATGCTCAGCCAAAGGAACTGCTGGTGTTGGCGGGGCTTGCTGGTGCCCATCTCCATTCCATCATCATGGCCATTTCCATTTCTGTTCCTTCTACCATTTACTTGGTGTGGAGGCATGATTCTGCAAATGTGTATAGCACAAGTTAGAAGGATAGAGAGATACTTCATCGCACAACCTTGATCATGAAAGAAAGGAAACTTTCTAAAATATTGTTATACCCTGAAAGCCCAAAGGTTAAACCCGAGAGTTGAAATGGAAAAACTGAAAATATTGCACCAGGTCACAAAACGAGTTGTTTTGTGACTAGTGGGGAGGACCACAAGTCATGAGGTGACTCTTGGTAAGGGCTGGCTTGAGTTAAAGGAATTGTTGAAGGGAGTAGTCACGGGCATGAGCACGAGTCGTGGTCAGGACCTATGACTCGTCAAGGTCATCCATGGACAAGGGATTTAAAAAGGGGAAAATATGAGGGAGTGCTCCTAATGGATGGGTTCCACGAATCATGGTCATCCACTACAATTCGTTGGGTGGCTCGTGGTCATCAGGAAGATAGTGAATTAGAGTTGAGGCAGTGGAAGTGACAAATGGTGACCACAAGTCGTGGTCACCGGTAACGACTCATGGGATGGCCCGTTATAAGTTCCAAGTGAAATTTGGCAGTGTACCCAATGACCAAAATGACGACTCGTTAGGTCCCTCGTGGGGATTGACGAGCAGATATTTTCTTCTATGTTTTAAGGGTATTTTTGTCATTCCTACACTCTAAGGTCTTATACTACCTCATTTTATGTTATTTTCTGAGTGTTTTAAGATAGGTTAAGTCCTTCTAACCTATTCAAAATCCATGCATGCAAGAGTGATAGTCTACAAAGGTGATCAAGACAAATTCTTCAAGGTTCTCTTCAATTTCTTCTTAGGCATTCAGGAGAGTGTAAGAATTAGCCATAAACATGTATGTAGGGTTATGAATGAGTGTTTTAGTTCACACCCATGCCTAATCTCTCCTAATTCATAAGGTTTGATCAAAAATCTTATCGGGTTTTATCTTAAATCTTGTGGAATTTTAATGATTTATCAATGGGTTATTATCTTTTGTGATTTACATCATATTTTATGAATTATGATCAGATTCTACAACTATTTTGATTATAAATTTATTGATTTTGATTTTAGTAAATTAAGCCTAATTATGCATGTTCTATGATGAATCGAGTTATGATCTTTACTTCAATTGTTGATATTCATAAACCCATCATGATTTATGATTCAGAATATGGATTTATTCAAATATCCATTATGAATTGATGATTTTCAAAGTATATATATGATCTACAAGTATGCATAAATCACATGATTTACTAATTATGTTCTTGACCGACTCGCGGGCCTTACCCTTGTGGCTTGTTCACGTATTTACAAGCATGCTTATGATTTTCATAACTTAACTAGCCCATGAATATCATTCATATTATACTATGAGCACTATATATATTTTGTGAGTAGTATTTAACACCGAGTAGGGTTGGGGCCCAGGTTCTACCTTGAATCTCAGAATTACGTGCCACCGTAGGACATGATGGGACCTCCCTTGTGACTATCCCTTTTT
This sequence comes from Datura wrightii, assembly GCA_035772735.1. Lineage (NCBI taxonomy): Eukaryota > Viridiplantae > Streptophyta > Magnoliopsida > Solanales > Solanaceae > Datura > Datura wrightii. The sequence continues at coordinate 112,200,711 of JASDFA010000010.1, read as the reverse complement.
CCCAAATGGGCCCTTTCATGTGTGATATCACACATTTCATGGTTCTACCCTTGGCAAGGTACGAACAAGCTCCCGACTACGGGTTTACAGGTCAGGCTCCATGTGTGCTCATATAGGGTATGTCGATTATAAGAATCTCCCACTGTTCCTCATGATATATGCATGTTTATGATTATGTATATTTTGCACAAGTCATGTTCAATAAAGATTTTCTATTAGGATTATGATTACGACTGAATTACGAATGTTTAAAAACCTTGAGCCTTATGTTATCATATGCTACTTATATCATGAGCATATGGTCCCACTCTTATGATCATTTATGAGCTTTTATATATTTTAAGTATTTGTTTTACTTATCTTGCATATTCAATATATTCCACGTATTGACCATATACTCTATGTTGTATCATTTTATGATACAGGACCCAACTCTCAAGTTCAGCCCCGCTCATAGTCCGCCTTCTGAGATTGTGTTGCATGTTGTTGGTGAATCCTCATCCCTCAAGGACTAGACTATTCAGATCTCCTCTATGTATTTCCATTTCAATTTTGTTGTGTTAGTTGGGGTATTGTCTCATTAACTCATCATATTTAGAGGCATTTCAGATATATGTATGAATTTAGCTTCGAATTTCATATTCTGATGTTGTGCTCAAGTTAGACTTCCACTATGATTATATTGTTGATTATTAAGTTTATTTGATTGAGTTATGTGTATGCTTATTCCATGGGTCGACTTGGGGTCTTTCAAGGCTCCTTATCCAGTGTTACGATCTGGGCCTCCGTTCTAGTTGTGACAAACTTGGTATCAGAGCCAGGTTTCAAATGTCCTAGATTGTCTAAAAGCCGCATTAAGTTGAGCTTTTTTCATGGGTGTGAAGTGCGCCGCACTTATGAAGAAGAGGCTATGAGACATTTAGGAAATTTTCCCTTATTTCATGATCTATGTCATGTGATGAAAAGTCTCTCTATCCTTTCAATTCATGCTATTCAAGATTGCAGAATCATGGCTCCCCGAAGAATGAATGGTAGGAGGAAGAGAAATGGAGATCGCCATGAGGATGGCAACGGTAATGGGCACCAGCAAGCCCCACTAGTTTAGGAGCACCAAGCCCCAGAGCCTGTTGCCCATGCTGAGTTTCGGGCAGCTATCCAGATGCTTGCGCAGGCCTTGACCGCTTAGATCAATCAGTAGGCTGTTGCATATGTTCTGCAAAATGGCAATGTAGAGGCGGCTCGAGTCAGAGATTTCTTGAGGATGAACCCGCCGGAGTCCTTGATTCCAAGGTAGATGAGGACCCGTATGAATTCATCGACGAGATTCTAAAGATATCCCAGGTCATGGGGGTGACAAATGGAGAGTGCGTTGATTTAGCCTCTTATTAGCTAAAAGGGTGGCGCATATTTGGTTTATACAATAGGGAGAGACTAGGGCAGTGGGAGTAGGCCCTATAGGTAGGGAAGAGTTCCATGCAGCCTTTCTGGATTGTTTCTTCCCTCGTGAGATGAGGGAACTGAAGGCGGCTAAGTTTGTAAATCTTAAGCAAGGTGATATGTTGGTTGTACGCTCTGGATTTCACCTGCTTATCTATGTATGCACCAAAGTTAGTGGCAGACCAGAGGGCTCAAGTGAGCCAATTTGTGCATGGAGTAGTGGACTACCCTGATAAGGACTGTAGGATCATCACAGGTTTGCCTCACCGGCAATATGACTCCATTTGGGTTGTGGTAGAAAGGTTGACCAAGGTTGCTCATTTTCTACCGGTCAACACCACAAATTCGGCGGAGGATTATGCAAAACTATATATTTGGTAGCTAGTTCGATTGCATGGAGTTCTCTTGTCCATCATTTTGAATAGAGGTACTTAATTTACATCTCAGTTTTGGAGGTCATTTCAAAAAGGGCTTGGTACACAGGTTAATCTCAACATAGCATTTCACTCGCGAATGGATAGCCAAGCAGAGCGAAAAATTCAGACTCTTGAGGATATGTTGAGAGCATGCGTGATTGACTTCAAAGGTAGCTGGGATGAGAAATTGCATCGTATCGAATTTGCAAACAACAATAGCTATCATTCCAGTATCCAGATGACACCGTTCGAGGCTCTTTATGGGTGGAGATGTAGATCGCCTATCGGATGGTTCGAGGTTGGTAATGCAGCAATGATAGGGCCAGACTCGGTTCATGAGGCTATGAAGAAGGTTCAATTGATAAGGGACAGGCGGTTTTGACTTGGTTCATGAGGCTATGAAGAAGGTTCAATTGATAAGGGACAGGCTGAAAACCGCCCAAAGTCGCCAAAAGTCCTATGCTAACGTGAGAAGAAGAGAATTAGAATTTGAAGCTGATGATTGGGTGTTTCTGAAGGTGTCTCCCATGAAGGGAGTGATAAGATTCGGAAAGAAGGGGAAACTTAGTCCCCACTATGTCAGCCTGTATAGGATAGTGAGACGTGTTGGCAAGGTGGCCTGTAAGTTGTAGTTGCCCTCAGAATTAGCTTTTGTGCATCCTGTATTCCATGTGTCTCTCTTGAAGAAGTGTTTGGGTGATCTAGCTCTAGTTGTCCCGGTGGACAGTGTTGGTGTAAAAGACAGCCTCAGTTACAAGGAGGTTCCGGTAGAAATACTGGATCTTTAGGTTTGAAGGATAAGGAACAAGGAAGTAGCTTCAGTTAAAGTGTTATGGAGGAATTAGTATGTTGAAGAACTACGTGGGAAGCCGAAGCGGAGATGATGGCTAAGTACCCATATTTATTCTCTACCAGCTTAGTTCCAGCTTGAGGTATCAGTTTTGACCTAAAACTCTATTTATTTTTCATGTTCAGTTCATGTGTCCAAGTTTCTTTTATGTATATGGATGTGTGTATGATTTGTGAAATTAGCTCAGGTATGTAGTTTGAATCGAGGGTAGTCATACTGTCAGTTTTCAACTTAAATGATCAGTATATGAATATGATAATTGTGTTTCTCTAGTTTTCTATATGTTTTCTAACATTCGAGGACAAATGTTCCCAAGGGAGAGATATTGTTATACCCCAGAAGCCCAAAGATCAAACCTGGGAGTTGAAACAGAGAAAACTGAAAATTTTGCACCAGGTCACAAAATGAGTCATTCTGTGACCCGTGGGGAGGACCACGAGTCGTGAGGTGACTCATGGTAAGGGCAGCTTGAGTTAAAGGAATTGTTGAAGGGAGTAGTCACAGGCATGACCACGAGTCGTGGTCAGGCTCCACGACACGTCAGGTCAGCCGTGGCCAATGGATTTAAAAATAGGAAAAATGTGAGGCAGTTCTCCTAACGGATGGGTTCCATGAATCGTGGTCAGCCACCACGGTTCGTTGGGTGGCTTGTGGTCATTAGGAAGATAGTGAATTAGGGTGGAGGCAGTGGAAGTGACGAATGATGACCACGAGTCGTGGTCCTGGATAGTGACTTGTGGGATTGCCCGTTACAAGTTCTAGGCTAAATTTGGCAGTGTACCCAATGACCAAAGTGATGACTCGTGCAAGGTGGAAGCGAGTCGTTAGGTCCCTCGTGGGGACTGATGAGCAGTCATTTTCTGCTAAGTGTTTAAGGGTATTTTCGTCATTCCTACGCTCTATGGTCCTATATAACATCGTTTTAAGTTATTTTCTGAGTGTTTTAAGATAGGTTAAGTCCTTATGACCTATTCAAAACCCATGCATGCAAGAGTGATAGTCTAGAGAGGTGATCAAGGAAAATTCTTCAAGATTCTCTTCAATTTCTTCCCAGGCATTCAAGAGAGTGTAAGGATCAGCCATAAAAAGGTATATAGGGTTATGAATGGGTGTTTTCATTCACACCCATTCCCAATCTCTCCTAAACCATGAAGTTTGATCTAAAATCTTATGGGGTTTTAACTTAAATCTTGTGGAATTTTAATGATCTATCAATGGGTTATTATCTTTCATGATTTACATCATACTTTATGAAGTATGATCCGATTCTAAAACTATTTTGATTATAAATTTATTGATTTCGATTTTTACTAAATTAATCTAAATTATGCATGTTCTATGATGAATCGAGTTATGATCTTTACTTTAATTATTTATATTCATAAACCCATCATGATTCATGATTTGAAATATGAATTTATTCAAATACCCATTATGATTTGATGATTTGCAAAGTATAAATATGATCTACAAGTATGCATGAATCCCATGATTTACTAATTATGTTCTTGGCCGACTCACGGGCCTTTCCCTCATCACTAGTTCATGTATTTACAAGCATGCTTATGATTATCATAATTTAACTAGCCCATGAATCTCATGCATATTATATCATGAGCACTATATATGTTTTTGGAGTAATATTTAACATTGAGTAGGTTCGGGGCCCAGGTCCTGCCCCGAATCTCAGAACTACATGCCATAGTAGGACGTGATGGGACCTCCCATGTGACTGTCCCCTTTTCCCAAATAGGCTCCTTAATGTGTGATATCACGCCTTTCATGGTTCTACGCTTGGCAAGGTACGAACACCCTCCCGGGTACGTTTTATAGGTCGGGCTCACATGGGGTATATCAGTTATAAGAATCTCCCGCTGTTCCTCGTGATTTATACATGTTTATGATTATGTATATTGGATAAATTCATGTTCAATAATGCTTTTCTATTATGATTGTGATTATGATTGAATTACGAATGTTTGAAAACCTTGAGCCTTATATTATCGTATGCTACTTATGTCATGAGCATCTGTGTTATACCCCGTAGAATTTTCGGCACCTGAATGACCTATTCGCATGTTGGTTAAGCATATTTGAAGGCCATACGTGCTAGAGAAAGGCCCGGGAAAAGATCGGACGAGAAACCTGTCGAACTATCACGGAAGGAGCCGAGGCAGAACCCCTCCGCGATGGCAGCGTGTCACGGAGGTGAAGCCTCCGCGTTGGCTTCGTGACACGTTGGCCTTGTCCAGGCCCAAATATATAAAGCCCCACTTCGGTTTTAAATGATTAAACACTTATAAAAATTCCAGAAACAGAGAGGAAAACGCAGGAGAAGGGATAGAAACGAAGAGGTAAAATAATTTTCGTCCGATTACGCTGCTAAACGTTCTCCAAACTCAAATTAACCTCAGATACCGAGGTATTTAGCAGCAGAGAGCATTCCTACGGATTTAGTTTCGTGAAATACGGCCGACGAATCGTCGAGCTACCGAGCTAAGGTAAGTGGAATTGCTCTAAACTAGTGTCTATGTGTTCCTAGCTGTGAAGTGAATATTTCTCCCTTCTGGACCTCTGAAAAATAGCGAGTTTTCGACCGTCTTTCGATAAGCCTAAGTTTAGGCTATAAACTATATCAAAAGTGATGTTGCTCTTTAAAATAAAGCTGTATTTAGTATTAATTGACATATTTGTGAATGCAGTTGGGAGAAAATAGTTGCAGTACCGGCCGAGCCTTGTCCGACAGACGGATAGTTCGAGGATAAGGTATGTAAAGCTAGTTTCCTCGGCAAGTTAAGTAATCTTGGTACAATACAGTAATTTAAAGGCCAGTAGAATGTTCAAAAGTCATATGTTATGTTTATTACAAATGTTGGTACGATATTAGAAGCGTCGAGTCATAACTTGCGTGAAACTTGCTAGCACGATATAGATTCTAATACAAGTGTTAGAAACTGCACAACATGCTCAGTACGTGATGTGACACAGAATGTTAGGATATCATTGTATTCAGTTGAAACCCAGTAAAGTGATGTAATACCTGTAAGACATCTCAGAAATAGAATGATAAGTTAAAATGAAGTTAGAAAGCATGTTAGGAATAGTAACCATGTTACTATAGAAACTTAGTATACAACATAGTTTTCAGCAGAAATACTATATCTTGTTCAACATTAACCCCAGTATAGTCTGGCAGAAGACTATATTTATAGATATATACTATTACCAGCCTCAGTATGCATTAAGTACGTACATATTACTATCACTAGTTCAGCATATAGCATATACAATACTTTACCACTATTAGCCTCAGTATGTGAGACATGCAGATAGTATTACTAGTTGAGACCGTTGTATTGTTTTGGGTTGGACTACCTAGCATCCATGACTGCCCCAGGGTTGATAGCTGTATCGACTCGTTCGCCAGAGGACGAGGATACGTCGCTCTACGGAGAGGCATGCCGTCCCACAGGGGACGAAGATGGGATGCCAGTTTTCCCCATATTTGTGCCTTGATCGGCCCTTACACACCCCTGTCGAGCGGATACGCCCGGGTGTTGATTCAGGAGTCCTCCGGACTCAGATGCAGTTATAGTCAGGGGCTCAGCGAGCCCAAGTGCGTACCCAGGGGACCGGCAGGATGCTTACAGGGTTTATAGGAGATGGGATGACTGGGGTAGGGGTATAGATTCTGTGCTGGTTGTACCTCCCGGCTTATGGGGGCCGGGTAAGGTTTGTGTGTGCTATGTTATGTTATGTTATGTTATGCCATGCTATGTTAGATACTTGTAGATCAGCAGTAGAACGATACGTCTCCAGGTATGACTCCTACTCCTTCCAGTATAATTGAGAGAAGGTATGATTTACATTATCAGACAGTTAATCTATTCCTTCCTACTTTAGTTTCATCAGTTATATTATTGTTTTCAGACATTTCTTTCAGTTATTGCTTTACATACTCAGTACCAGCGGTACTGACGCCCGGTGGGGCGCTGCATTACTTGCCTACAGGTACTCATAGACGAGCAGGCGATACCACGTGATTCCTATCAGCGATCGAGTATTCATCTCCTGTCATCCGGAGACTGAATTCCAGAGGTGTACTTCATTTTTTATTTTGTTGTATAGTACGGGTAGGTCGGGGCCCTGTCCCGATCATTTCTATTATTATTCTTAGAGGCTTGCAGTCCGTATATGTTTCCCTGTGGTCAGATGAGCCGGTCGTGTGAGGCCGTGCAGTTGTTTAGCTGTTAGTACTTCTGTTTCCTTTATGTTGGCCGTGTGGGGCCATAGCTTGACAGTAGTGGTGACCTTGCCGGTCACGTAGCTTTCTAGTATTTCATGACTGAGTTATAGATAACTAGACAGCATGGTGGCCTTGTCGGCCCACATAGGTTTCCCTATATTGATATGTTTCTGGTCAGCTGTTAGTACAGGTACAGGAGGCTATAGGCCAATGGGCCGGGGGCTGTGTTTACAGCCGTTATATAGCCCTTTGTTTCCAGAAATGTGAGTTAGAGCCAGCCAGGCACCAGATGTGCCCAGGCTTTGCAGTCCAGTAGTTCAGGTCCTAGTAGGGCACCAGGTGCTAGTCATACCCCCCCAAGGCGGGATGTGACAAACTTGGTATCAAAGCAGGTCGTATCCCAGGAAGTCTGCAAGCCGTGCTAAGTAGAGTCCTGTCCATGGATGTGTTGTGCACCACATGCTATGGGTAGGAGGCTGCAAGGCATGATAGGATGGTTGTCTTTTATTCTTATTCAGTCGTGCTGTAGAGCGGTACAATATAGGGTTGAGTCCCTAAAAGCTTGCTATATTCTTTGGTTACAGATAATGTCAGACCAACGACATCCTATCACAGGCCGGAGCTTAGATATTGCAGCAGGGGAAGGCACCAGCAGGATACCTCACCCTCGTTTAGAAACAACCCGATCAGAGGGCACTACAGAGGCATCGTCCCAGCCTTCTCAGCAGTCTCCACCACGTCAGGAGCCACTTGGGGCGACACTACCTCCAGCAGTCCCTATACAACCACCTTCTGACCAGGAGGTTAGGAGTGCTGTAGTTATGTTAGCACAGATGATGGCTGCTCAGCGTCAGCCGATGCCGTCTAGAGTTGCGGAGTCGTTAGGAGGACCCGGTAGTTCAAGGGTCCCAGAGTTCTTAGCTCTGAATCCCCCACAGTTTACAGGTACGGATCGGACAAAGAACCCTCAGGATTTTCTGGATCAAATGCAGAGAATCTTCAGGGTTATGCATGCCACGCCTACAGAAACAGTTGAGTTGGCAGCATTTCGGTTACGGGACATCACCGTGTTATGGTATGAAAGCTGGGAAAGGTTCCGAGGGAGAGATGTTTCCCCTCCCACCTGGTCCAGCTTTTCAGGAGCTTTTCTAGATCACTATTTGCCGCGGGAGATTCGACAGGCTCGGGTAGACCAGTTCCTGCATCTGGAGCAAGGGGCCATGAGTGTTCGGGAATATTCCTTGCGGTTTGATTCTTTGGCTCGGTATGCACTGGCCTTTGTTGATACAATGGCATCCAGAGTACACCGCTTCATCATGGGGTTGAATCCAGAATATGTTGAGACTTGCATTACGGCCACACTGCGAGAGGACATGGACATTGCTCGAGTTCAGGCATTTGCCCAAAATTTTGAGGGCATCAGACAGCGGCATCGGGAAATTAGAAGGGTCAATCAGGAGCAGCGTCGCCGGGACAGGCCAGTTGAGTTACAGAGGGAGGCCCGGGGAGGACCCAGGCCACGATTGTTAGACAGGCCGCCCAGGCCCCCGCCTCCGCCACAGTCGCGGGGGGGTAGATTCAGCCGCAGGGGGCAGTCAGAGACTGGTAGAGGCTCGCAGATGGAAGATTCACCATTACAGAGGAGGGCGGAGCAGAGTAGGTATACCCTACCACTTTGCCCTATATGCAGTCGACGCCATCCTGGAGCATGCAGATATGGCTCCACTACGTGTTATATTTATGGCCAAGAAGGCCATTTGATGAAAGATTGCCCAGCCAGAGGTCGAGAGGACCGAGATAGACAGGATAGGGCATCTGCAGGGTCACGAGCCACAACATCCTCGATTGGGCGCAGGCCCTTAGTTTCAGCAGGCAGGGGTCGGGGCAGATCAGAGGCCTCCAGTACAGGTGCGGGTCCAAGCCGCACATATGCCTTACCAGGGAGGCAAGATTCAGAAGCGTCGCCTGATGTTGTGACAGGTATGCTAACTATCTGCTCACACCCTGCTTATGTGTTGATTGATCCAGGGTCTACTTTGTCCTACATTACTCCATTTGTGGCACAAAAGTTTAGTATTGCACCAGAATTATTGCAGCAGCCCTTCTTAGTATCCACGCCCGTCGGTGACTCTATCACAGCTAGCCGAATCTACCGCGGGTGTACAGTAGAGGTTGCTGACCGTCAGACCATAGTAGATCTGGTCGAGTTAGAAATGATAGACTTCGATGCCATAATGGGTATGGACTGGTTAGCACCGTGTTTTGCCAACGTTGAATGTTGGACTAAGACAGTCCGATTCCACTTCCCGGGAGAAGTAGTGCGGGAGTGAAAGGGCAGCACTGCTACGCGAAAAGGTAGGTTTATTTCCTACCTTCAAGCGAGAAAGTTGATATCTAAGGGATGTATTTACCATATGGTCAGAGTTCAGGATGTCCAAGCAGAATCTCCGACACTCCAGTCTGTTCCAGTGGTGAATGAATTCCCTGATGTGTTTCCTGATGAGTTACCTGGTATTCCCCCAGAAAGGGAAATAGACTTTGCTATTGACTTGTTACCAGGCACTCAGCCGATATCAATTCCTCCCTATCGTATGGCTCCTGCAGAACTAAGAGAATTAAAGGAGCAGTTGAAAGATTTATTGGATAAAGGTTTTATTAGGCCGAGTACTTCATCGTGGGGTGCGCCAGTTTTATTTGTGAGGAAGAAAGATGGCTCACTCCGAATGTGCATAGATTATCGGCAATTAAACAAAGTTACAGTAAAGAACAAGTACCTGCTTCCCAGAATTGATGACTTATTTGATCAGTTGCAGGGAGCTAGATACTTTTCTAAGATTGACTTGCGGTCTGGATATCACCAGGTTCGAGTACGTGAGAAAGATATTCCTAAGACAGCGTTCAGAACCCGATATGGACATTTTGAATATCTAGTCATGTCCTTCGGGTTAACGAATGCCCCGGCAGTCTTCATGGACCTGACGAATAGTATTTTCAGACCTTTCCTGGACTTATTCGTGATAGTATTCATTGATGACATTCTGGTGTATTCTCGCTCTGAAGCAGATCACCGGACTCATTTGCGGACAGTGCTCCAGATTCTCAGGGACCGTCAGCTGTATGCTAAATTTTCTAAGTGTGAATTCTGGCTTAACTCAGTGGCCTTTTTAGGGCATATCGTGTCGGATGCTGGTATACAGGTAGACAAGCAGAAAATAGATGCAGTTAAGTCATGGCCTAGGCCTACCACTCTGACTGAAGTTCGTAGTTTTCTGGGGTTGGCAGGATATTACATGAGGTTCGTTGAAGGGTTCTCGACCATTGCAGCACCTCTAACCAAATTGACACAGAAAGCAGCAAAGTTTCAGTGGACAGAGGCATGCGAGCAGAGCTTCCAAGAACTGAAAGACAAATTAACCTCCGCCCCAGTATTAGCATTGCCGGAGGGGACAGAAGGTTATTCAGTGTACTGCGACGCATCAGGCGTCGGATTAGGTTGTGTGTTGATGCAGCATGGTAAAGTGATTGCATATGCTTCCAGACAACTGAGGAAACACGAAAATAACTACCCTACCCACGACCTGTAACTAGCCGCAGTGATCCACGCCTTGAAGATGTGGAGGCATTACCGGTACGGCGTCCATGCTGATATTTACACAGATCATAAGAGCCTACAGTACATCTTCACTCAGAGGGAGTTGAATCTACGGCAACGCCGCTGGTTGGAGCTGTTAAAAGATTATGATGTGAATATTCTATACCACCCCGGAAAAGCTAATGTTGTAGTAGATGCCCTGAGCCGTAAGTCAATGGGGAGTTTGGCGTATTTGCGACCTGAGAAGCGGAAGTTAGCCAAAGAAATTCATCAGTTAGCTGGTTTATCCATTCGAGTAATGGAAACAGAAAATAATAGAGCAGTAATTCAGAATTCTGCTGTGTCATCATTAGTTACAGAGGTAAAAGAACGACAGTACGAGGACCCTGATTTAGTCCAGCTCAGAGATAGAATTCAGAGAGGCAAGGAGTCAGATTTTCAGATAACTGAGGATGATGTGCTACGCTGTAAGGGCCGCCTCTGTGTCCCGAATATTTCAGGGCTTCGCAGGCCGATCATGCATGAGGTACATTACGCTCGCTATTCCCTTCATCTAGGAGCAACGAAGATGTACCACGACATCAGAGACATCTACTGGTGGCCAGGTATGAAAGCTGAGATCGCTGAATTTATATCTAGATGTTCTAACTGTCAGCAGGTGAAAGCGGAGCACTAGAAGCCGGGCGGTTTAACGCAAGATATAACGGTGCCTACGTGGAAATGGGAAACGATAAACATGGATTTTGTAACAGGGTTACCCCGTACCAGACGCAGAAATGATTCCATTTGGGTAATAGTTGATAGGCTGAAAAAATCAGCGCATTTCCTGCCAGTGAAGGCTACCTTCTCGGCTGAGGATTATGCCGAATTATATATCAGAGAAATAGTTAGATTACATGGAGTGCCGGTGTCCATCATTTCAGATAGAGGAGCACAGTTTACAACTAGATTCTGGCAGTCGTTTCAGAGGGGTTTGGGAACGCAGATTAATTTGAGCACAGCATTCCACCCTCAAACAGATGGGCAGGCTGAGCGGACTATCCAAACGCTCGAAGATATGTTGCGAGCGTGTGTATTAGATTTGGGGGTAATTGGGATGAGCATCTTTCGTTGATTGAATTTGCTTATAATAACAGTTATCATTCAGCTATCCAGATGGCGCCTTTCGCGGCATTATACGGGCGAAAATGTAGATCGTCGGTGGGCTGGTTTGAAGTGGGGGAATCAGCATTGGTTGGCCCAGACATTGTTCGGCAGGTAGAGGAAAAGATAAAGCTTATCCGAGAGCGTTTACTGACTGCTCAGAGCCGCCAGAAGTCTTATGCAGATATGCAGCACAGAAATCTAGAATTTGTGGTAAATGACTGTGTATATCTGAAAGTGTCTCCGATGAAAGGGGTAATGAGATTTGGCAAGAAAGGCAAGCTTAGCCCGAGGTTCATTGGGCCATATCAGATTCGGCGAAGAATAGGCCGAGTTGCATACGAATTGAACTTGCCTCTGTAGTTAGCATCTGTTCACCCAGTATTCCATGTCTCTATGTTAAGGAAGTTCGTCGGGGACCCTTCTACAGTAGTTCCAGTTCAGGATGTCCAGGTCACAGAAGAGTTAGCATATGAAGAGGTTCTCGTAGCTATATTAGACAAACAGATTCGCAGGTTGAGGACTAAAGATGTTGCGTCTGTCAAAGTATTGTGGCGTAACAGGAACTGTGAGGAAATGACGTGGGAAGCTGAAGAAGATATGAAAGCCAGATACCCTCACCTATTTTAGGCCTAGTCAGGCGACAGGTATGTCCGTATTATTACTTATGCAGTACCTTATAGTTGTATGTGTGTGAATGAGAAAGATTGATACTTAATTATCCAGTGGATCTTAAAATATTGCGTGCAGTACCTGTGTTGGACCTTTTTACAATTCAGGTTTTTGCTATAGTCGATATTACAGGGGAAACTTTGCCGAAATTTTTCTAGAAAGTAAGTTAAGTAGTCCTCTAGATAGCAGTGTACATTCGAGGACGAATGTTCTTAAGGGGGGGAGAATGTTATACCCCGTAGAATTTCCGACACCTAAATGACCTATTCGCACATTGATTAAGCATATTTGAAGGCCATACGTGCTAGAGAAAGGCCCGGGAAAAGATCAGACGAGAAACCTGTCGAACCATCGCGGAAGGAGCCGAGGCAGAACCCCTCCGCGATGGCAGCGTGTCACGGAGGTGAAGCCTCCGCGTTGGCTCCGTGACACGTTGGCCTTGTCCAGGCCCAACTATATAAAGCCCCACTTCGGTTTTAAATGATTAAACACTTATAAAAATTCCAGAAACAGAGAGGAAAACGCAGGAGAAGGGATAGGAACGAAGAGGTAAAATAATTTTCGTCCGATTACGCTTCTAAACGTTGTCCAAACTCAAATTAACCTCAGATACCGAGGTATTTAGCAGCAGAGAGCATTCCTACGGATTTAGTTTCGTGAAATACGGCCGACGAATTGTCGAGCTACCAAGCTAAGGTAAGTGGAATTGCTCTAAACTAGTGTCTATGTGTTCCTAGCTGTGAAGTGAATATTTTTCCCTTCTGGACCTTTGAAAAATAGCGAGTTTTCAACCGTCTTTCGATAAGCCTAAGTTTAGGCTATAAACTATATCGAAAGTGACGTTGCTCTTTAAAATAAAGCTGTATTTAGTATTAATTGACATATTTATGAATGCAGTTGGGAGAAAATAGTTGAAGTACCGGCTGAGCCTTGTCCGACAGACGGATAGTTCGAGGATAAGGTATGTAAAGCTAGTTTCCTCGGCAAGTTAAGTAATCTTGGTACAGTACAGTAATTTAAAGGCCAGTAGAATGTTCAGAAGTCATATGTTATATTTATTACGAATGTTGGTACGATATTAGAAGCGTCGAGTCATAACTTGCGTGAAACTTGCTAGCACGATATAGATTCTAATACAAGTGTTAGAAACTGCACAACATGCTCAGTACGTGATGTGACACAGAATGTTAGGATATCATTGTATTCAGTTGAAACCCAGTAAAGTGATGTAATACCTGTAAGACATCTCAGAAATAGAATGATAAGTTAAAATGAAGTTAGAAAGCATGTTAGGAATAGTAACCATGTTACTATAGAAACTCAGTATACAGCATAGTTTTTAGCAGAAACACTATATCTTGTTCAGCATTAGCCCCAGTACAGTCTGGCAGAAGACTATATTTATAGATATATACTATTACCAGCCTCAGCATGCATTAAGTACGTACATATTACTATCACTAGTTCAGCATATAGCATATACAATACTTTACCACAATTAGCCTCAGTATGTGAGACATGCAGATAGTATTACTAGTTGAGACCATTGTATTGTTTGGGGTTGGACTACCTAGAATCCATGACTACCCCAGGGTTGATAGCTGTATCGACTCATCCGCCAAAGGACGAGGATACGTCGCTCTACGGAGTGGCATGCTTCCCCACAGCGGACGAAGATGGGATGCCAGGTTTCCCCATATTTGTGCCTTGATCAGCCCTTACACACCCCTGTCGAGCGGATACGCTCGGGTGTTGATTCAGGAGTCCTCCGGACTCAGATGCAGTTATAGTCAGGGGCTCAGCGAGCCCAAGTGCGTACCCAGGGGACCGGTAGGATGCTTACAGGGTTTATAGGAGATGGGATGACTAGGGTAGGGGTATAGATTCTGTGCTGGTTGTACCTCCCGGCTTATGGGGGTCGGGTAAGGTTTGTGTGTGCTATGTTATGTTATGTTATGTTATGTTATGCCATGCTACGTTAGATACGAGTAGATCAGCAGTAGAACGATACATCTCCAGGTATGACTCCTACTCCTTCCAGTATAATTGAGAGAAGGTATGATTTACATTATCAGACAGTTAATCTATTCCTTCCTACTTTAGTTTCATCAGTTATATTATTGTTTTCAGACATTTTTTTCAGTTATTGCTTTACATACTCAGTACCAGCGGTACTGACGCCCGGTGGGGCGCTGCATTACTTGCCTACAAGTACTCATAGACGAGCAGGCGATACCACGTGATTCCTGTCAGCGATGGAGTATTCAGCTCCTGTCATCCGGAGACTGAATTCCAGAGGTGTACTTCATTTTTTATTTTGTTGTATAGTACGGGTAGGTCGGGGCCCTGTCCCGATCATTTCTATTATTATTCTTAGAGGCTTGCAGTTTGTATATGTTTACCTGTGGCCAGATGAGCCGGTCGTGTGAGGCCGTGCAGTTGTTTAGTTGTTAGTACTTCTGTTTCCTTTATGTTGGCCGTATGGGGCCATAGCTTGACAGTAGTGGTGACCTTGCCGGTCACGTAGCTTTCTAGTATTTCATGATTGAGTTATAGATAACTAGACAGCATGGTGGCCTTGTCGGCCCGCATGGGTTTCCCTATATTGATATGTTTCTGGTCAGTTGTTAGTACAGGTACAGGAGGCTATAGGCCAATGGGCCGGGGGCTGTGTTTACAGCCGTTATATAGCCCTTTGTTTCCAGAAATGTGAGTTAGAGCCAGCAGGCACCGGATGTGCCCAAGCTTAGCAGTCCAGTAGTTCAGGTCCTAGTAGGGCACCAGGTGCCAGTCATACCCCCCCAAGGCGGTGTGTGACAATGTGGTCCCACTCTTCTGATCATTTATGAGCTTTTATATATTTTAAATGTCTATTTTACTTGCCTTGCGTACTCGGTACATTTCACGTACTGACCACATACTCTATGCTGTATCATTTTATGATACTGGACCTGGCTCTAAGGTTCAGCCCTGCTCATAGTCCGCCTTCTGAGATTGCATTGCACATTGTTGGTGAGTCCTTATCTCCCGAGGACTAGACTATTCAGATTTCCTTTATGTATTTCCATTTCAATTTTGTTGAGTTAGTTGGGTCTTGTCCTATCAACTCGTCATGTTTAGAGGCTTTTCTGACATATGTATGAATTCAGATTCAGATTTCGTATTCTGATGTTATGCTCAGGTTAGTCTTCCGCTATGATTATATTATTGATTATTTAGTTTCTTTGATTGTGTTAGATGTATGCCTATGCCATGGTCGACTTGGGGTCTCTTGGGGATCCTTGTCTCGTGTTGCTATTCGGGCCTCCATTCGGGTCGTGACAAATGTATTATAGCCTCTTCCCCATAAGTGTTGCACGCTTCACACCAATGGAATAGACTCTACTTAACACGACTTTCAGACACCCTAGGATACTGTAAACCTTGGATATGATACCAAGTTTGCCACAACCCAAACATAGATCCAAATCGAGGCACGAAACCTAAAACCATGAATGTCTTCGAGTCAACCCATGGCATGAACATGATAACTGAAGATCAACATTTAAGCAAAATTGATAACTGAATTTAGAAATAGCGGAAGTCTGAATACACATCAACTATACAAAGTCAATATTATCAAGCTAAGATTCTACACATTGTCTGAAAAGCCTATAACATAACTGATGACCTAATGGAAAACATCCCTAACTAGCTCAGTAAAAGTCTGAAACTTAAAGAAATAAAGTTCAACAATCTGAAGGTCCTCGAAGAATGAGGACTCACCAATCAAGAGAAATAGACTGAGCTGTAGGGATTGGCTAAAAGTGGGACTGAGTCTGAACGTCTAATCCTATATCATGAAACGATATAACATAAAGTATACGGTCAGTACTTGGAATGTACTGAGTATGAAAGGTAAGTAGAATAGGTTGAGTAAGTATAAATCAAATCATGCACATGACATAAATAATAAGATGATGAGAGTAAGGATTGCGTGTTGATATCTGAATATCTGAATAATCATAAACTAAATCCCATGTTTGAATCAAATGACCCAAAGTTGAATATAGAATCGTATGGCTTGCCATAGCTTAAATCATAAGTAAAAGCTTATAAAGTGATCATTCGGTCAAACTTGCTGAAAATATAATATCATATGTCATGAACATGCATAATTTGAAATCATTAGAAACAATGTGATACATGTCTTAACTGAAAACCACCATGTATGAGTGCATTATGATATCACATCTTGTCCATCTGGAGGAGGGCCATCCTTGTAATACCCTTAAAGCCCTAAGATCAGACGTGAGAGTTTAAACAGAGAAAATAGAGTTTTCTACACTAGGTCACAGAATGAGTCATCCAGTGACCCGTTGGGTGTACCATGAGTCATTAAGTGACTCGTCGGGAGGAGGTTTGACATGGTTGAGTTCTTGATATTTGGTGGATGACCATGGGTGTGGCCATGAGTCATGGTCAACACCACGATTCGTGGGGTCCCTTGTGATGACCCTTAGAAGATAAATTGCAGTGTTGATCATGAGATGAAACCCACTAGTAATGGTATAGGGCACAAGTAGTCTAGTCCCTCTAAGGGACTGGTAGTGTGTTTTCCTTGTGAATTTATGCCTTTCCGTAATTCGTAAGTTCCTAAGGCCTATCTATGTCATTTTAAGCTCAGAAAAGGGTGTTTTAAGAGGGTTAAGTCTATTCTACACCCCTCCTCTTCCATGCATAAAACCCTAGAGGTTCCAAGGGGTGATCAAGCTTAAGATTCATCTATTTCTTCCCCAATTTCCATTGGGCTTTCAAGAGGGTTGTATAATCTGATTTTTCCAAGTATATAGGGTTATGAATTGGTGTTCATCCACACGCATGCCCAAACTCTCTTCAATTCATGAAATTCTAGTTGATGAATCTATGGATTTTAGCCCAATATGTGAATTCTCAATGTATCAATCATGGGTATGATCTAAGCATGTTTCTGATGTTGAATTATGATTAATGGGCATATTTTACAATGTTTTCAACTATAAATTATGTTTTCAAGCTTTATACATTATAATGCCCATCCATGAAAGTTCAAGAAAGTTGAGATCTATGATATATGTATTCAAGCATGATGAGATGTATATGATGCAAGCATGATTTTGAATTACCCACGTCCATGTTCATGTTTTCGAATGATCTAGACTATGTCAAGCATGTTTAAGTATTGGGAAAGCCCATATGATCAAGTATGTTTCATGATTTATCTAAATTTCATGTTATTAGCTTACCACATGGATTTAAAATTCTAGACTCCTACTATTTTCAACTTGTGGTATGGTTTGAGCCCAAGGCTCCTCATGTTGTGGTTTTAGATTATGCATGTTATGATTCATCTTCGTCACTAGATGATGGTTCTGTTTCCTTGAAAAATGATGGAGAGCATATGCATGTTTTTGGGAGTAGTGTCTAGAACTGAGTAGTCTAAGGGTCAGTCAACAATATGCCTCAAAACTATGTGTCAACATAGGTATGTTCAGATTATTGGGACCTCCCTTGTGAGCTTTCCCTGCCCCTAAGGGGTCTTCATCTTGATATCAATATCATGGTAGCGTCCTTAGCCCTTGCAAGGCTTTGGATAGCTCTGCCCACTTGAGTGTAATAGTCGGGACCACGTAAGCTCTATCATGGTAATGTCGGTTAAAAGATGAGTCTCCCATTATTCCTTATGATTTCAGTTATGCATGTTCATTAGTCATGATATTATGTTTTCAGTAGGTTTGCTAATGTTTAGTTTTACTTATGATTATCAAGTTTCAACTTTGGGTCATTCATTCAGTTACGATATTCAGTTATGATACTCAATTATGCATGAATCATGTTTTCAGATAATAGCATGCAAGCCCTGCTCTCAAACTCTTATGATGAAATGTTTTATATTATGCATGATCACTGATTTTACTTACTTAGCACTTTTACTTACCTTACATATCGGTAAATTCCACATACGGACCGCATACTCTATGTTGTATTGTTTTATGATACAGGCTCGGATATTCAGCCTTAGTCCCATCGATAGCTAGACTCGTAGAATTTGCATCTTCTAGTCTAAGACGGTGAGTCCTTATCCTCCGAGGCCCTTTATCAGTTCTATTGAGTGCCTTCAGTTTCAGAATATAGTGAGTTAGTGGGGGTCTTGTTCCATCAACTCATTTGTTGTAGAGGCTTTTTAGAAATAGCATGTATTCAGTTTCAGCCTTGTGTTATGTATTCATATGTTATGGTATTTCCAAACTAATGCTTTATTATATATGTTAGACTTTTGCTTGATTAAGTTGGATTCAGATGTCATGTTCATGCATGGATCAACTTGGAGCCTCTCGGGGTTCTTT
Organism: Datura wrightii; assembly: GCA_035772735.1. NCBI lineage: Eukaryota > Viridiplantae > Streptophyta > Magnoliopsida > Solanales > Solanaceae > Datura > Datura wrightii. The sequence goes on along the minus strand of JASDFA010000010.1, from coordinate 112,181,990 downwards.
GTCCCATGTCTCGATCCGGGCCTATGTTCGGGTCGTGACAAATTTGGTATCAAAGCATTAGGTTTTGAAGTGTCCTAGGGTGTCTGAAGGCTGCATTAAGTAGAGTTTTTTTGATGGGTGTGAAGCGCGCCACACTTACGTAAGAGAGGCTATGAAATGTTTAGGTAGTGTTTCCTTCTTTCACGATCTAAATCGTGCGATGAAATATCTCTCTATCCTTCTAACTCATGTTATATGCGTTTGCATAATCATGCCTGCTCGTTGAGTTAACAGAAGAAGAAATAGGTATGGAATTGAACACGAGAATGGCAATGGGGATGGGCACCAGCAGGCCCCACCAGCCTATGAGGATCATGTACCTGAGAAGGTTGCCCACACGGATTTTAGGGAAGCTATTCAAATGCTAGCTCAAGCTTCGACCGCCCAGGTCAACTAGCAGGAGGTAGAGCATGTCCCTTAGAATAGGAATGTGGTGGTGGCAAGCGTTAGAGATTTTCTAAGGATGAACCTTCTGGAGTTTCTTGGATCAAAGGTGGACGAGGATCCACATGAGTTTATCGATGAAGTTCTAAAGATTACCCACATCATGGGGGTGACTATAGAGGAGTGCACTGATCTAGCCTTGTATCAGTTGAAAGAGATTGCGCTCATTTGGTTTAAGTAATGGAAGCATAGAAGGGAAGTTGGAGCGGGCCTTATTGGTTGGGATAAGTTCCATACCCCATTTCTGGATCAGTTCTTCCCTCATGAGATTAGGGAGATTAAGGTAGCTGAGTTTGTGAACCTGAAGCAAGGTAAGATGACAGGCCAAGAGTATGCTTTAGAGTTCACTCGCTTGTCCAAGTATGCGCCTTAGATGGTAACAGATTAGAGAGCCCGATTGAGTCGGTTCGTGCATAGGGTAGTAGACTACTTGGTCAAAGATTGTAGGATTGTGATTCTTTATTAGGACATTGACATTCCTTATATAGTTCTATACGCCCAGCAGATAGAGGCGGTACAGGTGAGTGAGTGGGAGAGAGAGGCCAAGAGGGCCAGGACTGATAGTTTCGGATTCTCCCAGCAGAGACCTGGTGGTGGGCACCACCAGCAGTCCCACCAGAGATTGTCAGCCCCAATGCTGTCAGCAATGAGTGTTCCATCTAGGTCCAGGCATGACTAGAGTGGACGAAAATAAGGTTATCGCGGTCAGGGGAGCATACCCGCAGAGTCCAGCACTCCAGAGTGTGGTTAGTGTGGCCGGAGACACACTGGTCAGTGTTTAGCAAGTGCAGGTGCTTGTTTTGGGTGTGGGAAGCCCGGGCATATGCTTAAAGATTAGAAGCCAAATAGGGACATGACAGGGGCTGAGGCCCAGCCTCCAATTCAGCAGCTCCACCAGCATGCCCAGCTCAGCAGGGGACATCTACTGCGCGAGTGGAGGTCAGCACCAAAACAGGTTCTTTGCTCTAGCATCTTGTCAAGAGCAGGAGGTCTCCCCAAATGTACTCACAGGTATGTTGTGAGTATTCCACCTTGATATATATGCATTGTTAGATCCAGGGGATAATTTATCTTTTGTTATGCCCTATGTTTCTAATAGTTCAGAGTCAGTCCTGAAATCCTATCAGATGCCTTCTTAGTGTCTACTCCAGTCGGTGATTCAATTATAGCTCGACGGGTATATAGAAATTGCCCTATCACAATCCTTCAGAAGATCACCTTAGCAAATTAAATAAAGCTATCCATGACCGATTTTGATCTTATCTTTGGCATGGATTGGCTACATGCATGTTATGACTTAGTCAATTATAGAACCCATGCAGCAGAGTTAAGATTTCCAGGCGAGCCGGTCCTAGAGTAGAAGGGTAGTTTAGCTGTGCCTATAGGTCATTTCATTTCCTACCTTAAGGCTATAAAGATGATTTCTAAGGGTTGCATGGACCATCTTATTAGGGTTAAGGATGCTATGTCTGAAACCTTGACTATACAGTCAGTTCCTGTTGTGTGTGAATACCCAGAATTGTTTCCAGATGATTTACCAGGAATCCCTTCTGAGCGGGAGATCGATTTTGGTATTGACCTTCTTCCCGATACATAGCCTATATCTATTCCTCCCTATAGAATGGCCCAGGCCAAGTTAAAGGATTTAAAGGAGCAGTTGAAGGGTCTCTTAGACAACTATTTCATCAGACCTAGCAAATCCCCATTGGGTGCACCAGTTCTCTTTGTCTGAAAGAATGATGGTTCCCTTCGAATGTGCATTAATTATCAGCAATTAAACAAAGTTACCATTAAGAACAGGTATCCTCTCCCCACAATCGATGATTTGTTTGACCAACTTCAGGGTGTTAAGTGCTTTTTGAGGATAGACCTTAGATCCGGGTATTATCAGCTCAGAGTTACAGAGAGTGATATTTCGAAGACAGACTTCAGGACTAGGTATGGTCACTATGAGTTTGTAGTTATGTATTTCGGACTAAATAATGCTCTTACAACTTTTATGGACTTGATGAATAGGGTGTTCAGGTCATACTTGGATATGTTTGTGATCGTGTTCATAGATGATATTCTCATATACTCTCGGAGCAAAGAGGAGCATACCGCTCACTTGAGGGTGGTACTACATACCTGGAAGGATCATCAGTTGTATGCTACATTTAGTAAATGTGAGTTTTTTCTAAACTCAGTGGCATTTTTAGGTCATGTGGTGTCAAGTGAGGGTGTATAGGTGCACTCTCAAAAGATAAAAGCGGTGAAGAATTGGACTAGACTAGTTATTCCTTCAGATATCAGGAGTTTCTTGGGTTTAGCTGGTTACTATCGGAGGTTTGTTGAAGGGTTTTCATCCATTGCATCACCATTGACTAAGTTGACCTATAAGAATGTGAAGTTTCTATGGTCAGAGGCCAGTGAGAAGAGCTTCCAGGAGTTGAAGACTCGACTCACCTCGGCACCTCTGTTGACCCTACTTGAGGGTACTAATGGGTTTGTGGTATATTGTGAAACTTCGAGGATCGGCCATGGTTGTATATTGATGCATCATGGTAAAGTTATAGCCTATGCTTCTAGACAGCTGAAGGTCAATGGAAAGAATTACCCAACTCATGACATATAGTTGGCAGTGGTAGTATTTGCTTTGAAAATTTGGAGACACTATCTGTACGGGGTCCATGTAGATATGTTTACGGACCATAAAATCCTACAATAGGTGTTTTACTCAAAAGGATCCAAATCTACGTTAGAGGAGGTGGTTGGGTTTCTTAAAGACTATGATATGAGTGTCCTTTATTATTCGGGCAAGGCCAATATGGTGGCAGATGCTCCTGCAGGCTTTCTATGGAGAGTGTGTCCCATGTTGATAAGGAGGGGAAAGAGTTGGTGAAAGATGTGCATTGGCTTGCACAGTTGGTAGTTTGCCTTATTGACTCGACAAATGGTGGTGTCATTGTTCAGAATGGGTCGGAATCATCCTTAGTGAACAAAGTTAAAGCTAAGCAAGACGAGGATCCTATTGTTGTAAGGTTAAAGGAAGTTGTTTAGAATCAAAAGGTAGAAGTCTTCTCCAAAGGGGGAGTGGTGTGCTTCGATATTAGGGTCATTTGTGTGTTTCGAGTGTTGATGATTTGAGAGATCAGATGTTGCACGAGGCTCATGGTTCCAGATACTCTATACATCCAGGTGCCACCAAGATGTATTGTGACCTACGGAAAGTCTATTGGTGGAGTGGCATGAAGAAGGACATAGCATAATTTGTGGCTAAGTGTCTGAATTGTCAACAGGTGAAAGTAGAACATGAATGACCTAGAGGTGTGCTTCAAGATATTTGTATCCCTACTTGGAAGTGGGAGGAGATCAATATGGACTTTATTACAGATTTGTCTCGCACTCATCAACAGTATGACTATATTGGGTGGTTGGTGATAGGTTGACTAAGGCAGCTCATTTCCTATCGGTCAAAACTACCGATTCAACGGAGGATTATGCTAAATTATATATTCAGGAGTTAGTTTGGTTGCATGGAGTGCCCTTGTCCATCATATAAGATAGAGGTACTCAGTTTACCTCCCAGTTTTGGAGATCGTTTAGGAAGGGACTCGGTACTCAGGTCAAGCTTAGCATAATATTTCATTTGAAAATAGATAGTCAGGCGGAGTAGACCATCCATACTCTTGAGGATATGTTGAGAGTGTATGTAATTGATTTCAAGGGTAATTAGGATGATCATTTGCCTCTCACTGAGTTTGAATTTAACAACAGCTACCATTCCATCATACAGATGGATCCGTTTGAGGCTCTTTATGGGGGGAGGTGTAGATCACCTATTGGTTGGTTTGAAGTCGTTGAGGCTACTTCGATAGGACCAAATATGATTCATGAGGCTTTGGAGAAAGTTCAGCTTACAAGATAAAGGTTGAAAACAGCTCAGAGTCACCAAAAGTCCTATGCGAATGTGAGGAGGAGGGAGCTTGAGTTAGAAGTTGATGATTGGGTATTTCTGAAGGCATCTCCCATGAAGGGGGTGATGAGGTTCAGAAGGAAGGGGAAACTCAGTCCTCGTTATGCTGGTCCATATCGGATTGTGAAATGGGTTGGAAAGGTAGTATATGAGTTGGAGTTGCCCTTAGAATTAGCTACAATTCATCTAGTTTTCCATGTATCGCTCTTAAAAAAGTGCTTGGGTGATCTAGCTCTAGTTGTTCCGATGGAGAGCATAAGGGTGAAGGATAGCCTTAGTTATGAGGAGGTTTTGGTGGAATACAGGATCATCAGGTTTGAAAGGTAAGAAACAAAGAAGTAGCTTCAATCAAGGTTTTGTGGATGAATCAGCATATTGAGGGAGCTATGTGGGAAGCCGAAGCAAATATGATGGCTAGATACCTGCATCTATTCGCTTCTGACTCAGTTCTAGCTTGTGGTATTAGTTTTCTCCCTAGTACTCTATTTAGTTTCATGTTAAGTTCATGTGCCCCAGTTTCTTTCATGTCAATGTATGTATGTATGATTCATGAATTTAGTTCAGTCATATAGTTCGGTTCGGAGTTAGTCACACTGTCAGTTGTATTTGAGTATGATGATTACATTTATCACCTTTTTAGTATGATTTTCCACATTCAAGGATAAATGTTCCCAAGGGGTAGATGTTGTAATACCCCGAAAACCCTAAGATCAGACCTGAGAGTTTAAATGGAGAAAACAGAATTTTCTACACCAAGTCACAAGACGAGAGGTGCAGTGACCCTTTGGGAGTACCACAAGTCGTTTAGTGACTCGTGGGGAGGAGGTTGTACTTGGTTGAGTTTTTGAGATTTAAGCGATGACCACGAGTGTGACCATAAGTCGTGGTCAACACCACGTGGTCAAGTGCTGATGGTAGATTGAAGAATTTGGATAGTTTTGGTAATGACCTTGTCACCATGAGTCAATAGGTACATCATGAGTTGTAGTGTCCCTTGTGGTGACCATGAGAAGAGAAATTGTAGTGCTGATCAAGAGAGGAAGACCACAAGTCGTCGTATAAGGCAGAGTCATGCAGTCCCTTGTGAGGACTGGCAGTGTGTTTTCCTTGCAAATTTATTAAGGGCTTTTCCGTAATTTCTAAGTTTCTAAGGCCTATACTATGCCATTTTATGCTCATAAAAGGGTGTTTTAATAGGGTTAAGTCTATTCTAATCCCATCCTCTTCCATCCATGCAAACCTAGAGGTTCCAAGGGGTGACTAAGTTTAGGATTCATCTAGTTCTTCCCCAATTTCCATTGGGGGTTCAAGAGGGTTGTATAATTAGATTTCTCTAGGTATGTAGGGTTATAAATAGGTATATTCATCCACACTCATGCCTAATCTCTCTTCAATTCACGAAATTCTAGTTGATGAATCTATGGGTTTTAACCCAACATGTGAATTCTCTAAGTATCAATCATTGGTATGATCTAAGCATGTTTCTAATGTTGAATTATGATTAATGGGCATATTTTACAATGTTTTCAACTATAAATTATGTTTTCAAGCTTTATAAATTATGATGCCCACCCATAAAAGTTCATGAAAGTTAAGATATATGATATAAGTATTCAAGCATGATGAGATGTATATGATGAAAGTATGATTTCGAATTACCCACATCCATGTTCATATTTTCGAATAATCAAGACTATGTCAAGCATGTTTAAGTATTGAGGAAGCCCATATGATCAAGTATGTTTCATGATTTATCTAAATTTCATGTATATTAGCTTACCACATGGATTTTGGAGTCTAGACTCCCACTATTTCAGCTTTTTATATAGTTTGAGCCCAAGGATCCTCGTGTTATGATTTCGGATTATGCATGTATGTTATGATTCAGCTTCGTTGAAAAATGATGGAGAGCATATGCATTTTTTTGGGAGTAATGCCTAGCACCGAGTAGGCTAAGGGTCAGTCAACCCTATGCCTTAGAACTACGTTCCAACGTAGGTATGTTCAGATTATTGGGACCTCCCTTCTGAGCTTCCCTTTCCCCAAAGGGGCCTTCAATTGATATCGATATCATGGTAGTATCCCTAGCCCTGACAAGTCTTTAGAAAGCTCTACCCACTTGAGTGTTATTTTCTGGATTATGTAATATCTATCGTGGTAATGTCGGTTATAAGACGACCCATTGCCCTCATGCTTTTAGTTATGCATGTTCATCAATCATGATATTATGTTTTTAATAGGTTTCACCAATGTTCAGTTTTACTTATGATTATCAGTTTTCAGCTTTGGGTCATCCAATTCAGTTATGATATTCAATTATGATACTAAGTTATGCATGAATCATGTTTTGATAAAGTAGAATGCAAGCCCTACTCTCCAACTCTTATGATGAAATGTTTTATCTTATACATGATCACTGATTTTACTTACTTAGAAGTTTTAGTTACCTTATATACTCGATAATTCCACATACTTACCGCATACTCTGTGTTATATCGTTCCATGATATAGGAGCTCAGTCCTGCCGGTAGACAGACTCTAAGAATTTTCATCTTCCAGTCTCAGTTGGTGAATCCTCATCCTTCGGGGGCCCTTTATCAGTTTTATTGAGTATCTTTGATTTCAGACTATAGTGACTTAGTTGGGGTCTTGTCCCATCAACTCGTCAAGTAGTAGAGGCTTTTTAGAAATAGCATGTATTCAGTTTCAGCCTTGTGTTATGTATTCAGATATTATGATATTTCCATACTACCGCTTTATTATATATGTTAGAATTCCGCTTGATTATGTTGGATTTAGATGTCATGTTCATGCAATGGGTCGACTTGGAGCCTCTCGGGGTTCTTTGTCCCATGTCTCGATCCGGGCCTATGTTCGGGTCATGACAATACTAAGCCTTGCCAGGGCGAAGGATAACTAAGGTGTGATATCACGGTGTGCCCTTGAGCAGGGGAAACACTATCTTGAGAGGTCCCAAAATATATATCCCTACGTTGGCGTATAGATTATGAGATCGGGGAACCTTGGAACCCCTAACCTACTCGGTAATAGATGCTACTCCCAAAACATGTGTAATGCTCATCTAATCATAGTCTCAAAACATAGCTTGAATATGAACATTGGGAGTCATGACTCCAAATTTAAATATCACAACTGATTTTGTTAGCCTTAGCTAAATTATGAAAGCATATTAAACTTGTGTGAGCTTTCCTAAATCGTAAAATCATGCATACTTGAAACAGACTTCATAAGGAAAATTATAGATTCATACATGGGCAATTTATAAACATTCAATCATGCTAGATATCTCACAAACTTGAAATCATGAATCATAAACTTGACTTCTCATAAAACTTGCATAATAGGGCCTAATTTTCTAAAATTTGAAATCGTGAATTTATAATCAATTTGTACAAAAATCTACCCATGAACCTTAAAACATACATTGAAGCATGAAGGGAATTGAATCATAAACAAATCTTAGAGGAATTCATAAAATTTTGGGTTAAAATCCCATAATATCATATATTTAAATTAAGACTGAATCCATGAACTTGAGGAGAAATTTGGGCATGAAAGTGAAAGAAAAACTCTCATTCATAGCCCTACTTAACTGGGATAATTGAATCTACACTTGCCCTAGAAAGCTCAAAGGATTTGGAGAAGAAGTTGAAGGGTTCTAGGCTTAATCTTCAATGGAGAGGTCTATACTTGCATGGATGGGAGGGGAATGGTTAGAATAGGCTTAACCCCTCCTCATACACCTCTTTTAGATCTTAAAATGACGTAGTTTAGTACTTAGGAGCTTAGTATTTATGAAAATACCCTTACTAATTTTGCAGGAAAACTGATACTGCCAGTCCTAATAAGAGACATCACGAGTCATTTGGAGGAGTGAGAGCTTATAAACCTCACTCGTTTCCACTGACAAACTTTTCCCTCAACTGAAATTCTCCATGTGATGACTGACATGACGAGAAATTAGAAGGGATGATGACTCATTACTTCCTTTTGCTGTAACTACTGGAAGTCTCACGCCATCTAAGGCCTCCCAACAAACGAGCCACCTGATGAGTCATGAAGTGACACCATGACTCGTCCCTCTATCCATTACTGACACTTCCCATTACACCTCTCACACACTTAATGATAGACACCACGACTCGTGGGGTGACACGACAACTCGTCTCCCCACCTGTCAAGTCCCAAAAAAAGAATCTTATTCTTCCAACTTAGCACACACTTAACGGGTCACTAGATGATCTGTCACATGACTTAACGGGTCACCTGATGAGTCATTCTGTGACTTGGTATGAATTTTCCTGCTTCCTTAGTTTCAACCCTCGGGTCGAATCATAGGGACTTTTGGGGTATTACATGTGTGATCACTACACTAAGACCTATATGGGCTAATAGCTTATGATGACACGTAGTTCTGGGAACCTGGGTACGCTGAACCCCAGCCCACTCGGTGCTAAGTACTACTCCCAACTAAATACATAACTATATACAACTACACTGATAGCTCGAAACTGATGTCCTAAGACTAAGTTAGAACAACTTATCTAGAGGTGTCTTGAGAGTCTAAAGGACCTGATAAACTAATCATACTGAAGTACTGATATTACTGTTGTTATTTATGATAATATTGTTTTATACTGGGATTTCTAATAATACTACTGATACTGAGGATATTGTAAACCTTATAAGGCATGGATGCTTAATTCTTTGTTAAGATCATGTATTTTTGACAAAACATGCTAAGTTACGCTAAATTCTAATTCAAGGTAAATTCTCTAAAAAACATATCAAATCGAAAGCTTGTGAAGCTACTATCCAAGCATAAAATAATATCATAAATATCTGATAACACTAATCATGAAGGCATGAGAACATTAAGGGAATAAGTAAATTCAACAATTAGAAGAAAACCCTAAGTCATAATTTCTAGAAAGTTTCGAAGCTAGGGTATGATGAAAATATTGGGGCACAAGAGAGGAAGAAGACCCTTGTTGAAGTACCATATACTTGAAGAAGAAATCCCCTCTAATGGAAGCTTGAATTCTAAACTTTTAGGAAGAACCCAAGTTTGTCCTTGAGAGAAAACTTGAACTTCTACAGTCTATTCTTGAGAATTTAGGAGATAATAGGAGGGAATAATCGACTAATCCCCTAAATCCCTTTATAAATTACCCCAATACTTCCTAGTTTAGGAATTAAAATAGTATAAAGTTGCAAAAATACCCTTGTGGAGTTGGCTGGAAATGACCTATCCAAACCTAACGACCCATACCACGAGTTATTGGTTGTCACCATGACTTTTCGTGACTATCTGTTGTAGGCTGGACTAGTTTCCAGTTGATCCTCTCTCCTACAAGCATATGGTATCATCAGTGCCATGGTACTATGGTCCATTACGAGGGCTCATACCACCTGAATCAATATTGGTTATTCTCTGATGTTAGTCTTATTGAGGATTAGCACGACTTATACAACCTTACCATGGGTACCATGGCTCGTGGCTACCCAAAACTCTCAGATAGCTTCTTTGAATCCTTTCCTACAACCCTTTAGTACAACCCGTATAATCTTGGTATGGATCATGGGTTCCTATCATGGTGTCTGGACCAAAATCTATTCAATCCTCTTGACTCATACCACAAATATTGGTACAATTTGTACCATGATTCCACAAGTCATATTGGGAGTCATCTTGAGGGAATTTTTTGGCTTTTTCTACTGGTTCATACTCCACATCTAGGGGTCTGGCCTTAGAAACTTTTCGGGTGTTACAGGTGGACATAGATTATTTCTAGTTCTAGCCCTTAAATGGAGCTCAAATTGCATATAGACTATTTCTAGCTCCAACCCATATATCAGAAGCTCCAAATCCCTACTAATGAAGTCTTACCCAACTTCACTTCTCGTTTCCAAGAAAAAGCAAAGTTGAGGAACTCAATTAATGTTTGCAACCATTAATTTTCAGATTAAAACTCAAAGAAATCAATAGATCCATGTGTTATAATCAATTCTAAGATCAATTAGTCAATATCCAACAAGTCTAAACACCCATTATTCATACACACCTCTAGAAGAGAAATTAGCTACTCATAATTAGGGAAAGAGAAATTATATCAAAGAGAAATTCCTCAAAACCATTCATCCTAAGCAATTAAAATTACTTCCACGCTTTGTATCTTCAACAATGGTGTTCTTACAAGGAAGAAGAAGAAGAAAGTGTAAAATTGTACTCTCTATCAATATCTCTCTCCTTCAATGATCTCTACACCAAATAGGAAAAAAATCTACATATATTCCTTTCAGAGATTTTCAAAATGCCCTTGGAAGCTTCCTAAGTACGTACTTCCCTTATGGGATGATTTTACCCTTGGGAGGAGACGCGGATCACTTGCATTGGCAGTTGCATTTCAAAGGTACATCAACAAATTCAAGGTAATGTTCTCTCACTTCCTCCTATGTGGCACTTGTGGTCCGAAGATACCAACTTGGGATACATAGGTCTATTTCCGACAAACATTCAACTTCTCGTGTGTGGCACCTGCTAAACGCAAGTATTAACTTGTGGCACACATGTCACCTATTTTTCCTCTGGCAGATTGCTTTAAGTTCAAATCCTCCATCATCTTCAGTTCAAATTAATGCCTGGACATAAGAGAAGAAAAAGACATAAAATCCTTCTAAATTGTTTTAAAATGAAGCAATAACTTATGATTAAGATTTAGATAAGTTGGTAAATTACCAACACATCAAACACCCAAATTTGAACTATTTCTTGTCCTCAAGCAAAGCATTTACTCAACATAGGATTTGACTATAGGTGGCAAATGGGCGATTGGGCTATGTTTGGACGGGTTAAAATGGGTTGAGTTAATAATAACCCGCCCAAAAGTTATTTGGGTTGAAACAGGTTGGGCTGAAATGGGCTAATAACCCAACCCATCCAACTCTAATTAAGTTTTAATTACTTTATTTGTTCTTTTATAATCTTTTGATAACTTATAAAATTAATAATTTTATTTATTATGAATAAATATAATGTATAAAATAAAATAAAATATCTTTTGAAAATATTTGGTCAAGATTTCTCATGAATCAATTTAGGTCAGATATCGACCCAAACTTTGATAAAGTAGAATGAGTTGGCCTGAAATGGGCTGAGCTAATAAATGAGCGGGTCAATTATCATCCCAAACTTGAACAAGTTGGGTAACTTTTAATTTTATGGGCTAATTTTGCCAACTTTACAATTGACTCAAGCTTACCAAGACATAAGGGTTGCACACGGGACTACTAAAACTCAAAATAAAAAGACTCAAACACATGAATCAATCTCAATTGGTACCACCATGAGCATTCAGCAAAGATCATCATCATTCTTCCAATCAAAATCAAGGGATGTTTTCACCTCAATCAAGATCAATAAGGTTTTCCTAGGAGTTTACTACACAACTTGTCGCATTCATACCTCTCAGTTAAGATCAAGATTTAACTGTTAACTCTAAGGATGCAATCCCACTCACTAAAAGAGAATCCCACTCACAAGTATGCAATTCACAAAATAGGCATTATAATATGGCATAAATATGATCACTCTCTCAAAGATATTCAAGTGTGCACACATCAAATCTTAGGGTTGCCCTTCATGTAACTCGCCACTTGCAGGTCATAATGTAGGCTAGGAGTAAGGGTAGGGAATCATTTACTTAAAGAGGCTAGAGCCTCCCCAATACTTTTGTGATACAAATAAAACACCCCACTCACATTCCTCTCATTCCCTTAAAGTCATAAGCGAAAAGACTTAGTTAGATAGCACAAAGCAAGGCAAGGGTTCGATTTTCTTCTCAGAATTTCTCAAGAATTTTCTCAGGAATCTTTCACCAGGTATGTGGAAATTTCGCAAGGGAATTGTTCTTCCCTCGTGCCCCAAAATCCTTCTCTAATCTCTTTTTAGTTATAACCCTAAGTTTTCTAATTTGAGTAGATTATCAGTCAGATTCTGTCTATTTCATGTGGAATATATTTCATGGTAATTATTGTTATATTTACACTAGCTAGAGATCATGTTGATACTTGTTTCCTGTAAACATGGTTTAGCCTTAGCTCTTGAATGCAGTAAATAGAGTCTTGCATAATTGATTAGTTATTCATGTTGCTCGATTCTATCAGTGTTGGAATTCCCATATTATTAATATAAGTTGAGTTTCTCAGTCAGTTGCATGCTAGTACAGTTCAGTCAAAATGTTAGTATCTTCAGTATTTCAGGAATGTCAGCTGATAAGTCTGACTATAGTCTTTTCTTGAGGTGTCATAAATGCCTCCCAGGTATCAGTTAACAAAATCAGTTATCAGTTAACATTTAGTTCTACGGACGGTTACGACGCTTCCAAATAAGTAGCTCTGGCCAGTCTTAGAATACTAATTACATAATCCGGTCCGAGAAGACTCTCAGGGTACTTCCAAATAAGAATCCCTGACTTATTCTCGGGCCCCAACTTCAAGCTATCAGCTTAGTAGTCATGCTAGGACTATCCAGTGGGAGTAGGACTTAACACTAAAAGAACTGGAGTTCCAGCACACCTAGGTTCCCAGCTCTACATTGCCACTGTAGTATATTTTTTCCCTAATGGGCCTAGATTTCTGATCATCCAATTCATGCCTTTATACCCTGGCAAGGTATATTGAGTCCTAATGATGGGGCGTATACATCGAACTCCACGTTAAGCTCACGTGGTTGATATGACGGTTATAGACTCTCCCACTAGTCAATACAGTCTTAGTTCAATTCAATTTAGCTCAGTTTAGTCTCTCAGATTTGGGACATGTTTGTGACCATCATCCAGGGTCATTTTTTACCATATAAGTTAAACTTCAGTTATATCAGTTTATAGTATTTTAGTTAGTCATTTCATGTCATTTTAGTTTAGTAACTTATTCTTCATGCTTATTATATCCCTCACTTACTTAGTACATTCAAATTACTGACACATACTTTCCATGATGTATCGTATCATGAAGGTGCAGGTTCTTAGTCCCAGCATCGCCATTAATTTCCTTCAAATGATATTAGCAGCAGCATTAGTGAGTCCTCATCCTTCGAGGATGATATTTACATTCAGTTAATTCCTTACAGTCATATTTTAGAGTTAGCGGGGGGCTTGTCCAAATAACTCATCATTCAGTAGTGGCTTTTAGACATAGGCATAAATATTTAGTATGTTTTTCAGATGTATTGATGCTTGTCAAATTTTATTTCTTAAAAGGTTTTCTTTATTTAAAGCTTCTGCTTAAGTTTACTCAGTTAATCAGTGTGATGATAGACCATGAGTTAGCTTCAGGGCAATTGTGGTACCAAGTACCGTGTCTTGTCTAGGGTATAAACTCGGGTCATAAAAACAAATAAAAGGTCACCTTCAACATCTGTAGGTTAATTGAATAACAAAATGAGTTTTGGTTAGTTTTTGCAGCAAAAGATGAGGTTGAGTTTCTTGACAAATTCTGAGTAGTCAAGAAACTTGTGTTGTGCCATGACGTTATATCAAGTTCTGCATGGACAGCAACCCATGAGGTGGTTTGGTGAAGTCTGAGTAATGAACCACCTATGTTGTTCTTTGATATTAAATCAGGCGTTTCTTGAGAGACAACCCAAGTATCTTAACTAATGGGTATTCAGTGTGCAGGTGAAAAAAAACTAATGGGTTAAAAAGGCAGGATAGGTCTAGACTATGAAGCTGAGTACGGACTGTAACATAATTATATGGCTTGTAGTCCCATCCGTGGTTAAAAGAAGAGACTTGATATGGTGCAAAAGTTCATACTACGATTGGTCATTACGAATCGTACCTGCATGATATGAGTCATAGTACACACCGTAGTGATAACTCCCTTAAAGTGCCAAAGTAGTGATGTTCTGACCTACGAGTCATGGTATGGTTCATGGCATTCTGGTACGAGTCGTTCCATCCACACATAGGTCCCTAAGTAAGTTTTCTCAGTCTCCAGGTACGAGTGATGGGAACGAGTCGTAGGTGTGACCTACGACTCATGGTACGAGTCGTAACGGGCAAATTAATTACATAACCTAGTAGACCCCACTTGACCCAAATTTTTTAAATTAGCCCATAACTAATTTAAAATCATAAATTTCGAACCTAATTTCCCTCACTTGAACAAACGATCTCCTCCTCTCACTCTCCACCCACCCATAACTCACTCCTATTTCTATTAAGCTCAAAATTGTGCTATAAAATTGCAAAGGTTGGTCAGTACATACTCCACACCCTAAGAAAGCAAGAGTAGATCAAGAATCTAGCAAGTAATTTGAAATTTTTTTCATTCTGTTGTCTTGCTAACTATAATCAAACTGTCACTGTGATTCCTCTATTCATGAACTAAAATGGAGGAACATGATTAGTAGATTGTACATAATCTTGTTTGCCGGGTGATAACATCCAAATCCACTCCATACAAGGAGAGAGTGTACATGGTCGTTTACAAAACAGATATATCCGATGAGTGTCGGGGTCAAATCCCATATGAAATTGAGTCAATAATTCAAAAGTTATAAACTAACTCAAACTAGAATGCATTGTTGTTCAACATTTAAAAAGTAAAATGGGGGAAATGAAAATAATATCAAATTCAAATTTAGAACTAAGTGAGGGGAATTCCGATTGTTGCAATTACAAATGGGATGGACAGGGTTGTGCTATTGATGAGTTAACAACTAGAATGGGATTTACTTCATTGCCTTAGATTCAAATTTAGAATTGGTAGCGATGGATAAAATACATTCTCTCATTTCTCAACCATAAGAATGCTTATGCCTTGGGTTCTTTCTATCCCCAAGGACAAACTAAAATTATCAACCATAAGAGCTTGAGGAAGAATCAAGCTATTTCTAGCCTTGAACCTTTAATGGGGTGAGAATATGGTTTTGACTGTCTCTAGCTCAGCCCCACACATCAACACTCAAAATCCTCCCTGTTGTTTCCCCACCCAAATATCAACCTTCTTTCTCAAGAAAAAGCAAGAAAAAGTCAACAAAATTCATGTTTTCAACCATCAATTTTTACAATTAAAACTAAGAGGAAACAATAGATATTACTTGCAATTAGAATCCAATAACAATTAATCAATACCCATTCATATTTAGAGAGAAGGAGAAATACCAAAAGGAAATCCCTTAAAATTCATCATATAGGTTTACCAACTTGCTTTACAAGGTCTACAACAATGGTGGAATTCTCCCACAATTGGGGTTTTGAAGAAGAAGAAGAAGAAAGATACTTTCTCTTTTTACAATTCTATGTTGTGTAAGACTCTCCAAAATTTATCTATGAATGAATTAAACTTCCCTTGGAGGCTTCTTAGAGCTTTGGGGAATTTTCTAGATACTTTTTCCCTTCCATCAGCGAAATGGGTTCGTCATGTGTTTAGCAGGTGCCTATCTGCTTTTAGTAGTTATTTAGCAGGTGTTTAGTAGATGCAATTGTATTTCACCTGCATTTAGTATGTGCCAATCCGCTAAATACAAGTGCAAGAGCAGTTGAAGGCAGTCCCAATTGTGCCAGACCCACGTTTCGCAGATCCAGACCCGCGTTTCGCAAGTTAAAAGCATGTCCTTGGAATCTCTTTTTAAGTTCAAATCCTCCATCATCTTCACTTCATTAAAATGTCTTCATAGAGAATAAAAAGGGCATAAAAACATTTCTAAACGAGTTGAAAACCAAGCAAAAGCTCAATGCTTAAATGACGAACGATTTGGTAAATTACCAACTCATCAAACCCCCAAACTTGAACCATTTCTTTTCCTCAAACAAGGCATTCCGTCAAATTGAAGAATTGACTTAAGCTTAGGGCACATGAGAGTTGCACACAAAACCATTAAACTCAAGAACAAATATACCTGACGGCTACTGCGGTCGAATCCCACAAGAAATTGAGTCGATAATCCAAAAGTTATAACTAACTCAAACTAGGATGCATCGTTGTTTAACATTTGGAAATTAAAAATAGGCGGAAAATAAAAAACAATATCAAATTCCAATTTACAACTAAGTGAGGGGAATTCTGATTTTTGCAATCACAAGTGAGATGGCTGGGGGGTGTGCAATTGATGGGCTAGCACCTATAATGAGATTTATTTCATTTCCTTAGATTTAAATTTAGCATAGATAGTAGTGGATAATATACATTATCTCATTTCTCAACCATAAGAATGTTTATGCTTTGGGTATTATCAAACCCCAAGGCCACATTCAAAATATCAACCACAAGTGCTTGATGAAGAATCAAGATATCTCTAGCCTTGAACTTTTAATGGAGTGAGAATGTGGGTTTCGACTATCTCTAGCTCAACTCCACACATCAACACTCCAAATCCTCCTTATTATTTTCTCACCCAATTCTCAGCCTTTTTTCTCAAGCAAAAGCAAGAAAAGTAAATGAAATTCATGTTTGCAACCATTAATTTTTACAATTAAAAAATAGAGAAAATAATAGATCTATACATTCAATTAGAATCCAAGAACAATTAATCAATACCCATGCATATTTACAAACCCACTATGCATACACCCCTCGCTAGAAAGTTAGCTACTCATATTTAGAAAGAAAGAAGATACCAAGAGGAATTCCCTTATAGTTCATCATATGGGTTCACCAACATGCTTCACAGGATCTTAAACAATGGTGGAATCCCTCCACAATTGAGTTTTTGAAGAAGAAGAAGAAGAAGAAGAGTACTTTCTCTTTCTACAAATCTATGATGTGTAAAAAACTCTAAATTCTATCTATCAATGAATTAATTCTGTGGTGTACAATTTTGGGTGATAAATATTTTTTTTTATTCTTGTGTATAACTTTCAACAATTTCCCTTGGAGGCTTCTAGGAGCATTGGGAACCTTTCTAGATGTTTTTTCCCTTCCATCAGTGAAATGGGTCACTTGCCCTTTGTCTTGCATTTAGCAGATGCCTATCCGCTATTAGCAGTTGTTTAGTAGGTTTTTAGTAGTTGCAACTATGTTTCACCTGTATTTAGCAGGTGCCAATGTGCTAAACATAGGTGCAAGGGTTGTCACAGGGCAGTCCCAACTGCGCCAGACCCACATTTCGCAAGTCGAGGTCCCAATTTCACTGGTTAAAAGCATGTCTTTGGCAGCTCTTTTTAAGTTCAAATCCTCCATTATCTTTGCTTCCTTCAATTTCCTGCATAGAGAAGAACAGGGGCATAAAAACCTTCCTAAACGAGTTGAAAACCAACCAAAAGGTCATGCTTAAAAGTCGAATGTGTTGGTAAATTACCAACTCATCAAACCCCCCAAACTTGAACCATTCCTTGTCTTCAAGCAAGACATTCCCTCAAATTGAAGAATTGACTTAAGCTTCGGGCACATGAGTTTTGCACACAAGACAATTAAAACTCAAGGCAACCAAAGAATCACACACCGACTCAAGAAAAAAGAAATGACTCAAAACATGTTGCACAAGATTCAATAGGTGACCATAATCATTAATAATATCTTGCATGCATTCATTTCATTCAAATAAGAGGCATAGTTCATAAAAAAAACTCAAGGAGCATCTCAAGTCATTAACAATTCGCATTAAAGTTTGCCATAAAGTTCGCTACACACTTGTCTCATTCACATCTCTCACTTGAAAACACTTTTAATCATGTACCCCAAGGAAGTGACGCCACACACAAGAAGAGAGAATCCCATATATTTTTAAGCGTTTCACACATAGGGATTATATGATAAGGCAAATATGCTCATTCTCAGAAAGGAATTCAAGTGCATACAAATTGACCCACATGCTTTCCCTTTGTGTAACTCGCCACTAATGTAGAGTTGATACGCTAAAAATCAATTAGGAGTTGGAGGTCATAATGAAGGCTAGATTTAAAGGTAGGATTACTTTTTAGTTCTAGTGACTAGAACCTTCCTAATGCTATTTTGTGAACACTTCCAACATCCCATCACACTATTAAAATCACTCCACCTTATCTCTCCTCGTTTATCATCTTCATCTTTTGTTTATCAAGAGCCGCCCTTAGAACACCTTTGGATTCCACATTTAGCCTTGTATAAGCAAGAGGTAGCACCTTTCAACTATTCTTTCTGTTTTTGTGATTCAAGGTTTTTCAAGCAACCAGTACATTCATTTCATTACAATTTGGTGCTATCTCACAGTGAAGCTCTAACCTTTCTCCCTTTTCTTGCACACCTCCAAAGTTAGGCTTTTGCCTCATTTCAATTCATTTTCTTATCTCTCCCTATCTCTTGGGCTTTAAGCCTCATTTTCATTTTTTCATCACTAGCAACTAGAGAGAATGGGTGCCAAAGAGGAGGATTAAAAAGGGTCATTAGTCTTGTAATGTGGTTTCCAAGGAAAAGGGTTAATGGCTCAAACATTGGGTATCGAAGAGTTATGTTGAAGGAGGTCATTTTGGTGAAGTGACTATCAAAAGAAAGCCTAAGATCATGTTCTAAGTGCAGCCTCATTTAAAATTTTGCCTCGAATCACACTTAGGGCAAGTTCTAGGCAATTACGCACACACAAGAATTAAGGCAAAGGATTCACCATACAAGGCATCACAATCCAAGGAGTTCACACACTTTCTAATTCACAATAAGAGTATGACTTTAGAAAAGCTAGTTTACGAATCAAAAAGCCAAGCAAGGAATGTACAACCCATGAAAAGAAGGTACTATTTTTTAAATTCAAGTGCCCCCTCCCCTTTTTATCTCAAAACCCGTTCACAATGCCCATCAAGAAATTTTGGTGGTACCTCTTAAAACTAGTGTAAAAGAAGACTCAAAAAGACTCTAGACTTGACACTTTCCCTTAAGAAAATCTCCTTTCAATCCATCATCTGAAAAGGTCACTTGGTTTGACATAAAAATAAGATACGAAAGTTACTCATTAGGAAAGAACAATAGTGTAAAGAAAACCCTCAGAGGTTATTCATTAACTACTATCTATAAATGCGATGCTTGCTAGCAAGTAATGATGATTTGCTCTTAAGAATGACGTCACCCAATCTATCATGTGGCCATATTGTGCATCACTAACAAGTGGGTTACTCAAACTTCACCCCCCAACAAAGCATATAAAAAGAAGGATAATGCATAGTTTGAACAAAATAAGGGAGGAATAGGTGAAAGAACTCCCTAGTACAATAGAGGCATCTACATTGGAACTATGTATAACATAGCTGAACCTGCATTTCACCGGTTGCCACGTGTGTTTCACAGGTTAAGCACATAACTACTTCTTTTGAACCTTCTCCTTCCAAGTATTCTAGACATAACCTTTTCCAGACTTGCAATTCATGCCTTTCAGCCTGCGTTTCGCAAGTCTAGCGCCGAGTTCTCAATTTTTCTCCTTCCACTTTTTGTCACATTCCACACCTATTCCACCCCTGCACAATCAAAGACAACATGAATACGAAGTAAAAAGAAATAAAGGAAAAAGAAATTTAAAAGCACTTGGATTGCCTCCCAAGAAGCGTGTCACATGTCGAGTCTATACCTTGGACGAGACATAGTACTTGGTGCCACGTGTGACCCCAAGCCAACCCATGTTCTATCACTACACTGGTAAACTGAGTAAACATAAGCAAAATCTCTACATAAATAAAATTTCTAGGATAACTGATTTGATAAGAGTTAATACATTTGGAAAAAAATAATATTGAATATCTAAGTCTATGCCTGAAAGTCAATAAATAAATGATGAGTTGTTGGGATAGGCCCCCATCTAACTCTAAAATTTGACTATAAAGAACTAACTAAAAATAAATATCATCCTCCGAATATGAGGACTCACAAAATGCTACTACTGATATCATCTGAGGGAACTACTGACGATGTTGGGACCAAGTACCAGGCCCTGTATCATAATACGATACAGCATAGAAGGTCTGCGTATGTACTTTGAACATACTGAGTAAGTAAGAGATATAATAAGCATGAAAGAACAAGTAACTGAATTGATGAAATGACCAACTAAAATAATGAAAACTGATACAACTAAAATATAACAGATATGGTCAATAATAACTTTGGCAGATGGTCATAGATATGTCCTGGATCTGAGATACTGAACTGAGCTAAACTGAACTAAACTGAACTGAAACTGTACTGAATAGTGGGAGAGTCTATAACTGATATATAACCACATGATCTAAACGTGGAGCTCGATGTATACGCTCCATAAATAAGACATAGTATACCTTTCCATGGTATAAAGACACGAACTTGGTGATCACAAATATGGGCCCATTTGGGAAAAAATAACCTATCGTGGAAACGTAGTTCTGGGATCCTAGGTGCTCTGGAACACCGGCCCTCTCGGTGCTCAGTCCTACTCCCACTAGATAGTCCTAACATGACTAGTACTACAAGGCTGATAACTCGAACCTGTGTCCCAAGACTAAGTCAGGGATACTTATCTGGAAGCACCCTGAGAGTCTTGTTGGAATTAATATTGTAACTGGTTTTCTAAGACTGGTCAGAGCTGCTTATCTAGAAGCGTCATAATCGTCTGTAGAACTAACGGATAACTGACAATAGATACTGATAAATGAGAGGCATTACTGACACCTCAAGAACTGACTATAGTCAAACTGATCAGCTGACATTACTGAAGGATACTGAAGATATTAATATCATTACCGAAATAGAGCTAGTAGACAACTAACTGAGAATTTCATATGACAGTAATAACATGGAATTTCTAACAATAATAGAGTCTAGCAACATTATGTCTATACAACTATGCAGGACCCTAGTTACTACACTTATCGAATTAGGGCTAAAGTCACTTTTCAGGAAATAAGTATCAACATGATCACTAGATAATGGAAAGATAGCAACAACAGTATGAACAACATTTCACATGATTTAATTGGAACATGAAAAAAAATTCCTCTAATTCGAAAGTCTCTGGGCTTAGAACTAATAAGAAAATTTAGATGGATTTTGGGGCACAAGGGAAGGACAATTCTCTTGCTATATTCTCACATACCTGGTGTAGAAATCATAGAGAAAACTATTGAGAATCTGAGAAGAACAACCAAATGTCCTAAATTGCTCTGGGAGAACTGTCTGCGTAAATCATACTTCTGATATTGGGAGATCAAGTGTTAATTGAAAGTGATAGGTATTTACTCGATTATTCCTTTAATTCTTTGCAAAACATTCCCCAAACATCATAGTTTAGAGTCTAAGAGTGCAGAAAATTACGAAAAAGTCCATGGAAATTTCACAGAAAAATCACATTGCCAGTCCCAACGAGGGACTGGACGAGTCGTTGTTACTGAACACGAGTCATGGTCTGGCCCATTGCAGGCACTGTGAATTTCTCATCATGGTCACCACGAGGGACAGCATGACTCGTGGTGTACCCGACCACTCGTGGTGACCAATCATTAGGAACACAACTTTTCACATCCAAGGCAACACCTTAACCGCGGTCAACCTAATGACTCGTGGGGTTGACCACGACTCGTGGCTTTACCCGTGGTCAACCCAAAGCCAAAAATCTAACCTAGCTCATCATTCTCCCTCGAGTCACCTAACGACTTGTGGTGCACCCCACGGGTCACTGGATGACTTGTCATGTAACCTGGTGTAGAAAATCCTGTTTTCTCCATTTCAACCCTTGGGTCTGATCTTAGGGCTTTCGAGTTATTACAATATCTCTCCTTTGGGAACATTCACTGCCGAATGTTGGTATACAAACTTAAGAGCTGAGAAATGTCGTCATCATACCACATATTGAACATTTAAAGATGATAGCAGATGGAGTGACTAACTCCAGACTGAACTACATGGCTGAAGTGAATTCATGAACCACACATGCATACATTGACATGAAAGAGACTTGGGGCACATGAACTGAACATGAAACTGAATAGAGTACTAAGGAGGAATTTAATACCTGATGCTCAAACTTAACTGGAAGAGAACAAATGAGGGAATTTAGCCATCATATCTACTTCTACCTCTCGTATGGCTCCCACAACTAGTTGGGTCCTCCACAAGACTTTCACTGAAGTGATTTCCTTGTTCCTAAGCTTACAGACCTGATGGTCTAGGATCTAGACTAGGACTTCTTTGTAAGAAAGACTATCTTTCACTTCCACACTGTCTAATGGTACAACCGAGGTTGAATCACCTATGCACTTCTTCAACAGTGATACATGGAAGACTGGGGGAACATATGCTAACTCCGAGTGTAATTCTAACTCATAGGCCACATTGCCAATTCGCCTCAGAATCCTTTAGGTTCCTACATACCTCGGACTGAGTTTTCCTTTCTTTACAAACCTCATCACCCCCTTCATAGGTGAAACTTTCAGGTAAACCCAATCATCTACAACAAATTCTAACTCTCTTCTCCTCACATCATCATAAGATTTCTATCGGCTTTGAGCTGTTTTCAACCTTTCTGTCAGCTTTGAGCTGTTTTCAACCTCTCTTTGATAAGTTGCATTTCTGCATAGCTTTATAGACTGAGTTTGGCCCTATCAAGGTAGCTTCACCAACATCAAACCACCCTATAGGAGACCTCACCTCCTACCATATACTTCAAACGGGGTCGTCTGAATACTGGAGTGGTAACTATTGTTGTATGAAAACTCAATGAGAGGTAGGTGATCATCCGAACTGCCCTTGAAGTCAATCATACAAGCTTTGATCATATATTCCAAGGTATGAATAGTTCGCTCTACTTTTTCATCGGTCTGGGAGTGAAAACTTGTGCTGAGCTTGACCTGAGTACCGAGTCCTTTTTGAAATAACTTCTAGAAATGCTAGGTGAACTGAGTACGTATATCTGAGATGATGGACAAAGGCAGCTTATGTACTCTGACTAACTCTTGGATGTACAGCCTAGCATAATCCTCTACTGAGTCTGTAGTTTTAACTAGGAGGAAATGTGTTGACTTGGTCATCTGATCTACTATCACCCAAATTGAATCATGCTATCGGTGAGTATGAGGTAGACCTGTAATAAAGTCCATATTAACTTCTTCTCACTTCCATGTGGGTATGCTGATATCCTAAGTCATACCCTCAGGTCTCTGATGTTCTACCTTAACTTGTTGGCAGTTCTGGCACTTAGCCACATATTTTGCAATGTCTCTTTTCATGTCGTTCCACTAGTAGATATCCTGTAGGGCATGATACATCTTAGTGGCACCTGGGAGGATGGAATATCAAGAGATGTGTGCTTCTTCCAATATTTGCTATCTCAAGTCAACTACATCTAGTACACAGAGTCTGCCTAGGTAAAAAAGCACATGATCTCCCCCTTTGGGGAAAGCCTCCATTTCTTTTCTGAGAACTGCTTCTTTCAGCTTAAGAAGTATGGGATCTTCATCCTGCTTTGACGTAACTGCCACAACTAATAAGGAATCATACCCACTCTACAGTACAACTCCACCCTTAGCTGAATCGACCAATTTCACTCCCAACCGAGCTAACCTGTGAATATCCTTTGCCAGTTCCTTTCTGCCCTCTTCAACATGAGCAACACTCCCCATGGAAAACTTGCTTAGGGCATTAGCCACCACATTGGCCTTGCCTGGGTGGTATAGCACGCTCATGTCATAATCCTTCAGTAACTCCAACCACCTCCTCTGATGAAGGTTCAAATACTTCTGAATGAACACATATTGAAGGCTCTTGTTATCAGTGAACACATCCACGTGAACCCCATAAAGATAATGCCTTCATATCTTCAAAGTAGACACCACTTCTACCAATTCAGGGTCATGAGTCAAATAGTTCTTTTCATGAACCTTGAGCTGTCTGGAGGCATAAGCTATCACCTTACCTCGCTTCATCAAAACGCAATCGAGTCCAGCTCCGGAAGCATCGCAATATACTATGAACCCATTTGTTCCTTCTGGTAAGGTTAAAACTGGAGAAGTAGTGAGTCGAGTCTTCAACTCCCGGAAACTCTTCTCACACGCATCTGACCACTGAAACTTTACCTTTTTCTGAGTTAGCTTAGTCAGAGAAGACGTAATAGAGGAAAATCCTTCTACAAATCGTCAGTAATAATTGGCTAGACCCAGTAAACTTCTGATATCTATTGAGGAAGTAGGTCTTGGCCAGTCTTTCACCACTACTATCTTTTGAGGATCTACCTGAATAACCTCACCTAAGACCATGTGACCAAGGAGAGTCACAAAATTGAACCAGAATTCACATTTGCTGAATTCAACAAATAGCTGGTGGTCTATGAGTGTCTGTAACACTATCCTCAGATGGTTAACATGCTTTTCCAAATTTCTGGAGTATACTAGAATGTCGTCAATGAATATAATGATGAACATGTCTAGATACTTCTTGAAAACCCTATTCATTAGATCCATGAAAGTTGTAGGGGCATTAGTTAGTACAAAAGGACAAAACCAGAAATTCATAGTGACAATACCGAGTTCTGAAGGCTTTTTTTGATATGTCACATTCTCTAACTCTAAGATGATGATACCCCGACCTAAGATCTACTTTGGAAAAACAACTGTCTCCTTGAAGTTGATCGAACAAGTCATCAATCATGGGTAGTGGATACCTATTCTTGACTGTAACTTTTTTCAGTTGACAGTAGTCGATACAAATTCTGGAAGTACCATCTTTCTTTCGCACGAACAATATTGGTGCACCGCATGGAGAGATGTTGGGCCTGATGAAACCCTTATCAATAAGGTCCTTTAGCTGTTCCTTCAACTCCTTACGCTCAGCTGAAGCCATTCTATATGGAGGAATGGTGATGGGATGAGTGTCTGGAAGAAGCTCTATATCGATGTCTATTTTTCGCACAACAAGGACTCTAGGGAAATCTTGAGGAAACGCATTAGGGAATTCGCTAAAAACTAGAGCTGAGTGGATAGCTGGGGTCTCTGAGCTGGAATCTTTGACCCAAACTAGGAGATGAATGCAGTTTAAAAATGAGATTCCTTTCCTTAAGGTAGGAAATAAACGGACCCTTAGGCGCTGAACTACTGCCCATCCATTTTAAAACTGGATCATTTAGAAACTTAAATCTGACAGCTCTACTTCTGCAGTTGACTGAGGCATAACCAGAGTGTAATTAATCCATGCCAAGAATGAGGTCAAAATCGACCATATCTAATTCTACTAGATCAGCTGGAATGACTTTACTTAATATTGAGACCTGGCAGTTTCCATACACTCGGCTGGCTTTAACTGACTCACCAACTAAGGTAGAGACTGAGAATGGTTCTATGAGGACTTTTGGACTCATTCCAAACTGCACCGCTACATAGGAAGTCATAAATAATAGTGTGGCTCTTGGATCTAGTAGGGCATACACATCTAGATGGATGAGATGTAACATACTGTGACCTCGTCATGTGAGCTCTCCTAATGCTGACGAGAGTAAAAAGCATAAAAATTGTTTTGGCACTAACCACCATCAATACCTGAAGTGTTACCCTGCTGAGCTGGATGGCAAGCTAGAGCTACTGAAGTGGTAGACTATGAGTTCCCCCATCCTGTTGATGGACACTCCTTTAGTCTATGACCTAGCTGCCCACAACCAAAGCAACCCTCTTTTCCCTAGAGGCATTCACCTGGATGATTTCTGCCACACTTAGGACAAGCTACGTAGAGGTTGCTAGCACTATAACTTTGGGACTGAGATCCAGATGCTCCATCTTTCCTATCCTTGCGGGACTAAAAAGTAAAGGCGCTGGCTAAGGTGGGTGATGGAGCCCTTTGCTGCTACTGCTGTGGGTCGCTACTACTGCCAGACCTTTGGTGGCCATAATACGATTGACCCATTCTAGCCCACTTGCTGTCCTGCTCCATATCTTTTAATTTTTCTACCTCAATCTGCTGGGCATGAACAATGAAGCTGGAGAGGTCAATATCTTTTGTGAGAACTACTATCCTACACTCCTTAAGTACCAGGTTTGATACACCGTTGACGAGCTTAAGGGTGCGAGCCATTGGCTCAGCTACCATCTCTAGAGCATACCTCAACAATCGAGTGAACTCCAATGCATATTCCTCCACGGTCCAGTTTCCCTTCTTCAAGTTCATGAACTCTACAACCTTAGCCTCCCTTAACTCCGAGGGGAAAAATCTATCTAGAAATGCTGGGATAACTTTCCACTCTACCAGTTCTGCTCCCACTAGTCTCCCTTTATTCCACTAATCATACCAAATCTGAGCCACCCCTTTCAACTGGTAAGCGGCCAGATTAACACTCTCCGCATAACTAACACCCATAATCCAGGTGATCTTCCATACTTCATTTACAAAATTTTATGAGTCCTCTCCCACCTTGGATCAATGAAAAGATGGAGGGTTCATTCGGGTGCAATCCCGAACCCTAGCAGCAGCTGCGGACCAATTTGTATTCACCGGAACCACCTGCTAGTTCACTTCATTAGTCATCGTCTGAACCAGCAACTGGACTGCTGCTGAAAACTCTGCTAAAGAAACTTGGTTTTCCTAAGGAGATGTTGGATCTGGTGGTGCAGGTTGTTTAGCATCGTTGACCCTCCTTCGATTTCCTCGTATTGGAGGCATAGTTTCACTAAAATGAAAGAGAGCACAAGTTAGGAAAACGTTTCTGGAATTAAACTTCATCGCACGATAAGGAGTATGAAAAGGACTCTACTTGACTCAGCTTTCAGACATCCTAGGATACTCTAAATCAAGGACTCTAATACCAAGTTTGTCACATTCCGTGTCTATACGGTGGACGAGACACGGTACTTGGTGCCACTAGTGACCCCAAGCCAACCCATGGTCTATCACAATACTGGTAAACTGAGTAAACGTAAATGGAAGATTTAAATAAATAAAATCATTTAAGAAAACATATTTGATAAAGTCAATACATCTGAAAAAACAATACTAAATATCTATGTTTATCTTTGAAAGCCAATTAATAAATGATGAATTGCTGGAACTAACTCCAAAATCTGACTGTAAAGAACTAACTGAAAGTAAATATCATCCTCAAAAGATGAGGAATCAATAAATGCTGCTACTGATATCATCTGAGGGAACTACTGATGATGCTGGGACTAAGAACCTACGCCTGTATCATGATACAATAAAGCATGGAAGATATGCATCACTACTTTGAATGTACTGAGTAAGTGAGAGATATAATAAGCATGAAAGAACAAGTAATTGAACTAAAATACTAAAAACTGATACAACTGAAATATAACAGATATGGTCAATAATCACCGTAGTTGATGGTCATACACATGTCCTAGATCAGAGATACTGAACTGAGCTAAACTGAACAGAACTGAACTGAGACTGTATTGACTAGTTGGAGAGTTTATAACCGACATATAACTATGTGAGCTAAACGTAGAGCTCGATGTATACACCCAATCGATAGGACCTAATATACCTTGCTGGGGTATAAAGGCATGAATTGGGTGATCACAAATCTGGTCCCACTCAGGAAAAAATAACCTATGATGGAAAAATAGTATTAGGAACCTGGGTGCACTGGAAACCCGACCCTCTTGGTGCTAAGTCCTACTCCCATTAGATAGTCCCAACATGACTACTACTACCAAGAAGATAGATCGAAGCTAGGGTCCAAGATTAAGCCAGGGATACTTATGTGGAAGTATCCTAAGCTTCTTACCGGAATGAATACTGTAACTGGTGTTCTGAGATTGGTTAGAGTTGTTTATCTGGAAGCGTCATAACTGTCTATAGAACTAGCTGATAAATGATAATGAGAAATGATAACTGATATCTGGGAGGCATTACTGACACCGCAAGAACTGACTATAGTAAAACTGATCAGCTGACATCACTGAAGGATACAAAGATATTAAGATCATGACCGAAACTGATCTAGCATACAACTTACGGAGAATTTTATCTGATAATAATAACATGGATTTTCCAACAATGATAGAGTCAAGATACATTATGTCTATACAATTATGCAGGACCCTAGTTACTACGCTTATCGAATTAGGTCTAA
Organism: Datura wrightii; assembly: GCA_035772735.1. Classification (NCBI taxonomy): domain Eukaryota; kingdom Viridiplantae; phylum Streptophyta; class Magnoliopsida; order Solanales; family Solanaceae; genus Datura; species Datura wrightii. The sequence continues at coordinate 112,153,521 of JASDFA010000010.1, read as the reverse complement.
AGTCACTTTTTAGGATACAAGTATCAACATGATCACTAGATAATGGAAATATAGCAACAAACAATATGAACAACATTTCACAGGATTTAATCGCAACATGACCAAAAGAATTCCCCTAATTCAAAAGTCTCAGGGCTTAGAATTAATAAGAAAATTTAGATGGATTTTGGGGCACAGGGGAAGGACAATTCCCTTGCTAAATTATCACATACCTGGTGTCGAAATCCCAAAAGAAACTCTTGAGAATCCGAGAAGAAGAGTCGAATGGCCTAGCTTGCTCTGTGAGAACTGTATGCGTAAATTGTACTTCTGATATTGGCAGATCGAGAGTTGATTAAATGTGAGAGGGATTTAGTCGATTATACCTTTAATTCTTTGTAAAACATGCCCAAAACGACATAGTTTGCAGAAAAATCACACTGTCAGTCCCAACAGGGGATTGAACGATTCATTGTTATTGTCCATGACTCATGGTCTTCCCCGTTGCTAGCACTAGAAATTTCTCATCACAGGTCACCAGGAGGGATACCATGACTCGTGGTGTACCCGACGACTCGTGGTGTACCCGATGACTCGTGGTGACCTGTCGTTGGGAACACTACCAACCTTTTAACATCTAAGGAAAGACCATGACCATGATCAACCTAATGACTCGTGGGGTTGACCACAACTTGTGGCTTCACCCGTGGTCAACCCTAAAGCCAAAAATCCAACCAAGCTCATACTTCTCCCCACGAGTCACCAAACGACTAGTGGTGCACCCCACAAGTCACTGGACAACTCGTCCTGTAACCTGGTGTAGAAAATTTTATTTTCTTCATTTCAATCCTCAGGTCTGATCTTAGGGCTTTCAGTGTATTACAAAGCGCCTTAGTTAATATTGCAGCCCAACGGATTTAACTTTCGCCACTTTTCTCCCCAGTTAGAGCTTTTGAATTGCACCCCTAGTTTCTTATCCGTCTTATACTTCACTTGAGGGATGGTAGTGTAAAAGTAAAGGAGCCAAGAAATAGATGTTGCATTTTGCATTTCTTGGGTCTTAAAGGAGGGATGTAATTTTTTCTTGTTAGCATGACGTACTTTAAGATGAAGCCACCTTGAGCTTCCTCTTCAACTTCCTCCATCAACTTGGTCGCCTCAATCTCGATATCGTCCACCAGGTTCAATGTTAAAAAATAATTGGAAGGTGGTATCAGTAGCTCAATTCTCAAGCATTATACTTGCTTGCCATCCTCTTTCTCAAGTGCACTAAAGTCCTTAAGGATGATTTGTTGGATGTCTCTTGGAAACTCTAGTGTCACTTCCTTAACTTTGGCATCTTGCATTATTATAAGGTTGGTGGATTTCCAAACCACCTTGACCTCTTCAAAGTCCACCTTGACTCCTTCATCATCATGTTGATCTTCTTTCCAAGAGTCAATTTGGACTAGGTCCCATTGTTCACTTCTGCTAGTTATTCTTTTCAATATCTTCTCGGCTTCTTCTTTTAGAGAACTATAGTTTTCTTTTTTAGGAGATAATTCCCTTGGCATCGAGGAGTTGACATCCTTTTCCGTATTAGACTCTGATCTTGGGCAAAATAGCATGCCCAAGTGATGCTTCACAACTTTGTCTTGTCTTGTATATCGACTTAATTATATGCATCCTCATGTACTTCTATGTAAATGTGAATATATATACTAACCAACATTATTAGTTCTTGTTTTTGTAGGTTTAAAATGAATTTGAGGAACTAATCCATGAGTTCGTGAAGTGGAGGCATGGAATCAGAAGTAAAACGCGAACGTCGGCATGGGGGACATACGAAACAGCCCACCTGCGCGTTGGCAACGTGCTACGGCGGGCAGGCTGCGCGACCAGTGGCATGCCACAGCCCCTAGCGCGCTGCACAAGCAGCGTGACACGCTGCTAATGCGGCAGGGGGCTGCTTGCGGACAGTTTTGGATTTCCAGTGTGCCTATGCTATGCCTCCATGTCACAGAGGTAAATTGGCGCATTCACCTCTGTGACACGGAGCTATATCATGTCGGGCATAATTTTATACACCTCACATTTACTATAAATAGGTCCCTTAGCTCCTAAAAACATTTTGTCACGTAATATTTCTGAAAAACTACCAAGGAGTGAAGGGAGAAGTGGGAGAACTCACCTAGGGTTCTTAAATTTCATCTTCTCTTCTACCAATTCTTGTAAGTATGTTAAGTTAATTATGTTTTCTTGTAATTATACGTACTTGAGTGGCTAGAACCCTTACTCTAGGGTTGAGGCCACATGATATGACTGTGACTATGTGAATTTGTTTTGGTTTTAAGTTATTAATTTGTTGTTTTGTCTTAAGTTCTTAATTATGGTTGTTTTTATGATTGATCACCATGAAAATACACACGATAAACCTAGATAAAAGATTGAGAAAGTAAACCTAGGCAAGAACAAAGAATGTAGGGAGCAAGTTTGTATCTTACGATATAATTCGCGTTTAGGATAAGAAATTATACCTAATTTGCCTTGCTTGGTTGATAAAACGGGATGATAATATGAAATCAAATTAGAATTGTCACTCCACCACTCGAAGAAGTAGTTGTGAAGCTAAGTTGAGTTAAATGATTATAGGTACGACAGTCCCTAATCAAGGGCATAAACCCCGTAAACCACATCCATGTAATTGAATTGCCTACAAACTTGGATGTCGCATCCCCGCTCAACGATGTAGTTGTGAGGCTAGTTTTTCGTGTTTAGAGGCTCGAAAGACCATGAACATGCATTTTCAATTATGTGAGACAACAAGTGATAATTCCATACTTAAACCATTGCAAAGAGTAGTGTCGCATGATTACCCAGCCTTAGCTCAGTTGCTCCTTGAATGATTTCAGAGTAAATCTGTGACCACCCTCTAGATTTAAATAGAATTTATCGAAAACTTCTATAATCAACCCTTGTGAAAGTTAATATCACAGTTGAACTTGATAATTAGCTGAATTGGTCTAGTCCCTGTGGGTTCGACATCCGACTCTTAAAAAAAAGGGCCACTGTATTACTTGTAAGACCACATACGCTTGCGTGTGCGCTTGGGCGCAGTCAACAAGTTTTTGTCACCGTTGCCGGGGACTCGGCGAAGTTTAGTAAATTTGTCTGTTTCTTTGTGATTTTTAATTTCCTTTAGTGTTGAGAAACTTGGTCTTAGCCTGACTTATTGCAGGTGACAGGTTGTCTTGCCGAGCTGGCTAGGAATAGAGAGCTTGTGGAACCGTTGCTTGAACCGGAATGTCAAATTCATTTGCGAAGGAGAGTAGCTATTGAGCAAAAGCTGAAACGACTTCAAGAAAAGGTACAACAACAACCACCCGCAGGACAAGCACAATTGTCATCAAAAGCAATGGCAGCCAAACCAGTTCGCGAAGTGGCAATCCCACAAGCGACGAATGTGAACTCTAGTATCCATAAACTTGAACCTGGAGGGAACTTTGAATTGAAACAAAACATGGTGCAGTTTTTACATTCTAGTGGTCAATTCACTAGGACGGCACATGAGGACCTGCAGCTGCACCTACAGAACATTTTAGAGATTAGGGATACTTTCGTCCCCACCGGAGTGTCCACAGACTATGTCCGACTTACCCTCTTCCCATTTTCATTGTTGGGAGAGGCAAAAAGGTGGTTGAAAGCTGAGCCACCTAACTCCATTACTTCTTGGGATGATTTGGCAAGGAAGTTCTTGATCAGATTCCTTTCTTCAGGCAAGACTGCAAAATTGAGAAGTGAAATACTGAGTTTCAAGCAGAGGCCTGATGAGAACTTATATTTGGCTTGGGAGAGATTCAAGTCATTACTAAGAGACTCTCCCTATCACCAGCCATCCAATGACGTGCTGGCCCATACCTTTGTAGAAAGTATAGACCCACACACGAAAATTTTACTAGACTCTGAATTGGGTGGGCAAGCCTTAGAGAAGACGTATGATGAGCCGTACACGCTGTTGAATAGAATTGCTCAAGGAAATCTAGAATGGCACAGTGAATCATCGAGAGGGGTAGGAAAAAGAGCAGGGTTGATATAAGTAGATGGTATGAATGCCTTGGCGGCACAGTTAGCTTCATTCCAGCATCAAATGATGACTCAGTTCAATAAACTGAGTATGAACCAACAACAAGGCCTGGTTAATGCAGTTCAACAAGCTCCGAGTTGGTGTGAAATTTGTGGGAGTAATGGGTACAATGCAGAATCTTGTGGAGCCAATCCAGAATGTGTAGAGGAACACTCAGAATTTCGGAAACAACTACAATAAAAATTGGCAGAGCCACCCGAAATTTTTCTTGGGGTGGAAATCAAAAGCAATGTTATCAGCAACCTCAACAGAAACAGTATCAGTAGAATAGGCAGAATGATGGACAGTTTAGCAGCAACATTGAGGAAATGTTGCAGAAAATCATGGAGACCCAGACTCAATTAGCAGAAAATCAAGTGAGGATGACATCAGACGTGAAGAATCGGCAATTGGCCACCCGTAATCTAGAAAAGCAGATGGGTCAGATAGCAGTTGCTCAAAATATGAGACCGTAGGGAGGACTACCAAGTGACACAGATCCTAACCCCCGTCAGGTCAACACCATCAGTCTGAGGAGCGATAAGAAATTAGCTGATGTAGTGCCAAAAGAGAAAAGAAATGAGGTGCAGCCAGAGTTGGTTTGACAAGGACCATCCACTGACAAGGGAGCGAGTCAGAGTCATGTGCAACAAAAGGCACAATATTCATTGCAGCCAGCACAAAGACCACCATGACCATTTTCTCAGAAATTCAGAAAGAGAAAGGAGGAGGAATGCTTCAAAAAGTTCTTTGAGATTTTCAAAGAACTGCACATAAATTTGCCTCTTCTTGATGTTTTGCAGGGAATTCCCAAGTATGCCAAATACTTGAAGAATGTGATGGCTAATAAAGTAAGATTGGTGGATGTCAAGACAGTAGCACTGACAGAGGAGTGTAGTCACAGGGTATGGAGCAAAATTTCGAAGAAGCTCAAAGACCCAGGGAGTTTTACCCTCCCCATACAAATCGGCAAAGCTGAAGTGCTATGATATTTATGTGATCTAGGGGAAGTAGTTAATCTAATACCCCTATCTTTATTTAACACCCTGGGGTTGGGGAAACCGCGGCCAACAAGATTGATGCTGCAGCTAGGGGATAAGACGCGAGTGGCACCGGATGAAATTATAGAGGACCTTCTCATTAAAGTGGGCAGTTTATTATACATGCTTGTTTTGTTATCTTAGATTTTCATGTTAATGACCAGGTACCCAAAATCTTGGGACGGCCATTCTTGGCCACCGGAGGAGCGGTAATTGACTTAAGAGCAGGGACCCTGAAAATGAGGGTCGAGGATGAAGAAGAACTCTTCTGAGTATACCAAGAGATTAACCCACCCACACACTTCAGAAATCTTTGTAAGGTTAGTGTGTTGTCAGAGGATAAGTGTGGGGTGGTAGCTTCCATGGGTCCACGGCCAAAGGTAATGATAAGTGTTCAGCCCGATTCTGATAAAGGGCTTCAGTTTGATAAGAAGTTGGAGGAAGAGAGGAACAGAGTGGAGGTTGTTCCCTTTAAAAAATCAAAAAAAAAAGAATATGGTTCAAGAAAGGGAACCCAGGTATGAGGATGTCCTGAGAAGGATAGTCCACATCGTGCCACAAAGTAAAATAAGGTGCTGCTTGGGAGGCAACCCAAGGGTACCACAGGTACAATTTGTGATTGTTGTTTTGATTTTGGTTATTTTCAACTTGTGTTGTTTTTGGTGGAAAGTTAGGCACAAATGGAGGGGAAGTCTGAGTATCCATGGAGGAGGAGGCTAACAAGCATGAAAGAGAAAAAGTGTGGGGTCAAACACCCACTTGTGCAAATTTGACGAAAAACATGCTGTTAGCTAGGCCTAGAGGCCTCAGGGAGTATTTCTCACCCTTTTGAATTTTAATTGGATGCTATGGGGACATAGCATGATTCAAGTGTGGGGTGAGGAAAATTTAAAATTTTTTGTGCTTAATGATTTTTGGTGAATTAGTGCTTGGGAGAAATATTGGAACAAAATTTTTGAATTAAGCATGACTTCATCACCCGTTGGTTTTTCTTTTCGGTTCTTTTCCGACAGGGGGTCTTTGAACCGAATAATAAAAAAAATTTTCTTTATCTGTATATAATGTTTTTAGTCATAGTTAGAGACTATTTCCGACGATGGATGGATGACGACCGTCTTAAAGAAAATTAGTTAGTAGGTTTTGGGTTTTGAACCCGTAGCTAATTGATGGCTTGATGTTCTTGTTATGTGCTATACATGATTGTAAGATACAAGTGTGGTTAGTGTTGAAGCATGTGAGAAGTGTATAACTTTGTTTGAGACACTTAAGCTCTTGAATTTGACTCAATGTGATGGAAGCTTAATTTGGAATATTTGTGATTAGCTGAGTTAAGAGTCTGCTGAATGTGTCTTGAATTGAGCATGTGCTGTGAGTGGAAGTTTTTTGAATATTCCATGCTACTGTGGAGTGTGTAGAACTTGCCTGGTGTATATATGAAACGAAATGAAGGATGTGGATTGTAGGAGATGATTTAGGCATTTTTTTTTGAATGAACCTAATTGTTATCCCTCACTTTACCTACCTTGAATGTTGAATCCTAGTGAGCTCCATTGAGCCTTAAGCCTATTCTTTGATAGCTAAAACATAAGATTAATCCTTTTTCTTTCATTAGCCTTGAATTTTATCCAAAACTCCTAAGCACTTAAGTTAAAAATTCCAAAGAGTGAAGGAGTGAGAAGCAAGGAAAAGAAGGAAGAGTGCGGTTGTAAGAGTTGAGAAAAGGTCAAAGGTGCACTTGTTTGAAAATGCTCGGTTATTGGTAGGGAGTAGGAAAATAAATGAATGAAAAAGTTGTTTAAGTACTCCTTACTAATAATCTAAGTGTGCTTAAAGAAATGGGAACAAGAAGAGAAAATTCAAGAGTGAAAAGAATGAGGAGGAAGTAAGAAAAGAGATGTCCTAAGGGAACTGTGATGTATTAAAAGTGCTTGGGGAAGATAGCCACTATTACTGGCCAGAATAGTACCTACCCGACCCTTAGCTTACATTACAACCCGATAAGTCCTACTTGATCTTACGTTCAAACATCCTTAAATTAGTGGAGTAAAACACTAAGGGCAAGCTTATGGTTCACTACATGGTGCATGTGAATTCTTTGAGAGAGTGAGCGTAATTCTATTCATATACCCATACATGTTGTCTTTTAATAACTTGCGAGTAAAAATGGGTAACTCTCTTGTTGTGAGGGCACATGTTTAATGAAAGATAACATTCATGTCAGATTTCTTGATCGGTTGATTTGCATGAGTTTGCTAAGATTGAGAGTCCATTCTTGAGGTTAGGAAGTCTTATCATAGTTGTATTTCATTTCAATTATTAAATCGTGCATGATCAATTTTTAACTTGCTATCTTAAATAATCATTAGAGCCGTAGCTTGAATTTTCTTGCTAAATTAGCTATGTGTGAGTGTTCATTTACATGAGATGTAAAAGGGTTGTTCGAGGACGAACAAGGCTTTCAGTGTGGGGTTGGTGATCTTGGGAAAAATAGCATGCCCAAGTGATGCTTTATAACTTAGTTTTGTCTTGTTTATCGACTTAATTATATGCATCCTCATGTACTTCTATGTAAATGTGAATATATATACTAACCAACATGATTAGATCTTGTTTTTGTAGGTTTAAAGTGAATTTGAGGAACTAATCCATGAGTTCGTGAAGTGGAGGCATGGAATCAGAAGTAAAACGCGAACATCGGCAAGGGGGACATGCAAAACAGCCTACCTGCATGTTGGCAACGTGCCACGGTAGGCAGGCTGCGCGACCAGTGGCGTGCCATGGCCCCTAGCGCACTGCACAAGCAGCGTGACACGCTGCCAACGCGGCAGGGGGCTGCTTGCGGACTGTTTTGGATTTCCAGTGTGCCTATGCGATGCCTCCGTGTCACGGAGGTAAATTGGCGCATTCACCTCTGTGACACGGAGCTATATCATGTCGGGCATAATTTTATACACCTCTCATTTACTATAAATAGGTCCCTTAGCTCCTTAAAACATTTTGTCACATAATATTTCTGTAAAACTACCAAGGAGTGAAAGGAGAAGTGGGAGAACTCACCTAGAGTTCTTAAATTTCATCTTCTCTTCTACCAATTATTGTAAGTATGTTACGTTAATTTTGTTTTCTTGTAACTATATGAACTTGAGTGGCTACAACCCTTCCTCTAGGGTTGAGGCCACAAGATATGATTGTGACTATGTGAATTTATTTTGGTTTTAAGTTATTAATTGTTGTTTTGTCTTACGTTCTTAATTATGGTTGTTTTTATGATTGATCACCATGAAAACACACACGTTACACCTAGATAAAAGTTTGAGAAAGTAAACCTAGGCAAGAACAAAGAATGTAGGGAGCAAGTTTGTATCTTACGATATAATTCACGGTTAGGATAAGAAATTATACCTAATTTGCCTTGCTTGGTTGATAAAACGGGATGATAATATGAAATCAAATTAGAATTGTCACTCCACCACTCGAAAAAGTAGTTGTGAAGCTAAGTTAAGTAAAATGATTAGAGGTACAAAAGTCCCTAATCAAGGGCATAAACCCCGTAAACCACATCCACGTAATTGAATTGCCTACGAACTAGGATGTCGCATCCCCGCTCAACGATGTAGTTGTGAGGATAGTTTGTCGTGTTTAGAGGCTTGAAAGACCATGAACATGCATTTTCAATTATGTGAGACAACAAGTGATAATTCCATACTTAAAACATTGCAAAGAGTAGTGTCGCATGATTACCCGGCCTTAGCTTTAGTTGCTCCTTGAATGATTTCAGAGTATTTCTGTGACCATCCCTAGACTTAAATAGAATTCATTAAAAACTTCTATAATCAGCACTTTTGAAAGTTAATATCACACTTGAACTTGATAATTAGCTAAATTGGTCTAGTCCCTGTGGGTTCGGCATCCGGCTCTTAAAAAGGGCCACTGTATTACTTGTAAGACCATGTACTCTTGCGTGTGCACTTGGGCGCTCCTACTCCAAAAAGTCCTGGAGCATGGATTCCATGTGCCTACATGTATTACATCCTCTCTCACATGCCACTTATTCATTCCTACCAAGCTCAAGAGTACCACTACTATCATAGCCACTACAACAAGAAGTGAACTCATTTAGGAATCCACACTAATGTCTACCATGACCACCATATAAATTACATATATTCCCATTGTAGGAGAAGGAAGGTGCACACATCTCTCTTCTATAGGCATATATGCAATCTTGTCATGAGTGTGGTCCTCCACAATAGGGACATGGGTCATCACGATAACGGTTGCAACCACTAGACCTTCTTTAATTCCACGATGCCATAAAACCAATAAAAATTTAAAAAAATTAAAAATACAACAAGATTCAAAACAAGTTTGAATAAATAAATAACTAATGGCTATCACAATTCAGTTGCCTGGCAACGACACCATTTTTCATAATATCAAAATCCACTCCTCAAGAGGAGAGAGTGTACTTAGTGATTTGTAAAATAAATGTACTGGACAGGTGTCGGGATCGAATCCTATAAGAAATTGAGTCGATAATTCAAAAGTTATAAATTAACTCAAACTAGAATGCGTCATTATTCAATATTTGAAAAGTAAAAATGGGGGAAAAAGAAAGCAATATCAAATTTAAATATAGAACTAAGTGAGGGGAATTCTGATTGTTGCAATTACAAGTGAGATGCCTAAGGGTGTGCTATTGATGAGCTAACAACTAGAATGAGATTTATTTCATTTCCTTAGATTCAAATTTAGCATAGATAGCAGTGGATAAAATATATTCTCTCATTTCTCAACAATAAGAATGTTTATGCCTTGGGATCTTTCAAACCCCAAGGCCAAATTAAAATTATTAACCAAAAGATCTTGAGGAAGAATCAATTTATTTATAGCCTTGAACCTATAATGGAGTGAGAAAGTGATTTTTGACTATCTCTAGCTCAACCCTACACATCAACACTCCAAATCTTCCCTATTGATTCCTTACCCTTCTTTTTCAAGTAAAAGAGAAAAAGTAAACAAAACTCATGTTTTCAAACATCAATTTTTACAATTAAAACTTAGAGGAAACATTATATCTATACTTCAAATTAGAATCCAAGAACAATTAATCCATACTCATTTATATTTACAAACCCACCATGCACACACACCTAGCTAGCAAGTTAGCTACTCATATTTAGAGAGAGAGAGAGAGAGAGAAGATACCAAGAGGAAATCCCTCAAATTCATCATATTGGTTTACAACATACTTCAAAAGGTCTACCACAATGGTGGAATTCACCTAGAATTTGGTTCTTGAAGAAGCAGAAGAAGAAAGATACTTTCTCTTTGTACAATTCTATGATGTGTAAAACTCTCAAAAATTTATCTATGAATGAATTAATTGTATGGTGTACAAATTTTGTGATAAATATCTGTACTTTCTTGTGTATAACTTTCCAAGATAGCCGTTGGAGGCTTCTAGGAGCTTTGGGAATATTTCTGGATGTTTTTGCCCTTACTATTAGCAAAATGGGTTACTTGCCCTTCGTCTTGTGTTTAGCAGGTGCCATCCAATTTTAGCAGTTTTTTGGCAGGTGTTTAGAAATTACAAATGCATTTAAACTGTGTTTAGAAGGTGCCAATCCTCTAAACGTAGGTGCAAAGGCGGTTGTAGGGTAGTCCGAACTGTGCTAGACCCCCATTTTGCAGGTCCAAACCCGTGTTTTAGAGGTTAAAAGTATGTCATTGGCAGCTCTTTTTAAGTTCAAATCCTCCAATATCTTTTTTTCCTTCAAATGTCTTCATAGAGAAGAAAAAGGGAATAAAACTTTCCTAAACGAGTTGAAAACCAAGAAAAAGCTCATGCTTTATAGCCGAATGAGTTTGTAAATTACCAACTCATCACCAGGTTTTGGTATGAATTAGACTCAATGAATTTAATTATGCATGGGTAGTGCATAAATGGAAAATTTTAAATTCTGGGGATTGACGACTTAGGTAATGTGTTGTATATTTGTGAGGCAATGGGGTGGTAAATCTGAATACCCATCCCAATAATATGTTTGCCTGCATATCATACACTGCACAGGGAGAGGACAGGTTTCACGAGACTTCGTATGAATTGTGGTGTTGTACTACGACTCTTAGGGTGATTCATTAGGATTATCCTAGTTCATTAAAATGGAAAACCATGGTATAGGACTTAGTATGATTCGTGGTATCTCACTACGAGTTGTACCAAGTTACATACCAACAGAAAAGGTCAAAATCATAAACAATTTTATGACCCTTGGTATGACTTGTAGTATCCAACTATGAATCGTGATAATGAGTCATTCAAAATTACTGAGAGTCTCTGAAGTTGATCATATGACCATCAATGCGATTCATACCAACATGGTATGAGGCATACCAATGAGTTGTGATAATGATAGAAGACACTACAAGTCTCAATATGCATCGTATCATCATGGTACAACTCGTACTGAGGAACTGTAGTATGATACTGAACATAATTTCCTTACTTTCTTTTTTCTGAAATCACATGTACTAACCTTTTTTCCATAGGTACCATGACAATCAAGAAAAGAGCAACAAATAATACCTAAGAAAAGGTGGCCAGAGCCAAGATTGTTGCTCGAAGGGCATTGGTAGATGAGACCTTCTCCTCCGAGCAGGGGAAGGACACACCTAGTGGTTAACTGGAGTATCAATTAGATATTGATGACACTGATGATCCCTAAACAACTAGAGCATAGGCCAAGTCTACGACCATTGCTACCTCTGCCACTCTAGCAAATGCTCCCCAGTCTAAGGAGGGACCAATGCAAAGACTTAGGATTCCAGTAATGGCTGGAATGTAGAGGAAGGGTTAGATGAGGCCCAATTCAAAGAGGGTTCATATGAGGTCAGGTCTGAGGAAAAGGCATAAGATGATGATGATGATCAAACCCTGCCTTCTAAGAGTCGCACCATCTGGTGGAGTGTGCCCAGTGCTCGAGAGATTTATGAGCAGTGACTTACACTCACCCCTAATCAGAGCCTCAGGCAAAGCATTCAGAGGGGCTACTGATCCTAACCAGTGCCTTTAATGAGGTTAAGTAGGTGACGTGGTTGTTTGAGTTCTTTGGGTTCGAGTGGATGGGAAGAACCCCTGACGGCTTCAGTGTTGACATGGTTAAGGAGTTCTATGCCAACTACTTGGCCACCTTAGAGAAGCAAACTCCAGCTAGGAAAAAGGTGAAGAAGCAACCCAGATTGGAGACTGTAAGGGTCCGGGGACGAGCAACTGATGTCACCGAGAAGGCCATTTCTCGATTGTTTTATGGGCCGAATTATAGGGCCCCAGTTGCTAAAAGTAGAGTTTGATTACTGGGTTGATGCCCTGAAAAGAGTTAAGCAGCTGATCCTAGATGTAGTGCCCCAGAAACTCAATGGCTAGACCTGGGAGTCAAAATGGAGAAAACTAGAAAATCTACTCCAGGTCATAAAATGTGTCATTTTGTGATCCGTGGTGGTGACCACGAGTCGTTAAGTGACTTGTGGTGAGCAATTTGAACTTGGTAGAAAAATTGGAGAATTGGGGTGACCAACAATGTGATCACGAGTTGTGGTCAACACCATGAGTCGTGACCACGAGTCGTGATGTGACACGTGGTCAATAATAAATTTAAGGCTAGGAAATTTTAGGCAGTGTACCTAATGAGTGGTTCACCATGAGTTTTCAGGTACACCACCACTCATGACGTTACTAGTGGTGACTAATATGATATTTTTGGCAGTGTACCTCACGAGAGGAGACCACGACTCGTGCTCATTGGGCACAACCTGGTGGGTCCCTCTTGGGGGACTAGAAGTCAGTTCTTCTTGCAAATTCACAAGGGTGTTTCAGTAATTTCCTAACCTACTAGACTTTAAACAACATTGTTTTGCGTTATTCTACATGGATTTAGAGGGGTTAAACATTTTGCCTCTCATTCCCAATCGAATTTTTAGAGAAATTAGCATAAGTTTCCTCTCAAGAATTCTCAAGCAAGACTAGGGCTTCTCATCTTTTGCAGCAATTAAAGCCTTCTTCTCCAAGGAATTCGTAAGTAGGTATGTGGGAATTCAACAAGGAAATAGTTCTTCCCTTGTGTCCCCAAAATCCCTCCTAGTTTCTCTATGAATTCTAGCCCTGAGTTTTGATTGTGAAGGGAATATATATATATATATATATGTGTGTGTGTGTGTGTGTGTGCTTATGTGTATATGATTTCTTTGAATTCATATAGAATGCTATCCATGTTATTTTAGATATGATTCCATCAGTTTAAGACTATATTGATATTGTTCCCATAAAGTAAATTCAAGCCATGAGCTTTTGGATGTGGATGAATTATATGTCAGATTTCAGTATAGCTTGTGAAATATGCTTTTAAGTTGAGTGTTGGACATTCTCCATTATCTAAATATCGTGTAAATTATATTTCTTGTAAGGAATTTAGCCCTAATGTTGAATGAGATCACCTAGAATTGTGCCTGTTGGGTTAGTCTTCCTTGTTGCTTTACTCTGTTAATGTTGTGGATTCCCGTGTTCTTAGTGTGAGTTGAAATCTTAGTTAGCTACATGATAATCAATTTCAGTCAGAATGTTATAATCCTCAATGTTATTCAGATTTTGTCAGCTGGCCAGTTCTACTGCAGTGATTTCGAGTGGTGTTAGTGGTGCCTCTTAGTTTTCAGAACCAGAAAAAGTACAAGATTTCTAATTGTTCTTTAGACAGTTACGACACTTCCAGATAAGTAGCTCTGACCAGTCTTAAAACCCAGTTATAGATTTCAGTCTGATAAGACTCTTAGGGTGCTTCCAGATAGGTAATCTTGACTAGTCTTGGGCCCCATTTTTAAGCTATCAATTGAGTAATCATTCTAGGATTATCCAGTGTGAGTAGAAATTAGCATCGAACGGAAAGGGGTTCCAGCGCACCCAGGTTTCCAAAACTACGTTGCCACTGTAGGTTACAGTTTCATTTGCTCATGGCCCCAGATTTGTGATCACCCAGATCATGACTTTATACCCTGGCAAGGTATATTGTGTCCCAGCGATGGGGCGTATACATTGGACTCCATGTCTAGCTCATGTGGTTATATGTCGATTATAGACTCTCCCGCTAGTCAGCTCGGTTCAGCCTCAGATTAGTCAGTCTAGACCAGTTCAGTTTAGTATCTCAGATTTAGGTCATCTCCTTGACCATCAGACAGGGTCTTTTAGACCGTCTCAGTTATTACAGTCATTTAGTTCAGCAGCTTCAGTTGTTCATTGCATGTCTGTTCAGTTTAGTATTTTATTCCACTACGTTATGTTTCTCTCACTTAATCAGTACATTCAAATTACTAACACATACCTTTTATGCTGTATCATTTTATGAGATAGCTGCAGGTTCTCAGACACAACACCATTAGCCGAAGCTCGCTCAGACTTTCCCAATGACATCAGTAGTGAGTCCTCATCCTTCAAGGATGAAGATCATTTCATTCAGTTCTATTTTCTCTTATTTAGACTTGGAGTTAGCTGGGGGCTTATCCCAGCAACTCATCAGTTGTAGTGGCTTTCAGATACAAACATGGTTTCTCAAACATGTAGTTTGTTCAGATGTTTTTAAAATGTATGATTCACCTCTACTTTCATAAATGTTTTATAGTTTACTTTAAAGCTTCCGCTATATTTATATGTTTACTCAGAATTCCTGTGCATGATAGACCAGGGGTTGACTTGGGGTTACTTGTCACTCCAAGTACCATGTCCCGTCCAAGGTGTAAATTTGAGGCATGACAAACATGGTATCAGAGCACTAGGTTTGGAGTATCCTCGAATGTCTGAAAGTCGCATCAAGTAGAGTCCTCTTGATGGGTGTGAAGCACGCCACACTTATGATGGGGAGGCTACGAGATGTTATTCGAAAGATTCCCTTTTATTCATACTCTTGATCGTGCGTTGAAATTCAATTCCAAAATTGTTGTCCTAACTTCTGCTCTATTTCGTTTCAGTAAATTATGCCTCCGCAACATGGTAATGGAAGAAGGGTTGGTAATGCTCACCAACCTGCCCCACCAGCTCCAACAGCCTCCCAGGACAACTCAGTGTCCACTGTGGAATTTAGGGCGGCTATCTAGCTACTCGCTCAGACAGTTACCAACCAGGTAAACCAACAGGTGGTTTCGATCAACAACAATGGGTCTGCAGCAATTCCTCGAGTGTGGAATTTCACCTAGATGAACCCTTAGATTTTTACGGATCTAAGGTGGGAGAGGACCCACAGGAGTTTGTGAACGACATTAAAAAGATCACACGAATTATGGGTGTCAGTACCATAGAGAGTGCTGACTTGGCTTCCTACCAGCTGAAAGGGGTAGCCCAGGTATGGTACGAATAGTTAAGGGAGTAGAGGCCAGCGGGAGTAGGATCGATGGAATGGGAGGAGTTCGTTACAGCCTTCCTAAAAAGATTCTCCCCTCGGGAGCTCAGGGAGGCAAAAGTAGCGGAGTTCATAAATCTGAGACAGAGAAACAGAACAGTAGAAGAATACGCTCTGGAGTTCACTAGGTTGTCTAAATATGCTCCAGAGATGGTGGCCGAGCCAAGGGCGCGCATGCTGATGTTTTTTAATGGAGTGTCCAACTTGGTCCTCAAAGAGTGCAGGAAAAAATTGTTGATTCAGGATATTGACCTCTCCAGCCTTATTATTTATGCCCAGTAGATTAAGGCAGAAAAACTGAAGGACATGGAGTGGAGGAACAAGCGGGGAAGGACTGGCTAATCATATTATGACCACCAAAGGTCAGGCGGTAGTAGCCATCCACTGTAGCAACAACAGAGGGCTCCAACACCTAGCTCAACCAACAACCCTACCTTTCGGTCTTGCCTAGATCGGAGGAGTGGAGCATCTGGCTCTTATTCCCATAGCTACAATGCCAGCAACAAGTATGAAGCTTTCCCTAAGTGTGGCAGGCGTGACCCAGGAGAGTGTCTTTAGGGTCGAGAGGGCTGTTTTGGTTGTGGACGGCTTGGTCATTGGCTTAAAGATATCCATCACCAGGTCGGGGAAGGTCACAATCCACTTCCTTATCAGCTCTAGTGGGCCCACCAACTCAGTAGGCCAATACTTCAGGTACGGATGGCGATCAGTGCCAAAACCATTTTTATGCTTTATCATCTTGTCAGGATCAAGAGAACTCACCTAATGTGATCACGAGTATATTACGTCTTTTCCACCTAGATGTATATTCCCTAATAGATCCCGGAGCCACACTGTTGTTCGTGACTCCATACATAGCTATTCAGTTTAATATCAGTCCAGAGGTCCTCTCAAAACCATTTTCAGTCTCCACCACAATTGGAAAGTCAGTTAGAGCCAACCGGGTGTATAGAAACTGCCCAGTCACAATCTTCAATTAGGTCATTCCCGATGATCTCATAGAATTAGACATGGTTGATATGGCCTCACCCTTGGCATGGATTGGTTAAACTCTAGTTATGACTCAGTCAATTGCAGAACTAGAGTTGTCAAATTTCTGTTTCCAAATAAGCAAGTGTTAGAGTGGGCAGGCAGTAGTTCAACACCTAAGGGTCGGTTTATTTACTACCTTAAGGCCCAAAAGCTTATTTCGTTGTATCTATAATCTAGTTCGGGTCAAGGAATCCAACTCTGAGACCCCAACTATCCAGTCAGTCCCTATTGTCAGCGAATTTCCTGATATGTTGTCATGCCCTAAACGTATACCCAGATCATAAACACGGGACAAGGGACCCCTAGTCGACCCATGGATCATGCATAAGATAATCTCATTCAAGTAAGTGGAATGATAATCATAAGGATATAGCGGAAATGTAATCATAACATAGCATCAAGAAGTACCAACGTTTACATAGCTGAATACTACATACTTGTCCGAAAGCCTCTAAAACATAAGATAGGTTTGTCATGCCCCGCCTTGGGGGTATGACTGGCACCTGGTGCCCTAGTAGGACCTAGACTGCTAACTGGTGAGCCCTAAGCACATCTGGTGCCTGGCCAGCTCTAACTCAGATTTCTGGAAACAATGCGCTATATAACGATTGTAAACACAGCCTCCGGCCTACTGGGCCTATAGCCACCTGTATAAAACTTCAGCTAACCAGAAACATACTTACAAAGGGGGAAAACCTATGCGGGCCGACAGGCCACCATGCTGTCTAGTTATCTGTAACTCAATATAACAAATGCTAATATCTACATGACCGGCAAGGTCACCACTATTAACTAGATAGGGCCCCACGTGGCCAACATAAATAACCATACTAAACAGCTAAACATACGCATGGCCTCACACGACTGGCACAACTAACCACAGGGAGATGAATATATACAATCTGCAAGCCTCTATGAGTACTGATGAAATGGTCGGGGTAGGGCCCTGGCCTACCCATGCTGTACAATAAAAGAAAATGAACTACACCTCTGAATATCAAGCTCCGGATGATAGGAGTTGATTACTCTATAAGCTGGCTAGAATCACGAGGGATCGCCTCCTCATCTATGAGTACCTGCAGGCAAGTAATGCAGCGCCACAAACAGGCATCAGTACCACTGGTACTGAGTATGTAAAGAAACTGGATACTCTGAATGCAAATAACATAACTTGTAATTCTGAATAGCAGGAGATAAATGAATCTGTAAGAGCTGATATGAACTGAATCAGACTTTCTGTACTGTGATAGGCCAGAAGCGTACCTGTAGACGCGGCGGCCTGCTGTCTATTAACTAACATATAGCACATAAATACATATACATATATATAGTAAAAAAGAGCCAATACCAACCCCCATAAGCCGTATGGCGCCAAGAAAGCAAACAATCGATATACCCCTACCCGGGTCAAAACCAGCCAAAAATAAGTCACTCCACTCATCTGCTAACTACGAGCACCTGTGCCGGCCCCCTGGGTCTCTGGCTCGGGCCATAACCTCCGATATAAATAACCGGGTCTGAGTCCGAAGGGCTTCTATACTGTATCTGTAACTTTAACTATATCTGAATCTATTCCCTGGGCGTTTGCGCACAACAAGGCTATCTAAACTGTAATGCTGATCAGCCTGATATGGGGAAAGCTTCATCCCATCTTCGTCCAAACTAGGGACGGCATGCCACTCCTTGGAGTGACGTAAACCCACCCGCTCAGTGGGCAACACAGTTACCAACCCAGTGGCGGTGAGGACGCTCAAAAGGATTCCCTCACGACACAACCAAGTCTCAAAACACAGCAAGCATGTTTAAACTAAAAAATACTATCTGAATTCTGATTTCTTATTCTGATCTCTTTCTGTATTATACTGGTTCTCATACTGCTTTATACTGAATCTATGATCTTTATCTAACTGCATGGCTAATCTGTAGTCAAGATACTATCTAACTGTATGGCTATACTATAGCCAAGATATCATCTGTCTGTATGGCTAATTTGTAGCCAAGATACTATCTGACTGTCTGATTTAACTTTACTAACTCTTATTTTGAATATCTGTCATATTATTCTAGAAACATGCTTGCTAATCACATACTGGGCTATACTGAGTCTGGAATGCTAACTTGCAATCTTGGCGCATACTTTACTAACTTTCGGACTGAGTACAATATAATAACACGAACCAGATTTATTGAACTTGCACAATACTCAATATTCAACTCCGAGAATTCTACTACGGAGTTTACTGTGCTATGCAAGGCTAAAACCACTAACTTGCCGAAGAAACTGGCTTTATATACCTTAACCTCGGTTTATTCGACTAACGGACAAAGCTTGGTCAGTACTCCAACTATCTCTCCCAACTGCATTTACATATATGTCAATTAGAACTGAATACACCAATATTCTGAAAGAAAATGTCACTTTCGATATATTTATAGCCTAAACTTTGGCTTATCGAAGGACGGTCGAAAACTTGCTATTTCTCGAAAGTCCAGAAGGGAGAAATATTCACTTTAATGCTAGGAGCACATAGACACTAATCTGGAGCAATTCCACTTACCTTAGCCTGGTAGCACGATGATTTGTCATCCGAATTTTGCGAAACTAAATCTGTAGGAATGCTCCTTACTGCTAAATACCTCGGTATCTGAGGTTAATTTAGATTTGTACTACGTTTGACGGCGTAATCGAGCGATAATTTAACAATACTTTCGCACCCTCTCTGTTTTCTCACGAGCTTCTAGAAATTATTTGATATAATAATGAAATGAACCGAAGTGGAGGCTTTATATACTTGGGCCTGGACAGGGCCAACGTGTCACGGAGCCAACGTGGAGGCTCCACCTCTGTGACACGTTGCCATTGCGGAGGGGCTCTTCCCCGGCTCCTTCCGCGATGGTTCGACAGGTTTCTCGTCCGGTCTTTTCGCCGGCCTTTTTCTAGCATGTATGACTTTCAAATACTCTTAACCAACATGTGAATAGGCCATCTATGTGTTGGGAATTTTATTGGGTGTAACATTCTCTCCCCCTTAAGAACATTCGTCCTCGAATGTAAACTTCTATCTAAAGGACTTCTCAACTTACTCAACTTGTTTCTAGAAAAATTTCGGCAGAGTTTCCCCTGTAATATGGACTATCCCAAAAACATTAAATGCAGAAAAGTCCCATACAGGTACTCCACACAATACTATAGTATTTAAATGACAGATTAAAATACACCTTCTCATTTATATGTATAGTATAAGGCACTGCATAAGATAATAATACTAACATACCTGTCACCTGACTAGGCTTGAAATAAATGAAGGTATCTGGTCTTCATATATTCCTCCGCCTCCCAAGTCATCTCCTCTCGGTTCCTGTTACGCCACAATACATTGATAGACGCAATATCTTTAGTTCTCAATCTACGAATCTGTCTGTCTAAGATAGCTACTGGAACCTCTTCATAGGCCAGCTCTTCCGTAACCTGGACATCCTGGACTGGGACATCTCTGTGTGGGTCTCCTATGCACTTCTTAGCATAGATACGTGAAAAACTGGATGAATAGATTCTAATTCTGGAGGCAAGTTCAATTCATACGCCACTCGGCCTATCCTTCGATGAATCTGATAAGGCCCAACAAATCTCGGACTGAGCTTACCTTTCTTGCCGAATCTCATCACCCCTTTCATCAGAGATACTTTCAGAAATACCTAGTCATTCACATCAAATTCCAGGTCTCTGTGCCGCACATCCGCATATGATTTATGGCGGCTCTGTACAGTCAGTAGGCGTTCTCTGATAAGCTTTACCTTCTCCTCTGACTGTTGAATGATGTCTGGCCCAATCAACACTGATTCTCCCACTTCAAACCAGCCAACCGGCTATCTGCATTTCGCCCATACAATGCTTCAGAGGGCGCCATCTAGATGGCTGAGTGATAGCTATTATTATAAGCATATTCAATTAACGGCAAATGCTCATCCCAGCTACCTCCGAAATCTAGCACACACGCCCGTAGCATATCCTTGAGCGTCTGAATAGTGCGTTCAGCCTGTCCATCTGTCTGAGGGTGGAATGTTATGCTCAAATTAATCTGCGTTCCCAGACCCCTTTAGAACAACTGCCAAAATCTAGCTGTAAATTGTGCTCCTCTGTTAGAGATAAAAGATATTGGAACACCGTGTAATCTAACTATTTCTCTGATATAAAATTCGGCATAATCCTCGGTCAAGAAGGTAGCTTTCACTGGCAGGAAATGAGCTGATTTTGTCAGCCTGTCAACTATACCCAAATAGAATCATGTCTATGTCTGGTACGGGGTAATCCTGCTACAAAATCTGTATTCACTGCTTCCCATTTCCCTAGAGGCACAGCTATGTCTTGAGTTAACCCGCCTGGTTTCTAGTGTTCTGCTTTTACCTGTTGGCAGTTAGGACACTGGGCTACAAATTCGGCAATTTGTCTTTTCATTCCTGGCCACCAATAATTCTCCTTGATATCATGGTGCATTTTCGTCGCACCGCGGTGAAGAGAATAACGGGCGTAATGTACCTCGTTCATAATCTGCTGGCGGAGCACTGAAACATCTGGAACAAAGAGGCGGCCTTTACATAACATCACTTCTTCCTCAGTTATATGAAAATCTAGCGCTTTACCCTACTGGATTCTGTCTTTGAGCTGGATCAGGTCAGGATCCTCATACTGCCGTTCTTTTACTTCCACAACTAATGATGACATGGCGGTGTTCTGAATTACCGCTCTGTTGTCCTCTGTGTCTGCTATACGAACGGCTAGGCTAGCTAATTGATGTATCTCCCTGACCAACTCCCGCTGCTCGGGCTGCAAATATGCCAAACTTCCCATGGATTTACGGCTGAGAGCATCTGCTACTACGTTGGCTTTTCCAGGATGATACAGAATATCGACATCATAATCTTTTAATAGCTCCAACTAGCGACGCTGTCGCAGATTCAACTCCCTCTGGGTGAGGATATACTGTAGGCTCTTATGATTTGTGAAAATATCCACATGGACGCCATACAAGTAATGTCTCCATATCTTCAAGGCGTGGATCACTGCGGCTAACTCCAGGTCATGGGTAGGGTAATTCTTTTCGTGTTTCCTCAGCTGTCTAGAAGCATACGCAATCACCTTACCATGCTGCATCAACATACAACCCAACCCAATGCCTGATGCGTCGCAATACACTGAATAACCTTTTGTACTTTCCGGCAATGCTAACACTAGGGCGGAGGTTAATCTGTCTTTTAACTCCTGGAAGCTCTGCTCACATGCCTCTGTCCACTGAAACTTCACTGCTTTCTACGTCAGTTTGGTTAGAGGTGTTGCTATAGTAGAGAATCCCTCAACAAATCTCCTGTAATATCCCACTAACCCTAGAAAACTGCGGACTTCGATCGGAGTGGTAGGCCTAGGCCAGGTTTTAACTGTTGCTATCTTTTGCATGTCAACCTGTATTCCAGCATCTGACACAATATGCCCTAAGAAGGCTACTGAGTTCAGCCAAAATTCACATTTGGAGAATTTAGCATACAACTAACAGTCCCTAAGAATCTGGAGCACTATCCGTAAATGAGCTTGGTGGTCTGCCTCTGAGCGAGAATACACCAGAATATCATCAATAAATACTATCACGAACAGGTCTAGGTATGGTCTGAAGGTACTGTTCATCAGGTCCATAAACACTGCTGGGGCATTCGTCAACCCAAAGGACATAACTAGGAATTCAAAGTGGCCATATCGGGTCCTGAAGGCCGTTTTAGGAATGTCTCTTTAACAAACTCGAACCTGATGATATCCGGACCGCAAGTCAATCTTGGAGAAATATCTGGCCCCCTGTAACTGATCAAACAAATCATCTATTCTGGGAAGCGGATACATATTCTTTACTGTAACTTTATTCAGCTAACGGTAATCTATACACATGCGGAGCGAGCCATCCTTCTTTCTCACAAATAGAACTGGCGCACCCCACGGTGAAGTACTCGGCCTGATAAAACCCTTATCTAGCAGGTCCTTCAGCTGCTCCTTTAATACTCTGAGTTCAGTAGGAGCCATACGATACGGAGGAATTGATATAGGATGAGTGCCTGGTAGCAAATCAATTGCAAAATCTATCTCCCTTTCTGGGGGAATACCAGGTAACTTGTCTGGAAATACATCAGGGAATTCATTCACCACCGGAACAGACTGAAGTGTCGGAGATTCTACCCGAACATCCTGAACCCTGACTAGGTGGTAGATACATCCCTTAGTTATCAATTTCCTCGCCTGAAGGTAGGAAATAAAACTACCTTTTGGAGTAGCTGTGCTGCCTTTCCACTCTCGCACTTCCTCTCCTGGAAGGTGGAATCGGACCGTCTTGGTCCAACATTCTACATTGGCATCGCACGGAACTAACCAATCCATACCCATAATGGCATCGAAAATCAATCATTTCTAGCTCTACCAGATCTATGGTAGCCTGACGATCAGCAACCTCTACTGTACACCCTCGATAAATTCTGCTAGCTATAATAGTGTCACCGACGGGTATTGATACTGAAAAGGGCTGCTGTAATAACTCTGGTGCAATATTAAACTTTCGAGCCACAAATGGGGTAATATATGACAGACTGGACCCTGGATCAATCAGTACACAAGCAGGGCATGAACAAATAGTTATCATACCTGTCACTACATCTGGAGACGCCTCTGAGTCCTGTCTCCCTCGTAATGCATAGGTACGGCTTGAGCCCGTACCTGAACTGGAGGCTCCTAATCTACCTCGGCCTCTACCTGCTGTACCTGAGGGCCTACACCTTGCCGAGGCTTCTGGAGCTCGTGGCCCTGCGGATCCTCTGTCCTGACTATCTCTGCTCTCTTGTCCCCTGGCCGGACAATCTCTCATGCGGTGCCTCTCCTGCCCGCAAATATAACACCCCAAGGAGCCATATCTACAAGATCCGATGTGAGGTCGGCTGCAATTAGGGCAGGGTGGGGGTGTAAATCTGCTCTGCTCTCCCCTTCTCTGCTGCGGGGAATCTACTGTTCGAGAACTGCCACCAGACTTTGATTGCCCTCGACGATCAAATCTACCTCGTTGTTGCTGTTGTGGTGGAGATGGGGGTGTTATACCCCGTAAAATTTCCAACACATAGATAGCCTATTCGCGTGTTGGTTAAGAATATTTGAAAGCCATACATGCTAGGAAAAGACCCGGGACAAGACCGGACAAGAAACCTATCGAACCATCGCTGAAGGAGCCGGGGCAGAACCCCTCCGTGATGGCAACGTGTCATGGAAGTGGAGCCTCCGCGATGGCTCCATGTCACGTTGGCCCTGTCTAGCCCCACCTATATAAGCCCTCCACTTCGGTTTTAAATGATATAATTCTTATAATTTCCAGCGAAAACAGAGAGAAAATCAGAGAGGAGGAGGAACGAAGGGTTCTTCATAATTTTCGCCTCATTACGCCATCAAAAGCGTTCCAAACTTAAATTAACTCCAGATACCGAGGTATTAAGCAGTAAGGAGCATTCCTACAGATTTAATTTCGTGAAATTTGACCGGCGAATCGTCGTGCTACCAAACTAAGGTAAGTGGAATTGCTCCAAATTAGTGTCAATATACTCCTAGCCTCAAAGTGGGTATTTCTCCCTTCTGGACTTTCGAGAAATAGCGAGTTTTTGACCGTCTTTCGATATGCCAAAGTTTAGACTATAAATATATCGAAAGTGATGTTTCCTTTCAGAATATTGGTGTATTTGGTTCTAATTGACATGTATATGAATGTAGTTGGGAGAAACAGTAGAAGTACCGACAGAAATCACATTGGTCATTCGGGTACTCAGAAACCAGGTATGTAAAGCTATTCTTTCGGCAAGCCAGGAAGTACAGTCTAGAAAATAAATAGAATAAAGGCTATTAATAGATACCCAGCGTACATGAACGATTTTGGTACAATTTCCAGCAAGCATGCTAGTATATCATCACGTAACATCCGATAATCAGAATAACGGATAGTCAGATGATTTTAGATAGTAATATGGTATCAGCTAGTAGCTAAGTATGTTCTTATGTAATACCCAAAATGAAAGTTGTAAAAGTAGTATAATGAATTAGCAAGATTACAGATAGTATGTATTACTTTTGTTGAGACTGTATCCGGTAACAGATGGCACATCTAATGTTATTAAGCTATATCCAGTTACAGATGGCATGTTCTATGATATTGAGTTATATCCAGATGTAATCAGATCAGTAATCAGATATAGAAATAGCTCCAGATATAGATGTAGCTCCTGGAATAGATATGGCTCTAGAAACTGATATAGCTTCAGATCGCGGATAACAATAATTAGCTAAACAGATAAAGGCCAGGTAACAGTTAGCCTAACAATCAGAAACAGTGTAAAACAGAATAAAGCATCAGTTGTTTAGTACGGACTGGCCTTGAAATAAAAGAAAAGAATATGATTAGTATTTTTCATTTGAGCATACTTGTTGTGTATGTGTTTTGCATGTTGAGACTTGTTATGGCTTGTGGGCACCCTTTAGCATCCCCGCCGCCCATGGGTTATAGCTGTGTCTATACCAAATTTAGATACCGACACCAGCTGGGCGATGTCGTTCGCCTAGAGGACGATGATGGCCGACCACCATAATAATACAATCCAAATTACCCTGCTTGCAGGGGCAGTTCAGTTCGCTCTGCGCAGAGCCAGATTACCCTGTTTATAGGGGCAGATTACTCTGTGTACGCTTGTGGCCGAGGGCAGTTTCAGATACAAATTTTTATAAAATTACCCTGTTGCGTGTTTGCACCCAGGGATAGTTTCAGTCACAGATGCAGTAGCATATTACCCGTTGCGCACTTGCACCCAGAGGCAGGAGTCTTCGGACTCAGACACAGTTTATTGTCAGAGGCCAAGGCCTGAGCTACGTACCCAAGGGGGCTGGTAGGAGGAGCTCACAGTTTTCAGATGAGTGGAGTGACTTATTTTCGGTTGGTTTAGACCCGGGTAGGGGTAAATAGATTGCACCGTTGTTTGGCACCTTCCGGCTTATGGGGGTCAGTCAGGTATTGTGTGTATTTATATGTATATCTATATGTGCTATTAGATACTGATAGACAGTAGAACGACAAGTTGTCAGGTACGCCCGGTTTAGTTATAGAATTTGTAGACTCTCCCCAGTTATCCTCAGCTAGATAGATTCAGCTACTTCCTGTTTATACTTCATGTTATTGTTGTTACCCATTTCAGTTGTATATTTCAGTTTGCTTTACATGCTTAGTACCTGTGGTACTGACGCCCGTGGGGCACTGCATTGCTTTCCTGTAGGTACACATAGACGAGGAGTCGATCCCTCGTGATCCAGTCAGCAAAATTGTTAGCTCCTATCCTCCGAAGCTAGACAGTCGGAGGTTGATCCTATTCCCTTTTTTATTACAGTATGGGTAGGTCGGGGCCCTGTCCCGACCATTCTATTATTACTTCCTAGAGGCTTGCAGTCTGATGTTTCTTGTGGTGGTGGAGCCGGTCGTGTGGGGCCGTGCTTGTATATATGTGTTTAGCTGTTTAGCATTATTAATTATGTTGGCCGTGTGGGGCCATAGACCGATAGTAGCAGTGACCTTGCTGGTCACGTAGTTATTCAGTATTCTATTGTTGAGTTACAGATAACTAGACAGCATGGTGGCCTTGTCGGCCCGCATAGATTTCCCTATATGAGTACGATTCTGGTTAGCTGGTATTACAGCACAGGTGGCTATAGGCCCAGTCGGCCAGAGGCTGTATTTACAATTGTTATATAGCCGGTTCATTTCTTAAAATAGAGCCAGAGTCAGCCAAAGCACCAGATGTGCTCAGGATGGACCGTTTAGCAGCCCAGAGTATAGCAGGCACTAGGTGCCAGTCATACCCCCAAGGTGGGGTGTGACAAACTTGGTATCAGAGCAGTTCGTGTCCTAGGGAGTCTACAAGCCGTGCTAAGTAGAGTCTTGTCTATGGATGTGTTGTGCACCACATACTATAGGCAGGACGCTGCGAGGCATAATAGGATGGTTACCCTTCTTTCATACTCATTCGTGCCATAGCATAGTACAGTATAGGATTGGTTCTTTTTGAAACTTACCACCCTCTTTGTGTACAGATACTGTGGCAGATCGGTGGCACCCGACTACAGGCAGGAGATTAGATACAGCGGTAGGTGAAGGCACCAGCAGGATGCCTCACTTATAGCCAGATTTAGCCCGGTCTGAGGGCGATACGGAGGTGTCATCTCGACCCTCCCAGTAGTCTCCGCCTCGCCAGACACCATTTGAGGCAGCACCGCCTCCCACAGCTTCTGCACCGACTTCATCTGATCAGGAGCTACGTAGTGCGGTGGTTATGTTAACCCAGATGCTGGCTACTCAGCATCATCCGGTACCACCTGCAGCAGCAGAATCTCTGGGTGGGCCAGGTAGTTCCAGGGTTAGAGAATTCTTGGCATTGGGACCACATCAGTTTACAGGGTCAGATTCAGCGGAGGACCCTCAGGACTTTTTGGACCAGATACAGAGAATCTTTAGAGTCATGCACGTAACCCCAGCAGAATTAGTAGAATTAGCAGTGTTTCGGTTGAGGGATATTGCCGTTCTGTGGTATGAAAGTTGGGAGAGATCTCAGGGAAGGGATACAGCCCCTCCTACTTGGTCCAGCTTCTCAGAGGCCTTCCTGGACCACTACTAACCCCGGGAGGTTAGACAGGCTCGGATGGACCAGTTCTTACACTTAGAACAGAGGGCCAGGAGCGTCTGTGAGTATTCCTTACAGTTCGACTTCTTAGCCCGCTATGCTCCAGCATTTGTGGACACTATGCCATCTAGAGTCCATCGCTTTATTATGGGCCTGAATTCAGATTACATAGAGATGTGCATGATGGCTACTTTGAGAGAGGACATGGACATAGCCAGGGTACAGGCCTTCGCCCAGATAATTGAGGGCCTGAGACAGCGACAGCGGGGCGACAGGCCGGCGACTTTAGAGCAGCGCCGTAGAAACAGACCCACTGAGATTTAGGGGGAAATCCCTAGGGGGCCGAGACCACGGTTTTCAGATAGGTCACCCAGATCTTTACCTCCAGTACAACAGCAGAGAGGTAGATTTGTTCGCCGGAGTCAGTCAGAGTCCGGTAGCTGATTAGGGACAGTAGTATCACCTCAGCAACGGAGAGCAGAACAAAGTAGGTTTGCACCTACCCCTTGTCCTATATGCCACCGACCCCATTCTGGAGCCTGCAGGAAAGGCTTCTCAGGGTGCTATCACTGCGGACAGGAAGGACATTTAATGAGAGATTTTCCGGCCAGAGGCAGGGTAGCCGAGATAGTCTAGATAGAACATCAGCGGGGCCATGAGCTCCAGCAGCCTCAGTAGGGCGCAATCCCTCAGGTTCAGCAAATAGGGGCCAAGGTAGATCAGGAGCCTCTGACTTAGGTGCAGGCCCCAATCGTACCTATGCACTACCAGGGAGGCAGGATTCAGAGGCATCTCCCGACGTGGTCACAGGTATATTGATTACCTACTCATACCCTCTTTATGTATTGATTGATCCAGGGTCTACCTTGTCATATATTACACCATTTGTGGCCCGAAAGTTGGGCATCGAACCAGAATTGCTTCAGCAACCCTTTTCAGTGCTTACACCGGCCGGTGACTCGATTACAGCTAAAAGAGTTTACCGAGGGTGTACAGTAGAGGTTGCTGATCGCTAGATCACCGTAGACTTGATAGAACTTGAGATGGTTGACTTCGATGCCATTATCGGTATGGACTGGTTAGTGCCATGCTATGCCAACTTAGAATGCTGGACCAAGACAGTCCGATTTCACTTTCCGGGGGAAGTAGTGCGAGAGTGGAAAGGGAGCACAGCTACGCCAAAAGGTCGGTTTATTTCCTATATTCAGGCGAGAAAATTAATAGCAAAGGGATGTATTTACTACCTAGTTAGAGTCTAGGACGTTCGGGTGGAACCTCCGACTCTTCAGTCTATTCCGGTGGTCAATGAATTCCCTGACGTATTTCCAGATGAGTTGCCTGGTATCCCTCCCGAAAGGGAGATAGATTTTGCAATTGACTTGCTGCTAGGGACTCAACCTATATCCATCCCCCCGTATCACATGGCACCAGCCGAGCTTAGAGAGTTTAAAGAGCAGTTAAAAGATTTGCTCGACAAAGGCTTTATCACGCCTAGTACTTCCCCGTGGGGTGCGCCAGTTCTATTTGTAAGAAAGAAAGATGGCTCACTTCGCATGTGTATAGACTACCGGCAGCTGAACAAGGTAACGGTTAAAAACAAATACCTGCTCCCTAGAATAGATGATTTGTTTGACCAGTTGCAGGGGGCCAGATGTTTCTCTAAGATAGATTTGAGGTCCGGATACCACCAGGTCCGAGTCCATGAGAGGGACATTCCAAAGACTGCTTTCAGGACCAGATATGGTCACTTTGAATTTCTAGTCATGTCTTTTGGGCTGACGAATGCTCCCGTAGGGTTTATGGACCTGATGAACAGCATATTCAGACCGTATTTGGATATGTTCGTGATAGTATTTATCAATGATATTCTGGTATATTCTCGTTCAGAGACAGATCACCAGAACCATTTACGAACAGTACTCCAGATCCTTAGAGACCGTCAGCGGTACGCTAAGTTTTCAAAGTGTGAGTTTTGGCTGAACTCAGTTGCCTTCTTGGGGCATATCATGTCGGATGTTGGTATATAGGTGGACACATAGAAAATAGAGGCGGTCAAGACATGGCCTAGACCTACCACTCCGACCGAGGTTCGCAGTTTCCTGGGTTTAGCAGGGTATTACCGGAGATTTGTTGAAGGATTCTCCACTATAGCGGCACCTCTGACCATGCTGACACAGAAAGCAGCAAAATTTCAGTGGACGGGGGCATATGAGCAGAGTTTTCAAGAATTGAAAGACAGATTGACCTCCGCCCCAGTACTAGCATTGCTAGAGGGAATAGAAGGGTATGCGGTATATTGCGACGCTTCAGGCATTGGACTGGGTTGTGTGCTGATGCAGCATGGAAAGGTAATTGCTTATGCTTCCAGACAGCTAAGGAAGCACGAAAAGAACTATCCTACCCATGACCTAGAACTGGCCGCAGTGATCCACGCTCTGAAAATCTGGAGGCATTATCTGTATGGCGTTCATGTAGATATTTTTACAGATCATAAAATCTTGCAGTACATTTTCACACAGAGGGAGTTAAATCTGCGGCAGCGTCGTTGGTTAGAACTGCTGAAAGACTATGACGTGGACATTCTGTATCATCCGGGAAAATCCAATGTAGTAGCAGATGCCCTCAGCCATAAGTCAATGGGGAGTTTAGCATATTTGCGACCCGAGCGGGAGTTAGCGAAGGAAATTCATCAGCTAGCTGGTTTAGCCGTTCGAGTAGCAGAAACCGAAAATAACAGAGCGGTGATTCAGAACTCTGCTGTTTCATCATTAGTTACAGAGGTAAAAGAACGGCAGTACAAGGACCCTGACTTAGTCCAGCTCAGAGATAGAGTTCAGAAAGGTAAGGAGCCGAATTTCCAAGTGACTGAGGATGAAGTGCTACGTTGTAAGGGCCGCCTATGTGTCCTGAATGTTTCAGGGCTTCGCCAGCAGATCATGCATGAGGTACATTACGCTCACTATTCTCTCCATCCAAGAGCAATGAAAATGTACCACGACGTCAGAGACATCTACTAGTGTCCAGGTATGAAAGCTGAAATAGCTGAATTTGTATCTTGATGTCCTAACTGCCAGCAGGTGAAACCAGAACACCAGAAACCGAGCGGTCTGACGTAGGATATAGCTGTGCCTTTATGGAAATGGGAAGCGATAAATATGGATTTTGTAACAGGGTTACCCCATACCAGGCGAAAATGATTCTATTTGGGTCATCATTGACAGATTAAAAAAATCAGCCCATTTCCTGCCAGTACGAACTACATTCTCTGTTGAGGATTATGCTAAACTGTATATCAGAGAGATAGTTAGATTACATGGAGTGCCGGTGTCTATTTTTTCAGACCGAGGAGCACAGTTTACAGCTAGATTTTGGTAGTCATTCCAGAGAGGTCTGGGAACGCAGATTAAATTGAGCATAGTATTCCACCCTCAGACAGACGGACAAGCAGAACGAGCTATCCAGATGCTCAAAGATATGCTACGAGCGTGTGTACTAAATTTTGGGGGTAGCTGGGATGAGCATCTGCCGTTGATTGAATTTGCCTATAATAACAGTTATCATTCAGCTATCCAGATGGCGCCCTTTGAGGCATTGTACGGGTGAAAATGTAGATCACCCGTTGTCTGGTTTGTAGTGGGAGAGTCAGTGTTGATTGGGCCAAACATCATTCAATAGTCAGAGGAGAAGGTAAAGCTTATCAGAGAACGCCTACTGACTGCTCAGAGCCGCCAGAAGTCTTATGCAGATATGTGGCGCAGAAATCTAGAATTTGCAGTGGATGACTGGGTATATTTGAAAGTGTCTCCGATGAAAGGGGTGATGAGATTTGGCTAGAAAGGCAAGCTTAGCCCGAGGTTCATTGGGCCATATCAGATTCGGCGGAGAATAGGCTGAGTAGCATACGAATTAAACTTGCCTCCAGAGTTAGCGTCTGTTCACCCAGTATTCCATGTATCTATGTTGAGGAAGTTTGTAGGAGACCCTTCCACAGTTGTTCCAGTTCAGGATGTCCAAGTCACAGAAGAGTTAGCATATGAAGAGGTTGCAGTAGATATACTAGACAGACAGATCCGTAGACTAAGAACGAAAGATGTTGCTTCAGTCAAAGTATTGTGGCGTAACAAGAACCGAGAAGAGATGACCTGGGAAGCCGAGGAGGACATGAAAGCCGGATATCCCCACTTATTCCAGACATAGGCAAACAGGAGGTATGCTAGAACTGTTTTTCCTTATGAATGCTTATACTTCATATATGAAAGTGGGCGATTGATTATAGATATTATATATGAATATTATTATTATATCGTGTGGAGTACCTGTGTTGGGATTTTCTGCTTTTCAGGTTTTGGGGATAGTCCATATTACAGGGGAAACTCTGCCGAAATTTTTTCTAGCAACAAGTTAAGTAAGTTGAGAAGTCCTCTAAATAGAAGTTTACATTCGAGGACGAATGTTCTTAAGGGGGGGAGAATGTTATACCCCGTAAAATTTCCAACACATAGATGGCCTATTCGCGTGTTGGTTAAAAGTATTTGAAAGACATATACACTAGGAAAAGGCCCGAGACAAGACCGGACAAGAAACCTGTCGAACCATTACGTAAGGAGCTAGGGCAGAGCCCCTCCGTGATGGCAACGTGTCACGGAGGTAGAGCCTCCGCGATGGCTCCGTGACACGTTGGCCCTGTCTAGCCCCAACTATATAAGCCCTCCACTTCGGTTTTAAATGATATAATTCTTATAATTTCCAGTGAAAACAGAGAGAAAATCAGAGAGGAAGAGGAACGAAGGGTTCTTGATAATTTCCGCCTGATTACGCCGTCAAAAGCGGTCCAAACTTAAATTAACTCTACATACCGAGGTATTAAGTAGTAAGGAGCATTCCTACGGATTTAGTTTCGCGAAATTTGTCCAGCGAATCATCGTGCTACCGAACTAGGGTAAGTGGAATTGCTCCAAATTAGTGTCAATATACTCCTAGCCTCAAAGTGGGTATTTCTCCCTTCTAGACTTTCGAGAAATAGCGAGTTTTTGACCGTCTTTCGATAAGCCAAAGTTTAGACTATAAATATATCGAAAGTGATGTTT
Source organism: Datura wrightii (assembly GCA_035772735.1). NCBI lineage: Eukaryota > Viridiplantae > Streptophyta > Magnoliopsida > Solanales > Solanaceae > Datura > Datura wrightii. The sequence goes on along the minus strand of JASDFA010000010.1, from coordinate 112,121,111 downwards.
TCTTTCAGAATATTGGTGTATTTGGTTCTAATTGACATGTATATGAATGTAGTTGGGAGAAACAGCAGAAGTACCGATGAAAATCACATTGGTCAGTCGGGTACTCAGAAACCAGGTATGTAAAGCTATTCTTTTGGCAAGCCAGGAAGTACAATCTAGAGAATAAATAGAATTAAGGCTATTAACAGATACCCAGTGTACAGGAACGATTTTGGTACAATTTCTAGCAAGCATGCTAGTATATCATTACGTATCATGCGATAATCAAAATAATGGATAGTCAGATGATTTTAGATAGTAATATGGTATCAGCTAGTAGCTCAGTATGTTCTTATGTAATACCCAAAATGAAAGTTGTAAAAGTAGTATAATGAATTAGCAAGATTACAGATAATATGTATTACTTTTGTTGAGACTGTATCCGGCAACAGATGGCACATCTAATGTTATTGAGCTATATCCAGTTACAGATGGCATGTTCTATGATATTGAGTTATATCAAGATGTAATCAGATCAGTAATCAGATATAGAAATAGCTCCAGATATAGATGTAGCTCCTGGAATAGTTATGGCTCTAGAAACTTATATAGCTTCAGATCGTGGATAACAATAATTATCTAAACATATAAAGGCCAGGTAACAGTTAGCCCAACAATCAGAAACAGTGTAAAACAGAATATAACATCAGTTGTTTAGTATGAACTGGCCTTTAAATAAAAGAAAATAATATGATTAGTATTTTTCATTTGAGCATACTTGTTGTGTATGTGTTTTGCATGTTGAGACTTGTTATGGCTTGTGGGCACCCTTTAGCATCCCCGCCGCCCCTGGGTTATAGCTGTGTCGATACCAGATTCAGATACCGCCACCAGCTGGGCGATGCCGTCCGCCTAGAGGACGATGATGGCCGACCACCATAATAATACGGTCCAAATTACCCTGCTTGTAGGGGTTCTTCAGTTCGCTCTGCGTAGAGCCAGATTACCCTATTTACAGGGGCATATTACTCTGTGTACGCTTGTGGTCGGGGGCAGTTTCAGATACAGATTTTTATAAAATTACCCTATTGCGTGCTTGCACCCAGGGACAGTATCAGTCACATATACAGCAACAGATTACCCCGTTGCACACTTGCACCCAGAGGCAGGAGTCTTCGGACTCAGACACAGTTTATTGTCAGAGGCCAAGGCCTGAGCTACGTACCCAAGGGGGCTGGTAGGAGGAGCTCACAGTTTTCAGATGAGTGGAGTGACTTATTTTTGGTTGGTTTAGACCCGGGTAGGGGTAAATAGATTGCTCCGTTGTTTGGCACCTTCCGGCTTATGGGGGTTGGTCAGGTATTGGGTGTATTTATATGTATATCTATATGTGCTATTAGATACTGATAGACAGTAGAATGACAAGTTGTCAGGTACGCCCAGTTTAGTTACAGAATATGTAAACTCTCCCCAGTTATCCTCAGCTAGATAGATTTAGCTACTTCCTGCTTATACTTCATGTTATTGTTGTTACCCATTTCAGTTGTATATTTTAGTTTGCTTTACATGCTCAGTACCTGTGGTACTGATGCCCGTGGGGGCGCTGCATTGCTTGCCTGTAGGTACACAAAAACGAGGAGTCGATCCCTCGTGATCCAGTCAGAAGAATTTTCAGCTCCTATCCTCCGGAGCTAGACAGTCAGAGGTTGATCCTATTCCCTTTTTGATTACAGTATGGGTAGGTTAGGGCCCTGTCCCGACTATTCTATTATTACTTCCTAGAGTCTTGCAGTCTGATGTTTCCTGTGGTGGTGGAGCCGGTCGTGTGAGGTCGTGCTTGTATATATGTGTTTTGCTGTTTAGCATTGTTGATTATGTTCGCCGTGTGGGGCCATAGCCCGATAGTAGCGGTGACCTTGCCGGTCACATAGTTATTTAGTATTCTATTGTTGAGTTACAGATAACTAGATAGCATGGTGGCCTTGTCGGCCCGCATAGGTTTCCCTATATGAGTACGATACTGGTTAGCTGGTATTATAGAACAGGTGGCTATAGGCCCAGTCGGCTGGAGGCTGTATTTACAGCCGTTATATTGTCGATTCGTTTTTAGAAATAGAGCCAGAGTCAGCCAAAGCACCAGATGTGCTTAGGCTGGACCGTTTAGCATCCTAGAGTCTAGCAGGCACTAGGTGCCCGTCATACCCCCCAAGGTGGGGTGTGACAGGGGGTCTGTCTGACAATCGAGCCCTGGGTCCTCTCTGAACCTCCCTCTGCATTCCATCTGATCTGTATCTGCAGCGTTGTTCCTGATTTGTCTGTCTACTGCCCTGTTGCCGCTGTCTAAGGCCCTCAATGGTCTGGGCAAAGGCCTATACTCGGGAAATATCCATATCTTCTCGTAACGTAGCCGTCATGCAGGCTTCAATATATTCCGGGTTCAGACCCATAATGAACCGGTGGACTCTTGATAGCATAGTGTCCACAAAAGCTGGAGCATAGCGGGCTAGGGAGTCAAACTGTAGAGCATATTCTCGTACACTCCTCGCCCCATGCTCCAAATGCAAAAATTGATCCATCCGAGCCTGCCAGATCTTCGGTGGCAAATAACGGTCCAGGAAGGCCTCTGAGAAGCTGGACCAGGTCGGAGGGACAAAATCTCTCCCTCGAGACCTTTCCCAACTCTCGTACCATAATACAGCTATGTCCCGCAACAAAAACACCGCCAGCTCAACTGATTCTGTAGGGGTCACGTGCATAACCCGAAAAATTCTCTGCATATTATCTAGGAAATCCTGGGGGTCCTCTGCTTGATCTGAACCAGTGAATTGCGGGGGTCCCAATGCCAAGAATTCTCTAACCTTGGAACTAGCTGGCCCACCTAGAGATTCTATTGCTGCAGGTGGTACTGGCTGACGCTGAGTAGCTAGCATTTGGGTTAACATAACCACCGCACTACATAGCTCCTGATTAGATATAGTGGGTGTTGGAGCTATGGGAGGCGGTGTTGCCTCAAATGGTGCCTGACGAGGCGAAGACTGCTGAGAGGGTCGAGATAACACCTCTGTATCGCCCTTAGACCGGGCTGAGTCTGGATGTAAGTGAGGCATCTTGCTGGTGCCCTCGCCTTCCGCTATATCTAATCTCCTGCCTGTAGCAGGGTGCCACTGATCTGCCATAGTATCTATAGACAAAGAGGGTGGTAAGTTTGAACAGAACCAACCCTATACTGTACTGTGCTATGGCACGACTGAGTGTGAAAGAAGGGTAACCGTCCTATTATGCCTCACAGCCTCCTGCCTATAGTATGTGGTGCATAACACATCCATAGACAAAACTCTACTTAGCACAGCTTGCAGACTCCCTGGGACACGAACTGCTCTGATACCAAGTTTGTCACGCCCCGCCTTGGGGGTATGACTGGTACCTGGTGCCCTAGTAGGACCTAGACTGCTAACTGGTGAGCCTAAGCACATCTGGTGCCTGGCTAGCTCTAATTAGATTTCTAGAAACAATGGGCTGTATAACGGCTGTAAACACAGCCTCCGGCCAACTGGGCCTATAGCCACCTGTATAAAACTTCAGCTAACAAGAAACATACTTACAAAGGGGGAAAACCTATGCGGGCCAACAAGGCCAGCATGCTGTCTAGTTATCTGTAACTCAATATAACAAATGCTCACATCAACGTGACCGGCAAGGTCACCACTATTAACTAGATATGGCCCCACGCGGCCAACATAAACAACCATACTAAATAGCTAAACATACGCACGGCCTCACACGACAGGCACAACTAACCACAGGGAGATGAATATATACAATCTGCAAGCCTCTATGAGTACTGATGAAATGGTTGGGATAGGGCCCCGGCCTACCCATGCAGTACAATAAAAGAAAATGAACTACACCTCTGAATATCAAGCTCCGAATGATAGGAGCTGATGACTCTATAAGTTGGATGAAATCACAAGGGATCGCCTCCTCGTCTATGAGTACCTGCAGGCAAGTAATGCAGCACCCCAAACGGGCGTCAGTACCACTAGTACTGAGTATGTATAACAACTGGATACACTGAATTCAAATAACATAACTAGCAATTCTGAAAAGCAGGAGATCACTGAATCTGTAAGAGCTGATATGAACGGAATCAGTCTTTTTATATTGTGATAGGGTAGAAGCGTACCTGTAGACGCGGCGGCCTGCTGTCTATTAACTAATATATATCACATAAATACATATACATATATATAGCAAACAAGAGCCAATACCAACCCCCATAAGCCGGATGGCGCCAAGCAAGCAAACAATCTATATACCCCTACCCGGATCAAAACCAGCCAAAAATAAGTCACTCCACTCATATGCTAACTAGGAGCACCTCTACCGGCCCCCTAGGTCTCCGGCTCGGGCCATAGCCTCCGATATAAATAACTGTGTCTAAGTCCAGAGGACTCCAATACTGTATCTGTAACTATAACTACATCTGAATCTATTCCCTGGGCGCTTGTGCACAATAGCGCTATCTGTACTGTAATGCTGATCATCCTGATATGGGAAAAGCTTCATCCCATCTTCATGCAAACTAGGGACGGCATGCCACTCCTTGGAATGACGTAAACCCACCCGTTCAGTGGGTGACACAGTTACCAACCCAGGGGCAGCGAGGACACTTAAAAGGGTGCCCTCACGACACAACCAAGTCTCAACAAAAAATAAGCACATATATAGCAAGCATGTTTAAACTGAAAAATACTATCTGAATTCTGATTTCTTATTCTGATCTCTTTCTGTATTATACTGGTTCTCATACTGCTTTATACTGAATCTGTGATCTTTATCTAACTGCATGGCTAATCTGTAGTCAAGACACTATCTAACTGTATGGCTATACTTTAGCCAAGATATCATCTGTTTGTATGGCTAATCTGTAGCCAATATACTATCTGACTGTCTGATATTACTTTACTAACTCTTATTTTGAATATCTCTCATATTATTCTAGAAACATGCTTGCTAATCACATGCTGGGCTATACTGAGTCTGGAATGCTAACTTGCGATTTTGGTGCATGCTTTACTAACTTTCGGACTGAGTACGATATAACAACGCAAACCAGATTTACTGAACTTGCACAATACTCAATATTCAACTCCGAGAATTCTACTACGAGTTTACTGTGCTATACAAGGCTAAAAACACTAACTTTCCGAAGAAACTAGCTTTACATACCTTAACCTCGGTTTATCCGACTAACGGACGAAGCTTGGTCAGTACTCCAACTATCTCTCCCAACTGCATTTACATATATGTCAATTAGAACTGAATACACCAATATTCTGAAAGAAAACGTCACTTTCGATATATTTATAGCCTAAACTTTGGCTTATCGAAAGACGGTCAAAAACTTACTATTTCTCGAAAGTCCAGAAGGGAGAAAATATTCACTTTAAGGCTAGGAGCACATAGACACTAATCTGGAGCAATTCCACTTACCTTATCCCGGTAGCACGACGATTTGTCGGACGAATTTCGTGAAACTAAATCTGTAGGAATGCTCCTTGCTGCTAAATACCTCGGTATCTGAGGTTAATTTGGATTTGGACTACGTTTTACGACGTAGTCGAGCGATAATTTACCAATACTTTCGTACCCTCTCTGTTTTCTCACGAGCTTCTGGAAATTATTTGATATAATAATGAAATGAACCGAAGTGGAGGCTTTATATACTTGAGCCTGGACAGGGCCAACGTGTCATGGAGCCAATGCGGAGGCTCCACCTCTGTGACACGTTTCCATCGCGGAAGGGCTCTGCCCCTGCTCCTTCCGCGATGGTTCGACAGGTTTCTCGTCCGATCTTTTCCTGGGCCTTTTTCTAGCATGTATGGCTTTCAAATACTCTTAACCAACACGCAAATAGGCCATCTATGTGTTGGGAATTTTATAGGGTGTAACAAGGTTGATGGAACTACATTCCCAACTAACCCGACCAGTACTGAAACATAAAAACCAAGGAAGTCTATCAAACGGTCCTCGGAACATGAGGACTCACCAATAAGCTGATATCAAAAGCTGGGATAGACTATGGATGAGGATGAGCCTGAGATCCGGACCCTGTATCATGAAACGACACATCATAGAAAGTATGCGATCAGTACGTGGAATGTACTGAGTATGCAAGGTAAGTAAAACGGACATTTAAAAGTAAAGTGAAACTCATAAATAGACAGAGGAAAAGGACATCATGCTTACATCAAAATCTTCATAATAATCATAAGGTTCAAGGCTTTCAAATTATTCAATATCGTTCATTATCATAATCATAATTAGTTTTACCATAATATAACTTGAGACAATAACACAAATAGAATAATGCATAGAACATGTGGAAAAATGGGAGGACTCTTCATAACCGACACCATCATGGTAGAGCATTTCATGATGCCCCACTGTCTCGCTCAAGTGGGTAGAGCCGACCCTGGCTTGCCAGGCGAGGGTCGTGCATAAGGTGTGATATCACATTTTAGGGAATCATTATCAATATGTCATATCATTTACAAACCCACAGTGGCACGTGGTTGTGAGACACCGGTGTAGTCCTTTGAATGTCGGGCTTCTCCGTGCTAGACAAGGCTCCTAAAAACATGCATATAGGCTCATACATAAATAATTAACATCACGCATAAAATTCATTGGCTAAGATATAATATTTATCATCATTGATCTCCTTTAAAATATGCTTAGCCAAGAATCAAGGCCCCTTTCTATCGGCCAACATTATAAATCGACAATTAATGAAACTCATTTCGTAAATCATAAATCATTCTTCATTATGTGGGCATCTCTCAATACTTCATCATACTCATTTCTTTCAAAATATACTCACAACATGGGTAACTTGGATTCATGCATTTCCATAATCAATAGACTTAAAATAATGAATATTCATCATAAATCATAATTTCCATGAACTTCCATATATGGGCAATTTAGATTTAAGAAGATTGAAATATGATTTTAAGAAAATAATAGTAAAACCTTCCCATCATGCATATTTCCATAAGAAAAGCTCAATTAAAACATACCCATAAGGAGAAATCACATTTACATGCGTTGTGAAAAACCCCGTGGAATTTGAGTAGGAGAGTCATGAATTAACTCGAAATTGGGCATGGGTGATGAAGAATTCCACCCATTTTAAAATCCTACATACTTGAGAATGGATAAACTTAAGGTTTCTTGAACACCCACCGAGAATTTGAAGAAAATTTGGGGAAGAAGGCCTTGAATCTCCCAAAAACCCCTGTAGAATCCTTCCATGAGAATGGGCATGCAATGGGGATTTAACTCCTCTTATAATACTCAGAAAATAACCAAAACGACGTAGTTTAGGGGACAAAAACGTGGAAAGATCAAAAATACCCTTAAAATAATTTCCCTGAAATCTGGCCCGAAAAGACCAACGACTGACCCGATGGGTCATGGCATCATACCATGACTCATAGTATTGAGTCTTCGGGTCCACTGCCTCATGAAATATCTCATATCCTTCCCACGACTCGACAGGATGAGTCGTCACAACAACACACGTGTCATTGAATCGACCGTCGTCAGCCCTTGCCCAAATCTGACCTCTCTTTCCACGAGCCTCACCACGACTCGTGGTGGCATACAACGAGTCTTGGTCTCCATCCGTTGAATGAACTAGAAACCTCAACGAACCAGTAACAACTTGAGACAATAGGTCATTGTCTCTCACCATGGATCGTGGGATGGCTCGTTACTTCCTCCTTATCCTAAGTTCAGTCCTTCTAACGACTAGTAAAAATTACTCGTTGTCCCTAACAATGAGTCGTTACACCGTCCGTTGTTTCATCTGATTCCCTGACTTCACAAACCACGACTGCATATGACAACTCGTGGTATCCTACCACGAGTCGTAGGGTCGTCTATTCTATGATGTTTTGCCAGTTTTTTGCACTTTTCAATTTTAAACTCCTAGGTCTATTCTTAGTCCTTTCCGCGGTAATACATGTGTTCCTCGAAGATATTCTCAGAGTTCCCCTTGAGCGGGAAATCGACCTTTGTATAGACCTTCTCCTAGATACTCAGCCCATCTCCGTCCCTCCTTACAGAATGATTCCAGCTGAGGTCAAGGAGTTGAAGGAGAAGTTGAAAGACCTTCTTGATAAGGATTTTATCAGACCCATCATCTCTCCCTGGGGTGCTCCAATACTATACGTGTGAAAGAAAGATGGTACCCTCAGAATGTGCATCGATTACCATCAGTTGAACAAGGTCACAGTCAGGAACAGGTAGCCCCTACCTAGAATTGATGACTTATTCGACCAACTTCACAGAGCCAGTTGTTCCTTAAAAATAGATCTTAGGTCGGGGTATCATCAACGAAGAGTCAAAGAGTGTGACATACCGAAAATAGATTTCAAGACTCAGTATGGTCACTACGAGTTTGTGGTTATGTCCTTCGGACTATCAAATGCCCCTACAGCCTTATGTACCTAATGAATAGAGTCTCAAGCAATATATGGATATGTTCGTCATTGTATTTATCGATGACATTCTTGTATACTCCAGAAATAAGGAAGAGCATGCTAATCACCTGAAGATAGTGCTTCAAACACTCAGGGACTGACAATTATTCGCCAAGTTCAGCAAGTGCGAATTCTGGTTGAAGTCCGTGGCTTTCCTAGGTCATGTTTGTTATACCCCGTAGGATTTCCAGCACCCAGATGACCTATTCGCACGTTGGTTAAGCGTATTTGAAGGCCATACGTGCTAAAGAAAGGCCCGGGAAAAAGATCGGATGAGAAACCTGTTGAACCATCGCAGAAGGAGCCGAGGCAGAGCCCCTCCGCGATGGCAACGTGTCACGGAGGTGGAGCCTCCGCGTTGGCTCCGTGACACGTTGGCCTTGTCCAGGCCCAAGTATATAAAGCCCCACTTCGGTTTTAATTCATTTATACTTATAAATTTCCAGTGAAACAGAGAGGAAAAACCAGAGGAGAGAAAAGAACGAAGGGGGTAATATAATTTTGTCCGATTACGCTGCCAAACGTTGTCCAAACTCAAATTAACCTCAGATACCGAGGTATTTAGCAGCAGAGAGCATTCCTACGAATTTAGTTTCGTGAAATACGGCCGACGAATCGTCGAGCTACCGAGCTAAGGTAAGTAGAATTTCTCCAAACTAATGTCTATGTGTTTCTAGTTGTGAAGTGAGTATTTCTCTCTTCTGGATTTCTGAAAAATAGCGAGTTTTCGACCGTCTTTCGATAGGCCTAAGTTTAGGCTATAATTAATCGAAAGTAATGTCGTTCCTCAGAATAAAGTTGTATTTAGTACTGATTGATATATATATGAATGCAGTTGGGAGGAATAGCTGAAATACTGACCAAGCTACGCCAGTTAGTCGGGAAATCAGAAGCGAAGGTATGTAAAGTTAGTTTCCTCGGCAAGTTAGTAAGCTCGGTATAGTAAAGTAATTTAAAGGCCAGTAGAATATTCAGAAGTCATGTGTTATGTTTATTACGAATGCCGGTACGATATTAGAAGCATCAGATTGTAATTAACACGAAACTTGCTAGCACGATATATATTCTAATACAAGTGTTCGGAACTGCACAACATGCTCAGTATGTGATGTAATACAGAATGTTAGGATATTATCGTATTCAGTTGAAACCCAGTAAAACAATGTACTATCTGTAACGCATCTCAGAAGTAGAATGATAGGTTAAAAATGAAGTTTAGGAAGCATGTCAGAAATAGTAAGTCATGTTATTACAAAAACTCAGTATACAGCACAGTATGGCAGAAGATTATATTTATACATATATACTATTATCAGTCTCAGCATGTATTAAGTACGTATACATTACCATTACTAGTTCAGTACACATTCTGTACGGATACTTTACTACTATTAGCTTCAGTATGTGGGATATGCAGATAGTATTACTAGTTGAGACCGTTGTATTGTTTTGGGGGTTGGATTACCTAGCATCCATGACTGCCCCAGGGTTGATAGCTGTATCGACTCATCCGCCAGAGGACGAGGATACGTCGCTCTACGGAGTGGCATGCCGTCCCACAGGGGACGAAGATGGGATGCCAGTTTTCCCCATATTGTGCCTTGGTCGGCCCTTACACACCCCTGTCGAGCGGATACGCCCGGGTGTTGATTCAGGAGTCCTCCAGACTCAGGTACAGTTATAGTCAGGGGCTCAGCGAGCCCAAGTGCATACCCAGGGGACCGGCAGAATGCTTATAGCTATTATAGGAGATGGGATGACCGGGGTAGGGGTATAGATTTTGTGTTGGTTGTACCTCCTGGCTTATGGGGGCCGGGTAAGGTTTGTGTGTGCTATGTTATGTTATGTTATGCCATGTCACATTAGATACGAGTAGATCGACAGTAGAACGATACATCTCCAGGTATGACTCCTACTCCTTCCAGTATAGTTAAGAGTAGGCATAGTTTTACATTATCAAACAGTTAATCTTTTCCTTCCTATTTCAGTTTCATCAGTTGTATTGTTGTTTTCAGATATTCCTTTCAGTTATTGCTTTACATACTCAGTACCAGCGGTACTGACGCCTGGTGGGGCGCTGCATTACTTGCCTTCAGGTACCCATAGACGAGGAAGCGATTCCTCGTGATTCTTGTCAGCGATCGAGTATTCATCTCCTGTCATCCGGAGACTGAATTCCAGAGGTGTATTTCATTTTCTTTTGTTGTACAGTACGGGTAGGTCGGGGCCCTGTCCCGATCATTTCTATTGTTATTCCTAGAGGCTTGCAGTTTGTATATATTTCCCTGTGGTCAGTTGAGCCGGTCGTGTGAGGCCGTGCAGTTGTATAGCTGTTAGTACTTTTACTTCTTTTATGTTGGCCGTGTGGGGCCATAGCTTGATAGTAGTGGTAACCTTTCCGGTCACGTAGCCTTCTAGTATTTCATTGTTGAGTTGCAGATAACTAGATAGCATGGTGTCCTTGTCGGCCCGCATAGGTTTCCCTATAGTAGTATGTTTCTGGTTAGCTGTCATTACAGGTACAGGTGGCTATAGGCCAATGGGCCGGGGGTTGTGTTTACAGCCGTTATATAGCCCTTTGTTTCCAGAAATGTGAGTTAGAGTCAGCCAGGCACCAGATGTGCTTAGGCTCACCAGATAGCAGTCTAGGTCCTACTAGGGCACCAGGTGCCAGTCATACCCCCAAGGCGGGGCGTGACAAACTTAGTATCAGAGCCGGTCGTATCCCAGGGAGTCTGCAAGCCGTGCTAAGTAGAGTCCTATCTATGGATGTGTTGTGCACCACAAACTATGGGTAGGAGGCTGCAAGGCATGATAGGATGGTTGTCTTTTATTCTTATTCAGTCATGCTGTAGAGCGGTACAATATAGGGTTGAGTCCCTAAAAGCTTACTATATTCTTTGGTTACAGATAATATCAGACCAGCGACATCCTATCATAGGCCGGAGTTTAGATATTGCAGCAAGGGAAGGCACCAGCAGGATGCCTCACCCTCGTTTAGAAACAGCCCGGTCGGAGGGCACTACAGAGGCATCGTCCCAACCTTCTCAGCAGTCTCCACCACATCAGAAGCCACTTGGGCCGACACTACCTCCGGCAGTCCCTATACCGACACCTTCCGACTAGGAGGTTGGGAGTGCGGTAGTTATGTTAGCACAGATGATGGCTGCTCAGCGTCAGCCGATGCCGTCTACAGTTGCAGAGTCGTCAGGAGGGCCCGGTAGTTCGAGGGTCCGAGAGTTCTTGGCTCTGAATACCCCACAGTTTATAGGTACGGACCGGACAAAGGACCCTCAGGATTTTCTGGATCAAATGCAGAGAATTTTCAGGGTTATGCATGCCACGCCTACAGAATCAGTTTAGTTGCCACCATTTCGGTTACGGGACATCGCCGTATTGTGGTATGAAAGCTGGGAAAGGTCACGAGGGAGAGATGTTTCCCCTCCGACCTGGTCTAGCTTCTCAGGAGCTTTTCTGGATCATTATTTGCTGCGAGAGATTCGACAGGCCCGGGTAGACCAGTTTCTACATCTGGAGCAGGGGGCCATGAGTGTTCGGGAATATTCCTTGTGGTTTGATTCTTTGGCCCGGTACGCACCGGCCTTTGTTGATACCATGGCATCCAGAGTACACCACTTTATCATGGGGTTGAATCCAGAATATGTTGAGACTTGTATTACGGCTACACTGCGAGAGGACATGGACATTGCTCGAGTTCAGGCATTCGCCCAAAATATTAAGGGCATAAGACAGCGGCATCGGGAGATCAGAAGGCCCAATCAGGAACAGCGTCGCCGGGACAGGCCAGTTTAGTTACAGAGGGAGGCCCGGGGAGGACCCAGGCCACGATTGTTAGATAGGCCACCCAGGCCCCTGCCTCCGCCACAGCCGCAGGGGGGTAGATTCAGCCGCAGGGGGCAATCCGAGACTGGTAGAGGCTCGCAGATGGCAGATTCACCATTACAGAGGAGGGCGGAGCAGAGTAGGTATACCCTACCACTTTGCTCTATATGCAGTCGACGCCATCCTGGAGCATGCAGGTATGACTCCACTACATGTTATATTTGTGGCCAAGAAGGCCATTCGATGAAAGATTGCCCAGCTAGAGGCTGAGAGGACCAGGATAGAAAGGATAGGGCATCTGCAGGGTCACGAGCCATAGCATCCTCGGCAGGGCGCAGGCCCTCAGTTTCAGTAGGCAGGGGTCAGGGCAGATCAGAGGCCTCCAGTACAGGTGCGGGTCCAAGCCACACTTATGCCTTACCAGGGAGGCAAGATTCAGAAGCGTCACCGGATGTTGTGACAGGTATGCTAACTATCTGCTCACACCCTGCTTATGTATTGATTGATCAAGGGTCTACTTTGTCCTACATTACTCCATTTGTGGCACGAAAGTTCAATATTGCACCAGAATTATTGCGGCATCCTTTTTTAGTATCCACGCCCATCAGTGACTCTATCATAGCTAGCAGAATCTACCGCGGGTGTACAATAGAGGTTGCTGACCGTCAGACCACAGTAGATCTGGTTGAGTTAGAGATGATAGCCTTCGATGCCATAATGGGTATAGATTGGTTAGTGCCGTGCTTTGCCAATGTTGAATGTTGGACCAAGACGGTCCGATTCCACTTCCTAGGAGAGGCAGTGCGGGAGTGGAAGGGCAGCACTGCTACGCCAAAAGTTAGGTTTATTTCCTACCTTCAGGCGAGAAAGTTGATATCTAAGGGATGTATTTACCATCTGGTCAGAGTTCAGGATGTCCAAGCAGGATCTCCGACACTCCAGTCTGTTCCGGTAGTGAATGAATTCCCTAATGTGTTTCCTGATGAGTTACCTGGTATTCCCCCAGAAAGGGAGATAGATTTTGCTATTGACTTGTTACCAGGCACTCAGCCGATATCAATTCCTCCCTATCGTATGGCTCCTGCAGAACTCAGAGAATTAAAGGAGCAGCTGAAAGACTTGTTGGATAAAGGTTTTATACGGCCTAGTATTTCTCCATGGGGTGCGCCAGTTTTATTTGTGAGGAAGAAAGATGGCTCGCTCCGAATGTGCATAGATTATCGGCAATTGAACAAGGTTACAGTAAAGAACAAGTACCCGTTTCCCAGAATTGATGACTTATTTGATCAGTTGCAGGGATCCAGGTACTTTTCTAAGATTGACCTGCGGTCCGGATATCACCAGGTTCGAGTACGTGAGAGGGATATTCCTAAGACAGCGTTCAGGACTCGATATGGACATCTTGAATTTCTAGTCATGTCCTTCGGGTTAACGAATGGCCCGACAATCTTCATGGACCTGATGAACAGTATTTTAAGACCCTTCCTGGACTTGTTCGTGATAGTATTCATTGATAACATTCTGGTGTATTCTCGCTCTGAAGCAGATCACCGGACTCATTTGCGGACAGTGCTCCAGATCCTCAGGGACCGCTAGTTATATGCTAAATTTTCTAAGTGTGAATTCTGGCTTAACTCAGTAGCCTTTTTAGGGCATGTTGTGTCGGATGCTGGTATACAAGTTGACAAGCAGAAAATAGAAGTAGTTAAATTCTGGCCTAGGCCTACCACTCCGACTGAAGTCCATAGCTTTCTGGGGTTGGTAGGATATTACAGGAGGTTCGTTGAGGGGTACTCGACCATTGCGGCACCTCTGACCAAACTGACACAGAAAACAGCAAAGTTTTAGTGGACAGAGGTATGCGAGCAGAGCTTCCAAGAATTGAAAGACAGATTAACCTCCACCCCAGTGTTAGCATTACCGGAAGGTACAGAAGGTTATTTGGTGTATTGCGAGGCATCAGGCGTCGGGTTAGGCTGTGTGTTGATGCAGCATGGTAAAGTAATTGCATATGCTTCCAGACAGCTGAGGAAACACGAAAAGAATTACCCTACCCACTACCTGGAATTAGCCGCAGTGATCTACGCTTTGAAGATGTGGAGGCATTGCCTGTATGGCGTCCATGTTGATATTTTTACAGATCACAAGAGCCTACTGTACATCTTCACTCAGAGGGAGTTGAATCTGCGGCAACGTTGCTAGTTGGAGCTGTTAAAAGATTATGATGTGAATATTCTATACCACCCCGAAAAAGCTAATGTAGTGGCAGATGCCCTGAGTCGTATGTCAATGGGGAGTTTGGCGTATTTGCGACCTGAGAAGCGGGAGTTAGCCAAGGAAATTCATCAGCTAGCTGGTTTAGCCATTCGAATAATGGAAACAGAAAATAATAGAGCAGTAATTCAGAATTCTGCTGTGTCATCATTAGTTACAGAGGTAAAAGGACGACAGTACGAGGACCCTGACTTAGTCCAGCTCAGAGATAGAGTTCAGAAAGGTAAGGAGTCGGATTTCCAAATGACTGAGGATGATGTGCTATGCTGTAAGGGCTGCCTTTGTCTTCCGAATGTTTTAGGGCTTTGCCAGCAGATTATGCATGAAGTACATTACGCCCGCTATTCCCTCTATCCAGGAGCAACAAAAATGTACCACAACATCAGAGACATCTACTGGTGGCCAGGTATGAAAGCTGAAATAGCTAAATTTGTATCTACATGTCCTAACTGTCAGCAGGTGAAAGTGGAGCTCCAGAAACCGGGCGGTTTGGCGCAAGATATAACGGTGCCTACATGGAAATGGGAAGCGATAACTATGGATTTTGTAACAGGGTTACCCCGTACCAGACGCAGAAATGATTCCATTTGGGTAATAGTTGACAGGCTGACAAAAACAGCTCATTTCCTACCAGTGAAGGCTACTTTCTCGGCTGAGGATTATGCCGAATTATATATCAGAGAAATAGTTAGATTACATGGAGTGTCGGTATCCATCATTTCAAATAGGGGAGCATAGTTTACAGCTAGATTCTTGCAGTCGTTCCAGAGGGGTTTGGGAACGCAAATCAATTTGAGCACAGCATTCCACCCTCAGACAGATGGGCAGGCTGAGCGGACTATCTAAACGCTCGAAGATATGCTACGAGCATGTGTACTAGATTTTGGGGGTAGCTGGGATGAGCATCTTTCGTTGATTGAATTTTCTTATAATAACAGTTATCATTCAGCTATCCAGATGGCGCCCTTTGAAGCATTATATGGGCGAAAATGTAGATCGCCGGTAGGCTGGTTTGAAGTGGGGGAATCAACGATGATTGGGCCAGACATCATTCAACAGTTAGAGGAGAAGATAAAGCTTATTAGAGAACGCCTGCTGACTGCTCAGAGCCGCCAGAAGTCTTATGCAGATATACGGCGTAGAAATCTAGAATTTGCGGTAAATGACTGGGTATACCTGAAAGTGTCTCCGATGAAAGGGGTGATAAGATTTGGAAAGAAAGGCAAGCTTAGCCCGAGATTCATTGGGCCATATCAGATTCGGCGAAGAATAGGCCGAGTTGCATACGAATTGAACTTGCCTCCAGAGTTAGCATCGGTTCACCCAGTATTCCATGTATCCATGTTGAAGAAGTTCGTAGGAGGCCCTTCCACGGTTGTTCCAGTTCAGGATGTCCAGGTCACAGAAGAGTTAGCATATGAAGAGGTTCCAGTAGCTATCTTAGATAGACAGATTCGCAGGTTGAGGACTAAAGATATTACATCTGTCAAAGTATTGTGGCGTAACAGGAACCGTGAGGAGATGACGTGGGAAGCTGAAGAAGATATGAAAGCTAGATATCCTCACCTATTTCAGGCCTAGTCAGGCGACAGGTATGTCCGTATTATTACTTATGTAGTACCTTATGGTTGTATATGTATAAATGAGAAAGATTGATACTTAGCTATCCAGTGAATCTTAAAATATTGCGTGCAGTACCTGTGTTGGACTTTTCTGCATTTCAGGTTTTTGCTATAGTCCATATTACAGGGGAAACTCTGCCGAAATTTTTCTAGATAGTAGGTTGAGAGTCCTCTAAATAAAAGTTTACATCCGAGGACGAGTGTTCTTAAGGGGGGGAGAATGTTATACCCCGTAGGATTTCCAGCACCCAGATGACCTATTCGCATGTTGGTTAAGCGTATTTGAAGGCCATACGTGCTAAAGAAAGGCTCGGGAAAAAGATCAGACGAGAAACCTGTCGAACCATCACGGAAGGAGCCGAGGCAGAGCCCCTCCGCGATGGCAACGTGTCACAGAGGTAGAGCCTCTGCGTTGGCTCCGTGACATGTTGGCCTTGTCCAGGCCCAAGTATATAAAGCCCCACTTCGGTTTTAATTCATTTAAACTTATAAATTTCCAGTGAAACAGAGAGGAAAAACTAGAGGAGAGAAAAGAACAAAGGGGGTAATATAATTTCGTCCAATTACGCTGCCAAACGTTGTCCAAACTCAGATTTACCTCAGATACCGAGGTATTTAGCAGCAGAGAGCATTCCTACGGATTTAGTTTCGTGAAATACGGCCAACGAATTGTCGAGCTACCAAGCTAAGGTAAGTAGAATTGCTCCAAACTAATGTCTATGTGTTTCTAGCTGTGAAGTGAGTATTTCTCTCTTCTGGACTTCTGAAAAATAGTGAGTTTTCGACCGTCTTTCGATAGGCCTAAGTTTAGGCTATAATTATATCGAAAGTAATATCGTTCCTCAGAATAAAGTTGTATTTAGTACTGATTGATATATATATGAATGCAGTTGGGAGGAATAGCTGAAATACTGACCAAGCTACGCTAGTTAGTCGGGAAATCAGAAGCGAAGGTATGTAAAGTTAGTTTCCTCGGCAAGTTAGTAAGCTTGGTATAGTAAAATAATTTAAAGGCCAGTAAAATATTCAGAAGTCATGTGTTATGTTTATTACGAATGTCGGTACGATATTAGAAGCATCAGGTTATAATTAGCACGAAACTTGCTAGCACGATATAGATTCTAATACAAGTGTTCGGAACTGCACAACATGCTCAGTATGTGATGTAATACAGAATGTTAGGTTATTATCGTATTCAGTTGAAACCCAGTAAAACAATGTACTATCTGTAACGCATCTCAGAAGTAGAATGATAGGTTAAAAATCAAGTTTAGGAAGCATGTCTGAAATAGTAAGTCATGTTATTACAGAAACTCAGTATACAGCACAGTATGGCAGAAGATTATATTTATACATATATACTATTATCAGTCTCAGCATGTATTAAGTACGTATACATTACCATTACTAGTTCAGTACACAGTATGTACGGATACTTTACTACTATTAGCTTCAGTATGTGGGATATGCAGATAGTATTACTAGTTGAGACCATTGTATTGTTTTGGGGGTTGGATTACCTAGCATCCATGACCGCCCCAGGGTTGATAGCTGTATCGACTCGTCCGCCAGAGGACGAGGATACGTCGCTCTACGGAGTGGCATGATGTCCCACAGGGGACGAAGAGGGGATGCCAGTTTCCCCATGTTGTGCCTTGGTCGCCCCTTACACACCCCTATCGAGCGGATACGCTCGGGTGTTGATTCAGGAGTCCTCCGGACTCAGGTACAGTTATAGTTAGGGGCTCAGCGAGCCCAAGTGCATACCCAGGGGACCGGCAGGATGCTTATAGCTATTATAGGAGATGGGATGACCGGGGTAGGGGTATAGATTTTGTGCTGGTTGTACCTCCCGGCTTATGGGGGCCGGGTAAGGTTTGTGTGTGCTATGTTATGTTATGTTATGCCATGTCACATTAGATACGAGTAGATCAACAGTAGAACGATACATCTCCAGGTATGACTCCTACTCCTTCCAGTATAGTTAAGAGTAGGCATAGTTTTACATTATCAGACAGTTAATCTTTTCCTTCCTATTTCAGTTTCATCAGTTGTATTGTTGTTTTCAGATATTCCTTTTAGTTATTGCTTTACATACTCAGTACCAGTGGTACTGACGCCTGGTGGGGCGCTGCATTACTTGCCTGCAGGTACCCATAGACGAGGAGGCGATTCCTCATGATTCCTGTCATTCAGAGATTGAATTCCAGAGGTGTATTTCGTTTTCGTTTGTTGTACAGTACGGGTAGGTCGGGGCCCTGTCCCAATCATTTCTATTGTTATTCCTAGAGGCTTGCAGTCTGTATATATTTCCCTGTAGTTAGTTGAGGCGGTCGTGTGAGGCCGTGCAGTTGTATAGCTGTTAGTACTTTTACTTCTTTTATGTTGGCCGTGTGGGGCCATAGCTTGATAGTAGTGGTGACCTTGCCGGTCACGTAGCCTTCTGGTATTTCATTGTTGAGTTGCAGATAACTAGACAGCATGGTGGCCTTGTCTGCCTGCATAGGTTTCCCTATAGTAGTATGTTTCTGGTTCGCTGTCATTACAGGTATAGGTGGCTATAGGCCAATGGGCCGGGGGCTGTGTTTACAGCCGTTATATAGCCCTTTGTTTCCATAAATGTGAGTTAGAGCCAGCCAGGCAGCAGATGTGCTTAGGCTCACCAGATAGCACTCTAGGTCCTACTAGGGCACCAGGTGCCCGTCATACCCCCCAAGGCGGGGCGTGAAGATGTTGTCTCGAGGGAAGATATTTCAGTTGGTCCTCAAAAGATAGCAGAGGTGAAAGACTGGCCCAGACCTACATCCCCAACCGAAATCAGATGTTTCTTTGGTTTAGCCAAGTGTTACCAATGCTTTATGGAAGGGTAACTTCTACAGCATCCCCTCTAACTAGGTTGACTTAGAAGAAGGTGAAATTTCTGGGGTCAGATACGTGTGATAAAGGTTTCTAGGGATTCAAAACTCGACTCACTACCGCTCCTATGTTGACCCTACTGGAAGGATCAGATGGATTTTGTAGTATATTGTGATGCATCAGGGCAAGGTAATAGTCTACGCCTCCAGATAGCTCAAAGTTCATCAAAAGAATTATCCGACTCATGACTTGGAGTTGGCAGTAGCGGTGTTTGCGTTGAAAATATGGAGACTCTATCTGTATATGGGCCTCACGTTGATGTTTTCACCAATCACAAGAGCCTTAAGTATGTATTGAGTCAGAAAGATCTAAATCTTTGTCAGAGAAGGTGGTTAGAGCTCCTGAAGGACTATGACATGAGCATGCTATATCACCCGGGCAAAGCCAATATGGTGGCGGATGCCCTGAGCAGAGTATCTAATGGGAGCGTGGCCCACGTGGAAGAGGGCATAAAGGAACTGGAAAAGTGTTTTAACCAACTAGCTCGGTTAGGGGTGTAGTTAGTTGACTCAACTGAGGGTGGAGTAGTAATGCAAAATGGGTCAGATTCCTCCTTGTTTGTTGAAGTTAAGTCCAAACAGGATGAAGATCCCATCTTACTTAAGCTTAAGGAAGCGGTTCTCAGAAAATAAGTTGAGGCTTTCTCCAAAGGGGGAAACTGTGTGCTCTGTTACCAGGGCAGACTGTGTGTACCGGATATCAACGATTTGAGACAATAGATACTAGCTAAAGTACATAGCTCAAGATACTCCATCCATCCCCGGGATACTAAAATGTACAACGATTACGGGATACTTAATGGTGGAATGACATTAAACCATTAAAAGAGTCATTACTGAATTTGTAGCTAAGTGCCCAAACTGCTAGCAAGTCAAAGTAGAGCACCAGAGATCGGGAGGTATGACTCAGGATATCATCATACCCACTTAGAAGTGGGAAGAAGTGAATATGGATTTTATTGCAGGTCTACCTCATATTCGTCGGCGACATGATTCTATCTGGGTGATAGTAGACCGGATGACTAAGTCAGCACACTTCCTCCCAGTTAAAACTATAGATTCAGCTGAGGACTATGCTAGGCTTTATATTGAGGAGTTGGTCAGACTTCATGGGGTTCCATTATCCATTATCTCAGACTGAGGTACCCAGTTCACCTCTCATTTCTGGAAGTCTTTTCAAAAATGACTCGGTACCCAGGTAAAACTCAACATAAGTTTTCGCCTACAGACAGATGGACAAGCTGAGCGACTATTCAGAACCTAGAAGATAGGTTGAGAGCATGCACAATCGATTTAAATGGATGTTGGGATGTTCACTTGCCTATCATCGAGTTTGCTTACAACAACAGCTAATACTCTAGTATCCATATGGCCCCTTATAAGGCATTGTATGGAAAGAGGTGTAGATCTCCTATCGGGTGGTTTGAAGTGGGTGAATCTACTTTAATCGGGCCATACTCGGTTCATGAAGATATGCAGAAAGAACAGCTCATCCGAGAAAGATTGAAGACAGCTCAGAGCCGTCAGAAATCTTATGCTGATGTGAGGAGAAGAGAATTGGAGTTTGCTGTGGATGACTGGGTTTATCAGAAAATTTCACCCATGAAAGGGGTAACAAGATTTGGGAAGAAAGGAAATCTCAGTCCGAGATATGTGGGACCTTATAGAATTTTGAGGCAAATTGGCAAGGTAGCTTATGAGCTGGAATTACCTTCAGAGTTAGTATATGTGCACCCAGTATTCCATGTGTCACTGTTGAAGAAGTGCATCGGTGATCCAACATTAATTGTGCCATTAGACAGTGTGGGAGTGAAAAAGAGTCTCGCATACGAAGAGGTCCCAATCCAGATCCTTGACCGTCAGGTTCGTAAGCTGAGGAAAAAGGAGGTAGCTTCGGTCAAAGTCTTATGGAGAAATCAACATGTTGAT